>OZ010792.1:413026489-414497989 GCA_963932465.1 Maratus speciosus | reverse complement strand
GTTTGGTAGGTTGATTGATACAATTTAAGAATTCAACTGGTGATCTAAAAATTTTAACTTTTTAACAATTTTCTTTTTATTTATTTAAAAATGATTTATCAGTTGATTTATAACTTCTGTGATAAATAGAATGCTGTTAGTAAACCAAGATTGTGATATCAACATATGAGATTTGTTTGTAATCTATTATACTGGATGGATTTCAATGGAATTTGCACTGTTAGTTAGACAGTTTTTCAGAGAAGGTTTTAATATATATATTTCTTATTTTATGATTGCATATTTTAATACCGTGTGGATAACAGACCAAAATACATCATAAAACATGAGAAATAAATGGCATTCAAAATTCTGTTAGTATAAGCAAAATACTTACTTATACTTTCAGTAGAAAATTTATAAACATTCTAATCATACTTTATTCACTACAAAACTAGACAGCAGACCTATATATTTTATCTCTTTAAAAAATATATCTACAGATATTTTTAGTTAAAATAATCTACAACTATTACATTTTATTTTTATAATGTTCAAAGTAAAATATGATTTCCAGCCTAGTCTCGATAAAAATTCACTCGTAAAGTATTAAAAAAAAAAGAAAATCAAGGAATTATCCTACGTGCAAAAGGATATTTTTGCACAATATAGTATATTATTTTTTCATTTGGATTTGCTTAATGTTTATATCATTATACATATACATATATAATCACTTAGAAACGAAACTTTAAATATTTTAAAGGCGTTCAGATGTAAAACTTTCATCTCGAAATACCTCATTTTCTCACATTTAAATAGATATTTTATTATTATAATAAAAAAATACGTGCCTCTGTATAATAAAAATAAAAAATATATCTTCATCAAAAATATCTTATTCATTATGAAAAATATAAAACAACCAATAAACAAAACAAAAAAAAAACCTTGATCACAATGTGGGACTGGAAGGATTCGAACCCAGAACCCCTAGTCTCGAGTTCACTGCCTTATCCATTCAGCCATCTAGCACACGTTCCTTTTGTAACAAAATATCTTTATAATTAGTACCATAATTAATCAAATCCATGATCTGTTCCTGAACACACTACGTGTTATTCCATCCATGATATTTACCCACTCCATGTTCCTGTCTCCTGAGCTCGCGCGCGTAGCGCTCGTGCAGCCTGAACACACTCAGTGACTTCCTAACGAATAAATTCGAATTTAAATGCTTAATCGAAGTTTTTGATATCGGTTATTTACATTAGTAGGAGTTGTTTGTGTGATTTATTTTTGTGCACGTTGTTTGTTTATTTGGAAATGTCAATCATTTGTGGTGAGGGTTATACTTGCTATCATTTGTTTTATTTTACTTTAAATACTTATTGTTTTTTTTTATTAAGCTCAATTGTAGTATTTTTAGTGAAATCTATAAGAAAGAAAAAAAAAACGCAATATGAAATTTATAAATTTTACAAATAAAGATGCCCTGTATAAAACATTATACTGTATTTATCGCGCGTTTTTCCGTTATCATATTTGATAACAGTAACCATATTACTAATAATATAGGGACCGACTTTAAAAATATAAGGGGAGGCTCAAAATCTTGATTAACTGCCCATACAGGATTCATACGTCGCAGAAAGAGTATGAAAATCAGGGAAAATTTGGATAACCGTTTTTTGGTATTCAAATCTCAGGCGCTTCAGTATCGATCAGGTATGTCAAACTCATAAATCACCGAATGCTAGATTAGGCATTATATAAAAAGCCACAGGCCACATTACAAGAACAAAAAAAAAGATTTATCTGTAAAGTTCTGTCTCCCTCTCCCCACACAAAAAAGAAAGATTTTATTGAAATCCTGGCTATGGGCTTAATTTTTTATTGCTTAATATCTTTTGCTTAGATAGCTGGAGATATTCAATAGTAATAGAAAGTTTGACAGAGCTCTTAGTATATGGGTATGCAAGGAAGCTGTCGCATAGCCAAGATTTTATTTCTGGTTCAAGGGTTCGGGTGAACAGGAATGTTCTTTGGTGGAGGCTGATTATGGAAATGAGCATAATGTGTGTAGAAAGCAAAATAATTGGTCAAGTCTTAAGTGCAAGTTTTACTCATATTATTTACTAACTGCCATATTACAAAAAATCGTTGCTAAACGAATAATAAAACTTTGTAAAGATGACTTAGATATGGAGAGCGGGACACAGCCCATATAGCCTGAACATTAGCAACAAGTTTGATTTTTTTTTTACATTATCTGTCCGTGACAAATTTGAATTGAGAAATTCGCAGCAAATTTTCTGCAAGGTATACCATCCCCCACTTGCATGATTAGTTTGTTGTGAAACTGATGGCAAGACTGACTTTAATTCATGAAAGTGACAAAAGCAAAAAATCCCTCTGTTGAGAGAATACGCAGAAATTTTATTCGGTTGGCACTGCTTTTTCTAAACACTATACTTATCAAATACCCAAAAAGACTCAAAAGGTATTGAAAAGTATAAATATTACCTTAAATTGTTTATGGTGATGAAAACGATGCATACACCTTCTGACAGTGCGTTCACATCAATAGACCTGATCAGGTCTATGGACCCCTCCGAAGGTGTTAAACTTATAGTGTAACAGTTGTAAACAGATAGTGGGGCATGAAAAGATTACTACTCTGCAGTAAGTTTGCAGTATTTTTGATTACTTGTTTGCCATTAATTTGCAAGACAAGTTAGCTGCAAGTTCAAATTGTGGTGACTTCAGCATTTGCGTTATCTTGCTGCAGTCTTGGTATCAACTTTCAGTCTTGTCATGCTGAGCTTGCTGCAACTTTGCAGGTTTTCAAAGCAAAACTGCTGCAAATTTTCTGTACATTAAAAATGCTATCTGGGAGTGGACCACCCCCTAATATTTTTATTTTTTTAAAGCTTCCCCTCTAGGCTAATTGATTACAGCACCGGAAAGTTAATATGCTTAAAAGAAAGACTTAAATATTTTTATGAGTATATATTGAACTTCAAACATTTGACACAGTGGACCACCCACTGTTGGGTTATACTAGTGGTTCACAATCCACTCTGCTCCTGTAATGCAGATATTTTAAAAGGCTTAATAATTGCTTATTCTCTTGAAAGAAATATTGTAACTTTAAAATAAAGTAAACAAAGAAAAATGACTATTTAACATAGTAAGAAATATTTTGGTTTGTAAGGGAGAGGGGGATACCTTTGAACTGGGGGCACCTTTGAACGCTCTAAATATTTTCCTTTAAATAAATTATATATTTTAAATATATATGGCAGCACAGTACTATTGCTTCAATGTAACAAGAATACAAAGCTTTACTATTTTGAATGCACACTACTGTCTAAGCAAGATATGTATATATTTTGCTTTCTTGAATCTAAACTTAACAAAATAAAGTTGTAAGCTTTTTGTTGATAATCTTGTATCCCTAAAATTTTAATTTACTATTTAATACCCAAATAAAGATTTTAGCTTTAACTTATAAGGTTTGTTTTATTCAAATTCTCAAACCTAATTGAGTAAATACAGTCGAACCTCTATTTAACGAAGTCGCTAAATCCCGGAAAAAAGTTCGTTATATGGAAAATTCATTAAATAGAGATTCACCTTTTAAAATATTTTAAACTACATAAAACATATTTTAAATTCATAAACACTAAATATTTTTACTAAAAATAATTAATCACATTTTTTTTATAAATTATATTGATTTGTTTTATTTACTTTATCCATCATCAATTCATTTTTTCTATGTGTTTAAATCTTTGAAATCTGCAAAAAAAACAAAACATTGTCCGGGAATATACTGTATTTTCTGTTTAAAGTACATTGTTTTACATTAAAATTAACGAATTTTAATGATATTATCGTATTTATTATTACTATTATAACAAATAATTTTAACCATACATTAACATATGCACCCTTAAATTTAATTTCTGAAAAACTCTGTTCATTTTGCCTGATTTTTTTCTTTTAAAAAGTGCTTTCTCTCATAATACGTCTCACATCTTTGGAATGCATCAAAAACCCCTTCATGCGTATTTTCTTCTAACTATAATCCGTGTCGGATTGTTTCAAATGATTTTACCATTTCATCATACAAAGTTTTGTTAATTCCTGCATCATGATCATTTCCATCATCATCATATTCGTCTTCATCGCAATTCATTCTGTATTGTTTTTATTTTTCACACTGTCGAAAATATCCAATTCAGATAGTGCCTCCGAGGTCTCAATTTCAGAATTAAGTGAAATACAATCATCAATCAGCACATCACGGTTAATTTCTTCTTTTTTTGTCAGCTGTATTCACATTTTTTTAAAGTTACTCTAAGGGATTATCTTCTTCGTCCTCCGTACTTACCGAATTCTCACTGCTGACAAAGAAGGCACCTGATAAAATCAGTTCAAGGCCATTGAACATCATAAAATGTATTTAAAGAAAGAATAAGATTGAAATGTTCAGAAATATTTTGAGAAATGTGGAGAAAAAAAAAATTAGATCAGAAGAAAAAGTTCGTTAAATAGAGAATGCACTTCGCTATTTGTAGGTTATTTTACGAAAAAATACGCAAAATGCTCTTGATTCCAAGGAAAAGTTTGCAAAATAGAGGCTCGTTAAATAGAGGTCCGACTGTCAGGGCCGAAACTAAGGGGGGGCAGAGGGGGCATGTGCCCCGGGCACCAGAACAAAGGGGCGCCAAATGAAGTTTATACCTGTGGAAAGGATCATTTCCTTCAGATGGACTGATGGCTTCTATTATTATGAAACAGCCATTATAAATGAAGTGTTAGCTGAAGATGAAAGAGCAGTCGTAAAAAGTTAGAACTCTGATTTTCTGGTCCGAATGGAGAAAAAAATGGCCATAATTTTTTTTGCAAAAAAAAAAAAAAAAATTATGGCCATTTTTTTTCCCCATTCGGACCAGAAAATCAGAGTTCTAACTTTTTACGACTGCTCTTTCATCTTCACCTAACACTTCATTTAAAATGGCTGTTTCATAATAATAGAAGCCATCAGTCCATCAGAAGGAAATAACTCGGTGAAAGCGGAAACTCGGTTAGGCAGGACTCGGATAATCGGGACTCTACTGAATATGTCATTTTAAAAATGATCTTTAGAATATTTTTGTTGATGTTCAGAGGAACCTCCTCCTATGGATCCGCCACTGTAGATTACGTAGTTCAGTATTACATATTTTAAATTTTAAAATAAGTGGTCTATTATAAAATTAGTAAAATTCTCTTTGTAAATATACTTTGTGGAAGAGGGGGGATGCCAAAATCCATGTTTGCCCTGGGTGCAAAAAAGGCTAGTTTCGGCCCTGCCAACTGTAGTTGTAATGCTAAACTTCATGTGATGGGGCACCATTGAACAATTAAAGCTATGAAGTAAAGAGTTATAGATGTATCTAAATATTATTATTGTTGAAATTTTTTTTAAATATGAAAATTAAGAGATTAATTAAGTATAAGTAGGGAAGTTGTACTGATGCAGGGCTTCAACTACAGGCAAATTCAGGACACACAACAATAATTCATGATTTAGCACATTTGTCTAACAAACCCAATACTGTTTCATTTATAATGGTAAACATTATTTCTGGATTACAGAAAACAGGGTTTTATCCCTTTTCTGTAACAATTTGAATGTAAATTATTTCATTTTAGTTCAGTTTCATGCAAAAAGAACTCTTCATTACGTCGGTCAGATTAAATTGCTTAATGTCACGTTTCTTCGTAAAAAAAAGCATACGATGTATTTTCCAGAGACATCAGATATCAATTTGGTGGATTTTAAAGATATTATAAAAAAGTTGCCAGAATTAAACATAATGGAGGGATCCTCCATTCTGTCTCAACAATGTGCTTTGATGGATACAAATTTGGTTAATTACTAAAAAAATAGTAATTTCAGTTAAATGTAATTGTGTAATTTTTTCCTTATTATTTTATATTTTGGAAAGATACGCAGTTTTTAATAAAAACTGTCAATATTTTCATATTTTGATTATTTGTTCAAACGTGCCCCTAGCTTGTTCAAAGGTACCCCTACATGGGGCAGGTTTGAACAGAAAACTTTCAGCTTTTTAAGGCCTCATAACATATTTAATTTATCTGAAAAACTGTAATTTTGTATTTCATATGATGCAGAATTACATTCTTTCTCTCAGAAAATATTTAAAATTAAATAAATATAATTCAAGTTAGAAATATATGGATTTTTTAAATAAATGTTCAAAGGTGCCCCCCCCCCTCTCCCCTATTTACTGCTTTTAAAAATATAAAAGTAGCCTATTAACTGTTGCCTGTTATTACTAAAAGAATTTTTGGCAGTTTTTGATATTTTATTTCTAGTTTTAGATACATAAAAAAAATGGAATAAAAGCTTCATGGTTATGTTAATCTATAATTCTGTAATCAGGGTTATCATAATGTTGCCCCCCCCTCCCAAAGACAGGTATCTCAGGAAAATTCCCGGTTCATTCTTACTCTCATTCTTTTGGCACTAACAGGTACTGCTGCGCTTAATGTCGAAGGAAAGTTAATTCACTCAGTGCTTATCATAATGTTGCCCCCCCTCCCCCTTATCCAAAGACAAAGGTATCTCAGGAAAGTCCCAGGCCCACTCTTGCCATAAGTATTTTGGAATTTCATTTGCAAATTTTAATGTGTGCCCAGACTTGTATAAAACTAAAAACTTTCTGTGCACACAAATATTGGGTCAAAAACTTTCTGCAAATTAATTTAATGTTTAATAAAATAATGTGTTATATTATTTGACGATATTAATTAAAACAATAGTTTTAAAGTAATTACCATTTAAATTAAAAATTAATTGATATTAATTAAAGAATAATTATTTTAGCTAAAAAAATAATAAAGCTAAAAATCCATGATAAGAAAAGCTGAATTCTTATCAATTATTTTGTCAATGCATTGAGAAGCAGTCCAATCCTTAATATTGTAACCTCTTCGCACAAAATGTCAGTCACTCTGTTCACAAAAATAATACGGCATTGCTTCTGAAACAACCGAATCATTTTATAGGGAGAGGTCTATTCATAGGTATCATCATTAAAGAGACTGATGATACAGGTATGAAAGTGCAATAAAGCCATTTTGGAGCAGCAAAAATCTGATTTTGGAGTAGTAAAATCCATTTTTAGAGCAGCAAAAATCTGATTCTGTAGCAGTATAATCCATTTTTGTAGCAGAAAAAATCAAATTTTGTAGCAATAAAATTAAAATTTTGTTTTTGGAGCAGACTGAAATTCAAATGCTAATAAACTCCTAAAAAATTAAAATGATTGCTATCTTGAAAATATTTTCACATTTGAAAGAATAATTACTCAGATAAAATTTCCCCACACATTTTGCTAACTCTGGGCATTCTAAATGACAATTGGGCACAGATTGCCATAATGAAAAATTAGCAGCAGGAAGAAAAAAAAAATCAGTTTATTTGGCTTTAAAAAAATATTATTTTAGTGCAGCAATTTTAACTAATCAAAGAAAAGCCTATGAATACAACATACAGGATTCCCACTCAACTTTTGTAGTAAAAAATGGTAAAAGGGGACCATTTTTCTCAAAAAAGACCTTATATTTCACATAAAAAAGAACTTTTAGGGATTTAAATTCAGCAAATCACAAATAAAAATAAACAATCTCCTCAACCATTTCACGAAATTAGCGTGTTTTTTGCGATCCTTTGGCAAAATTCACGTGATTTCACGATCTCTTACCAAAAATTGAGTGTTTTTTGAGATTTTTTATCGAAATTCGAATTCCTTTCGCGATCTTTTGAAGAAATTTGCTTATTTTTCGCGATCTTTTGACTAAGTTCAGTTATTTTGGTGAAATTCGCGTATTTTTTGCGATTGTTTGAGAAAATTTGCATGTTTTTCACAATCTTTTGACTAAATTCGCATATTTTTCGGAATCTTTTGGCGAAATTCGCGTGTTTTTCACGATCTTTGGGCGAAATTCACTTGTTTTTTGCGATCTTTGGACGAAATTCGCTTGTTTGTCGCGATCTTTGGATTAAATTTGTGTTTTTCGCGATCTTCTGAAGAAATGTACAGTTTTTTTTCAATCTTTTGAGCGTGTTTTGTTCGTTTTTTCACGAAACTAGCGATCCTTTGAGAAAATTCACTTTATTTTCGCGATCTTTTGGCAGAATTCGTGTATTTTTTGCGATCTTTCGACGAAATTTGCTTGTTTTTCAAGATATTTTGACGAAATTTGCTGTTTTTTTCACAATCTTTTGACGAAATTCACCTTTGTTCAGCGATCTTTTCATGAAATTAGTGTTTTTTTTCGTGATCTTTGGGCGAAATTCACTTGTTTTTCGCGATCTTTGGACGAAATTTGCGTTTTTCGTGATCTTCTGAAGAAATGTACAGTTTTTTTCAATCTTTTGAGCGCGTTTCGTTCGTTTTTTCACGAAACTAGCGATCCTTTGAGAAAATTCACTTTATTTTCGCGATCTTTTGGCGGAATTCGTGTATTTTTTGCGATCTTTCGACGAAATTTGCTTGTTTTTCAAGATATTTTGACGAAATTTGCTGTTTTTTTTCACGATCTTTTGATGAAATTCGCCTTTGTTCAGCGATCTTTTCACGAAATTAGTGTTTTTTTCGTGATCCTTTGACGGAATTTATTTTTTTCCGCGATTCTTTTACGAAATTTGCGTTTTTTTAGTGATCTTTTGACAAAACTCGGGTTTTTTACGCTATGCTTTTACGAAATTTGTTTTTTCAGCGCTCCTTTGTCGAAATTCGCGTTTTTTCCGCGACGAAAGGGGTGATTTTTTTCTGCAAACGATTGGTGAAATTGTTTTTTTTTTTTTCAACGACCATTTGTTGAAATTCGCAATATTTTTAAGTAATATTTTTTTATGCCTGAATTTTCGAGCTGACGGCCGATTTTTTAAAATTTTCGGAAAATTCGGAACAGAATCACCCTTGGCGAACAATAAATAAATCGTACATAAAATTGGGAAATATTTAACATTTCGGTATTTTAAAAAAGAAAAAAAAAAGTTACAAAAACAAAAATTACGTTTTTTTTTTTCCAAAAAAATTTTCCGCAAAGTTCCAAATTTTGTGGAACATTTTCCGCGCACGGTGTGCGCGCGTGCGTCTATATTATACAACTCTGTGTGTGCCTATTTTTTTTTCTTAATAACTTCACCTTATTTGCAATTGTTCCTGTATCTTAATCTGTTGTTATTTAAAAAATATAGTAGGGGAGGCCAGGGTACAGTGGTCCACTTTTGTAGTTAACATTTTTTTCTCTTTAACGGAGAGACCAATCTACCTAAAAATATTTTTGAATATTCTTTAAACCTTTCTACATGCCTCATAATTTTCACAGAATATAATTTCCAATACATTTTTCAAAAAAAAATTTTTTACATACACTCGTGAAGTGGACCAGTGTACCCTGGAAGCGGGGTACACTGGTCCACCCACTAGGGCACAGTGGTCCACTATTAGTTATTGTCTAAAATACAATATAAATATATTTATAATTAATCTAATTCTTTTTTATTTCCCCTTTACCTCCAAAATAATATAATAATGCAAATTTGCAAGTAGCATTTTAAAACAGAAAACATACAAAACTAAAGAATTATCAAAAAATTTATTATATTTTGAAAATAACAATATAAGATACAGGAGTGATGGCAGACAAGTTATTAATTAAGTACAAAAAAATCAACAAACATTAAGACAAATATGATGATGGAAAATTTATTAGAAGCTCAAAATATTCAGGATAAAATAGTTTATTATGAGCTAACCATGTGCTTTGAAATTATACATAACCAATCCAGTGAGGCCATCTATTACTTATTAGGCTACAATTATATTTTTCAAAGGCAGTAAATACAAAACAAAATATTTCTTAATATGTTAACTCTACAATGCATGATTTTCATTTCTCCTCCCCCCCCCCCCCCCCCCCAAAAAAAACCAAAAAAAAAAACTGCTATATTGAACAAGAAAACTTATTTTAAAAATCACATGTGAACTGTTATCCATAATTTAGGAGAAAACTAAAGTGTCAGATGGCTACATTATAACCTGAACAACATATATAATAGCATGAAATTTAAAGTGTGCCAAATGACTAATCTATGCATTGTAGGGTTAAATAAATTGTCATTTTTCTTTGTTTACTTTATTTTATAGTTAAATAACTATTTTAAAACAATATTTCTTTATAGAGAATAAGTAATTATTAAATATTTTGAAAATTCTTCATTACAGGAGCAGTACTCCACTGCCACCCCCCCCCCCCCCCCCAATTGTCCACAAGCAATAACACATGGTATGATTTTTTTTCCATACGCTTGTCAATATCACGAACCGATGTTGAAACTAGTTGGATGAGCCAATCCTAAAACTTTCCTCTATCTCATACATCTGAATATTTCAAAAAGTAATTACACATGTTAATACTTCAATACTACGCCAACTTTGATTTTCATCTTAAATTTCTGCTTCAGTCAATGAATCGGAGTAAAAACGAGTTAATCTAGATCATGATATTTATTAAAATCAATAGTTTTTTGCTTGTTCTGTCGTACATCAGCTCTTTTCGAATAGCCGGCTTATCAGGACGCGAGTTTCCGTCGCTGCAAGAGCCACTGATGGACAATAGAATTTTTTTAAAAATCAAGAAATTTATAGAAAAATCGCTATCACTGCATCCCTTTTCGGCGGAAGATTTCCAACTTTATGGAGGACTTGCTGGGCATAGCCAAAAACATATACAAAAAATTTGGTTCAATTCAATTCTCTTCATACACTTTTTGATGGTACAATGGCGACAGACGGACAGACATACATTTTGTATAAACATCTTTTTTGGGATCTTTAACACCTAAACTGTGTAAATCCGTCGAAAACCAGAAATAGAAAAATTTCGATTGCAATGCTTTCTTCTATTGAAGATAAAAGAAAGTAAAAATGTTGCCCGTCATCCACGCTCTGCGCTGACTTTCATACAGGAAAGGTATATTTTTGACGTTTTTAAAGCATCGCAGGTTGCGTGATTTCCCTATGACCAGTAGCTTTAACTTTTCTGATTCATCAGATTTGGTTTTGAAAAGAAGAGTAAGATGGTCTTTCCTTAGTTTACAACCGGTATGATTCTCCTTTTATAGACACTGTTTTGTTGGATGTCATTTTGTAAAAAAAGAAAGCCCAAATTCGTCCATGTTGTAAATATCACGAATTAAGTAGTTTTTTACAAGCTGCCGAAGCAGATTTGTTTTTGTACAAGCGACTTCTTCATTGTTGACAGCAGCTGATTCATTTCACACTTTCTGGACTTTTATTCCGGGGCGAGCTGTAAATTGACCCATCCATTCAATTAAGGCATTGAAATATAACAATACCATTTTTGCTGCGACTATCAGAAGATTTTTATTGGATTAGCATGCCGCTTATTGGGATATTCGTAGAGCGTGCTTGAAAAAAACCACTCGCTTTCTCCATGTTCTTAAACTTGGCGGGTTTTATTTTCTTGTTCCTTGTTCCACCACCAACAGCTTGGTTTACGATGACATCCCTAATCTCCAACTAAGTCCTTAAATTTAATTCTGTATGCCTTTTTCTTTGAAAGCCGACTTATTCGGGATAGCCTGAGCATCGTACTGATTTATAATTTGTAACTTCTTAGTGATAGAGAGAGCCTTTCTTTTAATACGATTCGCTCCTTTTGCCACGGTAAAGACCAGATTAAACTTTTAAAAGAATACGAGGCCATCGTAGACCAGATTCTACTGGGTGCGCAAGCGACTCTCTTCCTTCATAAGGCAGGACGCACACTGAGGCGACAGGAGGAAGATGAAGTACGACTTAGGAGGAGAAACAGGTCGAAACAAAGAATAAAACTGTTTTCTGCTGAAGACAAGCAACATATTGCATGAGTCGCTTCACTGTGCGGCCTGCCTTGGATATCACAGCACTGATCACGCAGTGAATCGGTACTGCTCTAAGTTAGGATGGGGGTTAAATCGTTTCTCTATCACAGGAAAATAGTTCGCTTTTCACTTCCTTATCGGATAAGACATCAACTGTCTCATTCTGATCAGGGGAAAACAACATGCTTGCTTATTTATTGTGTACTCGTAAGCTGTAAAATTTTCTCTTCTCTCTTCCTGACCTGTAGTAGAGTTTCAAACTGATATTTTTAGTAAAGCTATTCATGCTTGCATTAAATTTGGACAGAAAAAAAATTCCTATTTTAAAGAATTGTCGTATGTAATGCTTGGGATATTATTTCCTCTAAAACATTCTCTGTTTAAAAAAAAAAACAAAAAACAAAAAAAAAAAACATTCATGTATTAAAAGTAGGTCTTTCTTGCCACGAGGCTGATAAAATTTCGCGTATTAAGAAGGGTCTTTTTAATGTATAATATGGGTGTTTTTCAAGGGACTAAAAAAAATTCGCATATTAAGCAGGGCGCGTATTAACGGGGTTCGACTGTATTTCTTTTAAGTGTTGTTTGATATAAAGTTATTTCATATATAAAGCGATATTTTATGACTTCTCTCCATTTGAATCAATAAAGTATGCAACAAATAAATGTAATCCTATTTGTATATCACCTCAAACAAAAGAAAAAAATTCCAAGAATAAAAAATTTTTTAGACATTGATAACGATATCATTACCGGGCGGGGGGGTGGGGGGGTCGAGGAGGGATGATAATGTATGATATCGTAAGGGGGGGAGGGGGTCCAAAATTATCAAATGTTGATAACGTTATATACGTACAGCCCCTAAGGTATGTTGATAATTTTATGTATGTTTTGTTGTAATGTTTTATATTAGCCGTTTATTGTATATTTCTTATGCATATTGTGCATTTTTGAGATTGGTGCAGAGCAACATACGTGCATTTACTAACTGCTGCTTTAATGAGTTTCGTGCATTTTTGTGATTGCTGCAGAAGTAGTTTGCTGAATCCAGTAATGTTTTATTTTCGGTTTATGAACGCATAGCATTCATACGTTCATTTAATAATTGCCGCTTAAACGAGTTTCATTTATTATTTACATTTTATTTTCATTAAGCCTAACATACGCATAAATCGGTGCTTGGCGACATTTACTACTTAGCGAAAAAGGGGTTTTCACGCCCAGAAAAAATCTAAGACGGCAGCCGTGTGAATATGTGACATCTGTTCTGGATTTTTTAAGTAAACAAACTGCAAACATCTTTGCGGTAAGAATTTTTTTTTTTTAAGCACTGAGAGAATGTTCAGTATTATTAACATTTGTGTAAAGAATGGATTGAGGCTAAAGTAGAAGTTTCAACCCTGATATAAACTGTGTCGTTGGTGCAAAACATTGTCATAAATCACATTGACTTTAAAATTGCATATTTTAATAACACATTCATTAAACAAAGGCCTTTTACTTTACTTAAACTTTACTATTACCTATTACTGTTCTCGTGTGCAAGTTAGAATATTGTACAAAAGATTCTATATACCAGTATATTAAGTGGGTCTCGGAAAATTTTTAAACTGAAGATGGGTCATGTAACAATAAAGTGTGACAACTTTTTTTTTCTGTTTTTAATTCAGTTAACAAAAATTGAAAAAAAAAATTAAAAAATTCTAAGTCCTAATTTTTATAATTTATTCTTTGTCAGTTTTTGTTTGCTGTGTTTGATTTATTTTAATGGTGGTAAATTATAAGAAGAGATTAAGCACAACATACAAATTTACTTATGTATTCCCAAATTTAGTCATGTTTTTTGTTTTCTATTATTACTTATATCATGTTTAACCTTTTGTGGATAGATGTTTTAATATTGATGAAAAGTCATTTCTTCATAAATCACACACGTCTATCTTAACGTTAACATGTAGTAAATGTTTCTTTTACTTGCACTACTGTTAATCCTGTTTGTTGTTTTACTACTACTGTTAATCATGCCATCGTGAAGCACAAATTAATGGTGCACTATTCCAATCCAAACTGCTTATTTTCTGATTGATTTTCAAATTCATTTTTGCTCTCAAATGCATCAAATTGGGAAATTCTCTTATTTAGAAACTGCATAATGCACAGAGCTTCTCGATTTTTTGATAAATGCAGAACATAGTGTAAAAAATGCTATCAAAGTTGGCATTTCGAACCGAATTTTCCGAAGTGGGAGATCTGGGAATGAAAAAAATGGTCATACTGAGAAAATAATTGTTTAAAAATAAAATTCTAATTAATTGAGCAAAAAATGAAATCATACAGCCTCTTATGCATCTCTTTAAAAGTCACCTTAGCAAGTTTCACGTTTTTACTTTTAAAAATGAGTCTGAAAATGTCTCAGAAAATTTTGAGCTGTTGAGGGTTGAAAAATATTTCTTTGAATACACCCTTAATGGTTGGGAAAAGAATCTCTTGCTTTTCATGGCAGTCTTTTAAGAGGGCCTTTTGGCCAATATTTAAACCATCGATCCTGAAAAAGTTAATTTTGGAGCCACTAAAATTAAACTTAACAAGAATTTTTTAATTTTTGCCAAATAATATTATGAGTTTTATTCTTTTCTTTGCTCTATTTTGTTGTTTTTTGCTTAAGAGAGATCTGACTGAAAAATATATATGATATATAGTTTGAAAAGTTTTCATTAAGTTAATAAAAAGTAAAAGGAAAAGCATTAAGTAATGAAATGTGTATAAAAAAATGTTTAATTTTAATTATCAGTTTAAAGAAAGATATTCTTTTCTTTTGATTAGATGTAAACATTATAAACATTTATTTTTCTTTCTTTTTTTTTTTATGTACTAAGTATCTATGTTGTAAACTTTTGTTTGTTTATTTTTTTTTTGTATTCTTTTCAAAGTGATTATGTAATTTCTACTGCACAAACTATAAATTTAAAAGGAGGGGGGGGGGGGGGAAGTAGCTTCACTGTATCTTTATGTATATCCACTGAACTTCCAGAAAGTACTTTTTTGTGCTGTTGGAAGGACTAGATGAAACTGGTTATGTTATTTGGCTTGTTTATCATTTGACTGGGTGGATAAATAATACTTTTGGAATGTTAAATTGTTATCTTCATCTGAGACATGACTATACCATTATTCATATCAGTTCATCATTTTAGGTATATGGAAGAAACATGTTTTGAGCAATTACTTTGCCTTTAAAATAGGCATTGGCCTCTTTTCTTTCTATTAAATGTATATGCTTAATGAATTGTTTGTTTTTGGTCTTTTAGCTCTGTATTATTATAAAATATTTAATTATTTAACATCCTTTATCTTTTTAGGAAGCTGCATCATATGCTAACATATATCTTTCCTGCTTTTTAAATTATTTTGAAAGAACTTAAGATGGCTAATTTCAAAGCCAGGTAAGAAATTTTAGCTATATTTCATTAATGCATTATTGTCTTTCAGTGACATAGCCAGCCTTTCTCTTAAGGGAGAGTGCAAAATTTTCTGTTTGATAATCACATTTGTATGATTCTACCTTTTTAAGCAGAAAAACCATTGCATTCAGAAAGGTTTAAAATTTCAGTTAAATAATTTAAAGGAAAAAATTTGCATCCTATGAGTCTTATACATCTAATGCATTGAAAAGTTTTGATTCTTCTTTGGTTCATTTGTCACATCATGAATCATGATGTGTGTGCAACTTCATATTTTGTTTATGAAAATTGAGAATCATATCACCTCCCCCCTTGAATGTTTGTTTCATTCCACTTCACAAACAGTAGAAGTTTTAAACTGTAGATACTACAAAAATCGCCAACTGCCATATATAATAAATATAATGGCTTAATTTAACACTAAGGAATAAAAATTGGACTTTTTCATAGCTAAATAAACAAAACCTGTCATATTTTGTTTTAGATTTAACCACTTCAACGTTTGCCCTGAGATAAGTCGGGGGTAAAAGCACCGTTTCTCTATACCCGTCACCGGTAAAGTGGTTAAGAAGTTTTGGTTGAAAAAAATTGTTGTATATAAAAATAATTAAAAGGATTTTTTTTTTAAACTTTCAATGAAAAAACATATTTTTTTTTTTTCAGATGGAGAAGGAAGGGGAGGGGGGTAATGTCTGAACTCCATCGATCCTTCCCAGAGTATCCCCTAGGTTTAAAAAAGGACAGGCAGCTGCTTGTGGGAAAAGGGCACTTTTTTATTTCAAAGGGCACATTTTGAATTCTTAAGGACACTTTTTTTTTAAAGCATTCTTTTGATTTTTAAAGCTATTTTTAATATTTAACTGTCAGGGAACTCTTTTAAAGACAGCAATGAATCAATTTTTACTCTGCAAGTAAATTTTTTAATACACAAAGTAGTAAAGACACTTTTTTTTTTCAAGGGGGGGGGGGGGGGGCAAGAAGAGTGCTAATTTTTTAGATGTGGGACGTGAAGGGTGTATTTTGTAAACCTAAGGGAAGGCAAGGTGCAGTGCCCTCCTGAAACTGTCAGGGGGAACTCTGCTTCCCTTGACTAAGCCATTATCGTGTTTTTAATTCAATAGCAGATCTACCATGGGAAGAGGGATGAAAGTGATCCTCTCACCATGGGTACTGATAAAGGGTTTCCAGGCCAGTTTTAATGCTTAACTTTGTAAGTGGTTAAAATGAATACATTCGTCTATTTTATTCTACATTGCATTCAGTTTTTAAACTATGAATATTACAAGAAAAATTATGTAAAATATATACAATACAGTGTCAGAATTGATAAAAAAAAAAAGTCACTGGTCTCGGGAACGAGTAAGCATGAGAATTTACTGGTCCGCTGCATAGAATTCTATTAAGCTCCTTTAGCCCTTTGAGCGCCCCCACCCCCCTCACTCCCTAAGATTATAAACCAAACTTACTTTGCAGTTATCCAAAATTTTCAGTATAATAAAATGTAAAATTATAATTTGTTAAAAGTAAAATAAAATTGTGATTTGCAATCGGTTGCAGTTTTATCAGGCCAAGAAAATTTACGTTTACCTGTCAGAGAGAGGGCAATAAAGTTAATGGTCCTGCGGACCACTAAATTTTTCAAATTAGTGATTCAATTGAATTTTTGGTGGTCTTGGACCAGCGGACCACCAAGTATTTCAAATGCTGCAATATAAAAAAATTAAAATTATTGTATTAAGTATTCCCTTAGAACTTCTCTGGTTATAAAGTAATCAGCAATTCTGAATCTACCTGGCTGCCAGAAATTAGCTCATAAGAGGTTAACGATCCAGTTTTAAGCCAACTATCTATAAGTATGGTAATGAATAAATGTTGCTTTAATAAATTTCAAAGTATCCTTTTCTGAACTACTTAAGAAATAAAGAAACAGGCAGTTTTGTATACAGAAAACAAAATATGTATTGCATTATGTAACAAAATATGTATTGCATTAAAATATGTATTGCACTCCACTAATTTTGGACACAGATCCATTGTCCTCATAACTGATGTAGACATCAATAATAAATCATTCTAATACTTTTCACCCATGAATTGAGAATCTTCAGATTTAAAAAAGAAATGAGATTTTTTTTTCTCCTTTTTGATTAACTCTATACATCCTGCTCAAGTTTTTTAACACACAATTTTTGATTGAAAAACTGGATAGGCTTGTTATATTCGAATATTTAGTTTAATTCATTGTTCTGTTGGATATAAAAATAATGTTGTGTAAATGATTATATATTGTATATATAACAGTAGTTTGATTTGTCAATATAATGACAAAGTTGCTATAGTGGATGGTCATTATATCAAGCATCTACTGTTGTATGTACTGTAAAGCTGTCTTTTGTACAATGTGGGAGGAGCAGGGAGGGTTGTAAATCCATCCTTATGTAGAAACTGAAATTTATAAAATCACCCCAACTTGAAAATTTTCCTTATCTGTAATTGTTTTAATTGGTCTTCCAGACTTGCCAAGTCTCCTGATTTTTACATGTTTTTCCATACTCCTGATTTTTGATATATTTCTCCTGATTTTTCACATATTTTTAAATATTCTATTATTTTACAGTCTAATGTACTGTGGTTCAGTGATGAAAACTTTAGTGCAGGTGTAGTTGTTCTTTAGTATGATTGATCAGTAATATTTTAGTCTAAACTACATTCAGATTCATTATGAATGATGAATCTTTAAGATTTTTTTGCTGTTACTATAGACATAATTTAGATTATTAATAATTTATCTCGATTAAGGCATATCTAAGATCTTCACTATAGTTTTATATATGTTTATGGGGCACAAAACTTTCCCCTCCCCTGTAATATGTAGTTAATTTAAAAGTATGTTAAAACATCATATTCTTAGATGCATTCTACTTGCATGGAGTGCATATTTTCCTTATATGAGTAAGAGTGACACATTTCTTTTTAATTTTCAGTAATAACCAAGCCCTGTTTTAAATTAAACTTGCACTAAACATGTTTACATTAAAAAAATTAATAAGTAAGTATTCATTGACAAAAAACATCTCCTGATTTCTGGCTTTCAGAACTTGGCAAGTCTGGCTCTTCCTTCATTTATAATTAACCCACATCATCTATGTTTGTGTAAATTTAGAAAATACACTATTTAAATTTTGCCTAGAGTTATTTTGACCTAGATAATCCCTAATCTATTGTACATCTAAAGAATAGTGATTCTTGTAAGGTCAGATTTTGAATTAATAAGGCCCAAAACTGTAAAAAAGGATAGGGAACTGTTGGAATAAATTTGAATGCATAACTTAACAAAATTTGTGAGGTATGATGTTGAGTTGTGACAGTAAAATTAAATTTCCGTAACCTTTATCATAATGGAACAATAAGACTAATAGTAGAAACCAGGGCTGCAAAGTCGGTGGGAAAAATGGACGACTCCGACTCCGGGAATTTTAACAGATCTGACTTTTTCGCTCAAAAATGGGCCAACTCCGACTCCAACAATCTCAGATCTGCTTGTAAAATGGATGACTCCAACTCTTTCGCTCAAAAATGGGCCCGACTCCGCAGCCCTGGTACAAACCTAGACTTCAACAAACGCAATTACACACAGAAGACAAGTAGTATATATGTTTTCTCATTAATGATTTCAATTAAATCAACACAGGGAAAACACCAAGTTAGCTGGAAGCTATTTATTTAAATGACTTATGTATATATATATATATATATTATAAAATATTACATATTATCATCTATTTTAAGTATATAAATTATAAATTAAGTTTTAAGACAAGATTTGCAACATAGCAAGCTTCTTAATATGTATTATATATATAAAATACCTTTGAATCAAAATGTATCATATATATATAGAGAGAGAGAGACAGTGAGCATACATTCATATAATTGTACTTGTACTGAAAGATTTACAAAATTTTAAAGGAATATTCCCTTAGTATAATAATATGTATATGGGGCATTCTCACAATCTTTTGTCTTTCGGAAATAAAAATCTGGTGAAATTAAACTTGCTAAAATAACATTTTAACCTGATAGACGAATGCCGTAATTTTGGTATAACATTTTCTTAAAGGGTTGTTAAAGAAGGGACAGAAGGCAAAAAAAGGGGATGGTATATGAAAAAAGGGCTGTAATGGAAAAAAAAGGATGGTAAGGAAAATTACCACTATCTTTAGGCAAATCAAGACTAAGTTAAGACTAAGTGATAGCCACAATGTTCATTGATTTTTAGAAACAGTTATTTACATTGGATTAAGTTAAAAAAAAAATAATTTACCTCCAAAAGTGCAGGAATAAACCTCGGGGACGGTAAGACTACCAATAAAGCCACGATGCTTGAAATTGATATTTAAATGTTCATTTAAATTCTGCAGTAAATTTCCTGTCAAAGAATGTTAGACATTCTTTCTCTAGCATACTTCTGCATGAGCAAAAACTTGAAAAAAAATTCTGTGGCTGCATCTGAAGTAATTTTCTGTATAAGTTTAGCAAATGGGATGGTAAGAATCTAAAACCCAGGGGCAGAGTTCAAAAAATAAATATCAACTGTAAAAATGTGTGCAGATTAATTTTTTGCTACATATTTATATAAAACAATTGTCCCAGTTTCCGAAAAAAATTACATCGAAATACTTTTTTTGAAACAATTTGATAGCTCCAAACTTAAAAATCAGCATCAGGGACACGGGGCGGTGTAGAAGTTTTCCTGGTATTTGGAGCCCCAACATCGTCCAAAACTTATTTATCTCGTTAATATTGTTATGCAAACATGCAATAGGATGTTCCCCAGCATATGGAGAAAAAAAAAAACAACACAAGAATATGTACTAAAATAAAAATTATTATTCAGGGGCATAAAAGTCAAAAGATTGTGGAATGCCCTATATATTATTGAATAAATTATGTACTGGATTTTCTTGTTTTAAATACGTGGAAATACTGTATTTTAAATAGCATCAATTATAAAACAGCTGAAACAATATTTTTTAATTTTATGCTGACTTCATCAATATTTTTAATATCAACAGATGTAATTCTTCACATATAAGACTGCTCACATCAAGTAACAAATAATAAGATGAGTATTTTCATATTGCTTTTATGCAGGTCATTTCATGGAGATTTGAATTGACATACAGATTGAAGATTGGATCATTGTATGGTACACAAAAATCCACGAATCCCATCCTATCATTCATGTTTACATCTCTGTAATGACAGCACTACATGTTAGAGGTCTGCATGGGCCGACATTTCCAGGCCCGGGCCCGGGCCGAATCAGAAAAAAAAAAATTCGGCCCGGCCCGTACAAAAAAAAATATTGGCCCGGTAAAAAAGTTGAAAGTTCGGCCCGAGTGAATTTTTACAAACCATTGATTTTTATGTCGATTTGGTTAAAAGTTTTTCTTATACGAGGAGATCAAGCCAAAAATATTTATCTTAACTTTTCTTTTCATGTTTATAATCTTCATTTTTATAGAAGTGCCGCAGGGTGCGATATTTATTTTTTTAATGAATTTCTATTTCTTGTATGTAAATGTTTCAATTATCATTAATATTGTTAATCCATATTCCATGTATTGAAGTGTTAAATATCTGGAAAATGCTATACAGTAAAATCTAAGACTGAATTGCATAGAAAAGAAAAAAAAAATGCGTTATAGACAAGTTCCCTTCTTAGCAAGTGTAAATGTATTATATATTATTTTCTTACGTAGTATATTAATTTTGTTTGTTATTAATTTTTATAATTTCCTTACGTAGTATTAAGTAGTATATTAATTTTGCATGGATCAACACGTTTTTCAGTTTAAAACAAGATTCCATCATAGACAGATTCTTTTTCACACGTTTTACTATATTTTAATAAGTGTAGAAATCTACTACTCTTTAAAAAGAATGAATTTGAATGTTTAATTGTAGAATAATGGCGATTTAAAAATGTATGCATTTTTTGACAAATTTGTGCCAAGCTTAATTTTACTGACCTTTGAATGGACCAAGCCATTCCGAGACAATGATTTTTCATGCGGGGTGAGGGAAAACTAGGAATGAAAATTTTGGGTCATGAAGATTAGGAATGAAACCAGTACCCGGGTGTGTGCAGAAAAAATAAGTTAGGCCTGGCCCGGTCCGAACCTTCAGGAAAAAAGTAAGGCCCGAGCCTGGCCCGGTCCGAACCTTCAGGAAAAAAGTAAGGCCCGAGCCTGGCCCGGCCTGGGCCTGTAAAGAACAGTGACTAGGTCCGGCCAGGTCCGAGACTTCAGAAAAAAGTAAGGCCTGGCCCGAGTGCCGCGAATGAAAATAGTTCGGGCCACGGGCCGGCCCGTGCAGATCTCTACTACATGTTA
The DNA here is from genome assembly GCA_963932465.1 of Maratus speciosus. NCBI lineage: Eukaryota > Metazoa > Arthropoda > Arachnida > Araneae > Salticidae > Maratus > Maratus speciosus. Next base: position 414,476,174 of record OZ010792.1, on the reverse strand, counting down.
CTTCAATTGCTCAATCTCTTATACCCTGTTTAGATCAGATACTTAAGATATCTTAGACCATCAAACTCTCTCAGTGAGTTTCAACTTTCTTCGGCTAGATAAAGCCACTACCAGTCACTCTGATTGGCTATAAAGCTTCGCTTTAACTGATTGGCTGTTACAGCGGGTTTTATCATATGCGAATGCGCAAACTTTACATTTGTTCAGATCTCAGACACAGTCATGTTCATTGAGTTATCTTAAATGAGTTTTATGATGTGAACAGCAGGGTTCATAAATATCATGATATTTTAGAAAATATAAAAAATATCCGATATTTTCGATATATATCTGATATTTTCAAAATACTGAAATTACTGCTGATGATAAATATTTGCAAACATAATATAAATTAGAAACTAAAACATATAATCACGTTACATGAAAACTTAATAAAACAATATTCTAAAAATACATCTTTCCTTTGCACTACAATTAGCTATACTACTATAGGATTCACTATCAAGACAATTTTATATTTTATAAAACAAAATTTTAAATACAAAGTAGGTTTTTTTTTTTTTTTTTATTGAAAATTTCATAAATGTAAGCTTTTCTTTTTTATTCCCTGACATGTTGTATAGTTTAAGTTCAACTAATCCAAAACCAGAAAAGATTCTTTTGTAATGAAGCTGTAAATAACTGATTATCTGAAATTAGTTGATCTTTCAATGGCTGTTCTGAATTAATTATGTCCCACATAATCATAAGTTCTACATTTAAAATTAAAAACTTCAAGTTCAAACATAAAGCTTGGAAAAGATATTTGTTTTCTTTCGCTAAAAAAGTCATTGTCAGAGACAAAAAGTTCTTTGTCTACAGAACGGCACAGTTAATAACAGTTAGAAATTTTATTTACACGTGCTTTGGCTGAAAATATAAAAAATATCTTGCACAGTGAGATTTTCAAAATAAATATCAAATATAGAAAAATGTTGAAAATAGCAAACATTTTGAAAACAAATATAAATATATGAAAATATCAAACTTCTTGATATTTTGAAAATAAATATCAGATATATATCATGGTATATATCCATTGGTATATATCAACGAACCCTGTGTACAGTTTAGACTTAACTAAAGCAAAATCAGAAAAGATTCCTTTTTAATGAAGCTGTATATAATTGATTATCTAAATTAATTAAACCAAAATCTGAAAAGATTCTTTTCTAATGAAGCTGTATATAATTGATTATCTAAATTAAACAATTTATCTTTTAATGGCTGTTCTTAATTAATTGTCTCACATAATTATTAGTTCTGCATTTAAAAAAAAAAAAACTTCAAACAAAGCTTGGAAATATGTTTGTTTTCTTTGACTAAAAAAGTTACTGTCAGAGATAAAAGTTCCTTATCTACAGAATGACACAGTCTATAACAGTTGAAAATTTCATTTACACTTGTTTTGACTGAAAATATCTTGATATCTTAAAAATAAATATCAGGTATATGAAAATATCAAAAATCTTGATATTTTAAAAAATAAATATCGGATATACAGTCAACTCTGTGAAATCCGCCAATGTCTATTATCCGCACTACATGTTGGAATGCAAACAATGAAAATATCATTAACAGTTAAACTCTTAGATAAAGTTAAATTTTGTATTTTTTCATAAGTTATCAATTTTCCAATGAATAAATATTTAAATATAAATTGGGTGTAAATATTTAAATTTCCCAGGGCAACAAAATTTTATCTCAGAGCAAAAAGTAATGAGTCTTCATAGACTACAGAAAAAAAAAAATTATTGACAACAAAGCAAAACTAAAATTACCATTATGTTGTGTCAATGTTTAAAAAAATTAATGCAATCAGTAAAATAATGAGGCATTATGTTTTTCTTTTACATTGTAATTGTAATTTGTGTGCAGTTGTTTCTAATTTATTGCCAGACTCTAAAAAATAAAATGTAAAGAAATGGATGATCTATAATCCACAAAAATGTGTTATCCGCAAAACCCTTGATCCTCCCTAAGTGTGCGGATTTCACAGAGTCGACTGTATATATCAATGAACCCTGGTGAACAGGCATTCAATTCCGGGAGGGTACCACCTCAAAAGTGGCGGCCTAAGATATCTTAAGTATCCGATCTGACCAGCAGAGGCTTAGCTACAAGTTTTTTTTTTTTTTTTTTTGGGGGGGGGGGGGGGGGGGGGGGGTCAAAAATTTCCCAGCGTGAAACAGATTGCTTTATTTTCCAACTAAAATGATATGTTCAATGTGAGTTTAATCGTAATAATACTTATACGGGGAAAAAAAAAAATTCTTTCCAAAGAAAAATCCTGAAACAAAAAAATTATCATTATTGGTTCATTTAATGAAAGTTTTTGTCTTCAATTGTGTAATCGTACTTCATATGAAAATAGCCTCATATCTTTAGATTTTTGAGAAAGGAACAAAGTTTTGGAGGAAATGTATTAGAGACACTGTTGATGGAAACAGTAGAGACATTCAGGTCTGGTAGAGGTATGATATTTTCGTAGCAAGGAGAAATAAAATGAGAAATTCAGTCTGGCTGCTTTTTGTATTTCTTTTGAAAGTTTAACTATTTTACTATTACAGAACTCAGAAAGGTAGTCAGCAAAACAATAAAATATTCTTTTTTTTTTTTTTTTTTTTTTTTTTTTTTTTTTTTTTACTTTTTATTTAAAAAAAAAAAGAAAAAGTGTTTAAAAAATCTAAAATTTCCCAACTCCAAGCTCAAATTTCCCAAGTTCACATATTTGGGGGGGTGAGGCTCCCCCCCATAACCCCCATTGCGATGCCTCTGCTGACCAGGATATTAAGACCCAAAATGACATGAAATTTAACAAAGCACTTCCATTTTCATTCGAGCACTAATAACATTTTAAGGCAGATCTAGACTTTCTTTATGTTGAAAAAGTTAAATGAAAAACTTCATAGTCCAAGAGCTGACAGCACAAAAACCTATGTTATCAAGTACAAGAAAAAAAACTTTATTTTATGGAAGAATAGAAGCAGAGAAATCTTATGATCCATGTCTGCCAGAAGTAAAGTGGTGCATAAGCCAAAAATTAATACCACCAGTGGTTGACTCATAGGTTTATCATTGTGTTTTCCTGCTCCCAGTCCTCTATGTTTTCATATCTTTGTTTGTAGGACAAACACAATGATAAACCTACGAGTCAACCACTAGTGGTATTAATTTTTGGCTTATACACCACTTCACTTCCGGCAGACATGGATCATTAGATTCCCCTATTTCTACTCTTCCATAAAATAAGGGGTTTTTTCTTGTGCTTGATAGCATAGGTTTTTGTGGTGTCGGCGCTTAGACTATCAGCAGAGTCAATTGTAAGCTGGTATAATTGTGCAGCTTGTCGTCTGATGTCCCCATGTGACATAAATTTCTTTTACAATTGAAAAAATCATTTCAATGTAAAAGATTGTAAATTATGGGAATTGAATAAAATTAATTGATTTTAAAAGATAAAGCATTTAAACAAGAAAATTATTAATTTATTTTAAATTAAAAATTGCAAATTTGAAGAAAATCATTGAAATAAATATTTTATGGTTTAGAAATGTAATGAGAGTGTTAAAAATAATTAAGATTTTAAATTAGAAAAATTTTATATTTAATTTCTTAAAAATTGTAAGAAACATTACCTCATTGCATTAGTATAGATAATATAAAATTGGGTAACTTTATAAAGTAAAAGTAACTATTATTAGCTATTTATTATATGTTAAAGTATTAATAAAACTGTTAAAAAAAAATTGAAAAGAATTGTTTTACATTAGTAAGATAATTTTATTTACATTAGAAAAAAATATTTGAATTTAAATAGTAAGTTTTTTTTTAGAAATATTGGATATTCAATTTCTTTTGAATCATCACATATGTTTTTGTGTAATACCTATTTTAATTAATATATGAATTTTGTTTCAGGTTGCAATTGTTCACTGAGCTTTTTGAAAAAGATCAAATTCCTCTCAGTGATCTCCAGACATTATGTTTTAATGGTAATTTTGTTTGTCCTATATTATATGGTTTAAGTATTGTTGTATTTTTAGTTGATAAGTTATGCATTTTTGTTACCTCCCTTTAAAAAAAAAATAACATTTGATGTATGCCATTTATGACATTAATTACATATTTAAAAGCTCAAACTATAAAATATTGAAACTAGTATGATGCTGTGGCCCTCACAAACATTCTTCTGTACCACTTTAATATATTAATTTATAGTAATAATAGCCTTTAAAATATACTTATAACTACTTAAAAGGTGACACAAACATATAAAAATATTATTTAATGCAACCCTGAGATCTTTTGAACACACACATGTTCATTTTCAAAGGGAAAGATGACTGACTGAATAGAAATACATTTTAAAAACAAAAACAAAATAGCATGCATGAGCAAGCAGAGTTCAGTCTATTTCTCTGCAGAGGGTGAAAAGATCAGATCATATTATCAGGAGGTTTTGAAATATTTAGGATATTATACCAAATCGCGGGAATATTATAATATTATATATGTTATTATTATGCAGTAATTTCTATTCAGTGAGTCATCTTTCCCTTTGAAAATGAACGCGTGTGTGTTCGAAAGATCTCAGGGTTGCATTAAATAATATTTTTATATGTTTGTGTCCCCTTTTAAGTAGTTATAAGTATATTTTAAAGTTTATTAATAACAAGGTGAAAATTTCCTTCACGACACTAGTGTTTAATACAGTGTTTTGACTCTATTGAGTAATAATAGCATCAACAATTGTGAATGTGAAGCATAGTGCATTTCTTCAAATTTAACATGGCGTTACAGTGATCAGTAAATTAAAAGAACAGAACAACAGTGACACCTGTTGCATATTAAAATTAAAAATTAGATCAGTGTACATATTTTTAAACATTAAATTTAAATATAAAATTGAGTGCATTTCTACACAATAGAAAATAAGATGCAGCTATAATGTTCAACTCAAAAAGCATACTACTAATATTCTGTAATCTGGCTACAGCCAAAAGGTGGGAGAAAAATTAGGGATGTAATGAATAGTGATTTGGCCAAATATTATTGAATATTCTGCAAAATTTAGGCCAAATCCAAATACATAATAATAGTAACATAAAAGAGAAGAAAAGAAATTTGAAAATGTGCATTTTAATTATATATATATATATGTTACATATACAGTACAGGTCCTATTATCCGGGATCCTCGGGACTGAAGGCTTTCCGCATTTTGGGTCCTCCCAAAATTCGGAATTTTTCAAAAACATAAAAATAACATAATTTAAACAATCCTATGTAGAATATGAATAAAATTTATCTTTTGCATTTTTAAAAATTATTTATTAAACAAATATTCCTGCACTATTCAATGGTAACAATGAATAAATAAAAAAATTAAATATGCAACTATGTAATGTTATTTTATCTACACTAGGGATGCATCGAATAGTGATTTTGGACGAATGCCGAATATTCGGCTAGTCGAATGGCGACTATCAAGCCGAATACTGAATATTCGTTCGAACACCGATATTCGGCTTGCTGATTACTTTTAAATTTCAAAATTTGAAAGTATTAAAAAGTTGAATTTTGAAACAATTTTACTTAATATTTAACCCACATACTTCCATATTGATAAACAAGATCTTTTTATAAGTAAATTCTACGCTAAAATAAATTATGCTTTGAATTGTTATTTAAGAATAGGATAGTTTTAAAGCTTCTTTAATTGATAAAATTTTTAATTTCATGGATTCTTCTCTGAATTAAAGCAAATGAATAAAATTTTCTTATATTCTAAAACAAATATTTTTAAAATCAAAGTGAAATTTTGAAGGAATTTGATGAAAAATTGTACAGTCATATACTGTTTATTTGTCAGGAAGGGACTAAAATTGTCATTATTGGTTAATTTTCTTACATGATACTTTTCAAATAGCAAATAAAAAATGTAAAAGCCTTCTCTTTTATTTAAATATAATTCTATTACCAATTATTAAATATCTTTATTAATTGACAGTTAAAAATAGTGGTTATTTTAAGGTTTTTAAAAAGGTCTTTTAAGTGTTCGGTCTGGCTGAATATTTCGATATTCGGCATACTGAATAGTTTGATATTTGGCCAAACCGAATATTTGGTATACCAAATAGTTTGATAATCGGTAGTATGGCCGGATACCAAATAGATACCTATTATTCGGTGCATCCCTAATCTACACCCTTTGTTTCTTTACAGCAACATAATTTATGTAAAAAAAAATTTTGATTGATATTTTTAATAAATCTTATTCTTAAATAAATTTGGAATCCCCCCCCCCCCCCCCCTCCCCCTGACACCTGAATTCCGCTGGTATTTTCCTAAAACATTAACAAAATTGAAACAATCACATGTAAGATATGAACAAAAAACTTACCTTTTGCATTTAAAAAAAATTAAAAAGAAACTTGACAATTTTTAACAGTGTTTATAAATTCTGCCGGAAAAAATCTGAAAACTGTGGCAGGTCATTCTGGAATGTGTGAAAAGAGAAGGAAGGCACAAGCAATTAAATAGAACCTTAGAATTAAATAGAAACTTATATGTGTATTCAAGTAATACAATGGTATAGCCGTAATATTTTTTAGAGGTGAGGGGCAGAGGGTGAAATAGCTGACGATTTTTTTAAAAACAAATTGTAATATAAGTTAATTTTGAACTAAAATTTTACAGAAAAATGAATTTTTTCTAATTGGGGGTGGGGGTGGGGGGCTCCATGTACTCTCATCACTGAGGTATTGTATTTTAGTGGTTATACATTGGAACAATGGGCTAAAAAAAATTTAGGAATCTGTAAAATTTTCAAAATTGTAGTAAAAATTTACAAATTTTGCTAGAAATTTTTTGAATAAAATTTTTCTGTGGATTCTGGGTCTTTCCGGATTTCAGAATTATGGATAACGGATCCTATACTGTACATACTAATTGCATATTTATATTAATTTAAAAATATAAATACTTATAAATTTATACTTATAAATAAAATTTATTTTGTTGTTTTGTTATATTTATGTATAAAAATTTTAACAGCTTGTTTTATTTTTGTAATATTTCAAACACCTTTATTCTAATAATAAAGCATTGCATTTACCAAGTATACTTACTAATTGCATAATTATATCTATAGATACTTGTGATTCATATGCATTTTATCTAATATAAGTACAGAATCCCTTAACATTTGCGAGTTTTTATTCACGAAATAAAAAATGAAGAACATTTTAACATTTGCAAATACTTGACTTGATTATTTGCGAATTTTGTTTTATAAAGAATATTTTTTACAAAGTAAAACTCTCTTTGTTTTACCAATTCCATGAACTATTTGACACTGGACAGCTGCATTGTACTGTATATAGCCTAAGTTCTGAGAATTTCATCCCTTGTTATGAGACAAAATATAGTAATTCCAAGAAACTCGGAAGTATAATGATCCTAAAAATAAAAAAAATCCTAAATTTTCTAAAATTCAAAATTTTTATTACATATGAAAATTTTTCTGCAAAAAGTGTATGGGAAATTTTAAAACTTCAACAATACCTTGTTGAGAAGGCAATAGAATGCGATCCTTAACTGGTGAGAAGTATTAAATTTAAAAGAGAAATGGAGACCATAACTTTTCCGACAAAATTATGTCCAACATGATATTTGGCCTATCGAATATTCGACAAAAGAGTGCAAATATTCATTGCATCCCTATCAAAAATGAGTGATTCTGGTAATTATTGTGTTAAAAGTGTATGAGTGTTACAAGAATAGAGTTAATAATACTGCAAACAATGCTCGCTAAATTGCATTAATTTATTCTGCACCTGATTAGGAATCCTTCCCCAAGCATAGGATAGCACATAGTAGCACTACCTGTTTGAGTGATCAAAGTCAAAATTGAATCAGAATCTATTCATGTCAAGATGTAACAGAATATGTATTTTGATGAGATTCTGTGCATTTGTTCTTGAGATATAGCTATCACGGAAATTGTGTAAAACACAGTATAGCAGTGCCACCTGTTAGATTGTATACTGAGTTTTCCTCAGGTTTTAAAAAATGCAGGGTTTTGCTTGTGAGAAAAAAGCACTATTTAATTCCTAAAGGCATGTTTTGGATTATTTTTAAAGACATTCTTTTGATTTTGAAGAGTACTTTTAATATTTAATCGCCAGGGCCCTCTTTTAAAGACAGCAATGTAAATTTTTATTATGCAAGAAACTTTTAATAGACAAAGAAATAAAAGCACTTATTTTCAACTGGGGGACAGGGATGACCGCCTCGGGAACTCAGCTTTCACTTTAGAGTGTAAGAAGAGTGCTAATTTTTTGGATGAAGAGTAAGAAGGGTGCTATTTTGCAAACATAGGGGCAGGGTGCCGCACCTTCCTGAAACGAACTGGTAGAAACTCTGCGTGTACACTCAAACTTAATGAACATCTGTTTAAAATATACAAAATAGAGTATACTCTGTTGAGTGTTCAAAGCAAAAATGAACTCTGCATCTGTTCATGTCAAGGTCTAACAGAATATGAAGTTTGGTGAAAGTTTGCATTAATTTTTCAGATATAGCTATCACAAAAATCATAAAACATGCAACATAATGTAATATACACGTGTTGAGTGATATACACCAAAATGTAATCAGTCCTAATTTATGTGAAGGTTTACATGAACCTGAAGTTTTATTAAATTCTGTGTATCAGTTCTTGAGATGTGAATAAAATTTTTGTGACACACAAATTAGCAGACAGAGAGACAAACAGGCATTTTCCAAAAATAATAAAATTATGTCCAGGATAGCCCAAGATGTCTAAATCCATCAAAAAACGGAAGTCAGAAATTTTTATAAGTGATAAATAAAAAGTGAAATTTGAAAGAAGTTTAATTTTTTGATAATAGTTTTTATTAATGTTCATTTAAATTGTAATTTCAAATTTTCATTTAATCTCACTGAACTAATTTTCATCTTAATCATTGTTTTCTAAATAGTTATATAGTGTTATTTACTTTATAATTTCAAACAAATTTTAATCATATAAAGATAATCCTTGTTAATGTCCTAGATATTAAACTGTTAATGCTTAGTAATATTTATTGAATATTAAACTATTCTTTAATTAAAGTTTGAAACAAGTTTAGTCCTTTGATATATTTTTTAATATTTATTAAATATTAATATTAAATTTATGTGAAATTTTAAATAAGTTCAAATACTTATTAGTATTAATTTATCGTACTTCTTGTGAATATTTGTTCATCTTTGTTAATGTTACTTTAATGTTAGTCATAAACTTTCATTTAACTCTGTGAAAATTATTTTTCTTCATCGTTGTTAATGTTTAGTTTTAATGTGAAATTACAATTAAAAAAATTTAATAGTTTATTTCCATTTACTTAATTTCTGATAAATTTTTAAGGCATACCTGATGGTCTTGGTTTTCGCTCTCTTTGTTGGAAAGTAAGTTTATTTATATATAGTTATGCTTACTTAAACATAAATGTACACATGCAAAGTAATAAAATAATCTGTACTAATATTATAAAGAAGTAATGTTTGTTTGTTTGTAGGGGATAATACCTGGAATTACTGAAGCGATTTCAAAAGTAATAGTGTCAAATTAATGGTGACAGTTCGTGTTTCTGCTTCAACATAGGCTATATTTTATAAAATCAGTGCCAAAATCCTCATTGGGGTGCAGGAGCAAAAAAGCATTCTAAAATTGCAATTTTCGTGGTGCTGAAAGATCTAGAAACTTGAAATTTAGCATGGTAACTACTTATAAGATGTAAATGTTCCCTAAGAATGGTTTCTAAAAAAAATGGAAATTTAAAAGGATGAAATGCGAGAAAAGCATTCTAAAACTTCTAAATTATGATTTCTATGGAATTGTTAAGGACAGAAACTTGAAATTTCACATGTCTGCTACTTTTCTGATGCAGATGCACACACAGAAGATTAGAAATTTTAAAGGGTGCTGGAGAAAAAAATGTTTTAAATTAGGATTTTTGTGATATTGAACGGACTAGAACAGGGGTCAGCAAGTAATTTTAAGTGGGGGTCTGAATACTTTTGAAAAATTTCATTGGGGTCTAGAGAAAAAAAACATAAGTAATATAACTACTTATTACTTTTAAATAGTTATTTTTTAATGCACATAGATAGAATAGAAAATAGAAAAGTCAGGTATTCGTTCTAAAAAATTACTACATACATAGTATGCAGTCTGAAAATTTTTACATACACATAATAAAATAGAAAAAGCACGTATTCGTCGAAAAATTAATGCGAAAAATTACACTTATGGTCTTGAGCCAGTTTTTTATAGTTTGGTTCACGTGGTGGACAGCTGATGGGAAGAGTGTCTTCATGGTCGACGTCTGTTAATCTCGAACAATATTTGTCCTTCAAAAATTCATTTTGGAGAAAGTTCTTTCACATACCCATGTAGAGCCAAACATAATAGCCAGGTTAATAGCTAGTTTTTTGCAATTTTCCTACTTTTCTGAGACATATTTACCCCAAAATTCTTCAGAAGACCCAGTTTTATACATTTGAAAGGAAATATCTTCTTGAAAGGAAATATCTTCTTGAAAGTCAAATATCTTCATTTGAAGTAAAGGTTGTTCAAGACTGGACAGCTTCGAAGCCACATCAGTCCATTATGTAGCTGGAGCAATTTCATAAGGCTATTTAAACAATTGGGGCAACTTACCTATATCTGCAAAGTCTTGGAATCTTGCTTCAAATTCCTTCACAAAATCTGACATAAAACTTAGAAACACTGAAGAGTGTATTTCAGAATTCTTCTGCTATATTCAAGAATTGTTGGAAAATGAATAAATTCTTCATTTGCAATATCTTCTTCGGCAGTACAGTCTTCGACCTCCCATGGACCGCGGTCTGCCAGTTGCCTACCGTGGGGCTAGAAGCTAAAAATTTGACTTGGTGGTTAATTTTAAGATACAAATGCTCGCTACAAATGATTTCCTAAAAAAAAAATTGAAATTTGTAAGAGTGACATGAGAAGAAATTTTTCTAAAACATTCTGAATTATGATTTCTATGCAATTGTTAAAAGTAGAATTTCAAAATTTGACATCCTGTTACTTTTAAGCTGTAAATACTTGTTCAGAGCAGTTTTAAAGAAAATTCTAAATTTAAATGGGTGAAGTATGCATGCCTTGTGCTTACTGAATCAATTTTAATAATATATTTTTTTTTAATTGAAAGATGTTTATTTGTAGATAAGCCAGCACTAGCTTTTTTTTTTTTTTTTTTTTTTCAATATTTCCATTCTTGTATTTTGTTTTTAACTTTGAAAGATTTTAATAAAATTTCTTCAAACTGTTGGCAATCAATCAACTTACTTCCATTTTCTCGTTATAATTAAAAAGAAAATATATTTTTTATTTGAATACATTGTATTTAAGAAAATCCAGTGGCTAAAGGGCTCTAAAAGTGAAATGACATCATTTAAAAAAAAAAAAAAAAAAAAAAATCCTACATTTAAAAATGTGAAACTGTAACATTTTTTAATAAACTGCATCAAGATGACATCCTTTTCAGAAATTTTTTTTTTCTTCAACTGAAATTAGAGGCCAAATTTTTCATGGAAGAAAATGACGCTTTGCCTATAAAAATTACATAATTTTTAAAAGGCATTTCACTGTTAACCTATACTTTTATTTGAAAACTGGAACATTTTCAATGACTGTGTCTAATTCATAAAATTTATATTGTCCTTCATTCCTCTTATGCAAAAATTAAGTCCACAGGATTCTTAAACAGCAGATTAGTACTTACTTAGAAATCACAGAACTACACTTACTTACTCCTCCCACTCACTTCCCACATACAAAGTTACTTAACTTTCGGAACTGTCATCCTTAAAAAAATTGCAAACAAAATTGAAAAAGTAAAAAATGGACGCATGTAGGGATTCACCTAAAAATAAATGGTCAAATGCGAGTATTACTCTCGCTCAGAGGGTTCTGTACAATAAAGATATGAATTATTAATTGTATTATTAAAAAAAAATCATTGCTAAAAGAATAATAAGACTTTGTAAAAAACTATACTACGTAAGGTTGAGTATAGCTGTATATACTAGAAAAGTATGATTATGAATGGGTATACCATAAAAGTTCAAAGAGATATGAAGCCTAAATAATATAAAATTTTACTATTCTATATAACTTTTTTTTTTTTTTTAATCCTAATCTGTTTATGATGAACTTAATTCGGTACTGACAATAAAAGTAGTTCGTGTATAACCCCTTGCACTGTGGCGCAGTTAGCGGATGTAGCTACCACTAGCTACCAGTGTTGTCACATCTGACAGATATTTTTTTTAAAGAAATTTTGAATTCACATCACAAAAATTTAATTGATTATTTTCTTTTACATTATTTATAAAAAATCAATTGTCCTGTAAAGCAAAAATTAGATTTAAAACTTTCTTTTGAGAATTTAAAATGTCTAATTAAAAAATCAGCCATATCATGATGTATGCTGCGTACGTTATTGTCGGAAATTACCAAAATAGCATGATGTACACTGCGTACATTATAGAGCGCAAGAGGTTAAACTTCATTTGGCGTTTCATAAAACTAGATTCAGTGTAGTAATAATCTTTTCTTTTTACAGTGTAGCTAAAAGAAAACCCTTGTTCAAAGTTTAAACTTGGCATTGTACTAAGCGTGCTAAGTTGCAAAGCCGGCTTGGTCCATGTTGCGTTTTCCAGATAGGTTTTTAATTAATGTTTAAAGACACGGGAGGCATATTGAGAGATCCACTCAATACAAACTAGCCACAAATCCCATAGTATTTATGTAATTAATTCTAATTAAATTACTCTATTTTTAACAATTTGACATTTATTGATTTTATACTGCTACTGGGCATTGCTTTATATAAATATATCATTAAAAGTTGTTATCTGGGCTTTAAAAGCCAATGGTACATAGAGTAAGCCGCCCCTGTCCTTAGGTGTATCCAAACTGCCCGTTTCTTTAAAGGTTACTATCTCAACTAATTATTGATGATTTTTTCTGAAAATCATTATCAACAATGCTTTTATACTTCTGTTACGATAGGTACCTCAAGCGATCCTCAACATCTTTGCTGAGTGCCTGCAAATTGAAATTTATGTGTAACAGAAAAATGCGCTTTTCTCAATAACTATGTGACCTAGAGTAATCGCTATAATTTTCCTGCAAGGTTTAAATTAACGTCTATTACCTCTAATTTTTTCATAATTTTAGTTTCAGTAGATTTGGAAATAGAGGAGGGGGGAACATATTTTTGCACTCCATTTTCGACGATATCTCTAAAAATATAATACCTAAAATTAAAAAAAATGTTGTACCTTTGAGTTCAGCATTACGAAAGCTGTATCACGATACCCCACACGATATACAAAGAGAAGATTTTTTTTTTCAAGTAACTTAGATAGCCCTTCTACATTTTTCCTAAATATATTTATAAATGTTTAATAATCTGTAAATATATGGGTCAGTAGTCTTTCTTACTTCTCCCAATTTCAACTTTCCACGTTCCATAGTTTACGAGTAAAATGGCTATGACAGACACAGGAGTGATCTTATAATGGTTCCATTTTTACTTTTTAAGTACAGAACCCTAATAAATAAGTAAAAATGTTGAAATCCAAAAAAGTTTTAACAGCAATAAATGATCAGGAAATGACAGTATACAATATGAAGAAAAGGAAACATAGTCTGGAAAAATATATATGTTACAGTCAATTTGATTAATCGGTTATTATTAATAATTACCAAATAATATCCAAATAAACCGGTTATTATTAATAATTACCAATCAAGTTTGGTCAGTATAATAAATTTCAACTCGTTTAGCTTGATTTTTTTTATTGCGTATAAGAATATGTATTCTTGTTAGCACCTCACTGTTGTGTAATCGTATAACAGCTTTTGTAATTTTCTTAATATCCATTGCTAAAAGTATGCACTTTTATATTGGGTTGTTTATTCTTTCATTATTTCAGTGATTAAATTTATTACCTGATTGATTCAGCAATTATAAAAATAATTATCTTTAGACCCTTAGGCCTTATTATTGGGACACATTTTTTGATTGAGTATTATTGTCTCGTAACGATTATTTTTATTATTAGCTTCATATAATTATGATAGTACATGTTCCGGGAAAGCACACATTCGTTACTAAGCATAATTAATCATATTGACTGAACTTCATTGGTAATTATTAATAATAACCGGTAAGTATGATTAATATGCAATATTTATCAAATTTAACAAAAGGCTCGTTTATTATTAATAATAACCGGTTGTTATTAATAACAACCGAATTTGTCAAATTGACCATAATATATATATATATACTAGTGCTGTTACCCTTGACGTCGTTCATGTAGCATTAAAAGAAACATAAATGCATTAATTAAACAAAATATGTCACTCCTGATAACTAAAAACCTATACAACTAACCAACTCTTTATCACATTTTATAAGAGACAAGGTATTTCTTATTTGTCGGGGCCTTTACATAACTCAGTCATAAAAAAGTGAAATTTTGTGCCAAATAATATGAACAATCGCTAAAATGAAACTGCAACCAATAAAAATAGGAGGGCCAAGTAAAATCATATGAGAAATTGATGAATCATAAAACGAAAAAACAATGCTGGGAGAATTCTACTACAACAGTGTACTTTATGTGGTATTTGGTGTGAAATTTGTATATTTATGCATTGCATCCTATAAGATTTTACAAAAATCTATTATAGAAAACATTTAAAAAGCTATTTTAAAAATGACAACATATTTTTACTCTTTTAAATCTAAAAGAAATGTGGAATTAAAATCCGGTTGCCGAACCACCATTTACAAACATTTCTCCAATATACTTAGGGCTCCCAAACCTTAATTTCAATACTGGCAAAGGGAAAATGATATTACTTTGATGCAATCATATTAAGCGTTTAGGTTTTATGAATGAAAATATAACTTTCTTTTAAAAAATAAAGTAGTTTTATTCATATTTTCTGAAATGGACGGTTTTAAAAATTAACACTTGTCAAAAATTGTTTTTTTTTTTTTAGGCAATCTCGTTAATTATTTAGTTTTTAAGAATGAAAATAACTATTTCCCGCTAATCATGACATCATTTTCGACATGGATTAAACTTTTTTCAATTTTCAATTAAATCTTTATGTTAGTCATGTGCAGACTGAAAACCGTCAAGTATTGATAATAATTTTCTTTAATAAGAATTAATACCATAATCCATGACCATTTTATTTCAGCATGAAAGCATATCCGTTTTATTTTCCATACATGACGTCATATTTGCCTGCTTTGTGTACTTACTTATTTCCATGCGCCTTGTATTATTAAGAAATACTTCAAGATTTCCATTTTTTTTCCAATACAATATCATACCTATTCTTTTTTTGTTTTTATCATTTTCCTTTGTCTCATGAAAATCTTTAAATTTAAAATTAACTGCTGAGGAGAAATTATTATTCCGGCTTTCCTCTTAATATAAAACCATTGTTTTGTTGTTATGTGTAAAAAACTTATTTCATTTTTCATTTTTTTTTCATTTACTTTTATTGAGCATTTTAATCATATATATATATTTTAAATATTATAATTATTGAATTTGTTTCACTTAGTAAAAATCGAATGGATTCCATTTTATGACTCAAACTACACAAAAGTCTGAAATCTGCACAAGATCTAATCCCAAGCTGTACTGATTTCAGGTCTTCGGCTGTATTTGTTAGATAATCACCAAATGTGTCTTGATCTAATGATGAGATTTTTTTGTTAACCCTTTGGGGACGGGAGCCTTTTACGAAATTTTTAATCTTTTGTCACCGTTTTTCAAAAACAGAAATTTGTGTCTTCTTGAATTGAGAAAATGTGCTGATTAAATAAGGCAAATTTTACAGTAAAGTTTTACTGGTGATGAAAAACAAGGATTCTGAGCACATCATGCGGCATGTATGCATGATGTTAATCAACCAGGCATTTTAATATGTCATCAAAAATATTTATATCTTAAATCTATAAACAGTATTACAAATTCACTCATTTTTTATGTTCAAAATAAATTAATATTATCCTCACAATTCCTACTTTTCAAATGTATCAATTAATTACCTTTAATAGCAGTTTGTGTCATTTTCCAAATATTATGTGGCTTGTGCTTTTAATAGCTTTATTAATTATCAGTTTTTTCCCTTAGATTTTACTAAACTATTTGCCAATAGACAAATCTGAATGGTCTGGATTGCTTTTAAAGCAAAGGTATGAATTTTACATTTAAACATATATTTTACAACTCCAAGTTAAAGTATATATCAAGCTTTAAAAACTTTTCTCTTCCTTTCAGAAATTTATATGAAACATTTGTTGAAGAGATGATTATATCACCTGGTTCTAAAGTTAAAGCTGTTTCTCGTATTGATGTTACTTTAGATGATCATGTGAGTTTAGTTTTTATTTTAGTAAAATTGCATCGCCATTTTGTTTGTATTTTTCTTCCTTTCATTCAGTATTTGTATTCAAATTTCCATTCTGAACTGTGTGACTTCAGGAGTCGTTCCAGGAAAGATTTCGGGCCCCTTCACAAAAATCCATTTAATAAAACAGGTTCCTTCACAGAATTCTTTTAACCTCTTTAATGGCAACCTCAAGATGAGTCGGACGTAACAACTTAGTTTCGCTATCTTTGCTGCCGGTGAAGTGGTTAATAAAACAGACCCCTACACAAAATTCCTTTTGATCAAAGGTGTAGTTGAGGGTATACAGAGATATATGCCGTATACCTTCTGGATTTTTTAAAAGCTCCATATACCTTCTGTTTCTCAAATACAGCTATAGGATACACTCTAGCCATGAACGTGAATGACTCTAGCGCAGGGGTGCAGAAAATGTTTCTACTCCCAACATTTCCCCCAATCCACATGAAAATTTCCCCAAAATTTTACAGTATGTTATAGGTAAATGCTGTATTAACGTAGGTATATAAAATTTATTTTTCCAATATCTCTCAACTTATGCACGAGTATTAGGGTGGTCCTTATTTTCGAAGTTTTAAAATTTATTGCTCTTATACTCTAAATATGTTCCATTATATCTAAAAATAATTCTCGTAGAATTTAATCACTAAAAAATAATATTTAGAGGTAGCTCAAAGAAGTATAAGTTTCATAAATCGGGGTCATATTGCTTTTTTTTTCTCCTTTTACTTGACAAAAAAAATTATAATCCTAATATTGATAAATTATTTCAATGTATTAAAATGTCAATTATCTATACAATAAAATCCATGAAAGCATTTGTAAATGCAATTATTAAATAATTATCTACAGATAATTTCATTGATATGAAGAAGAGAAATGTTTCTCACCTCTCATGGATGGCAGTACTAGCAACAGAGATTCAACTAAGAATTATTTATCTGTTTATTGTTTTCTAATTCTTTTGCCTTATTAGATAAGCAAATATGTGTTAAATAAATTTTAAATTCGTCTATTTTATTCTGAGTTTTAAACTTTTATTGAGTTAAATTAGTTACAGCTGTGTTATTATTTTAGACTTAATTGCAACTGCTGTCATCTTACTTTTGGTTTGTGCTTTGTTTATAGATGAATATTTTTTTAATTTGATTAATCAGTCTAAATATTTTGCCTTATAAGCTAATAAGTTTAAGAAATTTTGATTTTTAAATTGTACTATTTTACTGTGAGTTTTAAACTTTGGCAGTAGAAATGGCAATAGCAGTACTTGAGTCTTTTACAGATAGCTCAAATGGAGACGATGGAAATGAAACTGAAGAACACGATCACAAAATTGAACTGCTTGAGGATGCAGCATCAGATCCTGGGACATCTAAAGCTAAGAGAGGGCGTATGGATATCATAACTCCAGAAGCAACAACTCTAGACAGGATAAAATTATCAGACAGAAAAGTAGTATTTGTAGTTGCAGAAACAGCAAAGAATTTAGGATGTGATTTTAAAGACGTCAGTCTGAACAGAAGTGCAATTCGTAGAAAAAGAATTGTTAGTAGAATTAAACAATCACAGAAATTAACAGCTACAAAGAAATGTTCCCCTCATTGTCCATTGGGATGGAAAACTTTAACCAGAGTACGGTAAAGAGAAAATAGACTACCAGTTATAATTTCTGGAAAAGGAGTTTCTCAGATACTCTCAGTTGCAATTGCTCAGTTGCAACTTCCTTCTGCAATAGGCGAACTACAAGCCCATACAATTTATGAAGCTTTGAATGAATGGGATATTGCAGATAAAGTGATTGGAATGAGCTTTGACACCACATCAGCAAATACTGGAAAGAGAAAGGTGCTTGTGTCTTTTAGAAGAAAAGTTTTGAATGAAACTTTATTTTGCCTGCCGGTCATCATATTATAGAACTTATCATTGGAAAAGTATTTCATATTTCTTTGGGAACTTCGTAATCAGGTCCAGAAGTATCTTTATTCAAACGTTTCCAAGAGTACTGGAGTTTTCAATTAGAGAGAAATTTGAAACAGACTTGAAAGATGATAATATTCGAGCTCTTGTACAAGATGTAAAAGATGAAATTTTGGAGTTTGTCACTACACAAGAATCAACATGTGGACTACGAGATGATTACCAAGAATTTGTTGAACTTGTTATTTTCCTTGGGGGAATACCTGTCAGGGGAATTCGTTTCAAGCTTCCAGGGGCAATGCATCATGCTCGTGGGATGTCTAAGGTAATATATTCGTTGAAAATATTCATCTTTAAGTTCCAATTCAAGCTTACCGAAAAGGAAAAAAGAGGTCTTCGTGTTTTTATAGTCAGGGTGTATTAAAGCTTGGATCACTGCTTCAATAACAGAAACCTCACCTTATAATGACTTTCAATTGATGAATATTTTATTAGAGTACTCAAGAATACATACAGAAATTGCAAAGTCTGGATCAGAGAAATTTTCAAAGCATCTGTGGTATATGTCAGAAGATCTTTCTGGATTGTCCTTTTTCGATAGCCACGTGTATATTTGAACAAAAAGAAAGATGGTTGAAGTCCTTCAAAATAAAAAAAGGATAAAGAATCCTGATAAGAGGATAACTGTTTCCCTTAAAAATTTTCATGAAAAGAAGTTTGAGAAGATTTTGTTACCAAAGAACCTTTGAAGTTCCAAGAAATGAATTTACCGCAAGGATTCTTTCAAATAGACCCAACACATTGGAGTACTAATTCTGATTATATGATTGCATTAGAGATTGTGCATGTGCAATCTATTAAAGTGGTAAATGATCATGTTATGAGAGGTATTGCCTACTCTGAAATCCTTGCAAGAAATGAACCTCAGTTTAAGCTATTGATGAAAGTTGTGGATGAGCACCGAAAAGCGTATCTTCACTGCAGAAAAATGGACTTAACAAATTAAACTAATTACTGATACTTTCAACTTTTTATATGCTTAATATTGTGTTTTTGTGTTATACAAAAGTAAAATTAATTTACTATCATAATAAAAACTATCATTTTGGTTTAGTTTCTTTTTATCGATATCATGTTTTTTAGTATAATCGCCAAACTTCAGAAAGCTTGAGCTACCTCTAAATATATTTCTTTTTCATTCAAACTTTTTCTCGTTTGTCTTTTACCGTATTGGAACAAATTTTGATGGTAAGACATAAGAAAATAAAATTAAAATTAAAATTGACCATATAAGGACCACCCTAACGAGTATATATGGCAGGGGTAATTCTGAGTGAAAAAAAAATTCTGAAATTCACAGCAGAGTAGGGGGAGGGGGGGGGGGGAATCCACTTCCAGCATTAACTATGTTTTTTTTTTCGTGGCCCTATGACAAAATTCGCGTTTTCTCAAGATCTTTTGACAAAATTTACATTTTTTAGAGATCTTTTGATGAAATTTGTGGTTTTTGTGATCTTTTAATGAAATTTGTGGTTATTTCGCCTTCCTTTTGTTGTTATTTCGTCCTCTTTTGACAAAATTTGCAGTTGTGTTGCCATCTTTAGATAAAATTCGCAGTTGCTTTGCCATCTTTTGATGAAATTCGCGGTTGTTTTGCCATCTTTTGATGAAATTCGCGGTTATTTTGCGATCGTTTGGCGAAATTTGCAGTTGTTTTGCGATCATTTGACGAAATTCACGGTTGTTTTGCGATTGGCCCCAAGGAGAAAAACCTGCATTGACCACTGTACTTATTGTGAATACTAATAGATAAGCATGATGTCAAAACATACTCTTAACATGTTTCCTTGATTTTTTGTATCCCCAGATTGATTTCGACCAAGCCAATTTTCAAAAGATCTTTAAAGGATCAAACAAAATCTGTTACCAAATAGTTTAACTTAAAAAATCATCGAAGTTTGAAGGAATTGCTCTTTATTTAGTCAGAAAAGGAGCAAATTAAAGTAACGGATATACAGTATAGGATCTGTTATCCAGGATGCTTGGGACCTGAGATATTCTCAATAAGAGGTTTTTCTGTAATTCAGAACATTAATTTATAAGTATTAAAAATTTACAAATTACTGTATGAAATATATAAAATATGAATAATATATATAAATACATAATTACAAATTTGTTGATTTAATAACTTATTTACACAAAATAAAAATTAAAAAAAATAATAAGAAAAAATACATCAACATATAAAACTTAGTTTGAGAACTTGAGAACAGAACCCTTTGATTTGGAACATTTCTATTAAAGTTGCTTGCTTATAGCATGTTCAGTTGAAAAATATCAGTTGCTCATTTGGAATTTTTTCACCCACCTCATCCTGCTGATCATCATTTCGATTAAACATATTATTTGTCACTATGCCACAAATCTCACTGCCAGTTGTGGATGCATATGTGCCTGTAGATGAGTTATTGGTGACACCTGCTATAGAAGTTCAAATGAAAATATTCAGTTATAGAAAAAACTCAAAAAATAGTTTAAAGAGGAATGCCACACTCACCTTGAGTCAATATAGATAAATTAATTACTGATTTCCAAAAAAAGGTACTTAAAATTTATTAAAACCATTCCATTATATATTATAAACTGGTCTTTAAAACTTGAAACCATTGTTGTTAAAAACATATGTAAAAAGATGTTACATTCATCCCGAGATCTTTCAATCACAAACATAATTATTTTCAAGGGGATATCTTTACTAGAATGTCGCTTTCACTGTGCTATTTTTATATCAGTTTGGGAGAAGGGCCAGTCTATTAATCGTTGGGAGTGTATATTAAGTTTGTATGTTTGGATGCTGAAGTTCTTGATATTTTCAAAATATTGAACCATATCTCAGGTATATCATAAGGTAAAACATATCAGGGTGTCTGTAGAATCTGGAAATCAGGGAATCATGGAAAAATCAGGGAGGTTTATCAATCTGGAAAAGTCAGGGAAGATTGTAAAAATACTCCAAAATCAGGGAAATTTGTCTATATTTCAAAATATTTGCATTTTTACCATGCCAACGAGACTGATTT
Source organism: Maratus speciosus (assembly GCA_963932465.1). Lineage (NCBI taxonomy): Eukaryota > Metazoa > Arthropoda > Arachnida > Araneae > Salticidae > Maratus > Maratus speciosus. Next base: position 414,454,587 of record OZ010792.1, on the reverse strand, counting down.
GTCTATTTTGTATACCATATTTTTTCACATGCTGAGTAGTCTTTCTCAATATTTTAAAAAAGATACACATGGTATGAGTTTATGATATTTAACACAAATTAAGGTGATCAGATGTCCTCATTTTCTATAGATAGTGCTTATATTGAAGGCAGTTTACCCATTTTTAAAAAATTTAAATGATACATTAGCATAACCGGACCAGGTATCCAGCTTAATCCAATTAGCTATCTCGTCGGATGTAGATATAAGTTTTAGAATTGAATATTTTTCAGAAAATGAGGAAATTTTCTGGTCGCCATGTATCCATTGGCCACTATATGAAGATGTTGGACTAAATTTTAAGTTTGAATTTATAGAACTGTCGACCAATATTTAATGAATATTAGGCAATTTTTATGTTTTCTCTTGTTTTTTTTTTTTTTTTTGGCCCAAATGAGATATTAGCAAGCTGGTTAAGTGTGTTGTACGAGGAATCGGAATACATGAAAAATACCATTTGTGTATTGTTAATAATGGGAATCAGGGAAGCCTGATAATGATAGTCAGGGAAATCATGGAAAAATCAGGAAACTTTTTTTTATAATTTCTGTAGACACCCTGGCTCTATTCCGTTTATTAAAAATATCTAATTTTTAAAGTATAATAATTCGATGTATGTATTATAATTTTTGCATTTTCAAAATCTATTTTTATATTCTGGCATTGATTTAATCTTGATAGTTCCACAAATGGTCGGTTGAATTTGATGTCCCTAATGTGTTCTCCCAACCTTTCTTTAAACTTGCGAGTAGTCGTGTCTATGTAGGTTAAATCTTTTTGTTTTTCTGTACTAAATGGGATAGAATAGACTACTGCGATTTCATTGTTTCAAAATATTCAGAAAAAGGGATTAGGGAATTATTGTAATATTCAGTCATTTAAAAAACGCTCTTTAAAATGGGAAATTTAGAATAATAGCCCAATTTAAGCTCAGATTTAGAGATAATTTATCCTGTGTGCGTACTAATTGTTACTTGTGGCAAATGTTAATTTCCCTGTTGCTAGAACTGCATACTATAGAAATTGCCAGGATTTTTTAAGTGTAAAAAAAACACTTCCTCTTTTTGAGATCCTACTGTTGGCAGCTATGTAAGTGATATAGTGAGCAGCTATATATTGAACACTTTTTATCTTCTTGCAGTAGGATGGATACTTAACTCTGATTAAATAAAGCCATGCAGATTGTTTAATGGAATGGCATAAAGATGACTAACTGCATATTTTCAAGAGTAATTTAAAAAAATTTTCTTTTGTATCATGGAAAATTCAGGACAGTATTTTTAGACTAATGATCCTTTTTTTTTTTTTTCCAAATATAAATGGTCTCCTTTTAAAAATAAATTGTCCCTTTTTTCTGTTTTTTAGAGGGCTAAAAGGTGATGAGAAAGTAAACAAGTACTGTTAAAATTTATTGCCTTTTTTTATTTTTCATTTTTTAGCCTTTAAATCCTAATCCTGAAGGAAAATGGATGACTTATTTTAAAGATAATGAAGTGTTACTCCAAATAAATAAAGATGTAAGGTATGTTAATATTTTATTTTAATGTTATGCAGCTGCAATAGTCATGTATTACTTCTTTTCTATTCTTAATTTTAGCATATTTATGTTTCTATTTATCAGTTTTATTGTTTTAAATATTTGTGCTTCAGTAAAACTAAGTGCAGTCAACTCTGAAATATGTACAGTTTGGGAACATAGTAGAATTTTGCTGATTTTAGATCATTGTTTACAAGTTTTTTGTTTTTTCTACTGTCCTTTTCTTTCTAAAAAAAAAAAAAAAAAAAAAAAAAAAAAACTTTGTGTAATACTTAAAGTGAAAGTTAAAAGGGGGAAATAAAGAGCAAATGTAGCTTTCAATTCTGATTTCAAGCAGAATTATATACCTTATATTCTGGTATATAATGCACACGTAAACTTTCAGACTTTGTTTTTCTATTACCACCTCCTTTGCAAAAAAAACTTCCTAAGATAAATAGCAAAACTTTAAATAAAGGTTTCTCTAAAGTATAATAACTATTACTTTTCATGTAATCTGATAGCAAAATTATTTCTTTGCAAATAAATAGCATATTCATTAAATTAGAAATTTTAGTTATTATGATAATCTTAATTTTTAATCTTTTATTTTTATAACTCACGTATAATGCACATCTATAATTTTCAACCCAATTTATTTCTTTTGTCAAAAGTGCTTGTTATACTCAGGGTTGGCTTGATTTTGCCCAATCCAAAAAAAAAATCTAGGTTTTTTTTTTTTTTAAACCACTTGGAAAAACCCAAGTGGGTTTTCTTCAAAATCCATTTATGAAATGAAATTGCACATATGTAACTAATAAACCAAACATAATATATATATATATTATAGCATGGAAATAGCATTTTTAGAAATACAGGTGAGGTCCTAATTGCTTTGCATAGCAAAAACTTGAAAAATTATTTTCATTAAAACACATTGAATAAAATTATGTAAAATGGTGCGATATCAAGAAACAAATTGAATGTTTACCTACAAAATCCTTTTCCATGATTAATTTCTTTTATTGCCTTGACTTTTCCATAATTTTTATTGCTTATATTCTAAAATGAATTATATATATAATAGCGCTAAGTGTATAACACTTCCAGAGTGAACTCATCCGGATCCTGATAGACACTTCGCTTTTTCATATTCCATTCGGCCATTTTTATTCAAAATTATTTTTCGAATAAAACTTCATAAATGTTACAGTTTTAGAAAGATTATTCAAAATAAATTAACATTTGAGAGATGACTTACATTCAATTATGTATATATTCTGAGGTAACTTCAGTTGAAATTAGATTGGCAGCTCAATCTCTCCCTCCATGAAAGTAAACAAACGATTCATTCATCTTGAACTTTTAAAATATTAAAAGATGGAGGTAATTGTTCGCAAGGCGAATCAGCAATGTAGCCTGGTGTCAAAAAAATAAATTGCATTCGTTGTAAACGTTTATGCTTTGATGGTGCCATCTATCGGTAGTTAAAATTTAAAAAAAGAAATTTTCTTTTGAAAAAGTTCTTTCAATTCTGAAGACATTGGGGTATATTGAATATTTCTTATAAAATGTAATTAGAATACCTGGAATATATAATACCGTGTACCACACACACACACACACACACACACACACATATATATATATCAATGCATAGCTGCCAACTTTTATGCTTTTTTCACATCACTTAAATTTAATAGTACATGCTGTCTCATTTAATCAACGAAATCTACAGATTAAATAACACAAAATTTTCTGTTAAATTTTAGTGGTAACAAAAAAGCATAAAAGTTGCAGCTATGTCAATGCAAATAAAATTTTGTATTTTGTAGGGAAAATAAATTTGTAATTCAATAAAAGAATTTGAGAAAAAAATCTGTTAATGCAATTGATAGTTGAAATTTACTTATGTGATAAAAGATGATTTTTAATGATCAAAACTTATTACAGGTTTCTTTATGCATGTTTTAAAAAAATCAGGATTTAATCTGAGATAAACTTTTTAAAATTACGTTACATAATTATTATTTTGGCATTAGCTATCGGCAATTAATAAAAACAAATAAACTTTCTGTTGAAATCGTGTTTTATTCTGCATGTTATCAACTTTGTTTGCATTATATATATAATAGTGCTAAGTGTGACCATGGAGCTCATGGACAATATAGCGATCTGAACAAACTCCATGCATTAAAACTTTCTTTAAAAATGCCAATTTAAGGCAAGCGAAGGTGTGTATTAAATGCAGTATTGTTAGAATTTTTATATTCGGACTGTTTTAATTTTTTTGTTCACAGCCATGAATGACTCTTAAGAATGACTCCATTGATATTCCTAAAAAATATTATATTCTTTCAAGTGGCATCACGAGTGAATGTTTACTGTTTAGAGTTGTTGATTTTTCAATCTTATAACATGTGCTCCTTTTTACTATTAGCTATCAAATTTATTAGAAATTGCAGTCTTAGGTTTTTTTTTTTTTTTATATATATGTATATGAAATTGGAAGGTCATTGATTTTTTTTAAAATGCAATGAACGAAAAAAATAACAGTTAATTGACAATGTTTTAAAATAGCATTATTAGTTCTAATTTGTATGTTTTTTTGTGAAATAGTTCTTCAAATTTTGTGAGTGATGTTCATTTATTCAATTAATAATTTTCTTGCAAATTAAGTTTCAATGAAAAATGGGTTGTTTTTATAACTAATTTTACCCCAACTTACCTTATTAGTCAGATAAGATAAAATATATTACTTCATAGTTCTTTTTATAATGCAATGCTATATCATTCTTTTGAAAATGCAAACATGTCATTCTGACGGGCTACCTTCTAGTTAAAATTATAGATAAACAGTTACAGAATTTGGGTGAGTTGACTGCATTTTAAAACTTCAAGTATGTTTTAACTTTGTATTGATTAGATATTTGTGGTTTTATTTTTCTTTAGACGGCTTTGTCCAGACATATCCTTTTTTCAGCAGCCAACAGATTATCCTTGTAAGTCTATGGTTGGCAAAAAAGATGTAGAATCTTTGAGAGATAGAGTGGAACAAACTGTACTTAGGTCTGCTAATGTGACTAGAAATCGACTTGGCATAACTAATGTAAGTTTATGTAGATGTATGATAAGTTAAATGTTAACATTTCACAAAATACAATTGGTTTTCAAAAAAGTAGAAAATTTTCTCAGTTGCTGCTTTGAAATTTTGGGAAATTTTCGAGACTTTTTGAATGATATTTGTAGCTGACAAGACAGGACTGTTTCAAAGATATGCAGCATCTCTAAGGCTCTTTCATTCATTAACACCACTTTACACATCTTACATATAAAAAATTATTAAGATTATTTGAGGTACTCTTCATTACAAAGGCACCTTTAAAAAATTGCACCTTGTGTGTCTAAGCCTAAAACCTGCCTTATATAAATGTGGTTAATCTTTGATTATAGTAGATTACTACTAATGGCCACTTATCTTATGTTTAAAGTATGGAAATTATTTTGTGAATGTGTCACAATGTTTTTATAGATGGCTTCAGACACATTGCTTTTTTTATTTTTTTAAGCAGTTAACAGAGTATTAGTTATAGTTAGTAACAGAGTAATTACTTCATGGCATATGAATGTGTTCATGAGTCTGAATATAAAAACAATATTGAGCATTTTTTTTCCTTTTGATTTCTAGAAATTGTCTTCTAGATTATGTAAACTTTATAGCATCTGTGAAATTTTTTTATGTATAAAAATACATCAATAAAAAACGAAGAAATTTTTCTCACTTTCTTTGTATTAGTTCTCATTTTTCAGTCTATTTATCTTTAAATTATAAGTTTTATAATAAGAAAAACAAGTTTTCCAATCAATAAAATTATAAGAGAATTTATTTTGTTCAAATTTTACTAACTTAAAGGGCTTTTCCATTAAAGGCTTTATTCACCCCTAATTATTTAAACATATGTTGATTTTGATTGTTTGTGTTATTTAATTATCAGCCTATTATTTTCTTTCATTCTTTGTTAAACATTTATCTTCAGTTTTTTCATTTTCATTATAGTATTTTCTGAATAATGCTATTTCATATTTTGATGCTATGACATATATATATATATATTTATTCACATGTTATTCAATAGCTCTATGACTTTCACTATTATAAACCTCGTTTAAATCTCCAAAACAATTTTTTTCTCCTTCAAGTGAGCATCTGTTGCATGTTATATGCATTTCGACTATGGTTTTTACTATTTTTTGTATGTTTGTAGTTGAATAATTTCATGGCAAACTTTTAATTGATTAGTCAAAATTAAAAATAGTACAAACAGCTTTATTCTGCAATTTTTATTGAATTGGAGTTATGATTTTGATTTCAATTAATTTTTACTATAGGGGAGACTGGGGAGCATTGACCCATTTTTTCAAAATGATTTTTTATTTTTTAAATATTGAACCTAGAAAAAAGTTTCATGTATCATTTTATTCGTTATACAATCAGTTATCAAAATAAAATTGCGGCATAAGTGTGATATATAAGAAACTTGAAAAATGATTGATTTTAATAGTGAGAAAATAATGTGTCAAGGCTCCCCACATTTGGGAGGCTTGACCCACTTTATTTTATATTGAAATATTTGTTAAGGGAAATAAAATCAGTTTAAAAAAATGCAGAATAGCTTTATGCTATACAGTTTAATTATTATTAGAAACTATTTGGGAACATTTGATGATGTGTAATACAGGGTTCGTTGATATATATCAATTGGATATATATCCAATATTTATTTTCAAAATATCAAGATATTTGATATTTTCATTTATTTGATATATTTTTCAAAATATCAGGATGTTTGATATTTTCATATATTTGATATTCATTTTCAAAATATCAAGATGTTTGATATTTTCTATATTTTTCTATCTTAAATATTTATTTTCAAGATCTCACTGTGCAAGATACTTTTTTATTTTCAGTCAAAACAAGTGTAAAGGAAATTTTCAACTGTTATTGACTGTTGTCCTGTAAATTATATACTACAAATCTGATCATAAAGAACTGTTCTTTCTGGCAGTGACTTCTTTAGCCAAAGAAATCAAATATCTTTTTCAAGCTCTATGTTTGAAGCTTTTATTTTTAAATGTAGAACTAGCAATTATGTGGGACATATTCAGAACAGACATTGAATGTTAAATTGTTTAATTTAAATAATCAGTTATTTGTAGCTTCATTTAAAAAGAATTTTTTCTGGTTTTAGTTGAGCTTAAACTGTACTTAGGGAATAAAAAAGAAGACAAAATTACATTTATGTTAATTTTTCAATAAAAAAATATTTTGTGTTTACAATTTACTTTTATAAAATATAAAATCTTCTTGATACTGAAACCTACAGTTCTTTGTGTGTATGTGTGTGTATAAAGCAAATTGTTTCTGTTTTCAATTGGTTGATTTTGTTTCAATTTTGTTTTAAGTGAAAAAAAAAAATGCATTTTTAGAACGTCGTTTTATTAAGTTTTCATGTTATGTGCAATATGCTTTAGTTTCTAATTTATATTATGCTTGAAAATATTTATTATCAATAGTAAGTTGGTCATTTTGAAAATATCGGATATATATCGAAAATATCGGATATATATCAAAATATCGGATATTTTTTATCTTTTCGAAAATATCATGATATTTATGAACCCTGTGTGTAAACAAACCTGCTTAGATGGAATTCAAGGCACAAGAGAAAAATTCTGTTTTAAACACCCGTCTTTTGTGGCACTCGACCTGTAACATTAGTTGCCACATAGATTAGCTTCATCTAATTTTGTTCATCTTAGTAAAATTTATCTACATACCTTTCTAAAGTGTTTTGATCAATGTTTTCTTATTTTGCAGAGGCATGAACCCTTAACATTTCTTAAGGCTGCTGCTTTCATCCTTTCAAGCCTTTTCCATTCTTTCTATTTACCTACTATGGGTACTATTTAAATTAAATAAAAGTTCCTATCAACTTTCCAAATTATATTTAATTAAATTTTTTCTTACTTCTATAGCAATTTTTCGCATCTTCCTTTCATCAATTTTAAACATTTACCTTTCTATCACTCCATTTTACTGTAGCTTTACAGAGTTAATTTGCATTATTTTAGAAATACAGTAAAACCCGTTTAAGAAGTTCCCGCTTAAGAAGTTTTCCCGTTTAAGAAGTTTATATTTTCGATTCCCATTTTTTCTCTTATTCTTACAACACTAAAATAACTCGTTTAAGAAGTTTTGTTCGAAACTCTTTCCCGCTTAAAAAGTTTTATTTTTCCTTCCATTTTTACTTTCAAAGCTCGTTTATTTTGTCTTTTTGATTATTATTTTATTTTCTGTGCTGAAATCTCTTTCTTTATTATTCTTCGCTATTCAAAAAGGTCAATGTTTAGGACTGATAGCAGATGTGGTCACCTCTATTTCACCTTAAAATCTGTTTAACGTGTTTGATGGAAATGGAATGTGGGTAGAGGATGGGCCTCTCGTCACTGTAACAATAGTGACTGATAAGAGAAAAGGGAATTGCTCCGCCCTACCGATGGGTGGTTCTTTCAGTTCAATAGTTACAACAGATTCTTTTCCACCACCATATTCCATAAGTGTAATGTACCAAATCTGCGTTTGGTTTATTCATTTCGCAGTTTTTAAGTCAGTGTAAAGTGCATAACATCAAAGCTTTCTCGTTAGAAAATACACGGACAAAAAATTCTGTTTTTTTTCCCAAAAAATGTCGGGCAAGGCAATTACAAGGAAAGCCTTGTCAATTGAAGACAAAATCAAAATTTTGAAACAAGTTGATAGTAACGCCAAAACAACAAGAGTTGAAATTGCAAAGAAGTTGAACATACCAGTGGCTACTCTGAATGGAATTCTAGCAAAACGAGATCTCATTTTAAACTTTTCTGAAAAATCTCGTAAAATTAAAAATGTGAAAAGAGGAAAATATGAAGTTATGGAAGAAAAGTTATTGATTAAAGGTTGCCGAAAAAAAAAAAAAACAGAAACTAAAAACTATAACCGATTTTTTTTTTTTTTTTTTTTTTTTTTTTTTTTTTTTTGCAAAAACATATCAAATCACTCTTAAAGAGAAATTTCTTGTCTTGGATTAAATAAAGAGTTTCTAAGGTAATTATGTATTTTTACTTTATTAGCTAATTTTTTAAGTGTGCAAACTAATTTAAATTTCTTAAGAAAACTCAGTTTTATAGAAAGTACTCTTTGTATTATTGTACTAAGATAAATAAACCCTCTTCTGAATATCAATATTTAAACTATTGATTTTTTTCAAAAAATGCTAATTTCCCGTTTAAGAAGTTTTTCCCCTCCACTCCCTTGGGAAACTTCTTAAGTGGGTTTCACTGTATAACCATTAACCCTTCATTATGTAAAATGTATAATAAAAAGATTTCCAAAAACAATTAAGAGAGTTTTGACCGTCTGATCAACCCTCTATCACATTGATTGGGTCAAGCCTCCCCACATAGCCACTTTTAAAATTATAGCACATGGTTAGCCTAATTTACTGTGCAGTATTTATGCCTGGAATGAAAGCTCAATATTTCTGTGTTACTTAAAACCTACTCACTTAAATTTCTATGATATATTTTATCTGAGAAAATCTTGCAAAATGTTTCTAAAAAATACACTTTTTAAGCTGAAAATTCTTCACAGTTGATTTTTCCACACCTGTTTCAATTATCTTCATGAAACAGAGACTATTGTTTGAGCAGTTCAGTAGCTTTGGTTGACACCTATCGGCACAACTTTCAAATTCTTTTAAATATGAAAACTGAAGGGTGGGTCAAGCCTCACCTATGGTCAACCCTCCTCAATCTCCCCTACTCATATTTATATCTGATTTTATTAACTGTCTCCAGTTTTTTTAAGTCTTATATGATCCAGTGGTATTCATTAAATTTCTGTAAGAGCCAAAATTTGGTAGAGAAGTCTCAAGGCAAAAATATAAAATATATCACTCCAAAAACATAATTACAGTGGGCATTTATGTTTTTGCAGTCTTATATATGTCTATATATTATAATGAACTGCTATTATATACTTATATTAATATGTAAATATTAATTTTAACCAATGTTAACAATTTAAATGAAATAAATGGTGAATAAAGTCCATTAGCTAATAAGAAAGATTCCTGAAGGTGAGATGAAACTTTATAGGTCAGACTTGCAATATTCTACTCTAGAGTTGGTGTTATTAATTGGAAAGAAAATTATGGGAGCTATATGTTTATTTTAATTTTATTGGATTTATAAAAAACCGAGATGCCTTACAATATACATATATATGTATATTTTAAAATTTTTTTAGTTATGCGCTTAACTTGTGAGGCTGCATAGTGAATATTTCTGATTTAGGAAGTATATAGCCTTGTTATTGTTATTTTTTAACTTTAAAGTACTTTATTTTCTGTATAGATATCTATGTAATAGTTTGTCTAATTAAAAATGAATATTCAGAAAACATGGATATATGTCTGACGTTTAACAAAATTTTTCATTTTGTTTTTAGGTATCTTTATTCAAGAAAAGAGCCCAAGAAGAATATCAGCATTTATCTCGTGACCAAGAAGCTCATTGGGAAGTTGTAGAAAGAATTCTCTTTATTTATGCAAAACTCAATCCGGGACAAAGCTATGTTCAGGTATTAGAAAATAGTTTTTTAACAAATTTTATCACCAATGCCTCAGATATACAGTCGTGCAGTGCCGCCTGTGGGCACCATGGTGCTCTTTGAAGGTTTTCTTGCCGTCCTTTCATATGTCACTAAATTTTTGTAAGGATAAAGATAAATTGTAAAGAATGCTTTTTTAAAAAGTAAATAATGTTTGTATGTGTTTTTTTTAATTGTTATTAAAAGGCGTCTGGCTTTTTCCCCTACAAAACCATTTACGTGGCTCCCACCCTCTTAATCTCCCGCTGTCTTTATTAAAAAATGTCATTCTAAATTTACTATATGTTATTTCTTCAAATTCTTTTTCCATAGAATTTGTGAATTGTAGAGACCTTACGTCTATCACAGTGAAATACATGTTCAATGTAGAAGATGTGTGTGACATATAAGACTACCGCTACTCAGGGCATGATTGCCACGGGGACATACTTCCATCAATATTTCCAAATGTTAAATGTTCAGCATATTTATCACAAAAATTCTGCATTTAAATAAGATGACAGTTAATGTACAAAAATACTGGTGGAAGTTAGCTCCTGAGATAATCAGATTCTGCCGATGACAACAAGTGAGATAAAAATAATCATTTAAAAATATGGAAATGCAAATGAGATATTTAAAAAATATATATCTCCCATTGGATTAACATCAGCGAGCGGGTGTTTTTGCATGAGTGAAGTAGCCCCTTAAATGAAAAGTTTTGGCTCTCATGGAAATTGACATTGCAACTTATATGAAGTTTATTTGTGCTGTGTTCTTTCCATGCTGAATATATGCTGTACAGTGAAGAAATAATTTAGAAAGACATGTTAAGAGATATACAGGATGTCTCAGTACCAGTTTTACAAACATTAAGAGGTGGTCACTGCAGCAAACAATTTTTGTGTAGAAAACCAGGGCTGTAATCTATTTATTCAGTCAAAAATAGAAAGTGCCTCACTTCAATCTGAGCCAGTGGCACATCCAGAATTCTGCTCTAGGGGGTGGGTGGGGAGGGAGGGGGTGAGTTATTGATAACAGTGTTCGCCAGTTAATTGAATCACTGGCTAATCGAATAAGTTTAATGAATCAAATCATAATGCTTTTTTTCTCGGATATTAGAATCAGCAGATATGCTGATTATGATTCATTTAAGTAGCGTTTACAATATTAGAGTTACAAAACTTAAAATGCATCAATGAAATAACACAAAACTATATTGGGTTTATATAAAGTGTTTAAAAAAATCATAGACAAATTTTAAAAGATGGAATAACACAGTACAACAAACATTTTTTGTTTCGAAAATTATCGAGTGGTTCATTGGAAAATATCTGGTTGTTGCAATCCAATTTTCGGCCAAAAAAGCACAGGGTTTCACTTCAAGACAATTCTAAATTCTTGTTCCTAACTTTAATAATGAAGCAATTTCAGCAAAATTTTCAATAGACTTACCTAGCTTTCTGTCAATGTAATAATATTGCGACAATTGCTGGAATTTATAATTATCTCCGTCCAAACAGTGCTGCGTTAGGTATTCTATATTTTGGAATGTAGTTAACATTAAGCACGGTATAGTTGACTGAATTACTGTGCACTACCAGCACTATGACATTGAATTTTGCATAAAGAGGAAGCAATGTAAATTTATTGAAAATTTCGTTAAAATATCTTCATTATCGTTACAGATCTCCAAAAATATCTGGGTTCCACTTGAAGTCTTATCTATACTAATATTATAAAGAAGCAACGTTTGTTCGTAGGGAGTAATTTCTGGAACTATCGATCCAATTTCAAAAGTAATGGTGACAAATTGATGGTGACAGTCCTTGTTTCAATACAGGCTATATTTTATGTAGGTGTCGCTACCCACAAGGGAGTGCAGGACCAAATCCCATTCTAAAAATGTGATTTTTGTGTTACTGAAAGTCGTAAAAACTTAAATTTGGAAATTTGGCATGGTAGTCACTTATAAGATGTAAATTATCTCTAAGAACAGTTACTAAAAATTTCGAAATTTAAAATGGTGAAATGAATGAAATGCGCTCTAAATTACGATTTCTATGTAGTATCTGGTAATACCAAACTGATTTTAAAAGTAATGATTGCAAATTAATGGTGACAGTCTGACAGTCCCAGCTCGAATATGCGCTATATTTTTTGTCGGTGCCACTAACACCAGAGAGTTGCAAGAGGAAAAAAGGTTCTAAAATTGCGATTTTTGTGATACTGAAGGAGCTAGAAACTATAAATTTGGCATGGTAGTTACTTGTAAATGCTTTCTAAGAACAGTTACTAAAAAATCCCAAATTTAAAAGTGTGACATAAGCGAAAAGCATTCTAAAAATGTTTTATATTACAATTTCTATGGAAACTCAGGAGATACCTAACCGATTTCAAAAGTAATGGTAGTAAATTGATGGTGGCACTCCCTGCTCCAACATAGGCTATATTTTATGTCGTCGCCACTATAACCAGGGGGATGCAGGAGCAAAAATTTCTACTGTTGCAATTTTTGTGTTACTGAAAGGCCGAGAAACTAAAAATTTGGTATGGTAGTTACTTATAAGATGTAAATGCTCTCTAAGAACTGTTTGTAAAAAAATCGAAATTTAAAAGGGTTAAAAATGCACGAAAAGAGTTCTAAAAACTTTCTAAATTAGGATTTCTATGGAATTGTTAAAGATAGAAACTTGAAATTTGGCATGGTAGGTACGAATAAGATTTAAATGATCTTTACGGCCAGTTTCTAAAATTCCAAATTTAAAAGGATGAAATGAGCCAAAAGCATTCTAAAAATATTCTAAATTACGATTTCTATGAAATCTCAGGAAATACCAAACAGATTTCAAACATAATGATTGCAAATTGATGGTAACAGTCCCAGCTCGAAAATAGACTATGTTTAATGTTGGTGCCACTGTGCCATCAGGGGTTTGCAGGAGCAAAAAATGTTCTAAAATTGTGATTTTTGCGATACTGAAGGGGCTAGAAACTATAAATTCGGCATGGTAGTTACTTATAAGATGTAAAGGCTCTGTAAGAATAGTTTTAAGAAAATCGAAATTTAAAAGGGTGAAATGAGCAAAAAACTATCTGAATTTCGATTTCTATGGATTTGTTAATGATAGAAAGTTAAAATTTGGCATGGTACATATTTATAAGATGTAAATGCTCTCTAAGAACAGTTTCTAAAATATTCAAAATGTAAAAGGTTAAAATGAGTGAAGGCATTCTAAAAACTTTCTAAATTACAATTTTTATGGGATCTCAGGAAATACAAAACCTATTTCAAAAATAAGGTTGGCAAATTGATGGTGACAGCTCCTGTTCCAACATAAGCTATATTTTATGTTGGCGCCACTACCACGAGGGGGAGGGGGGGAGGTAAACCGTTAGACCTGAAGCTTGGAATATATCATGATGGCTACTTTTAAGATATGCCTGCTAAGAATGGTTTCTAAAAAATTCAAAACTTCAAATGAAAATTGAAATGAATCTATCAAAAAACTTCATCAAACTTTAAATTACATTCTAAATTATCATTTATTTAGGATTAGTTTAGGGGGGGGGGGGGGGAATCAACTCCCAGAATTGACTATGCATTTTTTCCACGGCCCTTTCACGCGATCCCTTGACGAGATTTGTGGGGTTTTTTCGTGATTCTTGGACAGAATTTGCATTTTTTTCGAGTTTCTTTGACGATATTTGCATTTTTTTTCCCCACGTTTCTTGAGCGAAATTTACTTTCTTTCCACGATCCTTTGACGAAATTTGCGTTTTATCTGCAATTCTTTGGCGAAATTTGCGTTTTAGCTGCAATTCTTTGGCAAAATTTGCATTTTTCCCACGATTCTTTGACGAAATTCGAGCTTTTTCTGCAAACTATTAACAAAATGAATTTTTTTCGGTGACCATTTGTGAAAATTTGCGATATTTTTTATGTCCGAATTTTCGGATTGATGACAGATTTTTTAAAATTATTGGAAATGAATGCCTTAAATTTTCGAAAATTTGAAACAGAATCACCCCTAAGTAGAATTTTATTCAACAAAGCTGTGGATTCCGAATAAGCCAAAAAGTTTTAATATTAACTTTGATTTTGATTCATTAAAGCGGCTAATTTGCTCAACTAGTGATCCATATAAGTGGCAATCATACTAATTATTTTAGCTCTGGGAGGGGTTTTAACCCCTCAAACCTCTCCTCTGCTGCGCCAGTGATCTGAGCCTGAATTATTTGTCATATTTTTAATAATACTGAAAATATTTCAACATTATTTAAATAAGACTTACTTGCTTTGTGCAAAATATGGTGAAATTACGAAATGTGTAGAAGTACATAGTAATTCAGTTGGTGCACCATATGTAACTACATTCTGAAAAACAGATAGTCTAACTTGGTGCTGATTGGTGGCAGATGTTGGCTACTTCCACCACTTCTTTTTAAATGGTAGATGTGGCCATCATCCACATTCATTCAGTGCTAAATTAGATGAATTATTTTTCAGAATGTGGTTGCTATTACAAAAATTGCACTAACCAAATTACTATCTTTAAAACATTTTCATTTTTATTAAAGTTATGGCCAAAAAAACCAGGCTCAGATCAAAGTGAAACACCCTGTATTTTTGACTGAATAAGCAGATTGCGACATTGGTTTTCTATACAAGAATTGTTTGTTGTTGTGTGCTTTACAACCTCTTAAAGTTTGAAAACCTGGTACTGAGACCCTGTATTATGATCTTAATGTCCATTCAATGATTAATGTTAGTGTTGCATATATTGAAACATATTGCATATTTAACTTTTGATAATTTTTAATTAGCATAGTAATTGCACCTTTCTGTAGTTTTAATTTTCCTTGATACCATTTTCTAATCCCATCATTATCTTACGGCTAGCCAATATTAACTTTTTTTTTTTTTTTTACATGTACTATTTCTTGTTTTTTAAAAAAAATTATATTTAGCTTTAAGATTCATTTATTAAAGAAGATGATATTTAATAAGCTGTTTGTATTTTCTTAAGTTAGTTATTCGAGGAAATGTTAAATTATGACATGTAAATAATTTCAAAATATTTTTTAGTGTGGGATTAGATTTTTTATCCAAACGTTTTATGTTCTTTTGGGGCTTTTTAAACTTTTAATCTGAAAAGTTTGACGTATTTACAAATACAACTCTCCAAATAATAAATGAAAAACAATAAACAAACACTCCAGTGTTGCCACACCAAAGAATATGCTACAAACTTATAACTGACTTATGCTTTAAATGAAGTAATGTAAATTGTTAACTGATTTCAACAAATTAATTTTTAATTTAAATAGTAAACAGCTAAATAGATTTAATCTAGTTAATTGATTGCTATTAAGCATTTTTAATATATAACATTAACATTTCACTTCCTCTTCTCAGGGCATGAATGAAATTATTGGGCCAATTTACTACACTTTTGCTTCAGATCCTGATCCTGAATGGAGAGGTAATTATAGCTTATTTTTTATATTCAAACTCATCATATTTATAACTGAAATATATATGTATATATATGCTGATAAAAATTTTCATTAACTATAAATTAAATATACATTTTCATAAAAAAAGTAAAAAAAGAAAAACATATATACAGTGTGACTTTGAAAATCTGTGAAATTCAAAAAATCTGGTATCAAAGTCATCTTCCCTGTCCTTTTTTTTTACACTTCCAACTCACGTAAGAAAGAAAAATAGCAATGGTTTATGAATTAAAATCTTAGAGATCGAAATCAATGAATTAGCGGACAGCGAGATCACTGATTCTGTACTAAATAGAACCGCTGATAATGTCGGTACCAGCTCAGAGGAATGGGGACAAAGAGCCAACAGAAGATAAGGTGTCACTGGAAAAATGCATAAGTTTGACTGGAAAATTAATATCTGCTTTAGAGAAACAAGACTGTATTTCCAAAATTGATATTCTTCAGATATATAAAATCCAAGAAAGACATGTTAAAAAATGCCCCAAAAGAGTAAATGAAATATAATTGACATCGATGTTTCGGAAATCCCACAAGAAGAAATGACTTCCACTGCATATTAGATTTTTTTTGTAACATAAAAAATTAAATTAAAGTAAGTTTTTTTTTTTATATTTAATTTTCTCTTTTTCTCATATAAATATCACTTGCCACCATTAATAATATCAGAAATACTTTTGATATTCCTTCAGAAATCCGGAAGTTTAAAAACTCCAGCTTAGTCTTGGTCCCATCGATGCTGGATTTTCGAGATTATACTGTAGTATATAAATTGATACATTTTAAAAATATTGTTATATTTCTTACTGTTTCTACATTTAATATTCTTCATTATACATTCTGGAACTCAAGAAAAAGCTGCACTTGAAAAATTTCAATTTTGCTTTGATTTTTAGGGTTCCCTACTTAAAAAGTAAAAACAGAACCATTATAAGATCACTCCTGTGTCTGTCTGTCACAGCCATTTTACTCTTAAACTATGGGACATGGAAAGTTCAAATTGGGGGAAATAATAAAGACTATTGACTCTCATATTTACAGATTGTTAAGCATTCACAAATATATATAGGGAAAATGTAGAGGGGCTAATTAAGTTACTTGAAAAAAAAAAAATATTTTCTTTGTATACTGTGTGGAGTATCGTGTGAAAGCTTTTGTAACACTGAACTCAAAAATATATTTCTTTTAATTTTAGGTATTATATTTCCAGAGATATCGTCAAAAATGTAGTGCAAAAATATGTCCCCCCCCCCCCTCTCTTTCCGAATCTACTGAAACTAAAATCTGGAAAAAATTAGAAGTAGTAGACGTTAATTTAAACCTTGCAGGGAAATTATAGCAATTACCCTAGGTCATGTAGTTTTTGAGAAAATTGCATTTTCCTGTCGCACATAACTTTCGATTTGCAGGTGTTCAGCAAAGGAGTTGAGGAGCACTGGGAGTACTTATCATCGCAGAAGTATAAAAGGTTTGTTGATAATGATTTTCAAAGAAAAATTGTCCGTAAATAGCCGAGATATTAACCCTTAAAGACACGGTCGGTTTGGACATGCATAATGTCAGGGATCGTGTACTCTATGTAGTGTTCACTCTATGAAAAAAAAGGGCAGGGTGCTAGCCACAAAAAGGGCGCAGTTGAAGCTGAAAGAGGGCACTTTTTTCAGCGAAAAAGGGCATTGTTTCTTCAGAAAATGTAGGGCCGAAACTAGCCTTTTTTGCACCCGGGGCAAACATGGATTTTGGTGTCCCCCACCCCCTCCTCCGCAAAGTATATTTACAAAGAAAATTTTATTAATTTTCTAATAGCCAACATATTTTAAAATTTAAATTATGTAATCATAAAATACTTAATACTGAACTACTTTAATCTACTTTGTCAAATATTGATTCATTAAAATCTTGAAAACGGAATTGAAAAAAATTCCGCTTTATACAGCATCCTTATGCCATATCCTTAGATTCTTCTGTGCTTTGGCATACCCCAGACAGGACGATTTTAACAAAATAGTGCTAAACATGGACGTGAGAAAAATCAACAACTGGCGCCTGGGGTACATGCCTCCTCTGCCCCCCCCCCAGTTTCGACCCTGAGAAAATGTAGATCTTCGAAACTGATATAAGAATTATACATTACTACAAACTCATCATTGTTTATGCGCACATTTAGTAACAGATTATATATATATTTTTTTTCTTAAACTGATATTTCAAAGATCTAGGTAAGTAATTTTGTTTCAAGTAAAAAAACTAAAAAATTATTAGTCCCATAAACTAGCAGTTTTAAGGGTAAAGCAGAGATTTTAAGGGGTAGCAAAATTTAGATGGGTGACCAATTAATTATTATTACAATAAATCACCAAATATAACTTAAAGATCATAAGCTTTGTGAGCTGTGAAGGTGGGGGCAAAGAGACAAAAGCGATTTTTTGGGGGGGGGGGGAGGAGGTTGATTATATAATGAATTATTTATCGTTAGTAAAATTTTAACAATTAGGACAGAAAAAATAAAAGCCTTTAAATTTGGTATGTTTGATAAGAAAGAGAAGCAGAATTTAGATGATTGGTTATTTATTGTCATAATGAAGTGACAGAGTTGCAAGTAAAAAAAATTAGGGTTTTAAATATTTTAACCTTCGAAGAAGGAGGGAGGCGGGGGAAGAAGAGGTAGATTAGATTGAATGATTGATTATTTATACTTTACATTTATTACAATACTTTATATTTATACTTTATTTATAATTTTTTTTTTTACTTTATACTTAAAATTTACAATTAGAATAGAAAAAATTATAATATTCTAAGAGTTCAAATTCTTTTATAATAAAATAACAAACAAAACAGAAAAAGTAATAAAGTAAATAATTTTAAATATTTAACTGAACTGTGGGGCTGATTAACCCTTTATGCACCAATTGTACTTTAACGTACCATTAAAATAACTTGTTGTAAAATTAATGTAATAAATCGATTAATAGTAATGCCGCAGTAAGAAGTGGGGGGGGGGGGGATTTTTCACTGGTCTACATACTGAATACATTATTAAAGTACACTGAAATCATGCTGTAGTTTTAAGAATCTCATTTTAAAAAAAACTAAATCCCATTTTATGAATGTTCTACCGATAAGTTTGGTTTGCACATCTTTTTTGGTGCATTGGAGGCTTTGACTAAATTCGCCTTTTTTCCGCGATCCTTTGACGAAATTCGCGTTTTTCCGCGATCCTTTGACGAAAATCGTGTTTTTTATGCGATACTTTGACGAAATGTGATCTTTTTTTCGAGATCCTTTGACAAAATTCGGCTTTATTCCGCGATCCTTTGACGAAATTCACAAATTTTTCGCGATCTTTTGTCGAAATACGCTATTTTTTCGCGGCCCTTTTACGACAATCGCGTTTTTTCCGCGATATTTTGATGAAATTTGTGCTTTTTTGCGATCCTTTGACGAAAATCGACATTTTTCCGCAATTTTTTGACAAAATTCGCTATTTTTTAGCGATCCTTTGACGAAATACGCTATTTTTTCGCGGCTCTTTTACGAAAATCGCGTTTTTTCCGCGATATTTTGATGAAATTTGCGCTTTTTTGCGATCCTTCGGCAAAAAGCGGCCTTTTTACCTGCGATTTTTGATGAAATTCGCTATTTTTTCGCGATTTTTTGATGAAATTCGCTATTTTTTGGCGATCCTTTGAAGAAATACGTTGTTTTTTCCGCAATATTTTGATGAAATTTGCGCTTTTTTTGCGATCCTTTGACGAAAATCGGCTTTTTTCCGTGATTTTTTGACGAAATTACGCGTCCCATGGACACGTAATAACTATTTTTTTTGCGTCCTGTCTCCGATTTTTCGCGTGATTTACGCACTATAGCGCGTCCGCGGCATCGCTTAAAGCGATCGCTGAGAACGACTCTGGCCACATATGGCTATTTTTGAAATATGAAGGGCGCAGTTTGCCGATTTAAAAAACTGCAGGGCGCGTTTTACCGATTTTAAAAGGGGCAGGGCGCTGCGCCCTTCAAAAATGGCCTAGCGGGAACACTACTCTATGTACCATCAGCTTTTAAAGCCTATATAACAACTTTTAATGATATATTTGTGTAATGCAATACCCCATTACTGTATAAAAGCAATAAACATCAAATTGTTAAAAACAGATTAATTTAATTAGAATTAATCACATAAATACTATGGGATTCGCAACTAGTTTGCATTGTCTCTCAATAACCCTGTGTCTTTAAATGTTAATTAAAAACCTATCTGGAAAAATGCTGCATGGACCAAGACGGCGTTACACTTAGCAACCTCCTTTCGAAGCGCGCTTAGCACAATGCCAAGTTTAAACTTTGAACAAGGGTTTTGTTTTAGCTACACTGTAAAAAGAAAAGGTTATTACTATGCTGAATTTAGTTTTATCAAAAGCCAAATGAAGTTTAAATATGCGCTACTTTTATTGTCAGTACCGAATTAAGTTCAGCATAAATACATTAGGATAAGATTTAAAAAAAGAGGTATACAGAATAGTAATATTTGATATTATCAGGCTTCATAACTCTTCAAACTTTTATGGTATACCCATTCATACTTTTCTAATATATACATCTATACGTATCCCTATGTTGTGTAGTTTTTTACAAAGTCTTATTATTCTTTTAGAAATGATTTTTTTAATAATACAGTTCATATATTTGTTGTATGGAACCCTCTGAGTGCGAGTAATACTTACACTTGACCGTTTATTTTTAAAACAAATATTTAAAAATATATATAGAATCAGTTCTTGAGTTCTTGCCAGTCTTTAGATAGGCAATTGGAACATTGCCGAGTCTTTAGTGAGAAAAAACAGATTTTTGATTTTAAATATAATAATAAAAAAAAATGATTTTGAAAGGGAATGTTTATTCTTGATTAGAAAAAAAAAATGCTTAAATATTAATGCTGAGAAAATCATTAAACATTCAAAAATTATTAAACATTATAAAAAAGTGTGAATATCCCATTAAATTCTAAGTTTTCCCACACACTTAGAAAAAACCCTTATTTCAAGAAGATAATGCTTTTTGTTATAGGGCATTTTGTGTTAAATAAATTTCAGTTTTCAGAGTTCAATTAATTGTCACATATGAGTCAGCATACTTATCAATATTGTTTTTTATTTTGGTACATTGGTATAAAGAACTTTTTGCAGTTTTATCATTACATGGTCTACTACCTTATGGTGCTGCAACTCATTAAAGACTCTACTATTACTAAATTGATATTTTAATTTGCTATTAAATTACTAATTTTCTTGTATTATGAAATTGTTCTTATATGAATATTTTTCTTTCTTTCCCTTTTATTTTTTACGTAAAAGAAAGGCAAACTTTTCTTTCTGACACACACACATCTATATATTCTTGATAATGGGTAGAAAATATAACAAAGATTGTAGATCAATTTATTTAATTGATAATTACGTGCAAAATATTTTAGCTTAAATATTTTAAATATTAAATTATCATTATTATTTCTTTTAATATTCTTTAGTGTTAAATTTTATTAATTATAAAGCATTCAAATAATACTAATAATAAAAATAAAAATCACATAACTTCTCCTCCTAATAAAATATGTCATTATTGAAATAAATTATCACCAAAAATATCACAGAAGTCCTTTTGCCGCACGTTGGATTCGAACCAGCATCCTCTACAAAAATTCAGAAACTGATGCCTTAGACCTCTCTGCCATCAAGAACTCATTCTACTTTCCTCTAAATTGAAGAAGTCTGAAAAAGAGTTTTGGCACATGCACATACGTCCAAAAAATCGATACCTACAGAAATAACTTTGTATTTTAATATATATGATTAGCTAGGTAATCTAAATTCAAGGCTAATTTCATTAAAAATAAAAAAAGGAGAATCTGAAACATACTATGTCTGGATGAATGGATATCCAGCTGCAAATTGTGCTGAATATTCGGTATCTGGCCAGATTGACATATGTTTCATCTCTAGTGTATAGCACAATGAAATAATTGTAAATTACATAAAAGAACTATATAATTCAATGTCAAATTGTAAATTTGTTTAATTAATACATTCAATGGGAAAAACTACTATATATCCACAGCCATCTTTCTTAGACGTTCAATATACATAAATAGACAATGTAATAATGTACTATGATATTGTTTTTGATATACTGCGATACATTTTTGTTGTTAAAAATTACATCTTATAGTATGAAATTTTTAAAATAAAATTTATCTAAATTTCATAAATTTCCTCTAACGTAAATGTGTGAGCTAATTCAATAAGTGGCAATTGAGAAACATTAAAAAGTCAATTCTAAACTTAATTGTGCATTATTGCAATTTTTGTAGTTAATTTTGTTAGCTCATTTGTTTTTAGATTAATTGTAAAATTTATATAATTTGATTTTGGCTGATTGTAATATAATTTTATTACTTGACATTTTCATACCTTTTAATTTAAACAAAAGCTTATCGGTTTTTAATAGTATGGTTTTTAGGTGCGTTCATAATTATAGAAAAAATCCCTGCCAGCCTGGCCTATAGGCGGAGGTAGATTTCGAAGTTAAGTACATTAATTGCACCAACAAAAACTAAATCATGATTACATATAAATCCACTTTAACAGTTTTATCCGGCCACTTTTGACGAATTTTTATTTCATTTTTATGTAATAGCTGGTTTTATCATGTTAAGGCTGTATTAAAAAAAATACTTTTCCATGCTCAACAACTCGAAATTTTCTGGCACATTTTCAGATTAATTTTTAATAGTAAAAATACGAAACTTGCTGACGTGATTTTTGAAAAGATTTATAAGCGACCTGTGTTTTTATTTTTCTTTCAATTAATTGAAACTTGATTAATAAACAATTATTTTCTCAGTAGGGCAATATTTTTCGTTTCTAACACAATCGCTTCGGGAAAATCTGTTCAAAACGCCCACTTTGACATCATTTTTAAAAATATATTCTGCCTCTATCAAAAAATCGATCATTGCAGTACATTATATAGTTTCTGAAGAAGAGAATCTATTAATTGGACGCGTTTGAGAGCAAACATTAATTTAAAAATGAGTAAGAAAATAAGCAGTTTGGATTTGAATACATTCTTAATAAGATGGTTTTTTTCTTCAACCGCTATGTATTTTTAATTTGTTTTTGCTGTAAGAATTGGTCCTTTCAAAAACTTGTCTATATAAATGTTGAAGACAATATTAAGAAGATATATGATAAATTCATGGGGATTTTATATTTGTGAATTGACGGAGTTATAGAAATTTTTCTTCTTCACCCCCCTTTTTTGTTTTTGTTTTTTATTTTTTTTTGCGGTACGAATTGGTCCTATCAAAAACGTGTGAATACAAAAGTTGTAGATCATATTAAGGAGATGTATAATAAATTTAATTGGATTTGATATCTTGAGAATTGACGAAGTTATGAATTTTTTTCTCCCCAAAAACCCTATTTTTTGTGCCCCTTGAGCCCATTTTTAATTTTATCCAAAATCTGTGATACATAAATTTTTGGTCCTATTTTTAGAAGTAATAAAAACTTTAACCTGATTTGATATGTACAAAAATTAAGAAGTTATGGGGGTTTTTCTGTTTCCACAAAACCCCTCCCTATTTCCACCCCCTTGGTCCAATTTTGCCCATTCACGAACTTGACCGAGATTTTATGCCCCTTGATTTTATGTATCAGTTTGAAAGAAATTTGTGCAGAATTGTGGAAGTTATCGTATCCAGAAGAAAGTGATATATATAGATACATAGATATATATATATATAAAGTTTTTTACTGATGGTGGTTTTGGGTTCTAGGGGTCATGATCGGTGTAGATCTGCAAAAAATTTTCAGAAATTCCAACATAGGAATGACGCCAATAGGTAGTATTTAATACGAAATCTACTTAATATACCTAATCTACCTAATACTTATAGTCGTTGTTCGGCCCGTCTGTTCGTCCGTATATAACAGAGCAAAAACAACCCAACCAAATGGTCTGAAATTTTATAATTGTTGCAAAAATATATAATTGTTGCAAAAGTTTGTCGAGTCATTTAAAATTTTTTGAAAATCGGATGTATAGTTTAATTACAGGGACAGTCAAAAGTTTTCCGTTACATTACGGCCAATGGAAAAAAATTATTTCAAGTGCATTTTAATGATATTACAGCCTTTCGAACAGAATGAAATTGATAGGCACTTATGAAGTGCACTAAAATATACATTCAGTACAATATGCGGTGCAAAAAATATTTATAAAACTAGTTATAGTACGAACGCATCTCATTTGCCATGTTTGACATACAATTTCCAACTTGTTTCTTCTTTGTGGAATACATCTTACAGTGATACGAAATTTGATATTTTAAACACCAATGCTTTGCATTTTAAAAGGAACAGTTTTAAATATGTGGTCCTGCAGATGAATTTGCTGATTTTTTCCCAAAATGCCATTTTAGAAAATAATAGCCAACCTGAAACGCCAAGATAAACCAATATGGTGTTTATTTTCAAAACTAAAGTGATCTTATCAGCACTTTAAAAAAGTTTAATGTTTTAAAGTTTTGAAAGTGATTGCCATATTTCAAAACAAAATTTCCTTGTAGTTTTGTAATTATGATCAATTTTAATAAATTCGATTTTAATAAATTTAGCATCTAAATATAGAAAGTCAGATCATAAAATTCAGTTAGTAAGAAATAATGCAGAAATTTTACTTACAGGTATTACAGACAAAATTTTAAAGTAAGTTATGAGTACCAGATTTTTGTAAGATGGAATAATTCTGACTTTAAAGAATCAATATAAAAATATTTATGTAATGTAGGATGTAAAAAAAAAAAAAAGAAAAAAAAAAAAAAAGAACCCATTCAACGTTTTTATTCGTTATTATCTTTAAGTTTTATCATTTTCATATAAAATTTCGAGTTTTCAAACCAATTACTTAATTTTACTACATTTTAAATGTAGATATTCCACATAAATAACCAGTTTCATCTTGCACTTAGTAATTTTTACACCAACCTAATTGATTTTGCTATGTTTAAACAAGTTCTACTATAGGATTATGATTCAACATAATCCTATGATGAATGATACCCCCTTGCATTGAAGTACAAAGCAAGATTGAAAAATTTTATAACCCTCATGAAACAATACAGCAAGCTATGGCTGCCATAAATCTGGGTTGCCACTAATAACAGTTCAGCACCTTTAATTCTACTGATGTCTAGATCTATGCCTATCAAATGATGTTTGAGGAAATCTATTTTTTTTTTTCTTAAGTTCTTAGCATTATTTTATTGTTATTTCCTTTTCAGTGTTTTCTGCACTGTCTATTTACAAAAATTCAATACCATGTGGCTGGGGGAAAAAAAAAAAGAAAGAAAACCAGTTGCCCCACATTAATGAAGAATATCCAATAAATATCTAATAAAAGTTTACTGTGCAAACTGAAAAGCTCATTGGCTGAAAACACATAAAGCGATGGAAATCTGTAACTCTGAGGAATTTTTATGAGTACAAATTTTTGTAAAAATTTGTATCTCAACCATTTATATTCTTCATTATATTTCATGGACAAATATGTTTTCAATTATTTATATTTTGTAAGAAACTTTTATCTGGTTTCATTGAGAATTCTAAAAGAATTAAGTGAATAGATTTTTCAAAATTGTGATTGCACATTTATTTTTTCATATTTTTCTTTATTAATATGTAAATCCTTTGTATGAAAATATTGAATAACCACAGCTGTGTGTATTTTTCAACTACATCCAAAAAAAAAAATGTTTTCTCATTGTAATTAATTTGGAAGATATGTGAAATACAATGGATCAAAAACAAATTTTCTATTGTACATGTTTTTTTTTTTTTTTTTTTTTTTTTTTTTGTGTGTGTGTGTGTGTGTGTGTGTGTGTGTCAGATTCTATTTAAAAGTGTTACTTGCTAACAAAATCTTTTTTTTTTTTTTTTTTTTTTTTTTTGCAGAATTTATTTTAAATTAGATAAATTTGATTACTTGTTTCAATAACGTTTATCTTTAAGTAAAAGTTAAAGTGTTATTAAAAAGTGAGTTATTGAAAAGCAATTCAAGCAGTAACTATTAATAGATAATAAGTGTTTTTGATCTTATGTAAGAACTATTTTATTTATAATCCTCATTTTCAGCAGAAAACATATCGGAGTCAAATTTTAACGACTTTAATGTAAAATTATATATTAGAAAAATTAAATAAAAAACTTCTATCATTATAAAATTTTTTGGTACTTCCTTGTTATAGTGGTCACTGAAATTAGATATACGCCAAAAACGTCACCAAGCTCATATATACGCCACATTTATGTCATTTATATAACACTAGCCGCCCTTGGTGAACAGTTTGGTCTCCCTTAAAATTTATGCTCGGAAAAGCATGCTAAGCATTGTATCATGTTACTTTTATTCATAATTTAATTTACTTGGATTCCCTTAAATATAATTTATATAATACCTTAAGCTAATATTAGTTTTGTTGCATTAAAATATCTCAAATTGTTCATTTTCTGTAAGCAAGTAAACACTATTGGTTTACAATGAAAGTCTATGAGAATTTGGTGGAATATTAGAGATATCGCCAGTTTGGCATCACTTTTGGTGACTCATTTTGGTTGCCAAATTTGGCAATATATTGCCAAGTTAACTTGGTGGCATTTGGCAACAGAACAGGGTCTCTCCTATGGTAACCCTCCTTATAGGTATGGATATGCATTGAATGCTGTTCAATAACCAATGAGATGCGTTTCGTTTGGGCGTTGCCATTAAACAATTAACAAATAATTGTGCTTTCTGTGCCACATACGATAGCGTAATATATATATATATATATAGATTATATATTTGCCATATTTCTGTCTTATATTCCATATATGACACATATACATCCTATATGACTGTTGCTGATATAGACAGAATATCACCATCTCCTGGTCCTAATTCCTGAGGGCCCATATACACTCTATCTAGACACTCCGAGGGCCATCCTTCATGAGCATTCTGGACACTTGCACCTAAGTGCGACGTCTGGCGTCACGACTGTAATACCCATGTGCTTGAGGGTACTACCGTGGACTTTGGAATGAGCTCTCCGAATTCCCGAAAGGGCCACAAGGAGACTGACCACTCATAGGAGAGTCGGGTCCTGGAGCTGATCTTGGGGTTTACCAGAGAGGCTCTGCTCTACCCAAACCTTCGAAGACCAACTCCTATAAGGAGGAAAGGCATGTGTTCGTCGGCAGGGGATGACTATTGGTGATGTATGTCATTATTTGCCATATACATCATATAACTTGGCGATATAGGTGAAAACTGGGAAATTGAGTTAGTAGCCAGTGGCCGGTAGACTCAGTTTCATTAGTGGCCACTTTTTAAAGTTAGTGGCCACTACAATGTTTCAAACTTTCTTGACATCTAGATAAACTATAATCATTGTATATATATGCATTTTTCTATAGATCAGGGTTTTATACCAGCCAACTATTCGTGATAAGAATAGGGAAGCAGACGAAATTCAAGAAAATTACACTTTAAAACCACAAAATCTATATTGATTTTTTTTTTAGAATATATTTTTAGATTATTTGTATATGTTCATAAACACTATTATCAATCAAATTACTATTACTTTCTTTATATAAAAAATAACTAAATCAAAATTCCAACAGTTAGGTGTATACAATAAAAAAATAATCAAATAAAACACAATAAAATGTTATTTGTATTTTATTTAATAAGTAAATGTGTTATTAACATCCTACACACATTAATTACATACAGCTGAAATCTAAGCTGGTGAGTGTATTTCGCAGGATTAAACAATAACTCTTGAAGAAAAATAATCTAACTGGTGAGCATGTGGCAGGAGTCGAAATATTGAAAATACTGCAATGTTCTTAAAACATGCTTGCATCTGGTAAAAAAAAAAAAAAAAAAAAAAAAAAAAAGGAATAAATTATCTGAAATGCACATGGAATCAAAGCTGATGGATATATTTTGCAGAATAAAACTGTATTTCTTGAAAAAATAATCCAAGTGAAGGGCAATGGCAAAAAGCCAAAATATTGAAAATACAGCTAAATCACTGTAATCTGCTTGCATCCGGTAGAAAAAAGAATTAACCAGTTTGCTAATTAGATGTAATCAAAGTAGAGACGCATATTTCTATGAAAAAAGCTATATTTCACTTGGCGATCGATAACAGATTTTTTATTGCCACTTGGCGAGTGGCGACTAGGGTGGCGATCGATGGCCGATTTTTTAATCGCCACTTTTACAACTTTAATCGCCACGTGGCGAGTGGCGACCGCCACTTTTCACCTATACTTGGCGATTCATCCTTGGGGGTACTTATAACAAGGAAGTACCAATTTTTCTTTGTAATCAAAATTTACATTGAATTTTCATGCATTTTAGTTAATTTTACTATTGATTTTTTTTTTTTTTTTTTTAAATATTTGCAGAACATGCAGAAGCAGATTCATTTTTCTGTTTCACAAATCTAATGTCTGAAATCAGAGACTTTTTTATTAAAACACTGGATGAGTCTGCCTCTGGAATTGGTTCTATGATGAAGCGTCTCATGAATTTGTTGCAAGAGCATGACTTTAATATATGGCAACGACTTCAAATGCAAGATATCAAACCTCAGTATTATAGTTTCAGATGGATAACATTGCTTTTATCACAAGAATTTCCATTGCCAGGTTTGTTTTCTTTTTTTTTTTTTTTTTTTTTTTATTGTACTAATTTTCTATTGCAGGCAAATGTTTTTAACCCCTGGTACGGTATGCTATTTCTTTCTCACAGCTTATTTTGTGTATTCCAAAAAATAATGTTACCTTACAGAAGCCAGCTGTAAAACAAAGCAGTACGATTAAATACTCTATAGCAATTTTTTTAACTTTTAAGCATCGCACACTTTCAATTTTTATACCGTTGTGTTGGGGAAAAAAAGTTATTTAAATGCATTTTGTTTGAAAATTGTATCTCCATTTATTTTTGAAATATTAATTTTTTTGTAGTTTTTAGAGCCATTTGCTTAATATTGGTAATGAAAGTACTCAATTTCTGTAGAAAGTAAAGGAAAAATAGTTCTAAAATAGTAATTATATGTTTTTGTTGCCATTTTCTCATAACAACCGAAAGAAAATGTAATTAAAATACGTGCTATTTTGAAAAAAATATAAACGAATGATTTCTGTTAAAACAATGGAGCTATTATAAACTATATTTAATTTTAAGTATCTATGAATCATTAGATATCCCTTTTTTTGTCGATTTTCTTGAATGACGGTATCTTTTTGCTGCATTTGTGCATTATTTCATGATAGTGATGTGCTATGCATGCTTTATTGTAGATGTTTAAGAGTAGATAGTAAATGTGGAATTCTTAAGCGGATGCGAATGACGTCATTTTACATAAAATAAAACTTGTGCTTTAAGTCTTAAAATTGAAATATGTTTTGTACTGCAGTAGAGTCCTGCTTAACTGAGTTATTTTCTTCTGATGGACTGGTGGCTTCTATTATTATGAAACAGCCATTATAAATGAAGTGTTAGGTGAAAATGAAAGAGCAGTCGTAAAATGTTGCTCTTTCATCTTCACCTAACACTTCATTTATAATGGCTGTTTCATAATAATAGAAGCCATCAGTCCATCAGAAGAAAATGAAGTAACGGAAATGCCGGGGGCGACACTAAATTCTGAAAAAGCAGAATTCCTGTTCTCTAGTCTTACTTTTAGTTTCTGGTTGATTTTATTTGTGTAGAATTTCTTCAAATTTAAGATTTACAATCTTTTAAATTCATATTTTTTTTATTAATCATACCACCACTTTTTATTAATATAGCAAAACCTAAATA
The DNA here is from genome assembly GCA_963932465.1 of Maratus speciosus. Taxonomy (NCBI): domain Eukaryota; kingdom Metazoa; phylum Arthropoda; class Arachnida; order Araneae; family Salticidae; genus Maratus; species Maratus speciosus. The sequence goes on along the minus strand of OZ010792.1, from coordinate 414,424,897 downwards.
ACAGACTCCTCAGGAACACAAAACGTCTGCTATTCAGAAGGGAAAACATACATAAATAACATATGTATTAAAGATTCAAAAACTTCTTGCTAAATACAATTGTTTGCTATTCATGTGTGATGCTATAGATGTTTTACTGCAGTTTATGGCTAAGGTTTGAAGTACAGAAGCAAATTCTAAAATTTTATAAGTATTTAAATTTTCATTGTTTGCTATTTTTGAAAGTTGAATATAAAAAATATAATTAATCTTACAATTAGGTGTTTTGTGTACTATCGTACGTATTCATGTATCTAACATATAAAAATTGAAAATTTGTCTGTCTGTCAGTAATTCTACACAAATCCACAGTTTGGAAGCCAGAATTGTGAAATGTTCCGTATATGTGTATTAAAACATGGCTGAGGCAACTAAAGTAATCGGGAATCAAAATAATTTATAGTTAAATTTTAATTAATAAAAAACCACGAATTTAACAGCAATTTCCTATCAAATTTAAACATTTTCTGTTATATCAGTTGCCAAAAAATTAAAAATTCACAATAAAGTTCTTACCACAAAAATGACTTTTCTATTGCATGTTTTCCACGTGAAAAATGAAAATGAAATAAATAGTTTGAGACGAATTTTAAGAAAAAAGTGAATATTACGTCGTATTGGAAATGTAATGGACATCAGCAGGTAAATATATAATGTCATATGAGTTTGAAAAAATGTATTGAAACATGATAAAGAGGTTCTCTGAATTTGTTTTTCCATTTTTAAAATCTATTCCATACATATATGTGTATGCATGTATATTAAAATTTCCACAAAGGTTTAGGTCCCTAGAGCTTGTTATTGGTAACAAACTGAAATAAAGATGACTTTACTGCTTTTTTTGTTTGTTTGTCTTATACTGTATGTTTAATTTTGAAATCGATTTTTCAAAACAAACATTCTTAAAACTCTGAATACTGCAGCTACTAAAAAATGAATGCATTCTTGATATACTTAATCAAGTGATCAATAGCAGGATTGGCAATCAAAGCAAAATGCTTGCATGTTTAGGCCATCATGAGAATAAAGACATTGCAAGATTTCTGTTTTGTTAGGTAATATATTAACTTTAAATAACAACTCAACATTTTAATTTAACAACTATACAAGAAGGCAAATTTGATGTTGCATCTGTACTAAATATAAAAACATGTCTTATGTATGAATAGTTGTGAAGATCATATTGAAGACTTAATAGTTAAAAAATATAAATTTAATGTAAGAGAAAACTTTTGAGATACAGGCAAAATTGAAATGTGTCAAAGTAAATTTTTTTTATTCCACTGTAAATTTTGTTTCATTCTGAAAATTAAATTTAGGCTTAAAATTATTTATATATACATTTTTACTGTTATTATTATTATTATTATTATTACTGTTATTATTATTATTATTATTATTATTATTTGTAATGCTTAGGATTTCAGTATGTTTCAATCTAGTCCTAAACATGATTCTTATTTCTACAAAAATTTCATTAAATGTTATACCAAACAATATTTTTACTCTTTGCTAAAATAAAGTGAAAAATAAATAAAAAAAATTAGAAAAATATAAGATTTTAAGAAAATAAGTAAATTAAATTTCAGAATATAAAAAATATCCATTAAGAGACATAAATAAAAAAAATCCAAGATAAATACAGGAAAACACTCACCTTACTTGAATGTGTTGCCGTGGAGTAACTTCAATAATTAAACATTATTACAAAACTAATTTTTTTTTTTATTTTAACACATCTTTCTATTAATAAATTAATAAAATTTTATAGTTGTTGTAAAAGGTAGCATAAAACAAATGTTGCATTTTCACTGAAATTATTTTTTATAGCTAATTTTTACGGACGTTATATTATTGAGTAAAGAACTGATGAGTAATAAATGAATCTATGGTAAAAAAATGCGAATGTTCCTTAAAATTCTTAAAGTCTTTTACATTAATTACAGCCTATTCCATTGTATTGGTGAAAGAGGAAAGCCAGTTCATCACTGATAAGCAAATTTTGTTTTAAGTAGATATTTGGAGATGTGTACTGGTAATATTTAGATAGGAAGTGTTTTACCAATGTCTTGAAGAAAGTATCGCTCATATAGAGAATAAATGAGCAAACAAATTGTAATTTGTTGAAGATTCCTATGATTATGACTTGTGGCAATTTTGATGTAAAGATGAGAATTAGCCATTTGAACTTTGTTAAAGATGCGGAAAGGGAAGCTGAAATTTTCTGGATCACCAGCATAACTAAAAACTAACTGAGAGACTGAGCAAGGAAACCTGCCGCAAAAAAAACTTGAATTTTGACAAAGGATTTTGGACAAAATGTAAATTTCCTCAAAGGATCAAGGGAAAAAGGCGAATTTCATAAAGATCGTGGAACAAACGTGAATTTCACCAAAGAATTGTAGGAAAAACACAAATTATGTCAAAAGGCCATGGAAAAAAAAAAAAAAAAACCTTGAATTTTGTCAAAGGATCGCGAAAAAACCTTGCAAATTTTATCAAAGAATATCAGAAAAAACTCAAATTTCATCAAAGGATCATGGAAAAAATGCAAATTTTGTCAGATTGCAAAAAAAAACGTGAACTTTGTCTAAGAATTGCAGAAAAAATTCGAATTTTATAAAAACATCAGGAAAAGTATGAATTTCCTCAAAGGATCATGAAAAAAAAAAAAAAAAAACCCAGCAAATTTTGTTTAGAAAACAACTAATTTCATCAAAGGATTGCAGATAAAAAAACCCAAGAATTTTGAGGCCGTGAAAGTTCAGCCTTTTTTTTTTTTTTTTGCTGAGCCTGTAGCATGTCCGCTAGCCAATCAGAGCATTTGCTAGGCAGCTGAAGAAAGCATTGTTATTGCTAAACTACTAACTTTTCATTACAGTTGTGTCCAAACTAGTTTTGGAGCAAAGTTTTCTGTGAGTGGTAACATTTTAAAGTTAAGAAAGAATGTTAATGGCTTTGTTTACAAATTTACTCATGACTTGGGTTCAATGGTCACAGTCCAAAATAGTCAAAATTGACATCGTATGATGCTGAATTTGTTCTTTTGATTGGGGAAGAAGTTTGAAAAAATGAGCTATTGCAAAATTCATAAAAGCTAATGATGGCTGATTTAAAAAATGCAAAAAGGAGGAAAGTGATTTTTTTGTTTTTTTTTCAAATTAGTTTTTGTCTGAAAATGATTAAAACTGATTAGCGAAATAAGGAAAATTAATTACACCTGTTGAAACAAAAAAAAATGCAAAACATAAAAAAATATGATAATTTTAATCACTTAGTAAAATTCATGTTTACTTGAAGAAAGATCGTTTTAATAAATGAATAATTGATACTTTTGCTCAAAGTTCAGTAAATATGTATTGTGAATGATTTTGAATGACTAAAATGCTGATATTAAATTAATTTAATAATGGAATTAAATTAAATTTAATGAAATAACAGAATTAATTTATTTTAAAGACTGGTTGAAAAAAAAATTATACTGTATTAGAATTAATGTTATATTTTATAGTAAAATTTAATGTAGATTAAAAGAAAATGTTACAAACTAACAAGGAAGAACAAAGAACAATTAGATTAATTTTCGAGCAGGTTCTGTTTTTTAAGTTGTGATTTGTTTGTAAACGAGTTTTCTTTATTTTAATACATTCGGTTTAATTGAATTTATGTAATATTTTATTATCCTCGCTGGCTATCTGAAGTAAATGAAGTTGGGGAAAGGAATAAGAGCAACAACTGGCTTCCGTCATTACTTGACTGAACATTTTTGTAGTGAAAGAGTAAGAGCTTAAGTATCTTTTGATGAACTGGCTTATTCCATATTTAGAAAAAATACGTCATTTTTAGAAAATAGTTATTATCGACTATTTTATTTTATTATTTTTTAGAGCATTTGAAAAAATATTTTGGGAATTTATGTTTTATTACATTTTTAAAAGTCTTAGTTTTTTTCCTTATAAAAATAAAACTGCAGTATTTTATAAAGGTAGCATTTTCAAAGTTTAAAACTCAAAACTAGAATTCTTGGAAGATCCAAATAATTTTTCAAGAGCTTTTAATTTTTCACTGTTGTTCAAAACATATTTTAGTAGGCAGTTGTCATTTTTAATACCGTGCTACATTTTCTCCTTCATGAAGTAGATGGGGAATTTCTATTCATGATTTAGCACCTTCCTTCTCTTTCTGCTTGTTGACAGTAAATTAAAGTGTGTCTCATTGTACACTTCTGGAAAGATCAACAGAAAAAGAGAAGTATTAGATAAAATAAATATAATTTTGCATTCTAGTATCATTTTATAAAATTGTAAGGAGATTTTCCCAGTTTTTAAAGCAGTTTTCATGTAAGTTATAGAATTGAGTGTTTTAGGAGGATTTTAGAGTCAACAATAACCAAGCCTTTGTTGTTATTGTTAAAGAAAGAATTACAGTCGAACCTCGTTATCCCGACACTCTAATGACCAGAAAAAAATGTCGTCATAAGCGGAGTGTCGCGGTAACCGGAGTTGGAGAAAAATATGTTTATAAAAAGCTGTATTTTTAATTAGTTTAAGTCAATTTTAAATTCATAACTGTTCTTGCAGTTTCAAGCAACAAAACATTATTATTAAACAAAATAAACACAAAAACAAAATTGAAAAGAATAAAAATCAGATTTATGATGACTTGCTTTTTTATTTTTACTGAAATATTGATGAATTAAGGTTTGCTTATCCCTAGATGTGCTTTCTACAATTCTTTTTTCAACATTATACAATGAAATGTAATCAATATTTGTTGTTTCAGAAATGGATGTTGGATAATTTCAGATCGTTTCAATGCAATGCAATGCTTCGGTTTTAGTCGGATGAAAAATGCCGTGTAACCACAAGAAAACGCCAACTGACCAGAAGAAAATGACTACGAGTAGACTGATATTTCTATCTAGAGCTTAAGTGGGTCATTCATTGTATGTGGGTTTATTTATTCAGACAAAGGATTTAAAATTTCTCATTTATCTCATTGGGTATTTTAGACACTTTTGTGAAAAGTTTGACTAAGACATTTCTTTTTAGATCTTAATTTCCGTGCTTATAAGATGGATTATGAAAAAGGACAATTTTCCTAAACCGTCAGGATATCCGGAGTTGAAAATGATTCAACGACGTAAAATCCGGAGTTTATTTACATTAAAATCATATACAGAAAATCGGGACTTTGAAAAGCTGACGTGATAAGCGGAGTGACGTGAAAACCGGGTGTTGGGATAATGAGGTCCGACTGTACTTAGTAAAAAGAGAGGAAGTTAGGTAAAGATAAATCATAGCTTTTGTAGTAATCTGTTTACATTTTTGTCCGAGTAGACTATGTGAAACACACACACACTACTTAGGATCTTAACAGTGTACCCCCCAACACCCCCCCCCCCAAAAAAAAAAAAAAATAATTGCTAGATTTGTATAACAGAATATTTAATTTTATAAATAAAAGTACAATTTTGAAATTATTAATAAAGCATTTTCATTTGGCAAAAAAGAAATTTCTAAGTATGCTTGAATTACATGGAAATATAAATAAGAGGGGTTAAAATACAGACTTTATTTATAAAGTTATTATTTATTAACATAATTCATACTCTTATTTTATTCTGTTAATTAAGCTATGCGGATTTAGAGTTTACTTTTTACATATTGCAATTGCAATAGCTTCACTAACTTGCATTAAAACTATTCTATGTATTGATATTTTACACATTTAATAATATTAAAAAGAAAATAAAGCCATTAGAGCTAAATTTAGTATTATCAAAAATTATGTAGACTTTTTCAGTTATTATTATAGAAATAAAATATGTTAAATTCTGATAGTCATTAAACAAATTAGTATTATTTGCTATTAATTTAAACTGCAGCTAAATTGTTTATGCATGAAATTGTAGTTATTTTTAATTTTTATGATTTTTTGAAATTATTGTAGTTTTTGACTTTAAAAAAAGTAAAGTTTTAGGACAAATATTTGTCTTTCTTCTACAGATGTGATAAGAGTATGGGATTCCTTATTTGCTGATAAGAACAGATTTGATTTCCTGATTTACTTATGCTGTGCTATGATTTTGTAAGTATATTTCATCCACATATTTTAAAATTAAATCACGTAATATGTTTCATTTATTTGTAAAATATAATGAAACTTCTTTATCTATTTTTAAATGTATTCTAATTTATTCTTTTTCCTCTCTGAGCCTATTTATATATGTATAGCTCCCTTTCTTTGTATGCTGCACACTTGTGTAACATCTATATCGGCCTTTTTAAGACCTCATTTAGAAAATTATGTTTAAATAAAAAAAAAGAATTAGATTTTATTATGATAAAATCTAATAGCGCACAGTATTTCTTTATGGTTTGTAAATTAAATACAAAAAGAAAGCCAAATGTCCAAATAATTTTAAATAATATATATATGAAACGATAAAAGCTAAGCCCCTTTTTAAAATTTAAAATCCCCTTTCTGCCCCTTTTAAAATTTGAAATCCCCGTTTTAAAAAACAGAAATTAAAATTAAAACTTTTTAAATGCTTTAATAATTGTGTCTCAATTGATTGAATGCCATTGCCCCTGTTAAATTAGTTCTTCCGCATCGCATCTTATAACTTTCAAAGATCGTTTTGTCACATTTCATAAGAATACTTTTGCTGAGGTAAGTGCAATATTAATTTCGTGCTTCATCCAATCGGCCGAGTTGAGCCAATGCCTTTGGCCCGGGCAATCAATCATTCAGTTAGCGGCCAATTAAATTTGAAATATGCCTCCTTTGACTTTAACGACCCCTAGCAGGAATAATGCAAAATACCTCATACTTATACCGCTGCACGGGTCGCAAGACAGGGCTTTTTACCATCTAAAGAATGCCTTAAGTCCACGCCACTCTGCTCTCTAGGGATCACTTTGCAATCCACCTAAGTCCCAATATCCAGCAAGGATTAAACTAGCAGCTCTCATGTCAAAGGGACCTGGTTTCTCAAAAGGATGTACCGAAGATCAATAAATCAGGTCCCCGAAAAAACTGTGTCTTCCTTTAATCAGACATTCACTTTATCTGACTTTTATTAATTCCCGGATACCACTCACACTGCGACTACAAAGATATGATAGAAACTCAAAGGGAGCGATCCAATGTCGACGCGGATGCGTCTGCTGTCCACTCCCCTGCACCCATCATCACAGCAACAATCGACACCGAGACAGAGGATCCAGAATGGGAGCCCCATCTCATTACATATATATAGGAAATTTACGGATATTGAAAATAAAATATACTTTGGGCCCACATCAATTTTCATCATCTTGTCAACCTCTTCTCTTTTTCAGAAAGTATTAAATTCCTACCACCTTCAAAAGCATTAGAAATGCAGCATTTTAAAAACTTCTGGTGATCAGATCTATTTGAAATCGGTTTTCATGCATTGATAATTCATTCCCTGATGATAAGCAGCCATTTTTTTTTCCCAACTCTTTCTGTCAGTATTGTTTTGTAAAATACACATGTCATCCTCTCCATGTACAGCTCTTAAAGGCAGAATGTAGCGGCACACAGTTAATCACAAATTTCTATATATTTCCATGTACCTCGATTTTTAAAGCTAATTCTGTGTTGCATGCATGAAAAAATGTGGCCAATTCATCATACCACATAAGCATTAGTAAAGGTTTCTAAATATTTCTAGGCCAATTCATAGGTAAAAATAAAATAAAAACTTGATCAAGAACTTATCCTTACTATTGCTTATGTAGTATAATTAATTTTTCACTGCCTGAGATTTTAGTTGTCTATATAATAATAAAAATCCCTGACGGCTCGACCTATAGGCGGAGGTAGATTTCGAAGTTAAGTACTAATTTCACCAACAAAAAATAAATCAAGATTAGAGATAAACCAAGTTTGACAATTTTATCTGCCCGCTTTTGACAAGTTTCTAATTTCATTTTTCTGTAAGAGCTGGTTTTATCAGAATCATGTTGATACGATAATTTTTTCTTCAACCCCTATTTTTGTTTAATTTGTTTTTGCTGTAAGAGTTGATTTTATCAAAAACATATCAATATAAAAGTTGTAGATAATATTAAGAAGATTTGCCATAAATTTAAGTGGATTTGATATCTTGTGAATTGATGAAGTTATGAATTTTTTTCTTCTTCAACCCCCCCTTTTTTTTTGTCGTTTTTATTTTATTTTTATTTAATTTTTTTTTGCAGTAAGAGTTGATCCTACTAAAAACTTGTCAGTATAAAAGTTGTAGATAAGTAGATTTGTAATAAGTTTAAGCAAATTTGATATCTTAAAATTGACGAAGTTATGATTTTTTTTAGCCAGATGAGATTTATTCAAAGTAATTCCAGGTAATGGTAAGGTTATTTTAGGCAGTAACTCAAGAGAGACATTCCCTCCCATAGCATCAAAATGTCCCTCTGTACTACTTGGGATACTTATTTGTGGTACAGAAATGCATTACCCCTTTCCCCCTCGAAAAAATTTTCAGTATCTCCCTTCCCCTGGAACTGCATAAATCCTGCCCAGAGAAAATGTTTGAATTAAACACTGATCTTAGATATATTCTAGGTTATTATCCTGAACTGAGCAATGCTGGATAAATCAGCTAGTTGTGAAATGATCATTAATGCTTTTAAGTGCAATACATTATAAAACTGTAACTTAATTATATCTTTGTTTTACTCCCCACTGTTTATCCATCCTATTGTTTTGTGTTCTGATGAATATCTTATTCCCCTCATTTTTTGTGGAAAACTAAAAATTGAATCAAGGTAATATGTAGAATTCCATATTGATATCATGGTTTGTTTAATATTTAATAGCTATTATGATTTTTGATTTTTTTTAGGTGGTTAAGAGAAAAATTGATGCATGGTGATTTTCCAGCAAACATGAAATTGTTACAGGTATTACTTCTTTTTTAATTATCATTGAATATTTTTAGGCTTTAACATCATTTGGCATTTTATTCTATGAAATATAGGCTACTCTCATTTAGTATAGTTTTAATTAAATGCGATTTTCTATTAGTGCAGTGAAGTTTTTTTAGATGCTCTCTCAATTAGTGCATGGAAAATTTTTATTAGTGCACAAAGCACAAATTGTGTATTTGCTAGTCAGATACCGAGAATTGTTAAAAATTGAAATTGCATAACATGCATAAAAAGGAAAACAATGAAAGAACTCAAAGAATTTTTTCCAAAATTTGAATTTGTCAAGCAGCATTTGATAGACGACATAGATCCAGACATAAGTAGACTGGAAGAAAGTGACCGAGGTTTAGAAAATCAAACTTTGTGTTACCAAAGATGTATTTTTAAGAAAGAAGTGCAATTGACAACTTATAGTTTTTGCTTAAAATAATTAAATTGTATGTTGCTTACAATAAGTTTAAAATCAAATTATGCAAATTTTTAAGCTAACATAAAAAATGTTGTAATGCACAATTAAACTTATTGACTTTTTAATGTTTCTTGGTTGTCACTTATTAAATTAGCTCACATGTTGGATTTTAATAAAAATTCTTAGTTATCAGATGAGTTTTTTTACAAACCAAGCTGTAATATGCACTTTCTAGCAATTAACACACAAAAAAATAAAAGAAGTACCATAGTAGATTAATATATTGTCCACATATATATATATATATATATATATATATATTGGGTTCTTAATGAAAATGACCCTGGATGTATTGTAGTGTTTTCCATTCAGTGCATCTTTCTATTAGAGATTAATATCATGAGATTAATTAGTTACATTAATCGAGGGAAATCTGTACATACATATACAGGATAAAAGCTTCAGTAGTCAGTCTTGCAACAAACCAACATAAGTGACTGATTACTAGTTCTGTAAAAATATTCATGATTCTCTGCTTGTGATAGACTTGTGATAAATGGCTGCACATTGGAAATTATAATATTTCCTTTGAACTAAATATAAACTTATTTATAGAGCATTTTATCTCATTGTGAGTGAATTCTAGGGACAAGAGAGGCTGACAGTAGAAGCATTAAACCTGTATTATTGTTTATTATTTTTGATAATTGTTGTGTATTTATTTATTCATTTGATGCATTGAAAAAAAAATATAACTCCACAACATTCCACAAATGCTTAAAATAACCAATTGTTGCCAAAAGCAAAGCATCCGTGCTGTTGCCTAAAAGATTTATCAAACTCAATTAATGATAAAATAAGCTGGTGTGATACAAAAAGAACTTCTTAACAACACTATAAAATTACAGAAATGCACAAGGCTTTTCAAAAGAACTTAGTCTTCCTTCATCAGGCACAAAAAATACATGCTTCTACATTGAAAGCAGGAGCAAGACTGCAAGGGAAGAGGTAAGGGAAAGGGACAAGTTAAAGGAATAGCCAATAGAAAAGCAGAAGGCATCAGCCAATCGTACATGAGCATTACCCAATTAGAAGAACACAGATTAGAAGGAGAATTATGAAGCAAATTGAATAAAAGCAAAGTAAAAAAATATGAATATGAAAATATATAAATGAGTGAATAAATAAATAAATAAAATAAAAATAAATGAATAAATGAGTAATAAATAAGTAAAAGATTAAAAAGAAAATAATAATATATGCAAAATTAAAAATTGTACAAGTGAAAAAAAAAATGCATATAGATAAATTTATTAATACTAAAACTAATATTAATTAACTAGCTGCCTCTGGTGACCAGTTTGGTCTCCCTTAAATGTATGCTAAGCGTTGCATCATGTTGCTTTCATTCTTAAACTAATTGACTTGCCCAATCCTCCCCCGAGTCCAAAGATTTTGATAGAGAAATCAAGAATTCTTTGCGAACTTGATAACATTTCATACGTTTTTGTTGTTATGTGTATTTCATCTTTTTGAGAAATACCACTTAATTTCTGTAGCTGTAAAAATGAGTGAAATTTCTAGTATTTAAATTCAGATTTGTTCATAAATGATCTAAATTAAACTTATTTTACTTAAACATACTGTTACTTCAGTGTTATTTTTTAGTATTAATAAATTTATTTAAATTTTGCAAATCATACATTTATAAAAAAAATTTCACTACTTAATAACTAAATAAGGAATATATATGCTTTTGTTTTATAGATTTGATTTCTGAGTTCATAAATATGACAATATAGTAATGTAACTAAGAGAAATAACAAAATAAAACCCTCGTGAATGCAAGCTGTTAACAAACATTAGTGCCACCAATTTACCTACTATGACGTCATAAGAATATTGTCCATTCATTGTTGGAGAACCTGCTTTGCGAATGACTACCTCCATGGTCTAATATTTTCTATCGTTTATGATGAATGAATCTCTTGTGTTTGTTTACTTTATGAAGTGAAATAGAAAGCTGCCAATTTAATTTCAATTTAAATTATCTTGGAATATATATTTACTTGAATGTAAATTAGAAACAATACTTTGATGTTGAAATGAAATATTTTACTTTATGTTATTATTACTACGATTAATTGTGTATTTAGTAACTTTTCCATTATAGGGGCATTTTTTTTTTTTTTTAAGCTTGGTGCAGTTCGGGCTTCAGAATGTGAAATACATTGATAAAATATATAAATAGCTATTAAAACAAACCTGATGAACTTTTATTTTTATTTATATCTATTTATTTGCATATAAACATTTTATTTACACACATATATATATACAATATTACATTCAAATTACTTCTGTTTCTATATAAAAATAGATTATTGGCTTCTTCAGATTAAATCAATTGTATACATATGGAAAAAATTGCTTTTGTATATGAAATAGGATATAGATTGCCGGAAAATACGATGCCAATTTTTTTTTCTCGCCAAGAACCTGTACTGGAAAAATATCTATTTATTTATTGTATTTTAATGAGGTAAATGAAAAATGTTTATTTTAAATGAAAGTCATGTATTTTAAATGAAATGAGTGATAGGTTTATATTTTTAATGAAATGATGACGATGGAAGAATATTTGGCGATTTATCACCTGTGCCTGACTAACATAAAAGTAGCAAAATGGCTGTTTTGTATATAAAAGGCGAAGCGGTCAGCCCGGAACTGTTAATGACAGTTACATGACTTCGGCTTTTATTATATTGATTAAAAAATATAAATATAATATGGAAGGTGCGAACAAAGTTTTCTAAGCTGCAGAGTGCATGATAGAATCAGATGTTTTATTAACAATAACCTCACAATTAAGATAAATAGTTTAATTTTCAAGAAAATGCAATTCAGAGGTGCTATTGGCATTAAAGATTATTTTTGCATTTTGAGAATTAAAACTATTGCCGGAATCCCATGAGTGCTTGGCAATAGAATATATAGAAATTTCTTGGTTATTAACATTATGAGATTGTTCTATTAAGAGAATTTCGAGATTTCTTTTAGTTTGACCAATATAAGATAAATGACAACCTCCATCCGTTAGAAGCCGTGAAATCCTTGAGGCCGAGATGTGAAGAAATTTCTAACACTTTTCCTTTCACGATCGTTCCATTGATAGGTACGTTACATGAGTGAGCTTGCATGAACCACTCAAACAGAACCTTTTCTAGTTTGTCATATGGAGAAGTCTTCAAAGTATTTCTCTTTTTTGCAGATTCTCCTAATTTTTCCGATTTCAGTTCCATCACTTCTTGCTATTTTATTATTGTTTGCAAACTTGATGCAGCTATTCCAAGGCTTTTTACAAGTTGGACTTTTGCTCCTTAAAACTTTTTTGATTTTTCAATTGTAGATGTCTTTTTTGGCAACAGAAAAACATTTGCATTTAGCAGACATGTAATTACCGAGTCGCTATGACTAACTTACAGGATGGTGTAAGTGCTACTGCACAGTAGACACTAAAAAGTTTGGCACGGTTCAATGCAGATTTTTTTTTTTTTTTTTTTTTGGGGGGGGGGGGGGGGTGCATTTTGTGAAAAATAAGTTATTTTTGTGAAATTTATTATATTTTTTGTGATATAATTTACATTTTGAAATGAAAGATGAAATCCAGTTACTCTTATTCAAATCAAACAGCAACATTTATTATTAATAACTTCTTTAAGTTCTTCTGCTAAAGTTTTCCTTTCTGGTGAACTTGTTTTGTATGCAAATTACACATTTTAAAGTCTAATAAAAGAAAAATAATTAATAAAGAGTATATTTTCATGAAATGAAATTTTACGAATGGGCCGATTTTATTAGGAGGAATTTTGTGAAAGTTTTATTAAGATAAATTTTCTGAAGGGGCTTGTTTTATTAAGAGGAATTTTATGAAGGGGCCTAAATTTTGCCTGGATCAACCCGTGTTTGGTTACAAGACGAAGGGTGAGTAATTAAGGGGCATTATGTGAGTGCAGCACACACTCAAAACATATGGACAAATACTTAGCCTTCATCTTTTGCGTTGCTCTTAATGACAGGCATTCAGATTCCCCACAGGTGCGAGGGTCTCTATTGGGCTCCTACTAAAAGTAACCTGTTTGTCACATAGTCATATTGTAAATTTCTGGACCACCTGCACTGAGATTGCAACCCAACTCCTTTGTTTGAAAAGAATGCTTTTGCCTTGTTATCTCTTATTCTGTACTCTACAGAAGGTGGGAACGGAAGGGTTTCTGAATGCTAAGAAATCAACAATAAAGCAAGAGATGTCGGAGGAACTGACACTTGGAGAAACATGTACAACAAAGAGAAAAAAAAAAGCCCAAAATAAAATATACAATATAGGTAAACTTTATTTGGGAAAATGTTGGAAGCGGAAAAATTTAACATTATTGGATATAGATTTCATGGGACCAGAGCTAAATTATGTTAAATGCAGGAAACTTACGAAGTGGAAAATGTAAAATCGCAGTTCTACTATATATAGACACTAAAAGCTTACACTAGATTAATATTAACACAATTATTCTAATTGGTAAACAAATCATATTAGATGTAAATTTCCAACTGGGCGAAAAATGTCCGGACCAGGATTCGAACCCGGGACCTCCTGGCTGAAGCCGCCAGTGCTCTGCCATCTGAGCTATCCTGGACGATTCTGGTCGAACTTTTTCACCCAGCTAACCTTGATGATTACAGCATCTGGTCTGAAAACTGGTTCAGCTCAACAGAATAAATCTCAGGCAATGGAACTCCAGAAATCGCTGGATACAAAATTACACTAGATTAATATTAACACAATTATTCTAATTGGTAAACAAATCATATTAGATGTAAATTTCCAACTGGGCGAAAAATGTCCAGACCAGGATTCGAACCCGGGACCTCCTGGCTGAAGCCGCCAGTGCTCTGCCATCTGAGCTATCCGGGACGTTTCTGGTCGAACTTTTTCACCCAGCTAACCTTGATGATTACAGCATGTGGTCTGAAAACTGGTTCAGCTCAACAGAATAAATCTCAGGCAATGGAACTCCAGAAATCGCTGGATACGAAATTACGATACGAACCTCCTGGCTGAAAAAGCCAGGAGGTCCCTGGTTTGAATCTTGGTCCGGCCATTTTTCGCCCAGTTGGAAATTTACATCTAATATGATTTGTTTACCAATTAGAATAATTGTGTTAATATTAATCTAGTGTAATTTCGTATCCAGCGATTTCTGGAGTTCCATTGCCTGAGCTTAATTCTGTTAAGCTGAACCAGTTTTCAGACCAGATGCTGTAATCATCAAGGTTAGCTGGGTGAAAAAGTTCGACCAGAATCGTCCGGGATAGCTCAGATGGCAGAGCACTGGCGGCTTCAGCCAGGAGGTCCTGGGTTCGAATCCTGGTCCGGACATTTTTCACCCAGTTGGAAATTTACATCTAATACTAAAAGCTTACTAATAAAAACAAAAAAAAACCCCTTCCATTTTTATTCACAACATATTGCAGTAATTGTATAATTAATTATCATACTTTTTCACATGAATAACAGAAGAAACATTTATCATTTCCATAATTGGAATTTTCGTTTGCATTGAAAATTGATTAAAATTAATTAAAAAAATTAGAGGAATTAGAGGTGAAAATTTATGTTTCTTCTGACTGCCATTCTGCAAATCAGACAAGTAGCTTTCTTGCAATTTTGAAATAACTATTTCCTTATAGATCTATGTATATACAGATATCTGTCATTACTGTACATTGTTTTGGTTTTTGAAACTTGTTCTAGATTTAAATTATTTAAAAATATTTTTATAGATAGCCATTTATTTAACTTTGAAACGTTTAATATCATGTTCTGATACATTAAGAGAAATAAAATGTTGACACTTTTTATATTTTATATTTTTTAGAATTTTCCAAATGTAGATATACAAAGTCTACTTGAGAAAGCTGTTGCTTTACAACGGTGACAACATGTTATGTATTAATGTGAGTATGTTAATAATTATATATAATTATAATATAATATTATAAATTTCTTAAGCTTTATTAAAAAAATATATATATATACAGTGAAAATATTTCTTTGTAAAATCACCTAGTAGAATTTCTGTTTCTCTTTTCAAAGATAGATATTTATGTGTGATTCTACTATATTTACATGTCATGTATGGGACAATTCACATTCTTGTTATGGTATATTTATCATTTTCTTATGGTAAAAAATATCATAAAGTTTAAGGAACATTTGAAAAACATTTTGCATCCTTGACCTATATTAATCTCAAATTTAATTCTAATTAAGTCTATAGTAAAGTTAAAAGAATATAAAAAATGTTTTGTTACACACAGGATATCACAGAAAATAATTTTTTAAGTAAAAAAAAAAAAAAAAAATGTTTTCTCTGAAGTTTTAAAAGTTTTTTTTAAATTAAATTGCAGTGTTTGTTAAAAATTAAATAAATTTACTTTATATGCTTAGAATCATTTCTCAATTTTTCCCGTTAATTATTAAAAAATTAATTTTTGGTGTTCCGTTCAGGGTGTTGCATATTGTTACATAGTGTCTGTCTCAAAATTACGTTACCTATTAAAATATTCAATAATCTATTAAGTGTATATTAAAAAAAAAAAAAAAATAGCTGGAGAATTATAGGAATTCACTTATTAAAAGTTGAAAAAGGACATAAAATTTCTTTAAGATTTTATCATTTTCAGGAATACTTGGCCAAATTAACTTATTTCTGCCTATTGGTTTCATTAATGATGTGCATAGATAATCGTTATTGGTGGATTCTACAATACCAGACAGCACCAGCCATTGTACTACCCAGTCTGATGTCTGAATTAGGTGTGTCAGAGGCTCTTTATCAGATTTTTTCACCTGGATAGAAGCCAAAATTTTGCTTTTTCGTCAGCCAATTTTTTAAATCTACAACAAAGGCTCAGATTTCTATTATTCAATGGCTTTGCAAAGTGGATATTATGATACGATGTTATCAAGTCTCTTTTCTCCACTGCTCTATTAATCTCATTGTATTTATAAGATTCTTAATTTCTTCTGCACTTATTACTTGATCATACTGCAATCTGCCCAGTTTTTTTTCCAGGGTTCTATTTTTGTAAATTTAATTATTATTTTTGTGAAAAAAGTAATTTCACAAAACATTAGTTAACCTATTTATGCCCAGTCTCCCAAAGTTGGGTTGTTTTAATTTTTCGGAAGTAAGCTAATATTATTTTAGATAGATTTCTTGTTCCATCTTTTTTTTACATTTCTTTTTTATACTACAGAATCCAATTATCCAAGTATTCAGATTAGTATAGATAATGCAATAATTATTATTAGATTATATACATAGTAAAAGAAAGATTAAAAATTTTCTGCTAGTAAAATTTCTATTTATGTAAAAAAGTATAATATACTATCACTCAAAAATTTCTTCAAGACTGAAATCAGTTCATAGATTGGGAACTTGCACCATCTGTATAATCTACCATTCTCTATAATTCATTATTAATTTGGGATATAAACAAAAGAAATTGTGCATGGCTAACAGTTAGTCCCATAAATCAAATTTAATGTAGAAGTGATTTTATTATTTATTAATTTTCAATAGAACTTTTTTTTGTGTAAAATCAATAGATAGAAAAGAATTGAGTTTTAAAACTAAATATTCATTTTCTTTTTTTCAAAAATAAATACGAAGTTCAAAGCAAGGACTAATTTCTTTCTTCTAATAGCAAATCAGTAGAATATCCATTCATTTAAATGTTCAAATTTTTTCCATAGAAAATTATTTCATCTATTTGCAACATAAGATAATTTAATAGCTTATGTTGGTCTTAACTTCATCATATTAAAGAAAAAATTAGAATTAAGAAAAATATTTTTAAATATATTTTTCTTTGTTTATCATCTGCAAATGCAGCAAAATAAAAGCAAGTTTTGCCAAATTAAGAAGTGAAAGAAATCACCGAAAATATGATCACCACACCTAAAATATGATCACCACACCTAAATTGCTGTGACGTCATTTATCAGCCGATCGGGATTGATTCTAAATGAGGAAGAGGGGAGAAAGAGAGGAAAGCCAGCTAGCGATAAACAAAAGATGCTTTAGTTTGTTTACTTTCAGATGAACAGTAAAATAAATGAGCAAAAAAAGCTAGTTTTTTTTTTTTTTTTTTGCAGAAATTTACACTTACCATGCAGGTGTGGTTCACACATTGGGTTTTTTGTGAAAGGGCCGTTTTTGTGAAATTTAATTTTGTGAAGAGTTTGTTTTTCTAAAATTTATTTTTGTGAAGAATCCATTTTACTACCAATGAATTTTGTGACGAGTCCGTTAACAAACTCAATTTTTCTCCTGCACAGACCCCTATAATGTTTGACATTTCTTTTGCAGAGGCTTTAGCAAATTCTTCTGCAGTACTGCTTACACAATGTGACAAACCTAAATTTTTTTCTTCATTATTGCCTCAGCACCACCAGTGGCTCTGTTTTGATGAGTAGTTAAAAAAATAATTAGTATGAATATTGTGATGTTCTTATGAAATGTCAAATCCTGCATATTGTATCTGTTCTTAAATTATGTATCACAATCATCAGATCAGAAATGGGCATAATCTTTATTTTCTTATATCTTAGAGTATTCAGGGGTGTAGCGGAGGGTATATGGAGGTATACGCCGTATACCTTCTGGATTTTTTGAAAAGCTCCATATACCCTCTGTTTCTCAAATAAAGCTAAAGGCATGGTGTTCATAACTTTAGCATATACCCTCTGCCTATAGCGTATACCCTCTGTTTCTCAAATAAAGTTAAAGCATTATACTCTAGGCATGGTGTTCATAACTTTAGCATATATCCTCTGCCTATAGCGTATACCCTCTGTTTTTTTTATGCCTACAACACTGAGAGTATTGTAAAGTTAAATCCATACATGGTCTTCTTTGTGTGATTTATCTGATCAGAGACAATAACATAATTTACATGTTGTAGTTCTAAAGTCTTGCCATCTCTATAATATGCAATGCATGTAAATAAAGTGACTGATGTAATACTCCCACGAGCTGCCATATCATTTCCTTGGTACACAAGCAAATAGTTTTAAATTTTTAATAGTTCTTGAGCGACACTTTTTTATGAACTTTAATGTTCACCAACTTGTAAATATTTTTCTAAATATTTAATTTCTGCATGTTGTTTATGTGCAGTGTATATATAAACATTACCTTAAAAAAACTAAAATTGAATTTTTATTTTAAATTGATGTGAAAAAATTTGTCTTGTATGTAACTCATTTTTATTTAATGAAGTTAGCTCACAAATTAAAAGATTTAATAATTATATTGGATGTTTTAGTATTTTTGTACTATAGATTAAGAAATAACAAAAAAACTGTGCAGCTGTCATTAGTATTAATAACATGAAAAAAAACAAAAAAACAAAGCAAGCCTCTAAATTGTCACATATGGGACAAAACAAAAGTAATTTAATAAGCATTTTAAAGATATTATTATTGTTTTCATTTTTTAACAATTTCATATAATGTTTTTGAAGGATATTACAATTCTTCTAAAAATTTGAAATTAAACAAATAATTTTTAAGTTATTGTAAAAAAAAAAAAAAAATGCTCCTTACATACACACACATATATACCGGGTGTCCCAAAAAGGACTGACTGATTTTAAAATTCAATAACTTGCAAACGGTGACAGATATTTAAAAAATTCTTGCAGGAGGGTTATGCATAAGGTCAAAAGTTTTTTTACAGTGATTTTCAATTTTAGTTCGAATTACAAACAACAGATGGCACTGCGATCAATAGACGCTGAATTCAGGCTCGATTTTTGGTACTTCGTGGCCCGGATAATACATTTCCATCTCCTTTTTCAGCATGGAACAAGAGAAAGGACCAGAAATCGAGCCTGTATTTAGCGACTATTGCTTACAGCGCCATCTATTGTTTGTAATTCGTACTAAAATCGAAAATCACTGTAATAAAACTTTTGACCTTATGTATAACCCTCCTGCAAGAATTTTTTAAATATCTGTCACCGTTTGCAAGTTATTGAATTTTAAAATCAGTCAGTCCTTTTTGGGACACCCGGTATATAATGATATAACAAATAAAATGCTTTAAAAAAATTTCTATGCTAAAAATATTTTATTAATAAATTTTGATAAAAGAGCTGTAAAATGATATACATGTGAGGGTGTATCAATAAGTTTTTGCCCTCACATAGAAATAATTGAGTGAAATTTATGAAACTGCTACATTGTATTAGTCCTTTTCTATATAGTCAGCATGCACAGTAACACATTTGTGCAACCGGTATTTCAAAGAGAGGGGGGAGGATGTATTCCAGGAGGTGCAATAGTAGACCCAAAGAAGGGCATATTTCTAACTTTTACCGACCCCCACATGTGACATATTGTTGGAAAGGCGTGTGACCATTTATCTTATAACATTTGGAGGGAGGATGTCAGGAGGTGCATAGCATGAATAAGTGGTCACAGGCCTTTCCAACAATATATCACATGTGGGGGTAGGAAAAGTTAGAAAAAGGACCCTCTTTGGGTCTACTTTACTATCACACCTCCTATAATACAACCTCCTCCCTGTCTTTGAAATAACGTTTGCAGAAATGTGTTACTGTGCACGGTGACTATATAGAAAAGGACTAATACAATGTAGCATTTTCATAATTATTCAATTATTGATACACCCTCCTCATACTTGAATATTGTTAAAAAATAATTTTTCAAAGCTGTGAAAGCAAATATTGTGGAATCGCCTTTTTCCAGACAAGATAAAGCAAGTGTATTCACACACACACACATATATAATTTATGTAGAAGTATTTTGATCTTTTAAATGCCATTTCAATAAATGATTTTGTTTGTTGTCACAATTATGTTTTTAAATATTTTTTTAATCATGATCCCAAAATAATATTCATCCATCCATATTTAAATGTGTGATTTTCAGAAGTAGATTTCTAAATAATGTATTAAAGTTTGAGTTTTTCAATCTATAAACATAATGTGTTTAATTCTAGTTGATTATTATATTTTTATAGCTTTGACAGTCCAGAGACATGTGTAAAAGTATATTTTACCTATATTTTCCAAAAAAGTTATTTCTTTTAAACTTGCATCAATTACACTGAACAAGAATATTTGAAACTTTTATATTTGTACACTAGTGAAGTAAGACAATTATCTATGTTATACTCTAATATTGAATTAATTTATTAAATTTGAGCATTTGAAATTTTTTATGCTTGTTAAGGCATGCTTGTTATGCTTGTTATGCTTGTCAAGGCAATGGCAGCTTTCCTAGCCAAATATTGTTTTGCTATACATTAAAAAACTTTTTTGAGCAATTTTAAATAGCAAATTTGTATGATTCCTCCAAGACATAATTATGTGAAATATATAAATATTAGGTAAGTATTAGGTGTAAATATTAGGAATGAATTTAAAGAGGATTTGTAGCAAAGTTACAAGCAATAACTTGATAATTTTTTTAAAAACAACAATAAAAATAAAAATCCTTAAAATTTACAATTTTTTAGTACACTATATTTTAAAAGGGAAATATAATCAATCTTGATCTACTTTTAAAAATTTCTTTCATATAAATATTTAAAAATGTTAGTGCTTTTTAAAAATTACTATCTAGTGCCTAAAGTAATTATCGGAATTGAGGCAACTTAAAAAGGTGAATTAGTTTTTATTTTGATGATGTAGAACTTTACTATGTTCTCTTAACTTAGCAGTAGCATACATTGATCTATTTTTTGTCTTTTATCTATTATCTGCACCTAAACATTACAAACAGGGATTCTTTTTTATTGAATTAAATGTTTCTCCACCAAAGTTAACAGGCTGGATATATTATTCTGTTAAAGAAAAAAAATGGAAGATAAAGTACTAAATATTCTCTTGCAAATGTATTCAGTTGTAAGTTTTTTTAATAAAAATAATTATTACTAAAGCTGATGCAACTAATGATTTAAAATGACATAGTTATAAAATTAGTACTGAAATTGAAATAATAATAATAAAGATAATTGATCATTAATAGCAAATTTAAAAATAAAATATATAATATTAGCTAGCTAATCTGAACCCATGTCTAATTTCTTTAAAAACAAATAAAAACAGAAAAGAGAGATATTGAAATATACGCCAATCACAAAACATACATCAATATTAGATGGATGGATATCCAGCTTCAGATCATGCTAGATATCTGGTGTCCAGCTAAAGTGACATCTGTTGCATCTCTAATATTTAAATACATACGATACAATAGACTCCCTCAAATCCACACAGCTTGGAACCAGAGGTTGTGTGGATTTCTGGTCACTGTTTTGTTTACATTTTTTAAACAGTAATTTGAATGTAGTTAAGCATTGGAAA
The DNA here is from genome assembly GCA_963932465.1 of Maratus speciosus. NCBI lineage: Eukaryota > Metazoa > Arthropoda > Arachnida > Araneae > Salticidae > Maratus > Maratus speciosus. The sequence goes on along the minus strand of OZ010792.1, from coordinate 414,403,026 downwards.
TTATAATGAATGTTTACAATAAAATAAAATATTAAAATAATGTATTAACTCAATAGTTAATTAAAAATTATGCAAAATAATAAAAATTTAGTTTTAAAACCAGAATCAACCTTTTTTATGATCTGTACTTTTTGAATTATTGTCAAACTAACATGTTTTCTTTTCCTGTTTTTTCATTAGAAATATTGGAATCAGCCATATTAGCCAAATTATATACAAAATCCTATAAAAATTATTGCCGATTAAAATTGAAACTGAATACCAAAGCAAAAAAGTAAACATAAAAACTACGGCTTGAACAGTTACAGTTATTGTGCGAAAGCTGCTGTTGCACAGTATTTTTTACCTTAGATAAGAAAATAATTTACACCAGAATAGTAAAACAATGAAATTTTATGTCATGTTTATCCAGATTTAATAAACAAAAAATGCTTGATTAATTAAAAAATATCTTGGAAAAAAAGATCGCGATTGCCACTGATATTAGCTCCTTCTTGATATTTCCATAAATAAGTTCATATTTTCTTCAAGAAAAAGCTTGAGTTCAATCTTTTTAACCAGAATTACATGCTAAAATGCATACGTAATATTGAAAAAACAAAAACAAATATTGAAACACTGGAAAACAAATGCAAGAAAAATAAACAAATAATTTGGTTACAGCGTATATTTGTGCAGGATCTACAATATGGGGAATTTTTGTTATAGATACGCTAATTTACATTAAAATCAAAAGTAACTTAAGTTTATTTAAGAATTAATTGGCTGCATTTCCAAAAAGTAAGAAAAAAAAAAAATGCGATTGCTGATTTTACGGCATCTTAATTTTGTTCTTGCAACGTAACGGTAAGTTTCATTGTTTACATCTGAAATGATATGCATATTTTATTGAGTCTACTGTATACTATATATATATATATACTAAAGAAAAAATTATGCATGGCATCCTTAACCCTCACTTTTTCTTTTCTCTATTTATTTAATTAAACAAGTAGTTTTCACATATTTTCAATACTTAAACCAGGAGCATTACTCTAAATAATGTATTTTATTTTTTTAATAACTTTAAACTGTATACTGTAGTTTCTATTACTTATTTAACTTTTTGTTCCTTTATAGATCATTCCGGCCATGACTCAGAAGTTGCATTGTTTGTTGTTTATTTATGAACTATGTATATGGTAGATATATTGTGTTTTTTGAGGGTTGTTGATAAATTGGAAATATTTTTTATATATATAAGGAAATATGCTAAAAGCAATCATTGACTGATTTTCAATTATGGGTTTTTGTTTTTTGTTAATGTGAGCATATTTTGTTTTATCATGGATATATTATCATTTATCTTGACATTGTTGTTTTGTTGTTTGGCATTGTCTATATCATTCATTTTATATTTTATGTATTCTAGAAATTTATACAAGATACACAGAATTGTTTTCTTACTTCCCATCAAAATATTTACTGCAAAATGTATAAATAAGATAAATAAAAGTTTTTTTTTCTTAATATGTTACATTGTTGTTTACAGGATCAGCATTTTAAAACATTTAATTTAAATAAACTTGAAAAGATAAATTATGTATATTGAAATTGTATGAATTAATATAGATGTTTCAGATTTATACTTCACATTAAAATTGAGTACAATAAAACCCCTTACTAACAGACACCTTGGAACTGCAAAATTTGACTGCTATCAGAAATAAAAACATATGAGCCGTTCAGTGCACAAATCAATTAACTTCACTTTTGAAATATCTTAAATTTTAAGTGTCAAAGCACTTGGTATAGTCATAACTTTTTATATTTGTAATAACTTTCCGGAATAATAAAGATTAACACCATAAATGACAAAAATTTTTTGCCCATTGAATAATAAATAATTTATTTCAGAAGTCATTTTGATTAACTCTATACTCTAATGTAAATTGGTGCAATAAAGCAACTCAAATGAACTAGCAAGCGTTGAATGATAACATAAATTTTTTAGTGTCAACTTATCAGAATTAACGTAAAATAAATTATTACTGAGCCAAGCATTAAAGACCGGTCACATGAGTAACAGGTCTGAGTAAGGCGAGTCTATTCTTGATAATAGGACTGAGGGCAATGAAAAAAGGAGTTACCCCTAGTATTGCTTTTGTGGGGAATGGAGATGAGAATAAAATATAACAACTTATTCCACGTATATGTATTTCGAAAGGTTACATGGAAAAATGAATCTTTTATAATCTTTTAATGAACACTTCCATTCTTCCTGTTAAACATGATTTCTATAAAAACTTGACAACAAATCACAATGATGAGTCCTCACATCCAATCCCCACTCCCAAAACCTAAATTTTTGTACGTTTAACCTCTGAATAACAGACATTCAGAATAGCGAACAGTAATTTTAGCGATAAAGGATGAAAAATTATTTTTTAACGAGAAAAAAAAAAAGAAAAAAAGTAAAATGCCTCTAAATTTATCAGGGCAATGTGTCACAAATTTTGTGATCAAAAATAAATGTAGTGGGGGGGGGGGGAATCCCCCCTCTATAATGTTCCCCTGGAGCCACAGAAATCCCTCCCAGAGAAAAATGTTTGAATTCAACACTGCCCACTTCCGAGAAAGAAAATGTCCCTCCTCGAAAGATTTAGGATTTTCTGCTGATTAATGTCTAGAAGTGCAAATTTCTTGATCCGCAGAATTCCGTAATACATACATAATTCTCTCTTTCGTTTTAAATGCGTGTAAGATAACTTAATTTAGAATTGGCATGAAACTTCAGGATAGATAATACACTGACCAGTATTTTTGTTTCATTATACCCAAGCTCAAACAATTTTTCAGATAATCTTATACGGTGTCAAGAAACAAAGAAAAAAGAATCATTTTAGCAGGGCTCGTTCGTAAAATTCAAAAAGTAATTAACTGGTTGCATCCTTACATAACATAGAAGAGAGAAATTAGAGATGTCACATGGGGTTATATAATCTGAGCAAAAGAAAAATAATTGCTGAAAACCTAACATATGATTTTATTTATTTATTTTTAGTCTTTTATAAAACAAAGAAAAGAGTTACGCTATTTTATTTTCTTATTTTATTAGAAAATTGCATACTGATTTATTGCGAGCGAGAATTAAAGGCACAAAGAATGTGACGAGAGCAGGGAAAAAATTATTTCGCAATGTCGATTACTGTTTGATTCTTGTTTGTGATTAATATTTCGAGAATGGCCTCAAAAAGAAAATGGTTAACTTTAAAAGAAAAATTTGAAATTGTAAGTGTATCTGAGAAAGAGAAAATGAGTTTATGGATACTTGCTGAACGTTTTAAAATAGGTAAAACACAGGTGGGAAAAATTTTACGAAATAAAGAAGAAATGAGAAATTTGTGGATTACCAACTCTAACGAGAACACCAAAAATGTGAAATTGAGAAAGACTAATTCCATTGAAATTGATTCTGTAATTCTGAATTGGTTTACTTCAGTTCGTTCGTAAAACCTCCCTATCAGTGGGCTTTTCATTCAGGAAAAGGCTTTAGAAGTCGCTAAAGAACTCAGATTACACTATTTTAAGGCTTCCAGTGGGTGGCTGGAAAGTTCCAATCTCGGCACAACATCTCTTTCAAAACAATATGTGGAAAAGCAAAATCTGTAGATCCTAAAGAAGTGGAGCATTGGCATGAACGACTGCAATCAATTTGTGAAGGTTATGAGGGGAGAACCATTTTTAATGCCGATGAAACCGGACTCTTTTTCCGAATATGACATTGTGCTTTAAAAAGGATGGCTGTATCGGCGAGAAAATGTCAAAAGAGCGACTCACTATTTTATTAACGTTGCAATGGATTAGGAAAATTTGAAATCTTCCTTATTATTCGAAAGTGTCTGAAACCCAGGTGTTTCAAAGAACATTCAATTTAATAAATTTGGTATTGTGTGGAGAGCTAATAAGAAAGCATGAATGACCAGTCCTTTAATGATCGAATGGTTAACTTCCTTTGATAATATGGTGAAAAAACAACAAAGAAAATTTATCTTGTTTTTGGACAATGAAAGTTCTCATCCAAAACATTTGAAATTCGGTAATGTTAAAATTGTGTTTTTTTTTTTTTTTCCAAACACAACTTCAGTATGCTAGCCACTTGACCAAGGCATAATACACAATTTTAAAGCCTGGTACAGAAAACTTTTATTCTTTATGTATCCCACATTCTTTCAAAGTTAGATTCTATGAATACACTTGAAAACTGCCTAAATTTAGTTAATGCTCTCGATGCTATAATTTGGATTTCCTCAGATGTAAAAAACATAAAACCGGAAAACGTACGAGAATGTTTCAGAAAAGCTTTATATTAAAAGAAAATGAAATACACATTTCCGACACAAATGAAGAATTAAGCGAAATAAGTGAATCAATAAAATGTATGAGGAGTGAAGGAACTGCCAAAATTTTCCTTAATATTGATGATGAGTTACCTACTGAAGAAGAATCAGTTGATGTATGCGATTATATTCCTTCAGACTTTTCGATAAAAGCTGACTCTATTAGTGATGATGAAACAGACACTGAAACTGGAGATGCTTCCTGCAATATCTAGAATTTCCAAGAAGCAGCAAAATACAGTGAGCAGTCACACAATTTTTTTGTAAAAAAAGATGATTTGGAAGGATTAAAACTATTGACAGAATTAAAACTTTACATTGAAAAACAAATTGCATGTAACAGCAAGCAAAAGCAAACTTTTGTAATAGATTTTTTTCATAAGAATGTAATAAACAGCGGATAAAGGTATGCACAATTTTATTTTAGTTTTATTGCTTAAAAAAATAATTTTAATTTCTGATTAATCATATAATAGAGGTTTTAGGGTATATAAAAGTCAATTAATGAAACATTAAGCATTTCTTAGCAATTGTTGTGAGTTTTCCCAATAGCGGACACCTCCGAATAGCGGACTGTTTCTGCACCATTGCGGTGTCCGTTATTTAGAGGTTTTACTGTATTTATATTGCTGATGAATTAATCACAAATAATATTATATTATAATAGAACTGCCAACATTAATATTTATGGAAAATCTGTAATTAACTTTTTCTGTAATAAATTTTTTTTAAATTTAAACACTGAATTTAACTTTATTACTTTTTTCAGTTGCCAAATCAATTAACTCCACTTGTCACATAAAAATTGTAACATTACTGACGTTTAATTTTTTTCTATTCTTTCTTATTAATTTTATATACCGTTAGATGAAAACTATATCTGTGTTTATGCATTCTACAATATATTTTTGAATTTATATTATAAAGGGAATTTTAAAAAACAATGTACATTATTTCATCGCATTTCTCAACTTTTTGTTTTATGGAGTTAATCGATTTGTGCATTGAACGACTCATATAACATATGTATTGGAACTTGAAAAATGTTTGCTAAATAGATGTGTGTTATGGAAGTTTTACTTTATATATGTTAAAGTGAATTTCTTTTCAGCAATTAGGTGATGGTGATGCGATAAAACATCTTGATGGGAACTTATGTACATAGGCACAGTTTTAGAAAAACCCAGATAAGCTACACACATAAAAATATAATAGTTAAATTGAATAAAGTTATGGCTGAAATGAAAGCACAGTTAAACAAACTACTTTATATGTTACGGATGGTTTATTATCTAAACTATACTATGATTTTCATGCTTTTTGCGAGCTACTGAAGAAGAATATTTTTCATTTTAAATAAGTTTCTGTATGGGAAAAGAAATCCTCTTTCTGATCAAATTCTATTCTCTCTCATCAATAATTCTGTATTACAATTGGCAAATTATAATAATTTATCAGTTTTGTCTGTTGATAGAGTTTCAATCCAGCAAATTTTTAAAAGTGTTGAAATAAATAAAAGGGAGACATAAAGGCGTGGATCGAATTGAGTATATTTGATATTAACAAGAACAATTACACAAACATACTGAAAGAAAACAGAAAATTTACAGGTATTTATAGATTTTGCAAGGCCCATGTTGGGGAATTGGCGGCCATGAAAGAAAGCTACATTAAACAACCAATCACAAGAAACATAGTTGTACAAAAAGAAATTAATAAGAATTTAATGTAATGCTATGATTATTTTCAACACCCACCCATAATCTAGCATTACATCAGAAAACAAAGAAATTTCTTGAAAACAATCATTAATAATAATATGACACAATTTAAACATTACTTGTACAAACAACAAAGAAATAATAGTTCATAAAATTTAACTTTAGGTAATGCCTTTGTAAATAAATCAGCAATTTGCATATTCGTAGGAACATATTCAATTTTGATGTTATTTTCTTTTATAATATTGTGAACAAATTTCAATTTGATATCGATGTATTTCATTCTACCGTAATTACTCTCATTACTGATACATTTTATACATGATTGATTATCCTCAAAAATTACTAAATCCTTAATATTTACAATTTCACTAGCAATATTTTTAAACCATAACAAGTCTTGCAAACTTTTAGTTAAAGCAATGACTTCAGCTTCAGTTGACGATAAAGCAACTGATTTTTGTTTATTACAACACCACAGAACAGGCATGTTACAAAACATTAAAATATAACCTGTTACTGATTTGCGGTCATTTGTGTTAGCCCCCCAATCAGCATCAACATACATGGATAATTTAGGATCAGAATTTTGCTTTTTATACACAAGTTTTAAAGACAATGTTTCTTTTAAATATCTTAAGATTTTCTTAAGTGCTTTCCATGCAATTTCAGTAGGATTTTCTTGCAATTGACTTAAACAGTTAATAGCATACAAAATATCAGGTCGAGAAATATAAGCTAAATATAATAAACAACCTACAAGTTCACGATATGGGCCATTAAAAGGTTTACCATTTTTGAAATCAGATGGGGTGGACTTAGGAGAAATAGGAATGTCACTGGGTTTACAATCTAGCATATTAAACTTACTTAACAATTTAATTATGTAAGACTCTTGATCCATTATTAAACTATCAGAATTGAATTTCATTTGAATACCTAGAAATTCTGAAACACTTTCCGATTTTGACATATGAAACTCTTTATATAATAGAGAAATAACTACATTAGTTTCATTTACATCTGAACCTGCAATTAACATATCATCTACATACAAAGCAATAATTATTTTATGATCATTATTATACCGAATAAAAATACAAGGTTCATTATCACAAGATTTAAAATTTAACTTTGAAATAAATTCATGAAACCTTTCAAACCATTGTCGTGGGGCTTGTTTTAGACCATATAAACTTCTTTTAAGTTTAGACTTTCGCCCATTTTTATCATCATAGCCTTGCGGCTGATCCATAAAAACAAGTTTATTTAACTTACCATTCAGGAACGCTGTTTTAACATCTAACACAAATGCATTTAAAATCATATATATATGCATATCTTCATTTAAAATCAAAATAAGAACCAAACGTAAAGCTGGCATACTTATTACAGGGGAAAAGGTTTCACTATAGTCTAAGCCTTCTTTTTGCATAAATCCATGAGCTACAAGTCTCGCCTTATGTCGACCATCTCTTTTGATGGTAAATACCCATTTGCAGGAAATAGGTCGTTTGTCAGGTGGTAATTTTTCAAGATCCCAGACATCGTTGATTTTCATACTTTCAATCTCCGCGTCCATAGCTTCTTTCCACAAGCATTGTTCATCACTAGGGAGGGATTTGATATCATCAAACGTTAATATTTCTTGTTGGCAAAGTAATGCTTCATAAACTTCAGGATCTGGATACCGTACAGGTTGCTTTTTGAATCTTTCAGATTTTCTTGTTTTGTCTTCTTTCTCTTCAAGATCATCTAATTCATCACTCGTATTTTCTAGAACATCTAGATCAATTTCATTATCGACTGGTTCTGAATTTTCTAGAATGCATTGTTTCGACTGAACATTTTCCTTTTTCTCTTCATCGAATTTCACATTTCTTGATACAGTTATGCGTTTCATTTCAGGATCTAGTAATCTATATCCCATTGAAGAATAACCAATGAAGATCATTTGTTTAGACCTATCGTCAAGCTTCTTTCGATGAACGGAAGGAATTAACATGTAAGCACTGCATCCAAAAACACGTATGTGCTTGAAATCGGCTTCTTCTCCATATTTCAGGAAGTACGGAGTTTTGTTCTCAATAGTGCTGCTTGGCATTCGGTTTTTCAAGTAAGCTGCTGAAAGGATAGCTTGACCCCAAAAAGTCTTTGGTAAATTTGATTCAGCAATCAAAGCATGTCCTATATTCCGAAGCGATCTATTGCAGCGTTCAGCTACTCCATTCAAAGATTGTGTGTATGGAGGAGCGGGATCGATCACTATACCAAGATCTCTAGTAAAATTCACTAAATCATTAGAAAAATATTCCTTCCCGTTATCACATCTAATTTTCTTCACTGTAGGGTTGGATTTTAAGAACATTTTTAATTCTTCTGAGACTTCACTTTTATGTTTCAGTAAACATACTTCAGTAAAACGAGAAAAATCATCGATAAGAGTCATAAAATAGCACTCGCCAGAAAAGTTGTCGGAAAAATAGGTCCACAAATGTCACTATGAATCAAAGTCATTGGCTTGGTTTCTCTTTTTCTTGGTCCTCTTCCCATTGGTGTTGCACTCTGTTTTGCCCGAGCACAAATATCACAAAAAGAATCAGGTACCGGAAGCTTCATATCTTTCAATACTTTGTCACTCGGATGACCAAGTCTGCGATGCCAGATATCACAATAATTTTCCTTTGATGTAAGAACGGTTTCGTAAACAGAGGCAAAGTCACTTACGTATTGTCCATTCAAATCACGTTCACCAAAGTAAAAACGGTTTCTCCCTTTTTCGATAAATACTTTTTGATTCTTGAAAATAACTGTATAATTTGCACTTTCAATTTTCCTAACGGAAATGAGTTGCCCGTTTAAGTCTGGAACATAAAGCACATCCTTTAAAGTAATTTCCATTCCATTTGACAGTTTTCCATTAACATGTGCATTTAATTGTTCCTGAAGAAGGTACTAAGGATGCAAAATAATTATCATTAGAACACATATGGGAAGTTGCTCCGGAATCTACTATAAATTTATTCTTTTTAATGCTTCCAGCAATGAAAGAAACAGCTGAAGAGGCAAATTTTTCTTCATTTGAATTTTTAACAGCTTTACAGTTACGTTTTATGTGTCTGGATTTTCCACAAGAATGGCAAGTAATTTTCTTTCTACAATATTTCACTGTATGCCCTTAGAGTTGCAAATTTTGCAAAAGAATTCTTTGCGAGTCGACACAAATGCAGTATTATCATGAGCAGCCTTAGTATATACTTTTTCTTTCTTTGAATCCAAAAGAAGTGCTTCAGCATCTAATAATCTTTGTGTCACGAAATCTAATGTCAAAACAGAATTCGGTTGGTTTTCTAAAGCAATCTTAACATTTTCGAATTCCTGAGGCAATGACATCAAAATATAAACAATAGTATCCGTTTCATTAACTTCTGTCCCAGACAGCTTAAGATCCGAAATTAATTTATTTATTTCATCAATGTGATTTCTCATAGAAACTGTACGATCTTTCTTAATCGTTGCCAATCTCTTCCGAATTAAAATTTGATTCACTGCACGCTTTGTATCATAAGTGCGTTCTAATTTATTCCAAATTTTATGAGCTGTATTTTCATCTTGAAGTGACACAAGAACATTATCACTTAATAATGATAATAATAAAGTGTAAGCCTTTTTTTGCTTTCACGACATCGGCGGCATTGTCTGGAGCCGCTTCATTTTCTAGGAATTTTTCCAATTCCTTAGCAGCAAAAATTGCCGTCACTCTTTGTTTCCATACCGAAAAAACTTTTCCATCACCTTCAAAAAGAGGGATGCCGTAAACATCTTTTGAAGAATCCATTCTGCTCGATAAAATATATAAAAAGAAAGATAAAATCTTTTTCACTCAAAATCCCAGCAGAAATGAAAAACAGAAAGATAACGGCGTCAGTATGTCTCGCAGCTTATTTCAACACTTGCTAGAACCCCGCTCTGCTGTTGAAATAAATAAAAGGCAGACATAAAGGCGTGGATCGAATTGAGTGTATTTGATATTAACAAGAACAATTACACAAACATACTGAAAGAAAACAGAAAATTTACAGGTATTTATAGATTTTGCAATGCCCATGTTGGGGAATTGGCGGCCGTGAAAGAAATCTACATTAAACAACCAATCACAAGAAACATAGTTGTACAAAAAGAAATTAATAAGAATTTAATGTAATGCTATGATTATTTTCAACAAAAAGTAAAGATAAAAATTGTGATGGCAAAAAATTGTCAAAAGAACAGATTACTATTTTGATCTTTGTTAGTATGAGATGAACTTAATAGTGTTTTAGATATTCACACATGATTTTATCACATATAGGCAGAGAAGATGAGTTGTTTCTCAGCATTTTATGGTAAGATGGGTGTAATTCTCAAATGAATGACAAATCAATCTAAACTCATTGATTTTTTTTTTCAATAAATGTCAATGTGAAAATATCATGATTTGTGTCAATATGCTTTTATTTTTGGCCTAATTCGAATATTCAGAAACTTTTATTACCTTCACAGGTTTCACAAGTACAGTAAAACCTCTGAATAACTGACACCTCGGGAGCGCGGAATTTGCCCGCTATTCAGAGGTGACGGATATTGAGAGGTAAAAATATACATAAATATTAGGCGTCAGGGATAAAAAAAAAAAAAAATGTGTCCGTTTAGGAGGTTTTACTGTAATGGCTTATACAAGACAATTTATAGACACCTTGTATTAACAGAGTTTAACTGCATTTTGAATGTAAGCATGTTGAAGTCCTACCTGGGTGGCCCATTGCAGCAAAATCTTTTTTGGTAAACACTACTTAGTAAATTTAACAAATCCATATGAAATTTTATGTACTAGGTGATCTTTTTTATATATATGACAAGTTCTCTGTGTTTATTTAAAAGCTAAAATGTAAATGTCTCCAAAAGTTATGTAATTAGCATAGCACAGGGATAGTAAGTTTGAGGATGGAGTGTAAAAATCATTATTGATCTTATGCATAGTTTTGCCAACTTGGTATAAAATATATTACAAAAAATCATATCTCCTTATTACATTTCTGTAATCATGCTCCATTTCTATCATGCATAGCTCTTTTTTCATTCTTTTAACCTCTTGCACTCTATGACGTTTGCAGTGTACATCTTGCTATTTTGGTAATTTCCAGCAATGACATACATCTTGCTATTTTGGTCATTTCCAACAATGACGTACGCAGTGTACGTCATGATATCTGGCAGATTTTTTAATTAGACATTCCAAATTCTCACCAGAAAGTTTTAACTCTTATTTTTGCTTTATAAGATTATTGATTTTCCATAAATAAAGTAAAAGAAAATTACCAATTGAATTTTTGTGGTGCAAATTCAAAATTTCTAAAAAAAAAAAAAAAAAAATCTGCCAGATGTAGCAACACTGATAGCTAGTGACATACATCCGCTAACAACGCAAGGGGTTAAGATGATTGTACGTTTTGCTCAATCTATAATACAACTGTTCAGTGTCATAACAAGTTAGCAATTCTTTTATTTAATAAAAAATAAATTTTAATTAAAAAGTTATGGCAAATTGTTAGCCTCTAAATATGCATTTTTATCCTCCTTTTTTATATTATTTAAGTGTTCTCTCAAAGCCTTTAAAAAAAGGCACATATGGAAGTTGTGACTCATGTCCCATAACACATGATTGAGTGGTACTTGTAAAACTCTAAATGTAATTTTCTCGAAACAATGTTCTTAAACCATTGCCCAAAATATCTTGGCAAGGGAAGAACAGATTTCTTTTAAAGCTTATTATATTTCCTTAATTCTTCGATGAAGCCTTTTATAAAATATTGCATATGTTAGTTTTGTATAAACAAAATAATATCAGATGTTTTGTTGATGCAACATTTGATAGTCTGCCATTTTGTTTAAAATACAAAATTTCAAAGAACTGTAGGCCAAGGGCTAGGCAATCATATATTTTAATATGCATTTTGTTTATTGGTTTCAGATGAAACCACTCAAAGAGATCTTGGGTACCATCGAATGTTATATGCCGTGCAACAACTGCATACCAAGGGGGGGAAAAAAAAAACAAAAAAAAAAAAACAGTCCAAATAAAGCATTTTTCAGTGAAAAATTGCCTTTTGAAAATTCAAAATATGTGTTTCTTAATGAAATAATATACCCATTTTTACCTGTTCTTAGATGTCAAAACAACTTTTTTTCAAGCAGAAAAATCAACATAACCCCTTAATAATAATAACTAAAAAAAAAAAAGAGCCCTCCCTTTTTTTTGTGATGAATGAAGGAGGTGTATTGTAATAAAATGTTAAATAAATACAATAAATGAATGTAGTCATTTTAAATAGCTGAGTGCTTGAACATAAACAAATAAAACTTTTTTAAAAAATGACCTATTTTCACAACACCAAATTTTGAAACAAAAAATTTTAATTAGTAATTTTGATTGCTTCATTATTATTACAAAATGTTTCATTCCTTTTTTTATCATTTTGTTATCTTAAATCTAAAAGAGTACAGATATGAAATTCTTTGCATTTTGACTATAAGAATCTTACCAATGTACACAAATTATAGAAATAAGATGTTACATATTTGTATATATTTTATTTGTTAGTAAAACATTTAAAAAAAAAAAAAATCTGAATAAAGTCACTGGTACAAATTTATTTTGTCTCTTAGAACAGAGTAGATAAAAATATTTTTCAGAATACACCATAAGAGCACTGTATGATTCAAGGAAAAAATTAAGAAGTAAGTTCTACTGTGTAGTTATATATTTTGCAGTAAAATGTGTTTAGGATAATCTTCTGTTTTTTTTAATGAGCAAAATTTTGTGTAAAAATAGAAGAAAGAACCATTTATTGAATTGTTAGACTTTTGTTGAATCTCCCCTGTGTCCACAACAAGATTGAAAAATTCCTCTTTAATCTTTTACAGAAAAGTTATTGTCTAATTTTTTTTTTAAACCCTGGCCTGAAACTTATAGGGACCTACAATGAGACTAATGTGTAATCTTTAAAAGTAATTTAAACTTCCAAAAATTTTAATGTACCCATATTTTTAAGGAGGAAGATGGAGGAAAGGGAGGAAGGAGGCCCCGATGCTTTTATTTTAAATAAGCAGCTGTATCTTTAACATTAATAGAGTTATTCCCAGCCATCTCTACTCTCAACAGGAGGCTGGGCAGCTTGAAGCCTTCACTCTTAATTGACACACAATGGTTTTTTTTTTTTTTTTACCCCTGCCTCACCAAATTTTCACTTTTAAATGGCATTACCAACAGTTGACCCATTTTTTACTTCCATCTCCAAAAAAGAAATATACTTAATTCTGTCAGCACTTGTTTTAATGCCAATTAAAAAGAAAAGTATGCCTTAGTAAAGATAACTGTAAAAAATAAAATAAAAAAATGGTGCCAACCTAATAAAATTTGTTTATTGAAAAAAATACCCCTGTTACAGGAGGAGTTAATACTATTTACTTTTAAAGAAAATCCTCAGATTCACAGCTAACTATTATGTTTTTCAATTTCTGAAATCATTCTGAACTTCTTCATGACGAGTGACACATATACATGCCATGTAAGGCACACAAATTTCTTGAATTTCAACACCTGTATTTTAGAACCGAAAATTTTGCCTTATTTAATCAAAGCATTTCAGTGATTAAGTTAGGCAAAAATTACTTTCTGACATTAGTGATATCCAATGATTAAAAAAGTGTGCATTATGATCATCGCAAAGGTGTTAATGCATGCAAGATTGCTTTCAAACCTGCATTCCAGCTTTTACAAGCATCATCACACTATCCAGTTGTTGACAATGATTTTAATTTCATATGTGGCTGGATGATAATAATAAAAAAGTTTCCAACATGTTCTATTATAGTTATGTACAACTTATACAGTAGACTCCCTAAAATCCACACAGCTTGGGACCAGAGGTTGTGCAGATTTTAGAATTTTGCGGATTTCTGGCCATTGCTTTGTTTACATTTTTTAAATAATAATTTGAATGTAATAATGCAATATAGTTAAATATTAAGATAATTAAGTAATAAACTAAAATTATTAAAAGTAAGATAATTTAAAAAATGATTATATTATTAAAAGTGAAGGTCAAGTAAGTAATTAATAATGTATAATAAAGATGAGATACATTTTCAACGAATTATTCGATAAAACTTTCCTCATAAAGGTACCCTATTAATTCAAATCAAAATCATAAAGTAAGGAAGTTTTATTTCAGGTTTAGCCAGTCTTAATAACCAAAAAAGCTTAATTAATACATAAATATATTTGGTAAAAAGATTGTGATTACCAGTGATATCAACAATACCTTGATTTTTTTTCAGAAATAAATTTATACTTCCTACATGAAAAACCACAAATTCAGTCATATTATTGAGAGTTTCATATTAAAATACATATGGAATGATATAAAACTAAAAAATTCTGTAATTTTGCCTCTATATCTCAGATGATGTGTGGATTTTAGGGAGTCTACTGTATTAACTAAAGAAAGATACTGAAATTATAAAGTATTCTGCTCGTGAGTAAACTGGATGAACATTGAATGAAGAAAATGAGAGCATTTGTGTCTTTGAGTCTTACTTTGCAAGCCAGATTTTGTTGGCTGCATTGTAATATGATTAACTTCTATAGTTGTCAAGTTTCATATCATGGGCATCTAAAATATTCAAAACTACTTCTGAAAAATTTTCTCCAGTATGTCGTGTATTTTTTTTTTTAATAAAACAATAAAAAATTTCAACTCGAAGACATCTTTAATTAATATCTGAATATTTAACATCATTATTCATTTTTTCACTCACTGCCTTTCTCATAATACATATTAAATCTATACACATTGATGGTAATAATTAGATCCTTTACCAGGCTTACTATAAAGTGCAATAGGGCTGACCAGAAGATAATATTCTGCAATTTATTCCAAACACATCATAAAATTGCCCTATATGCATTGAGCCAAATATATTTTTATATGAGGACGTGAGTTTCAAAACTTGCTTTATCCAAATTTAAAACATTGAGTTTTCTCTATCAATCAATTCTATTGGTGAACCTGCATTGGAAAAACACTACAATCTGCAAAGAAACTAGTTTTATCATGTTGTAAAATCTTGGTTTACAGTGGAAACCAATAGACACAGTCAGAAGTTTTACGCAATTTCTAAAAATTTGATTATCAACACTTTACAGAGTGTTTAGGATTTCAATTTGTCTGTCTATTGTGTGCTCCAGCTCTAATTTGTGTATAGTCAGATTGCCATGTAATTGATATATGTTATTGAGGTTTACCATGACATGTTAAATATTTAAAATGAAGTATGTACGTTTTAGATGTAGCACGTTTATAGGGTCATTTAAAAGAATATTGTTACGTTATGATCTATGGGGTGGAAAATCATTTGAAGTGTATTTTAACAATATTACATTATTTAAAGCATATTGAAATTGATATAGATCATTGAAGTGCTCTTCAAGATGCTTACTATAGAAGTGGTATGCATAGCACTTATCGTTCATTTAGAGGGATATACAAAAGAATTCAGTTACACTACTGTTTATGAGTGATAATTGTTGGAAGTGGGTTTTCAGTTGTGGTATGCATTTTTAGCATATTATTTGATATGTATAAATTCTATAGATCGTATACAGGGCAGCACAAAAGAATTAGAGTACATTTCTGCTTATTGATATAAATGGCTGAAGGGGAATTTTCAACTGTGTTATGTGTTACCTAACTGAACTAAATTCTGTCATACTATGTAGTATATATACAAAACTATAAATCATATACAGGGCTGCACAAAAGAATTCAGTTATTTTTCCCACTATAAATGATAATTGTTGAAATTGGATTTTCAAATGTACTATGATATGTATATACAAATTGTTTAATTGGACATCAGTTTTTATCTTATTAAAAAGTGATGTTTTGTTATAGTGTTTGAAAATGTTTCATAATCTATGCTTGGTACATGATTTTTCTTTCGTGTTTTACCACTTACTATATTTTGCTTCTTTGTACAGCTGTACATACCTAGATACGGCCTGATATATAACACATACAAACATAGAGCATCTTTTAAAATCGATATGAACTTTTTTCAATCTAAGATGCAATGATTTTGTAGATTAGTAATACAGAACATGCTAAGCTGTTGCTTGGGCTTGACACTGGAATTCTGTGATTGTTGTTTAGGCTGTGAAGTTTCTTTTTTGGATTAATTTTATAAATTTTATGTAAATATCTAAAGGCACGACCAACTCTCTTTAATATTTACCTTCTCCTCCCCTCCCATGTCATACATAGAGAGAGAATTAAAAAAAAAAAATGGTCTGCATGAATGATTGTAAATTATTTTTAAGTGCTTAATTGACTGTTGCAGATCACCAGGCAGAAAAATTCATGTCTCTGGGAGATGGTTGTTCACTACATCATTAAAGTTCAGTTATGTTAGATATGAAATAATGAGGAGGATAGTTTTTATGTGAACATAATAAAAATATATTAAAAAGATTTAAAAAAGAAAAAACATTAAATCTTTAATAGTACAAATATAGCTTTATTTAAATTCTTTAAACAAACATAAGTAACTTTATTAAAAATATTCAAACATATACAGATAGCTTTCTTTAAAGATTAAATATTCAACCACATTTAGAAATTAACTCCTTGTTCGCGTCCAGAAGTGTATCTACTACAGAAAAAAGATAATCTATAACTTCATCCTGTTTCTTGACCATTTCCTGCATGAAAAATTAAAGTTCTAAGTTATCAAAAGCTGCCTGTTAAATTAGTCATTAAAAATTAACAAGGTAATTTCAAATAATAAATCAAATATTTATTTTACAGTAACACATTTCATTACTAAATTAGTTTATTTCACTTGGCTGTAAGTTGCATATTTTAACCTTAAAATTAAGCACATAAACAAAAATTTTCATATACCTATACATTTATTATATTTTTTCTGTAGAAACATTAAAGTTTTGTTTTATAAGAAATCTATTTTGTAATTTGCAGACAACTTCAAATAGCTATATTTGTATTACAGACTAAAATCATTGTAACAAAGTTCATTGTATAAAATAACAATCCAATTTACTATTATTAATTTAAGAGTGAGGAAAGCTAAATATTGAATCAAAATTAGTTTAGCCAAAACAAAATTATCACAAATTCAGCACTTATGCAATGTAAGTTAATCTGTTTAGTATATGCTTAAATATGCATGTACAGTCGGACCTCTATTTAACGAACCTCTATTTTGCGAACTTTTCCTTGGAACCAAGAACATTTTGCGAATTTCTTCGTAAAATAACCTCCAAATAGCGAAGTGCATTCTCTATTTAACGAACTTTTTCTTGTGATCAATTTTTTTTTTTTCTCCTCATATTTCAAAATATTTCTGGACATTTCAAACTTATTCTTTCTTTAAACACATTTTATGATGTTCAGTGGCCTTGAACTGGTTTTACCCGGCACCTTCTTTGTCAGCAGTGAGAATTCGCTAAGTACGGAGGACGAAGACGATAATCCCTTAGAGTAACTTAAAAAAAATGTGGATACAGTGAGAAAAAAAGAAGAAATTAACCATGATGTGCTGATTGATGATTGTATTTCACTTAATTCTGAAATTGAAACCTCAGAAACACTATCAGAATTGGATATTTTCAACTGTGTGAAAAATAAAAACAATACAGCAATGAATTGCGATGAAGGCGAATATGATGATGATGGAAATGATCATTATGCAGAAATTAACAAAACTTGGTATGATGAAATGCTAAAATCATATGAAACAATCCGACGTGGATTATAACTAGAAGAAAATACGCATGTAGGGGTTTTGGTGCATTGCAAAGATGCGAGACGTATTATGAGAGAAAGCACTTTTTAAAATAAAATACTCAGGCAAAATTATCAGTTTTTCAGAAGTTAAATTTAAGGACACATAGGTTAATGTATGGTTAACATTATTTGTTATAGTATAATAATAAATAAGATAATGTTATTAAAATTCATTAATTTTAATGTAAAACTATTTACTTTAAACAGAAAATAACAGTGTATTCCCGGACAGTGTTTTTTTTTTCCCTTGCAGATTTCAAAGATTTAAACACATAGAAAAAATGAATTGATGATGGATATTGGTGGGTAAAATAAATAAAACAAATCGATATAATTTATTTTAAAAATGTGATTAATTACTTTTAGTAAAAATATTTAGTGTTTATGAATTTGAAATCTGTTTTATGGAGTTTAACCCTTTATCTACTGAATTATGAATTCATGAAAATTTTATTTTCTAAAGCATTTTTCGTGAATTGTTTAAACAAAATTAGAAGATTTACATAATCATTTAATAAATTTTAGAAGGATTTTAGAAGTATTGATGGATTTAGAAGTATTAAATAAATTTTAATTTATAGGGATTTTGTGAAATATTTATAACCCTAGTCAAATCTTTTATTTTAAATATTTATCTTAGTATTTTGTAGAATTAGGAAATGTACAAATATAATGTTCTTGCAATAGAAATATAGAAATACTTCCGAATTGAAAAATTCCTCCCCCTCCCCCTCAGCGCTAGAAAGCTGAAAAGACACAAAGGCAAAAGAAATCGTCCTTTTAAAAATATTTTTGTTTTGTGTAACCAATAATGCTTTTGGAACAAGATAAAGTAATGTATCTATAACTCATTCTAAACAGTATTGCTACGAATCGATGTATTAAATGAATTTTATAACAATTTATTTTAATGGTACTTATAAGTACCATCAGTAGATAAAGGGTTAAAGTATTTTAAAAGGTGAATCTCTATTTAACGAATTTTCCATATAACGAACTTTTTTCCGGGATTTAGCGACTTCGTTAAATAGAGGTTCGACTGTACTTCAAAAATATTAAAAGATTTAAATAAATCAATGAGATAAGAAGCAAACCTGCTTGAAAATTTCAATTAGTTAATACAATACAAATAGAAAACACATTCCTTTCCAGGTCTATGAAGATAAGTGGTAGCTTTTCAACATATTCACAATATATGAATGCACAGTTTTAGAGACACAAAGGCATCTTTCAGATGATAAGACATGGCAGACTGGCTGATGTCCAGTAATTTTTTTCTAAACATTCATGATCTAATATTTCTATTCTAAGCACCTTTTTTCTGAAAATGGCTGTAAACAAAAAATCTCTTCCCCATTCTTCAAGAAGTTGTATCTTCTCTTTCCCCCTCCCTCACCCTACCCAATATTCATTATATTTTACAAAATAAAATTGTAATTTAATTTTAAATTCTTACCAGGGTTGGTACGGTTTTAACTTTTTTTTTTTTTTTTTTTTTTTTTTTTTTTAAGAACAACTCAAATATATGCTTTTTTAATAGTTAAATCACAGCCTCATGTTTTTCAATACTATATCAACCTGTTTCCATCTTTGCACATTTTTCATTAGTAAGTCAAATTTCTTGTATTTTAGATTTTTATCTATCATTGAAGTGTTATCTTCTCTTCATTTATTTATCTTTTAATATCTTATGTGTAATTTTGGGTTTATTTTGGAAATGTTATGATATGATACAGGGCTGAAACTAGCCTTGCCCTCGGGGCAAACATGGATTTTAGCCCCCCCCTCTCCTCCACAAAATATATTTACAAAGAAAACTTTGCTAATTTTCTCTAACAGCCGACACTTATTTAAAAATTTAAAATATGCAATCATAAAATATGTAATACTGAACTATGTAATCTGCTTTGTCAAATATTGATTCATTGAAATCTTGAAAACGGAATAAAAAAGAATCCGAAAAAATTCCGCTTTATACAGGATCCTTATGCTATATCATCCTTAGATTCTTCTAAGCTTTGGCATACCCCAGACAGGACGAATTTAACAATACCGTACTAAACATAGATGTGAGAAAAATCATCATTTGACGCCCGGGGAACATGCCTCCTCTGCCTCCCCTTAGTTTCGGCCCTGATATGATGTGTCATAAGGAGCTGGATTTTGTCATTTTAGGCTTAATGCCAACAAAATTGATGAAACAACATATTGTCACTATGAATTAAACCTGCAAGCTCCTCTGATGATTCTGTAGGTTATTCATAGTTACTTGTTATACATTTCTGGTTTCCACTGTTCATATTTTGTTCATGTCATTTAATAATATATATATATATATATACCGGGTGTCCCAAAAAGGACTAACTGATTTTAAAATTCAATAACTTGCAAACGGTGACAGATATTTAAAAAATTCTTGCAGGAGGTTTATGCATAAGGTCAAAAGTTTTATTACAGTGATTTTCGATTTTAGTTCGAATTACAAACAATAGATGGCGCTGTAAGCAATAGTCGCTAAATACAGGCTCAATTTTTGGTCCTTTCTCTTGTTCTATGCGGAAAAAGGAGACGGAAATGTATTATCCGGGCCACGAAGTACCAAAAATCGAGCCTGAATTTAGCGTCTATTGATCATAGTGCCATCTATTGTTTGTAATTCGAACTAAAATTGAAAATCACTGTAAAAAAACTTTTGACCTTATGCATAACCCTCCTGCAAGAATTTTTTAAATATCTGTCACCGTTTACAAGTTATTGAATTTTAAAATCAGTCAGTCCTTTTCAGGACACCCGGTATATATATATATATATGTATATATATATATTGTTTAAAAATAATTACTACTTTTAACACTTTATCTCAGCAATCAACATGAAATAGAGTGAGTCAGTGAAACATAATGAGATGTAGTGAGTGACTATCACTCAAGAAATATTTGAATATAAAAAAAAATCTTTAACAACCTCAGATACTGAGATTTGTATAAAAATTTAACCTTTTTAGAAATGCTATCTTGAAGATGAATTTCTTTATAATTGTGAAGTAATGGTTATGTCAAGAAGAAAATATTAAAATATTCAGGGAATTAATTTTCACTGCAAAAAGTTACTACAGCCAAGGCAGAAAAAAAAATCTTTTATTGATGTGGTCTTCTATAATAGAAAATCTCACAAAAGATTGCACATTGAAAAATATTTTTTTTAAGTTAATTTTTCCTTTTAAAATTTTAAATAAAAATTCTGTTGAATAAACACCTGTTTACTTTTAAATAAAAAAAAAAAAAAAAAATATGTTTTACCTTATGCTATTTAACACAATCAAATCCTAATATCTTGAACCTTACAAGAAAAATGTGAGATGAAATACCTTAGAAAAAAAGCCCATTAATTAAGTCTAATGGCTGTTTAAATCTTAAATTGCATGCAACTTTTTATAAAGATACCTGTGTATTTTAAGAGCAATATTTTTAGTAGAGTTGAAAAGTAGTTTTTTCTGCTTATTTTACTGGAGTTTTTTTCTCTCCAGAAACCTGGCAGTTTGAAAGACAAATATCAAGTAACAATACTCAGTACTTCTTGAAAGAAGTTGTAAATACTCAACTGCTAAATGTCACATCATTCCCGGAATATTTTGTGAATGGCTTTCTTTTGAATATTTGAATTCAATTAGAAAATAATTCTATTGTATTAAAAGAATCATAATTGCTTATTTAATTCTATGACAGGAAAATCAGACTTTCCACATTGCATGGATTTGAATAGTTCTGATAAAATAAATTATATTCATGTAAAACTACACAAATATTTGGTGGAAATGAAAGTCTTGAAGATGAAATGGAACATAGATGAGATTGTGTCATTGAAAAGGAGAAATTGTAAGCATTAGTTGAATCTAATCAACTTAACACAGTTTGGGAGTTTGCTTCTGAACTTTGTGTATGTTTAAAACTGTCTCCAACCATCTAAAAGAAATAGGGAACACAAAAATCCTTGACAAAGGGATTCTACATGAGTTGGGCAAAAATTTCCTTTTCAAAGTAGTGTTTTGGACTTCTTTTGCACAACAAAAATGATCCATTCCTCAGTCGCATTGTGACATGTAATGAAAAATAGATTCTGTACAATAACTGATAACATTCATCTCCATGGTTAGACTGAGATGAATGAAGCACCAAAACCTTTAATGAAGGCAAGATTGCATGAAAAGAAGTTTATGGTGGTCTAAACCCAGAGTGATTCATAACAACTTCGTAAATCTGCACAAAATCATCACTACAAAGAGGTACTGTCACCAAACCGAAGAAATGCACCAAAAAAACAAACATCTGTGCCCAGCATTGGTCATCAGAAAAAGTCCCTTTCTTTTCCATAATAATTCTAGTTCCATGACATCACAAAAACTGAATGAGCTGAGCTATGAGACATTTCTTCAATCGGCATACACATCAGACCTTTAGCTGAATGAATTTAACATTTTGACAACTTACAGGAAAAGAAAATCTAAAATCAAAGCACTGCTCAAGATGCATTTGAAGATCTCATCAGCTTCGAACTCCACATTTTTATGCTACTTGAATAAAGTGTCTTGTTTCACACAGGCATTTAAATGCATAGAATCTAATGGGTTTTTACTTTAAGAAACTTGACTAAAATTAAAAAAAGAGTTGTATGTGTTTAAATATAATTAAAAATAGACATTTTTCATACAACCTATTATATACCCCATAATTTCCTTACCAATTTTTTTAAAATGAACGTATGCAAAGTATATTAACCGCATGCACATTATCATCTCAATTTCACTCAAATACATTTGTTTGATTATAAAATGCATTTCTTTTTTATTCATAAAAGAAAAATTAAAAACAAACAAACCTTAATTTTCATCAGATCTTTCTGCATACATAAGTTTTGATGTAATACAGTTCTACGAATGTGGTCCATCTCCATGCTAATAGCCAACTGTATAGATTTTTCAATTGATATACTCTGTAACGAAAAAAAAAAATCAACTGAAATAAAAATTAATTTATGTAATTTGAATATATTTATGCATATTAGGCAAAATATTATTAATTAATTTTTTTTAATTGCTTTTATAGAAAAACATTCTTGCCAAAAATCATGAACTCACAGATGAAAAACTTGTACAAAAGAATGTATTTAAAAATTTTATAGAGAAATTTTTTGTTTATTCTAATCATTTGACAATGTTAACAAGGAAGAATTTTATAAGTATTTTAAATGATTAATAATTATGCCAGTAAGTCTTTAATCAATGGCGCTGATGGTAAAAATAACAAGCATGTTACGAATTAAATTACATTTTTGAAAATATTATGTATCACATCTAATCTCAAAATTCCTATGTTGTCAGCAGAGAGTGTTCCTGACATTTCAATCATGGATCCAATTTTACAGTAAATCCTGCAAATATGGAACCTGTCTGTAAAAGAGTCCTGCTGTAAACCAAAACGTTTCATGCTCCCAGCAAAAGAGAATATCATTCAAACATAGGATCACCCCATGCCAAATCAATGAGAGGTCTGGACATTGACATGTCAAATTTCAATAATTTTGTGTTTATAGTTCATAATGGAATATGTATGAAAAATCCAAATTTTTTATTATTTTCACTCCACATTTTTTTATTTTTTACAACGTTTAAAACTGGCAAAAAATGCTAAATTTTTACTAAAGTCCTGCACAAATTTATTTATAGTTCTGTAATCAACTAGAAAGGTCTTTTATATCTTATTTTAAAGCTGTTTTGATGGCTTTAATACGACATGCAATATAAGCTACTTTGGGTTTATATATATATATACTTTTTGACAAGTTTTTGAAGTTTTTAAAAACACCCTTTTAATTTTTTTTTATTGTAAATTAATCTTTTACTTATTGTCTACAGATATGCAAATTTTCAAAATGAATGAAGAGGATATGAGGATTTAAAATTTCTAAAAAGAGGAGTGAATTTAAAAAAAAAATAGGGATGCTAATATTCCCTTTGTATTCATCACACAGTGAAACCTCATTAAGACGAAATTCATATGAATACGAATATGTAGACGAAATTCATATGAATACGAATATGTGATTCCCCCCCCCCCCCCCCACACACACACACTGCATCACGTGATACACCAATTTGTGATAAAAGTACTCTCTCTTGATGCATGGTTTTTCTTGCTTCTCTAGTGACATATGTTATTTTGGGAATAAAGATTTATTTCTCCCTCTAACTGAACAATAGAGGGAATGCACATTAAACCCGAAGAAAAGCTGGTTCTGAAAACCTATTGTAAAGGAGGTATAATAAGACTGAATAGAATCAGTTTGACCATAAGTGTTGAAGTTTGTCTTAACCGAAAATCCAAAATTCAAATTCTTCTTAAACGAATGAATTATAATCGTAACTCATACTGATGGAATTGCATGTAGAATATAGTACTGTGAAAATTTCAGGCAGTCATATGATACACATAAAAATGGTCTTTTAAAATAAAACTTAGTGAAACTGAAGCCAAGCAGTTTACTAACAAGGAAGGTCTCCATACAGGGCATACTCAGAATATGTTGAAAAAAGTGCTAGTGAAACTACTCATGTATGTAATAAGGGATCAGTCAAATTTAACGGCGGAATTTCAGTAGAAAGTCTGTAAAAAAAAAATACTTTCGAATATTTGGTGCGAAAATACGAAAGTGACACGTGATTTGGCAAGCAGGATTTTTCCTAGCCAAAAGCAAACGATTTTAATGCATCTGAAAATTTATTAATTGTTTTTTAGAATGCACGGTTTTTAATGAATTCAAACTTAATCAATTAAAGAGTTATATATTTTTTATATTACATATATATGTTGCTTCTTGCTGTAGTTATTTAATTTCATCACTGTAAAAATATTTTCTATGCTTTGCAAGTTGAAAATATCTATTTTAAGTTATAGTCAGCTGACATTTGATTTAACATTTCCATATCGAAGACAAAGTCGTTTCCATAGCAACAAAATCAAGTCAACAGTGTTCTATCTGCCTTATTTTTGAGCTTGAAATAATTTAAATCAATTTAAATTTTGTTTTAAATCGTAAAATATGATATTTAAATTTTATTATAAATATATATCACAAACAATAGTTAAAACAAACTAAAAATGACAAAACTATTGTTAAAAGAAATTAAAAATGACAAAACTAAAGTTATTTAAATTAAACTTGTATAAACAAATTCAACATAAAAAGTTTTTGCTACATAAAACCGTATTTTTTTTTTTATCGCCAACCGGTTATAAATCGCCAAATAAACGAAAATTTCGTTATTTTTTTACAGACGCTGTATCGGGGTTCCGCCAAAATTTTTTTTATAAATATATATATCCATATGAGAAGAACATTCTGTAATTTTTTCAGATTTTTTTGAGTATGCCCGTATGGAGACCTTCCTTGTAAGATAATCAGGTGAGGCACTAGTTGAAATCATTTTGAGAAGAATACTGATTTAATCACAGTTAGAGCCTTAAAAATTCCATTTGAAGACAACCCAAATCCCAGTAAAATAACTATTATTGATTTACAACTCTGTGTGAACTTAACAAACATAAACCCGAACCTGAAATTCCTAAACTCAAAATGAAAGAAAATTATTGATGTACTTCAATGCAATTATGGAAAAGTAGTTTACAGTCTACAATTGGGTCTCTAATATTAATTTTATTGAATAATGAATGAATATATTGGTTCACATTAAAATATAATTTTCCTTTTTCATCTGAAAGAATATTATGGCCTATTGGAAAACTGGGTACATCAGAACCTAACTTGCAAAAAAGAAGAAAAACATCAGAAATCAACCTGATTCACCACAAAAATAAAATAAATAAATGCAATTTAACAAATTACAATGACCATTTGGAAAATGATTTTTTCAAAGACTAAAATTTAAGACATAAAAAATAGTACTGAGTTGATCATACATTACGCATGCCATGAATTAAAGATTAATAGTGGTATTACACGTAAAAATTGCAAGCGACAGAAATTGCCTGCGACTCGTACGTATTATCCACCTGAAACTTACATATTATTTAAACATTTCATTGGCTGTTCCGGAAAAGGCTTTTCCATCGTCAGATTTCAAAAAAATCTGACGGCCAATTTTAAATGAAATTTATTTCTTAAACTTCTAAACATCCCACAATATTACTTTTTATATCGTCGTATAGAGAAAAAAATTTACTTTTAAATGCAATTTGTTTGAAAGCTGTATCTCAATTTGTTTCTGAGTTATTTATTTTTTTGTAGTTTTTATTACTTTTTTGTCATAGTGGCAACACTCTATTGTCCATCTCTGTTGAAAGTAAAGGGAAATACATATTACTGTATAGACCAATCAGAAAACGAATAAAATGATGATTAAACCAATAAAAACCTTCATATATACTTTTGATTTCCTACCCTGACGAGGTCAATAACCATTTTTCCAAATGGTTAATAAAATAAATAAAAAAGAACTAACCTGAAGCATTAATTAAGTCAGATTCAGGTAAAATTTGTACCTGAAATGACACAGGACTCTAATATCTATTGTGAGCTATAGGTAGAATACTACTATTGCTAGCATTTATAAAAAGAACATTAATTCGGACATTTATAATATTTTTTATAAACTGATTACCTATAGTGCAGCTGAAATTGAGAAGGAAATCTCAATGCAAATCTTTTTTTTTTTTTTTTTTTAATAATATCTAATAAGAAAATAAAGTAAAATAAAAATGTGAAAATGAAATAAAACATAAGGAAATCAACAAGAAATATAATTATGAAAGTTTGATTATTATTCATAAAAAAAGCAAAACTTACTTTGTGTTCATTACTAGGCTTGTTATTTGTAACTGGTATTTTTTTCTGGCATTTGAAGTTGTATTTCTTTACATCTACAGTTTCTTTTTCTTTCTTTATTTCAGGCAAAATCTTGGATGAAATCCGTTTAGTTTCAAAAGATGATCCATCAGTTTTAGATATTATTTTAGATTTTTTCTTTTGGTCATTGAATGAATCTATCTTCTCATTCACAACAGCCTTATTTCTTACATGAACTTCATTTTTATTTTTGGTACTTTTTACCAGTTCTGATACTGAAGAAGTTTGTTCAGTTTGATTCTTTGTTAGTTTATTTTTAACAGATTTTTCCTTTTTACATTTTTCAACTTTTTTTTCATTATTTTTAGAAATATTTTCTAGACCTGGAGATTTATTCTTTTTAGTAAGATTTGGATTTTCAGAGTTCAGTGATTCATCCACTGTATTCAGTTTAAAATGTATTTTTGATTCAAGATCTTCATTTTTTGACTCATTGTTCTGTAATTCCGGGGAAAAAACTGATGAATCAGACTTCTTTCCAAACAAGTCATCCATAGATCTTTTAAGATCTTCATAAGTTTCTTTGTATTTTTCTTCTTTTTCAGAATCTATAAATATGTAAAAGTAATTTATTTGAACAAAATGCTAAAAAAAAAATGATTCCTTTAAACTACAATTTGTAACACAATTTTACAAAAATTACTACAAGAACAATTATTTCAAAAGGTACAATTGCATTGATGAATAAATTTAAACTATTTTAAATAGATATCTCATCTATGTAATTTTAATCAATGTAAATACACTTCTGGGCTAATTATTATGCATATGGAAAAGAAAGCTTTAAAGTGTGACAGAATTTTACTACATGAAACTACGTGATTGAGATATTGTGTAATACATGATGGTGAACCAGCTATGAAAAGAATGTTCACAAGAAAATTGCTGCCAATAGAGAAAATGATTTAAGACTAAGTTGAAGTGAAATTTAGTGGCAATTTTAAAATATTGGAATATAGAAATTTAAATTATACTATATATTATTTGTGCAGTGAATAAAACTGAAAATGACCAGCATTTAAAATTTAAAAATATAAAAGTTTTTTTTTTATAGAATTTTTAGCCCAGGTTTGCATTTTCAATGTTCTAATGAAAAGAAAAAAAGGAATTAATGTTCACAAAACAACAAAGATTTCAAATTCAATTTTCCACAGAAACCTACATTTTTGCCAAAGACTTGGTACTTGTAAATGAATGTTCTATGAGAAAAACTGGAATAATATGGTTTCAATAGAAGGAAAAAATAATCAACATACAGTTTCACTTGAAAGTAGCCCTGGAACACATTGATTTAAAAAAAAAAAAAAAAAAAAAAAAAAAAAAAAATCATAGGAGGAAATAAAAAATGAGCAATTACAAATCATGCCTATTTAAGGCTCCTGTCCCTGCAGCCAAAGATACTTGCCCGCTAATGTTAAACCTACGGGGATGTTATTTTCTAATATCTCGTTTGCATTTCAACATTTTTAAATAATTGTTTTTGCATTTGATAGCTGAGGTCCATCTCTACATCGCTCCTTTTTTACGCTCCTCCTGTAACGATGTTGTATATGGATTTTGCATTTCCAAATTTGAATTTTTTTAGCATTTCTTTACACCAATTTGCACGAGCTTCTTTTTGAGCTTCTGTCAAATTGTGCGGAATCCATCTGGAACAAATCTTTTTAACAGCTAAATGTTCATGCAAAATCGAATGTATTGCAGTCTGTGATATGCCAAGGGATGCTTCTATCTCACGATACGTGACATGCTGACCTTCTTCAATCATCTTGCACACAGCATCGATGTTATTCGGAATCACTGCTGATTTTGGTCGTTCTTCACGAGATTCATCATTGACGGATGCACGACCATGACGAAAGTCTGCAAACCAATTGTAAACAGTCTTTTCTGATGTTGTTTCATTACCAAAAGTTTCACGAAGCGATATTAAGCATTTTTGTCGAGTGAGGCCTTTCTTAAAATCATAAAAAATCATCCAGCAGAAACCTTCACAAGTTATTTCCACTGTTTTCATTCGCTTGTTTCTTTAGAACTCTCACTGTAAACAAAATACGCAGATGATTTCTAAGATGCCACTGATTCCAAGATAAAAAAAAATGTGAATTTCACAAATATCCTGAAGACAAATTTCAATAGCACCTTCTGTTGGTCATTTGTAAAAACATAAAAGGCAACCCTCATATTATATATGCTACCTAACATGTTAAGAAGCAATAATCTTTTTAACATGCTAACATAATAATTAGTGAAATATTTATCTAAATTAGTTTTCATTGGCAAGATAGTGGTGACAGTTAAAAATTCAGAGTGGATTAAAGAACCCCATTTACGTAAGACTGCTGTGGATTATATAGCTTAAAATACTGTACTATAAAAATATTGATATATTATTGAAACCTATAACAAATATTACTAAATAAATAAAATAAATTTTCTTCATAATTATAGCAACATAAAATTGAAAACCGATTTTAAATGCAAGTATTTGCCAAAAGATTTTCTGCAAAAACACAGAGTTTCACAGACACACCTCAAAGTGGGAATAAGTATATTTTTAAAAAGATTAAAAAATTGTATAAAAAAAAAAAAATTGAATTCAATAACAAAAGAAATCAATTATTTTCACCAACAAATACTCCTGAATTAAATTATTATAATATACAACATGCTTACTTATAAAAAATAACACTAAAATATTTTCTCCAACAGTATATATAAATTTTTATTTGGTAAAATCTACAATATATTGAAGTATGTGTTTTTCAAAAGATAACATAATAGGTTTTTATTATATTGCATTTTATCAAAGAATATAGATAAAGCCTTACTTATGCTTGATTGTTTCCTAATATCATTAGTTATCTCATCAAATGCATCAACACACTCTTTCATATTCCTTGCACATAAGAGATCAATACTGGTTTCCTAGAACATAGAACATCATGCTAAACATCTGAACCAAAAACAGAAGTAATTTTTAATTAGTTAAATATAATTTATTTTTAACAGGTTAGATATTTTAGAAAAATAAATAGTTAAAAAAAAAAAAAGAGAAATGAGATAAAGGTAATATATTAGAAGGTTTCTTTTTCAGCCCATTAAGAACTGGAACATCTACTAACATCATTCAACAATGAAGGACTTTTAATTCTTTTCTTACAATTCAGAATTTTTAACAATTCTAGCTAATTTTATTTACTTTCTTTTTTCCCCTTTCAAAAACCAAATTGATAAAATTTTATTAGGATAGCTTAGATTTAATAAAATTTTATAATCAAACTTCTTTAGAAATCTGCGAATGTTAAATCAACATCTGTTTCTAATAACGGAAGTCCTTTCTATTTCGCGAAATTTCAAACATTTTCTTTATACATGATTCGGTTCAATTACTGTTATCTACTTATAATAAAAATCTGAGTGCAGGAAAGTGTAGGTAACCATGCCGGTGCGAACCACTCTGGTCTGCGAATCGACCGTAGCTAAACACCATGTTAGGCTTAATGAAAAGTATCTGAGGCTAACATATGGCAGCTAAATGATAATTTCATCTACTTAAAATCATGTCTGTTCAGCATATTTTCACATAAAACATGAGTATTATATCTATTTATAATGTATTAAGTTCTAAAGTAAAATTAAGCTATTATAAACGTAGAAATCAGATCTAAACAAATGATACTGTTTCCATTCAGATTCAAATTCCAGCAAATCTACAAACAAATGAATGACTCTTTGAATGCTTCATTAAAAAAAAAAAAATACAGGTTAACGTCGAAGCTGATCTTAAAATATTTGTAAAAGTATATTAAAACCTTTAAATATTTTAACAGTGTTTAAAACCTTCAAAAATTATTCAATTAAGTTCTAAATTTAAGGGCCAAATTAACAACAACAACAAGTTCTAAATTAAAAATAACGGAGGACTATCGCCATCTGGTGGAGAAATATATAACTTTCGCTCTAGGAAACTGCGTACAAGCACATTGCATTACATGTATTTTTAATTTGTTCAGAATGATTATTCTTTTGCACAATTTCGGATTTCCTGTGACATTTGTGTTCTGTCTTATATGACAAAGTAAAAATTATCCGAATTTGAATATCTAAAACTTTCAAATGCATTTACAATAAAGAATTATTTCAATGGCACTTTAACATTAGTTAAAGGAAAATTAAAGGGACAATTATTTCTGTACCGAAGGCTGCAAGCAGTGCCTCTGTAGGCGTTTTAATTTCCAATAAATCAACAGCTTATGTTTCTTGCTAATTCTTTTGGCTTCATCTATCAGCAATTAATATAAACAAAGAAACTGTCTGTTGTAATCGTACTTTTTTAAAAATGCATTTTATCAGTTTTGAAGACATTGCAAATGAAATGAATATTTCTTATCGGTACAACATATCGTAATTATCTTGCAGATAAAATTATGTATTTTAACATAGTTTGTAGCGAAAAAAAAAGTCACGCTAAACAGCAAATTTTTAATATAGAGGGAACCTAAACAAGAATTTTCGTCATAGAATGTGTAGGTGGAAATGGCGCATTTAAGCGCTGGTGACTAAACTGTAGTTTACATAATTTCTTTGTTATAATCATCAAAAATCAAAGGATAATACTTTTTGATTAACAAAATGCATGAGGCATTTTTTTTTTTTTTTACCAGAAAAATATTTATTTAACTATTGTTTTGAAGATTTATCATTCACATTCCGTCCTTTTTGACGGGGGTTATATACTAGTTGTAAGTAAAAGCGATAGAGCAATTATTTCCTGCCTTAAAATAAGACAATGGTAAGGTCTTCATGATTATTTAACAGTTTTAATTTTATCTATTTTTCAGTTTACTGACAGATTTCTCTTTTTAATTTACATTAGAGATGTGACAAATATATGGCCGCTATTCAGTATTCGCCCCTCTTCAAAATATTCGATCGGCCAAATACTGTACAGTAGTTGGGTAAATACCTTGTCTGAATACCTGTAGGCAAATATTTTTGGATATTTAGCTGAATCAATTCAGGATATTTCCCCCCCTTTTTTTAAATTCAATGCTTTTCTCATATCCAAAATAGCCAGTGTCTGATGCATTCATGAAGTGCCATTTTCATTCTTAAATGCACGAAATTTACTGCTATCCCGATTCAGATACTAAAAAATCAAATAGAATACAGTAAACTCCCGACTATCTGACCTAATGTGGCAGAAGGGTAGGCCAGATAACAAAAAAGCCAGATATGCCGGAGTTTTATAAATGTTTACTCCTTTCCTGCCCCCCCCCCCTCCGCCCTGATATTGGAAACACATATGTTACACATTTTAAGATAAATTTCATACAGTTAGAGTCTCAAAAATCTGCACAGTTTGGGACCAGAGGCTGTGTGGATTTTAGAGTTTTCCAGATTCTGGATCAAATGATTTTTTTTTTTTTTTTTTTTTTTTAATTTACCTGTATCCATTTATAAGAAGAGCCTGTAATAATTCAATTTAAGCAAATCAAAACTTGAATCCCTTATATTTATCTGTACATAATTTTAATACCCCAAACTATTTTTTATTACAATTTTTAAACACTTTTTATATAGTTCTTTGCTTGAGAACTTTCATTTTCTCTTGATGAAGTTTTTTTTTTTTTTTTAAATTCTGTAAACAACCGTTATTTGCTTGTTGGTCTATAAAACTCAAAGCAAATGCAAAATAATAATGAAATGAGTGTTGCCAACCTTACATGAAATATAAAATAAATTAATTCTCTACTTTCTGTAGTGGCCGATATATGGTGCCATTACTAAAACCTTTGTGGACTTGTTTAAGCTTCCCATCTATTTCTATTGTTTTACATTTTGTTGTGTGTAGGTTTCTTTGAAATAAAAGCGTTTTATTTGTGTAATATCCAGTGTCATTACTATTTTCTCATAAATTTACTTTAAAAATAATTTTACTTTCATCTGCTGATATTTGGAATAAAAATTATAAAGAATACTTCTTAACTGGGAATTTCACTGTTTACGTTTTGAAATGCAAGCAGATTTCAGAAGATTGCGGATTTTAGAAGTGCAGATTTTAGAGAGACTACTGTATATACCATACATACAGTTGCAGAATAAGCAAAACATGAACGTAAAACGTAAGCCTAATTCATAAACAATGAGTAAATCTTATTTCACTGTTTATTAATAAATAATTGCACAAATATAAAAAGTTATGCATAAGATAATGGAGTCAAATCATACAGTTTTTGAAAAAGTGTTTAGTTTTTTTGCTTCTGCATGTTAGCACTCTTCTGCGAAGCAATGTCCCTCCATTTACACAAGCAGATGATATCAGCTGGTGTTGCTTCCTCCTGCTGACTAATGTACTGCAGTGCTGCCTCAATTGTTTTGAACCCTTCCGAATCTGGGATGAAATTTTACTTGCAATCCTGCTCCTGTTTTTCTTCTGTTACTTCTCCCTCTGTCACCCTTTCTACAATATCGTTGCCAGTTAATTCATTAACTTCGTCGTTTGCCATCCATTCTGTAATGTCCTCTGCATTGACATTGTCAGAGCCCGGTCTATTTTTTAGCAACGAAAGAAGCTTATTGTTCTCATCTTCCACTGCAGTTTCCCATTTGGGTTTATGTCCACCTTTATGGTCCAAAAGAATGTTCCAAGACCTTACAATTACTATGTTTCGAATTCTCTGTTATTGCATTCCCTTCTTACTCCTTCCTGTCGTGAGCCAGCCTTTTCCCCATGGACCTGCCTATCTCGGCGACTTGCAACTCTTAGTAGTACTTTCAACTTTTTACTAGGCCGGATAGTATGGAGGGCCAGATAGTCGCGATCCGGATAGTCGGGAGTTTACTGTATTTAATAAAGTTCTAGGATCTTTTAGAAAATGGTGTCAAAGTTGGAGATTTAAACTAATTTTATCGACACAACTATTAGGTAAAAGTCTTTATTGGAGAGCAATCAATTACAACTCAAGATGCAAAACATTTATTAAAAAAATGTTAATATCTGTACATTTCAAGTGCAAAAAAAAAGCTTTGTGATTGGGTCAAAGAAATTTCCATTGTTCAGCAATACTTTTAATTTTTTTAAAAAGAACAGCTGTAAATATATTTTATACAAAATACTGCAGAAAAATAAAGATTATTCTTACTGTTGGGCTCAGTTTCTGTGTGCACTTTCAATATGTGTTCAGTAAGTGGTAAAACTTTGTGTTGTGCATATGCTGGTTCAGCTGTTAAATGTTTTGTTAAATAGTATGCACTTTCTTTATTCTTTACAAATTTGTTGACTAGATTTGTTGTTACAATGTAAATTCCTCACAATAAAATTTACTTTACCATAGGGCTATTTTTCCAGAGGTGTCTTGTTATAATTTCTGGGGAGTAAGCATGTGAGGGAATAAATAATTTGGAATGTAAGAAAGGATAAAAGTATCACCGAATGGTAGAAGTGAAGCATTTTCTTTATATTTTAAAGGAAATATTAACATCATCCAAACGGAGAAAGTCAATTTGATATGACAAAGTATAAAAGTTTTAGTGCAAATTCTTAATTTTTTGTGATGAAAGATGTTTTCCAAAACAGAAATAAATTTAAAAAGCACATTTAACTGTGATAACATGAATAACAAATATCTATAGATAAAATTGTGCTATTTGTAATTTTGACAGACATGTTTTATTATAAGCATGAAGGTGTTTGAAATATTACAAAAATACATCAAGCTGTTAAAATACTTAAACATACAAGTAACAAAAAAAATCAATTTCAATTTGTGTTTAATTTTATTTCTATATTAAAATTAATACATATATATGCAATTAATATATATTATTTAAATTAATACATATGCATGCATAACATATATGTTACATTATTAGATCTAATTCTGCGATTTCCTTATCTTATTCTAAATTACTACTTTATATTCACTAAATCCTTATCCTTAAATAATCTCTATCGATAACTCTGTTAAATTCCCTTTAATTTAATGTCTCACTTGTCTTAATCGCTTAAATATTACGCTTTTAGTATTCTTAAATTAAATGTTCCGTTCCCGTGCTTTTTTCTTTCGAGATTATTCTTTTAGCTTCCATTTTTGCTTCCCGCGCATTTCTGATGTTATCCTTTTTTCCTTCAAATTCATCCGCTGGCTCTGTTCGCACTCTTTATATGATGTGACATTCTTAATTATTTATTGGTTGAAAAAGCGACCTACGTCATATTTGTATTCTTACACGTGAGGAACAAAAAGTTGATACTCGCTGTGTTTCAGCAGATTTGAGTTGTATTTCTAGTTTTCATCCATCCCCTGGTCACCGTCCTGTTATTCGATTATCTGGAACTTTGTTTAAACCTAATTACTACTAAGAGCAATGGCTAATTATCTTGGTGGAAACTGCACTTTCTGAAAGATGTTCTAATAAAGTGCTTAGTTGATTATGAGTTGTTTTCAATTTCTTCTGGGGAAACTTCATGGAACGGTGCATTCCATTGTTTTCACTCGACAACTGCATTTCAACAATTCGTTCTACTAATATAACAGATTCGAATTATCTGTTCTGACCACTTTACGCCATTATCGCTGCATGTGATCCACAACTACTATCGTGACAGCCAGTACGGCATTTTCAACGATAAAGCCAATCCAATGTTGCTAGAATGTAACATATACATATTATTTAAATTAATATGTATGCATCTATAATATATATATATATAAAATCAAGATGCATAATTTTTAAAATGTTACTATTCAGCCATCGAATCTTCAGTATTCAGCCAAATCCCTACTCATTACACTAATTTACAGGTCAATTAATTTTTGAAAAGCTACTGATAATTATTTTTAGTCAATTATTGAAAAAATATTATTCATGTGATCCTAATATTGTTTTTGTTACTATTTATTTTTACTGCTAAGCTAATCATACAAAGCTAGTGCATAATAATTAATAATTCAGTATAATGATGTAAGCTAGGTCACACTTAGACTCTGATAAAACTGTATGACTTAAAAATGAATCTGGCAAAAGAGACAGTTTTTCTAAACACAACCTATAGGACCCAGGTTAGTCCTGCATGTGTCGGGTTGTGTCCGAAAATTCCATTTGAAGTCAAATTTTCTCAACTCACAAATGCCACACCCAACCCTAATCCAATAAAATAATTTTTGGCAACCTGCAATCTGACATATTTCAACCTGAATCTGAAATACTTCAACCGAACACAAAATGAAAGAAAGTTATCTTTTAAATGCAATCCAGACCTGCCAACCTTTGAAAATGAGAAATCGTAGCACACAAAATTCAAATTAATCTGGATGTTGGTTGGTTGGTTTTTCATGTTTCGTGGCTATTTTTTTTACATTCGTAAAAGGAATAAGGTTTCAGACTTTCAACTCAATATAGTAAATTTTTTCCTCCATAAATTTTTATATGATTTGTACAGCTTCTTCTCATTTTGCGGCTTTTTACATTTGTAAAAGGAGCCCAGTTCCGATTTTTTAGCCCAGTGCAGTAAATTTTGACGAAATTTGCGATTTTTTTCTGCGATTATTTCACGATATTCACAATTTTTTTCTGCGATTATTTCACGATATTCACAATTTTTTACCACTATTATAATTTACTTTTTTTTATTACGATTCTTGGTTGAAATCCTCGAATGAATGAATTTTTACCTCAAACTTTTGAAGAAATTAGCATTTTTTACCGCGATCCTTTAACGATTTTTACACGGTCCTTTGGCGAAATTCGTGTTTTCTTTCCAAGATCCCCACTTTCGATGAAAAAATCGTAGTTTGAGACCGATTTTCGTAGCATCGTAGTTTATAGGTCCAAATCGTAGCAACTACGATTTTTTCGTAGCAGTTGGCAGGTCTGATGCAATCATAAAAAGTAATCTACAATCAATTTGATCTTTTATGTAGAAAAATGGGCGTATCTAATTTCTTCAATATTCAAATATAGTAAAACCTCTGAATAGCAGACATCTCACGATTGTTAAATAGGGACCTGCATCAAGTCGAGTTGTCCCTAATTTTCTTTTTTCATGTCAGCGTGACTAACATTCCTTCTGCAGGCTGAGCTCACTGTAGAATTAGAATGTTCCTTGCACACCAGATTTAAGTTTTTGCAAGTTGTGTAGTTGGGATTTTCACAAAATGTTTTAGCAGAACTATGTTTCATATAAAAATAAATACATATTTGAATATGAATGAGTATATATTCAATTTGCTGCATGAGAAATAAAATGTATACAAGAAATGTAATCATAGATTATTCTTTATGGTACAGTTAAGAATCTTTTTTTTTCCTCCTAGAAGATGAAAAATATTACCGACATTTCATTTTGATACAGACTAGGGATGCCGAATATTCGGTATCTATTCGGTAATCGGCCTATTCGACCATGTTACCGAATATTCGGTTTGGCCAAATATCAAACTAGTCGGTATGCCGAATATCGAAGTATTTGACTGAGCTGAATACTTAAAACTTTTAAAACATAATTTTAAAAACCCTGTACAACTTCTACATTTAACAGTCAACTTATAAAGATATTCAGAATAATTAGAAACAGAATCCTATTTAAACAAAAGAGAATGTTTTTACATTATTTATTTGCTGTTTGTTAAGTATTATTTAAGAAAATTAACCAATCACAAGGATTTTCATAGGAATTAGTTACGTACAAATGCAAGTTCCTGAACATTGTCCAGTAAATAATCTGTTTCTTGCTAAGATTGTAAGAGCAACATTTATAATCTCTGAAAATGATCGCCCACTCCAGACACTGATTTAGGATGCATTCAAAAACTTTCTTGCCTAATCAAAGGAAGTAGAACAGTTATTCTTGCTGAGTTGCTTGCCACCATATAAAATTTGAATAGATTGTATTATTTATTTACTTTTACTTCAGTCTCTTCCTGACAAACCAATAATATATGATCCTGTACATTTTTTTCACAATTTCTCTTTGATTTTAAAATTTTTGTTTTAGAATTTAAGAAAATTTTATTCATTTGTTTTAATTCAAAGAAGAAGCCATGAAATTTAAAATTTTATTAATTAAAAAAGTTTTATAACTATCCTCTTCTTAAATAGCTCAAAGCAGATTTTTTTCAGCATAAAATTTACTTGAAAAAAGCTCTTGTTTATCAAAATGAAAGTTTCTGTTTTAAATACTAGGGGGCTCGGCCCCCTACGAGCTACGCTCGCCAACCCCCGTCCAGACACCGCAGACTCTAAATGCATGCTAATTTGATCGGCTTTAAAAAGATTTCGAAAGATTGAATCTCTTCTCTCTATTCTAAAAAAAAGTAACTCCCGCTGTCACCGCCGCCGCCGGTTTTGAATTTTTTGTGACCGGAGGTCTTTCTTCGTTAATATTAAGAACAATAATGCATACAAAAATATGAAAATTGGTAGTATTATACAGAAATGTTTGATAAACACGCTGATGTAGACAGTTTTCAAATCGAAGAATTATTTTAAGAGATATTTAATGCTAAAGTTGGACAAAATCGTTCCATTAAAAAAGTTTTATAGGAGCAAAAACTATACATCGGAATTTAATACTTTTTAGATCATTTTATACGTTATAATTTCCCGGTGTGCAGAAATAATTTATTTTTTTAATTTGACTCATTTTTCGAGGTTTCATTTCTATTTTAAATTCAAATTTTCAGCATTTCGAGAGATATTTTTTTACTTATTTCAGAAAATTGTACTAATTTAACCTGTTGCCAAACTGTATAAACAACGGAAACAATAATGTTTGCTTCAAATTAAAAATTTATTTACGCGTGACTATTATAAACAGAAAAGAAAAACTTTCAAATTAGAATTAAATAATTACGTATAAAAAGCAGGAACTTATTGAAAATTACTTCATCTATAATTACACGTGAATTTTAACAGAGAAAGGATATTGTAAAGTAATAAATTCATTAACATGCGTTAGAAGTCTTAAATAGGAGAAATTACATCACATTTACGTCACATTACACTTATTACGCAAAATGAACAAAAAATAATATTGCAAAATAGTAGTTTAAATTTAAAAATAGCGCGAGACATTTACTTGATATTTTGAGATGAACTTTTCAACTATTTTTTTTTTTTTTTTTTTGACTGCGCAAATAATATTTCATTTCTAATAAAAGCATTTTCACGTGAATATTAAAAAGGGAAAGAAAAGTTTGGTGAAAATTACGTCAGATTAAAAACGATATATTTAAAATGTTTTATTTAAAAGGACTTTCTTTTCGCTTTGTTAAAAAATACCGGGAGACAAAGACTCTGTTTACTTAATTCATTTTATATTAGATGATTTTGAAATGCCATTGTATCTTTTAACAGCAGCTGATTTTTCCGTAAAATTCCCCAATCAAAGAGAAATGAATAGAAACCCGTTTATAGGGCGATCGCCTTTGTTTTTTTAATTATAATTCAATCTTCCAAAAAAAATTCAATTAAAGCCGATCAAAGTAGCGTGCTTTTAGAGACTGCAGTGTCTGAACGGGGGGTTGGCGAGCGTAGCTCGTAGGGGGCCGAGCCCCCTAGTTATAATTAAAAAAACAGTGGCGATCTCCCTATAAACGAATTTCTATTCATTTGTCTTTGATTGGGGAATTTTAACGCCAAATCTGCTGCGGTACTACTTGATTATTCTGTCGATCAATTTCGCCAAATTATATAAATCGCCAAACCACTCGCCAAATTATACAAATTGATATAATTTTTATTTTAAATAACGAAAGAACAAATAAATTCGTACAACATTAATAAAAACACAAATAAAACGTCGAAATAAAAATAACTTGATGACGTATACACGTGTAACAACATTTCAAAATAAGCTAATATAAAAGGAATTAAGTAAAGAGAGTCTTTGTTTCCTGGTATTTTTTAACAGAGAGAAAAGAAAGTTCTTTTAAATGAGACATTTTAAATTAATTCTCAAAATATCAAATAAATGTCTAGTGCATTTTCTAAATTTAAACTTTTTGCAATATTATTTTGTGTTCATTTTATGTAATAACTATAATGTGTCGTAAATATGACGTAATTTTTCCTAAGACTTCTAACGCATGTTAATGAATTTATTATTTTACAATATCCTTTCTCTTTTAAAATTCACGTGTATACTTTTTATGACGTAATTTTTAATAATTTCTTGCTTTTTATACGTAATTATTTAATTCTAATTTGAAAGTTTTTTTCCTGCTTATAATAGTCACGTGTAAATAAATTTTTAATTTGAAGCAAACATTATTGCTTGCACTTTTTATACATCTGGCAACAGTTTAAATTAGTACAATTTTCTGAAATCTGTAAAAAATATCTCTAGAAATGCTGAAAATTTGAATTTAAAATAGAAATAAAACCTGAAAAAATGAGTCAAAATAAAAAAATTAATGCAATCTGCACTCCGGCAAGTTCTAACGCATAAAATGATGTAAAAATGATTACACTGCCATGTCTAGTTTTTGCTGCTATAAAACTTTTTTAGTGGAACGATATTGTCCAACTTTAGCATTAAATAACTCTTAAAATAATTCTGCGATTTGAAAACTGTCTGCATCAGCGTGTTTATCAAACATTTCTGTATAAAACCACCGATTGTCATATTTTTGTATGCATTATTTTTGTTAATATTATCGAAGAAAGGCCTCCGGTCACAAAAAAATCAAAACCGGCGGCGGCGGCGGTGACAGCGGTAGTTACTTTTTTTTAGAATAGAGAGATTATGTAAAATTGTTTTAAAATTTAACATTTTAATGCCTTTAAACTTTGAAATATAAAGTATTCGACAAGCCGAATATTTGGTATTCGGCCGAATAGTTCGTACTATTTGGCTGGCCAAATATTCGGTATTTGGCCAAAATCACTATTCGGTGCATCTCTAATACATATAAAAACACATACATCATATTTGTGATAGTTTATGCACACACATGTAACATATGTGCAGATTCAGAGAAGTCTGCTATTCAGGAGTTCCATTATGGAAGTTTTATTGTATATAGAATCTATATTACAAATTTTTCCTCTAAAAAATATTTTGCCCATTCTTTTGAAAAACTGGTCAAGACCCACAAGAGTTAAAACCCAACCTACAATGAAAAAATGTAGTACCAACTTGACCCGAGAATTGGGCCAGGTTTGGATAAAAACAGCTTACCGAACCAAATGCAGGATCCTAACCCAGGTACTGTATAAAAGTTTAATTTCATAACTTAAAAAAAATAACTATTTTGATGTAAATTACTTTTGAACATTTGAAATATTTTTGTAATTGGAACTACATTTTTAAAGTCAATGGTTTATAAATTAGCTATTGGGTAATAATAAGAGGGGGCACCCTATAGATCATTTTCAATTGACGTCACACTCTAGCAACTAGCTTGGCAACAACGTGAATGTTTTTTGTTTGCCTCCCAAATTTCCCAGGTTTCTCCACTTTCATTGGTTGAGCGCTAAAAGATCGGTGATTTTGATTGGTTGGTGGAATCTTGGGGGCAGACTTGTATAAAACCAAAAACTTTCTGCGCACGCAAATATTAGGTCAAAAACTTTCTGCAAATTAAATTAATGTTTAATAAAATAATGTATTACATTATTTTGACGATATTAATTAAAAACAGTAGTTTTAAAGTAATTTCCATTTAAATTAAAAATTAATCGATATTAATTAAAGTATAATTATTTTAGTCGAAAAAAATAATAAAGCTAAAAATCCATGATAAGAAAAGGGGAATTCTTATCAATTATTTTGTCAATGCATTTAGAAACAGCCCAATCCTTAATATCTATGTGCACAAAATACCAGTCACTCTGTTCACAGAAAGAATACGGCATTGCTTCAGAAACAATTGAATCACATTTTATAGGGAGAGGTTTATTCATAGGTATCACCATTAAAGAGAACTGATGCAGGAATGAAAGTACACTAAAGCCATTTTGGAGCACCTTTGGAGCAACAAAAATCTGCTTTTGGAGCAGTAAAATCCATTTTTGGAGCAGCAAAAATCTAATTTTGTAGGTAATGAAATTAAAATTATGTTTTTGGAGCAGACTCAAATTCTTACGCTAATAAACTCCTAAAAATTAAAATGATTGCTATCTTGAAAATATTTTCACATTTGAAAGAATAATTACTCAGATAAAATTTCTGCACACATTTTACTAACTCTGGGCTAACTAAACGACAATTGGGTACAGATTGCAATAATGAAAAATTAGCAGCAGGAAGAAAAAAAAATCAGTTTATTTGGCTTTAAAAAATATTATTTTAGAGCAATAATTTTAATTAATCAAAAGAATGGAATAATTAAAGGCCTATGAATACAACATACAGGACTCCCAC
This sequence comes from Maratus speciosus, assembly GCA_963932465.1. NCBI lineage: Eukaryota > Metazoa > Arthropoda > Arachnida > Araneae > Salticidae > Maratus > Maratus speciosus. The sequence continues at coordinate 414,360,728 of OZ010792.1, read as the reverse complement.
TCAACTTTTATAGTAAAAAATGGTAAAAGGGGATCTTTTTTTTTTCTTCAAAAAAAGGGACCAAAAAAGACCATATATTTCGCATAAAAAGGAACCTTTGCGGACCTAATTTCAGCAAATCATAAAATAAAGTAAACAAAATCCGCGCAATCATTTCACGAAATTAGCGTTTTTCGCGATCCTTTGACAAAATTAACATGATTTTACAATCTCTTGCCAAAATTTGAGTGTTTTTTGCGATTTTTTGCCGAAATTCGAGTGACTTTCACAATCTTTCGAAGAAATTTGCTTATTCTTCGCGATCTTTTGACGAAATTTGCGTATTTTTGCGATCTTTTTACGATATTCGCGTATTTTTGTGGTCTTTTGACGAAATTCGCTTGTTTTTCGCAATCTTTTATCGAAATTCGCGTGTTTTTGCTGTCTTATGACGAAGTTCGTGTATTTTTTTGCAGTCTTTTGACGAAATTCGTGTATTTTTGCGATTTTTTGACAAAATTTGCATGTTTTTTTGCAATCTTTTGACTAAAATCGCATATATTTCGGGATCTTTTGGCGAAATTCGCATGTTTTTCATGATCTTTGGGTGGAATTCGCTTGTTTTTCGCGATCTTTTGTAGAAATTTACAGGGTTTTTTTTCCTATCTTTTGACAGCGTTTTGTTCGGTTTTTCGCGAAACTAGCGATCCTTTGAGAAAATTCACGTTTTTTTTTGCGATCTTTTGACGGAATTTGTATATTTTTCGCTATCTTTCGACAAAATTCGCTTGTTTTTTCCGGTATTTTGACGAAAGTTGCTGTTTGTTTCGCGACCTTTTGACGAAATTCGCGATCTTTTGACAGCGTTTTGTTTGTTTTTGACGAAATTCCCACTTTTTTCGTGATCATTTGAATAATATGGCACGTTTTTCGTGATATTTTGATAAAATTCGCAAGTTTTTCGATTTTGACAAAATCCACGTGCGTTTCACGATCTTTTGATCGTGGTTTTTTCATTTTTTGATGAAATTATCTTTTTTCTTTCAGGATCCTTTAAAAAACTTCGTGTTTTTTTCTGCGGTCCTTAGATGAAATTCACTTTTTTTCTGCGATGCTTTGACGAAATTGGTGATTTTTTTTCTGCGAACGATTGACGAAATTGTTTTTTTTCGCCGACCATTTGTTGAAATTCGTAATATTTTTAAGTGATATTTTTTATGCCTGAATTTTCGGGCTAATGGCTGATTTTTTTTTTAATTTTCAGAATTAAATGCCTTAAATTTTCAGAAAATTCGGAACAGAACTACCCCTGCCAAACAATAAATAAATCATACATAAAATTGGGAAATATTTCTAATATTTCGGTATTTAAAAAAAAAAAAAAAAAAAAAAAAAAAAAAAAAAGTTACAAAAACAAAAATTACTTTTTTTTTTAAATTTTCTGCAAAGTTCTGAATTTTGCAGAAAACTTTCCGCTCACGGCATGCATCTATATTATGCAACTCTGCTTGGGGGCATGTGAACATGTGGTTGAAACTAATCTATATCGAAGTTTCAATAATTTTTTCGGTTTCAGTTAAGACTGTTAGAATTTTCAATGCAATACATTTCAAGTTAAGCTTGTTCAAATTTTACACCATGATATATAAAATTTTCTTTTCTGCAATTATTTCCTCAACTTTGCTTGATTTAACAGTATTTATTTTTTTTACTTGATCGTAGAATGACTTATTCCATCTGAAAATAGATTTTCAAGGAGACTTCTTTCTATGATACATTTTTGGTATAATAGTTTGTTGTGTTCAGGGATGATTCTGCGTTTTAAAAAAATTTCAGAAATTCACAGCAATTTTTCTGAAAGATTTCAGCAGAAGGAGCAGAAATCTCCTCCCGGTGCAAATTATGCATTTTTCCCATGATCCTTTGGTGAAATTAACATTTTTTCCCGTGATCCTTTGACAAAATTCGCATTTTCTCCCCACGATCCTTTGGCAAAATTCACACTTTTGCCGTGATCCTTTGGCAAAATTCATGTTTTTTCGCAATTCTTTGATGAAATTAGTGTTTTTCGCGATCTTTTGACGAAATTTGCATTTTTTCCTCGAACGTTTAACAAAATTTGCATTTTCCCCCCTCCAAAAGATTGACAAAATTGATTTTTTTTTTTTTTTTTGCAACCATTTGTCGAAATTCACGATATTTTTTAGGTCTAAATTTTCAGACTGACGTCTGATTTTAAAATATTTTCTGAACTGAAAGCCTTAAATTTTCGGAAAATTCAGAACAGAATCACCCCTGGTTGTGTATGATAACCAGATTTAGCAATATTCCTTCCAGATGGATTTCAAAGAAAAAAAAAAAGACAATTTACAGAGAATTAAAAAAATGTATTTCTTGTATACTTCAGTTTAACTGGGCTCATGTTATCTAGCTTCAACTGTATTTTGAACTCCTTATTTAGACAGAAAAATTATGTTTATGTTATTTAAGTAATTTTGTCTTACCTTTGCATTTGCACTGCATATCGGCGATGCAAAATTACAATCAAATACAGGAGTGCCAGGTAAGCTCCCAAATGAGAAAGCACTGCGACTGCGACTACCATCATTTAGAGAAATATCAGAATTTAAAGGGGAAAGAATATCTGAAAAAATAAATAAATAATATAAAAAATAATATCTAATTTGACAAAGTATAAATTACTAATTATCAGTGGAATGTTGATTGTAATAAATAAGTATATCGATGAATCTTTTTATAAATGAATAAAATGTTTTATTTTGTTGATCTCCACTTACAGGAGTGCTGAATTGTTGTTACATTCTTGAGAGCTTGGTTGTGGGATTGATAGAGCTAATCATTTTGTTGCCATGAGAGGGTAGGCATACTGAAGGAGTAGGATATGACACACAGGGATAATCTTCCATAATTGATCCATCTCCAATTAGCATTTCAGCAAGCATGGTTTGGCACAATGCGTTTCTTTTGAAATGTTTCAATCAGGGTTCGGTGATATATATAAATGGATATATATCCGATATTAATTTCAAATTATTGCACAGTACATCTTTGATATATTCAGTCAAAACAAAAGCAAATGAACAGGGGCGTAAAAATACCGGGTGCCAGGTCGCCCAGACGACTAAATTTTCGACACTGGTGCCTAGATATGTCTTAGGAAATGAAAAATAATTCATATTTATAACCTTAATTATTTATGGATTTTTTTTTTCCATGCGCAAAGAAATAAAAATAAATGAAGTTCTCTTTCAGTCACTGAACTGGTCTTATTAAAATTATTATTAAATCATTTCCAGAAATATTTTGTCACATTGAATATTGATTTGGAAACAACTGAAAGTATTGCTCTTGACGAATGGTACGAGTTTAAGGTACTATGCAAAGACATGAAATTTAGTGAGCTTTTGATCAAATCAATAAAAGATGATTCTAAATTTCCAATTTATCAAAATTACTGCAAATTGTATCTGTAATACCTATGGCAACAGCATCCTGTGAGCGAGGATTCAGCACAATGAATTTTATCAAGAACAAGTTTTGCTCTACTTTGACATCACAAAATTTAAATGATTCATTATAAATAAATTTAAATGCACCTTCTGTAGAAGCATTGGATCCTACAAAAAGCAGTTGAACGCTGGTACTTTACATCAAAAACAACAAGACACGTGAGCGGTCATAAACATCATAAAAATTTAAAAGCAAATGAGGACAAATAATAAGTTAACAGTATTGATTTATGGCATATAGTCCTTGAAGTGAATTACATATTTGTACTTTTTAGGTGTTTAAAGAAGTTTTTAACGATTATTATTTGTACTTTACATCAGCACTTCCAATTTTTTTTTATATCAATATTTATAATTTTATGTAACATTACTTTTTTATACAAGAAAAATTTATATCATGTGTCAGATATATTTAATTAAAAAGAGTAATTTGTATGTACTATTATTAACTTATACTGTAATTTCATTTTACGAATCTGTTATCGATAGTAACTGGCTCCTAGATTTTCAAAAAATTTTTACACCCCTGCAAATGAATTTTTTAACTTTTATTGATTGTGTCGTTTTCAGATAAGAACCTTCGCTTTGGCAGGCCTTTTTTAGCCTCCCCCACCCCCTCCTAAAAAATCTTTTCCAAGCTTTACATTTGAAGCCAAATTTTTAAATGTAGAACATAGAATCAATAATTATGTGGGCCAATATTTAACCAAATCAAACATAGCTATTGAAAAATAAACTGACTAATTCAGAGAAGTTATTTACTGCTTCATTAGAATCTTTTCTGGGTTTGGTTTTCTTCAGCTTAAACTGCACAACAAGTCAGGGAATGAAAAAGCACACAAGCTTACATTTATGTTCAAATTTTTCAACAAAAACAAATTATTTTGTATACAATTTTGTTACATAAAACATAAAATTTCCTTGAAACTTTATAATAAATTCCATAGTTTGTTTTTTGTGAGTGTAAAAAGCAAATTATGTCTGCTTTCAATTAGTTGATCTTTAATTTTGTTACATAAATGGGGAAAAAAAGACATTTAGAGTATTGTTTTATTAAGTTTTCATGCTAAGAGAAATATGTTTTAGTTTCTAATTTATATTAGGTCTGAAATATTTATAAGCATCAATAAGTTGACTATTTTGAAAAATATCAGATATAGGGAAGAGCGGGGTACAGTGGATCACACTGCATATTTTACTTATTTTTAAAATTTTAAAGCTTTTCTTTTAAGCTAATTGATAATAGCACTGGATTGATTACTTATAGCCTTCAGAACACATTGTTAACTCAGAATGAACCCTTTTATTCTGACTGGTTGTTTTGAGCTCCTAAAAGTAAAATTTTTCATCATCATACTTTTCTTTATTGAGTAATTAAAGGTTATGGATAAATAAGATAAAAGAACTTTTTTGAAAAGGTAAAACACTGGACTTTATTTAATTTAAAAGTTTATATGCTTAAAAGAAAACTTTAAATAATATTTTTATGAGTATGTATTGAACTTCAACATGGGGCACAGTGGTCCGCAATGAATACTGCTCCTGTAATGAAGAATTTTCAAAATATTTAAAAATTGTTTATTCTCTATAAAGAAATAGTGTTTTAAAATAGTCAGTGATGGAACAGCATGGACCTCATTTTGGAGTAGCAAAAAGCCATTTTGGAGCAGCAAAAACACTCATTTTGGTGCAGAAAATAACTATTTTGGAGCAGCAAAAAGCAACTTTGGAGCAGAAAATAACTATTTTGGAGCAGCAAAAAGCAACATTGGAGCAGAAAATAACTATTTTGGAGCAGCAAAAATGCTCATTTTGGAGCAGAAAATAACTAGAGTACAGCGTCGATTATCCAAACTCCAATTAACCGAACTTCCAATTATCCGAACAACCTATTTATCTCAAATTTTTTTATGCGAACTTCCAGTTATCCAAAGAGTCTATTTCTCCCAAAACGTTTTTAACCGAACTCCCAATTATCCATTGGCTTGGAATAAAATTTTAAATAAAGAAAAAAATTGACAGCGCATCAGACAATGTGGAATGTAAAACAATAAAAGAGATGGGAATAATCATAAGCTATAAAGATAATAAAATTAACGAGTGGTTAAATAGTGAAGTACATGACGCTGGGCATCAGATTTTAAATTATTATGAGATTGTAGATGAAATTCATGATGAAAAAGGAACTGAAGAAAATAACAAATGCTCTGAAAAAAACCCAGGTCCTACACACAATGAAGTCTTTGAATGTTTGAAAACAGCTATGAAATGGCTCAAACGGCAGAAAAATGTTGATCCTATTTTCCCATTCAACTAACGTATTTAAGAAGAATTAGAGATATGGCAGCATTGAAAAGAATGGCTTCGTTGAAACAAGCAACAATCAAAAATTTTTTTGCATAAATTATAATCTCTGGAGTTCAGAAAATAATAAAAAGAGAGAAAAAAAAATTAATGATAAAAATGTAAAAAAGACAAAAACAATTTTTCAACATGCCAGCACTAACTGGTGCTGCCACTCCTAAACTTAGATAATGTGTGAAGGTTTTAGTATAGTCAGAAACATCCCTTAAATTGTCTGTCCATTTATCCGAACTTTTGCTTATCCGAACTCGGATTGGCCGCGACTTGTTTGGATAGTCGGCGCTCTACTGTATTTTGGAGCATCAAAATGTCATTTTGGTATTCTTTGACGAAATTCGCGATTTTTTTCTGCGATACTATAACGAAATTCGCGTTTTTTCTGCGATTCTTTGACGAAATTCGCGTTTTTTCTGCGATTCTTTCACAAAATTTGCATTTTTTCTCAATCCTTTAACGAAATTTGCATGTTTTTCGCGATCTTTTGACGAAATTTGTATATTTTTTGCAATCTTTTGAGAAAGTTCGCGTATTATTCGGACTCTTAATTGAAATCAGCGTGTTTTCCTCTATCTTTTGACGAAATTGGCTCGTTTTTCGAAATCTTTTGACGAAATTTGCTGTTTTTCGCGATCTTTTGATGAAACTAGCGGTTTTTCCGCGATCTTTTAACGAAATTCGCGTTTTTTCACAATCTTTTGACCCCGTTTTGTTCGTTTTTTGACGAAATTAGCGATCCTTTGACAAAATTCGCGATCTTTTGACGAAATTTGCGTGTTTTTGCGACTTTTTGATGAAATTCGCGGGGTTTTTTCGCGATATTTTAACGAAATTGGCGTTTTTCACGATCTTTTGATCGTGTTTTGTTCGTTTTTTGATGAAGTTAGCTATCTTTTGGCAAAATTCACGGGTTTTTTTCGCGCTCCTTTGACGAAATTCGCGTGTTATTCGCGATCTTTTGATAAAATTTGCGTGTTTTTCGCGATATTTTGACGAAATTCGCGTTTGCGATCTTTTGACGAAATTCGCGTGTTTTTCGCGATCTTTTGACAAAATTCGCGTGTTTTTCGCGATCTTTCGACAAAATTTGTGGGTTTTTCGCGATATTTTGACGAAATTTGCTTTTTATTCGCGATCTTTTAACGGAATCGCGTTTTTTCCTTTGGCCGCATTTTGTTCGTTTTTTAACAAAATTAGCGATCCTTTGACAAAATTCACGTTTCTTTTTACGTGATCATTTGACAAACATCGCGTGTTTTTCGCAATCTTTTGACCAAATTCACATGTTTTTTGGCGAAATTCGGGTGGGAAATGATCGATTTGGATCAAGAATTATTATCGAATTGGCGCAGTTGGGCGCAATTTTGTTGAAAAATTATGCGCAGCATTTTCGATTTGGCGCAATTGGAGCAGCTGTTCCATCACTGAATAGTTATTTAACTATAAAATAAAGTAAACAAAGAAAAATGACAATTTATTTAACCCTACAATGCATAGAGTAGCAATTTGGCACACTTTAAATTTCATGTTATATGTTGTTCAGATTATAATGTAGCCATCTGACACTTTAGTTTTCTCCTAAATTATGGATAACAGTTCACATGTAATTTAAAAAATGTTTTCTTGTTCAATAAGCAGTTTTTTTTGGGGGGGGGGGAGGGGGGGGGGAGAAGGAGAGAAATGAAAATCATGCATTGTAGAGTTAACATGTTAAGAAATATTTTGTTTTGTGTTTACTGCCTTTGAAAAATATAACTGTAGCCTAATAAGAAATTACATGACATCACTGGATTGGTTATTTATAGCTTCAGAGCACATGGTTAGCTCATAATGAACTATTTTATCCTGACTATTTTGAGCTTCTAATAAATTTTTCATCATCACATCTGTCTTAATGTTTGCTGATTTTTTTTGTACTTAATTAATAACTTATTTGCAATCACTCCTGTATCTTATATTGTTATTTTCAAAATATAATAAATTTTTTGATAATTTTTTAGTTTTATGTTTTTTGTTTCAAAATGCTACTTGCAAATTTGTATTATATTATTTTGGAGGTAAAGGGGAAATAAAAAAGATTTAGATTAATTATAAATAGATTTATATTGTATTTTAGATAATAACTAATAGTGGACCACTGTGCCCCAGTGGGTGGACCAGTGTACTCCACTTCTGGTGCACACTGGTCCACTTTATGGGTTATATTAAAGAAAAAAAAAATGAAAAATGTATTGGGAACTATGTTCTGTGAAAATTATGAGGCATGTAGAAAGGTTTAAAGAATGCTCAAAAATATTTTCAGGTAGATTGGTCTTTCCATTAAAGAGAAAAAAAAATCTTAACTGCAAAAGTGGACCACTGTACCCCGGAACCCCGGTCTCCCCTATATGGAAAATATTGGATATAAATATCAAAATATTGGATGTTTTTGATATTTTCAAAAATATCATGATATTTACGAACCCTGGTTTCAATGATATCCAGATTCATTTTAAATCAAATTTTTGCTAATATCATGCACATTTGATGCCAGGTTTTGGAAACAGACATTGATTATTGAAGATTAACATTGGTGATATGCAAACAGCATTCTTAACATTGTATTTTACGTAAATAATAGATACTGGAATCTTAATTGTGTTTCACAAATCAAATAATTTTAAAATATATGGAATCAACATCAGATATAGTGAAACTACTACAATATTGATGCCAGTGTTTACATTTCTTTTCAAAAGGGCAGGGCGTATTTGCTGAAAAGGGCATTTTCGTCCTGTAAAAGGGCATTTTAAAATTATATAAATTGTTTTGTTCTATAGTTATTAATTAATTTATTTATTTATTTTTGTTATTCCCTCTTTAAATATATATATATAACTGGCATTCAAACAAGTGGATAAGTGTGATCACAGATCGCACAGAGGGTTTCGTTTAATATTCCTTTCAAAACACTTTATCCTTTTGAAAAATCTGTTAGTTCCCCATTTCGCAACCAGGGGCACACTCTATTCTAAACAAACCTCTATCCGAATGAAACTCCGTTTTACATACTATCCATAGATATATTAGTCGAGGGGATTGGGCCCATAGCACCCGAGATAAGTAGGCACCCCTGGTGGTAAAAAGTGGAAGTAAAATATGTAAGGCTATGGTGCATAACATGAAAGAATGGTTAAAGTGGTGTCGGCAAAAATTGGGAAATTGCTCCCTGGGTGAAAAGGGCGGAGGTTAGAAAAATTGCTTAAAATACACAAGTTAGAGCCCGGAGGAGTAAATAGTATGACTTTTTGAAAATTTTATGATTTGTCATGTGGTCTGAGGTATTCAGTCTAGAAGTCTGAGGTCGTATGCAAAAATTCATGTCTCCAACTTAATTAAGGGCTCTCTTAGGAAGAATTCCTTAAAATACATAAGTGGTAGCCCAAAGGGTTAAACGTAAGACTTTTTCAAGATTTTATGATTTGTCGCCTGACCTCAGGTGTTCTGCTATAAGTATGCAAAATTTCAAATCTCCAGTTTAATAAGGGGCTCAGTTAGAAAGAATTGCTTAAAATACACATGTGGGAGCCCACAGGGTTAAATGTACGACTTTTTCAAAATTTTATGATTTGTTGCATGATGGTATTCAGCTATAAGTATGCAAAATTTCACGCCTCCAACCTAAATATGGTCTCACTTAGAAAGAATTGTTTAAAATACACATGTGGGAGCCCAAAGGGTTAAATGTACGACTTTTTGAAAATTTTATGATTTGTCCTTTGATGTGAGGTGTTCAGCTATAAGTATGCAAAATTTCACGTTTCCTGAAAATTTTATGATTTGTCATTTGATGTGAGGTGCTCAGCTATAAGTATGCAAAATTTCACGCCTCCAACCTAATTAGGGGCTCATTTAGAAAGAATTGTTTAAAATACATATGTGGGAGCCCAAAGGGTTAAATGTATGGCTTTTTCAAAATTTTATGGTTTGTCATTTGATGTGAGGTGTTCAGCTATATGCATGCAAAATTTCACGCCTCCAACCTAAATAGGGGCTCACTTAGAAAGAATTGTTTAAAATACACATGTGGGAGCCCAAAGGGTTAAATGTACGACTTTTTCAAAATTTTATGATTTGTCCTATGATGTGTGGTGTTCAGCTATAAGTATGCAAAATTTCAAGTCTCCAACATGTATAGTTTCTGAGAACGGGCTCTGTGAAGGACAGACAAACAGAGAAGCGAGACGAATAGGGTTTCATCAGATGAACGAAACCCTAAAATGAGGTTTTCGCCAAATTGGTGTGAGAAAAAAATCGCGCCAATGTGGTGCGTATATGACATCTGTACCTTAGTATTAAGCCCTAAATTTCCTGAGGGCATTTCGAGGAGGAGGGGGGAGGCATACTCTGGATTATATTATCAAGGCAAACTGAAATTGGGCTATATTTTTAAGGATATCATAAAATAATCTGATTAAAATAACTCCATTTTTTTAATATTCCACTTATGGAAACATGTGCCAATTTGGGATGATTTTGAAATGAAAAATGCATTAGGATTTGAAAACACAATACAATATGCAGCTGCTGCATGTTTTTTTTTTTTTACATTGATTTATAACTTACAACACGTGAGCCAATCAGAGCAGCAGAACTTCTGTTTTCAAAAGTCAGGGAGGAGGGGGCTGAGGAGAGAAAAAAGCCAAATATTTTGAAAAAAAAATAGAGGACACAGAAACTACTGGAAAACGGGACAGGGCACATCAGCAGTTAAAACAAAAAGGGCAGGGCGCAACGCCCTTTGAAAAACATCAAATGGGGACACTAATTGATGCCTAAAAGAGAAACACAAGTTTAGAAGTAAATTTAAGAGTAAAATGGTTGAAAACAAAGTTTGGTATTTCCTTGTAAGACACAAGGAGCTGATTGACAAATTATGGAAAATCTCTTATAATAAAGCTGCTTTTAGATAACAACTCCCTATATCATCCCTATCTTTCTGAATTTTCGCAATATTTGACTGGGCTTTTTATATAAGTTGAACTAAGTAACTAACTACAAAATTAGGAAATAAAAATTTTACTGAATATTTCACGCATGCACAGTTAAAAATTATTTCATACAAATGTCCATATCCCATCAAATATTCAATATATTCATGTTGTAATTGCAGCAGGGGAGAAGGGGGCACATGTGAACAGTGCATATTTCACTCAGTTAATTTGAAATAAAAAAATTCACCGATAGATGGTGGTACTGGTACCATTTTTTAACTGAATTTTCTGAACAATAGGCCATTTTGATTTCTGGTAGTTGTAATTTGTTTGTTTTAGAAGGTGTGAAGTAAAAAAGTCTTCCATGTTATTGAAGTAAAAATTCATTGAAGACATTTTTTAAAGTAGAATATCAGTATTGCATTCTATAGTGACATTAATGAGGTAAGTCTACAAAAAGTTTTGTTTCCTTATTTCAATTAAAAATATTTTTTTTTTATAAATTAGACTTACGTTGGTAGATGGGGCACTTGTGAACAGAGCATATGGGGGCAGATGTGAACAGTTCATAAGTATTTTTTAAGCCTGCGAATGCATTTTTTTTTTTTTTAAGTTTAAAATTTAATTACCCTTGTCAAACAACAAATTCAATGTTTTTAAGATTGCTTCACAGTTTTAATTTACTGGAAGTTAGATAACAATTAAAAGCGGTGGCTTTCTGTAAAAACCAATATGCTTATTTGTTATTATTTAATGATTTCTAGTTTTAAATATATTTATTTTTTTCTTAGCCCATATTAAAGTATTTGTAAGATATTTTATGAAAGTAAAATTTAGTTGGCCAAAAAAGAGTGATAAGTAGTACTGTGATAATAACTAATTTTTCTTATTACAATTTTACTAATTTTTAAAACCATGATGCACAATTTTGTTACACACATTGCACAACCTTTAGAAAAAAAATAAAAATACAATAACAGAATTATTCAATAACTTATTTAAAAGTAACACAGTTTTGCTATGCTTGACTCAAAAAGAGTGGGTATATTAGTGTATAATTTTACGAATAATGTCTTGTATCTATGTTGAAACATCTATTGATTTATTTACACAACTAGAAAGAGGGCATCTAATTAGATTTTATCACAGTTTTTATTTAAAAAAAATTATTTTTGTCTTATTTATGTATGTGTTCACATGTGCCCCAGCTATGTTCACAACTACCCCTCCACCGGGACACATGTGAACAAATAGAATGATGATAGATATATGTTAGAAATTCTTGATAAATGCATCCAAAAGTTTCATCAAAAGAACAAACAAATTATAAATATTCATTTTTGTTTCAATAGCTCATAACAATTTTGAGAAAGTCAAAAATGTAAAAATTGTTCATATGTGCCCCACTCTCCCCTATACTGTTTCTACTTATCTTTTTCAAGTTTTCAGAAATTTGTATTAAATTTGGTTGAAAGCACTATATTCTAGAATCTAGAAACAAAGAAATTTAAATTTCAGAAACATTACAGGGCTTGAATTTCAGGGAGAGATGGCAGGATTCGCATCTAAAATTTTCAAATCCCGTCCAAAAGAATAATGTGGGCGGGAGGCTCACGTCCAAAAAATTTCACCCTTTTCTGGAAAATTTTTCATTTTGAAACTACGATCAACTCCCCCGAAAGCCTTGTGAATTTCGCGCGACCGATTATCACACTTTGCGAGTTTTTTACTGTGAAAGATCGTTGAAATTCACATTTTTTTCCTGGGACCAATAGACAAATTTCACAATTTTTTCCCCGAGATTGGTTGACAAGTTTTGCGTTATTTTCCACGAGCGATTGGGGAATTCAGAGGTGATTCTGTTCCAAATTTTCCAAAAATTTTGAAAAATTGGTCATCAATTCGGAAATAAAAAAAATATAACAGAAAATATCGCAAATTTCAACAAATGATCGCCGAAAGAATAAATTTCGTCAATTGTTCACAGAAAAATAGCCAATTTCATCACAAAAGATTGCAGAAAAACGCGAATTTTGTTAAATGATCGCGAATAAAACACAAATTTCGGCAAAAGATCATGGAGGAAAAAACGCAAAATCCATCAAAGGATTGTGAAAAAACACATATTTATTTGATCAAAGGATTGCAAAAAAATGCAAATTTCAGTAAAGGATCGTGGGAAAAAAAACGAGTTTTGGCCAAGGATAGCGGGAAAAAATACACATTTCGTCAAAGGATCGCGGAATAAATGCATTTCTTCAAAAGATCGTGGAATAAACGCGAATTTAGTCAGAGCCACAGGGAAAAATGCGAATTTTATCAAAAGATTGCAAAAAATGCAAATTTTATCTAAAGATTGCAAAAAAACCCCTCAAATTTTATATAAAGATCGTAAAAAATCCTGCAACTTTTATCTAAAGATCACAAAACCCCCACAAATTTTATCAAAGGATCGCAAAAAAAACACAAATTTCGCCAAAGGATCCTGGAAAAAACGCGAATTTCGTTAAAGGATCGTGGGAAAAACGCGAATTTCGTCAAAGGATCGTGGGAAAAACGTGCGACAGTGTCTTTAGAAAAAACAGCACACAAATATCTATGTTTATTATTATAGGTATAGTTTTTAATCTGAAATAATATACTGAACTAGCTTTTGAAAAAGGGGGTTTAACCGGAACCCAGCTTGCAGGAATCTACACTCAACCTGAAATCAAGCCAAACCAAAAGTTTACTCGACCTGACTTTTACTAAAGTTTACTTACCGCCAAAAAAGTTTACTCAACCTGAACAAAAAATAATTAACGCCTGGAGAGGATTTCCCAATCCCTTTCCATCCCCTACTGTAACCTTTTAGAAAATTTGCTGTGAATTTCAGATTTTTTTTTTATTTTTTACTCAGAATCAGCCGAGAATTTCACGGCTACTTTTTGCGACAGACTGACGAAATTCACAGTTTTTGCGATTTTATCTTGCAATCAATCGAAGAATTTCATGATATTCTTCCCTTGACCAATCGAGAAAATTTACGGGTTTTTTCCCTACGCCTGATTGGCATATTTCAGGATATTTTTTCCCATGACAGAAAAAGGAAAATATCCAAAAGGGTGCGCCAAAAAAGGACAGTAAGTGCCACCGTGTGCTGCGATCTGCCAAATTGGTCTAGATTCCGTACTAAGCAAAAATAACATTAGAAGGACTGCAAAGATCTCGTGATGCACATGAAAGAAAAATTCTGAGCCCCAATTAAACACATTTAGAAACACCAAACTAGTTGATTCTTGCAATTCACTGAAATTAGGACATGACAACTTAAAGTTAACCTACATTTCTCTCTCGTGTAAAAGAAGAAATGAATCAACAGTTTTCATTTCAAACTTTGGACTTTGTTTAAAATTTGAATGCATAGAAGCTTGTTCAAAGGAAATACCAGGGAGTCTGATTTTGACATTAATTCCATTAAGGATATAATAATACAATTTCGTTCAGAAATGGATATTGATGAGGCCATCACCGAATATACATTGTTCATGAAAGTAATTAAAAATGAAGGCACGTCAGATATTCCAAAGTTTAATGACATTTTTTAAGAGAACATAATCATGTGTTTACAATAATTTCCATCCCCACCAGTGGCTGAGAGGTTCTGCTCTCGAAGCTGGTAGATGGGAGTGCTGGGTTCGAACCCAATCGTGCTTGTCGGCCTAATCGTTCGGAATTTTTGTGGTTTTCTTCGAACCTTGGATTTCCAAGCATAAATACGGGTTAGGTTCCCTTATTTATTAAGACTCCCATGGAGGACACTTCCCCTCCCCCCCCTTTTAGGGCCTACATCCCTCGTGTTGATAACTGGCCGACAAACACAACCAACCAACCAATAATTTCCAAAGTTATAAATGTTGTGCTTGTGCTAAGTTTTACCTTGTAAAAGTGGATTCAGGTCCCAAAATCAAATAAAAAATCTAAATTCAGAATTTCATTTAAAAACCTCATGATTAAAGACCCATAGCATTTGGTTAAAAGTTGAAAAATAGACTTTATAAAAGCTTGACTTTCTTCCTTTTTTAAAACATTTTGCATAATTATTCCAAGTTGTTGATTTAAATTGTTGCAATGGTATTTTTTCATATCTTATCTGTATTAATGTAATTCGTTAAATAGCATGTAAAATAACTGTGGGTTTTAAAGATTTTTTTTCTCCCTCCCAAATAGCTCAACTCCCCTCCATTTATAAATGTTGGTAGGGAGACTCCCCTCCTAGGAAAAATTGAATTTCAAGCCCTACATTAACGCCTTCATGAATATATATATGCTATGCTTACACAAATGCACAAAAACGTTAAACAGGATCCACATAGTCATTTGCTACAGTGATAGACCATTTTGAGCATTTTCTGCTACATGTGTGATCATAAATATTATTAAATTTATTTTTGGCTCGCTAATTATCCCTCCAACTAAATCTTCACTGAAAAATATAAAGTCAAACATGTCCTTTACATCCTCAAAGTTTAAAGACAATTCGTCAAGAATTTCCACAGATATTCATAGATACAATTAAAAGCATCCGGTCACCGCCCCTTAATTTTTGGACATCAGTGAAGTATTAATATACTAGTATATTAAATTATTAATACCAAATTAAAGATGAAAATTGAATGTCCCCCCCCCCCCCTCCAACCACACACACACAAATAAATATATTTCAAGCCATGGCTTTGTAAAAACACACCTACAATTTTTTAACCACAACTTTTTTTTTTTTTGTTAATCATGCTATTAATTGTTGAAGTAAAAATCAATAGCCCTATTTGAACATTTAGTTAAATTTGTTTGCATTTTTAAGAAGTTTTCCCAGATGGTTAAAACTTTATATTTCCCATTGTTAGGACGATAAATACCGGTTTTCACCGAGGTAATTAACGGAGGTTTGAAACATTCTGCCAATTGTGGCTCAAGTACAAAAATAAAAAATTTAATCATTAAATAAAACAAGCAGAGTACCTAGGCTTTACAATTTTGAATCTGATAAAAAAAAAAAAAACAATTGTCTTATATATACAGAAATAATTAAACTATAGTACAATTCTCTAAGAGATAGCTGAAAAAAGAGATTGCCCTCTTTTTAATATTTAATTTTATAGCTTTAATATAATATACAGAGTGTAGGACGAAAACATTATAAAGTTTTGATAAAATAGATATAAATTACGATGAGAAAATTTACCACTACTGAGTCGAAACCGCGCCATAATTAGTCAACTGAAATAAAACTTTTCTCCAACAACAAAATAAAAATATTACAAAAAATCTTTTGTCTGATTTAGAATTGCCTAATTTTCTTTCAAAGTACCGCAAAAAATTATATCTTTCATTTAACAAAGTGGAACTGTTCACTTCTTTAAATATTTAAAAAGGCGATATTAGCATTCAATTTTTGTTGAATAATATTTTCAAACATTTGCGCGGTGACTAATTTGCTTTGTAGCTAAAGATTGAATGTGTCTCCGTAATCGAACCAATAAATGTGTTTGTTTACATTTATTAAAGCATTGTGATTGGTTAGAATCTGAATTGAACTAGCATTTCTTTGGCATATTTTTATTATTGATGCTGCCACTCAAAACATTATAAACATTTATTGTAACCCATGTGTTTGTTTGTAAACAGTATGGAATCTGACGGAATTTTCCGAAATTTCATGACATGATGTCTGTACTTTCTTACTTTTCTATTTCTTTTAGCGATCACATTGACAATGTGCTGAAAATTCCATTGTACTCAGTCACTTGGATGTTTTTTTTTAAAGTTTTTCATTAATTTTAAAGAGTTCAGTTTTAATAAGTTACGTATACCTTTTACTTAATTAGTTGTTTTATAGGCGTTTTCCCGATAATTTTGAAAAATTTTTAGTTTATAAGGAGCTGTAATTCTAATTGAATTCTATACTCATTTTATTTTTTAATGTAAATTGTTTAAAGTAATTGTGATATTAAATGCATTATATCATGTAACTTTTTTTTACATGATTGTAAAATGTGTGGAATATGTGTCTCAATAGCTTTTTTTAGACAGTCTTCATCTTCTGCCAAACTGAAGGTATTCTTCTTAATTATCATGCATTTAAATAATTGAAAAAGACATTTAATCATTATAATGCCCGTTTTGTATTTATTTAATTTAAATTCCCAGTCTATATATATAACATTAAAGGTATTACTTGATTATCCCGTCAACCAATTTCACCAAATTATACAAATCACCAAACTGTTCGCCAAATTATACAAATCACCAAACTGTTCGCCAAATTATACAAATTGACATAATTTTTATTTTGAATAACGAAAGAACAAACAAATTAGTAAAACGTTAATAAAAATACAAATAAAATGTCAAACTAAAAATCACTTGATGACGTACAAACATGTGTAACGTGTTTAATGTCAAGTGAAGGTGACATGTACGATCATCCATTATTGACACTTAATCTTATAGTTTGGCAATAATTTTTTGGTCGACAGGATAATCAAGTCGTACCACATTAAATTTTATGTGGTCAAGTGTGGATAGTATATTTGATTGATGCAATTTCAGTGCATTTATATGTTTAAAGAAAATTTGAATACCAAGTCCTCTCTCATAAGTGTTACTATTACAGTATGGATTGTAAAATTAATACAAATGCATTATAAACAATAATAGGTAATTTTGAAAAACAAAGAGTCACACACACACACACACAAAATCTTGTCTTAGATTAGCTTAATGAAAATTTAATACTGACTTTCTGTTTTTATAAAACACTTAGGCACTTTAGAAGTCAGTGTATTAAATAACATTGATGTTTCATAAGTTTAAAGATTTGGCTTTTTCTTTTCCATAGTTAGAAAATTAATTACATATCAAATAACATTTCATTCAATTTACTGAAGTTTATATGATTTTATTTTGATGAGTTATAAAAATTTGCATGCTATTTTTGACATTGATCTTGCTATATTAATAACATTGCCATGTATTTTACTAATTTATAAATGATGATCAATTTATCATGCAGTAGGTATTAGCTGTATATAAGTAATTAGTTGTCAAAGATTTAATGAATTATAGCAAACATTTTATTGATGATTATTTCAGTGTTAAGTACAGTTTGATTACATATCTTTTAAATTCTTGCTCCTTTTTTTAAATGAAGTTTTAATTTTTCTTGGCTTAAAAGACCATTTATTTTGACAGAAGAACTGAAACGGTCTGGTTATAGTCACTATAAAGTAAACTACAAATACAATTTCATTGATCCTGACACTGGCACACCTTGCAGTAATATAAAGTGCAGCTGGGGATATGCTAAATGATAAAGTAAAAAGCCTCACTGATTGGTTTGATTTGATGTCAACCCAAGTTGTACCTCACATGGAAGCATATATATTTAGTGTTATCCTAAAGACAATTGCTAACCATTTTCTACACAGAACAAACAGTATATATGGATAATAAATAGAACTCAAAGATCACCAGTGGCAAGCAATGAATACAAAAGTACCAATTCATCTTGTTTCAGTTTTCAGTAATGATGTGCAAGGATGGGAGAATTTTCATGAAATTTTACGAGCTAACAAGATGCAACATATAGTTAAATTGTTCTGAAAAAAATTATGCAAAAATAATTCATAACTACAATGCATTTTAGTTGTAATATTTTTGAAAATATTTTGTATAAAATTAAGAAAAATATGTAACAGAGGAAAATTTAGATTAAACTAGAACTTAATGTCATGTTTACATTGCAGCAATTAGGAGAGGAACATGAAATTTGTCAAAAAAAAGTATATACAGTATAAGATCTTTATAACACAAACCTAAAAGCGCAAGGTTTTGTGTTACATAGAATTTTACATTATAAAGATCATTTCATAAATCATTTAAACTTATCTTGTAAACATGGCCAAATATGTCTGAACATATCAATATACAGTAGAAGATCTTTATATTTCACTCCTCTGCAGAGTTGTATAGTATAGACACATGCCGTGCACGGAAAATTTTCCGCAAAATTCGGAACTTTGCGGAAAATTTTTTCGAAAAATAAAACGTAATTTTTCTTGTAACTTTTTCTTTTTTTTTTCTAAATGCCGAAAAATTAAAAATATTCCCCAATTTTATCTACGATTTATTGATTGTTTGCCAGGGGTGATTCTGTTCTGAATTTTCCGAAAATTTAGGGTATTCGGTTCCGAAAATTTAAAAAAATCAGCCATCAGTTCGAAAATTCAGACATAAAAAAGTATCAGTGAAAAATATTGCTAATTTCAACAAATGATTGCCGAAAAAAAGCAAATTTTGTCAATTGTTCGCAGAAAAAAAAAATCACAAATTTCGTTAAAGCATCGCGGAAAAAACGTGCATTTCTTCAAAGGATCGTGAAAAAAAAAAAAGATAATTTCCTCAAAGAATCGCAGAAAAAACGCAAATTTCGTTAAAGAAGCGTAGGGAAAAAATGAATTTCGTAAAAGCATAGCGGAAAAAAACCAATATTTGTCAAAGGATCGCAAATTTCGTAAAAGAATTGCGGAAAAAAACTAATTTCGTCAAAGGAGCGCGGAAAAAGACGAATTTCGTAAAAACATAGTGGAAAAAGCCCGAATTTTGTCAAAGGATCGCTAAAAAAACATGAATTTCATCAAAAGATGCAGAAAAAGTGCAAATTTCGTCAAAGGATCGCGAAAAAAACGAATTTCATCAAAGAATCTCAGAAAAAACGCAAATTTCGTAAAAGCAGAATGGAAAAGCACAAATTTTGTCAAAAGATCGTGAAAAAAAAATGCAATTTTCGTCAAAGAATCGTGGAAAAAAACTAATTTTGTCAAAGGATCGAGAAAAAAACGCCGTTTTCCGTCAAAAGATCACGAATTTCATCAAAGGATCGCGAGAAAAAACTGATTTTGTCAAAGGATCGCCAAAAAAAATGCGAATTTCGTGAAAAAATGGGAATTTCGTCAAATGATCACGAAAAAAAACAGGAATTTTGTCAAAGGGCCGCAGTAAAAACTCATTGGTCTCTTTAATGAATATACTTATGAATGAACCTCTCCCTATAAAATGTGATTCAGTTATTTCAGAAGCAATGCCACATTATTTCTGTGAACAGAGTGACTGGAATTTTGTGCGAAGAGGTCACAATATTAAGGATTGGTTTGTTTCTAAATGCATTGGCAGAATAATTGATAAGAATTCCCTTTCTTATCATGCATTTTTCGCTTTATTATTTTTTTTAACCAAGGTAATTATTCTTTAATTAATATCAATTAATTTTTAATTTAAATGGCAATTATTTAAAAAATATTATTTTTAATTCATATCGTCGAAATAATGTAACACGTTAATTTTTTAAACATCATTTTGCAGAAAGTTTTTGACCCAATATTTGTGTGCGCAGAAAGTTTTTGGTTTTATACAAGTCTGTTCCTCTGGACGAAAATTTGTGCAAATTATAAATTTTTGCATAATATAGATAATTTCATTTTATATTGCAGAGTTGCCAAGTCTCTGGCTTTTTGCACACCACTATTATTTTAGAGAAATTGTTGTTCTTTTAAATTGTCTAAATACTCCAATTAAATAAAAGAGCATATTCTGTATTAAAATACTGGTATCCAAAAAGCCGGAAACTTGGCAGCTCTGATATTGTGAAATTGCCCTATAAACATGATCAAAATACACCTGGATAAAAACATTTTATTACTTATTTTCAAATTTTTTTAATTTAATGATAGCAATTTTTTCATTAAAAAAATCGGGATTATGGAGAAAAAGACGAAATAATGTTTGAAATTTAGTCCTTTAAAGGGTAGCAATATTTGTACAATATGGATTGCTTGCAAGGTCTTCTTAAGTGTAAAATTCATTGTTTACATTACAGAAGTTGAGCATTATACAGAGAATTGCATTATAAAGAATTGTGTCATTTTTGGTAGTATATTTTCGATATCTTGCAGTTTTAAAAATAGCAAAAAAAATCACTTGCCCTATTCAAAACTTTACTCACCATTAGTGAGTAGATTGATGAAATTCTTCATCTCTGATGATGTAAACTAAAAAAATGTTATTTTATTTAGAAATGCTATTAAATTTTTGTTTTGTGTTTTTATAGAATTTTAAAGAATGTTTGATTAGACGAGGTCCCAATTCCTTTAATGAAGTTGCAGATAAATTCAAGGAAAAATTCAGTTTACATTTTTGTTCATCTGTATTACATCTCAGAGGGTCTGACTTAGTTGCTCAACCAGTCTCTGATGAAAGAAGAAACCTTTTCATGTGGAATGGTGAAATATTCACAGAAAAATTGGTACTTTTATTGTTATGTCTGTTTCTTTTAAATAATTTGGTTACTACTTGATTATCCCATTGACCAAAAAACTATCGCCAAACTGTAAGGTTAAATGCCAATAATAGCTGATCGTAAATGCATATTCACTTGACATTAAACACGCTACAAGTATTTGTTACTACGTCATGAATTTATTTTTAATTCAATGTTTTATTTGTATTTTTATTAATGTTTTACTAATTCATTTGCTCTTTTATTATTTAAAATAAAAATTATGTCAAGTTGTATATTTTGGCGATTTATATAATTTGGTGAAATTGATCAATGGGATAATCAAGTAGTACCATAATTTGTTATATATTTGTTTATACCTTTCTTACGTGTTATTTTTTAACACATTGTTTTCTTATTGAGAAAATCGTCTTGCATTTTATTATGTCTACATATGATCAATTAAAAAAATGCATCTGCAGGGTTGCCACACCACCAGGAAAACACAGGGGATTTTGAAAATTTCCTAAAAAATCTGGAAAACACAGGAAATTTTTTTTGTTTCTGGTATTCTCAAACAAATAATTTTTCTCGGCTTTAAAAAAAAATTCACTCTGCAGAAAAAAAAGCTTAAAAAGCGACGCGAAAATTCATTTTCAATGAAACTTCGTCAAAGCACATTTCTGCCTATATCCCTTTTCTTGCATATGACTGAATCCACAAACCGGCTACGCTCATCCTATCCATCTGTGACTGCGCATAACAGTCTTTCTCTTTGTTTTCTCCCTTCAGTGTGCATGCACCTGGCACCGCAAAAATAAAACAATGTTAATGCACTTGGCATGTACTTGATTCTCAAATGCTGGAGTTCTGTTTTGTTTTAGTTTGTGTTTTATTTGACTTAAATAAGAGGTGCAATTCAATCGATTAAATTTCTTATAATGAGTTCTTCAAAGTCCGTATTTAATACAGATTGGATGGATTCACATGTATATCTAGATTTTTCCCATTGGATTGCAGAAGTTCCAAAAAATCCATTTAATGCGTATTGTAAACTTTGCAAGAGAATTTTCAGCCTGAGCAACATGGGAAAGCAAGCTGTTACAAGTCATGCAAAGAATAAAAAACTTAACTTCACGATCAACTTTGTCTGAAATGTTTGATTTTGTACCCAAAGAAAGTGTTAAGAAAGAAGATAACACTTTGGTTTCTTCAGAAATGTTGGTGTCTGTTACTAGTGAAAATAAAAAAGGTCTATCCTATTTCGTGATGCAGGAAAATACATTCAAAGCCGAAATTTTATGGGCGATGAAGCTTGTTGCATCACGTTCTTAATTTAATTCATTCATTGTTCATTGATGTATCTGAGATATTTTGTCATGTGTTTCCAGTCAGTGACATTGCTGAAAAATGTACTTTAGGACATACAGAAATGTCCTGTTTGATTTGTTATGGATTAGTTCCCTTTCAGGCATGCCATTTGAGGGAGGCTGGGGGGGGGGACAATAGCCCCCCCCCCCTAGAAATTTGATATTTCAGAAAATTTATCAACCATCAAATGTCATACTCAAATAAAAATTTAAGAAATGCTCAAACATTAAAATAACTTATTAGGTTTGATTGCAATAAAAACATATGCATTAAATAAATGCTTTATGCATAGAAATTAATAATTATCAGTAAAATTTCCGAATGCCTTACTATTCGAACTTCTTCAAGGTGAGGCATATATCATTAATGGTACTTTGGCTGATTTTAAAAATACATGTGGGAAAATTATTTTATTAATTGCTTCTCATCTGTGTACAACTTGATCATAGAAAAACTCATCCCCTCAGGCTAAAAATTCAGGGGTGGAGTTTTTTCAGTTAATTTGTTTTCGGGGGGCGGGTGCGGTTATAATTCAAGTTCTTAATTATCCGACTTTTTATACTTTTTTGGATCATTAGTATCACATTATATTTACAGAAATCATTGCAATGTTATCAAATTATTTAATTATTTGCTTTATTAAATCATATTATATGAAGTACACTCAAAAATTTACAACGCCTAGGACTGGAGTCTGCGCACGCCCTATAAAACAATTTCTTCAACCGACAGACTTTCACCAAAAACCGAAGTAAAAGAAAATTACCCCAAATTTTGACACATTTATAACAAAGTAGTCTATAATTTTATCCCTTATGTACAAAAATGTTGAAAATGTATCTCCATTAATAGCCAAATATATAGTTTTTTCATTTGAAAAATATTCAGGACTTCCTTTTGATAAACGATGTCATTCTGATTCTGACCGAAAGAGATAAAGCACAATCTGAAAAGCTTAAGTCTGTCTCACCCGTAACGAAGAAAAAACGTCAACCTGTCCTGATGCATGACTATCATTTCATGTAAATACGAAAACCGCTGAAAAGATTTCCATTGAAAGGCAGCCTGACCCGAAATGAAAGAAAGTTAATCCATATTTTACAAACAAATTTCGAAATACGAAAATGCTTTTGTTCACTTACTTAATAAAAGGAAAATTTTCATTCCAATATTCTGGTGCCAATGTGGCATTTAAGAATTAAAATTAAGTGGTCCAAAAATGAATCACCGCCCTTGAAGGGGTTAAAGCAGTAAATTGTATTATGTTAATCGTTTTATAATACTGTTAAAAAATACTGGGAGGCAAAGACTCTGTTTACTTAATTCATTTTGTTTTAGCTTCTTTTCAAATGTTTAACTGATCTTCTTTAATCAAACACGAAAACAACCATTGAATGTTTTAACAGCAACTGATTCAGCCTTAAATTTTCGCAATTAAAGGGTATTGAATGGAAACCCATTTACAAGGAGATCGCTTTAGGTTTTTTCATTATAATTCAATCTTCTCTAATCTTTTTAAAACCGATCAAATTAGCATGATTTTAGATTCTGTGGTTTCTGAACGGGGGTTGGCAAGCGTAGATTGCAGGGGGCAGAGCCCCCTAGTATGTATATAAAATAATTAAAAAGTCCATAGAAAATAACAGTTTTTCTTTTGTAAATTAAATAGTGCCATTAAAAATATATATATATATTAATCCAATAAGCAGTAACATTTATTGTAACAATATTTGCACAATTCCCAAAATAAAAACGATGTTGGATAATGTTTTCATTTTTTACAGAAGTTTCGGAGTGTAGGTCAAAAGATTTTTTTTTTCCCCATTGAACGCATAGTATCCAGAGCAGGAGCAGTGTTGTCGGATTTTAGCGTGACCAAGAGAAGCCATCCATGTTTATTTGTTTTTAACCACTTTAAAAAAGCTGACTTTTTATAGGGGAGAAAATTAAATGGCTTATTTATATTCAATAAATTGTGTATAAATATTGTAAAAAATGCTTTTGTATGTGAAACAATGAATAGGTTGCCTGAAAATATGTTACCAAAATTCCTTCTCTCACCAAGGCTATTTTCCATAACTTGTTAACTCCCTATACTGGAAAAGTACCAAAAAATATATACACATTAAGGATAATGCATTAAATTAGAGACTCCAAGATAGTATTTTATAACTCAATGTTCATAAATCCACATGTATACTATACATTTTAAAGATTATATTTAATTAAACAATGACAAATCGGCACTCATAAAAAAGAAAACATTCGGTGCTTATCTATTTTCTCACTGACCACTTTATATAATAATAAATAACTCTCACCATACAATGAGATTCAGCAGCAAAAATGCATAAATGTGATGTCACATTTGAGATTTTCAGCCAATAACCATGACTGAATTTTTCATCTGCGTATCTCAACAACGAAATTGTCAAGAAGGTACTTGAAAAAATTCTTACTTCTATTAAATTCAATGGCAGATCCAAGGTAAAAAGTCTCCAAGTCGACATACCTAAGCTATTTTTGAGGCATTTTAATCTTTTAAATGCTTAAAGTGAATATACGAGTATTTTTCTTACTTATTCTTTATTGCATCAAGATTCTAAAATACGCCTTATACCAGAAAAATTGTATTAAAATATTATATAAAAATTTAAATTATACATAAAATATTTTATTACAACTTTCCCGGTCATATAATAAAGGAAAATTAGAGACTGTGTATGATACTGACAGTTAGAAATTACCTTTCCAAAGGATAAATATCCTGTTTTCAGCCAACTATTCTTAGTTGACAAATAAGCTTCAAAGTATTCTTTATTGAACTACTTAGGGAATAAAGAAACAAACAGTTTTATATATAGTAAAACTTTTTTTTTAAATAACTGTTGTATTAAAACTGTATCTAGAAAGTCCATTGTGCTCAAAGCAATAAGTCTATAAGGCAATAATATATCTTAGCAATACTTTTCATTCATGAACATAAAAAGAATCAATAGAAGGAAAAGGGATTGTTTTCTCTTTTTGAAAGACTCAGAATAGTGAAACATCCTGACAGGGATCTGTCCAGACTTTTTTCCCAGGGTCCTGTTTTTGTGAAATTGTGAACAGCTTTTTACATTTGTGAAAAATCTAGTCATAATTTTGTGAATTTGAAATGATCGTTATATTCAGATCCTTGTTTATACATTTTTGAGAAGATACATGTATGTAAAATACATATTTTTTTCTTTATATATGTAAAAATGACAAGTCAGATATTACTTTTAAATGATTAAATTTGTTAAAGGTCCAGTTTAAAGATGAAAAAGTTTTGTGAAAGACCTATTTTTAAGACAAAGAATTTTGTGAAGGGTCCTGTTTTAAGGTGAAAAGTTTTGTGAAGGGTCCTGTATTGAGATAAAACATTTTGTGAAGGGTCCTGTTTTCAAATTAAAAATTTTGTGAAGGTTCCTTTAAAGGCCCCAATTTCTTTTTTGTAAACAAACCCCTGCTGAAGCTTTTCATACATATAAAAAATATAATACAACTCTTCCTAAAAAAGCTGAAAAGTCTTCATATATTGGAATACTTGGCCAAATTAGTTGTTCTTTTGGTTTTGGATGTAAAAATAATTCTGCATCATTGATTACGTAAGGATTTTTTTCGATCCATCATTATAATAAGAAGGCTGCTATAATGAATAAACCTTCTATTGAGCGTCTAATGAATATGTACTAATGGGCTGTTCTTTGTTCGAAATCCCAAGTTTATAATATCGCTCCCTCCTTGGAAACTTTCTAGATCTGCCCTTTATTAAATTCTGTTTTTCTGTAATATTTAAATTTTCTGACATTTATGCATTTACACTTGAAATAAAAGCATATCAAACTTTGTGTAGAGAAGTTGCATCAGGAAGTGGTAGAAGAATGGAACTTTGAAAATTTTTGTTACATAAATCTAAAGTTTCTAAATTTTGCTAAATAAGACTTTAATTAAGATTGCATCATATTAGAACCTTAAACATTTCTTTTAAATTTTATGTTGTAACAGTTTTCTTACCTTAGGAATAGTTTTTCTCGGAGCAAATTTACCTTAAGGGGACTTATTTGGTGGGGAAGAAAAAAAGTTGAATCCCATGTTATCCTATGGGAAAAATAGTTATCCTTCTTGTTCATTCAAATTTGGAAATTTCAAAAATATTTTTCTTCAGCACGTAGATAGGAAGGTTCTTTATCCCTCTGTAAGCTTCAAATTTTTATATCTTCTTTTCAGTCATAAGCTACAAACGAGCAAAGAATACTTTTTATGCTTTTTGGAATTTTTTGAAACTTTAACACAAATTTTAAAATACTCATAATTATCTTTAAAATATTTTTAGGTTACAGAGGGATAAAGAACCTTCCTATTTATCTGATGAAAAAAATATTGTTGAAATTTCCAAATTTGAATGAACTAGATGGATAAGTATTTTTTTCTCCTTTCTTATCAGATAAGCCCCCTTAAGATGTGAGAGCATTTTTTTCTGATTTCCTTGCATACTCTTATAAAGGGTATACAAACACAGATATAAATTTTCAAGAAATACAGCTTTATGTTGATAAACCCTAGTACAAAGTTAATTATATAGTGTGGAATGTTGTTCATAAAAGTAATGATATTTCTATATTATTCCGTAAAACTTTTATACATAGTATTTGATAATGTTTGTGGCATACTGATTGGGGGAATACTGGTGTAAAATATTGAATTGAAAACTATGCATTTGAAATCAAAATGATTTCTTCAAATTTTTTTCTTTATTTATTATTTTATTTTTTGAATTTTTAGGTTGACAGTAAAACAGATTCAAATAATAAAAACTCTGATACTAGATTTCTAGCTCAACAACTGTTTGAAGCAAAGAACAAAGCTGATATTCTCTGTATTGTGAGCAGTATTGAAGGTCCATATGCTTTTATATTTTATGAGGTAACTTTTTTAAGTGATTCAGGTCTTTAGTACTCCCATGTTAATTTTGTTTTTTATGCAGATATGAAAGTTTTCTATATTGTTGCAGAAATCAACTGTTTTGTATGAATGCCTTTCTGGCTGATGCTTTTTATTTTTTGGCTGTTTTTTTTTTTTTTTTTTTTTTTTTTTTTTTAAGATTAATTCAAAAACAATGAAAAATTGTAACCTAACAACTTATGCTGTACATATATGTGTGCAAGTTAATATTGCATGGCAATTTTGTATATGTGTGGACGTAGAGATCAGTTTTTATTTTTTTGTCCAACTTTCATTTTTATGACTGTTTATGTTAATGAATTTTGTTATTTATTTCTTCGGGGCTATATGTATATGACGTTATCAACATTTTGCTGATTTTGGAACCCCTCCCCTCATACGTTGTCATTCATCGCCCCCCCCCCCCCCCCGTCCCGATGACATTGTTATCAATGCCTAAATTTTTTGTTTTTTAGATTATTTTTTTTTCTCTATATTCCCTTGCAGTGATATATGCATATGATTTATACATTTATTAGTCGAATACTTTACGGATTCAAGAAGTCAATGTGAAGTCAAGAAGTGCCGGGGAGGTTAAAAGCAGAACTTTTCAACAAAACAGTAGACAACATTCTTTGTCTTTCTTTGCTGGTAAACATAAGTAATACTTATTATGCTCCTGATTTCTCTAAAAACAAATTATATGCACATATGGCAGAAGAACAGGAATACCAAACGAAAGGGTATTCCAAATTTTAGAATGAAATTATTTTACAAATATTTAATGACTTTAATAACAGCTCTGTATTTTCAGAAAAATATATAATACTAATAATAATAAAGGTAACAGACTATTTGGATGTAAATTAAAAAGTTACTGAGAAAAGAAAAGTTTGGTTCAATAAAAAATTATAATGATATCAATAAGTAAACTCCCCTCCCTCCAGAGATATCTTACGGTGTCATGTGCCAGATGCCCCACCCCGCCCCTAAAAGTGATAACATTATATATCCACAGCCCCTTCACTAAATTAAAACTCTTTTAGAAATGTGTTCATAACTATAATATTTATAAAATATTAAACAATTCTTGAATGTGTTTTTGAATTCTTTTATTCTTGATTCTTTTTATTTTTGTAAAAGATTATTGTCAGATGAAATGTGTGGATTGTTTTAAGATTGACCTAGATTTATTTTATATTGAGCAATAGTGTTCCATTTATATTGTATGTTCTATAATTATTATGTAAAATAGTTTTTGTCCATGGTTGGATCTACACAAGAAAAACCTGAAAATTAAGTAAAATTTTAAATTAAACCTGAAATAATTAAAATTTGATTCTATATTAGTAATGAAATTATAAGAGAAAATTCTGTAAAACCAAATTCCTTCCGATATTTATAGAATTTTAGTGCTATTAGTTTGTGTTTTCTTCTACATTTTTTATGCATACAAAGGCTAATTAGATCTAGACTTTTAACTTATCTGAACTAGGGATTGACCGAAGCAGCAATTTTGCCGAATACCGAAGCTTCGGTCGAAGTGTACACCGAAGCTTCGGTATTCGGCAACTGAATACTTGAAACTTTTTAATGCGCATTTTTGCATATATTAGCTTTTTTAATAAGCTTTAATTGAAATTAAATTCTCAGTAATTTAATTCAGTTACATTTTTATTCTAAAATCTAATTACACAAAAAAATTAATGACTTCTTTCCACTCACAAATTCATTAACCCATCACTTATTTTTTATTATTTTATAACTAGTCAATACCCAAAAATAACATATGAAAGTATTAAAATATACAGGGTATTATTAAGGATAAGGATTGTCTGAAAAACAAAAGTTCATTCAAATAATAAGAAACAATGTTGTCATTAAGCTGATTTACTGATTGTCTAAATTTAATTATAAACATTTTGAATAGGAATGTTCTCAAAATACAAAAGGTATTACATCAATTTGTACATTTAACTATTTTCTATCAAATTATTCTTAGAATATTTATATTTTGATTAATATTTTAGCGTTGTGGTGGTGAAAATAAGAAATTTGAGCGATTTTGATATAATGGTTATAAAAGCTATAGGATAGGCATAGGGGTATACTTATTTGATGTATGTATTTTCTTTAATATACACCTTACATATACAAATATGAACTCTGATATACTTATTTGATGTGTATATTAAAGAAAATGCATATTAAATAAATTTTAGTAAAAAAAAAACTAATGTAGAAGTAAATAAAATTAAATGATAAGGGAAAGATGTGCATCTTCCTTACTTTTTTTTCCTCTGTTGTAGACAGTTGTTTTGATTTCACACCTATGTAGACTATTTTAGGAAGGAAAAAGTTTTTTTTAAATAAAAAATGGCCTTTGACTTCTTTTTTGTAGTGCAGCTTAACTCTGAACTCATGCACATAATATCGAAACTCATTGTTTAGCCTATTCTACTGATAAGTAAAAGAGAATTCTTCTACTTCTAAGGAAATACTTATCTGCAATTATTCGGCCGAATACTTTTAAGTATTTGGCCAAAGCCGAATATTCGGTTTACATGCCGAACCCAATCCCTAATCTGAACCATTATTATTCTTACCCCCATATTATAATGACCACTATGAACAAACAACTCTTACACGTGAATTGAATGAAGTATGAGGGGCGCACTGAAAATTTTGAGTTATAGCTAAATGGTATAAGTAGATCTTATCAAAACGTAGGAATATTTACCAAAAGTAGTTCCATCCAACATCAAAGTACTTTTGACGACAAATTTTCCAGATTAAATTCTGTAGGCAATCTATGAAAAATGTGCTTCTCTTCTATAGCCTCACAACTTACCAAAAACTTATCAAATCTTAGGAATATTTACCAAAAGTAGTTCCATCTAACATCAATGCACTTTTGACTACAAATTTCCCATATTAAATTCTGTAAGCAGGCTATTTCTTCTTCTTGCAATCTAGGAAAATGTGCTTCTATAGCTTCACAATTTACCAAAAACTTATAAAATCTTAGGAATATTTACCAAAAGTAGTTCCATCCAACATCAATGCACTTTTGACTTACAAATTTCCCAGCATAAATTCTGTAAGCAGTCTATTTTTTCTTCTTGCAATCTATGAGAAATGTGCTTCTATAGCCTCACCAATCTCACCTTTGGAATAAAAACAGTGTCCCTATATATTTTTTTCAAAATAAAAGTAGTCAAATTCAAATATCATGCATAGTAAATCAGTGTGGATTTTCTATCACTTTGGTGTGTTTTTATTCAAGAAATTCGACTGTTAATATTGCTGAATGTGATGATGTATTATCATGCTGAAGCTTGAATCCTGTAACATTTATGTCTTAAAGAATTTCTTGAAGACACTTAGTGAAGTACCAATGAGCTATAACTGCCTTCTGTGCCTTTGGTTTATGACTTTAATCAGTCTTGTACTTCTGGAGATAACAATATAGAGGGAAGTGTGGATGAATGGGATATTGTCTGTTTCTCACTAAATGAAATGTGTAAATAGTTTCAATTTTTCACTACTGTGCAGTTCATGCTATCAAATTTTTTGTTCGTTTGTTCTGATTCTGAGTTAGAAGAGAATTCATCTCTTACTAGTCCAATATAAATTTTTAGAAGTTTTTTATCTTTAATCATGGTTCGTACGCTTTGGAAAAAATAGAAAAAGTGCTGGAAAAAAAAAGTATTCATTTTCAAGGAATGAAAAGTGCTGGAAAATACCGCGAACTTCGACAAATTGTTGCCGAAAAATATCAATTTCAACAATTGTTCGCATTAAAAAATCGGTAATTTTGCCAAAGGATCGCTTTAAAAATGCGAATTTCGTCTAAAGATCGCGGAAAAAACGCGAATTTCATCGAAAAGTCGTGAAAAAAAACGCGTATTTCGTCAAAGACTAGAGAAATAACCCGAATTTCGACAAAAGATCTCGAATAAAGCGCAAATTTCGTCAGAGGATCGCGGAAAACACGCGAAGTGCATTTAAAGATCGCGAAAATATGCGCGTTTTCATCAAAGGATCGCGCAAAAAACGCAAATTTCGACAAAGGATCGTGAAAAAAACATAAATTTCGACAAAAGATCGTGTAGGTGTGATTCTGTTCCGAATTTTCCGAAAATTTAAAAAAATCGGTCACCAATCCGAAAATTCGGCCATAAAAAATCGCGAATTTCGACAAACGATCGTAAAAAAAAAATAAATTTTGCCAATCGTTTTCAGAAAAAACCCAGATTTCTCCAAAGGATCGCGGAAAAAAACGCAAATTTCGTCCAAAAACCTGTAAATTTCGTGGAAAGATAGCAAGAAAAAAACCCGAAGATTTCGTCAGAAGATCGCGAAAAAATCCGAAAATGTCATCAAAAGATCGCAAAAAAACCCGAAAATGTCGTCAAAAGATCGCGAAAACCCCCCAAAATGTTAAAAAATAGGGAAAAAACCCGAAAATTTCGTTAAAAGATCACAAAAAACACCGAAAATTTCGTTAAAAGATTGCGGAAAAAACCCGAAAATGTCGCCAAAAGATCGCGAAAAACCGAAAATTTCGTTGAAAGATCGCGAAAAAATGGGAATTTTGTCAGAGGGCTGCAGAAAAATCACATAGTTAGTGTCGGGAGTGGATTTCCCCCTCTCCCCCTCTGCTGTAACTTTTCAGAAAATTTGAGGTAAATTTCAGAATTTTTTTTTTTACTCAGAATCATTCCTAGGATCGCAGAAATAACGCAAATTTCTTCAAACGATCGCGGAAAAAGCGCAAATTGCATTAAAAGATTGCAGAAAAAAATCTAATTTCTTCAAAGGATCGTGCAAAAAAGGAAAATTTCATCGAAAGCTTACGAAAAAAGACTAAATTTGTCAAAGGGCCTCAAAAAAAAACACATAGCCAGTGCCGGGAAGGAATTTACCCCTTCTGCTATCTGCTGTAGTTTTTCAGAAAATTTGCTGTGAATTTTAGAATTTTTTAAACTCAGAATCACCCTTGAAAATTTCTTCAACTATACGTTGAAAAAAAATCACGAATTTCTTTAATCTGTCATTGAAAAAAAATTGCAAATTTTAACAATCCGCTGGGGAAAAAATACCACAAAATTCGTCCATTGGTCATCGATAAAAAATGCAAATTTCGTCAATTTGTCGAAAAATCGCAAAATTCGTCAGTTTGATGCCGATTTTATATATTACCTCTCCCCCCCCCCCAAAAAAAATCCTAACATAGTCAGTCATTTAAAAAAAATCAGTCATTTATAAAAATCGCGAATGTTGTCAATCAGTTAAAACTTCACCGAATTATATTAATTCCAAATTTTTCATTGTGTAACTGATAAAAAAATTTTATTTCCTTTTTATAAATTCATTTTAAAAAAAATCTTTTGTATTTAAAAAGTAAAAGTAAATTATCCAACCTGTATTTCAATTAATTTTGTATGGATAAGCACAAATGCTGTAAGGTTTAAGAATTCAGAGAATATTTATTAAAAAGTATATTGTTCACAACTTCAGAAATGCTAATATATGACTCCTGATGAGTGTTCAGAATTCCTAAAATTTAACTGGTTTATTCCTGTTTTCTGCTCTTGTAGTGATACCATACCTTTTATTTATTTATTTAAAAAAAAAAAAAATTGCACTTAAAGAAAATCAAACTCTGTTGTCTTAACTTTTTATTATATATGAAATTTCTTACCATGGTACCTTAATATAAGTTAAAACACATTATTCTTTAAAAAATTTCTAATAATGTCTTGAAAATGCCTGTTATAAAAATTAAAAGATTTGATAAGATTTCTTTGAAATAGATAATCAATGGAGTGGCTATTTTCGCTATGTGTTACTCTACGCCATTTTTATGCATGTATCTAAACAGTCCTTGAATAGTGCTGGAATTTTATCGAGTGTATGAACCATGTTAATTATATGTTACAAAGTATGCTTACTAAAACAAAATTTTCAAGGTTAAAGAATGCAATTAATGAGGCTACAAATTAATGCTATTACATTTTTATGTTATAATCACACATGGTATTTAAGCCTATTTTTGTCTAACCATGTGTTTTGAGGATGAATGGGATGTTAATAATTCTCATTATAAAACTTTGACATTTAAATAATTAATCAATTTCTTCATCAATTCAATTTAATAAATGTATAATGAAGGTAATTATTCAATAGTATAGAAACAAACTTTGTTTCTTCAAATTTATATTTGTTAGCCATGTCAGAAAAATACTGAAATAAATTCTTATTAGCAGAGACATTTGTTAGTCAATATATTGTTGTATTTATTTAAAAAAATAATTTTTAATCTATGTGATATACATAAATCATAGATACATAATTTACACTGAAATATTAACAAATATGCTTGAGGCAAAAATATTCTGTTCAATCAGTGCAAATTGTTGTGCTAAGATGCATTTTATGATTTTTCAGGCCAGTGGGCGTCTTTGGTTTGGAAGGGATATTTTTGGAAGAAGGAGCTTATTGTGGAATTTTAAGGAATCAACATTTGAATTATGCTCCTTAGCTGTTGACATCCAGGAAAGAAAAGTAAAATTATTTTAATTTCTAGATTCAATATAATTGTAAAAAGTATGTCAATTTTTTAAAAAAGTATCTTAACATCTTTTAAATATATTGGGTTTACTAGAAATTTCTCATTTAGTCTTATTTATTTTAATGTCTTATTTATTTATTATATATATATTGTGTCTATATTTAATTACGGAAAACTATACATAAAAATCTTGTGATTGATTTTTCTCAGAATTGTGAAATAAAAAGGTACCTCAGAGTGTAATAACAAACTAGAAGAATGCATCTTACCATACCAAGCTTGGACAATAAATCATCCAAGTGTTTTCATGCATATAATGCAGTCAGAAATTTTTTTAATTGCCCATTTAGTGCAAAGTGGCTTATTTTAGGCAATATTTGGGAATGTTTTTGTGAATAACACAAAATTGGCATTAATTGACTAAGTGTGTGTGAGGGTTGGGGATGGGGGGGGGGAGGGGGAGGAAAGAGAGTATTACTGTATGAAACTGTATTATAATGGGTTGTTGCATTTGTGAGGTTTCTTAACACTTTCCAATATAGTTAAAAGGTGTTTATGAATTCAGCTTGTCTGGCTGTTTCTCCATGCTCTAACTCATGTAAATATACTCAAATTGTCATGTAATTAATATATGTTATTAAAGCTTACTGTGGTATGTTTGATATTGAAAATAAATGTTCATCATGTGTAGCATTTATAGTTCATCAACAGGAGCACTCAAAAGAATTCCATTATATTATGGCCTATAGGGAAAATTTTTGCAATATATTTTAATGATGTTTCACTGTTTCAAACATTGAAATTGATATACATCACTGGGGTGCACTATGAGATGCTTTCTGTTGAATACAGTGTGTAGCATTTATCGCTTATTTACAGGGACACACAAAGGATTTTGTTTACAATGCTATCTATGAGCGATAGTTGCTGAAGTGCACTACAGGTCTGTACAAAAGAATTTGAGTACATTTCCATTTATTGATGGAAATTGCTGAAAGAGAATTTTCAACTTTGTTATGCATTTCCCAACTAAAATTTATTATGTAGTAGCTATGTAGTGTAGATGTACACATCTATAGATCATATGCAGGGCTTCACAAAAGTATTTGAATACTTTTCTGACATTAGATAGTAATTGCTGATATTAGAGCTTTCAAATGTGTTATGCATTTTCCAAATTGTTTACTTAGGTATCTTTCACCTTGTTAGATGGGGAACTTTTATTATAATATTCTAAATTAGCTATAAAAAGTTTCATAGTTGTGCTTGACACAGATTTTTTTTTCTTGTTTATTTTGAACATCATGACCTCATAATGTAGTGACATAACATCATGATGTAATCATTATTGATAAAAGGGCACTTTTATGCTTTATATAATAGATTTTAAGCTATATTGCATCTAAGTTTATCCAGAGTTTTGTTAAAATTAATCACATGATGTATCATGGGCTAAAAACTAGGCATGTTTCATACTTTGAATCTGGTATCTCCATTCCTATTTATGTATGAAATTAGAATGAATAATTGTACCTAATCCTACATTTTTGTTCAGCACAAAATTCTAAATTGCCACCATTATGCTATGTAATTTTTTGTTAAACATTTTATCGATTGAATCAGTTTTAAATATTCAAGTTATAATATTTTCTCAGTGTGATAGAAGTGGCTCATTAAAAGAGGAAGGGATGCTTAGCCTCCCTCCTTAAAACTGATTTAAAATAAACAGAAATTAAATAAAAATATTTCTAATATGAATTAAATTTTAAATGATATTAAATACTTCATCATTATGATTATATCATTTAAAATTTTTCAATGTAAAGCTAAAATGTGCCAATCAGGTCTGTATGCTTCAAGCTGTCTAGCCTCTGGTAGATAGAAGAAATGATAGAGATTGAATTCACTGAAATCACAAGCATGGCTGCTTTTCTCTTTAAAGGGCACAACTGCAAGAAGATTGTTGAGGCCCTCAGTTACTTTCAAAGATAAAAGAAGCGAAATTTTGGGAGAGTAACATTTTATAAAATAAGCTGTGGAAAAAGTCTAAGTCTCGTTGGTAAGTATGAGGGCCAGGTGCTCTTCCAGCCACCTTTTCCTATTCCCATATTACGACCCACTTTGAAAAACATTTTTAACTACTGTTTTTGAAAAGACAGTATAAATATTAATTAGTGCTTTTATTTAGACATCCTTATTTTTTTACATGTTCGTAAATGATATTCTAACAAGAAAGAAAAAGGATGCATCAAGTAGATTATGAAACACTTTCCAACACTTCCAGATCTTACTTCCTTCAACTTTGATCTTATATACATCAATCGCTCTGTAATCCATATGTATCTATTTATACATGCTTATTCAACTATTTGTCTACTTGCATATGCATTCAAGTGTTGTTAGATAGTCGTTAATAATAAACAAAATAATGTGCATGGGGAAAAAAAAATTATGAACGTTTTCAAGACATTTTTTACATCATTTAGGTGTATTAGACCATGTTGTATTTATACACGAGATACCTAATGTTACTTTATCTATTAATAATATCATCATTTATATTTTAAAAACAATTATGTTATAATATCAGGGCTGCCACAGGCGACTATGTTTTAATTCTGGCACCACTTTCTCAAACAGAAATCATTAATACACACTTTGAGAACATTTGCAAGAGAAGTATACTTCGAAATTTATATTAGAAAAATACTGATGCAAAGATAATATAAAAATAGTCGCCCGTGGCAGCCCTGCAATATTTATAAAACTTACTGTGCATTGTAATAGTAAAATACTCTAGTATTTAAATAAAATGTGCATTAACATTTTTTAATTGCTCAAAGTATTTTTCATATGTGTTTGAAATCATCATGCATTTTGCCAATAGCCCATTTCAGTCTCTTTCTCAAAATAAAAAAAATTGTGAAAGTTTGTGAAGTTTTGTGATTCTTAATAATGCTGTTTTAAATGAATAAATGAGAATGCATGAATATTCATTTTATGTTAATCAGTAGAAATTTTTTAATTACTTTGATAAAATGCTATAGATTTATTTGGATTAGAGGAATTTAGGTGATTCTTTAAGTTATTATTGTCATTGTTATTTTTGATTTTTAAAATGTTTGATTTTCAAAATTTAATCAAGCACATTAAAAGATCTTCAAACTAATTATATTAATTTGAGTTTAATTTTTTTTTCTTTTATCTTTCTTTTCCCCCCTTTTTATTAACATTTCTAGTTGAATGCGAGTTTTAATATTTAAATATGTACAAAAACATTAAATAAATATATATTGAAACTATATATTCATATTGAAAACTCCATATATCATAGGCAAAAATTTACTTTGAATTACGTTATTTTTCTAATTTTAGTGGGAAGAAGTGCCTACTGCTGGTATTTTCTGCTTAGATCTGAACCTCAGCATTGAAGCACAAGCATTTGTGATTCATCACTTTCCTTGGTGTAGTTCTGCTTCTGGTAAAGAACTTCAGACAAAAATTGAGCTTTCCGTTCCAAGTAGCATAGCTGAAATTCAGTATTATTTTAATAATGCCATGGAAGTTCCTACATCAAAACTGAATGCATGTACAGCAGTTGAAACATCAGCTTCAAAACTTTTGAGTACTTTGAATGATCATTTAAAAAATAACTTAACTAAGAAAGAACTTTTTGAGAAAATATTAAACATTACCGACTTTGAAGATGAAGTAAATAATTTTGAAACTGTTCTTTCAAATGCAGTCAAAAAACGAGTTGAATTTCAGTTAAATTTATGCAAGGAATGTTATTCTGAAGTATATGAGAAAAATTCTGTTACCTCCTGCCAACATTCTCATATAGGTGTTCTGTTTTCTGGAGGACTGGATTCGCTAGTCATTGCATATTTAACCAGTAGGTATGTTTATATAAACTATTGTTACCAAGCCCTTATTATCGCATGGACAAATCGGGACTTTGCCCAGGGGCCCCCAAATCCATATATTTAATTTATGAACTATTTACTTTTTGTTTTCCAATTTCAACTCTGAAAATTTTCAAATACAAATTTCATGTTTAAAAGATTCTACTAAACTTTTTTAAAAACAAATTTCATTTTGAATTCACGTGG
Source organism: Maratus speciosus (assembly GCA_963932465.1). Taxonomy (NCBI): domain Eukaryota; kingdom Metazoa; phylum Arthropoda; class Arachnida; order Araneae; family Salticidae; genus Maratus; species Maratus speciosus. The sequence continues at coordinate 414,322,542 of OZ010792.1, read as the reverse complement.
CTCAATGCTTTCGCAAAGCTAACCTCAACCACTATTAAATAAGAAATAATATTTTCATTTTAATAGATTGAATTAACAATGAACTTAAATCATATCTAAACTTTAGTGGTTGAAAATAATCAGCTCTAATTGTCATGAGATAAATTTTCTTCCATATTCAAAGTTTTTTCTTTTAACTTTGAGCTAAATATAAAAAACAAACCCAGAATTGCCATATTTTTAGATTTATTAAAAAACACTTTCTACTTGTGAAATGGAATGTATTTGATTTGATATTAAGTTGAGCGTAGTACAATTTAAAAAGATGTAAAAGAAAGTATCTTTATTAGCTCATATTTACATGTTAGAGTATTTGACACTCTTCCATAAGTTGAAGTTATTAAATTCACCTTAAAGTAGTATAGTAGATTTGCTAAAGTTTTTTAAAATGTTGTTCTGTACTATGAAAAAAAGAGTATTTATTGACGGAGCTAAGAATTTTCTTCTATTTAAAATTCAAGATGCGAAAATATTGTTTATGCACTACACATATGACAGATCTTCAGTTCTATTTGAATAATGTTGTAATGATTCAAATGGGGCCCCCAAATTTATCTTTGCCCAGGATCCCAATTAGTCATGATCAAGGCCTGATTGTTACATCATGTATTGATAAATTTAAAAATGCATGTATGAAAATTAATTTTTTATAGGTAAAAAATCCGTAAATTACAAGTTACAGTCTTCGAATTAATTTTATTTGAAAGTACATTTTTTGTTCTATTCGATGAAGTAAAGATTGAAATTATGTGATGTTTTAAAACATAGGCAATCAAAGGGGTAGTGCAGATTGCTCTGCTTCTAAACAAATTAAAACTTGATATATTCTAAGGCAAAGTGCATACAGACTCTTTAACCCTTTTTAGGTACAAAGTAATTCTATTGCAAAAATGTTGAGATAATTAATTGTTACTGAAATTTATGAACAAATTTATTTGAAAGTAAGTAAATACTTCATATACATTAAAAGCAAACTTTTATTCAAAAATTCTGGTTGTCATTTGCAGTTTGGAATTAAAATGAAGCAGTATAGTAATATACCACCACCCTCAAGGGTTAAACTTCTTATAAACGAAACCAATTTTCAGGGTGCTAAGAAATAAACCAAATACTTTTGGAAAACTTAAATTATCACAAAACAAAATTTATGTGTCTTCAAATATGTATTATTACTGCTGTGTGGGGAGGGGTATATAACTATATATTTATCGTGGCTCTGAAATATAAAGTTTTAGAATTGGAATTTTGTAATGATTTAATTGAAATTCACAAGAGTAGAAAATTTTGATTTATAAATTTTGCATGAATGAATAGTAACAGTCTTTTTAATAATCTTTCCTAAGTAATGTATAGCATGAAAGAAATTAACTTTCCAAGGAAATTTCTCAACCTTACAAAGCTAAAGATCAAATAATTACAGCTATTCTTTTAAAAAAAGTTAATTTAGTTTTTTATGCTAAGAAAGAAAATAATTATTTTACTTTATTGCAATGTTGTCTTTATCTTTATTATATGTATAAATTACTTTTAAACTGAATGGTTTTCAAGTTTGTAGACTTACAGTTAGATAAATTTAGTTATTAAAAAACATCTTAGTGTACAGCCAGTCTACAGGAAAGTTACATTTAATTTAATAAGTATTTGTTTTAATAATGGTACTTTTTATCATTAAAATTTTTTTGCATAATTTCATCTGTGAAAATATTTTATATTTAATGGAATTAGACATTATTATCATGCTTTGGCTCTGCTTGCCAATCTTAATTCTTGTAACTCTTTCTGGGGTTGCCAAAGAAATGCTATCTGGTATAACTGTTAAGTGCAAAATATTTTATTTTGTACTCTGATAATAGATATTGAAATTGCTGTCAATTGCACATGTTAAAATTTCTATTTATTCAATGAAATCTTGGTGTTAGTCAATATTATCACAGTTCATTAGCCTTCATACATATTTTCTATATATTACAGGTATGTTGACCCTAATAATTCCATCGATTTACTAAATGTTGCATTTGCAAAAGAAATTGAGGTAGATGATGCAACATATGGAGTTAAATTTGACACACCTGATCGTGTGACTGGGAGAATGGGATATGAAGCTTTAAAACGTTTGTTTCCTGATAGAAGATGGAATTTTATTGAAGTAAATATAAATAATTTCTCTCAATGCATAATTTATAAGGTAAAATGAGAGATATTAAGTTTTAAAAAACAAAAAATGTTTTTTGCTCCATACTTGCAAAGTTTTATTCATGACTAGCTGACCCGCCCGTTGATGCCCAAGTCTTTAATAATATTCTTAAATGAACCTTAAATTTGTATGATTTTATATCGTTAAGGCTATTTTGTCTCAAATGCATGCCCACTGACTGTGTGAAAAATTTGCAAAAAAAAATATTTAGCATTAAAAAGGCTCAAATCTGTGCACACTGTGCAAAATCTGTTAGTTCCACTTTCCCCCGCCAGGATGAACATTCTTTTCTAAACAAAACTCTGATTTTGAAGCTATCCATAGATATATTATTCAATGGGATGGGGACTCAAATAAGCATTTAAGAAATTTGCTGAAATTACTATTAAAAAATAATGGTAACCACTACTCAATTAAAGGTGCAATATATTCTACATGAACATCCGACAAGGGTCATTGTTGCCTATGGCACCGTATAGCAAGCGTGCTGCACACACTCTGCAAAATCTGTTAATTCCATATTCCACCACCAGGAAGCACACTTTTTTCTAAACAAACCTGTATCCGAACAAAGTTTCGTTATTCAACCTATCCCTAGATATTTTAGTCGAGGGAGTGAGGACTGAAATAAGAGAAAATTGTGGGGAGGTGAGATGGAGGTACATAGTATTAAAGAGCTGTCCAATCATATATCACATGAGGGGTTCGGAAAAAGTGTGGAAAGTGCCCCCCCCCCCCCCAGGGTAGTCAATTAAGCCCCTAATGGTTGGGGGGGGGGCAAATAGAGGATAAAAATGGATATCGTACCGAGTTACCTCTTTGGTCAGGTTTTCAAGATGGGACAATATAAGGGGCTCCAATAATTAGTGGCGAAGGTACAATTTTCAGAAATTACTATTTGGAAATAGTGGTAATAGTTATTACTTTATCTGTTATAAAAATTTGTATCTGCAGGCTTCCAAAAAAATCAGACTTAAAATGATGATAATTAGTGAAAAAATCTCTTAAGATTTAAATAATTTCTGATAATAAAACATTTCTTTTTTGCTTATAAAAATTGAATTTTTGATTTAAAAAAAAAAAAAAAAAAAAAAAAAAGTTGTCAACCAAATTTCTTGATTATTCAAATTTAAGAAATAAAATATATTCTGTATCTGTATCCAAAATTTGAAATTTGTACCTCATACATATTTTTTATTTTAATATCACTTAAAATTTCCTAGTTTGCAAAAGAATAGTATCTTTTTTTTACCGCAAACTAATTGAATATATCAATACCCAAAGCAGAAGTAAATGTAATACAATCCCTTGCAGGTGTTGGTCAAATAGAAAATTAATTGTCTTTTATTTAATGGTTTTTAATTGATGTTTTATGTTCTCCAGTTCCAAAGTTTAAAAAAAAAATAGGATTTTCTGTAAGAGAAAATCATTCTGAATCTGTGACCAAAATTTCAAATCTTTATGTCAAAAATTGTTTTAAGTTTCAATATGCTTTAAAATATTCCACTTCTTTTTAATCTGTGGTTCTAAAATGCAATTTCATGAAACACACCTGTAAGACAGTCTGGCTCCATTTTCGCAGAAGAAAGACAAATAAATATAAATGAGATTTTTAATTGATATTTCATGTTCCCATGGGTCAATTTAAAATTTTTTGGAAATTCTGAAAGAGAATATTTTTTTGCTTGTGTGTCTGAAATTTCACACTCCTAGGTCGAATAGTTTTTAAGATATCATTGTCTTTGAAAACCTCCAATGTCTTATCGCCATTGCAAACCTAAACTTATATGGGAACCCTTCCCCTTTATCTGGTTCAGAATGACTTTCTTTGTGGTTTTGATAAAATTCTATGCTTTTATTGACTATTTTCAGCGCGATGAGTTCTTGATGAGAGTTCTTTCTGATTTTTAATTAATAATTCAGCTAATTATCAGAAATTTAAAATTCTGAGTCTTAGATGTTGAGAAATTGACCAGTCAAATTTCCCAACTAACACTTATAACACTAATTGAAAAATATTTTTAGCATAAAATATGCAGTGCAAGGTTATAAGGATGAAGTGAGGATCTTGTCATGTAAATATGAATTGGAAATGATAAGTTGAAAAACGTTTGAAAGATATCTTGTAAATGCATTTAAGAATAGAAAAAAAGTTCAATTAAAAAGTTCCGTAAATCAAATCCAGTTTATTGTTCATAATCATAAATTTAAATGTTCATTCAACAGTTCAATACATGCAGATTCGATAGAGACTATTATAAATACTTTAGTAAACAATTTAACTTACGATATGTTACAAGCCATGAATATCTATTGTCTGAAAAATTAAAAACTATTGCAAGAAAAATAAATCGGGAAAACACGAAGCATAAACTCAATAAATTAAATATCCAAAAGTAAACTCATAAAAATAAAAGTTCACTCTTTCTACCAAATTTAAAAGGTGACATCCCGAGATTTATAAACAACCTCGTATCTAGAACATCCATAGTTAAACAAGTGATGGCCGATGATACAGCAGAATGAATCTTTTCTTATACATCGGCGAAAGAGGCATGTGCCGACACACACCCTTTCGGGAAGGTTCGACAGAGAAGCGATTCGTAGGAGCTGATTATGTCCGCTAATTCATACAACGAATATGCTACCGCCATCTGGCAAACAAAAAGCAAGCCGCATATTTTAATCTACTGAGTTGGACTTAGTTGTTTGGCAAAGGATACGATCGGAAGCAACAAAAAGCAAATATGGTGTTAATAAATGAATATAACTTAAAGAAATTAATAGGACTTTATAAATAACCTGAAGATAAAAAGGATTAACTTAAAATAAAGATAAGTTTTACTTGAAATAAATTATATTTAATAAAGTTATTTTAATAAATAAAGCTTGTCAAAAATAAAGTGCTGTCAATTATACTATGAAATAATAAGGGATTATCAGAGACATTGAGGACTAGAAAAGTGATTTTGTTATCCCTAACATCAGGTGCATCAGGAAAGGCCTTGAGCTACCTTCACCCAAATTTTCAGCCTTGTGCAGGCGGTAGATTTTTCTAGCCATAGTACCTAGCCTAGGTTTCTAGCCATAGTACCTAGCCTAGGTTTCTAGCCTAGTACACAGATACACATATAGACAGAGCGAAACTTTCTTTTATTAGTATAGATAGAGAGGCACTTAAATTGTATAAATGCACTTACATTTGTTCTCCTTCTTATCCTTATGTTTACTTCTACATACATACACTGCTTTGGAGGAATTTTATTTCATTATTATTTTTTTAATATGCTATTTAAAAAAATGCTGTTTTTTTCCCCTGTTTTTAAAACTTGCTAAATCTGTTAAAAACTTGCAAAATGGCCCAGCAGTTAAAAGAAATTATATGATGATTCTATTTGCCTATTTACTTTAATAAGAAATATCTTCTGTTATGCAGATTAATACAACTTAAAAATACCTTTCTTTGTTTAAATTATTACAATATTAATGAAATATCTATTATTTTATACATAGCAATTTTTAACATTGCATGTTATTTATTATTTAATTATTTTTAATACATTTTATACTTTTCCTTTCAGATTAACATTACAGACTCTGAATTACATTTGAAAAGGTAAGTTTCATTAGGTTATTTTTTAAAATGTAACTTTGTGCTTCATTGTAATTCTTCTAAATATTTGTATTTTCAAACGGATTAAATTTTTCTACAAATTGTGTCATCTTCTGTTATATATCTTATGTTTAATTCTGAAACTTTGGCCTTCAAATTGTAAAATTTTCCTGTTCTCATTTTTTTTTTTTTTTTCTTTTTTTTAACTTAAGCTTGCATTTTTCTATAAAGGAGTCTGAGAGGGGTCAACTGAAAGACATTTTTTTCTAATTAGGATTAGTGTTGTAAATGTAATGACTAATGAACACCCATATGTATTCGTTACTTTCTGAATCACTACATATTAGAAAGTATTCGTTACTTGTTACTTTCATTTCTCTTTAGAAAACGAATATTAAAAATCATCAAAGTATTATTACACATATTTTCGGCATAGTTTCTCATTTTCAGAAGGTTGTTTCGATTATAATTTGCTTTAACTATTCATTAAAATAATATATATCTAAAAACCTGCATTGATTTAACATTTCATAAAGTATAAAACTTAAAATACTACTTTTGAAATATATGGTCACAAGACTGCAGTAGCAAAAGTCTAATTGTATATTGTATACGAGACCTTTGCAAGAATTCATTACTGTTACTGGAATCTTGTATGAAACCTTTCTATAACGGAAATCTGTGTAAAAGTGTAACAATTATAGTATAATAATAAATAAATACGATTTGTGAAAGTGGAATGCTACCTTGAACGGAAATATTTCAAGGTTCATTTTCATGAAAATAATACAATGCAATTTCATTTGATAAGACAAAAAATCTTGTCTAAAACGAAATATTTCAATGGTTTCTCGCAATTGCGTCTCGGTAAGTATTGTATATATTAAAGTAAAAAATAGCAATGGAGTAATTTAATAGAAATCTCCACTGCTTACTGAAATTAGTAAAACGTGCGACAGCGGAACCTATCTAAAATGGAAACTAGCACTGAGCCAATTCTCAAAAAAATATTTTCTCCTGCTCAACATCGCAAAACTTTCAGGCAAATTCATAGATTCAGTCTAATGCATAAAATCGGCACACTCATGACAAAGGCAATGGTATGGAATCGAATAGTGATTTTCATTTTTCGATAAGTGTATTGCAGTTCAAGTTATTGAATGTTTTTATATGACAATCCTTCAATTACTTTTGCATCCAGAAATTTGGTTCAAAACACTTATTTTGATAGTATCTTTTAAAAAGTCCTTTGTATTTAAAGGGAAAAGAGAGACGCTAATTAATTTCTTAATTATTTGATCAAGAGCGCCTGCTGATTTTATTTGTGTACGAATAAAAATTAACAATTTAAAAAGTTATATTGCATAAAAATACTTTATTATTCCCTAAATACAGCAATAACGAATATTTTATTCTGCTATCAGCTTCGTTCTTTTTATAATAAAATTATGAGCAGTTTTAATACATTAAATGCATAATTAATATAAAATTAGCCTAATTAAAATTTTAAAAGGTAAGCACATCTTGTCTCTTTATTGCTTGGATTCATGCTTCTTTCTTTCTAAAATTCATATATGGACATATTAATCTCTTGGTCAAAAAAAAATCAATTAATACTTACGTTTGTAAAATGCATGTACCACTTTGTGAGATGCATGTGAGATAAAAAATGCAATCCTCGAAAGAATAAACGATTGCATATTCTAAAAACAATTTGTTCTGCTATTTGACCACGTGACTTGAAAAACATCCTTCCAAAATCAAGCAGACGTTTTCGGCGAATGAATGGATGCTAAAGTAACGAAACGACTAAAAAACACCCGTATGTGATATTGATACGGAAACAACTAATTCCGATTCCAAAGTCCGAACACAAACTCTCATCTTTCCCTATCAGGCTACTCAAGCTCCATTCATGAATCATGAAATGAAGATAGCGTATGAAGTTTGTTTCATTTAGTTCTGCAGTACGTTCATGCAGCAACATGTAATGAATGAGTTTCCAAAGTACCGATTCGGCACTTCATATGAGAGAGAATACCGTTACTCAGTAACAAATACATGTGGTTTCCAACAGCTCTAATTAAGATCTTTTAATAGTTTTTAAAACACTGTTTAACATGAGCATACATGGGTGGATGCAGGGAAGGCCAGCACTCATAATGTAATTTTTTTAAAGTAGTAAGATGTAGCTTAATACTAGGAAACAAGGTTGCTGGTAGAAGGAAATCTTGGCAGAGGTAAGATTTTGGAATAGAAGTTCCTTGTCCACAGCTTAGTTTACATTTTTAAAATGTGAAAATAAATATGAAATAAGATAAACTAAGATTTTTTTTTCAGAACTCCCCGTGCAAAATGATTTTTCAATACAAAAAAGTACAAAAATTTCTCAATTAAGAAGCATTAAATATCCAAAAGTTTTTTTTTTTTTTTTTTTTTTTGGGGGGGGGGGGGGGGGGAGGGGATGAGCTCTTTTCCCTGGACTCCCTCCAATTTAAAATAAATATGAAATGTATGAATGTAAAAAGAAAAACGTAATTAAAAATTGTCTTCTCCAGGGTGTTAAGTAGATCCTCCTGCAAAAAATTCTTAGTTTATTTTTTCTTAGTGTGTAATTATTCTAAACTCATTTGGGAAGAATAAATTTTATTATAATTTTTTTAACAATCAGAAATAAGTAAAATTTAGCTGATTAAATTTAAAAGTGTAGGAAGGGACAGTGGTCCTCCCCTCTTTCCCTTGCTGATGCTTATGTTAAGCAAATATATTGATTAGGTACCACAAGCTCCTCCCCCAATGAAATCTTGTGTATGCCTATGGAAATCAGTGAGAGGTGGTTATTTAATTGAGATAATTTATCTTCATTTTCATGCACAATTTTTAATTTTAAAAAATCTCTCTTGTTCATCTTGTATTATTATAAAGAATGAATTGATTCAATTCTTCCTTTTGTAAAATTTTGGTAGAGATTTACTTTTCAATATTTATTGTTTCTTAATTGAGAATTTTTTATGTTGATATGTTTAAAAATATTCTTTAAAAGATTTTTTTCATGTTTTTTTTTTTTTTTTTTTTTTTTTTTTTTTTTTTTGCAAAAAATAGACTAGGCTGTAGACCAAAGCAGCTCTATACCAAAATATTCCCTTGCCAAAATTTTTTCCTGCCAGCTCTTAGTATTTCAACTTGCAGAATGTATTAATTCATAACGAGGGTGGTGAGTTTAGGCTGTACATTTTTGTTATAAATACCACTCATGGCCCACAATAAGTGTCTGTTGCCCAGCCAATATAATCCAATAAGTCATAACTAGAGTCTTGAAATTTGTCCATTTTTAAGAATTAAAATCAAGATACAAACTTGTTTTCTAATTCAGCATAGTTGCAAGATTTGTTCTTAATGTTTAATATAGCAAAATACGTGAAAGATTTAAATTTAAAAATGCAAGGAAAGGATCAGCTCATTACAAACATGTATTGTCAAGTTAAAGCATTTTCAATGTAAATTAGATTTTTGGGAAACGTAATTATAAAATGAAGATTTGAACACTTTCCAATATGCAACATAAAAAATCAAATTTAGATGAAATCAAGTTGTATTAAAAATATACAGAAGACATTTTAAGTTTTTCAATAAGTTTGAAACAAGATTTATTGATTTCAAATGTTTGGAAGGTAAACTTTCTTTGATTTTTTTCAATTTTTTCAGTAAATATGGAATCAGTATCAAGACCAGAGTTGGGCAAAATACATCGAAAAACCATTTTCGATACAAAATACAAAATACATTGGTTTTACAACTTAAAATACAAAATACAAAATACTTTTCAAATTTCAAAAGTTCAAAATACAAAATACATGTATTTTGAAAATACTTTCAAAATACAAAATACATGAAAAAAATGAAAAAATATTATGCATTAAATTGCACTACGCAACTGCAAAACTCGTTTGCAAAAATGATAAAATTTTTAGAAACTATAAATTTCCAACTAAAGAAGCAAAATCAATTAACCCTTTGAGCTCTGATGCTGAATTTCTCCCCACTTAATTGTAATCTCCAAATGTCCCATTGACACCGAAATATCTGACCAAATTTATTTGAAAATAGATCATTGCATTTTTTCATGTAAATTATAACCCGAATCTTTTGTTTACAAAATACTGGTGCCAATGTGACATTTGGGCATTTTGAAGAAATTCACCCCCCAGAACTCAAAGGGACTTAACGAAAACTTAACGAAAGTTAGCTAAAACAAAACTGAAAGATTGTAGCAACAATGTGTTAAAAGTGTATGAAAGTTACAAGAATAACTAATAATGAATAACTATATTTTAAAGGTAGTTATTCACTAGGAATAAATAATATGGCAAACCAAACAAGCTCGCTAAATTGCATCAATTTATTGTGGATCCGATAAGGGATGTCCTGCAGGAGGCATATGATAGCAACGCTCGATATTGAGTGTTGGAAGCCAAAATTAAGACAATATTGATTTTCAGAAAAAAGCATAAAGTGTTTGGTGCAATTCCAACAATACGATATATATAAAAATCTCGGAAATCCTAAAAAAAAAGTAGCATAGAAAAAAAAAATCTTCTGTAGGACGATATACACCAAAATATCACCCATACTAAGTGAATATGATGAAGTTTGATGAAATTCCGTGCATTAGATCTTGAGGTATAGCTCTCACTGCACAACTGCCAACTTCAGATTTTTAAAAAATTAAATACATGTACTACGAAACAGAAAATATATTTTAATAAAGAAAGAGAGAGAAAAAAAAACGAGAGTTTTACATACATGTCAACGGTAATCATAAAAATCACAGCATAACAACGCCACCTGTTGAGCGATGCACCCCAAATTTTATCACCATTAATTTATTTGAAGGCCTAAAATAATATGAAATTGGATTAAATTTTGTCCATTAGTCTTTTAGATATAGTTATTGCGGAAATCATGAAAAACATATCATAGCAGTGCTACCTGTTGAGCGATGTGCACTAAAAGCTAATCGGCAACTATTTCTGTTCAGCTGTATTTTCAGTTTGATGAAATTCTGTATATTCAATCTTATAATATAGCTACCATGGAATAAAATAATTGTTGGACGATATAAACCCAAAACTAAGTTATACCTAGGTCTAACTTAATCTGAAGTTTGATGATTATTAAAATCAATGCATTAGTTCTTGAGATAGCGTGGCCACAGAAATTGTGTTACACACAAACAGACAGACTCGTATTTCCCAAACATAGTTAAATCGCTAGATTAATTTTAACACAATTATTCTAATTGGTAAATAAATCATATTAGATGTAAATTTCCAACTGGGCGAAAAATGTCCGGACCAGGATTCGAGCCAGGGATCTACTGGCTGAAGCCGCCAGTGCTCTACCATCTGAGCTATTCCGCACGAATCTGGTGGAACTCTTTTCACCCAGCTAACCTTAATGATTATAGCATCTGGTCTGAAACCTGGTTCAGCTCAACAGAATAAATCTCAGGTAATGGAACTCCAGAAATCGCTGGATACGAAATTACTCTAGATTAATTTTAACACAATTATTCTAATTGGTAAATAAATCATATTACATGTAAATTTCCAACTGGGCGAAAAATGTCCGGACCATGTTGTTGAGCTGAACCAGGTTTCAGATCAGATGCTATAATCATTAAGGTCAGCTGGGTGAAAGGAGTTCCACCAGTTTCGTTCTGGATAGCTCAGATGGTAGAGCACTGGCGGTTTCAACCAGGAGATCCCTGGTTCGAATCCTGGTCCGGACATTTTTCGCCCAGTTGGAAATTTACATCTAATAGTTAAATCGCGTTCAAGACATCCCTAAATATGTAAATCAATCCAAAAACGAAAGTCGAAAATTTTCACGAATCCAATACTTTTTTTTTCTGTATTAGAAGAACATAAAAATAAATCAGTCTAGTATCAGTCTTTTCAATCAGTCTTTTTTAGTATATGTCTACAAAAGAAAACATTTTATAATAATCTGATACGTACGATGACAGCGAATAAAATTGTTATTTACATGTATTTTTTAGCTCACAGGCTATCAAAGCCTGAGAGCTAATGTGCCCGCCCGTTCTGTATGTATGTACGTAACGCGATAACTCTTGATAGAAACATCCGATTTGCTTAAAAAAAAATTTCTAGGTTCATTGTGATAAGGCGCTTCCCTGATTAGTTTTGGGAGTTCATTGGTTAAGGATAAAAGGGGAAAAACGGGGTTAGTCCAACCACTTAATTCAGATAAATGGGTTTTTCAAGCAGAATCATTCAATTTGCTCCGGATTTGGTATACCGGTTTATTATGTTAAGGAACTTCCCTGATTAGTTTTGGGGGTTCATTGGTTAAGGATAAAGGGGGGTTAGTCCACCCCCTTAATTTAGATAAATGGGTTTTTCATGCAGAATCATTCGATTTGCTCCGAATTTGGTATACCGGTTTATTATGTTAAGGAACTTCCCTCATTAGTTTTGGGGGTTCATTGGTTAAGGATAAAGGGGGAAAAGGGGGGTTAGTCCACCCCCTTAATTCAGATAAATGGGTTTTTCATGAAGAATCATTCGATTTGCTCCGAATTTGGTATACCGGTTTATTATGTTAAGGAACTTTCCTGATTAGTTTTGGGAGTTCATTGGTTAAGGATAAAGGGGGAAAAACGGGGTTAGTCCACCCCCCTTAATTCAGATAAATGGGTTTTTCAAGCAGAATCATTCGATTTGCTCCGAATTTGGTATACCGGTTTATTATGTTAAGGAACTTCCCTGATTAGTTTTGGGGTTCACTGGTTAAGGATAAAGGGGGAAAAGGGAGGTTAGCCCGCCCTTCTTAATTTAGATAAATGCGTTTTTCATGCAGAATGATTCGATTTGCTCCGAAGTTGGTATACCGGTTTATTATGCTAAGGAACTTCCCTGATTAGTTTTGAGGGTTCATTGGTTAAGGAGGATAAAGGGGGAAGGGGGGCTAGTCCACCCCCCCTTACTTTAGATAAATGGGTTTTTCATGCAGAATTATTCGCTTTGCTCCAAATTTGGTTATACCGGTTTATTATGTTAAGGAGCTTCCCTGATTCGTTTTGGGGATTCATTGATTAAGGATAAAGGGGGGCTAGTCCACCCCCTTAATTTAGATAAATGGGTTTTTTTGCAGGATTATTCGATTTGCTCCAAATTTGGTATACCGGTTTATTTTGATAAGGAGCTTCCCTGATTAGATTTGGAGGTTCACTGGTTAAGTATAGAGGGAGAAACGGGGGCTAATTCCCCTTCACTTATTTTTTTGAGGGGCATTATTCTTTAAAATAAGAGTATAATATACAATTAGTGTGAATAGCCTGTGAGCTCAATGCCATCAGTTTAGTTGGGCACTTTTCTTTTTTATTTTTCTTTTTATATAATGCATGTGTGTTTAATAAGATTGCTCACCTATGCAAGATTTTTTTAGGCCTTCCACTAACAAAATATTTGGGGCACAAATTTTCGATTATTGGTGCTTTTAGAAATACAGTAGAGCGCCGATTATCAGAACTCCAATTAACCGAACTTCCAGTTATCCGAACAGCCAATTTCTCTCAAAAAAATTTTTTAACCGAACTTTCAATTATCCAAACAGCCTATTTCTCTCAAAAAAACTTTTTAATCGAACTTCAAATTATCCAAACACCCTATTAGACCTGGATATCAGATTTTAAATGATGATGAGATTGTGGATGAGATTCGAGACGAAAAAGAAAATGTAGAAAATGAAAACGAATGCTCTGAAAATGACCCAGGTCCATCACATAACGAAGCCTTTGAAGGTTTGGAAACAGATATGAAATAGCTCGAACGACAGAAGAACTCTGATCCTATTCAACTAACGTATTTAAGAAGGATTCGAGTTTCGAGGTATGGCAGCATTGAAAAGAATGTCTTCTTTGAAGTCAGAAAATGCTGTAAAAAAGTAAACAAACAAACAAAAATTAAAAAGACAAAAATCAATTTTTAAATATGCCAGCATTAACTACTGCTGTCAGTCCGAAGTGTGGATAAAGTGTGAAGATTTTAGTATAGTCAGGAACATCCGTTAAAATTGTCTGTCCATTTATCCGAACTTTTGCGTATCTGATCTAGGGTCGGCCCCGACTTATTCGGATAATCGGCGCTCTACTGTAATGTATACAAAATTGAAAATATGTACAGGGGGGGGGGGAGGGGCTAATGCACTCTATAATTTAGATAAATGGGTTTTTCATGCAGAATTAGCAGATTTGCTTCAAATTAGGTATACCAATTTATTCTGATAAGGCGCTTCCCTGATTAGATTTGGAGGATCATTGGTTAAGTATAAAGGGGGGGGGGATGGGGAAGCTAACCCCCCCCATAATTTGGCTAAATGGGTTTTAATGCAGAATAATCCTAACTGCTTCAAATCTGGTGCACAGGTTTATTCTAATAAGGATTAGATTTGATTAGATTTGGAGGTTCATTGGTTAAGTATAAAGTTGAAAATAGGGGGGGGGGGGAATAATCCCTCCTTCATTTATTTTTCGAGGAGCATTATTCTTTGAAATAAGAGTATAAAATACAATTAGTGTGAATAGCCTGTGAGCTCAATGCTATCCATTTAACTGGGCACTTTTCTTTTTATTTCATAGTCAAATCGTTCCTGTAAAAGTTCATTGTAGGAATGTTCTTACTGTTACTGTCTAGTGTATTTTTTACAAAATTCATATAATTAATAAAACAGGCGAATTTTTAAAAATCTTATTTCGATATTTTTAAATAAAACTACTAGACTAGAAAAAAAAAAATTGAGCTCCTTTTATCTGTGGTCAATGGGCAACTGTCGATAATAGAGCGTTGCACCTTTGCAACTCTGAAAAATCCTTCCGGTCTATCACAATACATGTTTTTTTATTGTAATTCCCTTAGAAACATTAAGATATATAAAAGTTATTTTTGTAACCAGTCAGCAAGAATACGTTTGCTGAAACTAAACAATATATTCATCAACCTCCTTATCCTACCAATAATCGAAAAGTGGGTTTATCGTATTAACTTCCAGAACAAAATTGAAAACTAACCAAAACAGACAGACATGTAAATGTATTTCCTTTTAGTGAATCGCAACTTTTCTCTGCGGTTTTAACATGGCAGTTTTGAAATCTGGAAAAAATGTATTTTGAGTATTTTCAAAATACAAAATACTTTGTAAAACCATCTGAAAATACATTACAAAAATACTTTGATCTTATCGGATTAAAATACAAAATACAAAATATAATTGTATTTTGAAAATGTATTTCAAATACATGTATTTTCGATACTGCCCAACTCTGATCAAGACATATGCAGATAGAAGTAATTGAAATCCAGTTTGATTCATGTTTGAAGGCAAAATATAAAGCCATTGTTGTACTTGAATTTAAAAATGCTTTCCTCTCAGGCTTGTAATAATTCGAAAATTCATATGTGAAATTTTATCTATATTTTGGATCACTTTACAGTACAAACAATTATTTATACCTACGAGCAAAGGCGAAAAATCCTTCTGTCAGATCTAGAATTACTAACATTTAACTTGCATCAGTTTTAAAAGTAATCGCTATTAGCAAAATTTTTTCTGAAAAAAAAAAAAAAAAAAAAAAAAAAATAGAAAATAGTTGTAGAGAAGAAATATCAAGTCAGGGCATTAATTTTTATTGTTGCGGTTATTCATATTTTATACAGGATTGTTATTAAATAAATTTCTATGAAAAAAAAAAAAAAATCTGTTTTGTGGCCCTCATGAACTTGAAACTTTGCTTTAGTGGTCTTTTTCAGCCTTTGAATTTGACATGTTTAGATTATTTAATTTTTTCATATAAACAGCTATGAACATAAAACTGATGAACTTCTATGCTTTTAAAAATTGCTTCTGATTGCACATATTAGGAAAATTACTTTTATTTGCATGTAATAACAGATAGATGGTTCCTATATATAAAATAAGTTGTATAAATATTGAAAAAAAGTGCTTGTTTGGTATAAAACAATGAATAGCTTGTCACAAAATATATGTAAAAATTTCCTTCTCTCACCAAGGCCTTTTTCTTTACTTCACAAAGGCTCGTATAACAGGGAAGTATTGATATAATTCGTTATTCAATGAAAATCCACTTAAAACACTTTTAATCAGTGCTAATTAGGACTGAGTGATGAAGAAATTTCTTAAATCAATTTATCATCCTTCTAACATCGCGGTTTAGTGCTAAATTGTGATTTATCACCGATTTTACCTTTAGATATAAAAGCCTATTTTTTTATTTTTAGTAACAAAATATGGTTTTTATGTAGCCCTGTATTTTATAACATACTTAGTTTTTATTTTTTCAGATACTTTTGAAAAGAGGTATATTTCACACATGAAAAAAGTTTGAATGACACAAAACACTCATTTTTTTGCATTTTAAAAATTAGTGAACTATTTTAATAAATTTGATAAACTCGTTCTGTAAGAAATTGTATAAAAGAAAATAATTTTTTTCTGTTGCTCTGACTTCAGATGGCTGTTAGTACATTCAAAATTCCTTAAAGTGGGGACTCCCCCCTAGTCTATTGACACCACATTGTGAACAACATAAACAAACTTTCTTTTACTGACAAAGTATTAAAAAGTTATTGCGGTAAAACAGAAGCAGATTCAATGTATTCAATGATGAATTTAACTGATCATTTACCATGATGAAAAAAGTAGTTTTAAAAAAAAAAGGGAAGATATATGAGAAATAAGATGCAATTTTATTTCTTTTTAAAATTTAAATTATAATAAAATTTGTCTAACATAAATGCTGACATTCATATAGTGGATGGAGAAGGATTGAAAGTGTGAGCCTTATAGCAAATAATTGCTAAAAATACTGATTTTTATCATAACCGTTGGCACCCTGAAAGATTAGTAATAAAATACATTTATTTTTGATGTTCAGAAAATGTAAAAGAAGATGAAAATCGCAGGTTTGAGAAAAAAAACTTAATGAATCCCTCCCCCAACCCTCTCACTTCCATTCTGCTGTAAAAATCAAGTTACCCAACCAAGTTACTCAATACAGAACTCTATTAAAGTATTTCTAATTAATTACAAAATTATAATAAATTAAAATTTAAATATTCCAATATTACCCAAACATACGAAAATTAATTTTCATCAAAATGTCTAAAAATGTAAACTCAAATTAGATGAATTTGGATTTTAACCTTAGCACTTTTTTTTTTTGTGTGTGTGTGTTTGTGGGGGGTATAAGTAGTGAATCAATTTCAGCAAAATACTCTCAATTGCAAAAAAGTCAAAATCAAAAATGAGCTAAAAAAATAAATCCACATGCCCGGCATGGAAATCAGATGTCAACCCCAATGCATGGCTGACTCTATTTTAAAATATTTTAATTAATTACAGAATAATAGAAAATAAAGAATATGCATTGAAATATTGCACAAGCATGTGAAAATTGAATTTTTCATCAAAAGAATGCATAAAAATAAAAACAGAAATTCGATTAATATGGATTTTAAATATAAAGCAGAAGCCATGATCTTGCAAGCAGATGGAATTGTCTTCGCCTTCTTTGTAGCCGATTCTTCCCTTTCAGTCCATTGTTTTGACTGTTCCTTCTTCTCTGGTGTGAAGTGATGGACCCATATTTCATCCATGGTTATGAATTGACAAGAAAACTTGGCTTTATTGCTGTGAAGCATTGCCAAACACTCGACTGAAACATCCTCCCAACGCAGTTTTTGTTCCATTGTGAGCAAACGTGGCACCCATCTTTCACATAGCTTTCTCGTGTCCAAATTTTCCTCAATAACATGTATCAATTTTGCAGCAATCTAAGTTTATTTACGAAAGTTAGAGCACTGACAGACAGACAAATGTCTTAAACTCTTTTGAACCATAATGAAAAGTGTTAATAAGAGCAGGGCTGAATATAGTTTATGTAGCTTATATAGAATATATAGTTTATATATTTATAGCTTTATATAGAATATATAGTTTATATAGAATATATAGGTTTATAGTGGTATATGTTGTATACCTTCTGGATTTTTTTCAAGAAGCTCTCTGTTTATCAAGAAAGCTATAGCATATTTTCTTTTTTTATAGTGTATACCTTCTGTTTTTTTTATGACTACAACACTGAAAAAGCGACATATTAAAATAAATGTATTCATTCTGAATTTATACACAAACACACGCATATATACAGATGTCTAAATGAGCATTTTTAAAGTATGTTTAAAGCACATTGGGTGGTAATTTATTTAAAAATTAATGAAATCAAATTAGAGATCAAAATTTGAATGTAAATTTGTATTAAACTTGTTTTTTTAGAAACAATTTCATTATTTTCATTAATGTCTCAAAAAAAAAAAAAAAGACTCTTTGCAATTTTTTTTCTATAATTTTAGGGGAAGGCATTATCATTCACTTAGAAAATAATACTTGATTATTTTAAAATTTTAATTAAATTTTTTTTAGTTTTCTTTAAAACTATACAGAATGTCCGAAAAGATTGAAACACACTTTATTTTTTTTTACCTTTTAAAGATACGTAAGCAATGTAAATTGCAAAAGTGTTCAAAATAAAGTACAAATTATGATTGCATTGATCAAATAGCCCTCCCATTAATTTTTAAAAAGTTACACTTTTGAAATTTTTATATGGTCTCTGTATCCTATAAAGTTATATTTAGAATTTTTTTTTTTTTTTTTTTTTTTTGCCATGCTCTGACAAGTACAACAGTAAAAATTCCATTATTCTATAACCCAAACTTACTGAGTTATGATATATTTAATTTTATGAAATTCCGGAGCTTTCTGGCACTAAGACATTGTCTGTTTGTTTTTAGTACCGAAAAGTTCCAAAATTTCCTAAAATTCAATGTATTGTAATTTGGTGAGTTTTGGTCATAGAAGAATAGAATTTTTGTCTCAGCATATAGAATTGTTTTCTAATTATAACTTATACATACCTGCCAACTGCTACGAAAAAATCGTAGTTGCTACGATTTGGACCTATAAACTACGATGCTACGAAAATCGGTCTTAAACTACGATTTTTTACAAAAAACGCAAAAGCATTTTTTGTTTCTAGTTGCGATTTTTATCCAGCACAGCATATTTTTCAGGAGTGATTCTGTTCCGAAATTTCCAAGTATTCATTACCGAAAGTTTTAAAAAATTGGCCAGTAGTCCGAAAATTCGGACATTAAAAAATGCTCATGAGAAAAAAAAAAATTCTGGGCCATTTTAAGAATTCTGGAGGGGGTTCCTTGAGGAGCAAGATTTGAAATAGTGTGCAAAATCGCACGATTTGCGATAAACTATCGCAAATTTCGACAAATGACCGTTTAAAAAAAAATCAATTCCGTCAATTGGTCGCAGAAGAAAATAAATTTCCTTAAAGGATCGTGGCAAAAATGTGAATTTTGTCAAAATATCGCAGAAAGAAAACGCGAATTTCGTCAAAAGATCAGTAAGATAATGCAAATTTCATCGAAAGATTAGTAAGAAAACGCAAATTTCACCGAAAGATCGCAGAAAGAAAACACTAATTTAGTCAAAGGATCGTGGTAAAAAAACGCAAAATTCGTCAAAGAATCGCGTAAAAAATGCGAATTTCGTCAAAAGTTCATGGTAAAAAGTGCAGATTTCAACAAATAATCGTGATAGGAAAATGTAAAGTACGATTGTGGGAAAAAATTGTGAATATTCTGTAATGATAGCGGGGAAAAAATCGCGAATTCCGTCAAAATTTACTGCACTGAGCTAAAAAATTGAAACCAGGCTCCTTTTACAAATGTAGGAAAAAAAAAACGCTGCGAAACGAAAATAAACTCTAAAAATCGTATAAAAATTTTCAGAGGAAAAAATTTACTATATTGAGTTGAAAGACGGAAACCTTATTCCTTTTACGAATGTCAAAAGATGGCTGTGAAACATGAAGAACCAACCAACCAATCACCAGATTGATTTAAATTTTGTGTGCTACGATTTCTCATTTTCAAAGGTTGGCAGGTCTGCTTATAGGACACAGGGACTATGTAAAAAGTGTAACTTTAAAAAAATCCCTGCCGGCTTGGCCTATAGGCGGAGGTAGATTTCAAAATTAAGTACTAAATTCCCCAATAAAACTTAAATCAAGATTAGAGATAAACCCAGTTTCTTCATTAAGAATGAGCTCTAGGGAGCTAAACTTTTTGTGAAAATTCTAATATACGTGAATACACACACGCATGTATATGGAATAGGTTTAAAAATGGCTAAAGCAAATTCAGAGAACATCAAAGTGTTAAAATATGTTAATATTTCCATAATTGGGTTTTATCATGTTTTAATACGTTTCTTCAAACTCACATGACGTTACATATTCACCTGCTGAGGTATATATGAGGTCATATTTCCAATATGTTGCAATATTTTTTTTTTTTTAATTCGTCAAACTATTTATTTCATTTTGAGTTTTCATGCGAAATCTTGCTCTAGAAAACTTATGATGTAATATTCAATTTGTTTTCAGTTTGTCAAACTATTTATTTAATTTTTCATGTAAAAATCTTGCAATAGAAAAGTAATTGTCGTGGTGAGAATTTTATTGTGTTTTTTTAATTGTTGGCAACTGCTATAACGAAAAATGTTTATTTTTTCCTGTCATTGTTGTGTAAGAGCTGGTTTTATCAGAATCATGCTAGATGGTATTTAAAATTTTTAACCCTTCCCATTTCCACCCCTTTGGGCCGATTTTAGCCATTTGCAATCCCTGCCGAGATATTAGCCATCTCAATGTTGTTGGCGAGTTTGAAGACGACCCGTGTATAATTGCGACTTTTTTCGTGTGGACAAAATTTAGTACATACATACATATATATATATATATAAACTTTTTAGGTGGGGGTGGTTTTGGGTTCCTTGGGTCCTATAATGAAAAGTTATGAGAGAATTTTTCAAAAGTCGCACCATGGTAACGACTGCAATAGGTAGTATTTCTTACGAAATCTACCTAAAAATTAATGGCAGAATGATTTCATCAACATAATCTTAATTCCTACCTTATTTTGCAATTTACATTGTCTATGTATCTTTCTCCAACAGGCAAAAAATTAAAGAGCATTTCAATCTTTTGTAACAACCTCTATATATAAATAAATGTGTATTTGTAAAATGGGAATTTGCTGAAAATTTTTCTTGTGATTGCTTGAAATTGAATACCCAAATTTCTTACTTTTTTATGCTAAAATTATCTTTTATGGAAATTGTTTTGCATAAGCTACTAATAGTTATTGATGTTTCTCTTATTTCATGTATTTATTTTGCTTCTTATTGTTTTTAGAGAGCAGCATATTTCAGAACTTCTTTATCCATGTTGCTCTGTATTGGATGATAGTATTGGGTGTGCCTTATGGTTTGCCTCTCGCGGAAAAGGTTATATTTTTGTTGATGATGAAATTGTGCCTTATCAGTCACCAGCTCGAGTATGTTATTGCATCTATTTGTTTTATTTATTTATTTATATTTGTACAGAATGTTTCATATTTAGACCAATGTCAGATGGGTGTCTTTTTTGCTTAAGTATTATCCATTCACGATGCTATAGGATTGTGAATGGATAATACTTAAGCAAAAAAGACACCCATCTGACATTGGTCTTAATGCAACAAAATTTAACCCATTAACACCTATGGAGTGTGGATCATTTAATGTAAATAAAGCTAATTATTAATTAATTAATATTATTTATTAAATTGATTAATTGAAATAAAAAATAAGATGTCTTTTTAAATTATGATATTTTTTAAAATGATGTTATAGGGCCATTTATCAGCTTTCTTTTGGCACTTTTTTACTGTGTTCATCTCAAAGGTGTTACCATGGGGGGAGCTCCCCCCCCCCCCCCCAATATACATGAACTTGAGCAATTTGAGCTTACAGTTGGGAAATTCTAGATTTTTGAGACATTTTCTTTTTAAAAAATAATACTAAAAAAAATACGAAAACGTTATTGTTTTGATGATTATGTTTCTGAGTGCTATAACAGTACAAAGAAATAAAAAAAGAAATCAGCCACACTCAATTTATCATTGTGTTTTTCAGTTCTACAAAAATATTATACATCTACCAGACCTGATTTTCTTTACTCCTGTCCATCAATAGCTGACTCTAATCCACCTCCTTTATTTCCTCCAAAACGTTGTTCCTTTCTCAAAAATTTCACCCTACCCCCCCCCCCCCCTTCTTCTCCCAAAAGAGAATCCAGCTATTTTAATCCAAAGTTATTGCAGCTTTTTTTGAAAATTGGAGGTCACTTGTAGTACAACAGAAAGGAATGTAGTCACCTACTTTGACAACAGAAAGGAATGTAGTTACCTACTTTGACAACAGAAAGGAATGTAGTCACTTACTTTGAAACAAGGTGGGGAAGAAGATTTGATGAGTTTTCACCAATTGCACTATTTTTTAAACTAATTTTGTGACTTTTGGACAATTCTTTACCCATTCTCATAATTTTTGCCAGAAAAAATGATTAACCCTTTACTGTTAAAAAAAAAGCATTATATGAGATAATGTGAGTATAAGAAGTCATTGGTTCTGATAAACTTGTCATATTTAACTTTTATTTGTGTGCAGAAATATACAAGGTGAGACCTAAAAGTAAGGTGACTCACCCCTCCTTTTGAAAATGAGAACAGCCCCACAACCGGACACATGTGCATTACGATCTTCGGTATGCAACGTTAAAGTTCAGGGTCATTTGCAAAGTTTCTTGGTTAGTGTTTGTCCGTGCAGTCGCTTAAACATAAGAGGTGGTAGTTCATTGCGTAATGGAGCAGAAAACGAATATGAAATTCTGTTTTAAAATGGGTAAAACTGCTACAAAAACCTTGGAAATGTTTCGAAGTGTGTATGGCGAAGAAACTTTATCTTGCAAGACAGTATTTCAGTGTTTCAAGCGTTTCCGTGAAGGTCGTGAAAACATGGAGGATGAGCATCGCAGTGGAAGACCGGTGACCAGCAGAAACACGGCAAATATTGAAAGAGTTAGGAAATTATTGCTGCAAGATCGTCATTTGTCCGTCCGAATAATGCTGAACGAATTGAATCTTCCTCGTCAAATCGTCCGAACAATATTGACAAAGGATTTGGGTAAACAGAAACTTTGTGCGATGTTTCTACCTCATTATTTAAGCGATGAACAAAAACAGCAGCGAATGGACTCCTTATTCGCCTGATCTTGTGCCAGCAGACTTTTTCGTTTTTCCATGGCTGAAATTGGCACTGAAGGGACACCGATTTTCAAACACCTCAAACATTCAAGCTGCTGTTACCAGGGAACTTAAAACAGTCTCAAAGGAGGACTTTTTCAAAAGTTTCCAGAACTTGTATGAACATTGTCAAAAGTGTATTGTAGACAGCGGGAACTACTTTGAACAACAGTGAGGTATTTATCTGTAAATATATAATACAGTGATTATTATGACGTCAGTCACCTTACTTTTCGGTCTCACCTTGTATATTAGTCTTGTTCGTTTATATTTATAGGTGTTTATGAAATTTGAAACCAAAAGTCCAGTGCTGTGTCTTTAAAGCTGCAGTAAAAAATGACTTTAAATCTCAGCACAAAAGAACCCTTCATAATGGGAA
This sequence comes from Maratus speciosus, assembly GCA_963932465.1. NCBI lineage: Eukaryota > Metazoa > Arthropoda > Arachnida > Araneae > Salticidae > Maratus > Maratus speciosus. The sequence continues at coordinate 414,299,014 of OZ010792.1, read as the reverse complement.
TAGAGTTTTTGTGTATCAATTTGGAGCATCTAAAAATCCATTTGATGGTGTAAAAGGAAAAAGATGGACAATGTGAATTTGGAACAGAAATGTGACCCAGAAAGTAGTCCATCAACTGAAGAAAAAACTGGCATGCATTGTAACACTGACGTGTTGCACTTTGAATAAACTTTTCAAGAAATAAAAGATTTCACAAGTAATAAATATTTGGATGTGTCTGAAGAAGCTGACTTCCAAAAGCATCGTAGGAAAGGTGTTTTACTGAAGAGAATAGATAAAAGTAATAGCACAGCCATGAACATTGATACACATATGTTTTACAGGAAAGAATTTAAAGAAATTTTCAACAATTTAGTAAGGGTCTTAAATGACAATGTTTCCTATATCAGTTATCAGGAGAATATTGCTATCAATATATTCCATATTTAAATTACAACTCTGCGAGGCAGATGTGAGTATGGTATCATTAATTTAGAAAAGTTATTAATGTTTCCTCCCCCATATGAGAAACTGGATGTACGTGACTTTCAGAGTCAAATAGAAATAATATTTGAGTTATGTTCAAGCCAAATGTGTTAACTCACTTAACAAACTTTTCACTCATGCCATGAAATTCAATGAAAGAACCTTTAGTCAATTAAAATAAAAATATATTGCAAACTACTATGAGTGATGACAGACTTGACAGCCTAATGCTTTTAAAATGTGAATGTGAAATACAGGATTTTATTAAACTGGACAATGTTATCACCAGGTGGGTTTCTTTGAAGATCAAAAGAATTAATGTTAAATGAAAACTAGCCGGATGTTCCAATCCCAAAACCTTTTTCTATCCCATTCATGTTAATATTTCAAAATTTGCCTCAGTGCCAAAATTAAATGACAATTCTATACCCATAATAACGAATTCTAAAGGTATAGATTCAATGAATTGTGTACATTTAAAAAGCAGATAAGCATCGCTTTTTTCAAACAAATCATTGAGTTTCAGCATCTACTCTCTTAGATGTCTGCAACCAAAATTCCTAACCTAAAGAGAAAAAGCGACACTTTTGGACAGTATGTACCCAAGTCTAATAAGGACTTGTTTATGTGAAAGTGCAACAGAATATGAAGTTTGACTAAATTCCGTGCATTAGTTTTTGAGATATAACTATTGCGGAAATCATGAAAAATGCTGCATAACAGCGCCACCTGTTATATGATATACACGAAAACCTAATCGGCACCAAATTATGTCAAGGTTTAACAGAATATGAAGTTTGATATCAAATTCTGTTCGATAGTTTTTGAGATATAACTATTGCTAAAATCATGTAAATTGTGAAAAATACAGCATAGCAGTGCCACTTGTCGGGTGATTTACACAAAAATCTAATCAAAAATCCAACCTTATGTCAAAGTCTAACTGAATCTGAAGTTTGATGAAAATCCATGCATTAGTTCTTGACATAGAGCTATTGTAGAAATCATGAAAAATGTGGCATAGAAGCACCAAGTGTTTAGAAGTTTACGCCAAAACCTAATCAGCAACTTCTTATATGAATATCTAACTGAATCTAAAGTTTGATGAAAATATGTCATTAGTTCTTGAGTCTCTAGTCTTATCTATTGCAAAAATAGTAAAGAATGCACCACAACAGCACCACCTGTTGGGCAATTTACACCAATAACTAATCAACACCAATTTTTATCAAGGTATAACTGAATCTAAAGTTTTATAAAATTCTTGCATTAGTTCTTGAGATAGAGTGCCCACAAACATCACATACAGACAGACATTTTCTAAAAACAGTTAAATTGTGTTCAGAAACTTCTAAACTGTATAAATCCATCAAAAACCAGAAGTCAAATTTTTTTTAGGAATCAAATACTTTCTTCTTGTAAAGATAGAAGAAAGTAGAAAGCATGTTTAATTTTTTATTAAACAAAGCAATAATTAGAATTTTTATGTTTTTAGTTTCAGAATTTTTCTTATTTTTTTTTTTATTTTATTTTTTTTTTTTTTTAAATGCATAAGGATCATTATTATTATTACACATGTGTTGCGCATATCATTTTAGTGGAAAATTGGAAGAATTTGTTTCAAGTTGAGAAATTTCCGAATTCTCCCTCCCAGAAAAGTATCTGTAGCTATGCTCCTGGTTCATATGATTGTACCCACCACTTATGAGTTAAGGGGAGGTTGAATTCGTTGAAGCAAAAATTTTTTGCTGAAGAACAGGTGTATGAATCTAAAATATTTAACGTATGCCACTATATCTTATAACATATCTTAACCCACCGCATTCCTCACAGCTCACGGCCCTTTCAAATTTTACCTAAAAAAATTCCACTGCACCTCCTCGGCTCTCTGTGAATGCGGAGAATTAGGCACACCAGAGCATAGCTACTATCACTGTACCCTAACGGAAAAATGGCATATAAAATTTCACAGCTCACCCCCCAAATCCTGGCTATCCATTATACATAGAATGACGCTAAGTGTATAACGCTTCCGGGGTTGAACTCATCCGTTTCTTGATAATCCAAACGCGGCCACGTTAGGCTTAAGCATTCCGATGCCGTATTTGACGACTGCCTTATTTAATCTGTCTATCTATTCATTGTGTAACATATTCTTCTTCAATTTTTCTCAAACCTTCAAAAAGTATACAATTATAACGCTTTAAGGTCTAATTTAAAAATAAACAGATACCAACAACAGGGTTCCAATGTATACAAGCGATTACCGTTGCCATTCATAAGCACAAATTACAAATCCAAAAACAAATGAATGACTCTTTCAGCTATTCATTAAATGCTCTTAAAATATTTTGCAAAAGCATATTAATATTTTGAAATACGTTTTTCACTTTTGTGTACATTTATTTACAGTTTGAATTCAGTATACACAGTTAAAAATATCGCGAAAATTACCTCTGTTTTACAAGGCTATCTATTTTCTGACCAATGAGAACGCTTCATGGTGTTCAGTGAATATAGCTATATTCTGTGATTCATTCCCGTGAATTATTTTGTACTGGATTAACGTTTCCTTTCTAAAAACAAACGTATTTCAAATTATTTAAAGGCTTTATTATGGTTTTACAAATATTTTAAGAGCAAAATCGGATGTCGACCGTATTTTTTAATGATTCGTTCAAAGAGTCATTCAATTGCTTCTGGATTTGGAATTTGTGTTGTACATGTGGCATCACGAGTGAATGTTGATTTGATTTTCAATCTTAAAACGTTGAGTAAAACGTGCTTTCTTTTCCACTATTCGCAAAAGTTACATTTTTAGACAGATTATTCAAAATAAATTAACATTTAAGAGATTACGTTCAATTATCTAATATTCTGCTGCGATAACTTCAGTTAAAATTAGATTGGTAGCTTTATCTATCCCTATATGAAAGTAAGCAAACAATTGATTCATTCGTCTTGAACTTTTAAAATATTAAAACAAACGTTTATATGCTCTGTTGCGCCATCTGTCGGTAGTTAAAAAAAAGAAATTTTCTATTTAAAATGTTTTTTGAATTCTGAAGACATTGGGGGAAAAATGAATATTTCTTATAAAATGAAATTAGAATATCAGAAATATGTAATACCGTGTATTACATATATATCTGTGTATATATATCAATGCAAAATTTATTACAGGTTTCTTTTATGCATGTTTAAAAAAAATCGGGATTTTCTCTGTTCAACTTTTTAAAATTTAAGTTATATAATTAATATTTTGGCAATTAATAAAAACAAATAAATTTTCTTTTGGAATTGTCTTTTATTTTACCCCATACCATCAGATAAAATAGTTAATTGACAATATGTTTTAAAATAGCATTATTAATACTAATTTGAATGTTTTTGTGAAATATTTCTTCAAATTTTGTGAGGGAAGTTCATTTGCATGCTTTATATCAATATTTTACCAATTAATAATTTTCTTGTCAATTAAATTTCAATGAAAAATGGGCTGTTTTTACTTTACCCCACCTGACCCTATAAGTCAGACAAGACAAAATTTATTACTTCACAATTCTTTTTATAATGCAATGCTATATAATTTTTTTGAAAATGGAAACACGTCATTCTGACGGGCTATATTCTAGTTAAATATACTCACAAGACCGGCACTGCTGGCAAAATTAAAGGATATTTATGAATTCCAAAAAGAAATTTGTGTTCTCACTTCCTAGCGATCATGCGTAAAGCAGTCATGCATTCAAGTTTTATGCGTATCAGCGATGACCGCAATGACCACCTCGGGAACTCAGCTTTCGCTTTAGAGCGTTAGTGCAATCCTGCACTCCATATCTGAACTTTATGGACTTGCAGTGTGTTCCAGCACATGCAGCATTGTTATAGTAACAACAACCTCTCCTTTTTCACCTGCTGCCTGTCGCGTGGGGGCTCCTTGCCCCAGCGGGTGACACCTAAGTCATCGTATTCTCTCCCGCTCTCTGTCGCAAAGGGACAGTCTGTACCCCAGCGGGCAGAGCTTATTATGTAAATTCTTTTTTTTTTTTTTAAAGACCTTAATAAAGGCGATTGGGAGGGACACTATGCTCTACAAACTTGGATTCCTCGTCTGAGCAGTCCCTCTTAGGCAATCAAAACATATCTTAACTGTACATACCTTAAAGCATATCTTAACAATCTACACATTTTTTTAATATTGTTTTTTTAATTCATGATTTGTGAGTGAATCAGTCAATCAACCCATTGATTAATGGAATGAATGGATGACAGATATAGAGACAAATAAAAAGAAAAGTGCCCAGTTAAACTGATGGCATTGAGCTCACAGGCTATACCCACTAATTGTATATTATACTCTTATTTCAAAGAATAATGTACCTTGAAAAATAAAGAAATCGACAAAAAACCCATTTAGCTAAATTAAATGGGAGGTATTAGTTCCCTCATTTCCCCTCTTTATACTCCAAATCTAATCAGGGAAGTGCCTTATCGGAATAAACTGGTATACCAAATTTGAGGCAAATCAGATAATTCTGCATGAAAAACCCATTTATCTAAATTAAGGAGCAGATTCGCCCCCCGTTCCTTCCTTTATACATAACTAATGAACCTCCATATTTAATCAGGGAAGCAACTTATCAGAATAAACCGGTGTACCAAATTTGAAGCAAATTGGATAATTCTGCATGAAAAACTCATTTATCTAAATTAAGGAGGGGGGATCAGCCCCCCTGTTAGCCCCCTTTATACTTAACAAATGAACCCCCAAAACTAATCAGGGAAGCACCTTATCAGTATGAACACCTATATCTAAAATTTGTAGCAAATTGGATATTTTTATCAAGAGTTATCACATTATGTACATAGATTACATACATATATGCATACAGATCCTGCGAGCACATTAGTTCTCAGGCTTTGATAGCCTGCAAGCTAAAAAGTCCAGGGGTTGGTGCTCAAAGGATACAGGGTGTTAGAGCCCCCTAGTATATATATATGATTTTTGTCATGTGATAACACTCATATTTATGAACAGGTTTGGATGCAATTAAGCATGTGCACAGGAGTTACAAAAGTATCGACCAAGTTCATTGGCCAGTTTCATCCATCATCTTGTTTCAAAATGGCAACTACTTAAAGATTTCAAATTAAAAAAGATGTACAAAAAATAGAAAATCCAAAAGTTTTACCCCTTAAGTGTTTGGCCTTAATACAAGGATTCCAGCGCATTTTTTGTTTTGCCTGTATGTTAAAAAATGATTGAGATACAGCAAGTTAAAATTCTAGAGTAGCTGACATTTTGAGACAAGACAACAGATTAAAAATAAGAAATTCCTCTATAAACAAATTTAATTTAGGAGTTTTACTGAATGGGGTTTCTCGTAAACTTTCTTTCATTGTTGTAATAATTGTTCAAATTCTCATATGCTTAAAACTACATAATTATGTTTGCCAGCATCAAATTCTTTCCAAGCTTGGTAATATTTGATGAAATATTGTCAAATGTGGCTACCATAAATGAAGCCAACTTGATAATATCTGATTTGTTTTTAGAAATTCCCATTCAAATTCAATATTGATGAAAACTGAAAATCTTCTATAATTGTGTTCCACATATCTTAGTTTTGTATATTTAAGTAAAATTAGCTGAATTCTGAGAAACAAGGAATGGGTAAGCTACCTTTTTCTTTTGGTATAGGCTGGAACAACTTTTGTTTAAAATTATATAAATGGTTAATTTATAATGGTTATTATTGCTTTTAGAAAATTCAAAGTATGTAGTACCTCAACTTGTGAATTTAATTTGTTCCTGTCAGAGTTTGTAAGTTAAAAATTTTGTATCTTGAAATTCAGTTTTCTATATTTCATGGCAAATGAATTAATTTATTTTAACAATTGTCTCATATGTGATAGAAGTTTTTGAAACATACATGTAGCTATATTTTTTTGAGAGCTTGACATGAAAATTTCTAATTGATGGTTCAGAATTCAAGGTTTTGAGCTATGCTGCTGTACAAATAATTGTGTGATATATTAACCACTTATGCTTCCAGTGTTGCACACATTAGTGGATGCATGTCAAGGGCAGATCCAAGGGGAAGGTCATGAGAATCATGACGCTTTTCTTAACAAAGAAAGTTTTCTACTTCAGTACAATTTTTAATGTATTAAGGGTGTTCTAAAAAAAAATCCCGCTGAAAAACACAAATATTTCTGACTACATAAAGTTTTTTATAATGATACTCTTTAAGCACTAAAAATATAACAATGTTTTTCATTTTCTAATATATGTGATAAAGCTTCAGTTTTAATTAATTGCTCCCTCATGATCATCTTTTTATAATGCTTGAGTAATGAAATTTTGTTTATAATACCAGCTTTCACAAAATTTTCTGAAATATTCTTTGCTTTTGTAAGAAAATGAGATACTCTGTTGAATTTCTTAGTATCTGAATAGAAATTGCAAATTGTTACAAGTATACCAGCAAATTTTATGCATTTATGCATGAAAATAACTTTGTTTATGTATCATATAACAGCAAGTTTGAAATTTTGGATAAACTTAAGATATAAAAATTCTCCATGTATATTTGTAAATCCCTCCCCCCAGCCCCCTATACACACACCTCAGAAAAAGACTTATGACCCTCCTTTAAATGTTGGGCTGGAATTACCCCTGATACACGTTCCATAAAGTAATTCCATCTGGGGGCAATGAGGTTAATAATGCCTCCATTCCTTGTCCTAATATTCAATGCTGTTAATTACTAATATATATCCTTTAATATATGAAAAAATTCTGATGTTTATTATGACTAGCAAAATTCAAAATACGTTAAATCACCATTTGTTTTGTAGGTATTACTAGTTGGTATGGGTGCAGATGAGCAACTAGCAGGATACTCTAGGCACAGAGCAGTGTTTAAGTAAATATGCTTTTAATTATTGAAATATTTTAAAAGTTCTCTGTATAAAACTAAATAATTATCTATTTATTGTAGAAAGGCTTCTTGGCAGGGACTGATTTGTGAGATTTCTTTGGAAATTGACAGAATTGGTTCTAGAAATTTGGGCCGTGATGATAGGTAAGCATCCATGTTTTAAGTTACTCTATTCCTAAAAATGCAGTTTGTACATTTTGTTAATGCTAGGAGGCTCTGCCCCATACAAACTATGCTTGTCAATGCCCGTCCAGATCCCGCAGGCTCTAAAAATATGCTAATTTGTTCTGCTTTAGAAAGATTACCCGATTATAGAAGATTAAAAGATATCATGACCATTATTGATCTTCCGTAATCTTGTTGACATTCATTTTTCTTTGATTGGAGAATTTTTTAGCCCACAAGGCGCCATCCACTGCTGTTGTTACAGCGGCAGCTGTTTTTGTGATTGATTAATTATGATCAATTACATATTTGAAAATCAGCTTGTATGAAATGGTTAATGAAAAATTTTGGAATCTCCTGGGCTATTATAACATCTGGACGAAAAGTTTTCTTTTAGACGCTATAAGAAATGTTTTTAATATGACCATTTTAAACATATTGTTTTAAATATAATGTAATTTTCTCCATTAAATACTTTTTGCATGTAATAATTTAATTAATTTAAGTTTTATTTCTTTTTCAATATTCATGTGTTATAAATATTTCAGCTGAACATACAGTGTTAGGAAATATTATTATATGAGCTTTTTAAAATATAGCAACAATAGATTAAAACAGCTATTTCAAAATAGGAATTAAATCTCTATTCAGTTAATGAAATTTTGAATAAAAAATTAAACAAAAATAGCCAAATTTTAAAATATTATTGGACACTGCACACCACACTTTAGTCAAGTGTATGCCTGGGAAAAATGGTTCAATTGTTGTACATAATTTTTGATCCTATAAAACTTATGTAACAGAACTGGCTTAACTGATTTCAACATGCAATAGCACTTTAAATAATTCTTTGATTTAAAAACTGCTTACTTCAATGTGTTTATTATACTTTCTCTATAAAGCTATCAGTTTCCATCTTTTTATATGCAATATTTTTTGCAGGACAAAAGACAAGAAAATGAAAAATTCACAATAGATTTAATTACAGCAGTGGCAGTGGGAGCAACTTTATATAATAGAGAGATATAAACACAATTTCTTTTAATTGAGATTTTACAAAATGTTACCTAATTAACTTTATAATAAGATGTTCTTATTTTCTGTTAGAGTTTGAGAACATATATCTAACATTCTTTAGTATATTTCTTGGACAATGGGAATTTTTATAAAAAGAGTTATATTAAAGTATTGACAAATCCCTCTTAACTAAAGATAAAAGTATTATTATTGAAAGCGTCAATCAAATAAAAAATAAAATATAGTTGAAACTAATGATGATGAAAAGATTATAATTATTGGGGGGGGGGGGGGGGAAGAATAGTGTCACAATTGAAGGTAGAATATTCTGAAAACATTTTACATCAAATAACCTTCTAACCCAGCCATACTCAACCTGCGGGCCGCATGTGGCCCGGCGACCTTGTATGTGCGACCCGAGACATCTAATCATTAATCCTAAGTAATAAAACTAATTGAGATCTGCATAACTTTTTATGCAGATTAATTATTTAAGTCCTTCCCTGTTGTTTTGTATATTTTCATGGGAAGACAAAATCTGCCCTGTTATTTATAATTAATTTAAAAGTATTTCAAAGCATCTTAAATACGTGTATTTTGTTAAAAGTTCTGTTTACGTGTACTTCTATTTGTGCTTACAGTCTTGTAATATATTTTTAATCGTCAACACTTTTCAAATATTATTTCAATTTAATTAAATTTGTACTATATTTCTACAATTTAAAAAATGAAAAAAAGTTTTGTACTGAGCAAAAGATTATTAGAGAAAATCTCCTGGCTTTTTTCTTTAGAATTCAGAAATGATGCATTATTATATTAGTACATTTTATGCTTATTTTATAGCTGCTTTTCAGAGTTACACATTATTTTCAAACAACAAACTTCGTGGCATATTTTTACATCATTTAGAATAGAAATTAAAACAAAATTTATTGTTTAAAAATAGAGGTATTATTATTATTATTATTATTATTTTCTTAACATTTCCTCCACAACAAACGTTCCACCCTACTGTTAATATTAACTTTGTTATATTGCTTATACTACTTAAGTTATCTTACTAATTTAATTACTCTTTTTTTTTACCACTTTATAAGCGTGTTGTGGCCTGCCGAATGTCGCAAACATGTGTTTGCAGCCCGCAAGAAAAAAAGGTTGAGTATGGCTGTTCTAACCTGATATTTAAAAACTAATTAAACTTACCATATAATGAGTTTCAACAAACAAATCAACTGGATTCATAACCATACTTAAAACTTACAATTTCTGTAATTATAAAATACAAAATTTAGTTAGCATGTACAGTAGGACCCCCCATATCCGAACCTCATTAATCCGAAATTTTGGTTAATCCGAACTGATTTTATTTTCGAAAATTATACTTGAACAGATTAACTGATATAACTTACGAAATTTTCTGTATGAATGTCGAGAAAAACATGTAGAAGTTAGAATTAAACAAAAAATGACAGTAAAGCATGTTTTTATTCTTTAAACAGCTTGAATAGGATAAAAAAAAATTGTCAGTAATGTAAAAATACAACATAATGCACACGTATAAAACAAAAATGTGCACTATAGGCCTAAACGTAGAAGCCATCTTAAAATCTCGAATATCAGTTTGTTTGCCAGTCACTCTAAAATTTTTTTTTTAAATGCAAAAAGTATGTAATTCAAATAATAAAAATTTATTTTTACTTTCAACAATTTGATTTCTCAAATTTTCTACAGAAGTGTTTTTTTTTTCTCCTTGTCGACATAGTGACTGAGCTATTTATAGATTCGCGATTTTGAACCATTTGTAATGGGTTGTTCGTAATTCCTCATTCGGAAGTTCCATTGGATTATTATAAACATCAGGAGTCATTAAACAAGGAATATTATTTTTTTCCAAAAGTCGTATGTGCCAGAATATCCAGCATGCTGGGTTTTAGGATACCGGATAAATGGATGTTTATTATGCTACTGAGTACTTATAACTTGTGTTTGTTTTAGCACGTATCTTTTTCTTTTTTATTTTTATCGGAATTTCGGATAATCTAAAATTTTTATAATCTGAACAGGCACCGGTCCCAATTAGTTTGGATTAGCGGGGATCTACTGTATTGATAATTGATTATTAAAAGAAAATTAGGTACATATCTGTTAATAGAATGTCAGTAATCCATGCAATAGTTATGATGATTTAATACATTCAACCTGTAAGCACACACACTGTGATAATTCTCACCCCAATCACATTTTTTCTTTTAAAGAATGATAATTTTTTTGAGGACGCTTCTGACCTGCCGTGTACCTTTCAATGTCAAAGTCTTTGAGAAGGGGTGTGAAGCAATGTCTTTCCTTTGTTTGTTAGGAGGGGAGAAATATACCTCTTGGGATTAAAAGATCCTGCATGTGTACAAACATTTCATTTCGATACGTTCATTTCTTATAAGATAACACACACTAAAATAATTTTAATGAAAGACTAATATAAAAGCTACTTGTATATATTGATGAAAAAGTATTAAATGTAATTAATATCAATTTTGTGAAATAATTCATCTTTTAAGGTGTAAAACATATCCTTTGCATATTTTCTAAAAAAAAAAAAAAAAACGTGAATTTTACAGAAACTGCTACAAAATCTGAAAATAAATATGAAAAACATGGTTTTATCCTAAAAGAAGTAATACTGAAGCATTTTACAATATAGAGCAGTAGATTGTTTTAAGACGCATTTATCCAAAAATATAATATAGGAGACAAAATGGGATGAGATTTATCCAACACATGTAGTAATTTAATGGAAAGGGGTGTGTGTGCTGACAGGTTAACAATAAATATCATGTCTTAAAGTATAACTCTGGATGTATCATTAAAAACTATAAAATCATTTAAATTGCTGTTTTTGTTATTCATTGTCGTATGTATGCCTGGTGTCCTGTTAACAGAGTGCTTAAATTTCTTAATTAGATTAATAATATTGTATGAAAATTGGTTTTAATGAGGTTTGCATATAATAAATAATTTTTATGCTTTCTTCTTTATTTTAAGTACATTCTTCTGTACTTTATATTCCTATTCAGCATTTAGTTAATTTTCTTACTTTGTTGTTATTTTGTGAAAAAAACACTGAATGATATTTTAATTCATGCTATTGAAATGCCTTATTTCAACAACTTTCGAATGATAAGGCAATTTTAGTAATCTGGCTCCTGAATTTATATCTGCAACTAAATTAGAAAGAATATGTGAATTCATATATATGTTATAAAATTGATAAGATGCTCTATAACTTTATGCAATTAGTATATTTTTCCTTTGTTTCTAAATCAATTTCTATATCTGCCCCATGTACCACTTCAAATCATTAGAACCCTCATAAAAAGATATTACCCATCAGAAACATCTTAATGATTATTAAAGATTCTGAAAGCAATTTACTAAAATAAAAGTTGATTGACATGTTAAGTTTTAAATACGTACTTAAAATCATAAATCATAATAAATTTCAATTAAAATAAACATTAGATGATTACTTAAACTATAAATTTAATTATGTTTCCTCATATTTGTCAATTGTTAGATTTAGAGCATATAGATAATTAAATCATTGTGTTAAAATATAATTTCACATTAATGTCAAAATAAGTACTTGATATATCATAAATCCTAATTAAAATGTAACTAGTTGACATTTATTATTAAATCATAATCATAAATATTAATTAACTTCAAATTTAGAATTGACTGTTGGTGGTGCTCTTCTTGTAGAAACACTAAGATTTCAAGCAGTCTCCTACTAGTATCCACAGGGTCAGGACTATTGGGAAATGATTCTGTCTGGATACCGTACTGGATGATTGTGATCTCTGTCTAATATGTTCCTCTATGCCCAATAAAGCAATGTATGCACAATCTGTGTGCTTTTTTAAAAGCAAGAATGACACCAGCTGTGATTCCAAAGTCTAGTTTATATAGTATACTAGGGGGCTCTGCCCCCTGCCTTCTACGCGGCCCAACCCCCGTTCAGATATCACAGAATCTAAAAACACGCTAATCTGATCAGTTTTAAAAAGATTAGAGAAGATTGAATTGTAATGAAAAAACCTGTAGCGATCTCTCTGTAAACAACCCCCGTTCAGACACCACAGAATCTAAAAACACGCTAATCTGTTCAGTTTTAAAAAGATTAGAGAAGATTGAATTGTAATGAAAAAACCTTTAGCGATCTCTCTGTAAACGGGTTTTTATTCAATTCCCTTTGATTGCGGAAATTTAAGGTCGAATTAGTTGCTGTTAAGACATCGAAAAGTTGTTTTCATTTTTGATTTAAAAAGATCAGTTAAACATTTGAAAAGAAGCTAAAATAAAATGAATTATCTAAACAGAGTCTTTCCCTCCCAGTATTTTTAACAGCGTTATACAACGATTGACATAATACAATTTACTACAATTACTACAATTTACTGCTTTAACCCCTTCAAGGGTTGGTGGTTCATTTTTGGACCACTTAATTTTAATTCTTAAATGCCATATTGGCACCAGAATATTGGAACGAAAATTTTCCTTTTATTAAGTAAGTGAACAAAAGGATTTTCGTATTTTGAAATTTGTTTGTAAATTCTGGTGCCATTCTGGTGCCTGATTTCAACATTTTACGAATAGAAGTAGGGGAGGGTAGTACACAGTAAGACGAAAATTATTATTACCTAACGAATGGCAAAGATTTTTATTCTTTTGAAAAAAATTTTGCTACATCTTTAAGCTACACAAATACGCTATACATTAATGTATAAATGGTTTTTAAAAAGTTATTTATAAAAGCACAGAAGCAGAATAACGGAGTATCAAAAATTGTCTCACTGTGTACCACAAGTGGTACACAGTGAGACAATGTATATATTTTCATACATCATACATTTTTACACTCTATCAATAATTTTCTACAGTTTATGACTTCTAATTAATATTTCTAGATTAAAAAAATTTTAAAAATATGAGCCTCGGGTGAACAATGGCAGACATTGTGCTACCTTCATGCAGATTTTCAGCCTCTTACGTTTAATAGATTTCACTAGCCATCGCACGCCCCCTTCCCCTCCCTTCCCCCCCCACACACAGAGAGAGAGAGAGAAAAACCTTCTTTTATTAATAAATAACTTTTTTTATATCAGAACAGCATAGTAGATACACAATGAGGCACGTCTCACTATGTACCACAACTGTGTGTCTCACTGTGTACTTTCGTTACGTTGTAACAAAATGGATGCCATATCTGTTTCATCATCAGTTTCACAGCTTTGAATGCTTGTGTCATTTTGTCGACATAGTCTATCATTAGATATAACTAGGTTTGGTTAAGTAAATATATGCTATAATGAAAGAAATAAACTCTAGAATGGACGTTTATGTAACTTTAAACCCTGTAAAATAAATAATTTCTTACTATTTTGCTGGACGAGTAACCAAAGTATAGAAACTACATCCACGTGTTGCATAAGATGAGGTGGTTCAGTGTGTGTTCCAGCTAAGAAAAAAAGTTATAACTATATGTCAAAATGGCTGCTGTCTCACTGTGCACCATGTCTCACTGTGTACTTCCCTACCCTACTTTGCCCCTGAAAAGGTTAGACGCATATTAATGTATTTATTATTTTAAAGTTTCCTTTCGCTTTTAATATTCACATGTAAGTACAATTTCCAAGGCCTAATTTTCAATATTTTCCTGCTTTTAACACAGACTTATTTAATAGTAATTTTAAAGTTTTTTTCTGTTTTTAATAGTTATGTGTAGATAAATTTTTTATCGTTAGGAAATATTATTCTCTGTGCTGTTTTTAGAATTGAAAAAAATCTGTATAATAATAGCCTAAGTCATGTGGCTATCATCAATAGTTCTGGGTGGATCCCTTCGCTTTTTATATTCCAGGCGGCCATTTTGGTACTTTAATGTTAGCCAGCCACAGGTGATAAGTCACCAAATATTATTCTATCGCCATCATTTTACTTATGTTATAGCAGTCCAAATCATGTAACTGCCATAAACAATTACGTGCTGATCGCTTCGCTTTCCATAAGAAAAGTTTCATTTTGATTAAAAAATCAAAATAATTTTTCCGAATAAAACTACATAAAAGTTGCCATGATTACAAAGAATTCTTGGTACTTTTATGTTAGTTGAGTGCAAATCTTGCCAATAGCTTTTTTTTAACTCGCGAGTTAGCATTCTTTTATTTTTCGAGTGGTAAATTAAAATGGTACTACTTGGTTATCCCGTCGACCAAAAATATATCACCAAACTATAAGATTAAATGGCAATAATGGTTGATCATAAATGTCACATTCACTTGACTTTAAGGAAGTTATACGTGTTTATGCCATCAAGTGATTTTTATTTCAACATTTTATTTCTATTTTTATTAATGTTATACTAATTTATTTGTGCTTTCGTTATTTAAAATAAAAATTATGTCAATTTGTATAATTTGGTGAGTGGTTTGACGATTTATATATTTTGACAAAATTGGTTGATGGGATAACTAAGTAGTACAATTAAAACATTGCTCTGAAGTTGAAATTAAATGTCATGATTTGCTGTATTATTTAATATTTAGCACAGATGTTATATACACACCGGGTTTGGCGCGATTTTTTTTTATGACAATTTGGCGAAAACCTATGTATTTTACATATGTATTTTTAAATTATTTTCTATTATTTTTAAAATGAAATAACAATAAATAAAAAAAGTTTAATTAATAACTATAGAACAAAACAATTTATAACATAAACACATGTATAATAATCACTTATAAACAGATAAAGTTAAAAAATGCTATAAAAAGTGATAGAAAATCTTTATTAAGATTGACGATCGTTTCGTTGCACAAACGGCAACATTTATTGGATATTTTCTATCATTGAATGATTTTGAAAATGTTGCCGTTTGTGCAACGAAATGATCGTCAATCTTAATAAAGATTTTCTATCACTTTTTATAGCATTTTTTAACTTTAATTTATAACATATTAATATCTGGAAATTTTTCCAGAGAGAGACATTCGCCTTGCATACAATATTTCAAATGAAAATCAAATTTCAAATTAATTGCTTAAAAGGTACAAAGGCTAACCTAGTGAAAAAGATTCCATGCCGGGACACGAACCCAGGCCATCAGTATGCTGGATTTAATTATGAGTCTGTGTTTGCCCCATGTTGGTGGCTCACAGAAAAGTATTCCATCTTGTACTGCATTTGTAGCCTTGCCAACCTGTAATAGTGAGAAGTTCCAGGCTGGGTATCATTCCATGTGGTTTAGTCGGTAGAACGTCAGTGTGCTATACTGATGGCCCGGGTTAATGTCCCGGCATGTAATCTTTTTCACTAGGTTGCCCTTTGTACCTTTTAAGCAATTAATTTGAAATTTGATTTTCATTTAAAATTTATAACTTTTTTTTTTAACAAAAAGAAAATAAATGTAAATAAACATTTATTAATAAATAAGCAACAATAACCGGGTTACCATGTCAAGCAAAATAATGTCATTCTGGTGCCAATTAAGTACCCTGGTGTGCATATGACATCTGTGCCTAATATTTTTCTTTTTGTTTCGTTTAAGAAAAAGAAAGAAGTGAAAGCCATTAATTTTAAATGTTTCAGTTTTAAATGAAAGTTTTGTATTAAATAAAAGGATAATGAAATACAAAAAAAAATGCGATGGGAGAAATGTTTGGCGATTTATCACCTGCGTCGCGCTACGATAAAAATACCGAATTCTTGATTTCTCTATCAGTATCTTCTGATTTGGCGAAAGATTGTTCAAGTAAATTGAATTATGAATAAAAGTAACATGATACATTTCTTAGCATACATTTAAGGGAGGCCAAACTGGTCGCCAAATTAGTTTAAAATAATAACTTTTTCTGAAATATGAAAAAAAAAATTGTTATGATTAAAATTTGAGTTGCCATCATTAGAGAAAAGTATTTAAAATTAGAAAAAGATTAATATATTGAAAACTAATTTGAATTTAAAAATTCTAATACCAGTTTTGAGATCTGCGGATCAATACGGATTTTTGGTGTTAATTTCATCGCATAATATTCCATATTTTAGGAGAAATCGCCGTGAAACATAATCAGTTGTTTCATAAAATCGTTTCATAAAGTCGTTTAATTAAGATTTTATATATATAGTATAGATATTTTCTGGCACTCAAAAAGTAGCTTATTTTAAATTCATTTGAATGAACAGTTGGTGAAATTGATCTTTTCATTCATATGTATAGTAATTAAATAACTGAACTCAAAAGAAATGCATAATTTTATTTTCAATTGCTTCAAATTTTCTATTCATTTTACTTGGGATATTTGAATTGAGATGTTCAGTCGAATTTCACAGTTTTCAATTTTTTTCAGCAGCAGTCTTTAATCCCTAGAGAAATGGTTTTAAATTTTTAATAAAAGCATTCTATGGACATACCCCAAAGAAAGCACTGTAATAATGAAAAATATAAACCTTATTATGGAAATTTCGTTATATCTGTACTTTACTTTACCTTTTTAGGTTCCCTGAATGTGTTTCCGCTATTTTTTAAAACAATTTTAAATGTAAGAATATTTTGTGGCAAGGATTGTTAGTTTTCAGCCTTTCACAACGTCAGGGCCTTCAGACTAGGTTTTGTTGGTCCCTTCATTAAGATGGCACTGAATTTTTCAATCTGTTCAGATAATGTATGAAGTATTTTTCATACATGGATGTTATTTTACCACATGTTCATGATAATTACTAAAGGAGAGGTCAAGCTTTAAAACATTTCAAAACATTTTTTTTTCCAGCTGGATTTTATATTTTTGTTTGCAAGATAAATTGTGTTTTAAAAAATTTTCTGTGTGCATTATGTTTTTATGCTTTGCGATAGTTTTATATTCTTTTAATATAGAGATTTTCTTTTTTAGAATCATTGCAGACAATGGTGTAGAATCTCGTTATCCTTTTCTGGATGAAAGGGTGGTTTCATTTCTCAATTCATTACCCATTTGGATAAAAGTAAACTTTTTATTTGTGTGTCTTCCCATCTTTCATATTATTAAACTATTAGTTATATATATTTACACATACAAGGTGCAGTCAAAAAGTTCCCGGAATTTCATTGTAATGCTTTAATACCACAATATAAGTAATTTATTTGTTTACTACCACTATATTTTTTTACTACCGGAATTCATAACAGGCAGTGTAGCTGAAGGTGTGTAGTGATCAGTTGACATGATGTCGAAGTTCAAGCAAAAAGCAAACATCAAGTTCATGTGCAGATTGGACAAATCTGCTTCAGAGACTTTGTTAGCCTTACAAATGGAAGACAAATGAATACATTAAGCATGATGGTTTCTGGCTCTTCCCCAAGATCAAAATGGCCCTGAAAGGTAACCATTTTGACACCGTAGAAGACATCACAGAGTGTCTACAGAATCTGGAAATCAGGGAAAAATCAGGAAGGTTTATCAATCTGGAAAAGTCAGGGAACTTTGTAAAAATACTCAAAAATCAGGGAAATTTGTCTATATGCAAAAATATTTGCATTTTTACCTTGCCAACAAGATTCATCTATTTTATATACCATATTTTTTCACATGCTGATTAGCCTTTCCCAATTCTTTTAAAAAGATGCACATGGTATCAGTTTTTGATATTTAAACGCAAATTAAGGGGATTGGGAATGCCCTATCTCCGCCATGTTAAATTCACCAACTTTATGTATCTTTTTCTCAGAAATGGTGAAAGATAGAGGTCTAGATTTTTTAGAGTAGTTAGAATAACATGATTTACGTATTTTAACAGACCATTTTCTTTCTAAGTGAAACTCAAAATTAATTATTTATTGAAAGTCATTTTCAAATTAGCATTTTTGGTAAGATTTCACTGCCTAAAATAAATAATTCTCAACAAATCCCTGTGTTAAAGTATACAATATAACATAATATAAGTATTAAAAAAAAAATCTGAGTTCTTAAGTTTAATAGATATTGAAAAAAAGGAACATAAACATGAAAAATCCAAGTTTTGAGAAAAAGTCAATTAAATATTTAAAATGGCCACTAAGCTGTGAAGTACAATTAGAAAGAATGAATAATTTCAACACTTATCTTTTTTATATATAAACATGTGTGACACTTCGTTGAAAAGATAAAAGTTTAAACTTTTTAATGATATATAAAAGTAAAAATCAATTTTTGTGGTTGAATTTTGCTTTCCTGGTCCCCTTAAGGTGATCAGATGTCCTCATTTTCTGTAGATAGTGCTTATATTAAAGTCAATTTACCCATTTAAAAAAATTTTAAATGGTTCATTAGCATAACCTGACCAGACAGCCAGCTTAATCCAATTAGCTATCCCGTCAGATGTAGATAAGAGTTAGTATTGAATATTTTTCAGAAAATGGGGAAATTTTCTGGTCACCCTATATCCATTGGCCATTATATGAAGTTGTTGGACTCAATTTTGAGTTCGGATTTATAAAACTGTCAACCAATAGGTAGTTAATGAATATTAGGCAATTTTTATGTCTTTCTTTTGTTTTTTCTCCCAAATGAGGTATTAGCAAGTTGGAGAAGTGTGTTATACGAGGAATCAGCATACATGAAAAAATACCGTATGTGTATTGTTAATAATGAAAATCATGGAAAAATCAGGAAACTTTTTTTTAATGATTTCTGTAGACACCTTGCATCAAAACCAACACCATGGCTGAACTTCAGAAGATACCAATACAGGGCTTTCATCATTGTTTTCAGCAATGGCAGGAGTGGTGGAGCAATTGCGTGTGTTCTGACAAAGCTACTTTGAAGGTGATTAAGTAAATGTGTACCTGTATTCTGGTAATAAAGAGTTACAACAAAATTCCGGGAACTTTTTGACTACTTCTCGTATATATAGTAAAACTATTTTTATATTATTATTATTATTATTATTGGAACCAAAGCAATTAAACTTAAATAACAGGGAAACATATCAAGTAAGAAAATATGAATTAGAAAATTTTAATGTCCATACATATTTTTCAGGAAAACATAAATATTGGGAATGAAAGAAAAAATTTTTGTTACATATACAAATTATTAGAATTTAAAAAAAAATAAAAGTTATTGGTCCTAAGTATCAGTGACCATGAGATTTGTCTGGTCTGCAAACATCATAACTGGTGCTAACTCTAGCTGTGTTTTTTTTTTAAATTAAATTTAAGACATCAAATTTTTTAGAAATAGATTTTTGCAGGTCTAATTGTGTCTGCATACATTATATGAAAATTAAGTATACTCCAACATATAAATAATGAAAAAAAAAAAATTAAAGATAGAAAGTAAAATATACAAAAAATAATTCATTTATTCCAATGTTCTGTAAATAAATAAAAATAATAATAATACAGCAATAAAACAACAATACAAAAAAATTACAAAATAAATGGTTATAACATTATTGCTGCTTATAATTTCACTTATCTTTGTTGGATTACAGTTACATTGTACTTTACAGTATTAATATAAGTTTCTCCTGTAACCTTATTTGAAGCTGTGCCTGATTGAAAACAGACTGGCAGAATGAAAGCACATAAAGAATCTAAATTTTTAATTTTGGGTGTGTCCAGATATATTGGCATTAAATCAGTTACCCTGTCATTATTTGATTTCTTCAGTCAATTTCATACCTAAATTCATTAACTCTTTTATAACTTAAAAACAAAGAAATCAGTTCAACTTTGCTAAACAAATGTGCAAATCTTTGTGTTAAAATTAAATACATGATATTCCAATGAATATTAAGGCAGAGGCTCATGAAAATTGCATATGTATTTTTACTTCTATTTTAAAATATGCATTTTGCTAAATTTATGCTGAAGCAAAATGATAAGAATGTCATAAATAGTTTGAAAGTGCAGATCATGATTGGTGGTTATTTTTTAATATTATTTAACAAAATCACTGACCAAGTTACAGTATACATACTTCTCATGATGTTAACACAGTCCATATAAAGAGTTAGTCCGATGAAAATCTGTGTAAAATATCTTCATTATTTTTTAAATTGTGAATGGAAATTTGGATTCAGCTTCTGGTGAGTAATCCTGTATTTTTGACTGAATAAGTAGATTGTAACCATGGTTTGTACAAATTGTTTCACTTGGTACATATTATCACCCTTGAAAGTTTTTTTCGTTAGTTTAGACTTTAGAAACACCCTATAAATTACTTCTTATCCTGTATTTCCGAGTAAAAAATTAATACATCATTTCTAAACTTATTTTGCAGGCTAATTTAAATCTAGAGCGAGGAATTGGAGAAAAGCTACTTCTTAGACTTTTAGCTTTTAAGCTTGGTTTGACTGAGTCTGCTATGCTGCCTAAAAGAGCTATACAGTTTGGTTCCAGAATTGCCAAATTAGAAAATTCTAAAGAAAAAGGTTCAGATATTTGTGCAAGATTGTTACCAACAACATAGTATTTTGAAATTTAATGCTTCATGTTTAATAAAGTATTTTTTATAAAAAAATTTGTAGTTATTTTCCTAGTCGGGGATTGGCAAAACTCAGTGTAATTCATTAACTCATGACTGACAAATGTACAAGATTTTATTTTAAAATAGGTGGTGAAGGTTACAAATATAATTCTTTAATTTTTCTCTTTATAGTTTATTACTCTATTCTATCTTCAGTAGGAGAAAGTATTGTAATCGAAGTTTTTTTGAACTTCCGGTTTTCGACGGATTTCCATGTTTTAGGGGTCAGAGATCCCAATAAAACATGTTTATACAAAATGCCTATCTGTCCGTGTGTAACCATTGTACCACCGAAAAGTGTATGAAGTTATGCATAGAATTTAACCAAATTTTTTGTGTATGTTTTTGACTATGGCCAGCAGGTCCTCCTTCAATTTGGAAATATTCCGCCTGAAGGGGGTGCTGTAATACCAAGTTTTCTGCCATTTCATTATTGTATAATGGAAAGGTGTATGAAGTTATGCATGGAATTGAACCAAATTTTTTGTGTATGGTTTTGGCTATGGTCAGAAGGTCCTCCTTCAATTTGGAAATCACTATAATAGCGATTTTTGTGTTATTTTCATTATTGTACCATTGAAAAGTGTATGAAGCTATGCATAGAATTGAACCAAATTTTTTGTGTATATTTTTGGCTACGGCCAGCAGGTCTTCCTTGAATTTGGAAATATTCCATCAGAAGGTGGCGCTGTAATAGCAATTTTTGTATAATTTTCTCGATTTTTCGTAGTCTTATTGTATATCGGTAGCTTGTGAAGCGACGGGAACGTCACTTCACGTTTTCGCATCCTGCTAAGCTGGCTATTCGCAAACAGCTGATGTACAACAGAATAATGAAAAACTATTGATTTTAATAAATATCATGATTTAGATTAATTCGTTTTTACACCGATTAATTGACTGAAGCAAAAATTTAAAATGAAAGTTGAAGTTAGAATTTATATGAAAGTGGTGGTTAATGAAGAGGTGGAACATGCGTGATAGCGTCTTTGCCGATTTGCAGAAAAAATAGTTTTTTATGAGTTTCAATTAATATCGTGGCTAATTATTAAAAAATTAAAAATCTGAGCCTGAGGTGCATCAGGACCTACCTTGGACTATCCTCATACAAATTTTCAGACCGCTGCGCTAGATAAATTTTCCTAGCCATCGTCAACACACAAACAGAGCAATCTTTTTTTTATTATTATAGATTTATTTAAATGTACAGTATTCTGTAAACTGCTGGGAAAGTCGAGTGGAACCACTCAGTGTTGAATTCAGACACTTTTCTCCGGGAGGGATTTCTGTGGCTCCGGGGGGGACATTATAGAGTTCCGGGGGGGAAATTGCACTTTTTGACCATTGAAAACCCAAAATCTCAAATCTTCCGGGGGGGACATCTCATTGCTCCGGGGGGGAATGTCCCCCCCCGGGCCACCCCCTGAAATCAACACTGGAACCACTCCAGATTTGTTTTCAGAACAGAGAGAAAAGGACCACTACCCACCCCCCTCAATGCTTCAGTACCCTCTAATTCCGAGTTTTTTCCGCAAAATTCTCTGGTTCATTTCCATCCTGGAAATTTGTGGGGATTTTGCAAATAACTCTAACGCAGAGTCCATTGTGATGTTATTTGGTGAGTCATCACAAGGTAACGCTCATAACTTCACAATGGAGTATCCAAATGACGGTCACACGAGAATAGTCACCAAAAACTGACTTCTTTGTGACTTCCCCTGGTGGCTCGTCACAAAGCAACAGTTACTGTGACTTCTTAGTGGAGTCACCAAAGGACGCTTACTTAAAAGTAATAATGAGACGAATGACGAAAATCACTAAGGATCGACCGAAACAGGTTTTTCAGACCGAAACCGAATTTCGGTAATCTTCCTGTTTTCGGCCGAAACAGAAATTGAAAATGTCCAATTTTTTTAAAGTAATTAATATCTATATAAATATACATAATTATTAATTAATTATTCGTGTGGCCCAAGCTGGCTGTCTGTGCCTTTGACCAAAACCTTTTATATTCATATAAAATAAAATGTAATTAATTCATTAACGACGCAGAATGATTTTCTAATTATACGAATTTCATCTAAAAGGTTTTAGGTATACATTCCTCGATTTATTTTTTATAATAATTTTTGTAAATGATCATCTGTTATACTAAAACTTTCTCAAAGAGTATTCGAAATATTTCTGCAGTTTCAAACTAAAAAATTTCTATTACTGCTAAGTCTGCAGCTTTTAATGAGCATGTGAAAAGCGTCTTCAAAGTTTAGTCATACATGCATTATTTGACTACTTATATAATTTGAACTCAAGTCTTGAGGCAACCGCATGACTGATAATTATAGACAGTGAAGTTCATAGCAATAAATAGTGTCTCATTTGATCCGATACAGCTCAAATCAATGAGTATAACGTTGAAAATTTCCGAAACGAAATTTTTGGAATATAAATAGTTTCGATCGTGTTTCTGTCCGACTGAATTTTCGGCGAAACTCTGATTTTGGACCGAAAACGAAACCGAATTTTCGGTCGATCTCTAGATATCACGTTTTAGTTCACCGTAGTGACTCTGACACTCGTGATCATTTGTCATATCAAAATAGCGGCACATCGGCTGGCTGCGCTGCAGGGATAGCACCTATATTTGCTTACACCAGACGTTTATATAACTTTCTTTTAATTAATTTGAATTAACATTATTATTCAAAAAAATTTGCAATTTTGTGTTTGTTGCTTAACTTTTGGATATCGGTGTCCGCTCTAGAATAACGAGCACATTTGACAACTTTGACGGTAAAATTAAGTCTCCACAAACAGGTCAATTTACTGACGTTTTAACTGTAATATATTTAAAGTAACATTTGCGCGATTTATCACCCAAAACTGACGAATGCACTCCCTGCCAGTTTAAATAAAGTGTTATGTATCAATTTAGTAAATTTAAAATTTATTCCTTTCAATTTTTGATTTTCCTCCATTGTAAGTTCTGCTGTTAATCGTTATCTAACAAATATACCGTTATTTAATCTTCAGCACATCCTTTGTGTCCAACTTTAATAATCGAAAAGAATGAACTGATAAATACAAACAATAAGAATTTTTATTTAGTAACAACGTTTGAATCGATTCAATTGCTTATCTTATCCACTTATCAAACTTGATTTTGAATTTCGGTCAGCTTGAAGTCGATAAAATTATGCAAAAAGCGAATTTGGAGAACGCAAAACGTCCATTGCAGTTACAAAAATATCAGAATAAATAATTAAGTTAACCTGTTGCTAATTCATTTGAAAAATGAAACAATGCAGCAAATAAGGAGTTCGAATATGAATCTCGAAGAACTTGAATTTGCACTCATTGAAGACTTATATTTAATTTTATACTTAGTATATACTGTTGAAATGATCGAATGATGTTAGTAACGTGGGCCGATTACAAGCTGGGGCATCATTTCAGAATTTTCTTGGGGGAGTGGCAAAGATTTTTTGAGGGAAGTTATATAGCTGAGGGTAGGATCCGGGGGTCTGACTCACCTTCCCCAAACGAGAAACGCAAACTGAATCATGCTTATAAAAACTTTGAATACGGAAACTCAAGAACCAATGACATATGTCGTTTTAAACAGGTTTCCGTCTTAGCAGGTAAATTTTCAATATATTGATTATGAAAATATTTTTTTTTAGACAAGTTCCATTTTTGCAGGTATCCTCAAAGATTGTTAAAACATCCACACTATAGAATAGCTCTGAAAAGAGATCTATTACAGTAAGACTTGTGAAAACGAAGCCTATCTATAACAGAATTCTTTCTCGAAATGGGAAAAAAATCAAATTTCGATGAAAAAACATCCTACAATTATACTTGCTAAGACAGACACCTGTCTAAAATGCAACTTTTTTCTAGTCCTTTCGACTCCGTTTTTCCAGGTTTTACAACAGGGGTGCCATTTCAAGAGTTTCCTGGCGAAAGATAAGGAAAATTTTTTTTTGAGGAACAGGGAACGTGCAAAACGACACAAATCACGCAGAAAATGAGAAAATACGGCACTGTAGAAAAAAAGCTTTTTGTGATTTTGACTCCTTAACTTCTTTCAACTACTTAACTTCTTGAGCAACGTTTTAATTTTTGTTTGAGTCTAGCATTTGATGGTTGATAAATTTTCTCAAATATCAAATTCCTTGGGGAGGCTATTGCCCTCCCCCCTCAAATAATTGGCGCCCCTGACTACAAGTATTGGATGAAGGTTTTCTGAGCTAGCCTCCCCCACCCCCCTCATACATTTCGGGACATGCTCTCAGATTTTGGAGAAATATTTGTATTGAATTTTTCGTATAATTTTCATTTTATAAAAATATTATTACCAAATCTAATTTATGTAATTATCATCAGTAATTTACGGAGATAAGAGAAGCTAATTAAGAAAGAAATAGGCCGAAAGGAGGTAGACGGCAGTTCCACTATACATGGGCCCCCAATTATAGGAGGAGAGGGTCTCATGTTATGCTTCAAGAAGCTTTTTAAAACATTTTTTAAATATAATTTTCAGCTCGCAAAATGTCCTTATTGTCTTTAAAATGAATGCTGGGCATAGAAAGAAAGCGCCCATCTCTTCTTGTTGAATAGCGTATTAGTACGCAGTGTCTCTGTTCCAGAAAGAAAATGTCGGATGTGCCAATCCCAAAACTTTCTTCTATCTCATACATGTTAATATTTCAGATTTCGCTATCACAGTGCCAACATTCAGTGACAATCTATGCCCATCATGAGGATTCTATAGGTATAGGTTCGTTGTATGCGTTTGAAAATGATATATAAGCATTGCATTTTTCAAACAAATCATATTGAATTTCGGCACCCACTCTATTACATGTCTGCAACCAAAATTCCCAACCGAAAGAGCATAAAAGCGACACTTGTTGGGTAGCCTAATAAGGATATATTTATGTGAAAGTGTAACAGAAAATGAAGTTTGATTAAATTGCGTGCATTAGTTTTCGAGATAAAGCTATTGCGAAAATCGTGAAAAATGCAGCATAGCAGCACCACCTGTTACGTGATTTACACGAACCCCTAATCAGCACCAACTTATCTCAAGGTGTAACAGAATATAAAGTTTGATGAAATTCTGTGAATCAGTTCTTGATATGACTATCGCTAAAACTGTGTAAATTTTGAAAAATGCAGCATATCAGCACCACCTGTCGGGCGATTTATACCAAAACCTAATCGCCAACAACTTATGAGAACGTCTAACTGAATCAGAAGTTTGATGAAAATCCGTGCATTAGTTTTTGAAATAAGAGTTATTGTGGAAATCGTGAAAAATGCAGCATAACAGCGCCACCTGTTGCGCGATTTACAACAAAATTTAATCAGCATCAATTTATATTAACGTCTAACTGAATCTGAAGTTTGATAAAAATCCGTGCATTACTTCTTGAGATACAATTATTACGAAAAATGTGGAAAATGCAGCATAGCATCTCCACCTGTTGAGCGATTTACACAAAAACCTAATCATCATCAACTTATGTCAACATTTAACTGAAAAGTCGGCAATTTACACCTAAAACTAATTAGCACCAATTTATATCAGGGACTAACTGAATCTGAAGTTTGATGAAACTCCGTGCATTGCTTCTTGAGATGAGCTATTGCCGAAATCTTGAAAAATACAGCATATCAGTGCCACCTGTTGCGCGATTTAAAACAAAACTTAATCAGTATCAACTTATGTGAACTCTAACTGAATCTGAAATTTGACGAAAATCTGTGCATTAGTTTTTGGGATAGAGCTATTGTGAAAAATGTAGCATAGCAGCGCCACGTGCTGGACGATTTACACCAAAAAAATAGTTGTCAGTACCAATTTGTATCAGGGGTTAACCGCATCTGAAGTTTGAAGAAAATCATATTATTTCTTGAGGTAGAGCTATTGTGAATATTGTGAAATATGCAGCATAGCAGCGCCACTTGTTGGCGATGTACACCAAAAAACTAATCAGCACCAACTTATAATTAAGGACTGACTGAACTGAAGATTAGAATCGGTGCATTAGTTCTTGAGTAGAGTATCGCAGAAATTGTGAAAAATGCAGCATAGCAGCGCCACCAGTTGGACGATTTACACCAAAATCTAATCAGCACTAATTTATGTCAGCGACTAACTGAATTCTAAAAATAGTCAAATCGTGTTCATGACCTTCTAAAACGTAATAAATCCGTCGAAAACCGGAAGTCAAAATTTTTGACGAACCCAATACTTTCTTGTTAGAAGAAAGTTATAATATTTCTCAATCCTTACTTTTTCAAAATTTTACGAAGATATTTGATTTTTTTTTTTAAAGTGTGTGTTTAAGACCATACGGCCAAAGTGAAAATTTCTATGGCGAAAATAATAAAGTCTAAGTTATATATAGTATTTATATACCAGCATCCATCAGGCTGAAATGCCCGAGCATCCAGTCGGATAAAATGGGGAAGCAGTATTAAGAAAAAAAAAATATTTTTTTATGTTTATTGTTTAGCAATATAAAACTAAATTTGCAATAACAGCTGTTGAATTTTCATTTTAAAGTATTTATATTCGGTCATTAGTTGCTTTAGATAATGTTCAAATGCTAATACTATTAGCAAGAACCCCTATAGTCTTTTAATTTGGTTAATCTTATCCTTTGCGAAAGGCACTTCGATGTGAATATCCTCTAAACCAGAGTAAATCGAAAAATCTAGTAAAATTTCCTCTAAGTACGAACATCATATTCTTTTTAAATTCAAAATTGAAATTGAAATTAAAATCTCAAGTTTTCTTTTTAACACTTTCCAACATAGTGTTTATGAATTCGGTTTGTCTGTCCATGTTCGAACTCGCGTAAGTATAGTCAGATTGTCATGAAATTGATATATGTTATTGGGGTTTCCCATGCTATGTTCGGTATTGAAAATGAAGAGTGTAGCTTTTTCGGTTCATTTACAGGGATACTCATAAGAATTCCGTTACATTACAGCCTATGGGTGCGGTGTATTTTAATGATATTAAACTATTTTAAACATATTGAAATTTACGTGTATCACTGAGGTGTACTAGAAAGCGCTTATTGAAGAAATTGGTGTGCCTATAATTTAATGTTCATCTACAGGGCTACACAAAATATCACAAGTACATTTCTATTTATTGACGGAAATTTGTTGAATAGAAATTTTCAACTGCGCTATGCGTTTAATTTCACAAACTTTAAGCATATTAAGTAGGATACATACAAATCTATAGATCATACACAGGGCTGCACAAACAAATTAGTTATTTTTCCGGCTATTGATGGTAATTTTAGTAATTAAGTTTTCAACATTTTCTAAATTGTTTATTTAGATATCTTTCACCTTAATGAACAGTGAATTTTTATTACAGTATTCGGAAGGTGTTGGAAAGCGTTACATAATCTATCCTGGACGCAACATTTTTCGTTCTTGTTTTATTAATCGCTTATCAAAGAGAGATATTAGCTCTGAATTCATGTAAAACAACAATAGCAATCGACGATAGCATATAGCAATAGAGTGTTAAATTTGTTATATTTAAAAGTATGCTTTCGAATTAGTTACAAAAATGTGATTTAAAAAAATTCCTTCTATTTAATATTTTAAAATAAAATGGTTCTTTTAAACATTTGATTAATAATAATCAAATATGATAGTAGAAAACTCAGTAAAAAAAAAAAAAAAAAAAAAAAAAAAAAAAATGTGCCCAGCCCCTTTAGAAAAGTGAAGCTTCTTAACTGCTACGATCTTTCAATATGACATTGCCGTTTTGTATCGCTTCGATGTTACACCTTCTATGCCGGGGATTAATTATCTAAATAGAATAAAAGAGCAAGGCAACCGATTTCGATTACGATGTTTCAATGTCGCATGAGATTTCCAGAAGTGCTGAGAAAAAAGAATATTTCTTTTCTTATAGATGATATAAGAGCAAACGTAGGGAAGGTAGGGATAATTAGATTCAGCGGTAATTAGAATCAGGGGCAATCTGTAACAGATAAAAGAGATTGATCAAGCTAATTATGAAGTCCGACTAATATTCTATATGTGCAATTTTTTTGGAATGAAAATGTATGTTCCTGTAGAAGCAGACCCGTAGCCAGGATTTCCTTTCGGAGGGGTCTTAATCTTAGAATTTTTTCTGATCCAACAGAAGAAATTTTCATAAATTAAAGCATAAATAAAAAAATAAACAAGGTATATTTCTGCATAGGATACTTGATGTCTATGTCAGAAATGGTTATTTCATATTTTTAAGTAGTTTTCATAAGAAATACTACCTCAATTCCAATCTCCCCTATGTTGGAATTTCCGAAATATTTTCGTAAGTCTACGCAGACCATGGTCCCTAGAACCCAAAACCACCCTCTGTTCAAAACTTTATCTATCTATCTATCTATATCACTTTTTTATGGACACGATAACTTCCATAATTCTGCACAAATCTCTTCCAAACTGATACATAAAATTAAGGGGTAGAAAATCTCGGGCAAGTTCGTTAATGGGAAAAATTGGACCAAGGGGGTGGAAATAGGGAGAGTTTTTGTGAAAACCGAAAAAAACCCACAACTTCTTAATTATTAGGTAGATTTCGTATGAAATACTACCTATTGGGATCGTTCCTATGTTGGAATTTCTGAAAGATTTTTGCAGATCTACACCGATCATGACCCCTAGAACCCAAAACCACCCTCAGTAAAAAACTTTATATATCTATCTATCTATCTATCTATCTATCTATCTATCTATATATATATATATATATATCACTTTCTTCTGGACACGATAACTTTCGTAATTCTGCACCAATCTCTTCCAAACTGATACATAAAATCAATGGGCATAAAATCTCGGTCAAGTTCGTTAATGGGCAAAATCGGACCAAGGGGAGGGAAATAGGGAGGGGTTTTGTGAAAAGAGAAAAACCCCCATAACTTCTTAATTTTTGTACATATCAAATCAGTTTAAAGTTTTTATTACTTCTAAAAATAGGGCCAAAAATTTTATGTATCACAGATTTTTGATAAATTTAAAAATGCGCTCAAGGGTCGCAAAAAATAGGGTTTTTGGGAGAAAAAAATTCATAACTTCGTCAATTCTCAAGATATCAAATTCAATTAATTTTATTATAAATTTCCTTAACATTATCTAAAACTTTTATATTCACAAGTTTTTGATAGGAGCAATTCGTACCGCAAAAAAAAAAAAATTAAAAACGAAAACAAAAAGGGCGTTTGAAGAAGAAAAAAATTCATAACTTTGTCAATTCTCAAGATATCAAATCCAATTAATTTTATCATGAATCTCCTTAACATTATCTACAACTTTTATATTCACACGTTTTTGATAGGACCAATTCGTACCGCAAAAAAAAAATTAAAAACGAAAACAAAAAGGGGGTTTGAAGAAGAAAAAAATCCATAACTCCGTCAATTCAAAAGATATAAAATCCCCATGAATTTATCATATATCTTCTTAATATTGTCTACAACATCTATATAGACAAGTTTTGGATAGGACCAATTCTTAGAGCAAAAACAAATTAAAAATACATACCGGTTGAAGTAAAAAATGATCTTAGTAAGGGTGTATTCAAATCCAAACTGCTTATTTTCTGACTCATTTTACAATTCATTTTTGCTCTCAAAGGCTTCTAATTGGTACGTTTTCTTACTCAGAAACTATATAATGTACCGTAATGGTCGATTTTCTGATAGGGGCAGAATATATTTTTTTAAATGCTGTTAAAAAGGGCATTTTGAACCGAATTTACCGAAGCGGATTGTGTTGGAAAAATCATTGTATTAAGGATGCGCTTAAATCCAAACTGCTTATTTTTCTGACTGGTTTTTAAATTCATTTTTGCTCTCAAACGCATTTAATTGGTAGATTCGCTTATTCAGAGACTATATAATGTACCGTAATAATCGATTTTTAGATAGAGGCAGAATATATTTCAAAAAATGATGTTAAAGTGGGCATTTTGAACGGAATTTCCCGAAGCGATTGTGTTAGAAACGAAAAATATTGTCCTTCTGAGAAAATAATTGTTTATATATCAAGTTTTAATTAATTGAACAAAAAATAAAAACACAGGTCGCTTATAAATCTCTTTAAAAATCACGTCAGCAAGTTTCATATTTTTTTTTAAATTAAAAATGAATCTGGAATTATGCCAGAAAATTTCGAGTTGTTGAGCATGGAAAAGTATTTTTTTGAATACCGCCCTAACATGATTCTGATAAAACCAGCTATTATATGAAAATGAAATAAAAACTCGTCAAGAGCGGCCAGATAAAATTGTTAAAGTGGATTTATCTATAATCAGGATTTAGTTTTTGTTTGTGAAATTAGTATATTTGACTTCGAAATCTACCTCTGCCTGTAGGCCGGGCCGGCAGGGATTTTTTTTTTAATACATATCAAATCAGTTTAAAGTTATTATTTCTTCTAGGAAAAGGGCCAAAATTTTATGTATCACAGATTTTTGATAAAATTAACAAGTTGGAAATTTCACGTCAAATGTGGCAAATGAGGTGTGCTCGTACTATAAGTAGTTTTATAAATATTTTTTGCAGCGCATATTGTACCTACTGAATGTACATTTTAATGCATTTAATAAGTGCATATCAATTTTATCCTGTTAGAAATGCTGTAGCATCATTAAAATACACTTGGAATATTTTTTTCCCCATTGGCCGTGATGTAACGGAAAACATTTGACTGTCCCTGTAATTAAACTGTGCATCCGATTTTCATAAAATTTGAAATGACTCGACAAATTTTTCCAACAGTTATATATTTAAAATTTCAGATCATTCGGTTGGGTAGTTTTTGCGCTGTTATATGCGGACGGGCGGACAGACAGACGGACTGAACGACGACTATAGGTGCAACGTATTTATATAATTACGAACGCACCTAAAAATGGGCTCAAGGGGTGAAAAAATAGGGCTATTTTTAGGTAGAAACAAAATTCATAACTTTGTCAATTCTTAAGATATCAAATTCATTTAAACTTATTATAAATCTTCTTAATATTATCTAGAACTTTTATATTGACAATTTTTTGATAGGACCAACTCTTACCGCAAAAAAAATAAAATAAATAAAAATAAAAAAATAAAACGAACGAAAAAAAATGGGGTGTTAAAAAAAAAAAAAAAAAAAAAAAAAATCGTAACTTCTTTAATTCACAAGATATCCAAATCTGCTTAAATTTATTACATAACTTCTCAATATTATCTACAACTTTCATATGAACGAGTTTTTGATTGGACCAACTCTTACAGCAAAAACAAATTAAACAAAAATATGAGTTGACGAAAAAATTATCGTATTAAGGGTGTATTCAAATCCAAACAACTTCTTTTCAGACTCATTTTAGGTAGCTTTCATTTACAAAAAGCTACCTATTGCAGCCGTTCGGAGGAAAGCGATTTCAAAAATTTTTGGTATATTTTCATCGATCATGACCTCCAGACCCCGAAACCACCCTCCGTTCAAAATTGATATATATATATATATATATATATATATATATCTGACCTATGTCACACTGTAACTCTCGTAATTATGAACCGATTTCGATGTAATTCGGTGTGTACATAGTACATACCAATGTCTCGATCGAGTTCGTTGGTCAGCTTCATCCGCCGTTTCGTTTCAAAATGGCCGCCATTTAAAATTAAAAAAAAAAAAATTAAAATTTGAAATGTGGTACCAAAAAATTAAAAATGGAAAAATATTTTTTTCTTATGTATTTGACCTTTATACAAAGATTTCAGAGCAGTTTTTGTTTCTTCTATATCTTAAAAAATGGTTGAGTTATAGCATTTTGAATTTCTAGCGTGGCTGACATTTTGAAACGTCCTGCATTTTGTCACGCGATAAAAGGCGTATTTATAAACCGATTTCGATGTAATTCGGTGTGTACATAGTACATACCAATGTCTCGACCGAGTTCGTTGGCCAGCTTCATCCGCCATTTTGTTTAAAAATGGCGGCCATTTAAAATTTAAAAAAAAAATTAAAATTTGAAATGTGGTACCAAAAAATTGAAAATGGAAAAATATTTTCTTCTTATGTGTTTGACCTTGATAAAAAGATTCGAGAGCAGTTTTTGTTTCGTCTATATCTTAAGAAATGGCTGAGTTATAGCATTTTGAATTTCTAGCGTGGCTGACATTTTGAAACGTCCTGATTTTTGTCACGTAATAACAGGCGTATTTATGAACCGATTTGGATGAACCTTGGTGTGTACATAGTACATACAAATATCTCGACCGAGTTCATTGGCCAGCTTCATCCGCCATCTTGTTTCAAAATGGCGACCATTTAAAAAAAATTTAAAAAATTAAAATGAGATACCAAAAAATTGGAAAATGAAAAAGATGTTTTTCGTATGTGTTTGACCTTAATACAAAGATTCCAGAACAGTTTTTGTTTCGTCTATATCTAAAAAAATGGCTGAGTAATAGCATTTTGAATTTCTATTGTGGCTGACATTTTAAAACGACCTGATTTTTGTCATGCGATAACAGGCGTATTTATGATCCGATTTGGATGTAACTTGGTCTGTACATAGTACATACTAATGTCTCGACCGAGTTCGTTGGCCAGCTTGATTCGCTATCTTGTTTCAAAAGGGTTGCCATTTAAAAAAAATTAAATTTAAAATTTAAAACGAGGTATTAAAAAATTGAAAAATGAAAAAGTTTTTTTTTTATGTGTTTGCCCTTGATACAAAGATTCCGGAGCAGTTTTTGTTTCTGAAAATTTGTTCTTTTGTTTATATCTTAAAAAATGATTGAATTATAGCACTTTAAATTTCTAGCATGGCTAACATTTTGAAACGATCTTGTATTTGTCACGCGATAACACACGTATTCGCCTATTTCGATGTAAGAAGGCATGTGGATAGTATACATCAATACCTCGACCAAGTTCGCTGGCCAGATTCATCAGCCATCTTGTTTCAAAATGGCGGCCATTAAATTAAAAAATATATATATATTTAAAGTGAGGTGCAAAAAAATTAGAAATTGAAAAAGATTTCTTTCTTAAGTATTTGACCTTGATATAAGGATTGAGGGGCATTTTTTGTTTGTCTTTACCTTAAAAAATGGCTCAGATATAGCAGTTTCAATTTTTATTGTGGGTGACATTTTGAAAAATCTGATTTTTTACATGCGACAGAACTCGTATATATCAACCGATTCCGATGTGAGTGAGCATGTGAACAGCAATTACTAAGGTCTCGACCAAGTTCACTGGTTAGCCTCATCCACCATGTTGTCTTAAAATGGTAGGCACTTTAAGAAATCGCCGAATTTGGCAGCCAAATATGAGTTACTTTAAAGAAAAGCAGCTTGGATAAAACTGACTAATTTCGCGAAATTCTCATTCATTATATTGATAAAAATTAGTATTGAATCTCCTATATTCAGTTTCCACTATATTGAGCTTCGTGTGTTTGAATGATATAAGTTGGCTTTTTTAAAATAAGGAATATGAAAGCTACCTCTTCCTCCTGGCACTGGCCGGAAGGACTTTTTAAATTCATTTTTGCTCTCCAATGCATCCAACTGCCAGGTTCTCTTATTCAGAAACTACATAATGAGCCGTATTGGTCGATTTTTTTTATAAAGGCAGACTATATTTCAAAAAATGCTGTAAAAATGGGCATTTTGAACCGAATTTCCCGAAGCGATAGTGCTGGGAAAAAAAAAAAAAAGGTCGTACTGAGAAAATAATTGTTTGTAAATCGAGTTCTAATTAACTGAACGAAAAATAAAAACACAGGTCGCTTATAAACCTCTTCAAAAAATCACGTCAGCAACTTTCGTGCTTTTACTTTTAAAAATGAGTCTGAAAATGTGTCAGAATATTTCGAGTTGTTGAGCATGGAAAAATATTTTTTTAATACCGCCTTAATATGATTCTGATAAAAACCAGCTCTTACAGAAAAATGAATGCAATGATTAAAGGAATTAAAAATTCGTCAAAAGCGGCCAGATAAAATTGTTAAACGGGATTTATCTCTAATCTTGATTTAGTTTTTGTTGCTGAAATTAGTACTTAACTTCGAAATCTACGGAGATATTTTTCGATTTTTGTTACAATTTATGGTTTTCAAGAGCACTTCCAGTTTCCAAACCGGTTCGGAAACAAAGTATTTTTACTGAAAAACTGCAACGAAAATAAAAAAGCACAAACTAAAAGTGTTTAACATGAGCCTCATGTACCCTATGAGTAAAACGTTAAAAAATATTGAAATGCAAACAAGTAATTTGAATAAATTAAAAGCACAGGATTAATATTAAAATGCGAGTGTTTCGCATTACGAGCACAGAGTCTTAAAATGGTTAATCCATAGATGAAATTAATTACACACAGGGTTCGTAAATATCATGATATTTTCGAAAATATCAAAAATATCCGATATTTTGATATATATCCGATATTTTCGATATATATCCGATATTTTCAAAATAGTCAACTTACTGCTGATAATAAATTTTTTCAAGTATAATATAAATTAGAAGCTAAAACCATATTCCACTTAACATGAAAACTTAATCAAATAATGTTCAAAAACTGCATTTCTCTTTTTTTTTCCCCCACTAAGAACAAAATTTAAGATCAATTAATTGAAAACCGATACAATTTGCATTATACACTGGTATAAACTATAGGATTTGAGTCAAGTTTCAAGAAAGTTTTATATGTTACAAAGCAAAATATTAAATGTAAAATAGTTTTTTTAAATTGAAGAACTTTGACAAAAATGTAAGCTTGTATTATTTTTTTATTCTGTAAGCTGTTAAACAGTTTACACTCAACTAAACCAAATTCAAGAAAGACTCTTTTCCAATGAAGCTGTTAGCTGATTATCTAAATTAGACAGTTTATTTTTCAATGGCTATTTTGAATTAATTGCCTTACATAATTATTAGTTATACATTTAAAGATAAAAATTAAACATAAAGCTTGGAAAGATATTTTTCTTCTTTGTCTAAAAAAGTTACTGCCAGAAACAGAAGTTCTTTATCTATAGAATGACACAGTCAATAACAGTTGAAAATTTCATTTACATTTGTTTTGATTGAATAAAATATCAAAATTACCTTGCTCGATGATAGTTTGAAAATAAATATCAAATATACAAAATATCAAACATTTTGATATTTTCGAAATAAATATCAAGAATTTGAAAATATCGAAAATATCAAAAATCTTGATATTTTAAAAATAAAGATATATATCATGATATATATCCATTGATATATATCAACGAACCCTGATTACACATATTATTTTTTCCAAAGAAAATATTGTTTGTTACAGAT
This sequence comes from Maratus speciosus, assembly GCA_963932465.1. NCBI lineage: Eukaryota > Metazoa > Arthropoda > Arachnida > Araneae > Salticidae > Maratus > Maratus speciosus. The sequence goes on along the minus strand of OZ010792.1, from coordinate 414,262,492 downwards.
ATATGCAATCATAAAAATTATATTTATATTTCACATTCTCTGCTTAGAATTAGAATAAATATAAATGCAGTACTCTTGGTATAGTAAGTTTACTAGAGATACAGAAGCAATCTTCGTGATTTTTTCTCAGCCATTAGGCTGATTACTTTATCAGGATCTACTGTAATGTCCCAATGAATGGAAATCTTTGCAATGCTCTCATTGGCCAAAACGCTTCAAGGCAAAGGTTTAATTTTTTTCATTGTCGAAAAAGACTTTTTAGCACTGGCTGTTGTTACCGGTATTGAATCCAAGACTGTGAGCAAGTGTTTGATCGTACTGTAATACGTTGCATTACAGCACTCTAAAAATTTTGGGACTTCTGTGTTTGTGTCAACATTAGCAATTCTCTCTCACCATAATTCATATTCAGCTTTCACTTCTGACATTGTCACTTTAACGTCAAAATATTGAGAGAGATTCTCTAATATGCTAGCTTTTACCGGAAACTCAAATCCTAGAAGAAGTACTTGGGAATCTGTTTGAATGTCATCATTCGAAATGAATCTGTCATTTAAATTTTGAATAAGATGAATAAATAAAATGTAGTAATGTTCAGCGTATGTAATTTGAGGGTTTGCACGTGTTGTCTTCCTAAATGTTAGTCTTAGGATCTTTATTTGAGTTTGGAAGACGTCATCAGAAGTTCCAAGACAGTTTCGGATGGCTGGAATCAGCATGCTGTTGGATAGGAATGCACCGAATAGTGACTTTGGCCGAATACCGAATATTCGGCCTGCAGGCGAAACGAATACCGAATATTCGGCTAGCCAAATAGTAACTGCAAGGCCGAATACCGAATATTCGGCCTGCCGAATAGTAACTATTCGGCCGAATACCGAATATTCAGCTTGTCGAATACTTTTATATTTCAAAGTTTAAAAGTATTAAAATACTAGGACTTCCCTCAGAGGGATTAGTCTGAGCGATATTACCGAGAACATAGATTTAATAATAACATGTGGAAGCAAAGAAAATGAGATGTTATCTTTAATTGTCCATATACTGCGAAAAATTGAAATGATGAAAATAAACGAATTGTAGAATTACAAAATCTTATATATAAATTCGTATACACTGTTTAAAAAAATGGGAAATCAAACCATTCAAGACAGCCATGCATGAATATAAAATTGAAAGTACGCAATATATTAAAAGTAAAATAGAAAATGAAACACTAATTTACTTATATCGAATTTTAACTGTATAAAATGATGTCAAGAGCATAATCAGACGCTCCGCACCAATTTGAGTAACTTTAAATGACAAATATATGATGTTTAAAAAGAATGGACTATACTTTATATGGTGTGTGTTCCCCCGGAATAGTTAATATTGTACAATATCTGTTTTCCACGGATGCAATGAGGTTGTCGATAACATTTAAGGAATTCTCTTCTCAAAATCTAATATAGTATCAAAGTACCGAATACATCAAAAGTGGCATGCAATGCTTCGTTAGAGTGTGTTTTAGATATGCTCGATCGGATTTAAATGATGAGTGTATGCTGGCCACTACATACGCTGTATTGTTTTGTTTTCAAACATATTCTGCACAAGTTGAGCTGTATTTAGCATGTATTAAATAAAAGAAATCGGCAATGATTACAACATAAAGTATGACACAAGATCTGAATATATCGTCTGCATAACTTTTGAGCTGTCAAAGTGTCATTTGAAGTAATTTACAAATCCATACATATTTATTCAGCAAATCATGCAAGCTAACATACGCCAATATGAACCCGATTACAAAATTTCACCAGAATAAGTTAATATATAAAAAATCTACTAATGATAATTGAGAATATGACCTTATGATAAAATGTCTAGAAAAATGAATCGGATAAAAAATTCATATCACATTTAAAACGGCACTTCCCTCTGTTAGTGGCCTTGGCGAGAGAGAGAAAAGCCTAGAGAAGGAACACTTTAACAAGTACTTTCGGGCAACCTACTCACTGTTTCATACAGGTCTTTATTCAATATTTACACAATTTATTTAATGCTAGGTGGGTATCTATCAGTTTTGTTGCATTTAAATCGCATGTTTTGCGGAGGAAATGCAGCATTATGAAATATTTAAAGTTGCTGTACCTAATAATTCCAAATTAACGGTAATTGAGATCGCTTTCCGTTAATTTCATCTTTTTAAATTTTAAATTTTTTAGAAACCATTCATAGAGATAATTGTATATTTTAAAACTAACCCGAAGCAAAATTTCAAGATTTTGGGCTCAGCAGTAACAGAGAAATAGAAAATTTTTGAAAGTTTTTTGTTTTTGCACTGTTTTTTATAGCGACATTTTTAGAAATTGTTCTATTGCGAGAATTTACGTCATGATAAATACAGCCATGTCAATTTTCATGTTTATATTCCTAACAGTTCCATGTTCTTCGTTACTTAGATCATCTTTATATCTTTTTCCGCTTTGTTTAGTCTTTCTATTTTTTAGAATTCGTTCTACAACGAGCATTTACATCTTATTAATTACTACCATGCCAAAGTTCTAGTTTCTAACCCCAACAGTATCCCAAAAATTTCAGTATTCCAAATAAATCATAGTTTAGAACCTTTCTAGAAATTTTTACGTTTATCCGTCAAATTGAACCTTTTAGAGAGCGTTCATTACGAGTATTTACATCTTAAAAGTAACTACCGCACCAAATTTAAAGTTTCTAACCCAATCAATATCGCAGAAATCACAATTTTACAACTTTTTTGCTCCGGCAGCGATATAGGTTCTTGCACTGACATAAAATAGTCTTTTTTTTCGGAGCAAAGATGGCCACCAACATTTTTTTTAAGTTGGCTATGTAGTTTCAGAGATAACACCTCACAAACGTACAAGCATTAATAATATTATATACTTTATAATATTATAACGCTTTATAATATTAGCATTAGATGTACAGATACAAAAGTCATTTATCTGTTACTAGCGAAAGTGCCGGAGTTGCTCAGAATTTGAAGGATGTTTGTTCTGAAAAATCAATTTGAAAATTTAACATACAACACAAAACAAACATTAAAAAAAGCAGTCGAAATGTTGTTGAATGAATCACATGAAAACGCTTTATAAAAATGTATAAATGTATATAACAGACGCAAAAGAATACAGCTATAAATGAACTTATTTCAATTTATAATTGGAGCAATAATGTTAAAATACGCCAATATTTCCCTAATCGGGTTTTTATTATGCTTCAATACATTTTTCACACTCATATGACGTTATACTATATCCACCATTCCCTTTATATTTCCAATATGACGTAACATTTTCCTCTTTCACGTGGAAACCTTGAAATAGAAAAGTTATGAAGTTATATTCACTTTCATTTAAATTCGTCAAAGCGTCAAACAATTTATTTCATTCTCATATTTCACGTGAATATCTTGCAATAGAAAAGTTATGACGTAATATTCACCTTTTTTTTTTAATTCGGCAAACTATTTATTTCATTTTTCACGTGGAAATCTTGCAGTAGAAAATTAATTGTTGTAGTAATAATTTTATTGTGTTTTTTAATTGTTGGCAACTGCTATAACGAAAAATGTTTAAATTTGATAAGAAATTGCTGTTAAATTGGTGGTTTTTTATTAATTAAAAATTAACTATAAGTTATTTTGATTCCGGATTACTTTAGTTGTCTCGGCCATGTTTTAATACACATGTACGTATCTATCTCTTCACAATTTTGCCTTCCAAATTGTGGATTTTTTATAGAATTACAAACAGACAGATAGACAAGTTTTCATTTTTATATATCTCTCGATTCTATGAAAAGTAACTAACGCTGTCACCGCCGCCGCCCCCGGTTTTGATTTTTTTGTGACCGGAGTTCTTTCTTCGTTAATATTAAGAAAACTATTGCATACAAATATGTGAAAATCGGTGGTATTATAGCGAAATGTTTGATCAACACACTAATGCATACAGTTTTCAAATCGAAGAATTATTTTAAGAGATATTTAATGCTAAAGTTGGACAAAATCGTTCCATTAAAAAAAAATTATAAGAGCAAAAGCTATACATGGGAATTTAATCATTTTTAGATCATTTTATTCAATAGAAGATCCCGGTCTGCAGATTTCATTAATTTTTTTTTTAATTTGACTCATTTTTTGAGGTTTTATTTCTTTTTAAATTCAAATATTCAGCATTTTGACAGATATTTTTCACATATTTTAGAAAATGGTATTAATTTAAACTGTTGCCAACTGTATAAACAGCGCAAACAATAATGTTTGCTTCAAATAAAAAAAATATTTACACGTTACTATTATAAACAGAAAAAAACCTTCAAATTACAATTAAATAATTAGGTATAAAAAGCAGGCACTTATTGGAAATTACGCCATAAAAACTATATTTACATGTGAATTGTAAAAGAGAAAGGATATTGTAAAATAAATTCATTAACATGCGTTAGAAATCTGAAATAGAACAAATTACGTCACATTACACTTATTATGCAAAATGAACAAAAAATAGTATTGCAAAACAGTTTAAATTTAAAAATTGCTCGAGACAAAATATTAGAGGTTAAATATTAGATTTTTTCAAAATTTTATTATTTGTCGTTTGATGTGAGGTGTTCAGCTATAAGTATGCAAATTTTTATGTTTCAACATAATTAGGGGCTGAGTTAGAAAAATTGCTTTAAATACACAAGTTAGAGCCCAGAGGGTTAAATATTAGACTTTTTCAAAATTTTATTATTTGCTGTTTGATGTGAGGTGTTCAGCTATAAGTATGCAAAATTTCATGTCTCCAACTTAATTAGGGGCTGAGTTAGAAAAATTGCTTAAAATACACAAGTTAGAGCCCAGAGGGTTAAATAATAGAATTTTTCTAAATTTTATTATTTGTCGTTTGATGTGAGGTGTTCAGCTATAAGTATGTAAAATGTCATGTCTCCAACTTAATTAGGGGCTGAGTTAGAAAAATTGCTTAAAATACAGAAGTTAGAGACCGGAGGGTTAAATATGACTTTTTCAAAATTTTATGATTTATCGTGTTACCGCAAGTGTTCAGCTATAAGTATGCAAACTTTCATGTCTCCAACTTAATTAGGGGCTGAGTTAGAAAAATTGCTTAAAATACACAAGTTAGAGCCCAGAGGGTTAAATATTAGACCTTTTTCAAAATTTTATTATTTGTCGTTTGATGTGAGGTGTTCAGCTATAAGTATGCAAAATTTCATGTCTCCAACTTAATTAGGGGCTGAGTTAGAAAAATTGCTTAAAATACAGAAGTTAGAGACTGGAGGGTTAAATATGACTTTTTCAAAATTTTATGATTTATCGTGTTATCGCAAGTTTTCAGCTATAAGTATGCAAACTTTCAATTCTTCAACTTAGTTAGGGGATGAGTTAGAAAAATTGTTTAAAATACATAAGTTAGAGCGCAGAGGGTTAAATATTAGACTTTTTAAAATTTTTATTATTTGTCGTTTGATGTGAGGTGTTCAGCTATAAGTATGCAGAATGTCATGTCTCCAACTTAATTAGGGGCTGAGTTAGAAAAATTGCTTAAAATACAGAAGTTAGAGACCGGAGGGTTAAATATGACTTTTTCAAAATTTTATGATTTATCGTGTTATCGCAAGTGTTCAGCTATAAGTATGCAAACTTTCATGTCTCCAACTTAATTAGGGGCTGAGTTAGAAAAATTGCTTAAAATACACAAGTTAGAGCCCAGAGGGTTAAATATTAGACTTTTTCAAAATTTTATTATTTGCCGTTTGATGTGTGGTGTTCAGCTATAAGTATGCAAATTTTCAAGTCTCCGATATATATAGTTTCTGAGAACGGGCTCTGTGACAGACGGACAAACAGACAGACAAAGGAGTGAGACAGGTGGGGTTTCGTTAGATGGGCGAAACTCTAAAAACATGCTGCGGATGACTGTAACAACATCCTAAAATTACATTACCATCAGCGATCTACCAATCCCGAAATTAGTTTATATTCGTTTCATATATTCTTATTCTTTTGTGCGGCCCTGTAAAATAATTATCAATATTATATACAGTAAAACCTCTGAATAGCGGACACCCCGAGAATGCAGAATTTGTCCTCTATTTAGAGGTGACCGCTACTGAGAGTTAAACATGTACAGTTATTTAAGAGTTGGTAATCAAAAAAATGTCCGCTAAATAGAGGTATCCGCTAATCGGGTGTGTCCGCTATGGAGGTTTTACCAGTAAAACTTCTGAATAGCGAACACCTCGGGAGGGCAGAATTTGTCCTCTATTTGGAGGTGTTCGCTACTGAGAGTAAAAAATGTACAGTTATTTAAGGGTTGGTAATCGAAAAAATGCCCGCTAAATAGAGGTGTCCACTAATCGGGTGTGTCCGTTATGGAGGTTTTACTGCATAATAATATCATCCTTTACGAGAAAATTGCATGCTGTATGATAGACAGACAGACATCCAGAGAAAGATAACCTCCGGATCAATAAACACTCATGTCTTTTGTTTTAATCATCCACAGTTGTATGTCATACAACATGCCAGATTTTATACAACAGGCTAAAAACGGTCACCGTGGTACGGAATACTGTATTATTATTTGTTTGCCCACCAAAACTGGTTGCCACGGGTTGTTGCAAGGTTTGTGATCCCGTGGTTGAAACTGATCTATTCAATATTACTGCGTGCGTATTTTTTTTTTTATTTGCTCCATGTGTTCAAACCAGTTGTCTACGAAAACATCAACCGGTGAAAGTGACGCACACCAAATTTCTGTGACGTATGCAGATAAATTGTGCTTTTTTAAGAGTTTTTTCTACATAATTTTTAAACGGTTTGGAACTTATTTTTCATAGTAGGTGCATTCAGTAGGCGACCCTCATAGGTACCTTCTGGTGCAATCAGAAACGAAATCCGACAAATATTTTTTGAGTTATGCTTGACGAAAGGTTTTTATTAGGCTTTTTTTTTAGTAGGACATGGCGTTAATATCCATCGTAGTAGTAAAGTGTCCGAACAGTAATATTTCGCTGAGTATTAGCCTTCGCTTCGCTCAGACAATTAAATTTTAAAACAATTTTACATACTATTTAATACAGAAACTTACATTTTAATAAAGAGCTTTTTACAAGTAAACTCTATACTGAAATAAATCTGTTTCGCGTTATTAAAGAAGAGGATAGTTAAAAAACTTTTTTAATTAATAAAATTTTAAATTACATGGCTTCTTCTTTCTGAATTAAAACAGATGAATAAAATTTTCTTAAATTCTAAAAGATTAATTTTAAAATCAAAGAGAATTCGTGAAAAAATTGGAAGAAAAATTGTACAGGATCCTATTTTGTTTGTTTGTCAGGAAGAGATTAAAGTAAAAGTAAATAAATAATACAATCTATTCAAATTTTATATGGTGGCAACTTAGCAAAAATAACTGTTCCTTGCTTAATCAAAGGGAGTAGAAGTTTTTAAATGCATCCAAGATCGGTGTCTGGAGTGGGCAATCATTTTTAGATTGTAAGCGTTGTTCTTAAAATCTTTGCAAGAAACAGATTATTTACTGGACAATGTTCAGGAGCTTGCATTTGTACATAATTAATTCGTATGAAAATCCTCGTGATTGGTTAATTTTCTTAAATAATACTTAACAAACAGCAAATAAATAATGTAAAAACATTCTCTTTTATTTAAATATGATTCTGTTTCTAATTATTCTGAATATCTTTATAAGTTGACTGTTAAACGTAGAAGCTGTATAAGGTTTTTAAAAATGTTTAAAATTTTTTTAAGTATTCGATTCGGCCGAATATTTCGATATTCGGCCAAACCGAATATTCGGCATACCGAATAATTTGCTATTCGGCATACCGAATAGTTTGATATTCGGCCAAATCGAATATTCGGTAACATGGCCGAATAGGCCGAATACCGAATAGATACCGAATATTCGGTGCATCCCTACTGTTGGACAATGCAAAGTTTAACCTGTGGCTTGCGCAATGGATGTATCTAATTTTTGGATACTTCTGACGAATTCTAGACTGGACTCCACTAACATATCCAGCTATATTGGATATGTTATGATACATGTCCTCATACGCCTGTGCGACGCATTTAGACATGTCAAGGCGTAGTTCATCATAACGTTATAATATTACTTCTGTTAAATTTTCGGCAGACAAGTTATTTACTAGGATGAAACCTAAAACATCTTCCCGAAATATGGGGTTTGTGAATTTTATAAATAGTCCACATATCTAACACAAAGACCAAGCTGTTTTGTGTTTGAAATGTCCATAGTTTCATCAGCAATCAAGTTAAAACAGATCGCATTATTTATTTTGGTAATTAGTTCTTCGATAACTATAACAGATGTTCAGAAAACTCTCAAGGGGGCGCTGTAAAAAACTGCCAAAAAAAAAAAAAATTCTGCATAGGGGTATCCATCACTAAAGTTGATAATTCTTCAAAAGACAAAGAAAATTTTCCAGATAGACTACTCTGTGCAAATTTTCTTTCTATTAAAGATTCATGCGCAAACAATTTAAAGCAAAGTTGTTCAGTGAAGAGCCTGAAGGACGCCGTGTCGCCTTTGAAGGTTTCTTGATACTGTATGGTTTTTCTTCAAAACATTCCTTTTCAAAATTTTCTGCTACTAGTTTTTTTTTGTTTTTTTAATAAAAAGTCTTTTACTGTTATAACACCATTTTCAAAGATACTTCCTTTAAAATCATTAATTTTCAGATGGTTTTACATTATAGGTTTATAGGCAGCTATTAAAGTTTTTGGCACCTTTCTCTACAAAACATTTTAACAATGATCACCCTAAGTGTTCGTTATAAGCATGATATAATGAGGATAGAGAAAAATAATTAAGATCATAACATACAAGCAAATGTTTTATATTTGACTCCTAAAGTTAACTTACACACCAAACGTGTATTACACTTACTTTTTCTTAGTCCCATTAATGATATGGATTTACCTTTATCGAATTTTACTGTGCATAAAGACAGTTAAAGTTGCGTTTTTAGAAAAACTTATATTTTTACTGGTGAATATGAATAAATAACAATATATCCGAATGAGAGATATAACTGTAATTGAACAAATTTATATTTTTGGAACTAAAAATGTACGTAGTTTTAATGTAATGGAAGATAAAAATTTGTCAATTTTTATTATTACAGATAAGTTTGCAAAGACTTTTAAAACTTCCGGGAGTGGCTTCAGCCCCCTTAGCCCCCTCCTTGGCTACGTGCCTGTGTAGAAGTAATCACTGTTTTCCCAGAACACAAAGAAAAACATTGTCTGTCAAAGTGAGAATGTTTTAGTTAAAAAGCTCCTGTGTAAAAAATTGTAGGAATATTGAAATATAGCTATGGATTTAAATTTAGAAAAAGGTTGTTTTTAAGAGGAAATGGTTAGGTTTTGCAACAGACGGGGCATAGGGTAGACCGGGGCAGGTTTACGCGGGTTTTTTTCAATGAATTTTTTAATTTTTATGTTTTAACTTAGGAAATTTTAGACATCGTGGTTTTATAAAGCAGTTAATAAAGTCAAAATTTGTGTATTCAGTTGTTGCCCTATTTGTGTTTTTAACCGTAAAAAAATTTTTTTAGGTCCAAGTCTTTTGCGTCCCGGGGCAAGTTTACATATCAAGTGGGGCACGTTTACGCATATTATAAGTGATACCAAGGAGTAAGTGAAATAAATATTTAATCAAATTGAAATATTTTATTTATAACTTAAAACACTGTTTAATAATAAAAAGAAAATAAAGAGAATTAATTAAAGAACATTTTATAGGCTAAACTGAAAACATAGGGCTTATTGGTAATTAAAAGCAGAAACTATTTAGCCATCTTCATCATCACTGTTACAGTTTTTACAAACAAAAAATAAAGTATTTCCATTTGCACACTTGTCATGGGACCACTTTTTGCATCTAAGACATTGAACCCAGTCTTGCCCTTTTTTATGTTTACGCAGTAAGAATGTGCGTAAAGGTGCCCCGATGTCAATGCGCAAACATGCCCCGTCGCCATGTTTGGATTTATTTTTAACGTGCAACGAAAATTAATAACATTTCTGTTCATACAAATACAGTTCTCAATAAATTTAAAAAATCAGAAAACTCGACTGCGTAAAAAGCGAACTAATTATTTCTCACCAATGTGAAACTATTTTTTATATTACTTACCTATTTTTTTATTTACTTGTATTGATTACTTTTAAGTTGTGTTTAATTGTTAGTTCCTATCTATAAAAACTGTTTTGATGAGGCCTATAGATGTCTATGAAGGTTAGAATTGCAGTAAAGCTAGATATCCTACCTACACAACTTCCAGGTTGTGTAATATTTAAACGGAGCTTCTGACTGTAAAATAGTCAATGAAACATCGTCTTCATTTTGAAAGACCTATCCAATGATATGCTACTCAATATGGTGCGTAATTTGTTTTTCGTCTCTACCACCATTTTGAATTTATAAAAACAAAACCTAGCCTATAACCATCGGACGGTTAAGACGAATCGATAGAGACTGAATCATTAAAATCCATCCAGCCACTGGGATGTTTCGAGGGTATAAAGAAATCCACATACCCAAATACGCTTCAAACACATAACCCTTCTTGGCAGTCGGGTAAAAAAGGATAAAATTCTGCTAATGTTCATATATTTGTTTATCCCTAACTAAGTATTATTAGTTCACAATAAGTTTCAATATGTTCAACACAAAATTTACTCACCTTGAGAGAAAACAGGTTATCCTTTCCGCATGCCTTACCGAAGCTCGACTGTTTGAGAATATCCGCTAAGGAGCAGAGTCAATCTGTCATGACTGGTAGGCGCGCCAGTTATAACTCGATTTGAAAAAGTGCACTGCGTAAACGTGCCCTGGTCTACCGTAATGTTAATAATCTGCATGATTCTATAGGCTGACACATAAATACTGTGACATGATGAAAATGTTAATTTATTTTAATGTTTTTCGCGTTTTTGAGATATAGTATTGTTTTATTCGTGTTCCTTGTGCTTTTTTGTTGTGCAATTGGTGTTTCAGCTGATATTAATTCACTGTTTTGAAGGGAAACATATTGTGGAAAAAAGACCGGTCAGCCATCATCGCCCACCACAAGCGTGAAATGCCGATTCATGTAATCGCTAAGGCTCTCACCGCTAATTGCACCGGGAACAAGTCTGTCATGCCCTCAAATGTTTTAAAGAGACCGGAGCTATCGAAGACGGTCAACGAAATGGAACAAAGCGAACAACAAGGACCTCAGTGCCCAGAAACGTGGTCAAGATGAAGATCCAGCAAAATCCACAAAGAGGCATCTGAAAATTAGCCAAGGAACACAACGTCGACCGAAAATCCATGCGAAGACTCGTCAGTGAAGATCTGCAGCTCGTCTCGTACAAACTGGCAAAAAGACATCATCTCACGGACCAAATGAAGGCGTCAAGGCTCGAAAAATGCAAGAAAGTGAAGTAAGTCCCTGTGCCGCGGCGGTGCCCTGAACCTGATTTTTTTCACAGATGAAAAGATTTTTATAGTCAATACTTTCCTGAACTCGCAGGTCCAATGCGATTTGCTACTCAAAGTATCTCCGCATATTATGAAGATAGAAAAGTTTATTTTTCCGAAGTCGGTGATGGTATGGGTGGGGATTTAAGGATTGGGAAAGGCAAAATTCGTCTTCATCCCAAAAGGCATGAAGATCAACGCAGAGACATATCAGGAGCTAACTTCGGAAGGCGCTGTGATCCCTTGGCCCGAAAAGAAAGCGAAGAACATCACTGGATGTTTCAGCAGGACCATAGATTAAGGACCAAGATGGGACATTTACGGCAAAATCTGTAATGGCAACAGTACTAGCGTCACTATCGGCAAGGGGGAAGAACTAACAAACCTCCGAAATTTACCTATGTTGAAGAAATATCTTTATCCTCTATGGTTTGAATATCTATTCTTTCCTAATACGAAGCAGGTGTCAGACGATATTCTATTCATGCTTGCTTTATTTATTTAGCTGCTTTTTTTTTTTTTTTTTTTTTTTTTTTTTTTTTTTTTTTACCGTACTTGTATTGTTCATTTTTAACTTACAAAATGATAATTAGACTAATAATATAAAAGAAAGCCGCCAGAAAATTCTGTTAAGAATGCAAATATGCAAGTTTATAAGATTAAATTGTAAAAAATCAAATTCAGGTATTGTGTCAATTTATTCATATCGAATAAAATTTTATTGAGTGTAATGTCAGTATCTCTACTTATTTTTAACTTTTACATTTATACAATTCTAAAAATTTGTCGAAAGGAATTTTTCCCTATCTGTAATATTATTACTATTATTTCTTATATGTTACTATTATAAACATTATTGAATTGATTGTACGTTATATACATTAAAAACAATATTTTTATTTTATCTGTAAGGAAGTGAAAATGCATAAATTTTAAAAGATTATTGTAACGATTGTTTAATACGTTAAACTTCATAAATTTATAAAACATGGGCTATAAAAATTTTCCTGCCAAAGGGGAATAATTATGAAATTTTCTGGGACTTGTAGAGTTCAACATTTCGTATATTTTTATGTTACACCATTGCTTTTGATATATAGCATTCAAGACGAAATTTTTACCTAGTATTCGTTGCACTTAAAACCGTTCACTAATCATGTAAAAAAAAAAAAAAAAAAAAAAAAAAAAAAAAAAACATATCCGTGCATGAACATAGAATAGATATTAGATATATAAAAGAGAATGTCTATTCTATGTTCATGTATCGGTGTAAGATTCTATCGAAAACGTAAACATGCAACATTAAAAAAAGAAAGATCACAATAAGGTAGATACTCAATAATAAGCATACTACAAGGATGGGGAGTTTCTTCCCCATTGTCACGAAGAGCGCTAATATCGCAATCGCATTACCATTACGCTCTATGGAAATGTCCAATCTTGGATGTTAATCTATGAGCAGGACTGACTGTCTACGCATGGAGAGAAGAAGACGCTGGAGGGGTGCAAGACCAATCTCTCGTGATTTTGAACCTAGGACGTTTGACCCTCAAACTCCCCTGGCTTGAACCTTATGGACTTCGTTGCTTGGGGGATCCTGCAGAAAAAGTCTGCGCAATCAAGCACAAGTCACTGGTTTCCCTAAGCCTGGGCCGAAATCACGCCGGAAACAGTCGCGGCCGTCTTGAAGAATGTATAGAAGCGTCTAAACGCCTGCATCGCCGCTGGAGGAAGCCATTTCGAATGATCTTGATTGTTTTTGTGCAGAAATTTCTCTTCTTTCGAATGGTGAATAAAACTTTTTCTTTTGTTCGTTCAGTGAAAAGTTATGCCATTTTATTTGCGTCACAGTATTTATGTGTCACCCTGTAATTACCCCAAAATAGCATTTTCGGGGTAAATAGGATCATGGAGTTTTTGGGTTAAGGGTAAATTGGGGTCGCAAATTTTATTTTCTAATTAAATTAAATTGTGGTTTAGAATGCATTTTTTAATCTTTCAGTTTTTAGATCCTGTGAAATACCCCTAGTTTGGTGTACTTTACTTCACATTTTGTGTTAGAAAATCATTTATTTTATAATTTTATTTTACATTTAGCATTTATTCCAATTTGTAGCCTTGACTATATGTTTTAGTCCTAATTAGGCCTCAACACTTTCAATGTAAGAAATTTCCCCCTTCACAACATACACTGTTAAAAATCTGCAGCATTTGCTGCATAGTCACTCCACCGCTTTTATAAAAAAAACGGTTACTTGACTATATTATGGAGAATTCTTGTTGGTCAGAATAGAGAAATTCTATAACAGTGGCGGAGTGACTATGCAGCAAATGTTGCAGATTTTTAACAGTGTATCGCTCATCTGCAAGAAAAGTGTTACATCTCGCAAAAGTTCATTTTATGTTTTATTCCACTAATAGGTCTGTCATACAAAAACAAGTTTCATCAGTGTGGTTATACGGAAAATCACTTTATTGTGCATTTGCGACCACAGAAGAGAAATGGATTGTGTGGGGCGGTAAACTTACCCAGCTCTCCAAAACTCATCCTATTCCTTCATTCTTAAGGGTTTTATGCACATTTTTACTCTTGCATGAAGAGCTAAGTGCTATAATTTCATGTTACAGCAGAATCATGCAACTTTTCCCTTTACATCTCCTATGAAATTTCGGGTCTTTTGTCGAGATGTGTCACTTTTCTTGCGGGTGAGCGATATGAGCTTAGACTGATCTTTTTTCTCCTGTTGCTTGCGTTTCATGTTATTTTGAAAAAAAAATGATGTTTTTTTTAAACTTTAAAAATTAGTTCTCTAGTAATACAATAAGGCTATTAATTTCCAATAGAAAATGTTGCATTTCATTTTGTTTTGATGGCAGAGTGTCAAATATATGAATATTGAAAATTCCTTTAAAAACTTTTTTTCCAGCGTACTTATCTTTCCAATACTGTATCTCTGAGAATAGTTGTAGTTGTAAAACCAAAAATATCTTGCTGTAAAGCCCACACCGAGATCTTTTAATCCCATTTACCCATGACTGTGTATCTTGTAAGGCATGAGAGAAAATACGACTGATCCCAATTACCCCATTTCATGGGCCAATTGGGATCAAAGATGTATTTTTTTTTAAAAAGACGCTTGTACAGGTAACATAGTACATTGCAAATAATTCTTTACACATTTAAAGAGACAACTACCTACTGAGTAAAATTATACTTAACATTAGCATGTAGTCCATTTCATTGTCTGGCAATTAATCGTCAAAGTTAAAATTGTCAAAAAGTGATCCTAATTATCCTTACCTCATCTACTGTATCGGAGTACTCTTTCATTTTGAATTAAGTACTGAGATTAAATTTAACTTTGGGGAATAAATTAGCTTCTAAATGATTTTAAGACGATGCTTATAAGTTAAGAAAATAAAAGTAATTAAATTGGTATAAAGTATAATTTTTTTTATCAAATGATTTTAAAACGACACTTAAAAGTAAAGAAACTGAGAATGTGGATGGGAAATGGGTTTTTGTTTCATTAATAAATATAATTTTCTAACCTGCTCCTTAAGACTCAGTACTTTTAGTTACCAAACATAAAGTTACTCTCCTTTGCCGCCCCCTCTTCCCCCTCTCTGCGCAAAGAGAGGAGAGATTTAACACTATGGCGCAGATCGGTACATTCATTATATCATTGAATTGTTAGTGATAAATCATAGCAGAAACATACGAAAATCATTTAGTATAATTCTTTGAAGAATTTTATTAATCGAAGATGCGTGTGCATG
This sequence comes from Maratus speciosus, assembly GCA_963932465.1. Taxonomy (NCBI): domain Eukaryota; kingdom Metazoa; phylum Arthropoda; class Arachnida; order Araneae; family Salticidae; genus Maratus; species Maratus speciosus. Next base: position 414,247,163 of record OZ010792.1, on the reverse strand, counting down.
GAATTCGCTATTGCCGCCATCACTATAAGGCATGAATGTGGGTTTAGTGCCTACGAAGGTAAAGAATAAACATTATATGAATTCGTTCGATAGGAATCTCAAAAATGCGTGAAATTTTGCGAGAACCAGGTAGAATGTATGTGTGCTTCGTGGCCGCGAAAACTAAAAGAAAAATCACTAAGTTTGAGCGGCAACGAAGTATAGGAATCTCAAAAATGCATGAAATTCGCTAATGACGCGATTACTATAACATATTTAGAAATAAGAAAAAACAGTCGACTCAAGAGAAACAAACTCCCCATAATATTTACCAAAAGTATATTCAAAGGAAAAGACTATTTACAGTTGGAAAAAATATTTACAAATATATTCTATCATTATCGCTGTTCTTAAAACAGTCTTTGAAGTTATGTCATAATATCTTTACTTAGAGAAATTCAAACGTTATCATACTATTCAGTCCGCTCTTTTTCGCCCTGTCGCGCACAAACAAACGTTCTCCTCCTCCCTCCAAACGTAGCGTGAAAAAACTATATTGAATTAGAGAAACTCCAACTTGGTAAGAGAAGCGTCATGAGAGCAAGTACGCATGCTCTGTGGAAGAAAAGTGTTCCTTGGAAGAAAAAATCATGCAAAGCTCATCTTCCACGCTTGGCGCATTCTCGCGCTTTGGTTACTTTTATTATTATTATTATTATTATTTTAATGCGCGTTCTTGCGAAATGGAACAGAGTAAAAAAAAATAATTTTCCTCATATTTTAGAACGAATCAAAATATTGCAAATTGTGGGTTTATTTCTGTTTTTGTGCATATTATAATAAAATTTGCTCTAAGGGAAATTTTTCTATTCATAAACACATTTAATATTGATTTTAAATTGATTATTTAGAATCTAACAAGAGATATTTATTTATTGACTTTCTCATTAGACTTTTTATAAAAATATGGTAAATCAAATCACTCAACTCATCGAATTGAATAACTGAAATTACACATTTCAGTACTATTTTACAATACATTTTTAAAGGAATAAAAAACTATCCATGCTCTTATGCAAATTTTTAATCAATAAAATTTTTCTAGCATTTCTTCGCTTGCGGGAAGGGGGGGGGGGGGGGCGTATGGTTTATCGTTAATTTTCTAAACCTTTTGAATTTAACAACCATCTATGTTAACTTTTGTGTGTCTGTGAATCTATTTGGGCAGAAAAATACAAAATATAAATGTTAACCCCAAGCATTTTTTAAAACAATTATTTTTTACATTTTTATATATAGCATATATTTTAAAAGCACTCAAAAATTTAATATCTCCATTTAATTGTCTCCATCCCTATAATTTGTATTAAACAAACATATATTAAAAGAAATAGGATCACTAAGTGATCTTACAAAAACAGAATTCATAATCGCATTAATAATCAGTAACATTTTTTAATATTCCTCGAACTTCGGGATTTTGATAACGAAATTTTAGCGTTTATTTTTAAAACTTTATAAATTTAGCATCCTTCAACTAAAATGGATATTTTTATGAATATTCAAATTTAGAACATATCTCCTATATATTGTCCAAAATATAAAAAAAACTATGAACATATGCCATTTAACAATGTATTAAAGGTGGTCTCTTTTTTTTTTTTTTTTGGTATTGTGCTTTCCCAAAAATGCCGATCTCTTTCGCCAAACAATGGCACTGCGTTTTCCATTTTTCTAAAAATTTGACACACCTTCAATTACAATAAATTAGTCGACTATGACAAACTTTTCATGACTGTAGTGCCTTACAAATTGACAGAATGTGCAATTCTTATTGCCATTTTAGGAGAAGACTTCTATTTATCGAAAAACGGGAAAAGCTATTCGATTTCTCACAACTGGAAAAGAATATTTGCAAATTCGTATACATTTGCGGATAAAAAAAAAAACCTCGTGAATATGGTAGAAAGTAATTAGTTTGAATTTGAAAACAACCTTCAAAATTCCTGAGGAAAAAAGAAAAAAAAAATTGTGAAATACTTAAAAAAAAAAAAAAATACTTGTATTCTATTTACATTGGTTGTCTCCCTCCTTAATTTACTTAAGGGTGTTCTCAAATCCAAAAGGGCAACTTTCTGACATAAGTTTTAATTTATTTTTGTTCGAAAATACATGAAACTAGTTGGTGTTGTTGTTCAGAAACTATGTAATTGAGTTGTTTTTTTTTTTTCATTTTTTTTTGCAAACGCAATAGATCTTTCAGAAAATAATGTCAAAGTGGGTGTTTTGAACCGAATTTCCGCGCGAAGGAAGAAAGAGCACTCAAAAAGGTCGGAAAAAGTGTTTGTCACGTGATCGAAATTGCTTATAACTCAATAGGTAATTGATTGATCAAAAAATGGAAAAAACAGCTCGATTCCAAATTGCTTCCATAGCCAGTCTTTGCAATTTTATACCTTTCCATTAAAAAATGAATTTGTAAATGTGTCAAAACGTTTTGCGCTTGTTGAGCAGAGCAGTTAAGAACAGCCTTAAGGCGATTCTCCAAAGAAGAATTCCATCATTGAACAACGCGAAACTTTCTGAATCATTTTTAAACATAAAAGCACGATTCTTCATGTACGATTATTAAAAGGATTTTCAATGTAACAGTTTTTTTTTTATTTTTCTTATAAGCGAATTACATCTTGAATTATAGATTATTGCTGTCTCAGAAGGCAACGTTTCCCTTTTCTGCGGTGTCGCATCCGGAAATTCAGTCCAATGGTTTTCAGTGCACTTAGATAAAATGTATTCATATATTTATGCATTTTAATATTATTTTACAATATATTAAAAAAAATTATTTCTATATTTTCAGGGGTTTCTTAGTGTTAATTTTTAAAACTATGGGAATTTAAACGGCCATAAATGTTTATATTTTTTCTTGGGGGGGAGGGGAGGATTTTGTGGTTAAGGCTTAGAACTTAGCTCATACATATATTTGCATATACATATTGCTCATAAATATATACTTCAACCGACATTACATAATAAACTTAATTTATTTCTTACTCTCCTGAAATGCATAGGAAACAAAATGAAAAAAAAAAAAAAATGTATAATCCCCCTCTAAAATGTATATTGGTTATCTCCATACACAATTTATTTTAAGGATGCCTAGGAAATTAATAAATAATTATATAAATAAACATATTTCACGAAGTCACACATTCAGGATCTCATGGTGTGTCTTAAAATGCATGAAATTTTCAGGTAGTCATGCATGAAATTTTATATTCCAGTTCTTTAGAATCGAATATCGTTTTTATTTTTCCTATAAATATATTACATTTTTAATTATAATCGATCGCTCCACAATGATGATTGATAACACAGATTTATTTGTCGAATGGAGAGCGCAACTTCGTTTAAATTTTTTTAACTCCCTTTTTTTTCTCTATTTGGTATTGTGCAGTAAGATAAGAAGAACAAAAAATGATCTTCTAAATTAACACTTCAGAAAATTTCCACCTTTAATCTCCTTTAACACCCCTCCCCTATCATATATATATATATATATATATATATATTTAATTTCCAACTTAATACATACGTACCCATCCTCCCAAAATTGTTTTGAATTTATATGCGCATTTGATGTATGAAGCATTATTCTTAATTTAATAAAAATGAATACTATATTATGTTACTTCTAGTGATTAGATATTTTTATGTTATTAAAATTACGACATAAACATATTTTAAATTCATAAACATGTTTCAAATTGTAATTTTATTCGATGTTATTGCATTAAAATATATGTTTGTTTTTAATTATTAAAATATAGCCCTTGGGTGATATTAAATACAAAAACTTAGTTTTATTAAGAAGAACCGATTTAAAAAATTATAATATTTTATTAACTGATAATAAATTATCAAAAATAAATATATAAATAAACTTAGTTTTATTGACAAGAATCGATTAAAAAAAATCAGAGTAACTGGTAACAAATCAATAAAGAAACAAAATTTTAAAAGTGGAAGCCAAGAGGATCGAACCCGCTACCTTTAACTTATCAGACAGGTACTTTAACCATTACCCCAAAACATCTATGCGAAGTTTACGAAACGACTCTATTACTCCCAAGATAAGTTCATAGGAGGATTTCGCGCTTGGCGATTTTTCATTCTTCGCCAACACATATTTTCATTACTGAGGACAGAAAATAGGAAAAAAACAATACTTGTGATTCGATTACACTGAAACAAAGCAAGGATATATATATATTTCAGTCATAGAAATAAAAATAATCCAAATTATATATATATATCTTAAAATATAACCAGAAAAAGAAAGAATAATGCTGGTGCTGACAGAATGAAAACGAAACTTAAGGAAGGAAAAAAATATTTGTTCAAAAAAATTGCGAAATTCTTAGACAAAATTGTGCTTATATCCATAATATAAACATTTCTGAGCCTGAAAATTGGTGTTAAAAATCTAAACAAGCGTCAAAATATTATGAATTACATAAATTTAAAAACTCTCTATTTTCGTCCTGTGTAATGTCTATGGAAGCGCTGCAGTCGATCGCCCGCGGCGGTTGAAAACAGCTTTGGACCAATCAGAATTTATTGCCATCATGTCGTTTCTCTTATCCATTGGAGTTTCTCTATATTGAATCGCCTGATTAGGCCATCTACAGCCACTTAACTGAGTTAGAGGTCTGCACGGGCCCGGGCTTGGCCCGAGGCCCGTACCCGGCCCGGCCCGCGGGCCGGGCCGGGCCGGCGGAATGAAGGCGAAATTTCAAACGGGCCGGGCCGGCAGAATTAGGACAATTTTTTCAACGGGCCGGGCCGGGCCGACAGACAAAATAAACGGGCCGGGCCGGACCGGCAAAAAAATTAATCGGGCCTGTCTGCCCGATATAAGAATTTAAGCGAAGCAGATAAAATACGAGCCATTTTCAATGAATATGATTTTCTCGTGAAGTATAAATGTGCGTCACGAGCCGATGCGAGTTTAACAACATCAATACAGAAATGTAACGTGTCCATCGTAGAGATCGGCATCGTACAGTTACAAGATGTCTGATTCCGAGTTTAATTTTTTTTCAGCAGACTCGTGCCTGGAAGGAAGTGGTCTTAATCGATCTCAGGATGTGTAGAACAGTCATTTTGTTTTGTAATATTAATAGTGATAATGAACTTCTCTTAACAGTATCTTTGGAAATATACCTTAAGGTGGTTCTCATATTCACTGCTCAACAATGCAAAGCTTTCAGACACATGTTTCTGACAAAAACTTTAACTATAAAGGCATAAAATTGACAGGCCTGCCTATTGAAGGCATTTGGAAACGAATAGCTTTTCCCATATTTAATAAATTACTTACAGAGATAACAGCGATTCCTGTCACGTGACTGTACGTTTTTCTCCTTTCCTGTGCTATCGCTTCCGGAAATTCGATTCAAAACGCTAACTTTGACAGTATTTTCAGAAAGATATATTACTTTTATCTATGAAAAAAAACGACATTTACATAGCTTTTGAATAAGAATACCTGCCAATCTTACACGTTTCCGAAAAGAAAAGACTTCATAAATGTGTCGAAATGTAGCTCCTTTGGATTTGAGAAAAGTCTTAAAAATGAGAGAAATATTTTCACAAATCTACTTTTTATTATACAGCTTCAAATGTTATCTTGTTTTTAATCCTTTATTCTGAACTACATTAATCTTTTAATGAATCTTTATTTCCATTTTGAAATGTCTGTAGACACGATGACTGTAAGTAATCGTTAATGTTTACTATTGTGCGTTTTCTGTTTTGCGAACATCATAGTAATGTAAAATATACTGTAAAATGTTCCCATAAATATGTATGTAGTATTCATTAAAAGAATCTTAATTGTATGTTGAGAAAAAACGGATTTTTTTTTTTTTTTTTTTTTTTTTTTTTTTTTTTTTTTTGTAGAAATTGTATCGGGCCGGGCCCGTTTTCACTGATTTTTGTACGGGCCGGGCCGGGCTCGGGCCGAACTTCCAATTTTTACAACGGGCCGGGCCGGGCTCGGGCCGAACTTCCAATTTTTACAACGGGCCGGGCCGGGCTCGGGCCGAACTTTCAATTTTTACACGGGCCGGGCCGGGCCAAGACAGCTTTCGTACGGGCCGGGCCGGGCCCGGGCCTGGAAATTCCGGCCCGTGCAGACCTCTAAACTGAGTTAACACATGTAGAATAATCTACAACTTTGCTCTTCCTAACGACTTGACTGACTTCAGCTGAATAAGTAAACTGGGATTCGAGTAACCGCCGGCAGGAACAACAGGAATACCTGGAAAGACAAAAAAGACAAGCAGCAGGCAAAATTCTTTTCTTATTTGAAAAAATTAATTTAACACTCAAAGACTGTGTTTGACAGGAGAAGTTGATGCCGATTTCAGTTCATAAAATGCAAAAACCTTAAAAAAAAAAAAAACGACTGCCCGGAAAAATTAAATGTTCAACTTTAAAAAAAAATAACCGAAGTTCATCGGAGAATCACAGTTGATATTTCCCCCCTTAGCTTTTACCCTCTAATGAATATTCCCACTTTCATTTATCATAGAACAGCATTAAATTCCTCAACCGCTTTTCTAAAAATACAGGTTATTTCAGAATAAGCCCCATTCCGCGAGGAGCAACTGGCTTAGAGCCGAATGTTGCGTGCCCTTCGAACAGAAATTGGCAACTGGGCCTGTTTCCAACTCTTGTTCTTCTAAACCACCTTTTGTTTCATACTTCCTGCTCATTTCAAATCGAAATCCGCTGTAAAACCGATTTCAAATTCTCGCTTTAGACCGCCTTTTTCCCATTTAAATCTCCATTGTCATTTACCATATTATCAACTCTTAATTTCCGGCCTCGTGTTTTCCGACCCGCCTTTTTAGAACCCGCTTTTTTAGAAATACAGGCTATTTCAAAATAAGCCCCACCCCGCGAGGAGCAAATGGTTTAGAGCCGCATGCTGCGTGCCTTTCGAACTGAAATCGGCAATTGGGCCTTTTTCAAGCTCGAATTTTTCTTCTAAACCGCCCCTCGCTTCATACCTCCTGCTCATTTCAAAATCCCCTGTAAAACCGATTTCAAATTCCCGCTTGCTTAGACCGTATTTTTTTATAGCATAAATCACCGAATATCAACGCAGTATTTCTACATTTTACACGAATGTACGCACTCTGCTGTTATCATGAAGAACAGCAGTTACAAGTTCAGTTTACCTCGTGATTTTCTGCAAAGCCATTTGTATCAGTATAATTCAAAGATTATGCTTCGGCTTAAGTTTGACTTACTTCTTAAAATTAACATTCCTAAAATTTTGCCTTTTAGATGGTTAACAAAGAAATTTTTAGTGTGATAATCTGAACAACCGTGTATTTTTTCCCTTTCTGACCTCTTCCATAATAAAAAAAAGTAAAAACTTTTTATACTATGCATGGCATAAATATCCCTTAAATTTCCTGCTCCATTTAAATCTCCATTGCCATTTACCATCTTATCAACTCTTAATTTCCAGCCTCGTTTTTTCCGACCCGCTTCTTTTAAAATACAGGCTATTTCAAAATAAGCCCCACCCCGCGAGGAGCAATCGGTTTAGAGCCGCATGTTGCGTGCTTTTCGAACTGAAATCGACAATTGGGCCTTTTCCAAGCTCGAATTATTCTTCTAAACCGCCCCTCGCTTCATACCTCCTGCTCATTTCGAAATCCCCTGTAAAACCGATTTCAAATTACAGCTTACTTAGACCACCTTTTATCTCGGCCTTTTAGAGCATAAATCACCGAATTTCAACGCAGTGTTTCTACATTTTACACGAATGTACGCACTCTGCGGTTATCATGAAGAACAGCAGTTACAAGTTCAGTTTACATCGTGATTTTCTGCAAAGCCATTTGTATCAGTATAATTCAAAGATTGTGCTTCGGCTTAAGTTTGACTTATTTCTTAAAATTAACATTCCTAAAAATTTTCCTTTTAGTTGATTAAGAATTTTTTTGTGTGATAATCTGAACAATCGTGTATTTTATCCCTTTCTTAGCCCCTCCCTAATAATAAAAGTAAAAACTATTTATACTATGCATAGCAGAATTATCCCTTAAATTTCCTGCTCCATTTAAATCTCCATTGTCATTGACCATCTTATCAACTCTTAATTTCCGGCCTCGTGTTTTCCGACCCGCCTTTTTAGAACCCGCTTTTTTAGAAATACAGGCTATTTCAAAATAAGCTCCACCCCGCGAGGAGTAAATAGTTTAGAGCCGCATGTTGCGTGCCTTTCGAACTGAAATCGGCAATTGGGCCTTTTCTAAGTTCGAATTATTCTTCTAAACTGCCCCTCGCTTCATACCTCCTGCTCATTTCGAAATCCCCTGTAAAACCGATTTCAAATTTCCACTTGCTTAGACCGTATTTTTTTTATAGCATAAATCACCGAATTTCAACGCAGTGTTTCTACATTTTACACGAATGTACGCACTCTGCTGTTATCATGAAGAACAGCAGTTACAAGTTCAGTTTACCTCGTGATATTCTGCAAAGCCATTTTTATCAGATAATTCAAAGATTGTGCTTCGGCTTAAGTTTGACTTATTTCTTAAAACTAACATTCCTAAAAGTTTGCCTTTTAGATGGTTAACAAAGAAATTTTTAGTGTGATAATCTGAACAACCGTGTATTTTTTCCCTTTCTAACCCCCTCCCTAATAAAAAATAAATAAAGACTATTTATATGCATAGCATAAATTTCCCTTGAATCTCCCACGCTATTTAACTCCCTTAATGCTGCGTTTACACTATGGCTTATCAGGTCTACAAGGTCTGCGAGGTCTGCCAGGCGTGGGTTTAGCCGGGTTTAGGAGGGTCTGCGTGGTCTGTCAGGCATGGTCTCTGTGGTCTAGGCCTTGGCTTTAAAATACTAGACCCAACCAATCAGCGTGCTTCATTTTTCTGTATTCCGCCATTTTAAAAGATTGAAGAAGCAGACGACAGCTTATGATTTTAAAGATTATTTGAAATTAATAAGGGATTTACAAATTAAAGGTACATAATGGGTTTTCAGATGTTTTTTAACATTTCTTTACATTGTTTCATAACTGTAGAAGTTTCTTTTATAAAGCTATACAATCGTAAGTTACTATTTTCATGTATTTACATACTACGCTACTAAAATTAATTTGTTAACTATGTTACTTTTTAATATTACCAAACTCTATAAAACGATGTATTCGTAAATTCTTTAATTTGCATCTTCCTGTATTTACATACAACGCTGCCTATGCATTTGTTAATAGATAATTATGTTCCTCATTTCCAAATTCTTTAAAATTAACCTGGTTTCATATGCATGAATTTAAAACAAATTTGATAGTATATGAATACAAATTAATATAATACGGTCGTCATTCTATTATAATGTACGGTAATCCCTTTTTTGTGAATAAATAGTTTCATTTCCTTCAAGAATTTATTTGATATTCTATTTCAATGCATTTTTAGTACTGACAATTTTTTAATTTATCCTAAAACTAGCAACAAATTTTTAACCATAGAATTAATTTTGAATTAACTCCAAAGTTTTCTCTATTATTTTTATATAATTGACTGATCATAGCAAACTCTGCATACATGATTTACATTATTATTAATCAGTTTTAAATGTGTTAATTTTTACAATGATACGGTACTATCTAAAAAGTAATATGAAGACTTTGAATTGTATTTAGCTTCTTATCCTAACCCCTAAAAAAATTCTAATGACATATAAAATTTAACTTTTTTTAAATTGAACAAACTTGTTTTTAAATAAAGTTTTTACTTGTAATTATTATTAATAATTTATAAACCATCCCTTATTCTTTTTAAAATTTTATCTTATTTGTTTATCTTTCTGTAGTTTTCTTTAATAATTAATCAGTAGTAGTATATTAAAACTGTAAAATCTAGAACATGAATTTTTTCTCTCCACTTCCCCACAAGAGATGATTTACGATTGAAAAGTTCGTAAATTATTTTTTCTTCAGAAAGAGTTTGAAAAACTTTCAAACCTATAAAAGTTATACTTGAAGTAGAGATTAGAATCTGCTGGTGCCAAGATAAATACATATTTTACCAAGTTTGCTCTCAGGATATCGCAGGTGTGTAGTCTTCTATAATAAGTGACTACCATTTGTGATCTTCTGCAAGAAAGTGGATTGTCTGATGCTCTTGGACTATGTGCTGTTTTGTTGTTTTCTACTTAAAATTCATCAATCAGGAACTCTCGTATAAATAAAGTATTACTAACTTGTATGACTGACTGTAAGTATGTAGTTTTTTTATTTATTTTCTGTTGCTTAGAACGAGAGATTTTGAAATGCATTCTACATTGTTTTTGTTGTTTTTATTAGTTTATTATACTCTTTTTTTTCTATTCATTTACATTGCAGGATGTTTTCAACAGTTATGTGAATGTTTGTCGATTGCCTGTTGACCTGACTTTTACATGAGATTTGCATGCTTTTTTTGAAGATATGAATCTTCAATAATATTCGTGTATGATGATTGTAAGTAAGTCATTTTTCTCAAAAGTACATGTTCTGTATTTTATTTATCATTGCTTTATCTTTTATATATAATGTCATTTTTCTCACAAAATCAATCTGTATCTAAGAAAACTTTATTCTCAATACAATATTTATTAATTCCTTTTATTCTTTAATCAATGTTTTCTTCGCATTAGTTTTTTTAATTTATAAAATGGCATTAAATGATCAATTAAAAAAATGTAGTTTATGTAAATATGTAAACTATGTTTTATATAAACATCGAGTATATGAGTATTCTGTTAGTGGGAAGCAGTTAACCTCTATCTCCCTCCCTATACACACTTTTCAAGGATTTGATATTGCAAAAAATGTGTCGCTCAGACTTAAAAAAATTCTGAAATTACACGAAAGCTAGAATAACTTATCAGATTTGTCTAAAATAAGATCACAGTGTTAAATAAGCAATTTAAGCACAGTAATTAATTAGTAATAATGTATATATTTGAGAATATGGTTATGTATATTGCTTCGTAGCTGTGAACTATGATCAAATGATATCTCTTCCATTTCTAATTCCTTTTTCTTCCATTTGGTACACCTGGATAATTTTAATTTAATATCAGATTAATAATTATTAATTATTAATATATTTTATTTAATATTGAAATAATATAAAATGTATTATCTGTGATAGTATCATGGTTTTTATTTGTTTAATAATTATTAAGCTGCATATGTAATAATCTAATGTATTTGATTTAATATTTGTTAATGTTGAACTAATCTAAAATGTATTATTATTAATGTTGTTGTTTGTTTTTTTGTTGTTGTTGTTGTGATTTGGGTTGTTTATTTACAATTCTTTGAAGTGATATGAATTATTTATTTCATTAGTATAAGTTATTGAAATTATCAGGAGCATATGGTGTATTTTAGAATTTAATTAAAATGTGTCAACATTGTAATTAATTTTTATAAAGCTCTGAGCTTCAAAATAAAATAAGTGATATTGTTTGTTTCGCTCAATCAATGTTTATAATTCACTGGGTCATTCGATGGTAACTTACGTTGCATTTAGAACAGTTTACTTCAGTAATTTTAGTAATAAAAGACAAAAGAAAAAAAAATATTAACAATGCAAAGTTGACATGATTTGTTAATTAAACCTATTCAAAGATAAATTTAGATGATAATGGCCTAATTTTAGTGTTTTTTCTTGAACTCTGCCAGTTATATTTATTATGGTAACTGACATTACTGAAAAAGTAACGTAAGTTGCCATAAAAAATGTAATTTTCATTTTCTAGGTAATTTTTATCCAAATTGACCTTTGGATAGGTTTAATTAACAAATCATGTCAACTTAACATTTGAAAATTTTTTGGTGTTATATTACTGAAATTACTGCAGTAAATTGTTTTAAATTATAACGTAAGTTACCATGGAATGACCTTAGTATTCAACGACAATCAAAATTGGAATTAATACGTATCCGGTGTCATAAAATGCTATAATTTGAAATAAGTCTTCTAAATTTTTGGGTCAAAATTCATTAAACAAACAAACAAACAAAAAAAAATATATGAAGCCATGCTTTTATGATTTTTACGCTTTTAGATTTCGCTCACAAAATTTACATTTTTCCTATAATATATTTTGTAAGTAAGCTGCAGCTTCATACTTTATTTTAAATATGAATTAACTAAGAAATTGTGAGCACAGCAAGTAAAAGTTTTTTAAATGTTTTTTTTTTAGCTCAAAAGATTAGTTTTGAGATGTTAATGATAATATTCATAGCTGCTGAATCAGAATTTAGTTCAAAAGCGTTTTGAGAAATTTAAATGACCATAGGTATAAAATTTATCACTTGTATGGTTTGGTTATTTTATTTAGTTGTAATTAATGCAGTTTATAAATATAACATATGGAAAGTAATGATGTTTATTAGTAAAACATTTTGCACATTAGCTGCATTTGGTTGTCCCCCCAGACTTTTTTTGGAAAAATAACCTTTATGTATAGTGCGTAATATAAATAAGTGTGTTTTATTGAATTCTTCTACGTGTGGAAAGCATATTCTCTTATTTTTTCTATTTAAATTATTCTACACTGACTATTACTCATGCTGGTTAAGCTATTTAATACTTATATTTAACTTCTGAGTATTTTTGGTACTTTTATGTCACTCGTGTACAAATCTTTCCAATAACACTTTTTTTTTTTTACACACATGAAAATTAGAAACAATATTTTGATGATATATTTTTTTTCTGCAATTGAATCAAAATGAGTGAAAGGCATGTGTTTAAATGCGACATATGTATTAGAATGAAATGAGTGAATGGTTTATATTTAAAATTAAGTGAATGCAATGCAAATGATGACAAAGGAAAAATATTTGTTGATTTATCGCCTGTGCCGACTAACAGAAAAGTACCATATTTTTAAATTATTTTTTATATTACTATGCAAATCGTGAAATGAAGAGTTTTAATATTATTAATAATTAATGTTATTTTGATTCTGGGTTCGAAATTTTAAGTTTATTTATTAATTATACTATGTTAACTCTCATGGAAAGATGCTTGCAAACTAATATTAAACCAATGGTAACTTTACAAATTTATCATTTGCTTTTGAATATTTTTAAATAATTTTTTCTGTTTTGCGTGGGACATGTCTAATTGGGTATCTTTTTGTCCTTGATTTCAGGTGCAGTTTTTCAGAGGAAAATTTCAGTTTCAGAACTTGTTTCAAAATTAAAAGTGCCCTCAGAAGAAAAAAAAACTGCAACCAAAGAAATAAAAAGTAAACATATTTGGTTAGACATCAGGTTCAGGTTGCCCAGGCCAAAAAAAAAACAAAGTATTGAAATGCAAATAAGAATTTTGAAAAGAACATTGCCGTTGGTTTAACATTTAGTTTCAGTGTTCTTGTGTTACTACTAGAGATGAGAGATATGGCCTTGGGCTCGATTTTTGTACCATTCTTCGAGCTCGGGTGGGCCCGAACTCATTTATTCTGAAATTAACAATTTGATTTATTCTCATACAGAAAAAAATAAAACAACTTTTTTCCCTTAAAAATTACTTATTCCATTTCAAGTCATTTTAATGTTATTTTTATCAGAATGAAAGGGAAACAGAAATAGTGTTTTTTAAGCTCTTTTTAGATGTGTTTGTAACTATATAAATACGAAGCACCTATAGTCTTCATCTGGTTTGTCCATCTGTCCGCATATAACAGCGCAAAAAATACCCAACCAAATGGTTTGAAATTTAATATATATATATATATAATCGTTGCAGAATTTTGTCAAGTCATTTCAAATTTTAAGAAAATCAAATCAAAACTTAAAAAGATATTAATAAAAGTTTTCTTCATTCTATTAAATCCTATCGTACATAATTAATTCAGTGATATCCCATGACATGTAATGATTCTAGGTTGCCATGTTGATTACGTCATATTTAAGATGGAATCCTATTATTTCCATATTACCTCCTTTTTTTTAGGTATGTCAAGAACATGCTTTTTGGTTTTGATGCACTATTTATTACTTCTTAATTATTATACCAACTGAAAGTTATTAAATGATTATCTCGCTTCTTTCCAAAAAACTGTCTTAATAGTTCACAATTTAGCTAGTTACACAGTTTATTTTTACTCATTTTTTACTAATGCATTATCTTCCTTTCAGATTGAAATATAAATACCTTTTTCTTCAGATCAATAAAGTTTTCTGCAAAACATTGTCATCATCATAGACCATTATGATACATATTAATATTGTTTCATTTATTATACGTAGTAATCATTATATTCAATAATATTTATAATATAAAGAAATTTTATTTTGTTTCTGTAACTTGTACTTTCAAATAAAAGAAATTTATTAAAGATTTGTTGTCTTTTATTTGACTATATATTTTTATTATAAATGGTATTTCAGGTATTTGCTTGTTTTGTCTATCATGTAAACCTTGATTTAAGAATTGTTTTTAATTATCAATTTATTTTTTATAAAAAAAAAAATGGCTAAGATATAAAATGAGAAAAACACTTTCAACATGGTTGAAAAGTATTTATGAATTCAGCTTGTCACACTTGTAAATATACTGTGATTGCATTGTAATTATTAAATGCTAATGATGTTCGCTATAGAGGGTGCTATTTAAATGTGAAATTCAATAAATATAATGCATCAAAAAGTGTTATGGGGGCAACAAGTGCTGAAAATGCATTTTTACTGAGTTACGTGTTTTTAAATGGCACATTTAGATATTTCATTTCATTGTATGAAAATATTAAATTTCTTAATAGCTACTGTTGGAGAGTATTTCATAATCTATGCCTAATTTTTCATAATTTGTGTATATTCCTTATACCAGTGGTGCAGCCAGTATCCTTATTTGTAAGGGGTTTTGGAGAATTATTACTCCTTGTGGGATACAATATGTGACAAATAAAAACCAATGTAATGAAAAGCAAACAGTTTAGCATTTATGTGTTTAAAGGTTTCATAGAAAAGCTTCTTTATAATATAAGGTATTTTCAATACAACTTATTAGTTTTTTAAATACTGTGGGAGGAATTTTGAAATGTCACCTTCTTTTGCTGCTGCAGTGTTTATACAAATTAAGGGCTGTGCATATATAAAATTATCATTTTAATGTGTGTGGGAGGGGGGGGGGGGACCTGATGTTTGATTGTCATAAGATATTTTTGGGGAAAGTTTTTTTTTTTTTTTAATCCAAACGATATTTTTTGTTTTAGTGCTTTAATTTTTTCTTTACATCAAAATAGTCTTATACCTTTTTAAATAGTAAGTGTAGTTAGATGTTAATTGATATACAGTTGTTTAAATGTAAAATCATATCTTTATGCAAACACAAACATATAAAAATAAAAAGGATTTTTAAACATTGATGATGATTTAATTAAGGTGTGTGGAAGGGGGGGGGGGGTGGTGTCGAGGAATGATAACGTATGATATTGTAAGTGATGGGGTGGAGACTAAAATTACCTAAATGTTGATAACATTATATATGTACGACACCATACAATAGTTTTAGAACGGGAGTAAAATTATTGCAAATTTAAAACAATTATCAGATTTCTCAGCCCTATTTTCAACCATCTGCTATAGTTTATAATTTTTAAAAAATGTTATTTAATTTTCTAATGCAACTTTTTCTTTCATATTGCCACAATTATTTTTATAAATCAATTAAAAATCAGACTCACTGTATTTTCACATGCAAAAATGGCATCATTTTGAACAGATAATGCATATTTTTCATATATAAATTTTTAAGCCTTTTACTATAAGTGTTACCATAGTACCTTTATTTAAATGTAACATCACGACTAAAGGTATATAGAAAATGGCATCATTTTCATGTAATCATTGTAGATTTAATTTTCACAAGCGATAATGTAAGTTTCCATTTAAAAATATTGTTTTATCATCAGGTGAGGACAATAATTTCTCTTCTGAAATTAATGTCCATTATCTATAAAGTAAAAGCTTTATTTTCAAACTGTCCAAAAGTAAAATTTCACGAAATGTTACATTTAGTTCCTTTTTTTCCCAGTTACATGTGCCAAAGAAATTCTGTATTCTCCCTTATAAAACAGCGGGAATTTACTATTATTGTGTCAAAGTAATTAATTTTTTCCTCATTGTCGTTTTAAAGATTTATTACTCAGAAGGTAGTGTCACAGATGATAATAATATAAATAATGAGACAGGCAGTTAACTGTTGCACCAGAGAGTGGTGTTGCCGTAGCAACATCATACGCTCTGCTGCAATGTGAAATGAGTGGTAACCTGATTACTGGTGATGTCTTCGATTAGGTTTTCCATCAGTGTTGGTATTCATTTCACATTGTAGCAACATAATGTCAACATTAAAGCCAAACCATACATATAACAATTAAGAAAACAAAAGTAAGCTCCTACTGTCATTTTTTAAATGAAGAATTGAAGCAGTTATCTCTTTTGTCAGGGGGTCGTCCCTGCCCTCCTGGACCCCTGTTTAAGGTAATTTCTGAACACTTAAGGGACAGTTTCCCTTTTCAACAATTTTCTTTATTTTAAATATGATTCAAATGGTGAACTCACTGAATTTCAATGTTCAACTAAAAGTACATTTTGAAAAAATTTTATAAAAATTTGAATTTTTTTAAATCTCTACTACTTTTTAAAAAAATTGATATTTTTGCCTTTTTTTTTTTTTTTTTTTTTTTTTTTTTTAGATTTTCAAATGTGTACTACACAAACTTGCACATGGATTTTTAGACATATCTAATATTACATTTATTATGATTTTTTTTACTGATATATATATAGTGCAAAACGATGAAATCTAACATATCTTCATATACTTTTTTTTTTTTTTTTAAATAACAAAAAACCTAAATGCTAATTCCATTCGCAGATTTATCACATATGTAATAAAGAACATGCACCAAAAAAAAAGCTTAAAAATCTCTATCTCAAATACAGAAAAAGCCTGAAAATATGAAAATGGAGAAAAAGCATTTAAAGTTTTAATTTGTGTGGTAATTGCGCTGAGTGTTTTAACAAAATTTACAATACCTCGCGATATATTTACGGTATGGATAAAAATGAGGTATCAAAATATTCACAATTAAACAGGCTTTCATTTAATTTTAAAAAAGAAAAATCAATTTTTTGACCAATTTTAAGGTAAACTGCCCCCTTAAATTAAAAGGGAAAATAAATGTAAATTTTATTTTGTGGAAAGGAGGGATCGTACCCCTTTCCCAGACAACAACAACAAAAAAAAAAGATTCATTTTCTCTCTGTGTTTCATTATTTTAAACTGTTTGAAAAGAATAAATTTTATTTTTTTCAGAGTCAGAGAAAAAGAAAATTAGGGGGCAATTGCATTTTCTTGCTTCCCTTGTGGGCAATGAGCTTAGAAAAACGCTTAATTTTTATTAATTTACACGTAATTAATGTCTGTGCAAAAGAAATTACGGCGCAAACAATTCTGACACGTTCATTTCGATACGAATACGAACGTAAACAAACAAACACGACTGTCCCTCCCTTCCCCCAACCTGCAAATATACGCATGCGCAAGCCAAGTTCTTATGCCGTAGTGTGGACGCAATTTTTTCGATTCTTGGACCTGAAAGACCCAACAGACCTGACAGGCCACATAGTGTAAACGCAGCATAACGGGCTTGCCAGAACCGAGGTTGCGTTATCAATAAACAACGTCAACAAAAAATCGCCATGAATTCCAAGATGTTGGCTGAGGGAATATGCAGCATCTTAGCGATTTCCCCGTGGCCACCATCTTGGATTTTTTGGCAATTTTTTGTTGGCGTTTATCGATAAGGCAACCACGACGAATTACTTGGCTCGAAAAAGGGATTTTCGCGCCAAGAAAAAATCCAAGATGACGACCGTGGAAATATACAGCATCTGTTAATAAATAATAAATACGAAATCAAAATTACAAGGCAAGTTAAAACTTTTCTCGGTAAAAGTGCACATTTTCATTGCCCTAATTTGTCAAAAAAAAAAAAAAAAAAAAAAAAAAAAAAAAATGCACTTTGAAGATTTGGCCGTTGGCTTTTAATTTCGGAGTTGGTGTAATACAAATAACTTCATTTTCATGATCATAATTAAAAAAAAACAAAAACAAAAAAAAAAAAACAAACAACAACAACAAAAAAAAAAACAACGGTATCATCTTGACGAACTCATACAAATATGTTTTGGATTTACGAATTAAGTCAATTTTACTACCATCTTTAGAAAATATCTAAATAAATAAAGGAATATTATATATGATATAAGTAAATAATAAAACATCACCTATGTTACTTAATCGCTCTAAGGAAGATGGTGCTCTTTGGCAGGGCCTCCATTTCGTAACTTTTCAAGTGGGATAAAAACGACATTTTCTTTTTCGCTAACCTATGTTCAACCTGTTCTCTCTTTTAAACTGAAAATGTAAATGAAATTTCGACACTCAGTGAAATAGTCTACATTGTTTCTTTGTTGTTTTCGTTACTTTGCATTGTTGCATTAAACAGAAATTTATTGTTGTTCAACAGTTGTTTATTGTTTTAAAGTTTAATTTCGTTGTTGTTTTGAACAGATATTTTAAACAGACATTGATTCTTACGACAGCAGTAAGATTCCGTTTAAGATTTCACAGGGAAAATCCTTATCTAATAATAATCCTTCTATATATAAAAAAAAGTAATGCTTTGGAAATGGACCAATGAAAATGTGCGTAGATACCGCGAAACGTATATGATTGGTCAGAACTTTATGACGCTATAAGGAGGGTTACCAAAGGGTTGGGACCCGGCCAAGGCCTTCTTGAATACTAGAGGCCGTGACAGCACTTTCACCGCTAGGGGGATGGAGGGAGAAATACTTACCTAGTGCTTCAAACAATTTCATTTCTTTTTCGTTCTCAAATAAAAAGTAAAATTGATTTAACGATCACATATAAAGACAAATCTGATAAAATATGCTAAAAAATTATATTTAGTTCATAAAGAAACACACGCACGTACGAAAAAAAATTATACATTCATATATTTAATACTCATATATTGTACATATGTATAAGATGCAGTTTTGATAATTAATTTTTAAATCTCACTAAAATGACAATATTAAGACAAAATTTACTTACCGTAAATATATAAAACATGAGCGGTGTAAATAATAATAATCAAATTAAAGATATGCACATTTAATATAGTAACACAATACTCTTTTTGAAGTATTCAACATTTTATTGATTTTTTTAAAATACTGAATAATAATATAAATGAGCAAATGATTTATAATCATTAAGCATAAGAAATTTGGCATCTCAAAAACACGGATCATTAAATATATACAGGGTGATTCAAAAAAGATGGGAAAAATTTTAAGAGGTGATAGTACACACCCAAACAAACATTTTGTATCAAAGAATGCATGGTCGAAAACTAAACGTAAAAAAGTTAGAGGGCGCCAAAAGTTATGTTCTTATACGAGGCAAAAACACACAATGAACGATTAAGTTAAGTTACGAAAACAAATTTAATGGCATTTGATTACAATAAGTGCTCAAAACATTGACCGGCAGCTGTTATGCACGCAGTACAACGGCGAAGAACAGATTGGCGAATTTTCTGAAACACACCAGGCATATCGCGAACTTCTCTACAGCAGCCGAAAGCTTGGCGACAAGTTCTTCTGCGGATTCAATGGGAGTCTCATACACAAGAGACTTTAGCTGTCCCCACAAAAAAAAAAAATCGAGACATGAAATATCTGGCGAGCGCGGTGGTGCCTGGTGTGTTTCAGAAAATTCGCCAATCTGTTCTTTGCCGTTGTACTGCGTGCATAACAGCTGCCGGTCAATGTTTTGAGCACTTATTGTAATCAAATGCCATTAAATTTGTTTTCGTAACTTAACTTAATCGTTCATTGTGTGTTTTTGCCTCGTATAAGAACATAACTTTTGGCGCCCTCTAACTTTTTTACGTTTAGTTTTCGACCATGCATTCTTTGATACAAAATGTTTGTTTGGGTGTGTACTATCACCTCTTAAAATTTTTCCCATCTTTTTTGAATCACCCTGTATATATTGAATTAATATGTTCAACTTAAATATATGTATGAAAATAACATTAAAAGCTCAATGATTAAATTTATATAAAAACGATTGTTTATATGCACGTTGGTCACACATGTATACATAATCCGTAAGGATTATTTTAATATTTTCGCAGAATTTTTTAAAGCTGAATAATAATATAATAATATAATTAATGTCAATAATAATATACATTAACAAATGTATTTATCATTAATAATAAGATGAAATGGAACCTCTTTAAAAGTTTAGAGGGAAAAAGAATATTAGCAAATAATTTCAACACAAAAGCATTTTCATATTTTTCAAGCGAATGCGTGAAATTTAAGTAATATTGAAGGCTTATGTTATATCAGTGTTAACAGTAATTTACATTAACAAATGAATCTCTCTTTAAGGGTGTATTCGAAAAAATATTTTTCCACCTTCAACAGCTCCAAATTTTCTGAGACATTTTCAGACTCATTTTCAAAAGTAAAAACATGAAACTTGCTGGGGTGATTTCTGAAGACATGTTTAACATGCCGTGTGATTTCATTTTCAGCTGAATTAAATAGAATTCGATTTTTAAACAATTATTTTCTCAGTAGGACTATTTTTTTCATCCCCAGATCGCCCATTTCGGAAAATTCGGTTCAAAACGCCAACTTTGACAGCGTTTTTTACAGTATTTTCTGCATTTATCAAAAAATGAAGGAGCACCGCACATTATATAGTTTCTAAATAAGAGAATTTCCAAGTTTGATGCGTTTGAGAGCAAAAATGAATTTTAAAATGAATCAGAAAATAAGCAGTTTGGATTGGAATACACCCTTAAAAGTACAGGGAATAAAGTATTGAACGAGTAATTTTTATCTAATTCATTTTCATACTTCTCAAATGAATATGTAAAATTTAAGTAACAATGACAGCTTACATATACATTGCACACGAAGTTTGCAAGCACACATATGCATTTATATAGAATCTATAATGATTTTTTTTTAAAACTTGCTTTGTAAATTTATGGAAATTTTTATACTGGATAATAATATAATTAATGCTAATAATAATATACATGAAAAAACGAATTGATAATAATTAGTAAAATGAATAAATAATGAATGTAATTTTTCTCTGTTTAAAATCACAGAGAAAAAAAGATATTGAATTCAAATCATATACATTTTTATATTTCTCAAGTGAATGCATAAAATTTAAATAATAATGATTGTATGTATGTATATACATTGCACACAATGTTTGTATGCGCAGATGAATACTTTTATGTATAATTCGTAAGGATTTTTTAAGATTTCGTTTAAATTTTTTTTCTGGAATATATAAGATGAGTATAGTATATATTAAGAGGTAAATTTATAATCATTAGTATTGATGATCTGGAATCTCGAAAACATAGAGAAAATTGTAATGAATAAATAAATATGTTCAACTTAAATATATTTAAATGATTTTCAAGTGAATGCGTGACATTTAAATAAAAATTATTGTTTGTATGTGCATTATATACAATATTTATATACACACATGTATACATAGTTTTCAACCTCACGATTTTTTTAATACCAATATTTTTATGCAAAAATACTTGTTTTATACACTCACACAATTTCTGTAATTAAATAAAGGATCATTTTTGTAATTTACTGGTATTAAAAAATATCAGGAGATTGGCAACTATGTGCATGTATACATTTATACATAATCCATAATGATTTTTATACCTCTGTATTTATAAAAATATATACATATATTGCAAATACTAGAATGATTAGTATGAATAATATATATGAACATTTTTTTTTTATAATCGTTAATAAATATGACCTGTGATATCAAAAACACAGTGAAAAACTCTTTAATAAATACGTTCAACATAAATATATTTGCATGTTTTAATGAAGTTCGAATTGTATTTGTTATAACGATTTTAATATCTTGTGTTTTGTCAAGTATTATATAATATTTTACTTGAATATTTAGACATATACAAATGATATTTGCACATATTTGTGTGTTTTTAGAGATGTAAATAATATAAACATATTTCATAATTATTTAAATTTAACTATTTAACTTCTTAATCTTTCGCGCATATTTCTCTTGCTGTATTTTATCATTGCATTGTTTGGAATAATTATTTAAACAGATGTTTGCAAACGTCTCAATAATTTTTTGGGCTTTTTCATGAAAGTTAATGTTACATTCTAAACATTTTTCATTTTCTAAAATACAACTCATTTCTATACCAAGCTTTGAAAGTTCAACAAATACAGAAAACTGATTATTACTTTGTATAAATTTACTTTCATATTCTTTTGAAACAAGGCTTTTAAATACAATAAATGATATGCTTAAAATATCTACTACTGTAGATGAAGGAAATTTCAACCCTCCCCTGTTTAATTCATTTAAGTAATTATAATCTTCATCCTCGATTACTAGATCCATTGAATCATTTGAAATAAACACTTGTGTACAAGTTTTGCATGATAGATTTAATTTTTTTGCACAGTATCCACCTATATATATTAAAACTTTAATGTTATTATCTAAAAGGTTATCATTATCTAAATTTTCCAAAGTTATCTGAAATGGGGATATATCAACATTTTCAGTTACAGTTTTAGTTGTATGAATTGATACAAAGTATTTTATGGCAATTTCCCCGTTTGTATTGGAATGGCATTTTAAAACGCTTTTTATTCTAAGTTTTTTTCTGCTTCTAAAATCTGCTGCACAGATATATAATAATTTGACCCAGCCATTTCTCTATATTGACCAAACCGACATTCTAAATTATCTGTCTGAAATTTCCCGGTTCGGTTAATACATATTTCGCTTTAAGTTCGGTTAGAATATATTTTATTAATTCGATCATTGTGTTAGTAGTATGGTGCAGGGCGAAGAAAGTTTCTGAGGACAAACATCCGTGTCTTGGTTTTTGATTTAAATTTTCCCATGATTTAATCCAGTTTGAAAATTTTTCTAAATATTCTAATCTCTTGTCATTTAATGAATTAAATGGCATTGCTTCATCAAGGCGCTTATTAAAACCTTTTTTCGGATGCTTAATATTCATCATCTCGCACCAACCAGTTACAAATTTCATCAATGAAAATTGCTGTTGTTGCACCCTGAGCGTTATTAAGATCGTTGGCAAATTCTTTTAAAGCAACAGAATTTGTTTTATCAAACATTTTGTTTTTCTATTCTACTTGGATAGAGAGCTTTGTTATTTAATTTAGGGGCAATTTTCAAAACAGAATCTTTTTCTTTATAATAAATGTGCTCCAGACAGGGGTCGTACTTGTCCTGAAATTTAACGACAAGGAAATTCTTCGGTACCAGTATTTTCTTATGGAAAAATCTCTTCTTAAATAAAGCTTCTTAAATTTGTGATATTTGTCCTGAAAAAATCCCTTAACACTAGAACGCCCGGACATTTTACACAAGTTTCATAAAAATATTTTACACCAGAATTTTTATTTAAAATTATCTGACTGATTTATTTAACGTAAATCTGCGTTTTTAAAATCTAACTTATTTTGTGAAAGAATTTCTGGTTCCACTTGACATTTAATCATATGGTCGGAGTCGAATCGACTCCTTCCGGGCGTTCTAGTGTTAAGAGTACGACCCCTGGCTCCAGATTAACAAAAGATGCAGTTATAGAATTTCTTCATAGTTTTGGGGATTAGGGTAATAAAATGTTTTTTCAGTTTGGGAGATCCAATTATTTCTCGAACTTTTAATTATATGAACTGAATCAAACAACAAAAACAATTTTTTCGAAGGATTAAAGGGGTGTGGGATGAAATTTTTTAATTGCTTGTCTCCTGATAATTCTGCAAACATATTTCTATTAATTCGGTTATTATCCGGTATTAAAGAGATTACTCTAAAGCCTATATTTTCCATTAAATACAAGACATCTTTAGTAATTTTCAAAAGTTCATCTGCATTTAAATTTCTGACAGGTATTAGTGCAATAACTTCTTTATCGTCAGAAAATAAAGAAGTGTACATAAATGCTTGAACAGTAGTTGCGCGATCACAAACATCCTTATTATTTGCAAAACCAGTAACTTTTTTGGATTTTTAACAAATATTAGATTTAATAAAGATTTCATCTAATAATATATAACCTATTTTACTATTTTCACTTAGAGTATCGAATTTCCCCTTTAAATAAGTTTTATTTTCTACGGTTGAAATTCCTGGAGTTACATTTAAATAAACAGATTTTCTCTTTAAATGCCTTAATGATGGCAAGTAAAACAGTTTAGATTTCGATAAAAATAAATAGCATGTTGTTGACCGAATATACAGGCAAAATGCAAATACCATCAAGTACCTATAATTTCGACCATGAATAGGCTTATTTGCCAAAATCATCTGCTCAAGAATAAATTTTAAAGATTCATAATTTTCCTTATTATGGTTTTCATTTACAAAACATTTCCAAGACTCTATTGCTTTAGTGTAATTGTCTTTTTCTGTAGGGATGGGTTCTGATAAATTATAATTTTTGGCTATTGACAATATATTCATTAATTCCCCCCAAGAACTTAAAATATCATTTCTAAGAATAGGAAAAATATTATTTATTATTTTCTTACCTGCATAAAATGTCACCTTTAAATGTTGATCAATCTTGATTGATTTTTAGATTTCGATGTATCCATTACACTCGAGAAACATAAAATGTATACTATTATCACCAGAGTAAATATTAATTTTGTTATCATTTAAAAATTCATGAATACAATTTTTCTTTTTTTTCAATTCGTTGATTTCTTCGAACGAATTGATTTTATCGTCAGCTAAAAATTTGTTGAGGTCTTCGTCATCTAACTCTTCCATTTTTCTTTTTCGTTTAAGTGTTCTAACTGGCGTAACTTTCGACAGGTATGCTGGCAAGTCCGGGAAAATCATTGGGAATGCACCCTCAGTCAATTTTGGGTATTTTCTTGGATATTCCATTACCTCTCCATTTGTTGATGTTATTTTGCCTGTATAAATAACCTACTGTTTCTCGAAGTGTTTTATACACACTACACTATCCTGATTTGGTGCAAAGTCTCTGGGAATAGATTTAATCCATTTTTTTCTTAATTCTTCCTCATTTTTGGGGAAACAGAAACAAGTAACATATTCCCCATGTTTATTTGATGTAAATTTCGGCACACAACAATAACGTGGCATTTTGAATTTCTCGAGATAAAAACAGTTTTACATCTTCAAACACTTTTATAGCTTAGTATCTTGTGTAGGGGCGAATGTTTAATAATAATAACTCAGAAATTATCTTGAAATCTGTAAACTATGGAGCATTTTAAAGATATCCACCCGCCAACGAAAGCACATCCCTTTGGAATGAGATACCAGGGGTGAGACATCCTGAAAACTGGCCTCTTCTCCGCTCCCTCCTTCGGTCACGTGATTCCTGATGAGATTTCAAGGTGTCTTAGTCCGGTATTCAAGAAAGCCCTGACCCGGTTCTGTCGCCAAACGTCGACAAGTTTATCGCCAAATTTGACGACCAAAATTAGTCGCCAAATGTGACACCAACTTGGCGCTATTTCCAGTATTTCGCCAAATTTCCATATAGACTCCCATTGAAATCCAATAGGGTTTACTTGCTTGCAGGAAATCAACAAATTGAGATATTTCAATACAACAAAAACTAATATTAGCTTATGAATAGAGCTTAATTGAACTATTTACCTTATTTTTAAGCACAGACACTGATTATTTACAATATTCGTAACACTATATACATAATTTTATATTTAATAATTCTTATAATTATGAAACTCTGTAAGCTGTAATGTTTATATTCTTGGAGATAAGGAAATACAATTGTCAGGAGTTGGGGAGGAGCGCGTTTTTACCAAGTGCAATATAAATATTGAATGCATAGAAAATAAGGGATCGCGAAACGATCCAGAATGGAAACGCGTAACAATTACATCTGGGGTTGTCTCGAAAATAGGGATTACTTCGCGATATCGAATGGAATCATGAAGCGATTACGCGGGGGGTTGGTGAGCGTAGCGAGCCGGAGGGCGGAGTCCCCCTAGTATTATAAAGAAGTAAAGTTTGTTTGTAGGAGGTAATATTTGGAACTACTCAACCGATTTCAAAAGTAATGGTATCAAAATGATTGTGTTAGTCTCCGTTCAAACTTAGGCTATATCTTATGCCCATGCTACAAACCCAAAGGGGGGTGCAGGAGCAAAAAAACGTTCTAAAATATGATATTTGTGTTATTGAAAGGTTGGGTTGGGTTGGGTTGATTTTTACGGCCAATTATCTATTCGAGGGATATAGGCCCAGGGGGAGCGCCCTTCGTCGGGGTCTTTCTAAGGGAACCTAACCCGTATTTACGCATGGAAATCCATGGTTCGAAGGAAACCACGAAAACTCCGAACGATTAGTCCGATGGACACGATTAGGTTCGAGCCCAGCGCCTCCCGTCTACCAGCTTCGACAGCAGAACTTCTCGACCACTGGTGGGGCATGTGTTATTGAAGGTCCTAGACACATGAAAACGGGCATGGTAGTCACTTATGAGAAATAAATGATTTCTAAGAGCATTTCTTAAAACATTCGAAATTTAAAAGAGGTGAAAATGTGCGAAAACCGTTCTAAAAAACGTTCTAAATGGTGACTTTTACGCAATCTTAGGAAGTACGGAACCGATTTCAAAAATAATGGCGCAAAATCATGATGACAGCCCTGGCTCAAACATCGGCTATATTTTATGTCGGTGACACTACCCCAAAGAGGCTGCAGGAGCAAAAAATGTTCTAAAATTGCGATTTTTGTGTTACTGAAGGGCGTAGAGACATGAAATTTGACGTGGTTATTACCTATTACATATAAATGATCTCTAAGAACATTTCTTTAAAAATTCGAAATTTTAAAGGGGTTATAATGCGTGAAAAGTGTTCTAAAAAACGTTCTAAATGGCGATTTTTACGCAATATCAGGAAGTATCAAACCGATTTCAAAAGTAATGTTTGGAAATTGATGGTTACAGCCCTTGCTCTAACACAGGCTCTATTTTATGTCGGTGTCACTACCACCTTTGGGTTGCAGGATCAAAAAGTGTTCTAAATTACGCTTTTTATGATAATGAAAGGCCTAGAAACATGAAATTTGACATGATAGTAACATAACATATAAATGATCCCTAAAAACATTTCCGAAAAAAATTAAAATTTAAAAGAGGTGAAAATGCGCGAAAAGCGTTTTAAATTGAGATTTCTACGCAATCTCAGGAAGTATCAAACCTATTTAAAAAATAATATCAAAATGATTGAGTTAGTCCCCGTTCGAACATATAGGCTATATCTTATGTTCATGCCACTAACCAAAAGGGGGTGCAGGAGCAAAAAATGTTCTAAAAATGCGATTTTCAATAATGAGTAGAGACATGAAATTTGGCGTGGTAGTTACCGATTACATATAAATGATCTCTAAGAACATTTCTTAAAAAAATCGAAATTTAAAAGGGGTTATAATGCGTGAAAAGCGTTCTAAAAAACGTTCTAAATGGCGATTTTTACGCAATCTCAGGAAGTATCAAACCGATTTCAAAAGTAATGGGTGGAAATTGATGGTTACAGCCCTTGCTCTAACACAGGCTCTATTTTATGTCGATGTCACTACCACCTTGGGTTGCAGGAGCAAAACGTGTTCTAAATTGCGCTTTTTATGATACTGAAAGGCCTAGAAACATGAAATTTGACATCATAGTAACATAACATATAAATGATCTCTAAAAACATTTCCTAAAAAAACCGAAATTTAAAAGAGGTGAAAATGCGCGAAAAGCGTTCTAAAAAGCGTTCTAAATTGAGATTTCTACGCAATCTCAGGAAGTATAAAACCTATTTAAAAAATAATATCAAAATGATTGTGTTAGTCCCCGTTCGAACATAGGCATCTTATGTTCATGCCACTAACCGAAAGGGGATGCAGGAGCAAAAAATGTTCTAAAAATGCGATTTTCAATAATGAGTAGAGACATGAAATTTGGCGTGGTAGTTACCGATTACATATAAATGATCTCTAAGAACATTTCTTAAAAAAATCGAAATTTAAAAGGGGTTATAATGCGTGAAAAGCGTTCTAAATAACGTTCTAAATGGCGATTTTTACGCAATCTCAGGAAGTATCAAACCGATTTCACAAGTAATGGGTGGAAATTGATGGTTACAGCCCTTTCTCTAACATAGGCTCTATTTTATGTCGGTGTCACTACCACCTTGGGGTTGCAGGAGCAAAAAGCGTTCTAAATTGCTCTTTTTATGATACTGAAGGGCCTAGAAACATGAAATTTAGCATGATAGTAACTTTTAACATATAAATGATCTCTAAACACATTTCCTAAAAAATCGAAATTTAAAAGGGGTGAAAATGCGCGAAAACGTTCTAAAAACGTTCTAAATTGAGATTTCTACGCAATCTCAAGAAGTATCAAACCGGTTTCAAAAATAATGGTTGGAAATACATGAGGACAGCCCTTGCTCCAAGATGGTTACATTTTATGTCTGTGTCACTACTCCAAAGGGGGTGTAGGAGCAAAAAACGTTCTAAAAATTCGATTTTTGTGTTACTGAAGACTAGATATATTTAAATTTGCCATGGTAGTTACTTATTAGATATAAATTATATCTCAGAACATTTCCTAAAAAATTCGAAATTTAAAAGATGTGAAAATGCGCGTTCTAAAAACGTTCTAAATTTCAATTTCTACGCTTTCTCAAGGAATATCAAACCGATTTCAAAAGTAATGGTTGCAAATTAATGGTGAAAGTACCTGCTACAATATTGGCTATATTTTATGTTGTTTTCACTACCACCTGGGGCTTGCAGGAGCAAAAAGTTTTCTAAATTGCGTTTTTGTGATACTGAGGTATCTAACATTTTGAAATTTGGCAAAGAATATAAAATGCTTTTACTTAAAATTATTTTTTTCTTATTTAATTAAATATGTTGAAAAAAAATTTAAAAAATCAAAGTATAAAAAAAAGAAAGAAAGAAAAGAAAAGAAAAAGAAAAAAAGAAAGAGAAAAAAGAAACTTATTTTCATACGGGAAGTCTATTTTTCCCTAACACAGTGGTGGCCAAAATTGCGAACACTTTTAAATAGCTTTCATTATAAAAAGTAAAAAGCTACCAATTGCAGCCGTCCGAAGGAAAACACTTCGGGAAATTTTGCGGCACAGATGTCATATACGCACCATGTTGGCGCGATATTTTTCTGACGCCAATGGTATATACGCAACGTATACTTAACTGGCGACAAAGTATCGATATTTTGCTTGATATGGTAACCCGGATATTGTTGTTTATGCTGTTGATGTTTCCGCCAAATTGGCGTCAGAAAAAATCGCGGCAATATGTTGCGTATATGACATCTGTGCCATTTTGCTATATTTTCGCCGATCATGATCCCCAGATACCAAAACCACCTTCCGTTGAAATGCTGACTTATACACACACACACTCACACACACACACATATATATATATATATATATATATACATATATATATATATATAACCATTAAATAAACATTACCGACCACCAACAAAAACTGAAATTATGAATAAAATGACATTGTACATATATACAGGGTGATTCATAAAAGATGGGCAGAACTTTAAGGGGTTATAGTACACTTAAAGACAAATAATATTAAATAGGAGACTAAGGGTCCTAGACGTATTCCCAAGGAGATAGGGGGCATTAAAGTTTAGGGTCCGAAATTTCAAATGATTATAAAACATGGAAAAATTGGTCGATTCGTTTGCGGTTTTTGCAAAAAATTTTCTTTATGCCAGTATTTTCTTGAAATAAAATTTTAAAGTTCAATTTCAAAAAATGCCGATAGGGGGCGCTTTAGACTTTGGAGTAACAAACAACTATTTCTTAACGTTATTTTTTGTATTTCTTTAAATGATTTCGAAAGCTTAGACTTAAACTTAAATTTTGATCTAAAAATCTGAGTCCTAACGAGTAGTTAAGTAGCGTAAACTGAAATTTGAAATTTGAAACCCTTCTCCCCCCAGAACAAAAATCAGTTATTCCCGATCTTTGTGTCGTAGATTAGGCTCTAACTACTGCCGCGTTTTGCTAAAATTATTCTTTATGTCAGTATTTTCTTGAAAATAAATTTTAAAGAAAATTTTCAAAAAATTCCGATAGAGGGCGCTTTAGACTTTGGAGTAACGAACAACTATTTTATACCGTTATTTTTTGTGTCTCATTAAATGCTTTCTAAAGCTTAGACTTAAATTTTCAGCCCAAAATCTGAATCGTTAGACGTGGTTAAGTTTCTGGGGAGAGGGGTTTGAAATTTCTACTCTTGAGCACAGTTCAGTTTACCATGTCCACACATTGTGTGCTGTGATACGAGGTAAAAAGACACAAATTAGGATTATGTTACCAAAGCATATTTATTAACATGTAATTACAATAAATGTTCAAAATTGTGACCACCAGAGGTTATGCACGCAGAACAACGGCGAAGAATGGAACGGCGAACATTCGCGAAAACATCAGGCTTTTCGAGCACTTCCCCTACAGCGGCGGAAAGTCTGGCGACAAGTTCCTCGGGGGATTCAATGGGTGTCTCATACATAAGAGCCTTCAATCGTCCCCAAAAAAAGAAATCGAGGGGTGAAAGATCTGGCGAGCGAGCAGGCCAAGCAACAGGACCACCTCGACCAATCCATCTGTTCGGAAATGTGATGTCCAGATAGTTGCGGACGTCTCGTACGTAATGGGCTGGCGCTCCATCGTGCTGGAACCACATGACCCGCCGGATGCGTGGAGGAACAACGTTTAACAGGTGTGGCAGCACATGTTGCAGAAATGTGAGGTATGTTTTACCGTTGAGGCGTTCAGGAAGAAGGTACGGTCCGATTAGGTGGTCTCCGAGGATTCCTGCCCAAACATTGATGGAAAAGCGTCTCTGATGAGCATGTGGATACGTAGCATGTGGATTGACATCCGCCCATACATGTGCATTGTGTGTGTTAAATGTACCTTCACGTGTGAAGGTACATTCATCGGTGAAAAGCACAGTTCGTCCAAAATGTGGATTTAGCGCGTTCTGCTGCAGAAACCAGCGGGCGAATTTAATACGATTTGGATAATCCCCTGGAGACAGTTTCTGGACTCGTTGCACATGAAACGGGAGCAAATGTTCATCCTTCAGTACCCTCCAAGTCATGGACTGTGAGGTATCCACCTGCCTAGCCACTGTTCGTGTACTTGTACTTGGCTGCGCCGCTACTACATCCAGAATGGCTTCTGCAACAACTACTGATTCGTCCTTTTTTGCACGACCTGCATTCGACCGGGAAGCGAGAAATGATCCCGTCTCACACAACTGTCTGTGCAAGCGCTCGAAAGTTTTGCGGTTAGGCAACCGCCTGTTGGGAAATCGCTCTCCGTACATTCGTTGTGCCTCTGCACCATTTCCATCTGCCGCTCCGTAAATTAAATGCATCTCAGCCTTTTCCTTATTCGTGAAGGGCACCATCTTCCGATTCATTACTACAGCGACTTACACTTGACTCACCGTTCAGTGGTTTTTATGCCTGAATCGTATCGAAATTTTGCAAACGTGTTCTTCTTCTTCCCCATTCGACATTTGCATACTTTCTGTTTCCTTCTTCACCCGGTGACTAGCGTCAGGAATGGAGCTTTAACGTTTGCATGAGCGACGTTTCCAACTGTGCCAGTGCCTTTATGAGTGAATTCCGACTATGCAGTCCTTGACGAAAGTTGTATTTTTGCCTCGTATCACAGCACAGAATCGTTGGGCATGGTTAAGTAGTGCAAACTGAACTATGTTCAGAAGTTGAAATTTGAACCCCCTCCCCTCGCTACTGAACCACGCTCAGCGATTCAGATTTTGAGCTGAAAATTTAAGTTTAAGTCTAAGCTTTAGAAAGCATTTAATTAGACACAAAAAATAACGGTATAAAATAGTTGTTCGTTACTCCAAAGTCTAAAGCGCCCTCTATCGGAATTTTTTGAAAATTTTCTTTAAAATTTATTTTCAAGAAAATACTGACATAAAGAATAATTTTAGCAAAACGCGGCAGTAGTTAGAGCCTAATCTACGACACAAAGATCGGGAATAACTGATTTTTGTTCTGGGGGGAGAAGGGTTTCAAATTTCAAATTTCAGTTTACGCTACTTAACTACTCGTTAGGACTCAGATTTTTAGATCAAAATTTAAGTTTAAGTCTAAGCTTTCGAAATCATTTAAAGAAATACAAAAAATAACGTTAAAAAATAGTTGTTTGTTACTCCAAAGTCTAAAGCGCCCCCTATCGGCATTTTTTGAAATTGAACTTTAAAATTTTATTTCAAGAAAATACTGGCATAAAGAAAATTTTTTGCAAAAACCGCAAACGAATCGACCAATTTTTCCATGTTTTATAATCATTTGAAATTTCGGACCCTAAACTTTAATGCCCCCTATCTCCTTGGGAATACGTCTGGGACCCTTAGTCTCCTATTTAATATTATTTGTCTTTAAGTGTACTATAACCCCTTAAAGTTCTGCCCATCTTTTATGAATCACCCTGTATATGCGACATTTAGCTATCGACTTTTGAAACATTCCGGCGACACTAGTATATCTCGAAGTAAAACGTAGTAGAGTAATCAAGGCCAACCATCCGTTATCATGAAAATATCGGATTGCAGTCAGGATGGCGAGTAAGACAGGCTTCATAAACATTGAGACATTTCCCATCACATAGTGAATAGAGTCATCGTAACTTTAAACTGGTTTATTTGACAAAAACCTATCGAACATTCCCAGTAGCTTTTTCATCAACTCTCAATAATCGATCATTCACTTCCTAAAACTTAAGATGTTCCAAGATTAGGATCTACACATTAGAATCGTTCACTCCAAGCGACGTAGATTATTTAAACAACCGGAAAAACGTAAATTCTCTCGCTCCTCGCCGATGTAACGATATATGTACTCCAAGCAACAGGATGCGGAAGGATACAGAAAAGTGGAGAACCAATGCCAGCAGAGAGATGGGGAAGGAATGGGAGAGAAAACAGGCTACGATTCGATGGGAAGGGGATGAAGTCGATAATGAACTCTTTATACGGCGTCAGAATTAAAGCGCGATTAAGTGCTGGCGGGCGCATGGAATTGTGGGTAAAGAACACGATCGAACAAATGCTATTAAAAATATTCGAAAGAAAAAGAATTTCGTTTTAGAAAAAAATGAAAAAGTAATTTAATGGGTTTTATAAGATTAGATGGATGGATTAAGGTTTTTAGAATAATAAAAGAATACGCAAATTTAAATACATGAAATAAAAGACAAAAGATATTAAGATATTATTAAAGATAGGTAAAAACGGAAAAATATTAAGAATTTGGAATAGTTTTACTAAGAAAAAAAGGGCGAAAATTTTTATTATTACACATATATAAGACCATTAAAAATCAATACAAATTACCATCAAACATAAAAAAATAAAAAAAATAAATAAAATGAGCAGAAAAAGAAAAATGGATATTTGTAGAACTTAGACGGAATATTCAGGTCCCAAATGCCTAAAGTTCCACAAATAAAGTATGTGGTTTCATCTTCATATTAGCCATAAAAAAGCTAAAGAATATGAATTTGGGACTACCACACACACACAATCGGGAAATAAACCAGTGAACACCAATTAAGTTTAAAACGAAACAAGATTAAAAAGGGTAGATGAAAAAAACAAAACAAATTACCAAATTAAAATCCACACTGTCATAGCATTAGGTATAACAAATGCACTCATTATGCATTTTATTCTCATTTAAGATAGTATACTATTAGAAATTAATATGATATTGTCCTGAGGAGGCAAAAAATTAAATACAAGTTAATTGTTAACTTTATTAAATATTAATGAATATGAATAAATTTAATAGGAATTGATAACTAGATAAATATAACTACACCATTATACATATAAAAGTATCGAATCAACATCCATTATAAAATGTGTATTAGCAACGTTGTTATAAATCAAATGCCACATTTTTTTTTAAAATTAACCATAGCGTATTATCCAGACAACGCCACCTTCTTCCGTACTCTAACATCTACCCACCCAACCATCCTATAATATTTTTTTATTATTACTAGGGGGCGATGCCCCCTACGAGCTACGCTCATCAACCCCCGTTCAGACACCGCAGACTCTAACAGCACGCTAATTTAATCGGCTTTAAAAAGATTTCGGAAGAGTGAATTATAATTTGAATCTGACAATTATAATTTGGCGTAATTTTCCCCAAACTTTTCTTTCTCTTTTTAATATTCACGTAAAAATACTTTTGTTAGAAATGAAATATTATGATCATCTTAAAATATCAAATAAATGTCTAGCGCAATTTTTAAATTTAAACTGTTTTGCAATATTATTTTTTGTTCATTTTACGTAATAAGTGTAATATGACGTAAATTCTCCTATTTAAGAGTTCTAACGCATGCTAATGAATTTATTATCTTACAATATTCTTTCTCTCTTAAAATTTACGTGTAAATATAGTTTTTATGACGTAATTTTCAATGAGTTCCTGCTTTTTATATTTGCTGTTTATAATAGTCACGTATAAAATAAATTTTTAATTTGAAGCAAACATTGTTTGCGCTGTTTATACAGTTGGCAACAGTTTAAATTAATACAATCTCTCTATTCTAAAAAAAAGTAACTTACGCTGTCACCACCGCCGCCGGTTTTG
The DNA here is from genome assembly GCA_963932465.1 of Maratus speciosus. Taxonomy (NCBI): domain Eukaryota; kingdom Metazoa; phylum Arthropoda; class Arachnida; order Araneae; family Salticidae; genus Maratus; species Maratus speciosus. The sequence goes on along the minus strand of OZ010792.1, from coordinate 414,212,186 downwards.
AATTTTTTGTGACCGGAGGTCTTTCTCCGTTAATATTAAGAAAAATATTGCATACAAAAATATGAAAATCGGCGGGATTATAGAAAAATGTTTAATAAACACGCTGATGCAGACAGTTTTGAAATCGAAGAATTATTTTAAGAGATATTTAATGTTAAAGTTGGACAAAATCGTTCCATTCAAAAAGTTTTATAGGAGCAAAAACTATACATCGGAATTTAATAATTTTTAGATCATTTTATACGTTATAATTTCTCGGTGTGCAGAATTTATTTATTTTTTTTTTAATTTGACTCATTTTTTGAGGTTTTATTTCTATTTTAAATTCAAATTTTCAGCATTTCGAGAGATATTTTTTACTTATTTTAGATAATTGTATTAATTTAACCTGTTGCCAACAGTATAAACAACGCAAACAATAATGTTTTCTTTAAATTAAAAATTTATTTACACGTGACTATTATAAACAGAAAAAATACTTTCAAATTAGAATTAAATAATTGCGTATAAAAAGCAGGAACTTATTGAAAATTACTTCATAAGAACTATATTTACACGTGAATTTTAACAGAGAAAGGATATTGTAAAATAATAAATTCATTAACATGCGTTAGAAGTCTTAAATAGGAGAAATTACGTCACATTTACGTCACATTACACTTATTATGTAAAATGAACAAAAAGTAATATTGCAAAACAGTTTAAATTTAAAAATTGCGCGTGACATTTATTTGATATTGCGAGATGATCTTTTCCACTATTTTTGCTGGGACAGCGCAAATAATATTTCATTTCTAACAAAAGTATTTTCACGTGAATATTAAAAGAGAAAGAAAAGTTTAGTGAAAATTACATCAGAAAGAACTTTCTTTTTGCTTTGTTAAAAAATACCGGGACACAAAGACTCTGTTTACTTAATTCATTTTATATTAACTTATTTTGAAATGTTTAACTGACTTATTTAATCAAAGACGAAAACAGCCATTGTATCTTTTAACAGCAGCTGATTTTTCCTTAAAATTACCCAATCAAAGAGAAATGAATAGAAACCCGTTTATAGGGAGACCGCCAGTGTTTTTTAAATTATAATTCAATCTTTCAAAATCTTTTTAAAGCCAATCAAATTAGCGTGCTTTTAGAAAATGCGGTGTCTGAACGGGGGTTGGCGAGCGTAGCTCGTAGGAGGCCGAGCCCCATAGTTTTCTAAAATATCTAAAAAATATCTCTCGAAATGCTGAAAATTTGAATTTAAAATAGAAATAAAACCTAAAAAATTAGTCAAATTAAAAAACTAAACGCAAGCTGCACACCGGGAAATTCTGACGCATAAAATGATCTAAAAATGATTAAATTCCTATGTACAGTTTTTGCTCCTATAAAACTTTTTTAATGGAACGATTTTGTCCAACTTTGGCATTAAATATCTCTTAAAATAATTCTTCGATTTGAAAACTGTCTGCATCAGCGTGTTTATCAAATATTTCTCTATATTACTACCGATTTTCATATTTTTGTATGCAACAATTTTTTTAATATTAACGAAGAAAGGCCATGCTTAAGCATTCAAATTGGATGCCGATCTGCAGGGAATATCTACGCAGATTTTCATTGGTCCATTTCCAAATCAAAACTTTTTTTATATATATAGAATGATTTTACAATTTTTATTTTTTTACAATTATTTTCTTATTTATATATTTTTTGTAATTTTATTTACCCATGTGTTAATTTGTTTTTTAAGATCATTTATGTACTAATTATGTATTGAAAAATATATGAATTTTTTTTTTTTGAAAACCATGATTTAATGCATCATAAATTAGTTTTTTAATATTATTGTTAATTAGATGAGAAGAACATAAACACCTTATTCTATATAAATGACTAAGGATTATATTACGATATACAGAATTGTGAAGACAAGATTTAAAATTAGTAAATGTATTAACTTTGAATTTAAATTCTTTACGTTTATCATATAGATCAGTTATTGTTTCGTTTTCTTTTACTAGGGGGCGCTGCCCCTACGAGCTACGCTCGTCAACCCCCGTTCAGACACCGCAGACTCTAAAAGCACGCTAATTTGATCGGCTTAAAAAATATTTCGGAAGACTGAATTATAAGTTTAAAAACAGTGGCGATCTCGCTATAAACGGGTTTCTATTCATTTCTCTTTGATTGGGGAATTTTAAAGCCAAATCAGCGGCTGTTAAATGATACAATGGCTGTTTCCGTCTTTGATTAAATAAAATCAGTTGACATTTAAAAATAAGCTAATATAAAATGAATTAAATAAACAGTCTTTGCCTCCCGGTATTTTTTAGCAAAGCGAAAAGAGAGGGTTTTTTTAATGACACTTTAAATGTATCGTTTTTAATCTGACGTAATTTTCACTAAACTTTTCTTTCTCCTTTTACTATTCACGTGAAAATAATTTTGTTAGAAATGAAATATTATTTGCGCTATCTTAATAAAAATAGTTGAAAATATCATCTTAAAATATTACATAAATGTCTCGCGCAATTTTTAAATTTAAACTGTTTTGCAAAATTATTTTTTGTTTATTTTACATAATGTGTAATGTGACGTAAATGTGACGTAATTTCTCATATTTAAGACTTCTAACGCATGTTAATGAATTTATTATTTTACAACATTCTTTCACTTTTAAAATTCACGTGTAATATGGTTTTTATGATAATTTTCAATGAGTTCCTGCTTTTTATATTTTCTTGTTTATAATAGTCACGTGTAAATAAATTTTTAATTTGAAGCAAACATTACTGTTTCCGTTGTTTATACAGTTGGCAACAGGTTAAATTAGTACAATATTCTAAAATAAGTAAAAAAATATCTTTCGAAATGCTGAAAATTTGAATTTAAAATAGAAATAAAACCTCAAAAAATGAGTCAAATTAATAAACTGAGTGCAGTCTGCACACCGGAAAATTCTGACGCATAAAATGATCTAAAAATGATTAAATTCGGATGTACAGTTTTTGCTCCTATAAAACTTTTTTAATGGAACGATTTTGTCTAACTTTAGCATTAAATATCTCTTTAAATATTTCTTCGATTTGAAAACTGTCTGCATCAGCGTGTTTATCAAACATTTCTCTATAATTCCACCGATTTTCATATTTTTGTATGCAATATTTTTCTTAATATTAACGAAGAAAGACCTCCGGTCACAAAAAATTCAAAACCGGCGGCGGCGGTGGTGACAGCGGTAGTTACTTTTTTTTAGAATAGAGATATTGTAATTTTAAGATCTAAAATGTTAATTGTATTGTTAGATAGGAGGTTTTCCGTTAATTCTAAATTAGTAGGATAATCTACTGGAAATTGAGAAATTTTAGTTTGATCAGTGGTAATTAAAATTATGTCATCAATATAACGATATAAATGTAGATTACTATTAGTAAAAGTACGTTCATAGTGATATAAGTATAAGTCTGATAATAAACTGGATGTACATCCACCTTGTGGTATACCGACGTTCTGTAAATATAATGTGTTATATTGCAAAATATAATTATTATAGACAATGAAATTTGTTGAAGATTTAAAATAAGCTATATCTATATTAAATGGTAAATCCAGTTTATGATGATACTTTTTAAATAATGCATTTATAATATTATGTAGATCTAATAAATATATATTATTGAAAAGATCTTTGAAATCATATGTCGTTATATTGTTTACACATTTAAGATTTTTCATAATATTGACCAGATGATAGCTATTTTTTATACAATGTGTATTATCAGTGGTTGTTGTCAGTGTATATATTTCATTGAGAATTTTTAATAGAAGTTTATTGGCTATATTATTATATGTATTGCATCCAATAGTTACAGTTCTAAATGTAATTGGTTTCTTATGAAATTTGGGTATAAGAACTAAATAAGGATAATTAAAGTTAGTAGAGAAAATATTTAATAGTTTATAATAACTTTGAATTTTACGATTGTTTACTATTACATTTTCATTAGCTGTTTGAAAAGATTTATTAGAAGAGATACAGGATGTGAGAAGTTGATGATAATAAGATTTAAATATGATTGCATAATTATTAGGAGATTTGTCTGCATATGTAATAACGTTGTTTTTTTGTAGTTTAGTTATTTGCTGGAAAAAAGGCTTTGTGTTAATAGTAACCAAATCGGAAAAAATTTAAAGCCTTAGTTAATGTTTCAATAACTAGTATTTGCCATTGATTAAAATATTCAATAAGTTTATATATATATATATATATACCGGGTGTCCCAAAAAGGACTGACTGATTTTAAAATTCAATAACTTGCAAACGGTGACATATATTAAAAAAAATTCTTGCAGGAGGGTTATGCATAAGGTCAAAAGTTTTATTACAGTGATTTTCAATTTTAGTTCGATTTACAAACAATAGATGGCGCTGTAAGCAATAGTCGCTAAATACAGGCTCGATTTTTGGTCCTTTATCTTGTTCCATGCAGAAAAAGGAGATGGAAATGTATTATCCGGGCCACGAAGTACCAAAAATCGAGCCTGAATTTAGCGACTATTGCTTACAGCGCCATCTATTATTTGTAAATCGAACTAAAATTGAAAATCACTGTAATAAAACTTTTGACCTTATGCATAACCCTCCTTCAAGAATTTTTTTAATATCTGTCACCGTTTGCAAGTTATTGAATTTTAAAATCAGTCAGTCCTTTTTGGGACACCCGGTATATATTATAGTTATTTATAGTTATAAATTTTTGCAGATATACACCTTTCCTTTTGGAGTTATGGTGTTTTGGCATTTTGAAATGGTGAAGTATATATATATATATATAAACCAGTGTAAGATTATATTTAGCCTGAACCAGCGCACCCCCCCCCCCCCCCCCGCCTCACAGAACAAGAAGAACAAGAAAAAAAATAACTGTATGTAAAAAAAAATTTAACAAAAACTAGGAAAAAATAGGCTGCGGCCTCATCGGCAGTGGGTTATATTTCAAAAATTTATTTTTTCCTAGTTTTCGTTAGTTTTTTTAATTTTTTTACATACAGTTATTTTTTTCTTGTTCTTCTTGTTCTGTGAGGGAGGGGGGGGGGGTGTGCTGGTTCAGGCTAAATATAATCTTACACTGGTTTATATTGAAATTATGTGTTTTACTGCAGCTGTTTGGCGCATTTCACATGAATATAATTTGCTTTTTGTTGGTGATTACTATACTTTACGTTTATATATATATATATACGGAACTGAACTCAGTGATGGATGGGAATGGTGGTTTTGACGCTTTGATTGATCTTATGAGATAGACAGTTAGTTTGTTGGATTTTGTAGATCTGTTTAGTTTTTCATGATTTTTCATTTTTGGTCTCGGCGAGTGAAGGGGGACGAAGCATGCGTAAAGTCTGACTTAACCCTGTAGAGCATGTCGTTAGCCATGCCGCTCGCCTTCTGTTCTGTTTTGCTGTTATAAATATTTTCCTTGGTTTGGTTTTAAAGTTTGTTTTATGTGTTAATGTTTATGTTGGTTATTTTAATATTTTTGATGTAGAGTTTCAATTTAGTTATGGTGAGTGATGGAATTTGATATTTTGTTTGTGGTTTTAAATATAATATATATATATATATATATATATATACAGTTATATCTGAATTTTGTCATGCTGTAAATCTCGAATTTTTGAACCGATTTGTATGAAATATTTCACATGCATAGTACCAGGGGCGTAGCCACAGATATTTTTTCGGGGGGGGGGAGAATTCGAAAATTTCCCAACTTGAAACAAATTGCTCCAATTTTCAGCTAAAATGATATGCACAACGTGTGTAACAATTATAATGATACTTTTGCATAAAAAATTCCTTTCCAAAGAAAAATTCTGAAACTGAAAACATAAAAATTCTAATTATGGGTTTGTTTACTAAAAAAATAAATACGCTTTTTACTTTCTTCTATCTTTACAAGAAGAAAGTATTGGATTCGTGAAAAAATTCGACTTCTGGTTTTAGGCTGATTTACACGTTTTAGTAAGTCCTGAACACGATTCGACTGTTTTTAGAAAATATCTGTCTGTCTATATGTGATACAAATTTTGTGGACGCTCTAACACAAGAACTAATGCACGAAATTTAATAAAACTTTAGAGATTCACTTATACAGTCGAACCTCGTTAACGCGAACACTCAAGGGGAAACTTTTTTTGTTCGTATTAAAAGTAGTTCGTGTTATCGGAACTTAACTACATTACATACAACTGGACGAGGCAATCGGAAACAGTTCGTGTTAACGAGGTTTGACCGTACCTCGATAAAAATTGGTGCTGATTTGTTTTTGGTGTAAATCGTCCAACAGGTGGCACTGCTATGCGGCATTTTTCATGATTTACATGATTTTAGCGATATTTATATCTCAAAAACTATTGCACGGAATTTGATCAAACGTCATATTCTGTTAAACCTTGACATAATTTGATGCAGATTAGCTTTTTATGTATATCATATAGCAGGTGGCTCTGCTATGCAACATTTTTCACGATTTTGCGATAGCTGTATCTCAAAAACTAATGCACGGAATTTAGTCAAACTTCATATTCCACATAAGTAGCACTTCTACATAAATAGATCCTTATTAGGCTTGGGTCTATACTCTCCAAAGCTATCGCTTTTGTGCACTTTGAGTAAGGAATTTTGGTTGCAGACATCTAAGAGGCTGGGTGCCAAAATTCAATGATTTGTTTGAAAAATGCTATGCTTATATCTCCTTTTTAAATGCACACAATTCAACAAATCTATACCTTTAGAGTTTGTTATTATAGGCAAAGAATTGTCATTTAATTTTGGCACTGTGATTACAAATTTTGAGGCATTAACATGTATGGAATAGAAGAAAATTTTGAGATTGCCACATCCGACTAGTTTTCACTTAATATTAATTCTTGTGGTCTTCAAAGAAGCCCACCTGTTAATTACATCGCTTAGTTTAATAAAATTCCCTATTTCACTTTCATATTTTAAAAGCATTAGGCTGTCAAGTCTGTCATCCCTCATTGTAGCTTGCAATATATATTTTTAAAATTTTTATTTGACTAAAGATTCTTTCATAAGATGAAACGCCATAAAGATAAGCTGCTGTGAATGTTAAGGTACGAGTATATAATTTGACTGCGTGACCCAAATAGTCTTGGAATTTCATGGCATGATTAAAAGGTTTGTTAAGTGAGTTGGGATTTGGTTTATTTCTATTTGACTCTGCAAGTCATGTGCATCCGGTTTCTCATATCCAGGTAGAAACATTATTAACTTTTCCCTTGCACAATTGTAATTTAAATATGGAATGCATTGCTGCAATATTCTCTTGATATAGGGAACATTGTCATTTAAACCCATTACTAATTTCCCGAAATTTTCTTGTATTTCTTATACGAGGGGGAGTCGGAAAATAAGTTTCCTCTGACGACTGTGGACAGAGGTGTGTATGAAAGGCAAAAAAATGTAATGAGACATTAAAGATAAAACATAACTTTATTTTTCCACATAAGTACCAAGTACATTGAGACATTTGTCATACCGCTTTATAAGCTACAGAAAGCCCTCCAGGAAAAAATCAGGGCTTTGCATACGGACGAAGTGTCGAACGGCTATGGGCGAAAGATGACACAGCAGGTGAACGCGAACGTGCAAGACACCGATACACCATTGGGTAGAGGTCGATCGCTATCAAGCAGATGGTGTACCCAGTGGTGTATCTGTGTCTTGCTCGTTCGCGTTCACCTGCTGTGTCGTCTTTCGTCCATAGCCGTTCGACACTTCGTCCGTATGCAAAGCCCTGATTTTTTCCTGAAGGTCTTTTTGAAGCTTGTAAAGCGGTATGACAAATGTCTCAATGTAATTGATACTTATGTGGGAAAATAAAGTTATGTTTTATCTTTAATGCCTCATTACATTTTTTGTCTTTCATACACACCTCTGTCCACAGTCACTAGGGGAAACTTATTTTCCGACTGCCTCTCGTAATTCTTTACTGTAAAACTTATGTGTATCAATGCCCATTGCTGTGCTATTATTTTTATTTATTGCCTGTGGTGAAACCGTTTTCCTACGGTACTTTCGGAACTCAGCTTCTCCAGTCACATCCTAATATTCATAATTGTTTGTGAGCTTGTCTGTAAGGTAATCTTTATTTCTTAAAAATTTTATTCAAGTGCAACGTGTCAGTGTTACAGTGCATGTCGATTTTTTCTTCAGTTGATGGACTGCTTTCATGGTCATATTTCTGTTCCAAATTAAAATCGTCCATTTATTACCTTTTTCATCCTCGAATGGATTTTTAGATGCTCCAAAATCTTGCACGAAAACTCTTTCCCCTATTATGAAGAGTTTCTTCGTGCTGAGATTTATAGTAACTTTTTAGAACAGCTTTAAACACAGAACACTGGACTTTTGGTTTGAAATTTTATAAACACATGTGAATATAAACGAACAGGACTGATATATATTTCCGCACACAAATAAAAGTAAAATGTGACAAATTTATCTAAACTAACGACTTCTTATATCCGCATTTGCTCATATAACGCTTTTTAATTGACAGCGAAGGGTTAACTAATTTTTGCGGCAAAAAAATCACGAGAATGAGTCAAATATTGTCCAAAAATCGCAAAATTAGTCAAAAAAGTTGTGAAAACTCACCAAATCTTCTTGCCCATAGCTATGTTTAAGTAGGTTACTACATTCCTTTCTGTTGTGCTACAAGTGATCTCCAATTTTCAAAAGAAGCTGCAATCCCTTTGGGTTAAAATAGCTGGATTCTCTTTTGGGAGGAGAAGAGGAGGTAGGGGGGAATTTTTGAGAAAGGAACAAAGTTTTGGAGGAAATAAAGGAACTGGTTAGTCAGTTATTGATGGACAAGAGTAGAGAAATTTAGGTCTGGTAGATGTACAATATTTTTGTAGAACTGAAAAATACAATGATAGATTGAGTGTGGCTGATTTCTTTTGATAATTTAACTTGTTTACTGTTGCAGTACTCAAAATTATCACCAAAACAATACAAATTTCGTAATTTTTTACTATTACTTTAAAAAAAGAAAATGTCTCAAAATCAAAAATCTAGAATTTCCCAACTTTAAGCTCAAATTTCCCAACTTCACATATATTGGGGGGGGGGGGGGGAGGCTCCACCCCATGGCGACGCGCCTGCATAGTACATACTAATGTCTCGTCCGAGTTCGTTGGCCAACTTCATCCGCCGTTTTGTTTCAAAATGGCGGCCATTTGAATTTTGTGGGCACTTTTGGAAATTGTTAGGTTTCCTAACTTTCTCTTTAAAATGACCTATGTTGTTAACTTACACTGTGTGACTCTTTAAAATACCTTTTAATGTTTCTAACATTCTGTTTAAAATGATACATAAGAATTTACATTCTGTGGAACGTAACATTTTCTATAAGTATACAATGTTAGAAAACATAAAAAAATTCAAAAATTGAAATGGCCGCTATTTTGAAACAAGATGGCGGATGAAGCTGGCCAATGAGCTCTGTCGAGACATTAGTATGTACTATGCACATGAAAAATTTCATCCAAATAGGCTCAAAAGCTTGAGAGTTACAGCATGACAAAATTCAGATATATATATATATAAATAGTATATATATATATAAGTCAACATTTCAACGGAGGGTGGTTTTGGGATCTGGGAGACATAATCGGCGAAAATATAGCAAAATTTCCCGAAGTGTTTTCCTTCGGATGGCTGCAATAGGTAGCTTTTTACTTTTTGTAATGAAAGCTACCTAAAAGTGTCCACAATTTTGGCCACCACTCACTGTAATAAAAAATCACTGTATCTTTACAGCAAAAAATGCTGGCAATATGGGTGCCAGTAAATTTTGCTGTAAATTTACAGCAAATTTGTTTTTCACGGGTAAACAGCAAACTAGTAAATTTACAGTATTTTTTACAGTTAATTTTACAGTAATTTTGTTTTTTAAATTTTACAAAAAATTGTATTTTTTCAGCATATTTTGCTGTTAATTTTGCATCACTTTTAACATGGTAACAGTAATTTTTTATCCTTTATTATTATTTATTTTATTTATTAGTATTATTATTTGTAGATATGCATTCCCCCCCTCCCTGCAATGTTTATTTACTTTGAATTTTTCTTTTTTGTGTACTATGAAACATCTTTTAAAAACTAAGGGCACTATAAGTGTTATCTTTATGTCTACTTATATCATTGTTTTAATAACATTTTTATGTAATAAATTCTGTGATACAAATATAAGATAACAAATTTAGTACCATAAAGCAAAATAAATAAAATAAGAAAATACACCGAAAAAAGCAATAAATTGGAAATTTTAAACGATTGTAACTCATTGTAAAGAATTTTCCTTATGTCAATTTCAAATATACTGCGTTTAACATACATCCAGAACATTCAAAATATTTAATTTCAGCATCTAGTGCTAATTACTTTTTATTGTTTGGTAATTATCAAAAACAAAATGCGATCTGCTGCTTTTTAGTGATGCGATAATTGTAAGCAAACTTTTGGGATATTTTATGGATTAATAAAGTAGTGTATGCAGCTTACACATAATAAACGATTTTAAAATTACATATAAAAAGTGAAAAGAAATGCTCTTAAAAAAGTGGCATCTATAAAATCTGAATAACTCCTACGGAAAATCAGACCATCGGTGGTAAGATTGTTTTTGAAAATTTAATAAACTATAATAATACATTAAATAAATAAAAATATTTAAATTAGTACAAAAAGCGAACTTAAAGCTTTTGGACAATAAAAAAATATTATATAATTTAGATTAGTAAGGTATATTAAAATATAAACGGTAAAATGAAATTGTGAAAAATATATAATAGCAAAACAATGTATCATCTAAAGAATAAAGAAGATTTTTATTTATTTATTTTTTTATCTGGTACTTCGACACATAAGTAAATAATAGCTAAGTCTTATGATGAAAAAAAATTTTTTTTTTTCAAATCTAAATTGGAAAAATTCTTTTTTGTTATAATTTAAGACAAAATATTTAATCCTTATACAAATGATTCAAAAGCTACTGTCAGTCAACGTTTATATACGGGAACGTCCATTCGTTACTCTTGTGATAATTAGAGAAAATTTTCATATATAATTCCAATTATTTTATTACAAAATATAAGTAAGATAAAAATTGATAAAACCAGCTAAATACCACCGTGTTCCACACACAAACATATATCTAATTTATAACAAAAAAAAAAAAAAAAATATTTATGTATATATTAAATGACTTTTGTGACACTCCGGTCACAAGAGTAACAAAATTCTGATTGATTATATAGACAAGGGAAATGCTTTTTGTTATAAATTAGATATATATTAAATGCGTGGAGCACAATAGTATTTTACTGGTTATATCACTTTTTATCTTAATTATATTTTATAGTAAAATAATTGCAAGTATTTTACTATAAACAAGAGTAACAGTGGACGTTCCCATACATGTGCTCAAATACAAAATTTGTATCTTACATTATATAGGAGAACTGGCATATTTAATAGTTATTAAATCAATGATACGAATAAACATAAAAATAAAACTTACCCTGAATTTTTAAATTATATAATCCAGTATTGTATTTAAGTATCCAAAATTGCCATTTTGAATTCAATAATAAGCACATAATTCAGAACGACGCTAACACTCCTACGACAGTAACGCTAATAATAACCTGCTTTGGCTTGAAGCTGAAGTGCAGGTGGATATCTCATCTAGAATGTTGTCCGGGCGGTTTTGAAATAACAGCAGTTTACTGTAAATCAATACTGAAGTTAAAAAAACGCTGGAAACGCTGTATTTTAGCGATTTACAGGAAAATCAGCTGTAATTTTCCCCGTTTTTTTTTTTTTTTTTTTTTTTTTTTTTTTTTTTTACAGTGCTGTAGATGTTCTGTGGCTGTAAAATATTTTAAACAATCAATCAATTAGTAATTTTAAAGTATTAAAAGAAAATTTCCACGAAAGAAAAATAAATAAAAAATGTAAAATGCTTTTAGTAAAAATGAATGTTAATCTTATTCAGTTAAATACGTTGATAGAAATTTTAAAACTAATTATTAAAAACGAAAAGGAAAGAAAATTTTAATGCGGGAAACCGGTTTTTCCCTAAAACATGTTCTGTGACTGAAAAAGTATTTTTACAGTCAGCCGAATGATAATACTGAAATATGAAGAAAAAAATTCTGTAAAATTAAAATAAAGAATGTAAAATGATTTTAGTTAAAAAGAATGTTTGTCTTATTTAGTTAAATGCATTGAAAGAATTTTTAAATCAAAATCTTAAAAAAAAAAAAAAAAAAAAAAAAAAAAAAGAATAAAAACTTTTTATGCGAGTAGCTTGTTTTCCTCTAATAGGTGTCCTGATGCTGAAAGATTTTTTTTTACAGAATTTCTTTTGCAGTCAGTGAGATGATAATTCCAAAATATGAAGAAAGAATTTTTTTTATAAAAGAAAAATAAAGAAAGAATGCAGAATACGTCTACTTTTACTAATAATGTTCATCTTATTTAGTTTAACACACAGAACAAAACAAACTTAAAAAATAAAATATAGTAAAGTCTGTAAAAATGGAATCTGTCTTTAGCAGATTTCGACCTTTAAAAAATCAAGGCAAAAAGCGTCTACAACGAAACTTATTTATTTATTAATTGGTATTTTTTATAAGATATTATTAAATACCGAAAAAAATAATGAAAATAACATTAAATAATATTCACTTTAGGCCTATCGTACTTTTTTCATCATAAAGATAACTGGCACGATAAAGATACATTGTTGATCAATAGATTAATATGAAAAATATGAATTTTTGCATTATTATTTTGCAAAGATGACGATGAAGAAGCTAATCTTACTAATTAACCCAGTGATAATATTAATTATTGATGCATTATATATTTCGTTACAGACAAAAAAAAAAAAAAAAAAAAAAAAAAAAAATGAATGTAACCGCGTTTATGAATGAAAAAACCCTCATTCATAATTTTACAGTCAACTCTTCCTATACAGTGTCTGATTTGACGAAATCACGATGAGATTAGCTGTGGTGTCACTGTGAACTAATATACCTCCTCATTTCTGACGTTGCCTGTGGTAGTGTTGCCAGGTCCAGTGTCACAAAAAGTGCGAGAATGGCTTCTAAATTAGCACATAAAAATACAGTAAACCATATTAAAACAGAATCTAGCTATAAAAACTTCTGTTTCAAACGTAAACATTTTATTGTATCCATGTTAAGAATATCATACAATTATACCTGCTAAGACGAAAACCTGTTTAAAACGGAATTTGTCTCTGGTGTTTTGTGTTTCTGCTGTATTTAACTATATACTAAATAAACATAACAACCTTATGCAGTAAAACCTGCGAAAACGAAATCGCTGGGACAAAGGAATTTTTACGTTTCAAACAGAATTCCGTTATAAACAAGTCCGTTTTCACAGTGTTTACTGAACGAAGTACAGTAGAACCTGTTAAAATAGAATCACTGTGGACTGCAAAAAAGTCTGTTTTAGACAGCACTAATCTTCCTGTCTCAGTCTAATTCTCCTGTTTAGGCAGGTGGCCTTCGAAGGGACTTTATAACATTTTCATTATAGGAAGATTCTGTCTTTACAGGTTTTACTAAATTTAGTTCCTGTTGTTGTTGTAGACTAACGAATAGCATGGTAGAAAAAAAATGTAAAAGAATTTGTGCATCGTGAGAAATCGGGACTTTGGTGTTTCGCGCAGTGGTTACGCGGGACAGGTCTTGGAATCCCTGAAAATCGGGACACTTGACAATACTACTTGTGGCGTACACTAAACTACTCCTTAAATTAATTGAACTTATTCTAGATTTATCAAAATTAATTCTAGATCTTGTCAATTAATGGGAGCATATTATGCTATTTATCCACTAAACCGTCATTGGATCTGTTTTACAGTGATTTTGTGGTCGCAAGTAATTTTACTCTCAAGGCTGAGGAGGATATGGGATTAACGAGAAAAGCATGTTCGTTGCATTTCTGGAAATAAAACAATTTTTTCTCAAAAAGAAAAAAATCAAAATAAGTCCTCTTTTTTTTCATTTCACTGCGACCACTTTGAAGGGAAAAGGGGTCATTAACTCCATCAGCCCAATCCCCTCTTTAGATAGGGGAGACCGGGGCTAGTACGCGCAGGTTTTAGTTATTGATTTTTATTATTTATTTGTTTAAGTTTTATAACAAACTTTAACTGCACTTTTAAAGAACAGGCACTGGGCTATAAATACCCGGAGTTTTAATTTTGTAGCTTTTGTAGTTTATGTTTAGCGGAAGCCTAAAGTAAAAGGTAAATTGTGCGCCAACTTACCCCGTCACGGGGCAAGTTGCCTGTACCTATGGGGTAAGGTTGGCACACGATTTATAAAAATTTAAATGAAACTTAAAGAAGGCACGCAGTTAAGAGAAATCAATTTCATTATTATCAGTAAGTTTAAACAAAGGCGTTATCGCCGTACAATGTAAATTCTAAATTATACAGACATAAAAATAATGAATAAAACATTAACATTGAGTAACTTCTATCCTACTCGATATCATCATCACAGTTACAATTGTCACAAATAAAAAATCGAGTGTCTCCGTTTGGGCAAGCCTCATGTGCCCAAAATCTTGCATTACAACCACTTTTCCCTTTGTTTGCTGTATTTCAAGCTACCAGCATACACCAGACACCGAGACAACTTGCCCCGTGTTCAATGAGCCTACTATCCCCATAATAAATTCTTCACAAAGCGGACACGTAACCTTCAAAACATAAATAATCCAAGTAAATCACATATGGGGTAGGTACAGTTAATCATACACTAAAAAAAATTGCGCAAGTTAAATCGCAATTATTAAGATAAGTGTTAGAAATTAAGAAAATGATGAAGCAACAAAAAAAAAAATTACTTATGAGTGCAAAAAACAGAAAAATCGCAATAAATGTCCACTACACGTAGGTAACGGTGCAAAACTACAATGGAGATTGTAAAAAGCAAGAAAAAAGGTGCTCTGTGACTGGTTGCGCAATCTATTCACAAACAGGTGATTTATGAGGACTGCACCTACTTACACCTGTAGCCAACTAGCCCCGGTCTCCCCTATGCCGTGGAGTCACTGTGCACTAACATGAGACTAGCGAGAATAGCTAGTTCGTTCTATGGAAAAAAATATATAAAATAATAAATAAATAAATTAAAAAATTACAAATTACAAATTTATTTCAAAATGAAAGTAACATAGACAGCTCTTTCTTTATTCTACTGCGACCATTTCGGCGGGGGAAGGGGACTGTAACCCCATGAGCCCCCTCTCCTATCCTCCTCTTTGGGTATAATGGTGTCATTGTGTACTAATATGGTAGTAAAAAAGAGTGGCTAGTCCGTTATATGACGGAAACAAATTAGAAATTTATCTTTAAAAAAATCCGCACTTTTTTTTTCATTTTATTACGACTATTTCAGAAGGGCGGGTAGCATCATCACCCCCACCCCCTTCCTTGTGTACGCACAAGTTCAATAATAACTATTTAAAACAGAAATTATTGTTATATAAAGATAGAGGACACTCGTGATTATGTCTAAGATAATTGTGAATGGAAATAATTTTTCTCGATAATTTTTGTGATATTCACAACTATTCAATTCTAATCATTTGTTTTGTTGCATCAGATACTGTTATCTTCTCGAATAAGCAAGATTCATAGGAACTGTTCCTATAGATAAGCAAGATTTTTAACACTAAACAAAAGGCAATCGAAATTTTTTGTAATTTAATTCATTCATTAATTTGTTTAAAAATAGTGAAGCTCCATTCTTTATTTATGTAAATTATCAGTTATATTAATGTCAATTTTGAAAATAAAAGTAATAGTAAAGGGTCAGGTACAGTTCATTAAAAAAAGAAAGAAAAAGTTAACACCTGTCTTTACTTGCAGATCGTTTACAATTAAATGACCACAAAATCAACAGTGCCATTAGACTCAGAATAATTTCTATTTCAGAAAAAGAATGAAAATTTTAAATTGGGGCCATCTACATTTAAAAAAATTGTACCAACTACATTTTTCGAATAGTACCGCCCACTTTTGACACATTATTTTAGTTCCTAGGGTCACATCAGGCTGGAAAAGTACAAGGTGGCCATAATTAAACTGACGATACTCACAGTGTTCCGTAGCGCGATCTAATTGCGTGAATGGCGCCAAATTTTGTAGGAAGATTAAACAAAACGGGGGACGAAAAATTTCGCGGAAAAAAAATTAGTTCCAAAATTCACCGCCAGGGGAATATGTGTCGCTGTGTATTCGAAAAAGAGAGTTTCAAAAAATGAAGAATTAATACTGAAATAAAATTACCGTTTATTTAACGAATTTAGCAATTTAATCCAAGCTCAAAATGGTAAAAGTTTATAAAAAGCTAAAAATTTACATAAACACTGCTGAAGTTTCTTTATCTGCAATTCCACTTACAGACCCCCAAAGAAAGGAACATCAGAAGAAGAAGTTCTTTATTCAAATTTCACGTTACATCTTTTGGCCCAGTGCCAGTTTGTTCGGCTTTAAAAGGTTATGTGCTACTGTTAGAAGCAATTTCATTGAAAGTTATCTTTCATAATGTCTCCTTCTTTAGTCGAGCGAGCTCTACTAGTCAAATTCTTTTACCTCAACCCGTGCAATGCGCCAGCAGCTCTTCGTGCTTTTAGAAACTACAAAAAAATGCGTAAAGGTAACGGTCCTTTGTTTAGTTAATTGTTTAAAAGCAATGGTTGAGAAAACAGGCTCTCTAAATGTTCAGTCAGGCAGGGGACGAAAACCCGTATCACAGGATACAATCGAAGAAGTGCCACCGGCGATTGTCGACAGAGCACCAGACAATATTGCTACTACTTCCAGCGCTCGTGGGATAGCTCGGAATCTGGATATGCCTTATTGTACGGTATGGAAAGCCCTACGAAAGATTATCCACTTCTATCCGTACAAGATCAGCCGTGTACAAGAGTTACGTCACACCGATCATGATAAGCGATTGACTTTTGCTCTCACCTTTTTTGCCAGAATGGAGTTGGATAATGCTTGGCCCTAGAAAATCTTATGGGGAGACGAAGCCCACTTTTACTTGAATGGAACTGTAAATATGGAACTGCCTAATTTGGGATAGCAAGTCACCAAGGGCATTCAAAGAAATTCCTTTGTATTCACCAAAGATAACTGTTTGGTGTGGTTTCACAGCAGATATGATCATAGGTCCATTCTTCTATGAGAACATTACTCCGACAGGACCTGCAACTTGTTCTGTTACCGGAGACAAATATCGCCAAATGCTAAAGAACTTTGTTATTCCGGCATTTCAGCAAAGACAGTGCCTGGAGAAAATCATTTTCATGCAAGATGGAGTCCCTCCACATATTGCTTTGCGGGTACAGCAGCTGCTACGACAGAAATTCACAACAGAAAGAGTCATTAGCCGCTGTTTTCCAAATGCATAGCCACCTCGGTCCCCTGATCTTACATCCTGCGACTTTTGGCTATGGGGTTAGCTAAAGTCCAAGGTCTATCACGGTGGTGTCCAGGACCTGGCTACGTTGCAGGATAACATATCGCGAACTGTACATCGGGAGATTCCTGAAGACATGTTATTATCTGCTGTTGTAAATGCTGTGCACAGAATGCAATATGTGGTCCACAAAAACGGCTGCCACATCGAACCTGAGTTGGATGTGCAAAATAAACGGTAATTTTATTTCAGTATTGATTCTTCTTTTTTGAAACTCTCTTTTTCGAATACACAGCGCCACATATTCCCCTGGCGGTGATTTTTGAACTATTTTTTTTTTCGCGGAATCCTTCGTCCCCCGTCTTGTTTAATCTTCCTACAAAATTTGGCGCCATTCTCGCAATTAGATCGCGCTACAGAATACTCTGAGTATCGTCAATTTAATTATGGCCACATACATTACGTACATAGTTTTCTTAGATCTTCATAGATATATTAAAAAAATGTATAAGGTATTCATAATTTTAGAAATAAAAAAATTAAGATATCACACGAAAAGTACAAGGGACATTGAATTAGGAACTCGAATAAAGGAAAAAAAAATGTATATAAAATAAACTAAAATTATATTTCAAAAAATGTTATTTAATTTTTCCAGTCATTCATTAAGATATTTTTTCTATTCATTCAAATAATAATGAAAGATAGTCCCCGTAAACCTTCAAAAAGCAAATATTTTCTATATCTCGAAACATTATGACAAGAATGAGCTGTAGACATGTTTTTCACTAAGCTGATTCTTTTTATGTAAAAAATTATGTAAGTTATTATTAATATTGTTTAATATGGATCTATACTATTAACATTCGGAACGTCTCTCTCTGTGTATATGTGTCGATGGCCAGAACTACACTTCTCTCAGACGTGGGAATGGTGGAGGTGTGAGAGGTTTGCATTAAACTACCTTTCAATAATTACCTTGGCATCATCTTGAAGCAATAGTTTCAATAAATGAACTATGGATATATGTATTAACTGCATGAAGTTTGATATTTTACTGATGTTTTCGATTCTCTGTTAAGCCGCGGGTTGGGCAGTCCTGACTTAGAGAATTTATCGGAAAAAACTTCCATTTTTTAAAATTGTAATAATAACAAAAATATTTCATAAATGTTGGAAATTGAGAAATATTTAAAAAACACACAGTCAACGAATTTTAAGAGTTATTAACTGAAGGATCATAACTTTATGCCTGTACATTCATTTTCTATATATTAGGTTGAGCAAAAAGTTCTGGGAAATTTTTAATCTAATAGTTACGAGAATTTATATCGTATATAGGAGTACCAATGGTATATCTATAGGAGTTCAGGAATTTTGGCTCCAAAATTCCCATTGAACAGTATGATTTGCGTGTGTTGATCCAGCATTATTGGAGAAAAGGTCTAACGATTCTGAACAAATGAATTTGAAGAAGCATGTCAAGAGTTTTTCGATTGCCATGGTACGTCCAACAAATCCGGAATCTGGAAGAACGATGGCAGAAAGTAGTGGACTATGATGGTCTCTACTTTGAAGAATAGTCCTTGTTGTTTTTGTTATTAATTTGCGCACAAGAACGCAACTTTCACAAATTTCCCAGAACTTTTTGCTCAACCTAGTGGCGGACGCTCAAATTGTAAAATAACGACCTTATAAACGAAATTTTCTTACTTTACACACAACAACAATCGAAACTCTTTTCATCACAACTTTTGTTCTAATGCAAAATTTTTAATGCTGTTTTATTTAATTTTTGTTCAAATTAAGTAAAGTTCAATATGAGTAAATAAAAGAAAATTCGTTTTGCGTCAATTTGCAGGTACAGTTAGTAAAAGACAGCCAAACAAACGAGCGTTATATCCTCAACATCTCTAACTCTAGTTCTAATTAATACAAGAATAAAAGAAATGTATCATTTTAATTCATATAAAGTTCTTTATATTTATGTATGTGGTTTAATTTTTATGTGAAATCAATCTTCCACATATTAAAAAGTGCATCGACTTCCATTTTTCAACTTGTAATATCCCTTTTTAACACCTTATTTGGATTCCTTGGAACAAAAAGCTCGAATAAGTATATAATTTGCACATTTTACTTAAATCTTCTTACAATTAGAAAAGGTCAAAATTTGAGGATGCTGATATTAAATTCACGAAAAAATTTAAATCTTGCTGTGTAAAATGTTTTTTTAAAAATCCAAAAAATATTAAATTTTTTTAAAATTATTAATAAATAATAAAAATGTATGTATGAATTATGTCCTACATTGCTTTTTACGTAAAAATAATTAACATCGTTAAAAATATGGCTAGGCAAATTTAGAGCTCATTCTAATGTAGTTTTTGTTTTCGAGATAAAAATAAGGCTTTACTTTTCGAGGGTCGACGTCTTCCGGTATTGTTTATTTTACATCCACATATAAAAAAAAAAAAAAAATATTAGAATGTAACTGGAAAAAAGTTATAGAATATTCTTTTACGTATACTTAGTTTATTTTATACAAAGTCTTTTTATACATTTTTTCGGTTACTAATTGAACGACTTCAGTGCTCCTCCCTCTAAATCCTTATTATGTTTTTATAAATTTTACAAACTCTTAACACATTTCCTTTTATATCTGTGTGAAATTTAAGAAAAAATAACAAATTATATACTTTTCCGGTCTGATTTAATTCAAGGAACTCAATTAGAGTATCAAAAATGGTTGTTATCATTTAAAAATATTAAAGTTGGTACAATTTTTAATATGTAGACGACTCATTGCGACAAAATAAGCCATATACAATTCTAAAGAACTTTATACGAATTAAAACGGTACCTTTCTTTTATTTATGCAATTTTATTATTATGGAATTTTCAAAAATTCCGAGACACGTGCTTATTAATTTTAGTTATATTATAGCCATGTCAAGTTTCAAGATTTTATTGCCATTGGTTTATGAGACAGGGTGATTTTTTTATTTTAAATTTGACCCCCATTGCCCCCTTAGGGATCGAATTTTAAGAAAATAAATGCCCAATTCATGTATTGCTCTCAGGAATACATATATATTCAAAATTACAAATCTCTATGTCAACAGGAAGTGGGTGAAAAATGAATCACAAGATTTGACTGCCACGTACAAACAAACAAAATTCAGGGTTCGTATGGGTCCTGGAATTTCCGACCAGGAAAATCTTCTGCACCAGTATTCTCTTGTAGAAAATCTCTCCTGAAATAAGGAGAAATTTTGCGAGTTTGAACTAGGTTTATTTTTC
This sequence comes from Maratus speciosus, assembly GCA_963932465.1. Classification (NCBI taxonomy): domain Eukaryota; kingdom Metazoa; phylum Arthropoda; class Arachnida; order Araneae; family Salticidae; genus Maratus; species Maratus speciosus. The sequence continues at coordinate 414,191,318 of OZ010792.1, read as the reverse complement.
TACAAAAAATACTGGTATTTCTCCTGGAAAATAACGGAACCCGTACGAACCCTGAGAATTGTATAAATTAAAAGAAAGCATGTTAACAGAAAAAAAAAAAAAAAATCAAATGATAACCGAATAAATATCTGAAGCGTCTTAACTCTTTTTGGAAGGGAATAATAATAATGACAATAAAAAATAACTACAATAATAAGTATAATAATATTAATAATAACAGTTAGAAACTGGGGGAAATGTCTTTAAAGAATTTAAATTCTATTATTATGGAATTTTCAAAAATTCCGAGACACGTGTTTATTAATTTTAGTTATATTATAGCCATGTCAAGTTTCAAGATTTTATTGCCATTGGTTTATGAGACAGGGTGATTTTTTAAATTTTAAATTTGACTCCCATTGCCTCCCTTAGGGATCGAATTTTAAGAAAATAAATGCCGAATTCATGTATTGCTCTCAGGAATACATATATATTCAAAATTACAAATCTCTATGTCAACAGGAAGTGGGTGAAAAATGAATCACAAGATTTGACTGCCACGTACAAACAAACAAAATTCAGGGTTCGTATGGGTGCTGGAATTTCCCGACCAGGAAATTCTTCTGCACCAGTATTCTCTTGTAGAAAATCTCTCCTGAAATAAGGAAAAATTTTGCGAGTTTGAACTAGGTTTATTTTTCTATAAAAAAATACTGGTATTTCTCCTGGGAAATAACGGAACCCGTACGAACCCTGAGAATTGTATAAATTAAAAGAAAGCATGTTAAAAAAAAAATCAAATGATAACCGAATAAATATCTGAAGCGTCTTAACTCTTTTTGGAAGGGAATAATAATAATGACAATAAAAAATAACTACAATAATAAGAATAATAATATTAATAATAACAGTTAGAAACTGGGGCAAATGTCTTTAAAGAATTTGATTCCGTTAAGAAAATAGTTGATAAGCTATAAAAACAGTTATGTACCTGACATTTTAATAAGAATATTTCGTTAATAAAATTTTGATGTAATGTAGTCGTTCAGAGGAAAAAAAAGGAAAACGCGTGCGAGAGAAACCATCGCATACACTTTAATCGCCGAATTGTCTCAGGAAAGTGCAAGTGGTACCGTTTGACTAGGAATTGTATCTACTTTCCGAATATAAATACAATTATTGAAATAAGGGTGATATACATATTAAAAAAGTACCAACTTCGGATTTTCAACTGGCATTCCGCACTTCTGACACCCCCTTGGAACAATGCGGCACGAAAAGAAATATAGCTTAAGATAAGGCGGTGCAGGAGTGCGTATTTTAGCTATTTGATTAAATAATAATAAATAAAGAGATTTAAGAGATGATATTATACTTTATTTATAGTCTTAGGTTATTAAGCTAATAAAAAATATTGCATTCATCAACTTATAAGAAAAATTGTCGGTGCAAAAAGATTATCTTCCTGAATGCGCACTTTTGTACAACCATTGAGGGCGACAGTACGCAGTCAAGTGTGCAAGATTGCGCAACACAAAAACAAGTGGGCAAGTGCGATCACAGATCGCACAGAGGGTTTCGTTTAATATTCCTTTCAAAACACTTTATCCTTTTGAAAAATCTGTTAGGTCCACATTTCGCAACCAGGGCGCACTCTATTCTAAACAAATCTCTATCCGAACGAAACTCCGTTTTACATACTATCCGTAGATATATTAGTCGAGAGGATTGGACCCATAGCACCCGAGATAAGTAGGCGCCTTTGGCGGTAAAAAGTGGAACTAAAATATGTAAGGCTAGAGTGCATAATATGAAAGAAGGGTCAAAGGGGTGTCGGCAAAAGTTGGAAAAGTGCTCCCCAGGTGAAAAGGGCGGAGGTTAGAAAAATTGCTTAAAATACACAAGTTAGAGCCCGGAGGAGAAAATAATATAAGACTTTTAGATAAGAATAAGGGTTAAACGTAAGATTTTTTCAAGATTTTATTATTTGTTGCCTGGCGTCAGGTGTTCTGCCATAAATATGCAAAATTTCAAATCTCCAATTTAATAAGGGGCTCAGTTTATTGGTAAATTTTGCTTTGGTGTAAGCAAAATTTCACGCTTCCAACCTAAATAGGGTCTCACTTAGAAAGAATTGTTTAAAATACACATGTGGGAGCCCAAAGGGTTAAATGTACGACTTTTTCAAAATTTTATGGTTTGTCATTTGATGTGAGGCGTTCAGCTATAAGTATGCAAAATTTCACGCCTCCAACCTAAATAGGGCCTCACTTAGAAAGAATTGTTTAAAATACACATGTGGGAGCCCAAAGGGTTAAATGTATGACTTTTTCAAAATTTTATGGTTTGTCATTTGATGTGAGGCGTTCAGCTATAAGTATGCAAAATTTCACGCCTCCAACCTAAATAGGGCCTCACTTAGAAAGAATTGTTTAAAATACACATGTGGGAGGCCAAAGGGTTAAATGTACGACTTTTTCAAAATTTTATGGTTTGTCATTTGATGTGAGGCGTTCAGCTATAAGTATGCAAAATTTCACGCCTCCAACCTAAATAGGGCCTCACTTAGAAAGAATTGTTTAAAATACACATGTGGGAGCCCAAAGGGTTAAATGTACGACTTTTTCAAAATTTTATGGTTTGTCATTTGATGTGAGGCGTTCAGCTATAAGTATGCAAAATTTCACGCCTCCAACCTAAATAGGGCCTCACTTAGAAAGAATTGTTTAAAATACACATGTGGGAGCCCAAAGGGTTAAATGTATGACTTTTTGAAAAATTTATGATTTATCGTTTGATGTGAGGTGTTCAGCTATAAGTATGCAAAATTTTACACCTCCAACCTAATTAGGGCTCACTTAGAAAGGATTGTTTAAAATACATATGTGAGACCCCAAAGGGTTAAATTTACAACTTTTTTCAAAATTTTATGATTTGTCGTTTGATGTGAGGTGTTCAGCTATAAGTATGCAAAATTTCATGCCTTCAACCTAATTAGAGGCTCACATAGAAAGAATTGTTTAAAATACACATGTGGGAGTCCAAAGGGTTAAATGTACGACTTTTTCAAAATTTTATGATTTGTAGTATGATGTGGGGTGTTCAGCTATAAGTATGCAAATTTTCAAGTCTCCAACATGTATAGTTTCTGAGAACGGGGTCTGTGACAGACAGACAGACGGACGGACAGACAGAGGAGCGAGACGAATAGGGTTTCGTCAGATGAACGAAACCCTAAAAAAGTAAGCGTTTCATTTACAAACGTCACATTTGCAGTGAACACGACATGCGTAATCTGTGTAATCTTCGTACCAACAGTCTCTGCAAGAAATGCACTCGATCCAATCCTCTAAAATTGGTTCTCTATAGATTTCTGAGCAGCCTGGATGTATCCACAGTTTTTTATTTGCTGCAGTTTTTGGCTTCATGGATTTACTTTTACTTTTTTTTTTTTTTTTTTTTTTGTAAAGGACTAGGGGGTTTTGCCCCCTACGAGCTACGCTCGCCAACCCGCGTTCAGACACTGCAGATTCTAAAAGCATGCTAATTTCATCGGCCTTAAAATGATTGAATTATAATTTTAAAAAACAGTAACGGTCTCCCTGTAAACGGATTTTCATTCATTTTCCTTTGATTGGAGATTTTTAAGACGAAATCAGACACTGCTAAGAGATACAATGGCTGTTTTCATCTTTGATTAAAAACAAGAAATAAAAATCATGCGTACCCCATAGATTATGAAACACTTTCCAAAACTCCCTGAAAGCTTTAACAGAACTTCGTTATTTAGGGAAATAAGATAAGTAACTAAACATTTAAAAAACTGATTTCAGCAGTTACCATCGATAGCCAAATATTTATTCCAATTCTTCCGAAGAGCCCTGTATTTGATCTGTAGGCTGATATATATACTCTATAATAGAAAATTTAGTTTAGCAAGAAAACACATAACAGGTTGAAATTTCTCTTTCAGCAATTTATACTAATAGATGGAAACATACTTGAATACTTTTGTTCAGCCCTGTTGTTTACCTAGTACCTTTATTACACGCCACTATTTAGCTAAACTTTAATTCAAACTAAATCACTCTTAAAACTACTGAAATCGCATTTCCGGAATTTATCATCTATAGGCGGCCATGTATCCAATTCTTTGCTTGGCCCTGTATATCATTTTATCTATATTCAACAAACATTTCATAGAAAACTACATGCAGTTCAGCATAACACATTTTAAACCCACCTTTCAGCAATTTACGGTCATACTCAGTAACCTTTACGAATTCTGTTGCGTATCCCTGTATATCAACTATAACATTCACACACACCATATAGTTTGCATAAATATAGTGAAACTAAAAAGCGCATATTAGTGCAAATTAAAAATGCATTCCATGCTATCGCCGCTAATATACAGTACGTCGGATAGAAAATACTTGTCTGAAATGTTTTGTATGTTCCTGTAAATGCTATGCACTTCGTATTATACATGAAATAACTTAAGTAAGCCTCACCGACGTATATCAATTGTATTATATATGAATTTGTGTAATTAAGATACGCCGCAAACAATTTCCCCCAAAACAATTTGTAATGGAATTCTTTTGTGTAGCCTTGTAAATGAATAGTAACTATTCGTTGCACCGCATATGCTAGGATATTCTGCATATTTTAGTGCACTTCGTAAATGCATATATTTTTTTATTGTGTTTGAAAGTGTGTAACATCTCTAAAATTCATTTGAAATGGTTTTTTTCCCATTGGCCGTAATGTAACGGAATACTTTTGACTGTCTCTGTAAATGAACTAAACATGCTACAAACTTAATTTGAAATAGGGTTCGTGCTAGGCTAAATGTCAATAACCAAACATTTCAGTGCGATCCGGGTATATTTACGAGAGTTAGAGCGCGAACTGACAAACCGAAATCAATAACACTTTTCAACTTTGTTGGAAAGTGTTAAAAATTAGTTAAAAATTTGAAAGTAAGCTTAAGAGGAATTAAGTACACAGTTTTTTTTTCTCTCGGTACATTTTAACAACGCTATGAGAAAGTTCTTTTAAATGTATCGTTTTAAATCTGACGTAATTTTCACGAAAGTTTCCTTCCTCTTTTTAATATTCACATGAAAATACAGTCGAACCCGGTTAAGACGCGTTTCAAGGGAGTGGACTAAAGTCGCGTATTAAGCGGGATAGCGTATTAAACGTGATTTGTATAAAGTTGCAGGAAGTGGACTTACTTACACGTATAATCGTCTAAATGAACTTTAGAGCTTTCATTTATGGTCGAAAATTGTGTTTTTTACGTATAGTTAGATTTAAATTTAATTGTATTCAATTTTACTCAATGTAACTTTTTATAGGACCCACTGGAATAATAACTGAAAATAAATATGGATTCAAACATGGCTTTATCGTCGTTAATACGTTACAACAAAAGATAAAACAAAAAAAATAATTTTTCTGCTATAGTATTTTTTTTTTTTTTTTTTTTTTTTTTTTTTTTTTTTTTTTTTTTACTGAAAGAATAAAATATTAAATTTTTGAAGCATAATCCAGTTGTTAAAATCATATTTAGTGCTTTTGATAATGAGTACCAGTATAATCTGTCATTCTTTTTAATGTGAAAAAAAAAATCTATCCTTGTTAATTTTTGTGTAAAAAATATTGTTAGCATAGCAAAAAGTAACGAAAACATAGTAAACGTAAAATAATTATACAACCGCAGTCGTTTTTGTTTAATCTTTGGCACGTTTTTTTTTTTTTTTTTTTTTTTTTTGTATATAACATGCATTATAAAACATAGTAGTGATATAACGTACATTTAAAAAAAACCTCGCTAACAACAGGTAACATCAACACTAACATCATCTTTAATCATAATAATTTTATGACGTATCTCAGCATCCTGAATTCCTCTATGTATCTCTCTCTACTACAATAAAAAAAAAATACACGAAGCGAGGGACGAAGAATGTTAGGACACGGGATCAAAGAACAATTGCAGTGTTGCTAATTTAGAAGGATTTTTTTTATTCAAATACCTACCACTATTTTCTATTAGTATCTGTTATTAAGTAAAGTAAATATTAGTATACAGAAACAGTGTTTTTTGTATGAATAAAAAAATCCGCAAAATTGGAAACACTGGAGAAAAGAGAAGGAATTCCCATCTTCACCGATGAATTCGCGTCTTAAACGTGATTTTTTGCCACAAAGGACCGAAAATCTATCGCATATTAAGCGGGATCGCGTAATAACCATTCGCGTTTTAAACGTGATATTTTTTCATTAGTCTTATGGGCGATGTTCAAAGAGTCGGAAAGAATCCGCGTATTAAGCGGGATCGCGTATTAACCGTGAGCGTCTTAACCAGGTTCCACTGTACTTTTGTTGTTAGAAAGGAAATATTATTTGCGCTGTCTTATAATTCACGATAATAGTTGAAAAGATTATCTCAAATATGAAATAAATGTCTTGTGCAAATATATTTTTTAATTTAAAGTGTTTTGCCAACATTTATTTATTTGGCCTTTTAAAATATGACGTAATTTCCTTCATTTGCGACTTTTAACGCATAATAATGAATTTAGTATTTAAAAATTTTCTTTCCCTTTTAAAATTCAAGTGTAACTGTAGTTTTTATGATGTAATTTTCAATATTTTCCTGATTTTTAACACGTAATCACTTAATTCTAATTTGAAAGTTTTTTTCTGTTTATAATAGCCACGTGTAAATAAATTTTTTATTTGTAGGAAATATTATTCTTTGCACTGTTTTTAAAATTGACAACAGTTTAAAATAATTGCCCTTTTCTAAAATGTGTAAAAAATATCTCTCAAAATGCTGAAAATTTGAATTTAAAATGGAAATAAATCCTCAAAAATGAGTCAAATTAAAAAGATAATTGCAGTCTGCACATCGGGAACTTCCAATGTATAAAATGATCTAAAAATGTTTAAATTCCTATGTATAGTTTTTCTCCTATAAAACTTTTTTTAATGGAACGATTTTGACCATCTTTAACATTAAATATCTCTTAAAATAATTATTCGATTTAAAAACTGTCTGCATCAGCGTGTTTATCAAACATGTCTCTATAATACCACCGATTTTCATATTTTTGTATGAAACAGTTTTCTTAATATTAACAAAGAAAGACCCCCGATCATAAAAAATATGGATGCCGATCTAGTAAGAGTATACCCGGATGATCTACGCAGATTTTCATTGGTCCATTTCCAAATCAAAACTTTTTTATATATATGGAAGGAAAGGATTTTAGCTTTTTTCCGCAGCGTCATCTCTAAGTTGCCTTTTGTGTGGTGACCTGCTTAAAATTTCTGCTCATCTTATACTATCGCAGCACAGGTGATTCTAAATAAGTTGACAACTCTGTTAATTTAACGTAACATGAAGTTGCCGAAGCTATACCTTGCGAAACTGAAATTGGGTTTTTTTCACATTGAGCGTGCGTTTTTTATTTACATAGACTTCAGCCTTTTGTGAAATATTATTTTCTATTGAAAGCAATTCCGTTTCCCCCTCATTTTTAGTGTTCTGTGGTTCAACTGACATATGTAGTTCAACAATTTTAGATTCTAATGGTCTTCCAGTGATGCTGCTTGCTGAAAAGTCAGTATATAAAAAAAAGGTAATTTTTGAAAGGCTATAGAACCGTTATTTTAAATCCTGCTTTATAGAAACGGTAGCAGTTTTCCCAAAAGCAGGTGTGCACTCTATCATACTTTCGCACAGCGTACTCTTGAACTATAGTCACTAAATATACAGCAAATACTGTCTAAGGCGGCTCTGTGCAAGCCGGAAATCTGTCTACCGCGGAAAATTTTTCAAGTCCCGGCGAACCCATAAATAATAACATTAATTCTTGTTGCATAAGCCGGAATCTGTCTAACCCGGAAACGGAAATGTTTTTAAGGTCCCACCAAAACCAAAATTTTGCATAAGGCGGAAAAAAGGATTTTAAACATGAAAAGCATTCCATTTATGAAACTTTAAAACTGATATACATACGTCATATACTCAATGCTGAGAATTTTAATTAAATTTCGTAATAGTTTAAGAAAGTTAATTTAAATAACTAGAAACTGTTTAAATTTTAATTAGTTCTTGCATTTAAAAAATGAAATAATCATTTTTCCTATACAAATTTGCATATAAAAATTATTATTATTAGAAGGGTGCACATTTATGAAATTAAGTATTTTCTAAAGTACAATATGTTATGTTTTAAAGTTGTACTCAAATTCAAATTGATACTTTACTGTCTCATTCCCGAAGTTATTTTGTCTCTGTGTGCATGTGTGTGCGTTTGAGTGTAAACTTCAAATTTGCAGGAACTAAGAAATTGAGTAGTACTAAGAAATTGAATAGCATTTCTCATTTATCTGTAAAGACTTCTTTCAGAAGTTTAGTTTTCAACCGATTTTCGCGTCAGGACAATCAATGGAAGATCGTCATCGTCGAGCAATTTATTACAACTCAAGATGCACGGTTTTTATCGAAAACATAAAACGCTATTCGGTTGACGTATCCTTCATTCCAATAAATCGCGTGTTCAGAAAACTCGATCATTGCACGGGTGTTTAGTTCTTCATCGTTTAATCGTGTCTTAGTAAGTGCATCCTAAAAGTGGTTTCAAAATCTAAACTTAATACTTCATCGCTGCAGGATAAAGTGGAAGTTACCAAATTAAAAGAAAGTAATTATTCTGTGTGAGATCTTTGTATTAGATTTAATTATGGTAAAACTCAAATTTATGATGCTTAAAAAGAAAGAGTTGAAAACATTCAATAGAAAGAGGAAACGTGCTGTGAAAGATGAAGACATTAATTCATTAACTTTTGAATGTTTTTGATTGAAAAAATAAAAATTTTGCTCACATCTGGACTATATTACGAAAAAATAGGTAAAATGGATTTTAAAACTTCCAGTGAATGATTAATGAGTTTCCATAATCTACACAACATTGCCATGAAGCATGCTTGCTTACACCCGAAAGATGTCCCACACCATGAAATTCGGGAATGTAAAGGAAACTTTCATCTTCTGTAACAAGAGAAGGACGCATATCATTGCGATGAGACTGTACTATTTTATCGAGTTTGACAAGTAAGTCCCTTGTAAAAAGATAAAGCTAATGCCGCCGAGGTAAAACCTTCAACGAGCGTGTCACTTTTTTGATTTTTGCGAATTTGTAGGACAGTTTATAAAAAAAGTTAGTGATTGGGAAATTGAAAACGATGTTATTTTTCAAGAATGTAACTATTAAAACACCAAATAAAATAAACTAAGACAGACTTGATCACAGTTAAAAAATAAAATTTTATAGAGAATATACTTAAAAACAATTAAAAATACAATATGTAAACGTTTCGCCAAGCGACACGCAAGGCATTCTTGACGAAACGTTTAAATATTTTATTTTTAATTGTTTTTAAGTATATTCTCTATAAAATTTTATTTTTTAACTGTGATCAAGTCTGTCTTAGTTTATTTTATTTGGTGTTTTAATGGTTTTTAAATTCAGACGTTAAATGTATATGTACTGTAAATGTAACTATTGTTAAGCTTCCCGTGACTTGGAGATCTCAGAAAAAATACTGATTGTCGATTGTTTTAATGGAGGGATGGCTGAAAAAGTTCAATAGACGAGTGATTGAAGAAACTAAAAAATAAAATTTGTTCCCCGATAATGCACCTTGTCATGCCGACGTCTAACTACTGAATATAAATTTACAATTTTTTCCGGCAGATACTACTGCAGTGACACAACGAATGAATCAATGAGTTATTAAAATGCTGCAACCTACTACAAAAGATATCTGCGAATATTGATCGAATATTCACAGCATAATATTGAGCGGTCGAATATTGCGTTTTTTGATGATTGTTCTTCAGCCACCGACCTGACAAAAATCATCAGTGTTTTCGATGCTATTAAATGGATTGCCAGAATTTGCTCAGAAATGCCGCCTGAAAAGACTAACTGTTGTCTTAGGAAAGCAAATGAGGATGACCACGTTTCTGAAACCGTTGAAGACAGCGGTGCAATTCAAACAGGATTTCTTGAGAAGAATTAAGTACCTCGAAATTATTTTTCTTGTTCAGAGGAAAAAAAAAAATAATAATACCGATAACAACAAACTTACGCGTTAGTGCAGAATGCATGGTAAACCGAAAGGAAAAACAAACATCGATAAAGGTTAATTTTTGAATTTTAAACTACCATGCGAAATATGTAATTGTATTGATTAAATTAAATGATTTTCTTTAAATTTCAGAATAAGAGCAATTTCGTATTGGTAATATTTATTTTCGTGTTCAAATAATGTGTTTCGAAATTATTAAAAACAATAAATTTAATAACAATCTAATTTCATTAAAAATTTCATTTAAAAGAACATTACTAAAAGTTACGAACGTAAAAAAAATATAAGATTTGCGCATTTTTTTGGGGATGGGGGGTGGGGAAGCTCTTTTGCATAAGCCGGGATATTGTCTACCACGGAAAATTTTCTCAGTTCCGACCGATTCCGCCTTAGACAGAGTTTACTGTATTTGAAACATCAGTAATGTCATCGATTGATAAACAAATCCAAATCTCTTAGGTGACAGGTAGTCCAACAATAACTTAATCCATAATAACTGGTCAAGTGCGAGTATTACTCGCGTACTGAGGGTTCCGTACAATAAATATATGAATTAGTAATTGGGCACTGAATTACACAAATATATCATTAAAAGTTGATATCTAGACTTTAAAAGCCAATGGCGCATAGTTTATGCCGCCGGTGTCTTTATGCGTATGTCCAAACCGTCCGTGTTTTTAAGGGTTAATATCTCGACTAATTACCGGCAATTTTTTTCAAAAATCATTATCAATAATCCTTTTATACTTCTGCAACGATGGGTACCTCCAGCGCCCCTCAACTCCCTTGCTGTACGCCCGCAAATCAAAATTTGTGTGTAACGGAAAAATGCGATTTTCTCAAAAACTATGTGGCCTAGGGTAATTGTTACAGTTTTCCTGCAAGGTTTAAATTAACTTCTACTACCCTTAATTTTTTCATAATTTTAGTACCAGTAGATTCGAAAATAGAGGGGGGGGGGGGGGACATATTTTTGCATTACATTTTTGATGATATTTCAGAAAATATAATACTTAAAATGTAAAGAAATGTATTTTTGAGTTCAGCGTTGCGAAAGCGTTCACATGATACCCACACGATTTACAAAGAAAAGATTTTTTTCAAGTAACTTAATTAGCCGCTCTACATTTTCCCTAAATATACTTGTCAGTGGTTAAGGCCAATGTCAGACGACCGACTTTTTGAACGCTTGTGGTTTCAACAAGAAAGATAAACACCTGTGCTATCCCGGTCACACGAGCGTTCTACGTACCGTTGCCGCCAAATAGAGCAGACGACGTTATTTATCGCAGCAACAGAATGATTTCCATTCGATGTTTTCAATTTTGAGCAAAATGGATCTTCTGCAGAAAATAAATGATTTTGTAATTTTATATTAGTTATTCAAGAAATTAGAAAAAAGAAATATACACAGACGGTACTGGGTTCATCCTATTTTAAGTAATATATAGAAAATTAACTTTGCTATACACAAAATTTTACAAAAGAAAAAAAAAATGAAAGGGAAGAAAACGGAAGGGCCACTTTACCAAACTTAACTATATTTGCTTCAAAAATAGCAAAGAAGATAGCTTTCCTTTTAACGAGGTTTCAGTAATTCTTATCTCTACAAAATGTTTATATATATATATACAGTAAAACCTCGATTATCCGAAGTAATTGGGATCGATCCTCTTTCGGAAAATCGAAATTTTCGGATAATCGAGAATGCTTCAATTTTAAGATTAAGAGAAATATATATGCAATTCTTCTTATTATGGTGACAAGTGCTTAATAAAAATAAAGCAATAGCAAAATAGAAATAAGAATAAATTACCTGAATTTTAATTTTGAAATTAAGTACCTTTTACATATATCACAAGGGTTTGAAAAAATGCTTTGTTTGTTGCAGTTTCGATTGCCTTTGCTTTGAGACTCTATCACGGAGTTTTTTAATATTATTATTAGTTTACCAGTATCACCGTCTTCCTTCTGCTCCAGCCATGCCAGACCTTTTTCAAAACATTCAAACGCATCAGAATTGCTAATTTCGTTTGTTTCCTTCGTTCCACTCCTCATCTTACGGGAGTTCAAGTTAAATTCAAAGGAACTCAAAGAAAGGGATCGAAAATATTTCTATGCACTCGTAGATCGGAAAGGACCGCTTGCACACAAGGAATATGGTAGTTAAAAACTTTCAAAATGGATTTGCGCACACAAGGAATGTAATAGTACAAAAAACAAAAAACAACAAAAAAGGGCTTTATAAATGGATTTCGGTTAACCGAGAGTTTCGGTTAAAAGAGTTTCGGATAAAAGAGGTTTTACTGTATATATAAATGAATTACTACGTTTAGCGTAAAATAGTACACTTAAAAGTTTACAGGGCCTACAATTTTCAGCTCAAGTGTAAAAAAGCTTAAAATTTGTCCAAGGTCAAACCCAGATAGTTTATTCTGATACAGTTCACGACCCGACCCAAGCAAAAATCCTATTCAAATAGCAAGACATAACTTTTACAACAAGTTGGAAATTGCTCGTCAAACGTGGCAAATGAGGTGCGTTCGTACTATAACTAGTTTTATAATTATTTTTTGCACCCCATATTGTACCGAATGTGTATTTATTTGCCATTCATAAGTGCATAGTCTGTAACATCATTAAAATGTACTTGCAATAATTTTTTCCCATTCCCCTTAATGTAACGGAAAACTTTTGACTGTCCCTGTAATTAAGCTATACATCCGATTTTCATGAAATTTGAAATGGTTCGACAACATTTTGCAGCAATTATATATTTAAAATTTCAGCCCATTCGGAAAGCTGTAACATCATTAAAATGCACTTGCAATAATTTTTCCCATTGGCTTTAATGTAAAGAAAAACTTTTGACTGTCCCTGTAATTAAACTATACATCCGATTTTCATAAAATTTGAAATGGCTCGACAAAATGTCGCAATAATTATATGTTTAAAATCTGAGACCATTCGGAAAGCTTTAACATCATTAAAATGCACGTGCAATAATTTTTCCCATTGGCCGTAATGTAAAGAAAAACTTTTGACTGTCCCTGTAATTTAACTATACATCCGATTTTCATAAAATTTGAAATGGCTCGACAAAATTTTACAACAATCATATATTTAAAATTTCAGACCATTCGGTTCGGTAGTTTTTGCTCTGTTATATGCGGACGGACGGACAGACAGACGGACAGACAGACGGACAGACAGACGGACAGACAGACGGACGGACAGACAGACGGACTGAACGACGACTATAGGTGCTACGTATTTATATAATTACGAACGCACCTAAAAATGGCGATTTTCTTTAACCATCATTTTCCTACAATTAAAAGCCTTTTGAAAGAATATTATGTACCATAAATTTTAACTTAAACGCTTTTTCCGTACCACCATTTTTGATCAGGAAAATTAGACTTATTTAATTTTAGGTTTTCGATGATTAAATAAGACAAATTTATATGTTAAAAAATAGTGGTGAGAGAAAAAGCGTAAAGCTTGGAAGGTATGGTATACATACTTGTACAAAAAATAAAATAAAAAACACAGTATTTTTCAAAAATAAATAAATAAATAAATAAAAAGAAATGTGCCCAGTTAAACTGATGGCATTGAGCTCACAGGCTGTTCACACAAATTGTATATTATAGAGGAGAAGGTCCAAATACCGGCTAGGGTCCAAATACCGGCTACTAGGTGTTCTGAGAACTGGGCGCAGCGCAGCCTAGCGATGAAAGGCAGAGTTTGTATCTTTAATTGAGAGAAAAAAGTTGCGAAAAGAACGTCGCTGAAGTCTGTGTCATTTACAAATAGTAAATGCAAAAGTGTCGAATCTACGTAATCTGGTACATCAAAAGTTTTTCAGATATGTGTTTCTCATTTTTTTTTTAATATACTAGTCGTATATTGGCTTGAATTGTAGATTAACTTATTTTCTAGACATATTTAGCTCTCAATTGCCACGCGCACAGTATTGGTATTTTATTATATGAATGAGTAATACCGGTTTTAACTTAAACATAGCAGTGGTCCGAATACCGGCTACCTAGAGTAGTCTAAATACCGGCTAGCCGGTATTTGGACCTGTCTCGGTTTCTCTGCTTGAAGGGGAGGAAAATAAATTAATTTAAATAGTTCCATAATTAAAAAATTAATTTAAATGGTTCAGAAATAGTCCCCGTCCCATTTCGCAATATGAAAAAAAGCAACCATGGCCGTAATTCTTCAGGACCGACACTGGTTACCGGATCACTTTCCAAAAAGGAGCTGTTGGACATTACACAATTGCCTGTAATAAATGTGAAGAGAAAGAGAAAAAAATGACGGAATAAACCAGGCGAAAGAGGCAGAAATGGGACTTTAACACTCTCGCTGCGCAACCCGAAATTTCCTTGGGCATCGTAAAAGTAGCAAAATTTGCGCAACCCGAGATTTCATCGGGGATGCATTTTTTCAGTCTAATTAACCCTCTTTGATTATTCCCACAAGTTTTATTTTTATTGTAAATTATGCCTTATTTAATCGGAGTATTTTCCCGGTTAAATTAGACAAAAACTTTTGTTTTGAAAAACCGGTGACAAAAGAATAAAAATTCTTAAAAGACGCTCGTCGCGAAGGGGTTAAATAAGCAATTTTTGAAGCTATTTTGATAAAACAATTACGCAGCAAGAGGGCTAAAAAAGTGAAAAAGGAAATATCCAATAGAGGAAGATGATAAATTTGTGTCTTCTGCATGGGTGCTTTCTCTGTGGACAAGAATGAGGAGGGGACTCTGGGTTCAATGTTAAGAATGCGATATGTGGGTTGATAGGGACTATACTGACGCAGAGAGTGATATTATGCTTTTGATTTCTTGAGATAAAATAATTCTCTTTTCAATCAGTAAGCTTTTTTCTTGTTTTACACGTTAAAAAACAAAATTAGAAACATAATGGGAAGAAGACTGTGAGAGATAGTCGAAAAGAATTTTAGAAATTGGACAAAAATACATATTTATTAAAAACTGCGTATTTTTTCTGTGCATAAGAAATGCTATTAATCAATACAATTTATTAAAATAATATTCTTATTGTTTAATAATTGTCATTAGCTCTATTTGAGTGATCTTTTGGAAAAAAAACTTAGGTAGCCGGTATTTAGACCACATTTTAAAAACTCAAAATTTGAAGACTTTCGGAATTTTGCTTCTTATAAACAAAAAACGCCTTTTAAACTGATTTTTTTTTTTCTCTAAACAGGTGTAAGACGTGTCAAGGTACCCTGCTGTCCCTTTTTATTTTATTAATTTTGAAAATTGTATGAGCTAGTTTGAAAACAAAAGTGGTAGACAGTATTTGGACCTTTTCCGCTACTCTTATTTCAAAGAACAATGCCCCTCAAAAAATAAATGAAAGGGGATTAGCCCCCGTTTTCCCCCTTTATACTTAACCAACGAACCTCCAAATCTAATCATGGACGCGACTTATCAGAATAAACCTGTATACCAAATTTGAAGCAAATCAGATAATTCTGCATGAAAAAACCATTTCGCTAAATTAAGAGGGGTATTAGCTCCCTCATTTCTCCCTTTATGCTTAACCAATGAACCTTCAAATCTAATCAGGCAAGCTTCTTATCAGAATGAACCTAGAAAAAAAAATTAAATAATTCTGCATGAAAACCCATTTATCTAAATTAAGGGGAGGGGACGTGCCCCCCCTTTCCTCCTTTCACACTTAACCAATGAACCTCCAAACCAAAATGAAGGAAACGCTATATCGGAATAAACCGGTATATCAAATTTGAAGCAAATCGAATAATTCTGTATGAAAAACCCATTTATCTAAATTAAAGGGGAACTAGACCCCGTTACCCCCTTTATACTTAACCAATAAACCTCCCAATCTAATCAAGGAAGCTCCTTAACATAATAAACCGGTATACCAAATTTGGAGCAAATCGAATAATTCTGCATGAAAAACCCATTTATCTAAATTAAAGGGGAGTCTATACCCCCTTTCCCCCTTTACACTTAACCAATAAACCCCCAAAACTAATCAGAGGAGCGCTTTATCGGAATGAACGTAGAAATTTTTTTGAACCAAATCGGATAATTCTGCATAAAAAATATTTATCTAAATTAAAGAGGGGGTTAGCCCCCCGTTTCCCCCCTTTATACTTAACTAATGAACCCCCAAAACTAATCGCCTTATCAGAATGAACCTAGAAAAAAAATTGAAGGAAATCGGATGTTTCTATCAAGAGTTATCGCGTTACGTACATACAGAACTGGCGGGCACATTAGTTCTCAGGCTTTGATTTTGATAGCCTGTGAGCTAAAAAAAAAAAAATAAAATAAATTACAGTATTTTTGAAACTACATGCTCACAGTAAATAGAACCGGTACCGGATATGACCGCAAAGACTCTGTTTTGCTGTCTCCTTTCCCATACCGGATTTTCAAAACCAGATCTAACTTGTAATGATTTCAATTTAAAAGAATTCATTATTATTTCATTATTATTAGGAAATGCAACATTTGCTGTCTATTTAGGGCCCCGTCAAAAAAATCTATTTAATTAAACAAGCCCCTTCTCAAAAATCGTAATTATAAAACAGGCCCTTTCACAAAATTCTATTCCATAAAAACATACTATTAATTAATTATTTTAATATTGTTAGGTTTAAAAATCTGTAATTTGCAAAGAAAACAAGATCCCCCAGAAAGGGAAACTTTAGCATTTTCTTTTCGCAAAATGCCTCCTTCACCCCTCCCCCCACCCGCAAAGAAAAACCCCTGCAATTACCCCTGAATTTAATTTAGTACATACTAGGACATAATAGTATTATTATTAGTAGTATTTGATAAAGATTACATTCAATTTTTCCTTATAATAATACTTTACTATTTAAATACTTTCTTATAAACGTAACTCGTAACATTAACACAATTTTAAATGATTTTTTAGGTGCGTTCGTAATTATATAAATCCGTAGCACCTAAAGTCGTCGTTCAGTCCGTCTGTCCGCATATAACAGAGCAAAAACTACCCAAGCGAATGGTCTGAAATTTTAAATATATAATTGTTGCAAAAGTTTGTCGAGTCATTTTAAATGTTATGAAAATCGGATGTAGTTTAATTACAGGGATAGTCAAAAGTTTTTTTGTTGCATTACGGCCACTGGGGAAAAATTATTGCAAGAGCATTTTAATGATGTTACAACCTTCCGAATGGTCTGAAATTTTAAATATATAATTTTTGCGAAGTTTTGTTGAGTCGTTTCAAATTTTATGAAAATTGGATGTATAGATTAATTACAGGGACAGTCAAAATTTTCCGTTACATTACGGCCAATGGGAAAAAATTATTGCAAGTGTATTTTAATGATGGTACAGCCTTTCGAACAGAATGAAATTGATACGTACTTATGAAGTGTACTAAAATATACATTCAGTACAATTCGGTGCAAAAAATATTTATAAAACTAGTTATGTTACGAATGCACTTCATTTGCCACGTTTGACGAGCAATTTCCAACTTGCTTGTTTATATGAAACAAAATTAATTCATATAATTTATCAATAACTTCCTAAGCTTCTTTAGATTTTTCTGATTTGATTTTTTTTTTTTTTAAATCAAGGATGCCAGATACCTTTAACCAAGTTATTATATTTTAATTTTTATCTTTATATAATGTAAGCATGATGTGTCCCACAATATTGGTATTTCAAAAATTAGTTGATCCACGTGTATTAAATCCATTTTAAATTATAGCGAGAAAATTCGATACGCAACCAGAACCAAAAACCTACAAATCACTGATAAAGAAAATTAAAGTCAGCGTCAAAACTACTGTTCGTCTGAACATCATAGAAGAAGAAAAAGACATGAGCACGTCACCAGTGGCTAGCGGGTTGGAGGAAACACCGAGCCTCGACGTGAAGCTTTTCGGAATTTTTACCGCAACGATTTATGGGCGCTCGTCTGAACAGACTAGAAGATTTGTATACTCTCAAGAGAGAGCGTCCATATGGCTGCTTTTCAAAATCGCTCGTCTAACATTGGCCTAATAATCTATAAGTATGTGGGTCAATATCCTTTATTATTTCAGCCAATTTGAATATTCCACATTCATAGTTTACGAGTAAAATGGCTGTGACAGACAGACAGACACAGGCAAGGCCGTAGCCAATGAGGGATCACCAGGGTTTGATCCCCCTCCGAACTTTTTGCCTGGATAAGTATAAATAGGATATTAAGTATCAGTCAAAATTTAAAAATTAACTACAGTTAAAAATCAAAATTCTGCACTACCATCTTGCTTATTTATTGCTAAAATGATTACAATTTGTAGGGTTCTTTAAAATGTATCAAATTTTAAACAAATTATGGGTGAGGTTTTAAAGTTGTCAAACAAAATGGCCTGATATAGATTGTGCAACTTGTTTAAATGAAACTCTTGGAGAATTCGGGTAAGAGATTTATTTCGAAATTATCACAATCTTTTAAAAATTTCTTCTAAGTAACTTCGCTGTTTCAACTTATGCTCCCGTTAAAACATATTTAGCAATAAAACAATTGAAACTCCATGCAAAACTATTTAAAACAGTCGAAAATATATATATTATAATATAATAATAATATAATAATATATATTTAAATTGGGTCGAAACCAATATCAGTACATCTGTGAAGCAACATCAACACAAATAATGTAAATTTATTTTTAATGAAGAAGGCTCAAATATAAAATTTTCTGTTGCAATACCTACATTATTAAATTATTCTACACAATAAAACTTAAGAAGACTTTTAACTTTATTCACCTCTATTAAAAAAATTTTCTTAAAAATGTCTCTTAAATAACGAAATAAAAATTAAATTTTGATCCCAAATCCCCCTCCGAAATATTTTTCTGGCTACGGCCTTGGACACAGGGGTGATCTAATAATGGTTCCGTGTTTACTTTTTAAGTACGAAATCCTTAAAAAAAAAAAAAAAGTAAATTAGCTTTGTAATCTTTATTATGATCCTGTTTTCAAAAACCATAAATATCTTAACGAGAAGGCCAAAGTAACTTTTTCTCTTCCAAATCATTAAAAATTTCACCAAAATACGCAGTTTTTTCACCATAAACTTATCATGTCATTACATCGTTTACAATTGTAGCTAAATGCAAAACTCTGTTTTGAGATTAGATAATCACTCTGCGTACTCTTGTACACCGACCACTCTTGCACCACCTTATCCTACATACTTCAGAAAACAATCGTTTTAGAGTCAGAAATGTTCGAAGTTTGAAGATGCTAATGTTAAATCCAAGTGACAAACTTTTTTTTATAACTTCCCAAAAAATCATCTGATTTTTTTTACTTTCTTCTATCTTTACAAGAAGAAAGTTTTGGAATCATGAAAATTTTCGAATTCCGATTTACACGTTTTAGGAGTCAGAGAACCATAAAAACATGTTTTTAAAAAATGTCTGTCTATGAGTCTGTCTTGTGTGTGTGTGACACAAATTTTGTAGGCGCTCTATCTCAAGAGCTAATGAACAGAATTTAGTAAAAATTTATATTCAGTTAGTCCTTGATATAAATTGATGCTGATTAGTTTTTGGAAGAAAAATCTTAACAGGTGGCGCTGCTATGCAGCATTTTTCACGATTTCCACAATAGCTCAACCTCTAGAACTAATGCACGGATTTTCATTAAACTTCAGATTCAGTTAGTACTTGATATGTCTTGGTGCTGATTACGTGTTGGTGTAAATCACCCAACAGGTGGCGCTGCTATGCTGCATTTTTCACAATTCCCGCAATAGCTCTATCTCAAGAACTAATGCACGAATTTTCATCTAACTTCAGATTTAGTTAGACGTTGACACAAGATGGTGCTTATTAGGTTTTAATGTTAATCGCCCAATAGGTGGCGCTGCTATGCGGGAATTTTCACGATTTTTGCAACAACTCTATCTCAAAAACTAATGCACGGATTTTTCCCAAACTTCAGATTCAGTTAAACGTTGACATAAGTTGTTGCTTGGTGGTTTTGCTGTAACATAGGTTTTGATCTAAAGCACTCAATAGATGGCGCTTCTAGGCTGTATTTTGCTGGATTTACACGATTTCAGCGGTAGTTATAGCTCAAGCTAGGCAGTCTATCTAACTAATGCACGGAATTTCATGTCTTCAGAATCCTCATGATGGTCATAAATTGCCATTTAATTTTGGCAGTGTGATAGCGAATTTTGAAGTATTAACATGTATGAGATAGAATAAAATTTTGGGATTGGTACGATCCGACCAGTTTCTTAATGAGATACAATTAGTTCAGGAACTAGCAACATTTTTTACTTTCTTCTATCTTTACAAGAAGAATGTATTGGATTCATGAAAATTTTCGAATTCCAGTTTTCGACGGATTTACACGTTTTAGGGGTCAGAGAAACCGAAAAAGATGTTTCTACGAAATGTCTGTCTGTGAGTATGTCTGTGAGTCTGTCTGTCTGTTTGTGTGTGTGTGACACAAATTTTGTGTGCGCTCTATCTCGAGAACTAATGAACGAAATTTAATAAAACTTTAGATTCAGTTAGTCTCTGATATAAACTGGTGCTAATTACTTTTTGGTGTAAATCGCCCAACAGGTGGCGCTGCTATGCTGCATGTTTCACGATTTCCGGAATAGCTATATCTCAAGAGCTAATGCACGGAATTTAATAAAACTTCAGATTCCGTTAGCTCTTGATATAATTTGGTTATGATTATTTTTTAGTGTAAATCGCCCAACAGGTGGCGCTGCTATCTATATATTTTTATGATTTCTGCAATAGTTCTACCTCAAAAACTTTTCACCAAACTTCAGATTCAGCTACAAGTTGACATAAGTTGTTTGCTAGATTTCGAAAATCACCTAACCGGTGGCACTAACATGCTTAATGCTTCAGGGAATATTAACATGTATGAGATAGAAGAAAGTTTTGGGATTGCCACATCCGACTAGTTTTTACTTGAATCATTTTATACTAGCTGATATTCAAATACACTCATTGCCATAAAAATTTGCGCACCAAGAAAAAGACGTCCAAATGAAACGAAATTTTACACGCGTAAGTACTACTGTGATATAAGTAAGTGAGTAGAAAACCGAAGAAAAAGGATAATTTATTGCAGAAAAAAATACAAATGAACGGAAATTTTAGTACTCTGTTGGACCCCCTCTAGCGCGAATGCACGATGCGATACGAGCGGGCATTGAGGCATACAAGTTCCGTATGATGTCCTGAGACATCTCGTTCCACAGTTGCTGTAAACGCGCCTCGAGTTCAACCAAACTCGTACGGTGTCCAAATTGCCGTCCCAAATGATCCCAGATATGCTCGATTGGTGACAAATCTGGGGATCGAGCAGGCCAGGAAGGGTGGTAATGTGGCGGAGGCAGGCTTGTGATATCCTTGCTGTGTGTGGCCGAGCATTGTCTTGTTGAAAAATGGCTCCTGGGAGCCCTGCCACGAGTGGCAACACATGTGGCTGAAGAATGTCCTGGACGTACCGCTGGGCTGTCATTGTGCCACGGATCAATATTAGGGGTGACCGTGTATCGTAAGCAATGGCACCCCATACCATCACACCAGCTGTGGGAGCGGTGTGTCGTTGTAAAGCGAAGGCAGGATTGAGGCGTTCACCACGGGGCCTCCACACACGAACATGATTGTCATCGCTGCTCAAATTGAATCTAGACTCGTCGCTGAAGACGACCTGGTTCCATTCTGTTGCAGTCCAATCCCGTCGTGCGCGACACAACTCCAAACGGAGGCGTCGGTGGGTGGGTGTCATTGGCAGCAGACGTAATGGGCGCTGCGATACCAGATGTTCTTCAGCCAGGTGCCTTGCGATGGTTCGGGAAGACACAGAGGTCCGTAGTGAAGGTGCTGCCTGTGTCTGGATAGCGGCCAATGAGGCAATTGGCTCTACGCGTGCGTTTCGTATGATGTGACGGTCTTCTCGACGACTGGTCTGTCGAGGGTGTCCCGAGCCTGGTCGCCGTGTAAATGACATCTCTTCAGTCGACTGGTCCCAACACCTCCTCACAATAAAATCAGAACGGCCTATTTGACGAGCTGACCACCCAGCTTCCATCATCCCAATGATTCTTCCCCTCTCGAGCTCTGACAGCTGCTCATATTGTCTTCGATGGCTGCGTAACGGCATGTCTACCTCAGCGTTTCCTTTGCAAAAGAAAAGGTACACTCAGACAAGTTCTGCTTACCAGTTTTATACTCCAAAGAGGGCGAAGTTCAACGCCCTCTAGTGGCATTACGCAATCACGCTGCATTTCTAACCATTTGCATAGCTGCCTGATATGTACCTTCATGCTAAGTTTCGTTATGATCCCACAATTATTTCTTGGTGCGCAAATTTTTACGGCAATGAGTGTATGTAATTGAACTTACTTAATTAATCCCGAATAGAATGAAAGCTTTGATCGCGACCAGTGGCAATCGTCCATAATTGAGCTGTCATTCATTTACCTTTCACAAAGGGATGTGCTGCTCCCGAGGTCATACACACTGCTGTCGCGACATCTGACGGCTGTTTTCTTAATTTTATATAACTTGTGAACATATGCCTGGAAAAATGTAAGTGCGGCTCTCGTGCTCACTTCTAGACTGTGGCTCTCCCAAAAACTTTAGTGAGTGTCACTGGTTTAGGGAGTTGCATAAGAATTTAAGAAGTGTAACTTTGTGAAAACGGGTGCAGGACTATTTCATTAACACATCCTTATTTCCTATCTTATTTTGAACACATTTTCAATTTACATCGTCTACTTATCTCCGATAAGTAAAAATTAAAGCGTTTGTTTTTTTGGGATCCTCTGTATATACGCACACATGTTATGCATACACATATACACCGCGCACATACACACACGGCAAAATTACAATCATAATCTTTTTTCACATTCTTAATAGTATGGTTTATGCAAAAAAAAAAAAAATCGTCCAATTTGTAATCGAATCGAATGGCGGTTACTGATCAACGATAACAGTTCGTTTATTAGATATGAATTAGCAGATTTTTTTTTTTATATAAATGGACTAAAATTATTTCATTTTACGGCTTAAAGTGTGTTTGAAATTGTGTTTTTGATTTGAGAACGTTTTAACATGGAAACAAATTAATGGATGCATACATGATCTGATTTCATAAAATGTTTTAAAAGTAATCTTGAGAAGTGACAAAGCACTATTTCCACACGCAGAGCAATTTTGATCGTAAAAAAGAGTGAGATACATTCGATTTCATTAACGGTAATCTCCCCCCTTCTCAACATGGCTGATGATAACAATACCGGTTGTTATCTATGTTAGCTTTCGGTGAAAAGAATACCTATTAGCATCTGGAGACCGGCAAATCTCTGATCTTTGCTTTGGGGGAGTATTAGCTATTGTGTTTTGAAACATCTTGTACAGGGTGACAATGAAATGATAGGAAACACAAAGTAATAAAAGGCCGGACACACTTTTGTCTCACTTACACCAGCAGTGTGCCCTTGCTTGCACTGCATTTCATGAAACTTTTTAAATTTTAGTTTCTGTTTTCTGTTTTTTCCCCATTTAAACATTTCGAGGGTTTTCAAGTGCATGGTAGTGACCAGCAGTGAAGCCGCTTGACCGTGGGAAACGGTTTGACCATGGCTCTCTTGAAGAGCATCTTCATCATTTTGGCTCTGTTTGGATTTTACACGACAGGTAAGAAATGTTCGAATGTTTAAAATAAATCGCTTTATTTATTTTGTAGCTCGCATTATGAATATTTGACTTTTTTTTTTTTTTAACAGTACATTTACATTTAGAATATACGAGGGTGTATCAATAAGTTTTTGCCCTCACATAGAAATAATTGAGTGAAATTTATGAAACTGCTACATTGTATGAGTCCTTTTCTATATAGTCACCGTGCACAGTAACACGTTTCTGCAAACTATATTTCAAAGAGAGGGGGGTGGATGTATTCCAGGAGGCGCGACAGTAGACCCAAAGGGGGTCATTTTTCTAACTTTTGCCGACAACCAGATGTGACATATTATTGGAAAGGCCTGTGACCTTTCCTGCTCACACCTTATTCATGCTCTGCACCTCCCGAGCGCCTCCCTCCAAATTTGCCCCCCCCCGGGGGGGCTTGAATGATGTCCGCAAAATGTAGAAAAGTGCCCCTCCCCGGAGGGAAAAGGCCCGGGAGGTGCATAGCATAAATAAGTGGTCACAGGCCTTTCCAACAATATGTCACATCTGGGGGTCGGTAAAAGTTAGAAAAATGCCCCTCTTTGGATCTACTATCGCGCCTCCTGGAATACATCCTCCCTCCTCTCTTTATACCGATTGCACAAATGTGTTCTTGTGCACACTGACTATATAGAAAAGGAATCATAAAATGTAGCAATTTCATAAATTTCACTCAATTATTTCTATATGAGGGCAAAAACTTATTGACACGCCTTTATAGGTGCATACGTATACATTTTAATAGATCCAAGACCAGTTACTATTTTCTTAAACTCCAGAGCAATTTTAATATGGAATAGTGAACTGGACTTTTGTCGAGAGTAATAGACGAAACTATAAACAACCAGTTTCGAGTGCAATAGTTTTTTCAACAGCTTTTTTCATGCGAAACGATGCACGTAATCAAGATAGATAGAGTAACTAGAAAGTTACTCTGCAAATCTCAAACTCTAGAATTAGAAAAAAAATATTTATTGTAATTATTTTTGCTTTCAACACATTTTTTAAGCTCTCAAAAGAACATCTTATGCAGCGATTTAATAACCGCAACCGAGTTTTAAAGAAAACTCAATGTTAAACCTTTATACCTTGAAATCGTTAACAAAACTTAAGTGTGAAACAAAATTTATAAAGAATACAAAGCTACACTGTAAAAAAAGACAAATTTGTCTTAATCTAGGAAAATATAATACAGCCCCAAACGAAAATACACGATAACTTCTTTCGAGTTACCTACGATTCCGAAAGGCGTTCTTAATCTTTAGAAACTAATATATCTTCGAAATTTAAGAAAACATTAAAAAAAAAATTCTTTTGCTGCCTGTGATTTTCGGAAATGTTTTCGAGTAATTTTTCTAGTGTATTAATCAGTTTTTTCAAACAGGAATATAGGTTTTTCTGATGCTATCTATTCTCATGTAAAAATTTTCATGTTTAAGGCTGGTCGTCCCTCAGTTTCCGAATTTCCCTCTGTAATGCTAAGTCTATAGACGTTTGATGCATTCTTTTATTTAAAATATCTCCTCGGGATATTAATACTACGTTGAGCAAAAAGTTCTGGGAAATTTGTGAAAGTTGCGTTGTCATACGCAAATTAACTACAAAAACAACAAGGACAATTCTTCAAAATAGAGGCCATCATAGTGCACGACTTTCTACCATCGTTCTGCCAGATTCCAGATTTGCTAGAAGTACGAAGTTTGTCACCGTGCCAGCACCCTCATTAATCTCATCGACGACTTCCAGAATAGTAAGATCTTTTCTCCAATAATGCCGGATCGACACACCCAAATAATATTGTTCAATGGGCATTTTGGAGCCTGAATTCCTGAACTCCTATAGATATACCACCAGTATTCCTATATACGATACAAATTCTGGTAACAATTAGATTAAAAATTTCCCAGAACTTTTTGCTCAATCTAATATTTTTAACTATTTGGGAAAATGGTTATTGTCCTTCGTCAGGGTAGGAAATCAAAAACATATCTGAAGCGTTTCATTAGTTGAATCCGCATTTTATTCGTTTTCTGGTTGGTCTATACAGTAATCTGTATTTTCCCTTTACTTTCAACAGAGATGGATACTTCTGTTGCCACTATGACAAAAAAGTAATAAAAACTACAAAAAAATTAATAACTGAGAAACAAATTGAGATACAGCTTTCAAACAAATTGCAATTAAAAATGCATTTTTTTCTCTATACGACGATATAAAAAGTAATATTGTGGGATGTTTAGAAGTTTAAGAATGAAATTTCATTTAAAATGGGTCCACGAATATTAATGTTTAATCCATGGCGTACGTAATGTATGACCAGCTCCGTAGAAGTTTAAAAATTTACAGTACCGAAAACTGTAAAACTGAAATTTCTTTTAAAATTAGTTCATGATGGGTCCAGGAATGTTAATGTTTAATTCATGGCGTACGTAATGTATGATCAACTCCATGCGATTTTTCATGTCTTAAATTTTAGTCTTTGAAAAAATCATTTTCCAAATGGTCGTTGTAATTTGTTAAATTACATTTTATTTTAATTTCTTTTTTCTGTCTACTCTTCTTAAAAGATGTCTCTTTTTTTTCTTAGTTGTCAAAATATTTCTAAAATGTATGCTTAATTTAATATTTTATGTGTTAAAAGCGGAGGAACTGGGAGTAAAATTTTAACACATCCTATAAAATTAGGCATAGATTTTAGAAATATTTTGAGAACTACGAAAAAAAGAGACATCCTTTAAGAAGAGTAGACAGAAGAAAGAAGTTAAAAACATTCATTTCCTTATGAGATATTTTAAATATAAGAATGTATCAAATGCCCATAGACTTAACATTACCGAGGGGAATTCGGAAATTGAGTGACGAGCAGCCTTAACGAACATGTTTTACAGACAAAATTGAAAAATCAACACTATTAAAATTAACATTAAAATTTATATTATTTTGTTACTCTTGCATGTATAAATCCAGTTACGCAACTGAAAATGTTTAATTAAGAGTTGATAGCTTCCTAAAAATCAATATTTCAGGTTGAGAAAACTAATTAATACACTGTAACAACTACTCGGAAGCATTCCCGAAAATCAGTGGAGGCAAAAGAAATTTTGTTTTTATAAAAGTTTCATTAAATCTCGAAATTATATGGATTTTTGAGGTTTCTGAAGATAAAGAGTGATTTTCGGAATCATGGGTAACTCGAAAGAATTTATTGCATATTTTCGTACGTGATTATTAGCCCCCGGTATGCTATTTCTTTCTCCCAGCTTATTTTGTCTCCAATAAATAACGTTACCTTGTGCCAGCCGTAAAACAAAAGCCGATGTTTCATTGTGCGAAATACTCTACAGCATTTTTTAAAACTTCTAAGCTTCGCACATTTTCAATGTTTATACCATCGTATTGGGGGAAAAAAGTACTTTTTAATGCAATTTGTTTGAAAACTGCATCTCCATTTGTTTTTGAAATATTAATTTTTTTGTAGTTTTTAGCGACATTTGTTTCATTTTGACAACTCAAGTACTCCATTTCTGTAGAAAGTAAAGAAAAAATTGTTGAAAAATAGCAATTATATCTTCTTGTTGCCATTTTCTCATAAAAATTGAAAAAAAAATTTAATTAAAATGCGTGCTATTTTGAGAAAAATATTAAATGAATGATTTATGATAAAACATAGAGCTATTATAAATTATATTTAATTTTAAGAATCTATATTAATGCAAATGACTTCATTTTACATAAAATAAAAGCGTGTGCTTTAAGTCTTAAAACTGTAATATGTTTTGCAGTAGAGTCCCGATTATCCGAGTCCCGCTTAACCGAGTTATTTTCTTCTGATGGACTGGTGGCTTCTATTATTATTAAGCAGCCATTATAAATGAAGCGTTAGGTGAAGATGAAAGAGCAGACGTAAAAAGTTAGAACTCTGATTTTCTGATCAGAATGGGAAAAAAATGGCCATTTTTTAGCCATGGCCAAGATAGTACTTCACAGACCAGTTGCATTTTAATATGCTTATCGAGTTCTGTCTAATCCCGGAATTTCAGCCGTCAACTCAACGTGTGATGGTCTGTGCAGTCGCGTCCCGGTCTAATATAAACTCCCTCTTTATGGTGAGAACCACAATGACTATAATTTTTCTTCGTTAAACAGAAAAGCTGATTATCCAAATTTTGTTCCTTAAAATATGATATATCATTTGAAAAGTGGATTATAAGTTTTTTCTTATTATTTCTGTCCGGCTTTCTTTAAAAGTGCCTATGGCTTTAAATTATAACAACAACAATAACAATCATCATTATCTTCATTATTCTTTTGAAAAAAAAAAAATAAAAAAAAAAATAAAACTTTCAGATTAAAGCTGATTTTTCATATAATTGAGGATTTTTTTAAAAACACTTTCCAACATTTTTCAAAAGTGTTTATGATTTCGGTTCGTCTGTCTGTCTGTCTGTTTGCTCTCTAACTTTCGTAAACTCGTAGTTTAGTAATTCGCGTTTTTCAGTTGAATTAAATTTTACTATACTATATGGTGTATATTAGATCTACCGGAATGTTCTGTCCGATAATGTTATCTCACTCCTACTTTTTTTAAATTCAGATTTCTTCATTGGCACCACTTTTTTAAAAAGGTAAAATTCCCATTGTTTTCATATTTCACATTAAGGTGAAAACAATGGAAATTTCACTGTTTCAAAAAAGTGGTGCCAAGAAGAAATCTGAATTTTTAAAAAGTAGGCGTGAAATAATATTATTGGACAGAACTTTCCGGTAGACGTAATATAATAATAATGTACGGGAATGTACTAAAGAGTATCGATACATTGGCCTTTGTAGAAAGAAATTGCCGGAAGAGTTTTCAGTTATGCTGTGCCTTTTCAACTGAATTAAATTTTATTATAATATGTGATGTGTATAAAAATTTATAAATCATGTACAAGTCTGCACAAAAGACTTCGAATACATTGCCGTCTATGAATGATCATTGCTGCATTAAAAGATTCAGAAATGTGTTCGAAGGCAAACATATTTTCAACTGTGTTAGGTGTTTTCTAAATTGTTCATTTAGATATCGCCTTTCATAATACGAAAAAAAAAATGTTTCCTAACAATATTCTGGTAATGTTGGTAAGTACTCCATAATTTGCGCATGAAGTATAATTTTTCACTCTTATTTTATTTAAAATTTTGTTTGTCTACAACGAAATTAAAAGATTGAATACGTTATTGCTTGTGAGTGAATTTAATTTCTTTTGAAATAAATTATAAGTCAAGTTTTACAAGATTTTTATTTAATATTTAACTGCTTCCCTGATTATACCGAGTTATCTCGGGTTCGTATATATTACAATTAATTATTATTCCGAGAATACTCGTGCGTGGCATAATTTGTCACTACGATTTTTTTATTACGTTTTTACTCGGCCTGAAGCTTAAAAAGAAAGAAAATATGTTTATATAATACACTCGGACCTCGTTATCCCGACATCCAGTTTTCACGTCACTCCGATGTTTTTCCCCGGTTTTCTGTATACGATTTTAATGAAAATAAACTCCGGATTTTACATCGGTTTAGGGTTTTAGGAAAATTGTCCATTTTTCATAATCCATCTTATAAGCACGGAAATTAAACGGTGAGAAATATCTTAGCCAAACTTTTCACAAAAGTTTCTAAAATACCCATTGAGATAAATGAGAAATTTTACTTCAATTCTTTATCTAAATAAATAAACTCACACACTATGAATAACCCCCTTAAGCTCCAGATAGACATATCAGTCTACTTGCGGTCTTTTTCTTCTGGTCAGACGGCGTTTTTCATCCGACTAAAACCGAAGCATTGCATTACATTGCATTGAAACGATAAGAAATTCTCTAAAATCCATTCCTGAAACAACGAATATTGATTACAATTCATTGTATAATGCTGAAAAAAAGAATTATAGGAAGCACATGCAGAGATAAGAAAACTTTAATTCATCAATATTTCATGTAACAATAAAAAACCAAGTCATCATAAATCTGATTTTTATTCTTTTCAATTTTGTTTTTGCGTGTATTTTGTTTAATAACAATGTGTTATTACTTTAAACTGCAAGAACAGTTATTAACTTAAAATTGTGTTAAATTAATTAAAAATACAGCTTTTTATAAACATATTTTTCTCCAACTCCGGTTACTGCGACACTCCGCTTATGAGGACGTTTTTTTCTGGTCATTAGAGTGTCGGGATAACGAGATTCGGCTGTGCAATAAATGATATATAATTGAATTATATATAATATTTCATTGGCAGTTTTCCAAGTTTTGTGGTATGAAATGCAATGATGTGATTGCAAAAAATGTAATGATTTTTTGCAGCTAAAAAAAAAAAAAAAAATGGTAAGGGAATCGGTTAAGTGATTCTGGGAAATTTCTGATTAAAAAAAAAAAAAAAAAAAAAAAAACAACAACATCAACCCGTCCCCCCCCCCCCCCATAGTTTGGATTCGTCTCACATTAAAAAATTACACTGTAATTGCATTTTAATGATGATTAATTTTAACGATTATTATTATTTTAATGATGATTAATTTTAACGATTATTATTATTTTTTTTTAAATAAGCTAAAATAAAGTGTTAATATGCGGTTCTGTTAGAAATGCTGAGTATAAAATAAAATGTGAAGTTCAAAGGTTTCAGTTTTATTTTGTGCTAAATGCATCAATTGGAAGTGAAAAAATATCAATGTTACAATTTTACAATTTATGATACTGGAAATTGTTTAATAATATGTGAGTAATGCATATTTTTTCATTCTTACTTTATTGAATGTTTTTGTAAGAGAAGTAAATCTCTCAGATGTAAATGTATTCACAATTACAGTTCAGATATAGCAATAAAAAAAAGTAAAATATTTTTATTCAGCATCATTTCAGAAGAAAAATCTAAATTTTGACTGTGATTTTTTCTTATCGGTACCAATACTGATAGAAATCTTGTAAATCATTATTAGTTTTAGAGATTATCTCTATCTATTCGATATACAATTGTCAAAAGCATTTTCTTGATAGTGGGCGGAACTCTCTAATCTTTCTATTGTTTTAGGATTTTACAAGGGGAAAAAATGTGGGCGTTGATGTATTCTGATATTAAGAATAGGAATGAAATTATCACATTTTAGGAATTTTGAGCCTTATGCAGCCATATTTCTATAATTTCAGAACTATCGAGAAATGTCTTGTTTTTTTCAATACAAATACTAATATTCTTTTTTATCAATCTATATTAAGCTCAATTTAAAAAAAAAATCTTATTTTCCATTTTCCTTTTTTTTTTTTTTTTTTTTTTGTGTGTGTGTGTGTGTGTGTGTGTGTGTGTTCAAATATGAAAATTTTCGCTGACATTTCATCATATATGAAGACGATGCATTATATATAAGATATTTGTTGTATTTCACGTCCATATCTGTTGACAAAATTTATTGAAAATTAAAAACCAATATTGATAAAAAGATACAAGAGTTGATAAAACTAAAGGGGGAGGATCAATTTTGCATAAAATAATCTATAATTCTGATTCTATTTTTGAATGCGAACTAAACATATCTAAGGAAATATTTATTTTAAATATTTTTTTGTTTGTTTGTTTTCACATATAATTGCATATTTTGAATGTTTTGTTGCTTTTTAGTTTTGAAAAGGTTTCTTGCAATTCCCTAAATGATTTAAATGATTCTAATAATTAAAACAACATAAATTATCAATCTTTTCAAAAGAATTAAGTCTATCCCTACCAATCTGGCACTTATTATTAACCAATTTTACCACTATGCTTACTTCAATGTGTGAGAATAAATAAGGTATCTGTGTACAAGATAAATAAAGACAAAAAGCTTTTAATGGACAAGATTTAGAAAAATGCTTAAATTCACTTTTTAGTTTACTATTCAAATAATATTCTGGATTTTAATAAATATTTTAAGCAAATAATATATATATATAATGGTACTTAGGTTTTATCCGTGCCAGGTTCTCAATTGCCAGTCGTGTTCAAAACAGTTATTTACTGTGCATTTATGAAATACATAACATCGTTAAAAATTGAAAAAAATATAAAAGTGCTAAAATAATACAAAATCGTAATTTAATATTTATAACATCTTGTTGGAAGCTTTTAATAATAAAAGATGAATGAATATAAAATGTAATCCCATACACATATTATATTTATGATTATAATATACATATCTATAATTATATTATTATTAGGGTTCTGTACTTAAAAAGAAAAAACAGAACCATTATAAGATCACTCCTGTGTCTGTGTGTCCGGTTGTCACAGCCAGTTTACTCGTAAATTACGGAACGTGGAAAGTTCAAAGTGGAGGAAGTAATAAAGACTACTGACTCACAAATTTAGATTATTAAGCATTCACAAATATAGTTAGGGAAAATGTATAGGGGCTAATTAAGCTACTTGAAAAAAAAATCTTTTCTTTGTATATCGTGTGGGGTATCGTGTGAAAACTTTCATAACGCTGAACTCAAAAATACATTTTTTTTAATTTTAAGTATTATATTTTCAAAGATATAGTCGAAAATGAAGTGCAAAAATATGTTCCTCCCCTTGTATTTCCGAAGCTACTGAAACTAAAATTATGAAAAAATTAGAGGTAGTAGACGTTAAGTTAAACCTTGCAGGAAAATTATAACGATTACCCTGGGTCAAAAAGTTTTTGAGAAAAACGCATTTTACCGTTATACACAAATTTCGATTTGCAGGAATTCAGCATAGGTGTTGAGGTGCGCTGGTGATACCTATCGTAGCAGAAGTATAAAAGCATTGTTGATCATGATTTTCGAAAAAAATCGTCGGTAATTAGCCGACATATTAACACTTAAAAACCCCCAGTGCCCCAGTCATACGTCAAAAGGGTCCTTAGAGCAAGGATACTGACGCGATGGCAGGAGCACTGGGATACTTCAAAAAAGGGCAGGCACACATATAAGCTAATTCCTAAAGTTTCTCTCACACTATATAACTTAACACCCTACACCACTAGCTTCTTAACAGGACATGGCCCTTTCATGCCATATCTGGACCGCTTCAAAATAAGATCCACTGCCACTTGCGTCTGCGGTGAAGATGGCACTATAAGTCACCCGTACTACAGTTGTACTCTCACGCAACGCTGGCACTTGAGGCGTCCAGACATACTGCCAGTCAACTGGCTCCAAAACGTCCTTTCCCGCACCCTCCTACTCAACAAATTAAAACACATTCACAATTTCCTTACATACTTAACAAACTTAACTTAAGCCCTGGTTCTGCTTATCCAGTCTCACTGCCACCATATCAATCTTCAAACAGCACCAGAATCCAGTCCTCTTTGTAGGCTCCAGTAAATTCTTCTACTCATCAATGTGTGGTTTCCTACGATCGCAAGAGCCTCTGCTCGTGCTTCTGACCATTCTATCAAGAGATACATCTCCAATGGACGCTTGAGTATCTGCTCGTGCCATCTTACTTGTGCCACACAAAGCATTACATCTCCAATGGACGCTGAGTATTTGCTCGTGCCATCTTATTTGTGCCACGCAAATCATTACATCTCCAATGGACGCTTGAGTATTTGCTCGTGCCATCTTACTTGTGCCACGCATTCCATTCTTTTCCCTTCCTGCCGCCCCTTGTCGCGAGAGGGGTTCCTACCCCGGCGGCCAGGATCAGTGATGTTTATTATTATTATTATTATTATTTATTTTATTTTATTTTTACTTTAAATGTTCACATACTCCCGCCCTCTGTCGCG
Organism: Maratus speciosus; assembly: GCA_963932465.1. Classification (NCBI taxonomy): domain Eukaryota; kingdom Metazoa; phylum Arthropoda; class Arachnida; order Araneae; family Salticidae; genus Maratus; species Maratus speciosus. The sequence goes on along the minus strand of OZ010792.1, from coordinate 414,157,608 downwards.
AGTAGGCGTTTTCCTGGCGGGAAGGCATTCGTCTAATTTTTGTAATCCCACTTTGTTCTTTTTAAAATTAATTCTGGGTTCTGTGGTCGGTGGTGCATAGACGCCCTTAGCGGGTGAGCGTCGCCCCTTGAGCATTTTGTGTTTGTCCGTCTGCATACGGCCGGACAGGGCTGTACTCACTAACGAGCCCCAACGTGTCGGGGAACATACCGGGAGAGACGTTAAGCTCTAAGGGGCAGGCCTAGCCGGCCCTGAGCAGTCTCTCTTAGGCTGCCTAACACTTAAAAACACGGCCGGTTTGAACATACATTATGACAGGGGCGACGTACTGTACCTACCACCGACTTTTAAAGCCCAGATAACAACTTTTAATAATATATTTGGGTAATGCAATGCCCAGTAGCAGCATAAAAGCAATAAACGTCAAATTGTTAAAAACAGTCTACTTTAATTATAATTAATCACATAAATACTATGGGATTCGCGACTAGTTTGCATTGAGTGTATCTCTCAATACGCCTCCCGTGTCTTTAAAAGTTAATTAAAAACCTATCTGGAAAAATGCGGCACGGACAAAGGTGGCGTTGGATCTTTGCGACCTACTTTCGAAGCGCGCTTAGTACAAGCTTAAGCTCTGAACAAGTGTTTTGGTTTAGATACACTTTAAAAAGAAAAGATTATATTACTATGCTGAATTTAATTTTATGAAATGCCAAATGAATTTTAACCTCTTCCGTTGTAAGACGTACGCAGCGTACGTCAAGCTATTGCCATTTCCGACAATGATATATGGCTGATTTTTTAATTAGACATTCCGAATTCTCAGCAGAAAGTTTTAATTCTTACTTTTGCTTTACAAGATGATTGATTTTCTACAAATAAAGTTAAATAAAATTACCAATTAAATTTTTGTGTGTGAATTCAAAAAAAAAAAAAAAAAAAAAAAAAAAAAATCTGCCAGAAGCGGCAATACTGGTTGCTAGTGACATACATCAGCCAACAGCGCCGGAGCGCAAAGGTTTAAATATGAACTACTTTTATTGTCCATTCCGATTTAAGTCTATGATAGGCAGGTTAGAATAAGATAAAAAAAAAAAAGAGTTATACAAAATAGCAATATTTGATATTGTTTAGGCTTCATATCTCTTTAAACTTTTATGGTATACTCTTTCATACTTTTCTAGTATGTACAGTTATATCCAACTCTACGTTGTATAGTTTTTACAGAGTCTTATTATTCTTTTAGCAACGATTTTTTTAATAATATAGTTAATAATTCATATTTTTATTGTACGGAACCCTCTGACCGCGAGTAATATTCGCACTTGACCGTTTATATATACAGGGTGCGTCATAAGTTCGTGCAAACTTAAAAAAATTATAATAAAAAAAGTAATGCTCGGAAAAAAATTCGATTTGCGCGAATATGATCAGAGGGACATTGAATTTTTTTCCCATGTATTAAAAAAAATTATTCTAAAAGTGACCGAAAGAGGGCGCTCGCATGCCATACTGAGACGTTTTATTCTAATCAGGCAAAGACAAAAAGACAATGAAACAAATCGCTATAACATGATAACGTGCATTTATTTTAAAGTAAAAGATATTAAACATTAGCGCCATCACAAGGTATTAGGCACGTGAGGCGCGTCAATACGCTTATTAGGCAGATCACACACTGAACAGACAAACTAAAAAAAAAAAAAAAAAAAAAAAAAAAAAACATGAGTCAAGAGACATTTTACCCTGTTAACAAAGGAGAAACCGGTTTGAACACAAGAATTTGTCGCATGTCGCAAAATTGTCTATTCAGTGTGTGATCTGCCTTACAGCTGGGTGTAACATGTCGGCATCAATGCCACCGAGGGTATGTCGATTTTGTCGCCCCCCCCCTCCCCTCTTCCGCAAAGTATATTTACAAAGAGAATTTTACTAATTTTCTAATAGCCGACTTATTTTAAAATTTAAAATATGTAATAATAAAATATGTAATACTGAACTACGTAATCTACAATGGTGGATTCAAGGGAGGAGGTCACGGGGGTCATGAAACCCCCCCCTCTGAACACCAACGAAAATAGTCTAAAGATAATTTTTAAAGTGAAATATACAGTAGAGTCCCGATTATCCGAGTCCCGCTTAACCGAGTTATTTTTTTTTATGGACTGATAGCTTCCATTATTATGAAACAGCCATTATAAATGAAGTGTTAAGTGAAGATGAAAGAGCAGCCGTAAAAAGTTAGAACTCTGATTTTCTGATCAGAATTTTAAGAAAATGGCTATAATTTTTTAACTTTATACGGCTGCTCTTTCATATTCACCTAACACTTCATTTATAAAGGCTGTTTCATAATAATGGAAGCTATCAGTCCATCAGAAGAAAATGATCCATTCCAAAGGTATAATCCTTCATTTGGTGTCAATTCGTTCTGGCGCCCGGGGCACATGCCCCCTCAGCTCCCTCCCCCCCCCCCTTCCTTAGTTTCGGTCCTGCTTAGAACCTTGATTTGTCACTCGGTCTTCAGTGAAAATGCCCAACAGGAACATGGATGATCCTCCAAACTCCCCGTTTCCTCAAAATGCCGTACTAAATTCAGTATACCATTCAATGAGATAGGGCTTTTTCGCACCCTCAGTCCTTTCTCAGTGCGAAACTTCAGCAATGCAATAGTTGTGGATTCACCATTCTTGTAGAAAAGTTTAACCACCAACGCTCGATATGGAAGGATATCATGCTCCCGAGATCTAATGACGAATCCATTTTCAGCCAGGTGGTTTTATTGTTAGCCTGATTTGCTTAAAACGTCTCAGTATGACGTGTGAGCGCCCTTTTTCGGTTACTTTTTGAAAGCATTTTTTTAATACATGGAAAAAAAGTCCAATGTCCCTCTGATCATATTTGCGCAAGCTGAAATTCTTTCCGAGCGTTACTACTTTTATTATGATTTTTTTAAAGTTTGCACGAACTTATAACGCGCCCTGTCTATAAATATTTCTTTAATACAGAAGTTACATAATATTACCCATGCAGTTACATTACAGAAAGGAGAAAAAAAGATTACTGTAATAAGTATTATAGAAGCTATTGTCACGGTGTATATCCCTGATATGGATAAATAAATTTAAAAAAAACTAGAGAACAGGAATTCTGCTTTTTCAGAATTTAGTGTCGCCCCCGGCATTTCACTTTTTTTTTTTTTTTTTTTTTGAAAAAAAAAAAATTATGGCCATTTTTTTTACCATTCTGACCAGAAAATCAGAGTTCTAACTTTTTACGACTGCTCTTTCATCTTCACCTAACGCTTCATTTATAATGGTTGTTTCATAATAATAGAAACCACCAGTCCACCAGAAGAAAATAACTCGTTTAAGCGGGACTCGGATAATCGAGACTCTACTGCAAAACATATTTCAATTTTAAGACTTAAAGCACACGCTTTTATGTTATGTAAAATGACGTCATTTGCATTAATATAGATACTTAAAATTAAATATAGTTTATAATAGCTCCATGATTTATCATAAATCCTTCATTTATATTTTTCTCAAAATAGCACGTATTTTAATTTTTTTTTTTTCAATTTTTATGAGAAAATGGCAACAAGAAGATATAATTGCTATTTTTCAACAAGTTTTTCTTTACTTTCTACAGAAATGGAGTACTTGAGTTGCCAAAATGAAACAAATGTCGCTGAAAACTACAAAAAAATTAATATTTCAAAAACAAATGGAGATGCAGTTTTCAAACAAATTGCATTTAAAAGTACTTTTTTCCCCCAATACGATGGTATAAACATTGAAAATGTGCGAAGCTTAGAAGTTTTAAAAAATGCTGTAGAGTATTTAATCGCACAATGAAACATCGGCTTTTGTTTTACGGCTGGCGTATACAAGGTAACGTTATTTATTGGAGACAAAATAAGCTGGGAGAAAGAAATAGCATACCGGGGGTTAATATATATATATGCCTGAAATTCATTTAAAAGAGCCCAAAGAAACCTCCACAAATCAAACTCAGTTTGGACAAAACAATAATCCAAGTTTGAGTTTGTATATTGTTTAAAGGATTTCTAAATAGTTCCAACTCCCCCAACTCCCTTGTAGTAGGCACTAGGCAAGGTTACGTGGGGCAATGGGCCACGATTTTACAATGTGACTCTGGAGATTCTGGCAATCCAGCTTCAAAAAGGCTAATATTTATTTGAATTAAAGTCTGAACTTTTGTAAATGTGTTCAGTTAGGTTCCTTGTATCGAACAAAAATGTTCAAAATTACATTTTAATACCTAAAAATAAAATAAAAATATATATTTCATCTTTCTTTCCTCATGAGTACAATTGCCCTTATAAAAATGGGACAAGTGGACCAGGAGGGTCTATTTTCCATACGCGTTTTTTTTTTTTTTTTTTTTTTTTTTTTTTTTTTTTTTTTAATATTGGGTATCAGGTCCTGATTGAAAAAGTGTAAACAACTAAAAAAAAAATAAAGCAGGCAGATCATGTACATTATATATTAAATAAAAAGCGTTGTAAGGGACACCTTTACTGTCAATGCGTCTAAAAAAAAAAGCGTTAGGAGTGAAAATATTAGATTTATTTAAACAAAAAACATAAAAATGAAGTAAGTAAATATTTATGTATGTACTTTAGTATAGGTAATAAGTATAAAAGTTACATGAGTATTTTAAGGAAAAAAATAATAAAATAAATCTATGAACAAACAGCTACGTAAGTACTTAAGTATCTCATTCGCTTTTTTTTATTTACAACAATGGAAGTTCGATATGTCCAATGAGAAACTAGCCATATTTTTAGATCGAACAGAACTATTTTTTATTCGTTTCGATAATTTTCTAATAATCTCGCTTTGCCTTATGTACGCCTTTTCATTTGTGTCATAAAATTTCGAGCCATAGCTATCACACTTAAGAAATTTGGTTTGGTACCACCAACATGCCTTTTTAAAATTTTAAACGTATTATGTAATTTTCTTTATTGCATGTAAAAAAACAATGGAGAAATTAATTTCCCTGTAAGAGAAACTCAAAAAGATATTTATAACTGTTGGGGTAACTGGATCCCATATGATCCAGTTACCTCTGGTACATGTCCCAGTTACCCCATTCTTGAAAATTTTGTGGGGTAACTGGAACACCGGCCTTACATTTGAAACATGAAGTAAATATGTATAGATACCTGATAATATTAATGTATTTATGTGTCTAATCTTTATATAAAAAGATTGTTTAATAAAAGTACTTATTGTATTTTAATAAAAAGCTGAAGAAGTTCAACCAAATGGACGTTGTTTTTAAAAAAAGAAACCTAAATTTTCGGCAACCTATCACAGCAAAGGCAGAGTTTTGATTGAGCTGACACATGTTGTTTTAAGAAGTAGAAAGGGGGGGGAGTGCAATGTTGACAAAAGCTAAAACTTAAAAAAAATCAGCGGTTTTTTATAAAATAGCCTATGGCCCAGTTACCTCGTGGGTCCAGTTACCCCAGCTTACCTTACAGTAAAATCTATTAAGTTGATCACATTTGTATGCTGTCCAACTGTCTAAGTTGATATCTTTTAGAGTGCACCAAATATGGCTTTTATAAATTTGGTACCTTTAAAAGTTGTACACCCGTTTAAGCTGACCAGAAAACTGCTTCACATTTCACTGCTAGTGGTTGACTTATACAGTTTTCACTGTACAGTAAAATCTGCGAAAATAAAACCTGTCTATAAAGGAATCTTTTGTTAAACGGAAACATTTCATGGTCGCGGCGAAAAGAATTCCTTGCAATTATGTCTGCTAAGACAAGAACATGTCTAAAACGGAATTTTTTCCGATTCCTAGCGTTCCCGCTTTACTATACATTATTTTCAGTTTGCTGCTTCAGGCAATAGCATACGTGAATTTATTAAAGGTATAGGACTGCAGATCTGATCGAATTAAATTTATTATTAAAAGATTGTTTTTAGGCTTTGATTGATTAAAAACAATGTGAATTACTGATACGTCAAAAACTAAAAAAAAAGATAAAGAAAATCCCTGCCGGCTCGGCCTACAGGCGGAGGTAGATTTTGAAGTTAAGTACTAATTTCACCACGAAAAACTAAATCAAGATTAGAGATAAACCCAGTTTAACAACTCAATATAAGTAAAACCCGAAGGTTTTATTTTGGTTAATACCTGTACTGTACTATACTTTTATTTATTACCAATTATTCTCAGGTATTATTTCAAACAATGGGGTCCTTTATACATGTCTGTGTTATATACTTACCATTAAAACACATATTTACCCTGGTTCATCAAACTTCATCAGACAGTATTCTCTCCCCCTTTCTTTTTGAATAACGTTTTCGCCTTCATCTAAGGCATCCTCAGTTCAAAATGAAAAAAGATTTCATGTTTCTTTTTATGAGTATTTTTTAGAGATAAGCATATAACACAGACATGTATAAAGGACCCCATTGTTTGAAATAATACCTGAGAAAATTTGGTAATAAATAAAAGTACCAGTTTAACATTTTTTTCTGGTTGCTTTTGGCGAGTTTTTAATTTCATTTTTCTGTAAGAGCTGGTTTTATCAGAATCATGTAAAGGAGGTATTAATATATATATATATATATATATTTCCACGCTCAACAATTCGAAATTTTCTGATTATTTTCAGACTCATTTTTAAAAGTAAAAACGTGAAACATACAGACGTGATCTTTTGAAGAGATTTTATAAGCGACCTGTGTTTGGTTTTTCGTTCAGTTAATTAGAACTTGATTTAAAAACAATTATTTTCCCACTACGACCGTTTTTTTGGTTTCCAGCACTATCGCTTCGGGAAATTCGGTTTAAAATGCCCACTTTGACGGCAATTTTTGAAATATAGTCTGCTTGTATCAAAAAATGGACCAATACGGCGCATTATAAAGTTTCTGAATAAGAGAACCTGCCAATTGGATGCGTTTGAGAGGAAAAATGAATTTAAAATTGAGTCAGAAAACAAGCAGTTTGGATTTGAGCGCACCTTTAATACGAACATTTTTTCTTCAACTCCTATTTTTGTTTAATTTGTTTTTGCTGTAAGAGTTGGTCCTATCAAAAACTTGTCAATGTAAAAGTTGTAGATAATATTAAGAAGATGTATAATAAATCTAAGCAGATTAGATATCTTGTGAATTGACGAAGTTATGAATTTTTTTCTTCCTCAACCCCCCCCCCCCTTTTTTTTTCGTTTATATTTTATTTTATTTTATTTTATTTTATTTTATTTTATTTTATTTTATTTTATTTTTGCAGTAAGAGTTGGTCCTATTAAAAACTTGTCAATATAAAAGTTGTAGATTTTATTAAGAAGATTTAAAATAAGTTTAATTGAATTTAATATCTTGAGAATTGACGAAGTTAGGAAATTTTTTCTCTCTAAAACACTACCTTTTTCACCCCTTGACCTCATTTAAATTTTATCAAAAATCTGTGATGGATAAATTTTTAGCCCTTTTCCTAGAAGTAATAATAACTTTAATCTGATTTGATATGCATTATAATTAAGAAGTTATGGGGGTTTTTCGGTTTTCACAAACCCCCTCTCTATTTCGATTTCCTTGGTCCAATGTTGTCCATTAACGAACTTGACCGAGATGTTTTGCCCCTTGATTTTATGCGTCAGTTTGGAAGAGATTTGTACAGAATTATGGAATTTATCGTGATATATATATATATATATATATTGGACAATCTCACAATCTTTTGATTTTTGAGAAAAAAAATCAGGCGAAATTAAACTTGCTAAAATAACATTTTAATCTGATAGACGAATGACTTAATGATTCAAAATAAAGAAAAAATGGTCAGCAGCGAAATTTTTTTTATTTAACTGAGGTTTAAGTTAAACTTGTGAGTTTAATTTTTCTTACCATTTTACCCCTATAACTTTTTATTTTATTCTAGATTTTTATTTATAATGAATTTGCATAGTACCCACAAGACATTCAAATAAGAAATAATAACAATGTAGTACTTTTAATACAGAATTTTTGTATAACATTGTCTTGAAGGGGTGTTAAAGAAGGGACTGTAAGGTAAAAAAGTAAAAAAAGGGGCGAAATGGTAAAAAATGGGACGGTAAGGATGGAACGGTAAGGAAAATTACCACCTATGTTTAGGAAAAGAATTTAAGACTAAGTGATAGCCACAATGTTCATTGATTTTTAGAAACAGTTGTTAACATTGGATTAAATTATTATTATTTTTTTAATTTACCTCGAAAATTGCAGGAATAAACCTTGGGGACGCTGAGACTACCAATAAAGCCACGATTCTTGAAATTGATATTTAAATGCTGATTTAAATTCTACAGTAAATTTCCTGCCAAAGAATTTTAGACATTATTTCTCTAGCATACTTCTGCATGAGAAAAAACTTGAAAAAAATTCTGTGGCTGCATCTGAAATGATTTTCTGTATAATTTTAGAAGAGGGATGGTAAGGAATCTAAAAACCAGGGACAGAGTTTAAAAAATAATAACAACCCTAAAAATGTATGCTGGTTAATTTTTAGCTACATATTCATGTTAAACAATAGTTCCATTTTCAGAAAAAAATTACATCGAATTATTTTTATTGAAACAATTTTATCCAGACAGCTCCAAACTTAAAAGTCAGCATCAGGAACACGGGACGGTAGATGAGTTTTCCTGGTGTTTGGACCCCCAACATCGTCCAAAACTTATTTATCTCGTTAATATTGTTATGCAATCATGCAATGGGACGTTCCCCAGTATATGAAATAAAAAAAAACACAAAAAGTGTATTAAATAATAAATTATTATTCAGGGACATGAAAGTCAAAAGATTGTGAGAATGCCTCATATATGACCATTAAAAAACATTACAATTTACCAACAAAAATTGTGAAATTTTAAATAGAAAGAAATTTATTCATTGACAATTAAACTATTCCCCTTAACACATTCACCATAGATTTGAAAAACATAATAAAAAAAATAAATAAATAAAATGAACAGAAAATGAATAATGGATATTTGTAGAACCTAGACAGAATCTTCAGGTTTCAAATGCCTAAAGTTCCACAAATAAAGTGTGTGGTTTCATCTTCATATTAGCCATAAAAAAGCTGAAGAATACGAATTTGGGACTACCAACGCACAAAAAATAGAGAAATAAACCTTGAAAAACAAATAAGTTTAAAATAAAATGTGATTAAAAAGGATTAAAAAATAAAATTTCACATTACCTCATTGGAAGCACTGCTGACCAAGAATGAGGCAGCACGAAAACAAGTAAAGGAGATTATTTGCGCTTGTTGCCAAAAAAAACTTTTTAAAAGTTGATGGACCAAGGAGTAATAATGTACAGTATGGTCAAGCATATTCCTTAATATATGCTACCAGCGCCCTGTATAGATAATTTAAAAATGAATACCAGCATTTATTCCAAGGAATCAGTGAAGTGCTGCAAACTTAAGAATTTACTAAAATATATTGTTTTGGAATAAAAGCTAATATATAATAAAAACTATTTGTATCTATTAATGGATTAAGCTTTAAAGTAAATACTGTCTAGAGACAAATAAATGATAATTAAATATTAATTAAATATATGTTAATAAATTTATACCATTATTAGAAAAAATAAGTAAATGATATATTAAATAAAATTAATATGAAAATTGGTGATATTGATAATTCATTAATTAATGTTTCACATAAATCAATGTGCCTAGCTATAACACATCACTATTTAATTTCTTTGACTACAGTGAATCAACACTTAAATAGATATAATTAAATATAAATAAATAAATTATTAAAATTATGTTGCAGAAAAATGAAATAGATAGATATAATAAAGTTTTGAACTAAGGGTGGTTTTGGGTTCTAGGGGTCATGTTCGGCGTAGATCTGTAAAAAGTTTTCAGAAATTCTCACAAGGGGAGAATGTAATAGGTAGTATTTCTTTCGAAATCTACCTAAAAGAAAGTAGCTTAAAAATTTGAGAAAGAAGTATGCAGGAATTTTAATAGATTTTTGATCTGTAACAAATTGGGTCATTAAGAATTCTTTTGCCAAAAGACATTAATTTTTGCTTTGAAGCGTGTCGCTACACCAAATTTCAGAACTACAGAGTTTTGCGAGATCCTACTTCGCTAAGTAAAAAAACAATCTTTTTTTTTTTTTACATTTTTTGGATGTATGAAGTGTGTAATATGTGACTGAAACGATTTTGGATTATTCAAATTACTTACAAAGTTACGTCTTTTTAAACAGAACCAAGTGCCAGCTGAGCTTTGATAAAATAAAACTTTAAATTCGTTTCGTTTCTCTCAAATCCATGTTTTCAACACGCGCTGCAAAATAGCTTTAAAACCGATCAAGCAAATGAAAACAAAAATCGTTTTCGGGCTGCCGGCTGCTATTTTATGGATGGTAATCGTTTTTTGGAGGCTATGAATATATTTAATATTAAAGAATTAACTCTTGAATACTTCTCTCACGAACTTAAAAAAAAAAAAAAAAAAAAAAATGACATCCGTATGCGTCGATTTTCAAATAACTGCCATTTTGTTTCCTCAATTTCAATAAAAATAGGTTTATGGTCCCGTAAATCTAATTGCCTTTCATAACTCGTAGCGTTTATGTGTTTCAGATGACTCTACGAGGCACAATCCTGATTGGTGCAAAGTCGTGTACGCAGCACGTGCGTGTTTTTAAACAAGGATATCGTCACAAATTTTAGAATTTTTACACACGAAAAATAACTGGCTAAGTGCGAGTTTTACTCACGCACAAAGAGTTCCAACAAAGACTTTGTACAAAGTTTAAACTTGGCATTATGCACAGCGTGCTTCTAAAATAGATTGTAAAGTTGCAACGCGTGCAGCTGTTTTCTAGCTAGTTTTTTAATTAATATCTCATCTAATGACCGACAATTTTCTCGAAAGTCATTATCAACAAACCTTGGATTATTCCGTGTCGATAAGTACCTCGGTACCCTCAACACAAAGTAAAGTTTGTGTGTCTCGAAAAAATGCGATTTTCTTCAAAACTATGTGACCTAGTTTAATCACTGTAGTTTTCCTGCAAGTTTTAAATAAACTCCTACTAATCCTAATTTTTTCATAATGTAAATTGGGATCCAATCTACTGAATTCAAGATTTATGATGTTAAATTGAAAATACAATTGCAGAATTTTGCAATTCTGGCTATTACCTTTGTTTCTTGGTATACTCTTGTGAGTTTTTTACATATGGTTCGGAAATAAAATATACCTTTTCTATTGATTAAAAACCCGAATTCGATTCTTTTTTTCGGAGATTTAAAGTGTAACGTTTCCTTTAAAGCCAAATTAATTATTATTTAAAATGCAATTCGCATGTGTAATTCTGGAAATGTTATATTTTTCTATCAGAGATGAGTTTCTAATATATATATATATATATTTGAATCTAGAAATGTTTTGAAATTTTGTTTTTGTTTTTTCAGCACAACAAAGGACGTACAAATGTGATTTTGAACAACGCGCGATCTGTAGCTTCCTCTCTAATGACCGGAATAACAGAGAAAACTGGAAAATCGGAACCGGTAAAGTGAATTCAGGCGATACAGGACCAACAATTGACCACACCCTTGGCACTAGTAAGTAATATATTTTTTGCATTTTTAAAAATTCAAATGTATGTGGGTGAATCAAACAGTTATTTTCAATGGGCGAGAATTTTCTATTTATAAAACATATTTCAATAAAACTTAATTACAACAATGGTAAATTTTCCCACTTTAAATCGTATCAGATTTGTGTACATAATTGCAATCTGTTTTAAGTCACAAACAAATGTGACGTTTGTTGAACGTTGGATCTACAATTAAACTGCATCCAATAATTCGGTTTTGTGGGCAAAACCATGATGAAATTCAATGCCGAAAATCGATGCAGAAAGTATAAAGTAAGATATACTGTGTTTCTTTACGTAAGTTGTACAATTGTGTACGCTGTTTGTTAATTAAAAAAATGTCTTTGGCAACTGCATTGATACATAAGTATATCGTCAATGGTTAATGGGTTGTAAAAGAACGTTTAACCAATGCTGCCACTAAATTTCATGAAAGAAGCTTTCAAAAATAGAAAGTTATTGCCAATTCCTTTTCAAAGGAGGTGGGTTGATAAGGGCTACTTTTTGCCCATCATCCACGCGAAAAAAAAGTTTCAGATTCCGACACTTTTTCAGTGTCTTTGTATACTTAAAGAAAGGTTTTTTTTTTTTTTTTAATATAAGATTTACATGATAAATAAAATAGTAAGTCATAGAAATTATAGCCCGAAAATAGAGTGTTTCGGCTTTTTTCTACATTTTTGTCGGGTTTTTTTTTTAAATCTTTGAATTATTTTTTTTAAGAAGCGTTCCATGAACCAGATTAATTTTGACTTTATAAGCTTTTATATAAGCATTACTTTATTTTGGTTCACTGTGCGCTTCCACCTATTAGAGAAAAAAATATTTCGCACGAGTATCAATCAGTTGCGCTGCTATTGGAGCGTGTTCAGATTTGTTTTGCTGCACTCAAAAAGTATTTAATTAGTTCAGATGTCAATGTTGTGTTCTAAAACTGTTGTTGTAAATATTTGTCGAAGAACATAACAATAAATAATGCCTGGAAATCAGTGTGATTACTGTAAAACCTGGCGAAAAACAAATAAGGTACCTGTGCCCAATATGGACATCCTAAGGAAAATTGATTTTTTTTCCACCCCCGTGTACACGTCATAGGACTCCAAAAATATATGACCACTATCCCTGGACTGTTGACTATCATTATTAAAATTAGCGTCCTTGTAATTATTCTTGTTCAATTTTAATGATAAAAACAAAAAAATGTTTACAAGTGTCCATATAAGGAACCACCTGTCCCTCTTATGGACATGCATGTCTATATTACACAGGTGGCTCCTTATTGAGCTACTACACAGGGTGTATGGAAGAGCCACTCTTTCACGGGATTTTAGAGGAGAGGTGATAATAAAAATATATCTTTGCCGGGGAGGGGGGGCACAGTAAATATATTCAGAACATGCACTTTAGAAGAGGGCGGGGGGGGGGGTCATTTTCGGCTGTTGCTCTTCGAAGACCCACGCAAAGCACCTCAGTTACTGCAAAATATTATGAAATAATATAGTTGGTTTTGCTTAGCTTTATTGCATCTGTCTGCAGAATTTACATCTGTTATTACTCAGTCCTCACAGGATGGACAAATAAAAACTTCTTCATCATGGGCGGTAAGTCTCACACAGTCCTCATGGACATATCTGCCGCATGTCTGCAACAGTATCAATACTGTATAAGGAGCAGTACCAGCTCTCCTTTGTTGAGGAAGTCATACCGCTGGTACCTGCGATTTCGCCAACAGATACCCTACTGACGGGAGGCTTCTTTTGATTTTTCTGCAAGGGCATTTTGGAAGATTTTTTCTTGGAGGATTATTCAGATGCTAAATTGCATGATTTTGTTCTTCTAATTTAGTTACGATCACGTCACACAAGTGCTAAAAACTATAATATTTTTATAAAAACAGAGCGAAGCAACATCACACAATGGTACTGTCAGGTCAGATCAGGTCAGGCGGGGAGGCCTACCATATGAATTAAGCTTTGAAAGCCCCGCTCAACAGGGATACCTCTATTTATTTGAAAACCAATGATCATACAATTATTTCACAAGTGGCAACCCAATCTGTTCTGGGCGTGCCAAGAAAGTTTTAAAAACATTATTTGTGATATGCCTCTTAATATTAATACAATAGATAGGGGAAGGAAAGATAAAAACCCCATGAAATCCTAGTAATGCCCAAGATACAAGACTGAATGAATTTCTTGGTTGAACTGAGTCTGTTAATTTTATTAGTGAAATTTCACCTAAGAGATAAGTCTTAATTTTAGAACCACTGGGACCCATTACTCATAATTTTACAGTACTTGAGTGCTAGTAAAAAATTATATACAAGAACACAATTCTAGAACAAGAGTACAGTGCTGGTAAAAATACAAATATACACTAAATACGAGTATATACTACAACACTATTGTATTTGATGCGAACAATTTCACTGCTCTTCGATCACCAACATTCCACAAACAAAGGCAGAGCACTAATACCACGAAGAAGAGAAAATTTTATTCTCTATTATTTTTGTTTTTATAAAACAAAAATAATAGAGATAATAATAAAAAAAACACAGTGCAAGAAAACAGTTCAAATTTTAATAAAACGTTATTTGTACAGATGGAAAGTTGCTATAGTTAAACTAATTATCTAAAGTTTTTCCCCAGTTCATTTTTAAAATATATGTCCATGAGATAGTGTTAATCAAGTCCAAAACAGGGTGAGATTAAGGACCCAGTGAAGGAATAGACGTAAGTCTGACATTAGCCGTGGCTAATGTCAGAGGAACGTCTATTTGCACGCTTTTTTCCTTCCTACAGCCTTCCTACACCTTCGCTTGCATGTGTTTCTTTTTCACGTTGAAACAAAAAGCGTTCAAATAGATGCTCGTCTGACATTAGCCTAAAGATACATGCTGTTCACACACAAATGAACGTAAATGTTGTACACCCACTACATAGTTATCTGCTACAGCTAAAGATAATTTCGAGCATTTTGTTTCAAAGGGTAATTGCAAATATTATTATTTTTATTCAATTTGATGTTGGTCCTCCCAATATCTTTTTCACTATACTTTCAATGAAAAATATAAGACCAAACATGTTATTTACGTTCCTGAATTTCCAGAAGAAATGGTCATGTATGTCTGTTGATATTCAACAAAACGTCTAAAACTGAAAGTGTCCGGTTACTTGTTAGAATGAGATAGAATATTATCAATTACTTTAACTAGCAGAAACGTTAGTATTAAGGTTGTTAGTAAGTGCGATCTCAGATTCCACTCGCTAATGTTAAACTTGCGAAGTGGAATGCATTCGTATTTTTTAAAATATCTCCTCAGTAAATTAATATTCTTAACTTCTTTTTTCTGTATACTCTTTTAAAGGAAGTTTCTCTCTATATATTTATGAGGACAAAAGAACTCGCTTTATCCAAAAATTTTAAAAAAATCGTGTTTTCTCTAACAATCCATTCTATTGGAGAACCTGCATCGAAAAAAAAAAAAAAAAAAAAAAAAACACAACAATCTAAAAAACTAGTTTTATCGTGTATTTCACAACAATCTAAAAAAAAACTACTTTTATCGTGTATTTCTGCTATAGAGCTCTGCAAGGTGACGTCACGAACATGTTTTTGCTGCTGCTGTAGGACAGCTATCGCTACCTTTATCAATGCTTTTTTAATTTGTGTCCTACAGCTTTTTTCAGTGTTCTTTGGTAAAAGTCACGGGATGTGAACTGCTCTATTGTAAAATCTTGGTTTACAATGAAAACAATAGACGCAGTTAGAAGTTTCTAACGATTTCCCCAATATCTGATTTTCTGGATAAGACGAGTTTTGAAACTTACTTCCTCATATATATACAGAATACCCACTAAAGTCCGTTCCCACCCTCTTAATATCCAAATGGCTGCAGATATAGTTATAAAACTGGTTTTTAGATATAGTAAAGAGGCTATGCGTTACTAGATGAGACCGCTTACAGCGCTACCTGCTGCTAAACAGCGGAGTTAGCGTTTCTATCTAGAAAACGGTACGAGATATGGGAAAAGTGAATTACAAAGTTGTAGAGCATCATCGATTTAGTACGAAAAGGCACTTTGTGAACATGAATGCTAAAAACAGAAGGCTTAAAACGCGCATTTGTTTGTTAGTGATTTCCTACACTAACGTGACGAAACAATCTTAGAAAGGAAAAAAACTACTAGTTATCTCAAGATACCTTTATTTTCGATGTTCAAACTTCTCTCTGTCAGCTACAATGCACATCTATGCCCTTGTTTGAACTTCACGTTGAACAAGTTGTAGCATAGCGGGTGACCCTTTGGCACTGGCACCTGTAATGCATCGTTGGAGATCTGCAATGTTGACGGAGGGGTCACGTGCACCTGCTGTTTCAGGTATCCCCACAGGAAGAGTTCATTGGAGCCAGGTCATTTGAACGTGGAGGCCACACTACGGAACCACCATACCTGATTATCTGTTTTCTGAATTCCTCCACCAGGTACTGCTTCATTGGTGCTGTCTTATTCGCAGGCGCGTCGTGCCGTGATGCGGGCTCGTTTTTCGTCCGAAAGATAATCTTTTCTCCTTTTGTTCGATTTTCGTGATGTCACAGTTTCGTAAATCACGAACAAACAAATAACCGTCTTAAGCGTTCTGTTTTGAGCATTCATGTTCACAAGGTGTCTTTTCGAACCAAATCGATGGTGCTCTACAACTGTATAATTCACTTTTTCCAATACCTCGCACTGTTTTTGAGATAGGAACGCTAACTCCGCCATTTTGCAACAGTTGGCACTGTAAGTGGTCTCATCTAGTAGCGCATAGTCACTTTACTATACCTAGACACCACTTTTATGACTATAGCTGCAGCCGTTCGGCAGATAAGAGGGTGGGAACGGACTTTAGTGGACACCCCGTATATTTAGTTGTCAAAATGGTTCTAAAATATGACTCAGTTTTATTTAAAGGATTAAAATCTTGCTCACAGCTCCTCACATTTTCTAAAACAGTCCAACCCTGATTTAATGAATCGTTCTCGCCTAGCAACTTCGTTTGTTAAATCGTGATTAATCGATAAATCGAGATAATCAAAGGAATTTTTTTATACAACAGAACAAGTTAAAAAAAAGGCTATAAATGAAAAAACGATGCTCATTTATCTTATTTATCTTACTAATGATGTTAAATATTCGTTGCTTTAAGGGGATTCTTCGCGCACTTGAAAACACCCGCTCCGTAATGTTAATCCTATGGGCAGGTTATTTTCGAATTTCTTGTTTCAATTTCAATATTTTTAAACGATTTTTTTTTTGCATAGACTAGATGAGGTCGATCTTTAAGATGACTTTTTTTTACTTTTTCGATTTTGGTTGCAGATTTTATAAAAAAAGGTACTTTCAGTTTCCAAACCGGTTTCGAAACTGAAAGTACCTTTAAAAAATTTTTTTGCAACCAAAATCGAAAAAATAGAAAAGAGTCATATTAAAGATTGAGCTCAGCTATCCTATGCAAAAAAAAATTGTTTAAAAATATTCAAATTGAAACGAGAAATTCGAAAATAACCTGCCCATAGGATTAACATTACGGAGCGGGTGTTTTCAAGTGCGCGAAGAATCCCCTTAAGAAAATACGCTGCGTAAAAATTCCTTCTTTTTTTATGTACTACTATGAATCACAAGCATTGTAATTAAGAAAAAATCTCTTTTATTCAAATTTTATTGATAAAATATAAGCTATCTTGATAAAATATAAGCTATCGATGTTTGTTTGATTTCTTTCGATTGTGTATTCGAAACTTCTTTATCGATTTTTTCCAGAAGCTGTGAAAACAGTGTCATCAACATCGTGAGCCACTAAATACCATTTCAAAGTATCCAAACTTCTAACTGTTTCTTTTAATGTTTCACGCTTCATCTCTATTTCGTCTTCAGCCGATTCACTACTACTGCTATTAATCACCACGTTGTAACGAACATTTTCGCATGTAGATGTTTCTGCGTCATATTCAGAAAATTGAAAATCAGGGCCATTGAAATTTTTAAAATAAAGATTAGAAAAGTTTTTCAATTTTTCATTTATTTCACATAGAAAGTTATTCGTTAAATTGGGATTATAAATTCGTTAAATCGAAGTATTTTTGTTCCATTTTTGTAGGGACTATAAAAAAAATTCTCTACATAAAAAAATTCGTTAAATCTCGATTCGTTAAACTGGGAATCGACTGTATTTCAGTACGTAAAATATTAAATTAAGTATTAATTTTAGAAACATTTTGTCATGAAAAAAAAAATGATGACGTCTTTTAAGAGTAGTATGAAAAAAATGAACACATGAGTACATGAAAAAAAGTTAAAAATATTGATTTCTTTATGAGATATAGTCTGTCTCAAAAGTTTAAGCACAAGCATAAAATGTTGATTTTTAATGAATAATAAAAAGTTAAAATAAATAGCTTTTTTTTATATGTATATTTCGCAACTTCAATAAATGATATCAAAAGTAGAAAAATTTAAATTACATATTTGTAAAAAATATAATTTAAATTTTTTTAAACAAAACTGTCTCAAAAGTTTATGCACAATGGCAAAAACAACTACATTTATCATTTTTACAAAACTATTACATACAAATTGTTCTTCCGCGATTTCGGATTAGTTCAAATAAATGCGCGTATATCGAAATTATTAGTTTTTGTAGGGTTTCTGGTGGCAAACAGCAACAAGATTTCTCTATGGCCCCTTTGAATTCTTCAAGAGAGTCATACCATTTTCCATTGCTGTAAACATAGCGGGTTAAAATACCATAGACATTGTCAATTGGGTTTATGCGAAGACTTAAAGCTGGCGAGCCAAGAATTAAAAAAAAATTCTGCGAAAGCCACGGTTATGTAGTTTGTAATAGTGAAGCATTAACTTGTTCAAATATCCATTCAGGACCCCCCAAAATGTCACCGAATAGAAGGAAATGTTGTTCCAGCATCTCTTGATATTTTTGGAATTATATCTTCCGCTTAGGAAATCCAGGGAGGGCAGGCTGTTGAAACTGAATATACCCCCCCCCCCCCCCAACCATAACAGGCTTACCGCCTTGCTGCCTGTTAAAAAAACTCCCTGGTTCCTTTCGGAGATCATGTCAATGCATGTTCCACCAATCAAGGCCATCTAAGCTCCATTTTTTACCATCACTGAATAAAGCAGTAAGCCATTGTTCCCCGCAAAACATATGTTTTTTAGCCCAGTTCATTCTTGCTTGTTAGTGGTGCAGTTTGAGACATGGTTTCTAAGCCATTTTCTTTAGTATGATGTATTCATATTCTTTAATACGTCTTTGTACAGTATCTTTGAACACCTGTCCACCGACATTATTTTTAATTTGCTGCATGGGCATATTTTATCTAAACAGGAATCACCGTATTATCCTATCCGTCTCAACAAACGTCATACGGGGTCGTCCACATCTTGGATTCCGGTTGAAATTATCATTTCTAGAGACTACTTGAAAAAGATACATTGCTTTGATCAATTTAAAATTTTTGAAATTTGAGAAACAGGTAGATTTCGTATGAAATACTACCTATTGGCGTCGTTCCTATGTTGGAATTTCTGAAAAATTTTTGCAGATCTACACCGATCATGACCCCTAGAGCCCAAAACCACCCTCAGTAAAAAACTTTATCTGTCTATCTATCTATCTATCTATCTATGTATGTATCTATCTATATATATCACTTTCTTCTGGACACGATAACTTCCACAATTCTGCACCAATCTATTCCAAACTGATACATAAAATCAAGGGGCATAAAATCTCGGTCAAGTTCGTTAATGGGCAAAATCGGACCAAGGGAATGGAAATAGGGAGGGGTTTTGTGAAAACCGAAAAAACCACATAACTTCTTAAATTTTGTACATATCGAATCAGTTTAAAGTTTTTATTACTTCTAAAAATAGGGCCAAAAATTTATGTATCACAGATTTTTGATAAAGTTAAAAATGGGCTCAAGGGGCACAAAAAATAGGGTTTTTGGGAGAAAAAAATTCATAACTTCGTCAATTCTCAAGATATCAAATCCAATTAATTTTATCATGAATCTCCTTAACATTATCTACAACTTTTATGTTTACAAGTTTTTGATAGGACCAATTTGTACCGCAAAAAAAAAAAAAAAATTAAAAACAAAAACAAAAAGGGCGTTTGAAGAAGAAAAAAATCCATAACTCCGTCAATTCAAAAGATATAAAATCCCCATGAATTTATCATATATCTTCTTAATATTGTCTACAACATCTATATAGACAAGTTTTGGATAGGACCAATTCTTACAGCAAAAACAAATTAAAAATACATAGCCGTTGAAGAAAAAAATCATCTTAGTAAGGGTGTATTCAAATCCAAACTGCTTATTTTCTGACTCATTTTACAATTCATTTTTACTCTCAAAGGCTTCCAATTGCTAGATTCTCTTATTCAGAAACTATATAATGAACAGTAATGATCGATTTTTTGATAGAGGCCGAATATATTTAAAAAAAAATGCTGTTAAAGTGGGCATTTTGAACCGAATTTCCCGATGCGGATTGTGTTGGAAAAATCATTGAATTAAGGATGCACTCAAATCCAAACTGCTTATTTTCTGAGTCATTTTTAAATTCATTTTTGCTCTCAAACGCATCCAATTGGTAGATTCGCTTATTCAGAAACTATATAATGTACCGTAATGATCGATTTTTTGACAGAGGCAGAATACATTTCAAAAAATGATGTCAAAGTGGGCATTTTGAACGGAATTTCCCGAAGCGATTGCGTTAGAAACGAAAAATATTGTCTTACTGAGAAAATAATTGTTTATATATCAAATTTTAATTAATTGACCGAAAATTAAAAACACAGGTCGCTTATAAATTTCTTCAAAAATCACGTCAACAAGTTTCATGTTTTTCTTATTAAAAATGAATCTGGAGTTATGCCAGAAAATTTCGAGTTGTTGAGCATGGAAAAGTATTTTTTTGAATACCGCCCTAACATGATTCTGATAAAACCAGTTATTATATAAAAATGAAATAAAAACTCATCAAAAGCGACCAGATAAAATTGTTAAAGTGGGTTTATCTCTAATCATGATTTGGTTTTTGTTTGTGAAATTAGTATACTTAACTTCGAAATCTACCTCCGCCTGTAGGCCGGGCTGGCAGGGATTTTATTTTGTGATTTCAATTAAAAAAAAAAAAAATTAAAATCTCACCTTTTGTGAATTTTTTACCCTTCGGCATTTTTAAAACGAGTGGAAATGATTTTTTCACTTTATATTTTTATAAAATGGGACAATGACGTCATATAACCTCATTACACCCATCCAATCCCGTGTTTCTAAAAAAAAATTGCATAAAGTGCTTAAACTTTTGAGACAGTGTTTCTTCTAAAAAAAGTAAATTAAATAAAAATTAAATATAATTTTTATTTTAACCAACTAAAACTGCTTATTTTATTTTATTTTGATTAAATATCAGTATTTATTGTAAATTGGCTTGATATATTATCTTTTCCAATTATTTTTAACCACATTTGAAGAGTGCATAAACTTTTGAGACGAACTATATTTAAAAATAAGAATGCGTTCTACGCCCATAGATTTAACATTAGCGGTGAAATTTGAGATCTCACAAACCAGTACCTTTAAGTGTTGAAGAATTAAATTCTTGAACATCAATAACATACATAATATTATTAGCAATGAAAAATCTTAAACAGATATGAAATATTTGAATATTTCTTTAAAAATATCCAAAATATAGCTATAACTCAATTAACCTAATTAAAATTAAATAGTAATAACTTTTTTTAAGCACACACATACAATATGTACGGGGTGGTCATAAAAATCTTCCCCGACATATGTACCCCTAGTGACCTAACCGCTCAACCAATCGAAATGAAATTTCAGATTTAGTTATTTGAAGATATGCGCTCGAGATCGGGGTGATGTAAAACAATAGAGCTCTCACGTTACGATTACAGTGAAAAAATTTCGAAATTTTCGAATGGCAACACCCTTTTTTTTTCCTGCGCAAATTCATCAGCGCATTGAAAAACCACAAAAGGCGTTGGAACTATACACGTATGACTAAAATTGCCGGTGTAATATCGTGGCACTCAGTCCATATCAGTTCCTATGTAACGCAATATTCAGCACATTTATTTATTTATTACATTCTTATTTTCACTATGTGTACACAAACATAACTCAAAAACACATTTTAAAAGAGATCTTCAGCTCACAAGTGAAAAAAAAATCGGCAACTGAAAAACATGTCTCCCTCGTTCCTCGCAATGGTCTTTTTTGCAAGTGTTTTACACCGGCAATTTTCATCGTACGTGCATCATTCCAACATCATATATGGTTTTGTAATGCGCTGATTAAGTTGCGCATGAAAAAAATGGGTGTTTTCATTCGGAAATTTCGAAATTTTTTCACTGTAACCGTAAACGTGAGAGCTCTATTATTTTATATAAATCATTACGATCTCGAGCGCATACCTTCAAATAGGTATAGCTAGCATTTCTTTTTGATTGGTTGAGCGGTTAGGCCGCTAGGGGCTCATATATCGGGGAAGTTTTTTTATGACCACCCTGTATGTATACATGTATGAGCACATATTGATTTCAATAGCGTAATCCATTACAGTAATCAACGCCAATGGTTATGGAGCTCTATCTCATTTAGATAAAGAGAAAAAGGGCGAATTCGAACCAATCAGAAGCTGGGAAACTGATCAATACAACAACCGGAAACATGCGAAACGAGAAAGGATAAAAGAAATAAGAATTGAACAAAAAAAAAAAAAAAAAAAAAAAGCATAGAACAATTGAGGAGTCCAGAAGCCAAGGGATACAAGTGACAAAATTTAGATTTGGAGTAAATTGAGTTTTAAGTTGAACGTCAATAGTACTTGACTGAATTAAAATGTGAAACTGTTGCTTATTTCATAGTGGTGGTTGAAATTTTATTTCAGTAATTGTGAAAGAAAACTAGAGTAAAATATTTTTTACAAATTTAAGTAGAGATTAAAGAGATTAAGTTAGTTAAGTAGTTTAAAGGGTTTACGTAGTTGAGCTCTAGAACGCATCACGTAATTAGAAAATCACTTATATTTCTTTACCTCCAAACAAATAGCCTTATTTCTAGGTAGCCTGTGCACTTTGCTCGGTTTTTTCAGTTTTGTCACTTGTACCCCTTGGCTTATGGGGCGCTCAATTAGAAAAATGAATGTTTATGAAAGATTTCTAACGGTATAAAATGAGGGAAGTAGAGAAATCAGTATTAAGAACATTATTGTAATTTTTAAGATAGAAAAAATTACTAAAATATTTAATTTACGAGGGGAAGAAGAATTTAGATTATTTTAGCTGAATCTAAATTCAGTTTGTGATAGACCGATAAGCAGCCGCATAGACCTTCACCTCATCGAGTTGACGGCTAAAATTCCAGGATTAGACAGAACTCGATTAGCATATTAAAATGCAACTGGTCTGCCAGCTCATACCTTGGAAACCACCTGCAGACCCTATTTTAGTGGTTTATCGGTAGGTTTATCAGTGTGTTTTCCTGCACCCAAAGGTATGAAAACATGAAGGACTGGGAGCAGGAAAACACAATGGTAAACCTATCAGTCAACCAATAAAATCAGGTTTGCAGGTGTTTTCCACCTGTATGTGAGTTGGTAGACCTGTTGCATTTTAATAAGCGAATCGAGTTTTAACTAATCATGGAATTTTAGCCGCCAACTCGATGTGGTGATGCAGCCATCTCTAGGTCTATGATTTATGTCCCAGCAATGTTTAGCATTAGCCAACTTTCGGATTTGCACATCACATACATAAACAACGTATTCAAAACTGAAAATCAGATTTATTTTGGCCATTACAGGAAAGGTTACAGGTTACACTGACAATTAATTCTACGAATATCCCTAGAAATAATAAGGCTTTAGAGCAGCCATACTCAACCTTTTTTTCTCGCGGGCTGCAAACATATGTTTGCAACTTTCGGCAATCCGCAACAGGCATTTATAATAATGCAATAAAAGTCTAATTAAAATAGATAACAAAAGTAGTATAGCAAAGCTATATAAAAATTTAAAATAATCAGGATTAAACATTTGTTGCGAAATAAATATTACCAAAAAATTTAACTCAAGTACTCGTATTTCCAAACAATATGCTTCGTAGTAAGTATTTCTATTGCAAATAATGCCCCGAAGACTGTTGTTTGGAAATAGTGGTATAAATCTTTTTGCTGCTAATTGTTCTGCTGCAAAAGTTTAACCCTAATAAGCATTTTTAGCTATACTATGAGTATAAAACTTAATAATGTATCAATGCAGCTTTTTCAAGTTCTGGAGAAACAAATCAAGGAGGAATTTTCTTTAATAAATCAGCTGTGCAAAAAACTCTTTTTCTTTAAATATAGAAATGTGTTGTGAAAATTTAATTTAATTTAAAATAATGTTTGTTTAGTTTTGAATATTAAGAAATGATACAACACTATAACACAAATAGAACTACATGCAAAAATAACTTTTGACAAGGGAAAGATAATGATGATAATTTTAAATTAGTAATCATAGTAAATAACAGGATAGATATTTTCTTACCATAAAAAACAGAACAGTGAAGGTCTTAAAATTTTTTTGTGCACATCTGAATTTTTTAAATGGGAATTTATGACCATGTGTCTCGGGCCGCACGTAAAAGGTCACCGGGCCACATGTGGCCCGCGAGCCGCAGGTTGAGTATGGCTGCTTTAGAGTCTTCAAACTTACTGAAACTGGTTATGATGTTGTTAGTTGGGCGAAAATTATTTTAGACTTATACTGGCGCAGAATTTTGGCAATACTCCTGCTGGATTGGAGCATAAACACCAATAGCATTGAACAGTATATTCAATTGATGTGAACGTGTTCATCATCGACAGAAGCACATCTAAAATGGGAAAGATGGGCTTTTCATAATACATTCAAAGTAATGTGTATGGTAATGTGTATATCTACCCGTCGTAAAGAATTGGTGATACAAGGTTACCAATCATCAAATCGTTAGACTGTTTACAGAATTACTTCGAAATCGCCAATAGTTGTTTGTGATAGGTATGCGTGCATCAGAGTTAGCAGCTCTTCAATTTTACAATTGAACAGTTGCTAATGATCTGCGCAAACATCAAATGCTTACGATATTTGTAGATTTCAAAAATCATTCTTTAATTTTCTACTAATTAAAACCTGGATTTTAATGTGCTTAATTTTTTTTTCACAAAAATTTACAAACGAATGAAATTTTTGCACGAATGAAAAAACGAATGAAACGAATGAAATTTTTTTGGACACTTTGAAACGATTGTACGTTATATTTATGCATTATGCTTAACATTTCTGCTTTTCTTTATATTGTCTTCTTAGTTTTGCAAAATTAGACGATTTCCGGCAGTAGTTATGCTGCTCGATGCTTTCAAAATACCTGTTTTGCTTGTCTTTTTTTACAAATCCTTTCAATCTTGCAGGCAGTGGGAGCTACATTTACGTGAATGTGACAGCTGCAAGAACGAATCAAGTGAGGCTCCAAACTGTAGTCCTCAATAGCGATTACTGTGTTCGGTTTTTCTACCACATGTACGGAGCTGACATTGGTGATCTGTATGTTTCGGCAGTTGCACTTAGATATAATTCGGTCAACTACTTTCACCGTAGCCGGACACAGGGTGACCGTTGGAAAGAGGCTTTCGTCTCTGTGGCCATGAATCAATACATGAGAAGCTATGGCTATAGGGTAAGTTTAGTGTTTGGCACGTTAATCATTCTTTAGCTGGTGTAGTAATCCGATGGGTTGCATTTGCATTCATCATATTTTTCGATTTTTGCAGAAAAAAAAGAAATAATTTTATTCTACGAGTAGAAAATATTTATAGTATTAATTTTAGTAGTATCTAATTATAAGCAAGAAACTACATTTCCAATATAATTGAACCTGTTATGTTGTAAAAGCTTTACATAACATTCCCTCTTCTTAAATTTACAAAAATTTAATTTTGTATATTTTGTTAATTTTAATAATCTACTTCCATTTACCATCTT
This sequence comes from Maratus speciosus, assembly GCA_963932465.1. Lineage (NCBI taxonomy): Eukaryota > Metazoa > Arthropoda > Arachnida > Araneae > Salticidae > Maratus > Maratus speciosus. The sequence continues at coordinate 414,131,808 of OZ010792.1, read as the reverse complement.
TCAGTTTTAACAGCAAATTTTACTAAGTTTTAAATATTAAATCCTAAATCTTTATTCTTAATTATTTCATTTAAAATTACATTTATTATATTCTATTATCTTTTTCCATTTCTCTGATAAACTTTCATAACAATTGCTGAAATCGTTTGCCAGAGAAACAAAATTATAACTCCTACACTTTCCCTTAATTTTATTGCTTTTCATTCACTTCGCACACCAAAAGAAGCAACTTTTAAAAAGGATTTCTCTCTTATCTCAAAACAGGCAGGAAATTCCTTTTGACGTCACAAGAACTCCCACGTAGCGAACATTCCTTCTTTTCCCGCTCGTTAGAGTGTTGTCATTCCACCGTGATTATTTCGCCGCTAAAACATTTTCCCCCTGTTCACGTTCGATAGATCGTCTCTTTGGATTCGATGGATCTTCTTTTGGAGTTTTGTGATTGGCTAGTTTTGCCGAGATCATTTCCAGATTTCGGCAGGCATTTCAAAAAAAAGTTCAGTTCGTTATTTTTGTCGGAAGAGAAAACACCGATTTGATATTTGGCCTTTTTTTTAAGCCGTTGCCGTTGGGCCTTGGGCCCAACGGGCGTTTACTTTTTCATTGATGGCGATTCTTCAATTCATCATTTAATTCAGCATTAATTGCCCATTTCATGTGCTCAACTTCAACTAAGATTAATTCGCTATAACATCATCCTGTTCATTCCATCTCGTCATTTCAGCTAAGATAGTTCATCGCAATTTATACAGTTTAAATAAGGATGTTTTCCGTTTTGCTTGAATTTAAAGATATGATGGATGCTCTCCTGATTTTCTCCACTGGCTGGCATATTCGTTCCAAATACCACTCCCGTTTGTCCAGTACAATTCAAGTTGAGTTTCCTATAATACCCATCTTCTAACTCAATTTCGTATTTCACTAGATGCTCCCTCAACGATATCATCTTACCGGTTGGTGAAAATCGTGTTGGAATATTGCAACAGTTCATTAATTTACTGATTATTAAAATGATCACCTGGTTTAATGATTATCCACTACAGATAAAGTTATAACTGATAAGCTACTTTTTCTTACATCATTATCGTAAAATCCCGAGTTTATATGTTGTAATAAAATACCATCATCTTAATATTTCGAAAGGAATATCAACGGACTGTACATAATAAGAACTATTTTTATATATCCGAACTTTCCAATGCAGTGACATAGTATAAAAACTATACATCTTTATAAATAAATACATAGATTAATTCCTGTTACAATAATATAGTATTCACTTAAATGATTTAAAATGATATTTTCTATTTAATAATGTTTTGTACCCGGATCCGGTATAATATTTCTTATCATATAATAAATAATATTTATGTCAAATCTGTCCGAATTATTTCAAGAGTAATTTCATTATTTATATGAGTTTCTGCCAAAGAGGGGTGAGTAAATACTTTGTTTCTTCTTTTCAGATTTATTTAAATTTAATTACGACGCAGATCACTTTACCACTATACGTACGGCCATAGTGTGATTTCGGGGAATGTAAATTTAATTTGTTTCGATCAGATTTGAATATTTCTTTTCGAATTTTCGTTTCAATTTACATATCCCGGAATCTCACTTAACAGAACCGAAAATTACAGTTTGCAAATTATGTAATTTTGATGCAATTATAGTAGAATGCATTTATGCAAGAATGCCGTCATACAGGAAATAAGATTGGACTGGTCAAGAGGATTTTGGACAAAAATTTTTTATTGTTGCCAAATTAATGTTTGTTTAGTTGTCTAACTCATTAAAGTGATCTCGTCCAAGTGAATATTGTCAAATTCTGTATTATGGATACCGTCAACTGCGGTAACTTTGGCCCAAATTTCTCTGTTTCATGTCATGTTCAGCATCTCCATTCTTTTATTTTATTTAAAAAAATGAATATCATTTTTTGTTTGCTAAGAACACATGGAACCACACCATCATCATAAATTTGTCGACAATGACTTTTTTTTTTTTTTTTAATAAAAAAAGTGTTTTTGAAAGTTTTGGGTTAATATTACCTTGAATTGGAGTAACATTGGCCAATGTGTTAAAACGAATGTTATAGGGCCTACAACATGAAGTGGACCAATGTTATCCCATTGAAAAAAACGGGGAAGAGAGGATAAGAAGTTTAAATATGTAAAAAGACAGTAAATTAGCATATATTTTAATAAAAATTTATTACAAAACTCATAAATATCGCTTAGCGTGGATTGTCCAGGTCTGGGACTGGATACTGGTTTCTCTTAGACAGAAGTTTAGGTGGACTAATTTTTGCAACAATATCGTTCTATTGATATATCATAGAGTCCGGTCGCTGTGACCGATGCTAACACTTTAACTTCTTTTCCATACAGTCAACAACATAATCCTCCTTTGATTTCAAAAGATTGCCATTAAACAGCACAAGTACAAAATTTCTAACGTTACAGCAGGGCTTAATATGTACCAGAGCCCACCGGAGCTCAGCTTCGGCACTTCTCTGTTTTCCGTAAACATTTAAATATTAGTTTAAATTCACCGGAGCTCATAAATATAGGGCTCCGGAGTCCAGTGCAATAGCTCTTCCGAAAAATCGATGCCTAAATTACCCTTAAGTTCAATTTAATTTTGTGACGGTAGGATACTTTTTAATTGGATCATTTATTATTTATTTATTTATTTATTTATTTTTGTTGTTATTTAGATGTCTACCCTGAAAAGAATATTTTATTTTGTTTTTATTCAACGAGTATCAGTTTGAGGTTTATAGCCTTCTACTGCGTACGAATATGGGAAAAAGTTAGTGATTTTTCTATTTATTTTTCATCATGAACTCTGTCCATGCCAAGGCGCTGCTCTGTACATTTACGAAGTCACTTTCATTTGTAAGTAGATATAATTGCTATGTATTGTTTGTTATTCTGATTGAAAGAAATTGAGCAGTATTTCGCCTTTTTCTATAAAAGCATCTAATCTTTCTTTTTTGTGTTAACACTATTTCCTAATCATAATTCTTAGATTATTTAATTGCAGAATTCTGCGATTAATTAACATTAAATTAGGCAACGATTTCTATTCGGAAGGCGTGATAAACTAAAAAGCGGGCAGTTAAGTATATGCAAGTACATATATTTAAAATTTTTATTTTACTAAAGATAAAAAGATGCTTTAAATTTTGCAAATAATATTAGAAATATGTATATGTGTGCGGATCAAAAGGAAGGCGAGGGGCACGCTACGGTTTTAGTACTGCAGAATTTTAGGGCTCCGGTACTTTTTTTGGTAGAAATTAAGCCCTGCGTTACAGTCATCTTTATCGATAGCTTTCTTGTATGGTTCAGTTGGAACCAATACACTGGATGAATTTTCAGAAAAATTATTGTTTGTACAAGCACAAATGTCTATTTTCATAAGTACACCCAAAATAAACAAAAACATTACCTCAAAAAACATCAATGTTTAAATTCAACAAAATAAGAAAAAGCTTTCCTTCAAGTATAACATTTTTTATGCATTGACAGAAAGTATATACAAAAATTTAAATGATGATTGGTTGGGCCAATGTTACCCCAAATGTTGGGACAAAGTTACCGGAACGCTTTTCATTTTTATCTCAGGAAAGACAACGCATAATGCTACATTAGGGCTTGATCTACTCTAATGAGGTTATAATAACAATATTACCAAGGTCGAAATGAATTAATTTACAGCTTGGCAGACAAAAGTTGTAAGAGTTAAATTCTCACCGTCTTCACACGTTTTTGTTTGACTGGTGCTGCCACGGTGGAAACTTGGCGAATTTCTTACATTGAGCTGCCAGCCTCAAGCTAATGCTACCACCTATATTTTGAAACTAAACTCAAGAGATGTAGAAAATATAGCAGATTTAATCTTTTTTCCCTCTTAAGCCAAAGTTACGCTTAATGGGCCTAAGTTACCCGGGTTGACGGTAGTGATGGTTTGTGTAAATACATGAAATGCATCTAAGCTAAGCATTTTCGGAAACATTTCCGAGTACATTTTATAGTGCATTAACCAGTTTTCTCAACAAGGAATATCGGATTTTCGGATGCTATCAATTGCCAACTAAATCTTTTCATGTTTAGTAAACATGTTTTACAGACAAACCTGATAAATTAACAGAATTAATATAAACATTAAAATTTATATTATGATGTTACACTTGTAGGTATTAGTTTAAAACTAGAACGCCTGGAAATTTTACTCAAGTTTCATAAAAATATTTGACATCAGAATTTTTATTTAAAACTGTTTGACTGATTTATTTAACATAAATCTGCGTGGTTTAAATTTAACTTATTTTATGAAAGAATTTCTGGTTCCAGTTGACATTTAATCATATGTTCGGAGTCGAATCGACTCCTTCCGGGCGTTCTAGTGTTAATTATGCAGCTGAAGCTGTTGCATTAAGAACTGATAGCATCCTAAAAACCGATACTTTGGTTTGAGAAAACTGATTAATGCACTATACAAACTATTCGGATGCGTTTCCGAAAGTCAACGGCAGCCAAAGAAACTTTGTTTTTAACCCTTTCGGGTCTGGTGCGCCATCAATAGTACATGTCTTTTCATCGAGTATTATTTTGTCTTAATAATTACTTTTGTTACTATCTACATATAGTAATGATAGCATATGGCTATGCATTTCTTATTATGACTTTATTTATGTTTTGGCATTTAGTAATAACAATAATAAGTTTGCTTAATTCTCACCTCGTTGGCGATTCCTTTATTTTATACATATATTTCACTCTTTAAATTTAAAATATAGGTTACTTTTCTAAACGAATCATGTGTGATAAAACGCAAAAAAAAAAAAAAAAAAAAAAAAAAAAAGCATTAGAAAGTTGTAAGATCTGTTAAACCCTGTTGTAATACGATATTTTCCAAAAGTCTCCAAAACCTCTTCCTTAAGCTATTATTATATAAATATGAATTGAATAGTACACAAAATAAGTACATTCGTTAGATTTCAGACAATGAGATAATCTGTAAATTTCAGTAAATCTACTTGGTTAGCTACGATTGACATTATTAAAGTAAAAGTAATTTTGTTCTCAAATTTGAAAAAAAAAAATGGAACCCGAAAGGGTTAAGATACACATACGTTTTAACGCCTGAATTAAATTATTATTCAAACTAATTATGAAACACTAGACAGACATGGATACATTAAAAAACAATTAAATTAAAAAATATGCATAAAAACATTTAAGGGGACCTTCTTACACTGTAAAAAAAAATTTGTAAAGTTACTAAAATTTTTCTAGGAAACTGGGATTCTAGGAACTTTTTATGTAACGGCAACAAGAAAAATTCCTGTAACAGATGCTGTTACAGAAATTTTTGCTGTTGCCGTTACATAAATAGTTCCTGGAATCCCAGTTTCCGAGAAATATGTTAGTAACTTTACAGATTTTTTTTTACAGTGTACATTAGGAGACAAAAAAAAAAAAAAAAAAAAAAAAAAAAAAGCTCTTTTTTATGATTTTTTTTGTAAGAAAACTGCATGATGGATCTTTTTGAAATTTTAACAGTTTATTTTACATATCTTAAGGTATACACAAGAATTTTTTTTATTAGATTTTGTTACTTCTACTATAAGTTATAAACAAATATGTTCAACTGCTTTGGAAAATTTCGTCTGGACGGTGGGCTCATAGCGCCTTGTAGAATGATCTGAAACACAAAAATAATTTTTTTTCGTAAATTTCGTGAGCATAGCATCTAGTTAAATTAAAGGAACCCATAAATTTATTTAAAAAAAAGTTATGTAATGGCTGATTAAAAAATAAATCTTGTTAAAAAAATTCGTTCTTATTTGTTAATAACCTTTTTTTTAAATAATTTTGGTAAAAGCATTAATTCATATCGAAGGCAATTAAATAAGCTTTAATTTAAAAAAAAAATCAAGATGATCCATTGAGTAGTTTTTTAAAATCTTGCCCACCGTATCAAAAAATGTGGTCGAACATATTTGTTTATAACTTAGAGTAGAAGCAACAAAATCTAATAAAAAAAATTCTTGTGTATACTTTAAGATATGTACATTAAACTGTTAAAATTTCAAAAAGATCCATCATGCAGTTTTCTTACAAAAGAATCATAAAAGAAAGCTTTTTTTTCTCCTAATGTAGAAGGTCCCCTTAATTAAAAAGCAAAAGCATACAAAGCAGACGTTTCGCTGTGCATCGCATAGCCTCATCAATCAACAATAACAGAGCATCGAACGCGCTATAATAACGGAAAATAACGTAATACAACAGGATGTATGAGAGTGTTACAAATTGCTAATGTTTTTTGCGTTTTATCATACATGATTCTTTCAGAAAAGAAACATATATTTCAAATTCAAAGAGTGAAACATATGTATAAAATAAAGGAACCGCCAACGGTGCAAAAAGAATTAAGTAAACATTTAGTATTATTATTATTACTAAATGGCAAAACGTAAATGAAGTCATAATAAGAAAGGCTTAGCCATAAACTATCATTTCTAATATGTAAAAAATAACTAAATAATTGTTACAGCAAAATAATACTCGATGAAAAGACACGTACTATTAATAGTACACCAAACCCGAAAGGGTTAAATATCAATATTTAAATTTAGTTACAGTATTTACATTTAAATAATGAAACCTAACTTCACCGATATATACAATGTATGCTAAACGCTATATTATACTGCATAAAAATGAACTTTTGCTCTTTTTACAATATTATTCCTTTTATAAATATATATTTATAAAATAAAAGGTAATTGGAAATGTTCACTTAAAATTTCAGTCATATCCAGTGACAAATAATTACATATTGTATTTATTTTTTATTGTTTGTGCAGTTTTAATGAAGTAAAAACTTTACAATAAAAGCTATATTAATTATATTGTATACACATATTTTATTGTTTAAATTTATTAACATTTTTTGTCGCAACATATTTTGATGTTCTCACGCTTACAATCAGCAAAGAGAAAATTCGGGTCAGAGCTGGACGTCTGCACGGGTCGAATTTCTAGGACTAGGTTCAGCTCAGCCCGGCCCACACGAAAACTCTTTTGGCCAGATCAGTGTAAAATTAAAATTTCGGACAAAAATAAGAAAAAACAGATCTACCCCGGCCCATGAAATAAATAATTAGATATGATAGGTCGGGTCAAACTTTTTCAGTATATTATAGATTATGTCTCTTCAAGACAATTACACAACATCAACCTTAATTTTTATTTAGAAACTAAAGACTTTTCAACATTCAAATAAAGATTCATTAAAAAAATTGACGTAATTTAGAATAAAATACAAATGAAAGTTGTATAATAAAAATATATTTTTGAAAATATTTCTTTGTAATTTATTATGGCTGTTCCCAAATCCAAAGGAACTAGTTTCTGACACATTTCTGAATTAATTATTGACCAGAAATGTTTAAAATGGGCATGTGTTCTTATTCAGGACCTTCGTAATCGAATGGTGTTGCCCATTTTTTGATAAAGGCAAAAGATCTATCAAAAATACTGTCAAAGTCAGCATTTTAAATAAAATTTCACTAAGTGATAGCCCGGAAAAGAAGAAAAACCTTCCGGCAAATGACAAGAATTTCTATAACTCAATAAGTAATTTATTTTACAAAATATGGAAATTAATATTCATTTCCAACCGTTTCAATAGTCCGACTTGGCAACTTTATACCTTTACAGTTGAAAATTAGTAAGAAAATCTGTCAGAAAGTCTCACGTTATTGAGCAGGGAATTTGAGAACCAACCACCTTAAGGTTGTTCTGAAAAGGTGTGCTCAACAAGCGCGAAACGTTTTGACACATTTACAAATTCATTTTTTAGCAGGAAGATATAAAATTGTAAGATCCGACTATAGAAGCGATATGGAATCGAATTATGTTTTTCATTTTTTGATGAATAAATTACTGATTGAGTTATAAGCGATTTTGATCACGTGACATACACATTTTTCACCCTTTCTTGAGTGGTTAGTCTTCTTTCGCGCGGAAATTCGGTTCAAAACACCCCCTTTGACACTATTTTCTGAGAGATCTATTGCAAAGAATCTGAAAAGATGCGTTTGCCCCCCCCCCCCCCCCAAAAAAAAAAAAAACGTAAAAAACAGTTAGATTATATAGTTTCTGAACAACAACACTTGCTAATTTTAAGCATTTCCCAACAAAAATAAATTAAAACTTATGTCATAAAGTTGCCCTTTTTAATTTGAGAATTTTGCCCTTAATGTATATTTTCAATGATTCCATCAACGGAAGTTCATTATGGTTATTACTATTTTTGAAAAACATACTGCCTGCCTGACACATCCTGCAAATAATTAATTCCAATTCTGCTATGTAGAAAAAGAAATTTGATCCTGGTATAATCCATGTTCATGATATGTCCATGTAAGCTTGACACAAGTAATAACTCATTTTCAAAAGTACAAAGTTGGCAGATTTTGATAAATAAATTAATTAGTGAATTCTAAGTGATTTTGGTCGAATGATAACCGTTTTTTCGCCTCTCTCTGACTATTTTTTTCCCTCCGAAAATTCGATTTAAAACGCCCATTTTGATGGTATTTTCAGAAAGATCTTTTACGTTTACCAAAAAAAAAAAAAAAAAAAAGACTGGAAAAGTCTTTCGATTACATAATTTCTGAAAAACAGCACCTGCCGATTGATGTATTCATGACTGAACATTGGGATTCTGTAATTGAGCGCTTGGCGATATCTCTTCGTTTCAACGCCAAGTAACACTCGCGAATGCCCCTTTAATAAACCCCTCTCCCTTCACAATCTCTCATCTTGATCTTTGGGGAGAAAACAGCTGGGAGGCAGTAATTATACCGTGCCAGGCGATGCTACACCCTTTCTGATACCGGAATTCCGCCAAGCTTAAAAAGAAAAAAAAACCGCCAAGGCCCCTATAGTGGAAAAGTACCAAATTCCCTATTATTTTGCACTAAATACACCGCAGTTTGTACTATACGCAGCGGGGGGGGGGGGGGGGGGGAGGACAAAAAGTTTAAATATTAAATTTTAGAATTTCTATAAAGTACTTGTAAGACTAAAAATTTAAGACCGAAATAAATTTAAAATAAGACTAAAAAAGAGCTGTATGACAAAAAAAAAAAAAAAATGTATTTTTTTAAGACATGTTTTCGTTAACATTCACAAAAGGGTAGAAAATAATATATTTAAATGAACTAAAAAGTAGAAAATAATTTTGGGGCCAGGAAAGAAATATTTTTATTTTCTCATGTCCAAGAAAAAAATGAAAGCGTGGGCGTCAACTTAACATATATATACGTATATAATATCTATAAAAGCCGTTCTTTGTGTGTATGTTCTTTATACAAATCTTCAATTTTAGACGGATTTGCACGAAACTTTTTGTACATACGTTTTAGAACGTGGAAAAGATCACTGTCTACTTTAAAAAATCATCAGACCAATATTTATCCCTTTTTTCTATCGTCTTTCATAATTTAACATTATAGAAATGTCTCATTTATTTATTTATTGAATAACAAACATACGACTTGTGTGCTTGACATGAGAGCCCGCTTATAAGTCGGAGACAAGATAGCACCAGGAAATATTACAACACAAGAGAAATACACCCTGGGAGTTCCACACAAAGTGTGTGTGCAATGGAACCAGCGGGAATCGAACCCACAAACTCTTACGCACAAGCGATTAGCTGACTGGTGCTTTGATCATTCAGCCACAGAGCCCCGAAATATCTCCTTTTAAATTTTCAAATTCAATAGTTTCTTTCCTGTTGCCACACATCTAAAAAACTGCTCAATAATTTTCAGACTCGACCGCTATATTTTTACATTTTTGAAATCGACGTCATTCTAATCAGAAAATGAAAAATTTTCCTATATATATGTAAAATCTTTAACTAAACACGTGTTAAAATGACGTAGTATCCAAGTACTTGAATGATTTTAAAGTTAAAAAATCTATTTTAATACAGGAGTTTTAATTTCAAGAAAACATTTTAGGAAAAGGAAAAAAAAAAAAATCATTTGCTAGATATGACGTCAATTTCTGTTTAACTGACATTACTATCTGATGATGTTTTATTCTGAAGAGAGACTCTTGATCTTCTGAAACTAATCCTTATTATTACCATCCATAAAGTTGAAAATATATTTTTAAGACACGCGAATTTAAAATTTCAGTAAATGCTAGGTCATTTGGGTGTATTTATTGCTTTTCTCCGCGTATTGTCAGAAAAATCATATACTTCAGTTATACTGTGGCAGCCGCAGAAAGGCAAGGGAGAAAATTCTTCGTTCGGAATGGCAGCTGGCCAGAGCCGTTGTCATAGCAGCGCAGACGAAAATGTTTACATTGGTTTTTGTGTGTTCGAATAAGAAGAGTGTCAGAATCGACGTTTATCAATGTTCTACGAATAAAGGTAGTAAAGAGTTTTTAAGTGAGTGATTATATTATACGAGCGACTCACCACAATGGTGACCATGGACTGTTCTTATATAGAGCATCAGCCTTCCTAGATGAGTTGGAATGTTATCCGATCATCTTCATCTTTCAAAGAATACATCGTTCTACAGCGGCTCGATGGAAAGCAGATAAGTTCTTCTGAGTCATTTTCCTGATATTTTTTCTGTTATTTTATTAGAAAAATTTAACTCGCGAATTTATTTTGGTTTGATTGTACTATTTTATATATTTATTACCATAAATCATGTCTAGTGTCGATGCTGTTCAAATTCAATTATATAACAGATCAGATCCTGCGCTATGGTTTGTGATGTGCGAAAGCACATTTGCTTTAGCTACCCCCAAAGCAATATCAGAATCTGTTACAAAATATAATTATATAGTTTCGCATCTTCCACCCGATGTTGCATCAATCATTCGTGATATTTTAATGCAACCAGATGCTACTGACCCTTATGGTGTCTTAAAAAAGGAATTAATTGCGCGCTCAGGTGAATCATCCCAGCAAGAGATACGACAGCTCTTGTCTGGAGAAGAACTAGGAAATCGGAAACCTTCAGATTTATTACGTAGTATGAAACGTCGCGCGGAATCCCTAAATGTTCCAGACAATTTAATGTTAGAATTGTTTTTGCAACGATTACCAAATTCTGTTCAGACAATTTTAGCGGCTGTTTCTGAATTAACCCTTGATAAAGCAGCGGAAATTTCAGATCGTATTTCAGAAGTTACCCCTTCCCCAGCTTCTGCAATTGCCGTGTCCTGCTCGAATGAACAGGCGATAGAGGGTAAATTATTGAAAGAAATCGAAAAATTAAATAGGCGCATCGATCAGCTTGCTGTTTCACGTGGTCAGTCCCCATACCGCAGAAACTGGAGTAAACCTCGAGGGCGAAGTAATAGTGATAATCGGGATTCAAGTATCTGTTGGTATCATAGACGATTTGGAAAAAAATGTAGGGAAGAAAAATGCATAAAGCCGTGTTCTTGGGCGGGAAACGAAACCAGCAAAGAGTAGAGGCGACTTATTCTTTGCCTCAACAGTCACGTCGCCTGTTCATTAGAGACCGGACTACAAATGTTTCTTTTCTGGTCGACACCGGTTCGGACGTGTCAATCCTTCCTGCCAACAATGTACAAAAACGGAATCCACCCGTACAAACGCTTTTGGCTGCTAATTCTTCCCCTATAAATGTTTATGGTCAACAAACCCTTTCTCTAGATTTTAAGTTAAGACGAAAATTTAATTGGACTTTTCTAGTGGCAAATGTTAGTACACCAATTTTGGGAGCAGATTTTCTCCATAATTTCGAATTGGTTCCAGATCTCCGCCACAAATGTCTAAGAGATTTAAAAACAAAATTTGAAACAACAGGTCACATGAAGTGTGCATTAATTCATTCAGTAAAAACAATCAATATTGATAATATATATAATGAACTTCTTAAACAATTCCCATCTATTACAAAATTACCAGATCCCAATCAGCCTGTCAAACACAACACAATGCATTTTATTTCAACAAAAGGACCTCCAGTTGTGGCAAAACCCCGCAGGTTGGCTCCGGATCGCCTGAAAATTGCTAAAACAGAATTTCAAAATATGATACAACTCGGACATTTAAGACCTTCACGTAGCAACTATGCATCACCTTTGCACATGGTTCCAAAAAAGGGAACTTTGGAATGGAGACCTGTAGGTGATTATCGTGCCTTGAATGCGCAAACCAAAAAAGACAGATACCCGATACCATGTATAGCTGATTTTACTGCTAATTTACGTGACACTAAAATTTTTAGTCGACTTGACCTCATCAAAGCATATCATCAAATACCAATCAATCCTGATGATATTCCCAAAACAGCGATATGCACACCTTTTGGATTGTTCGAAAGCACACGCATGCAATTTGGCTTATGCAATGCGTCTGCAACATTTCAGAGATTCATAGGTGAGGTAATACGTGATTTACCAGGCGTCTATGCTTTCGTTGATGATATACTCATAGCCTCTAAAAATGCCGAGGAGCATTATCATAATTTAAAAGCACTATTTTCCAAATTAGCAGAATATGGTTTGTGCATAAATGTATCCACGTGCACATTTGGTAAACCTACCATTGATTTCTTAGGATTTCGAATATCTGAACATGGTATTCAACCACTTCCAGATGAAGTTAAATGCATAATCGATTTTCCGCAGCCCACAACCTTATCTCAACTTCGAAGATTTTTGGGTATGTTTAATTTTTATAGGTCTTTCATATATCAAGCTGCACACGTACTTGCGCCTTTAGTGAAATTGTTAGAAGGCCATACAAACAAAAAGAAATCTCGTTCCCGTGTTCCTAAAACAGAACCCCTTAATTGGAACGAAGATGCTGAAAAAGCTTTCGTAGCTGCCAAAAATGCAATATCTCAGGCTGCTCTTTTACGGCACCCTATTCCAGGCGCTCAGTTGAGTATATGGGTTGACGCCTCAGATGTCGCGATCGGCGGCACCCTTATGCAGTTTTATCAGGAACGTTATGAACCTTTAGCATTTTTTTCCATGAAATTAAACAACAGTCAGCGGAATTGGTCAACATATGACCGGGAATTATTTTCTATTTATTCGGCAATAAAAAAATTTCGGCACATGCTAGAGGGGAGAATTTTTCAAATTTATACTGATCAAAAACCGCTAATTTATGCATTTAAGCAAAATCCCCATAAATGTTCGCCGCGGCAATCACGCCATTTAGATTACATTTCCCAATATTCCACTGACATTAGACATGTACCAGGTTCCGAAAACATTGTTGCAGATTGCCTCTCAAGAATTGAAATTGATTCTATTTCAAAATCTCCAATCTTAAATTTTGAGGAATTCGCAAAAGCTCAGGAAAATGATTCAGAGCTACAGAACCTGCATAATAGTACATTGCTCAAATTGGAATTGAAACCTTGCCTCATTTCTGATTGTAGCCTACTATGTGATACTTCAACAGGTACGCCTCGACCCTTAGTTCCTAGTTTCTTTCGTCGGCTGATATATGAACATTTGCACAACCTAGCCCATCCAGGCATAGCAGCTACCACAAAACTAATTTGTTCCAGATACGTATGGCCAAATATGAAACGAGACATCAAAAACTGGGTTCGTGGCTGTGAGAAGTGTCAAAGATCAAAAATACAGAGGCACACCAAAGCACCTCTTGGCACGTTCTCTCTTCCTGATGCACGTTTTTCCCAAATACATATAGATATCGTAGGTCCCTTGCCTCCATCTGACGGTTTCAGCTATCTTTTAACGATGATTGACCGATTTAGCAGATGGCCAGAAGCCGTACCTATATCTGATACACAAGCTAAAACAATTTGTAGTGCCATATTAAAGCATTGGATATCAAGATTTGGTTGCCCTTCGCTCATAACCACGGATCAAGGCCCACAAATGCGATCAGCAATATTTGATGAATTTACGAAAATGATGGGAACACAGAAGATCCGCACAACGGCATATCATCCGATATCGAATGGCATTATCGAAAGATTTCATCGACATTTAAAGTCATCCATCAAAGCTCACGAAACCAGTAGGTGGACTGAAATATTACCGATAGTTTTACTAGGCATTCGCACAGCAGTGAAGGAAGATATACAAGCTTCTTGCGCTGAGCTTGTCTACGGCACTACGTTGAGATTGCCCTGTGATATGCTGGATGAATACAAGATCCGACCTTTCAACGATAACTTCGTCACGCAACTACGAAACACCATGCGGCAGTTAAGTCCAGTTGCTACATCATCTCACTGCCAAGAGAAGTTCTATATACACCCTTCCTTGACATCTTGTTCACACATCTTTCTAAGAGTGGATCATGTACAACCTCCATTGTGTCAACCATATACTGGTCCTCACAAAGTCCTAAGTAGAACTGGGAAAACTATAACAATCGAGCTTAATGGTCGTAAGTCTACGGTATCAATAGATCGAGTGAAGCCAGCTCATTTGATTTCTACTTCAGACTTGTCCACGAAAACTGTTCCAGAGAACTCTAAGTTAAAACTCTCTCTTAAAGCGGACAGTAACCCTGACCAAACAAAAACTGTCACACGTTCGGGCAGACATGTCCATTTTCCTAAAAAACTGGCATCTTATATTACTTACTGAAATTGTTGATAAATTGTTCATTTTGCATACTACACATTATGCCTATATTTTGTTATATATTGCAATTTTATTTCATGTAAATATCCTTGTAATTTTTCTCCACAAGCGTGGATTCTGACACAGATAGTCAAAAAAAAAAAAAAAAAAAAAAAAAAAAGTATACACTTGTATATCGTTTCTTCGGTACCCTACGTCACTGGGGGGATACTCTGTGGCAGCCGCAGAAAGGCAAGGGAGAAAATTCTTCGTTCGGAATGGCAGCTGGCCAGAGCCGTTGTCATAGCAGCGCAGACGAAAATGTTTACATTGGTTTTTGTGTGTTCGAATAAGAAGAGTGTCAGAATCGACGTTTATCAATGTTCTACGAATAAAGGTAGTAAAGAGTTTTTAAGTGAGTGATTATATTATACGAGCGACTCACCACAATACTTACTGAAGAAAACAAGCATTCTGGTTTTAAAAGCTGAAGCACATTACTATAATTACGTCAAAATGACCTGTCTTTCCCTAAAATTCAATTTGGTGAGATTTAAAATTAAATTTAAAAAATTGAGGCTTTTCATAAACGTCAGGTTAAGCATTATTGCATGTTAATATTCTGTAAGCAAGTTACATGTCAAGAATTCGCTAAAAACATGAATGGCGTTATAGTACCTTTGTAAGCAATAGGTTCCATAAAAGGTATAAGTTACATTTGTTAAAGTACGCCAAATATCGAAATCCGTTCTCAAGAATTGAAGTTATATGTACCAAGAACAAAATTCCCATTTGCATTTTATATACTTATTAGATCAGATTATTTTGAATAGTTTGATTTGATATCTATAAGTTTGTTTTCTATAAGACGTTGGAACAATCGAATGTGCGATTTTTATTGGTTAAATTGCAGTAAAAGGAAAATTAATTGTTGTGTTAGGTTGTTGCCACCGAAAATATGATGACAGAGTTACCCATAGACATGTCTTTTCTTTATACTATTGCATTAAGAGTAAACGGGTTCATCTTTCGTAATCGGGTTGCACGCACCTTTAAAAATATCTATGCTTGAAAATTATTTTAAAATCCATTAAAATCAGAAAATTCAGATACAATTTTCAAACAAATGTCATTTGAAAGAACTTTTTTTATTCGACATTGTAAAACGTGAAATTGTGTGATGTTTAGAAGTTAGAAAAATTGTAATAAAGGCACAATTTATGGTAGAAGTCGTTGTCATCACCAGTATGATGTCAGTGTTTTTACTTTATAATGTAGATATATGCCATGCAAACGAGACTTTCACTAAATGCTGTGCGATTTGGTGGATTTTTTTTTCGTATTGCCAGGAAAATCATATATTTTTCTCTTACACCCGCCAAAAAAAAGCGCATTCTGTTATTAGAGCTCAGGCATTTTACTGTGGTTGCGCGACAATAACGTCATCTCTTCTGATTGTCTTTTTAACGATTTGTGGATGGGAGTGCACAAATTTCAATTGTTGTGATTTCGGTATTATTTCATTTTAATTTATTTTACCTGGAAAAGTCGTAATAATTGACACGGGCGAAGCCTGGTAGTTCTGCTAGTAATATCATAAAAAAAGTTAAATTGCATTGACGCATTTGTAATGAGTAAAAGGAATTGATATGGATGAAATTTCCAGTTATACTGTCATTTGCAATGGCGGTAAGTCACAAGAACCGTTTTCTACAGTTGGACTGTGTGAAGGTGATTTGTGTACCCAGGTTCACAAATGAGTAAAAAACTCCAACACAATACTTTAGGAGACTTAAACTTTTTATTATAAAGAACCTTTAAAAGGAGGGCCGTGAAAATACAGAGAGACGGGGAGAATTTCGTTAACTGCCCAGCGGCAGAAGCCCACAGCGGGGCTTAATTACAGCCTACATAGCCCTAGGTCAGGAGCAAAAGTGAGTAAGATTTTGTTACGATTACTTACACATTGGCGAACATAAGATAACCATATGTAAGATATTTGGCGAAAAACAAATCGGGTAGACAAAGCAATCAAGAAGTTTTACATTGAATTAAATTATACGCCATGGCGTGTTTATAGGCTTACACGTAGCAAAACTCCTGTGGCAAAGCGGGGTGACTGAAGAAATAGCTAACACGTGATATTAGATGTACGTTACAGATTTAACGAAAGCTGAAATTAGTCAGCAGGGGCATATGGCTTTTATCTGAGAAACTAAAGAGTGGGAAATAATAGGAATGCAAGCCAAGAGGCTGAGAAAATATGCATTACATATTGTCGGCTGCGAGGCGAAAGAAATTCACTTCTATTTTATTCTTTTATTTTATCTCAACGGAAAATCACTGCGGTTAAGATATATTTCTATCCGTGTGAAAGTGAAAGAAATGACTGATAAATGATGCATGCATTTAAAACGTACTTTTAAAGTATAAATGAAACTTACAGTAGTGTGAAGGGGAGGGGGAAGTCAATGAATACCGGAAATACATAGGAAATTAACTATAAAATGTCAAATTTAAACTGAATATTTTATTTGAAGGGGGGGGGGGGGGAGAATAATGACAATTTATAATGAACCAGTAAAGTTAAATGTTAGTTTTTGAGGGGAGAAGAGGTTAAATGAATATATAACGGGAAAGCCGTTATAGACTGTATTTAAAAGAACAGTTTTTTCTCATGTAAGTACAGTAGACGCTCGATTTTACGAACCTCTTTTTCACGAATTATTCGTTTTTAAGAACTGAAATACTTGTCCCGACCAGCATCCCATTGAACTAATATTACTCCCATTTACGAACTTTCGATTTTACGAACACATTATATGAGTCCCATTCGATTTTACGAACACATTATATGAGTCCCATTGGGTTCGTAAAATCGAGCGTCTACTTTATTTCAAGATGTAAGGAGGAAGGGTTAAAAATGTATGTCGAAGATACTGAAGAGCAAGGTCAACATTTAACAGAGTTTTTACAAAAAAAAAAAAAAAAAAAAAAAAAAAAACATCGCATATCCTGAAGTTTTGTGGTCAAATTTTAATTTATCCTTAAATTGCATTTTTAATGTATTCCTTACATACATAGTTTTTCATAAACGTATTTCGTTTTTAAAATGTGTTTCTTTCGTCTATCACTGCGAATCAAGCAAGAAAAACACATTATTGTTCATGTGTTACATCTTCTTTATGTTTCATTTTCCATCATTTTTGACTTTCTAGTGTTATTTATTTGCCTTGTAAGTGTATTTTTATCACTTTTAGCAAGTATTAACTTAGTTTAACAATGTTTTCATCAAGGAACTCCAAAATACTTACGATGAAAATGTATCAAAATTAGCGCTTTAGAGAATAGCAATATTACTACAATGCGGAATGCAACTGCTTCTTATCTGCAAAATTCATTGTCTGCATCTGAGAAGTTGTGCGTTATATAGAGAATTTCGTTTTGCAGATCTCCTACTGTACCATGTTTTTCGGAAGTTTAAAGGGTTACAAGAAATGTGACAATCATTTGCCATTTCTATTTAAAAATACAGCAGAACACCGCTAATTCGAACTAATTGGAACCGGTGCCTGTATGGATTACAAAAAAATCCGGACTATCCAAAATTCCGATAAAAATAGAAAAGAAAAAGATGCGTGCTAAAAACAAATGCAAGTTATAAGTACAGTAAAACCTCGATTATCCGCGAGCGGATTATCCGCTAAGCGATTTTTTTTTTTATTCAAGCCAACAACCTTAATCAAGGAAAATACAATAAGCCCTACTAATAAATATAAACAGAAAAAGTCATGCATTCGAAAGTAATAGAAGAATATTTCTAGATCCGGTTGCCATGTTTGAAATATCAGATATAAAGTCTTGATGTCTTTTCTTGATTTTATTAACCAAACGTAAACACAGCAATTAAAATCTCTCTATTCTAAAAAAAGTAACTTACGCTGTCACCGCCGCCGCCGCCGGTTTTGAATTTTTTGTGACAGGAGGTCTTTCTCCGTTAATATTAAGAAAAATACTCCATACAAAAATATGAAAATCGGCGGTATTATAGAGAAATGTTTGATAAACACGCTGATGCAGACAGTTTTCAAATCGAATAATTATTTTAAGAGATATTTAATTCTAAAGTTGGACAAAATCGTTCCATTAAAGAAGTTTTATAGTAGCAAAAACTATACATGGGAATTAATTCATTTTTAGATCATTTTATACGTTAGAATTTCCGGGTGTGCAGACTGCATTCACTTTTTTTAATTTGACTCATTTTTTGAGGTTTTATTTCTATTTTAAATTCAAATTTTCAGCATTTCGAGAGATATTTTTTACTTATTTTAGGAAATGGTGTTAATTTAAACTATTGCCAACTGTATAAACAGCGCAAATAATAATGTTTGCTTCAAATTAAAAATTTATTTACACGTGACTATTATCAACAGAAAAAAAACCTTTCAAATTGGAATTAAATAATTACGTGTGAAAAGAAGGAACTTATTAAAAATTACTTCATAAATTCTATATTTACACGTAAATTTTATAAGGATAATGTAAAATAATAAATTCATTAACATGCGTTAGAAGTTTTAAATAGGAGAAATTACGTCACATTTACGTCACATTACACTTATTACGTAAAATGAACAAAAAGTAATATTGCAAAACAGTTTAAATTTAAAAATTGCGCGAGACATTAATTTGATATTTCGAGATTATATTAATAAGATTAATATTAATTTTATTGAACGCATTTAGACTGCTTTCGAGCGATTATTTAGTAATGTAATAATAAAAAAAAAGATTACAAGCTGAAAATGAAGTGTCATCAACAAAAAATATGATTTGAAAGAGAAAAATCTGTGAAGCAGAAAATAAAGAAATTGCTTAAATGGCTTAGTTAAAATTCCTTAACCTTCTGTGTCGTTTCCGGCAAAAGAAGGCATTGGTATTTGTAAAATATATTTGCATTTTGATGTAGTTTTCTTTATTATATTAGCTTATTTTGAAATGTTTTACTGATTTTATTTAATCAAAGACGAAAACAGCCATTGTATCTTTTAACAGCAGCTGATTTTTCCTTAAAATTCTCCCAATCGAAGAAAAATGAATAGAAACCCATTTCTAGGGAGATCGCCACTGTTTTTTAAATTATAATTCAATCTTTCAAAATCTTTTTAAAGCCAATCAAATTAGCGTGCTTTTAGAGACTGCGGTGTCTGAACGGGGGGTTGGCGAGCGTAGCTCGTAAGGGGCCGAGCCCCCAGTATTTAACAATTAAATAAGACTATGATAAATTCCAGGAGAGCATATCAAGAATAACTTCATTTTCGAGATAAAAACTATTCCATATTAAAAGAAAAAGAATAGTTTACAATTTAGAATAAAGAAAAGGTGTTTTTAAAGCAAGAAGCAAAAACAAGTGACTGATTTTTTTTTTTTAATTTTGTAACTCAGCTCTTTTTGTTCAGTATGTCATTACTTCTTGTTTTAGTAATTTAGACGTAAAGAAAAGGTTTCTGATGTACTGCGCATATGTATTTTAAACGTTTTATTATGTTTTTTCTACACTAAAGCATAGTTTTTATGTTGAATTTTCTTTTTTTTTTCGTGTTTGCACGCTATTTTCAGTCTTTTTCGGGTTATCCGCGATTTTTGTTATCCGCGGTGCCCTTGCCACCCAATTCAGCGGATAATCGGGGCTGTACTGTACTCAGTAGTATAATAAACATCCATTTATCTGGTATCCTAAGATCCGGCATGCTGGATAATCTGGCACGACTTTCGGACAAAAATAACATTCCTTGTTTCATCGCTCCTGATGTTTATAATAATCCAATGGAACTTCCTAATGAGGAATTACGCAACAACCCATTACAAATAGTTCAAAATCGCGAATCTATAAATAGCTCAGTCACTTACGTCGACGAGGAGGGGAAAAAACACTTCTGTAGATAATTTGAGGAATCAGATTGTTGAAAGTAAAAATAATTTTTTATTATTTGAATTATATGCTTTTTGCATTTAAAAAAAAGAATTTTATACTGACTGGCAAACAAACTGATATTCGAGATTTTAAGATGTCTACTACGTTTAGGCCTACAATGCACGTTTTCGTTTTATATTCGTGTACATTATGTTGTACTTTTACATTATTGAGGATTTTTTTTTTTATCCTATTCAAGTTGTTTAAAGAATAAAAACATGCTTTACTGTTTTGTTTAATTTCACTTCTACATGTTTTTCCCTACATTCATCCGGAAATTTTCGTAAGTTAATCTTTTCAGTTAATCTGTTCAAGTATAATTTTCGAAAATAAAATCGGTTCGGATTAGCAGGGTTCGGATAAGCGGGATTCTACTGTAATTCTTGTTACATGATTTAAATTTAAATCATTTCCTGACTGTGTTTAAACTATCCCAATGCTGAGAATGAAAATGCGTAAAATGTTATCATAACTATAATTTTTATTGTTTTTCTTTGCAGGTGATTTTTACTGCGCAGCATCAGACTTGGTCTAACTTCAGGGGAGATATTGCTTTAGACGACATCGAATTGACGCCTGGAACATGTCCCGATGCAAAAAGTAATTACTGTTATACTTTTACATGATTTAAAGGGGTTTCAGAACGTCAATGAAAAAAAATATGAACGCTTTACTTTTTAAATTATTAATTGAATTCTAACATATAATTAATTTTTAAAAAAAGATCAGTTTTTCAATTGATTTTTAGAAAACTCCAAATTGCCAAAATTAGTTACTAATTTCAAAATGCTATTGTTATTTTATTTTTAAAATTCTTTGCCCTTTTTATGTGTTGTATTCTAAATTCTATATGATACTTCTATATTCTATCTTGTAATTCTATATGCTGTATTTTTTATATATTGTCTATTAAAAAAAAGTCTAATAGCCAAACATAGTTACTAATTTTAAAATGCTATTGTTATTTTATTTTTTTAATTTGTTGTTGTTTTTTTTTTATATGTTGCCCCCGTAATATAGTCAGCATGTTTAAATATTGGTTTTTGTTTAAGGATATTAGTTATATTAATTTTGGATAAAAATAATTTAAAATGAAAAAAAAAATGAAAATGCCATAGATAATCACATTTTTATTTTAAAAATAATAAAAATAGAACACTCTGCAGCTGTTAGAAAACCTACTATCCTAATATATTATTGTAAATGTTTTTATATACGTAAAATATTATTATATTAATACTACGGGGGTATATTAATACCCTTGCGAGCTACGCCCGCCAACCCCCGTTCAGGCTTCGCAGCATCTAAAAATATACTATTGTGCCCTGCTTTAAAAAAATATTACCAGGCTAAGGAAGATTGAACGATATTATCGGTATAAGAGCGGCTATCTTCTGCAATCGCGTTGCTGTGCTTTTCCGCTTGAATGGACATTTTTCGGTTACCATGGCCTCATTCATCGCTGTCGTAATAAATGACGTCTGTTTTCGGGATTGATAAGTAAGACCAGTTACACATTTGTAAATTAGCTTGTATAAAATAATTAGGTTAAAAATGCGGCTATCTTTCTGAGTTTTAAACGACGCTATGGACAATAGTCTTCCTTTAGGTTTGAGGTTAAAAAACGCCGTCTGCTTGGGAATAGCTTTCAGATTCGCGTATTGAAAAGCATTGTGTTTTCAAATTTTCTCTTATGTTTTATGTCTTGATCGAGTTTTAGAT
Organism: Maratus speciosus; assembly: GCA_963932465.1. Lineage (NCBI taxonomy): Eukaryota > Metazoa > Arthropoda > Arachnida > Araneae > Salticidae > Maratus > Maratus speciosus. The sequence continues at coordinate 414,109,464 of OZ010792.1, read as the reverse complement.
ATTTCATGAACAGGTATAGCGCATTCATGAATTCTTTTCTCTATTTTAATACGCCATCATGAATATTTTTACGTTATTTTTACAATGTATATTGTTTGCATGATATACTTTATTATTCCGTCGACTAAAAAACTATCGCCAAACTATAAGATTAAATGTCAGTAATGGATGATCGTAAATATCACATTTACTTGACATTAAACACGATACACGTGTTTGTTACGTCATCAAGGGATTTTTAATTCAACTTTTTATTAATAATTTTATTAATGTTTTACTAACTTATTTGTTCTTTCGTTATTAAAAAATAAAATTATGTAAGTTTGTATAATTTGGCGAAATTGGTCTACGGGATAATCAAGTAGTAGCGTTCGTATTAATTAACCCCTTGCCTGCGACGCCCGAACTCAATTCGGGAAACGCAAATGCGCCAAACTTGGAATGGTGACCTGAGTTCGGGCAAGAGAAAAATCGATGTTTCCATTCCGTGAAGCCCGAACCCAGTTCGTTCAATGCATAATATGTAATTTACCATTTTCCCAGTAGATGCCGATACTAAACAAAAAAGGTGTTGCTATCCAACGTACACTTTATTCACAAATTAAAAGATGATATAACATAAACACATGAATAAAATATATCTCAACGTTCCAGTTTAATCTTTAAAACCATCATCAGGCGAAAATACTCCTGATGATGGTTTTAAAGATTAAACTGAAACATTGAGATTTATTTTATTCATGTGTTTATTTTATATCACCTTTTAATTTGTGAATAAAGTGTACGTTGGATAGTAACACCTGTTTTGTTTAGTATTAGATAGTACAACGTAAAGTCCTTAATTATTATATTAGATGGCGATACTTTCCCGTGAAAATTTCGGCAGTTGCGCGCCATTTGACGGATTTTTGTAATTTTGCAGTTCTTCCCAAATTTCATTCAAACCAATAAGAGAATTTTTTTTTCCATTTTTGGCACGATTTTTACAAATATATTCCACAGGCAAGGGGTTAATAACAATATCCGAATTTTCTATTATGTATTTATTGAATAGTAATTAGTACAAAATAAATCGATAGTATTTTGCGCATACATTTACCTGTATTTATGCTGCTTCAAGTGATGTAATATATAAACAAATTTGCTTGGCGCACTACTATTATGCCATGTGACGTCAGATTAAAAGTCTCCGGAATAAAAATCATTTTAAATGTATGGATCGTTTTATTACATGATGTAATTTTCCCTATTAAATGCGTATCTAATGTAATAATTTATTTATTTTAATTCTCTTAAGATTCACGGGTTCATATATTTGTAGCGATCTCATCTCACATGATCAGTATAAAGCGAGTTACTAGCTTAGAGTAACTGGCTTGGCCTTTTGCTCGACGCTAACATTCTCGCCTCCTGATCATGAGATCCCTGGTTCGTATCCCATCGGCGCCATTCTCTCCTCATTGGCGGCCCGGACAAACACGCAAAAACAATCTTCAGCAACAATCATCTCATCTCATAACCAACAGATGGCAGCACTAAATAATCATCCCCTGCATCCAAAGCCTGTGTAACGCTCACAGCACAAAGCCTGTCATACTGCGCATCATACATGCGTACGACAGCATCATTCACGAGTGCATATCGCTCGTCAGACGTCAGCAATACGTCTTTCTCACTGAGGATGGAGTGTGTAGCGATCTCATCTCACATGATCAGTATAAAGCGAGTTTCTAGCTTAGAGTAACTGGATTGGCCTTTTGTTCGACGCTAACGTTATCGCTTCCTGATCATGAGATCCCTGGTTTGTATCCCATCGGCGCCACTCTCTCCTCATATTTTTTAACTTAAAAGCATTTGGAAGTATTATTTGAGCTTTTTAAGTATGATCTAATGTTCACTATTAAAAGTTTTTCACGTGAACAATTTAATTATTATAGGCACTTTAAATTGAGGCACTTACGATATTTAATGTTTGGACTTTTTAAAAATGACATAATTATCATCTTTAAATGCGTGTCGCGTGTGATAATTGTATTATTTTAAAGTTTTCGTACTTTTTTAATATTTATGTGTAAAGAGATTAAATTCTAATTTTAAAATTTTCTTTGTGTTTTTAAGATTACTGAGATCATTTTTTCTTTAAAATTGAAAAGAAAACATTTTTTTCAGTCTATGGAATTTGAAATAGACAGGCGATTTTTGTTGTCTAAAATAATTTGATTCCAGATGATCGAAATTTGAAAAAATGTTTTTATTTTCCTTAAAAACATAATTTAATCTCAATATTGTTTCACTATCAATTGAAATAAAAGATATTATTTCAATTATCAATTTGAAACTGATGAAAAAGAAGAAATCTAATAATCCCTATAATTTTCTCCTGTTCTCCCCTTAAAAAAAAAAAAAAAAAAAAAAAAAAAAAAAAGGAGTAATTTTGTTGCCATTACAGATTGTCACTACAGAAAGGTAATTAATATTAGAAAAAAAATTAATATTTCGAAAATTGATTCAAATCTTAAGATTCTATTACCAGTTTTGACATCTGTGGATCAATACGGATAATTGGGGTTAATTTCAACGTCAAAATTTTTATATTTTAGGAGAAATAGTCGTGAAATTTAATCAGTCGTTTCATAAATTCGTTTCATTAGGATTATATATATACAGGGTAGATATCATTTTAGTGTATTAATTTAAACAGAACAGTTGTCTTAGTTAGGATGCCTAGATATGAGAGTGGCGATATTCGATGCTCAGACTGTGCTTAGATTAGTGTTTCCAGGCGTCCCTATTTACGAGGGACTTCCCGATTTTTAGGGCTTCCAAGACCTATCCCGCGAAACCACTGCGCGAGAAGTATATTGTACTCAAATGTCCGAACTTTTGAGGATGCTTAAACGCATTATATTTCTTTTAGTACCACGCTATTAATTAGTCTGCGTCGAGTAGAAAATAATACAGTAAAACCTCCGAAAACGTAACTTGTCTAAAATGGAATTTTTTTAATGATATTGTACAGATATACCATGCAAATCTTAACTGAATATTTTCTGGTTCTTACTTATTCTGTTTTTATAGGTTTTACTGTATTTTGTTTAGTAAAACCTGTGAAAACGGAACCTGTCTACATCGGAATCTTGTTTTAAATGTACACAATTCATGATCTCTAAGGAAGGAATACAATGCAATTATTACTGTTCAATCAGAAACCTGCCCAAAACGGAACTTGTTTCTCTCCTTAGTGATTCCGTTTTCACAAATTACAGTACATTAAAACCTACTAAGGCGAAAATTCAAGTGATCAGAGAAAGATTTCACTTTAGACAGATTTCTGTATTAACAATTATTTGACATTCTTTCAGTAGGAACCGTACAATTTTTTTTACATTTAAGACAGGATTCCGTTTTCATAGGAACCTGAATTTTTTATGTTCCTACAAATCTCCTGCCTTTTACTGCATTTTTTTCTTCCGATTTAGAAAACGCTGTTCCGCATCCCCCCCCCCCCCCTCCTTGTTCCGCTTTCAGTGACGTCGGTCCTGGCACTTTGGTTGAAAACTGACTCCAAACAAATATTTGCTATGTTGAATTTTCTATTTTGATTGTATGTTATAGCTGTATCTCACAGTTAATTGTTTAACACTTGATATGTAGTGATAACATTTTCTAAGATTTATATTTAATAAGAAATGAAACATAACAACCGTTTGTTTGGAGTCAGTTTCCAATCAAAACATCATGCCTGACATCATACTGTAAGCCTTTATTGGACCTAGCAACACTAGCTTAGAAAAAAAGTTTGTCCAAACCATGGCAGCCCAGAAAATGTAAATCTACCAAAACTTGGCAATACTCACTAATGAGTGGCGACCGCCAAAACTATGGCAATGGCCGCCCAATGTTTTGTATGGTAGACAAAAATTGGCAATATTCGCCTACTAGAATACCCCTGTAAAAGTACCATGATGGGCTATTTGATGTTGATTTGGGTTTTAACCGTATTGAAGATGTGGTATTAAAATTAAAAGATGTATGCCGATGCGAAATAATTCAGCTAATAGTGTTAAAACTTTGAATTTAATACTGTAAAATGTGTGCAACTTTTTGCATATTTAATAGGTGGTTATTCATTATTTGTGCTTTGAAGGAATCAACTTCATTTTTAAGACTTCAGAATTTAATTAATCAGCCTACAAAATTTCGAGATTAGCCTCTGAGGTATTACCGTGTCGACTAAACCTGCTGGAATCATTATTCACATTAACGTCATCATCATCATTAACATCGTGTTTTAATTGTCATTAATATCATGTTTTAAAAATGATTTCTGTTCAAAAATTGTTTTCGAAACTTCTTTCTCTGTTATAAGTTGAATGTTTAATGTACACACCTGTACAATTTCATATTAATATTTTAGCAAGGAAGCTTTGTTGGTTCTATAAATAAATGCCATATCCGAGACCGTGCCCCTGTTGTATTTTACTTTTTCACTTCTCCCGTTACGGGTTAAGGCAACTTGCTACAAAATTTTTAGCAAAAACTTAAAATTTATCAGCCATTTTCAGTCTTTGACAGGATTTCTGAACTTTTTTTTCACAGAGGACCCATTTGTTTATCACAAAGAAGGCCATAGCTGCCCCAGCCTCCCCTTTAGAACTACAGACCTCTACATGAATTAGTAAACTCTGTTTGGGTTTAAACGTGCTTGCAATTAATTTTTATCTTATTTCACGCCGATCGTTTTAGCGCCTTTGTTTATCATAACGAAGCCATAGCTCCCTCAGCCTCCCCTTTAGAACTACAGACCTCTACATGAATTAGTAAACTCTGTTTGGGTTTAAACGTGCTTGCAATTAATTTTTATCTCATTTCACGCCGATCGTTTTAGTGCCTTTGTTTATCGTAATGAAGGCCATAGCTCTCTCAGCCTCCCCTTTAGAACTACAGACCTCTACATGAATTAGTAAATTCTGTTTGGGTTTAAACGTGCTTGCAATTAATTTTTATCTCATTTCACGCCGATCGTTTTAGCGCCTTTGTTTATCATAACGAAGGCCATAGCTCCCTCAGCCTCCCTTTTAGAAGTACAGACCTCTACATGAGTTAGTAAACTTTGTTTGGGTTTAAACGTGCTTGCAATTAATTTTTATCTCATTTCACCAACACATTTAAAACAAAATTTGCTCGTGATAAGAAACACCAATTTAAATTTAAGCTGCAATATGCATGCCCAACAAGTAACATTGCTACAAAACAAGATCGTTTTAGCGCTCAAGTGGAAGTTTTAAAAGCTGTTATAATCCTAACACGCAGAGATAAATACAAGAGATTTTTTAGATATGCATAAAATGTAATGTGTGGCATATCTATTACTTTAAAGAAATATAATTAGAACTACTTTCAATCATAAAAAAATTACAAAAGTGGAAGATATATAATTTAACTAAATCTCACTTGAAATAAACATAACAAGTTTTTTCATTCAAGCTCAACAACCCCATAAAATCTCTGCACAACCTCTTAGTTAAGAACTCCTGGTGCATAAAGTTTCATGTGTCACTCTGACATTAATATTTTAACGCTTTCTTGTTAAAAAAATTTGACTGTATGAAAAGACTAATTATATTATTTTATTATGTTAGTAAATTATCTGAGGTTCTATTAACTTGAACTTCGATTTTATTTTTCAGGAGAAGCAGAAACACTCTGCACTTTTGATAACTATGATTGCGGATACATCGTATCATCTCGTACTAATAGAATAAATTGGGAATGGAAAAGCACGAGAAGGGGCTCAACTTATTTTTCAACTAAACCTACCAATGATCATACGCTTGGGACTGGTTATGGTAAGTCAAAAACGCATATTGTACGAGGGGGTTTCCCTTCTTTGGGTACTGCTTATATTTCAGACAAATAATATACTGCGGACATAAAGAAGTAGGTCTGCTTTATTTTTAGGTAGATTTCGTAAGAAATGCTACCTGTTACATTCTCCCCTATGCTGGAATTTCTGAAAACTTTTTGCAGATCTACGTCGATCATGACCCCTAGAACCCAAAGCCCAGTTCAAAACTTTATCTGACCATCTACCTATCTATAAACACTTTTTTATGGACACGATAACTTCCATAATTCTGCACAAATCTCTTCCAAACTGATACATAAAATCAAGGGGTAGAAAATCTCAATAAAGTTCGTTAATAGGCAAAAACGGACCAAGGGGGTGGAAATAGAAAGTGGTTTTGAGAAAACCGAAAAAAACCCCTTAACTTCTTATTTATAATACTTATCAAATCATTTTAAAGTTATTATTACTTCTAGGAAAAGGGCCAAAAATTTATGTATAGCAGATTTTTGATAAAATTAAAAATGGGCTCAAGAGGCGAACAAAATACGGTTTTAAGGAGAAAAAATTCATAGCTTCGTCAATTCTCAAGATATTAAATTCACTTAAACTTATTATAAATCTTCTTAATACTATCTACAACTTTTATATTGACAAGTTTTTGATAGGACCAACTCTTACCGCAAAAAAATTTAGAAACATTAAAAAAAGGGGGGGGGGGGGGACGGTGAAGAAGAAAAAAAATTTATAACTTCGTCAATTCGCAAGATATCAAATTTGCTTAGTTTTATTATAAATCTTCTTAATATTATCTACAACCTTTATATAGACAAGTTTTTGATAGGACTCTTACAACAAAAACAAGTTAAGCAAAAATAGGGGTTCAAGAAAAAAATATTGTTTTAACATGATTCTGATAAAACCAGCTCTTACGGAAAAATAAAATTGAAAACTCGTTGTAGGCCGAGCCGGAAGGGATTTTTCTACAAAGGAAATTGTTGTGTTTGTTATAACGCTAAAATAAGCAAAAAAAAAAAAAAAAAAAAAGCTGCTGAAAAAAAAAATGCGTGTCCTGCGTATGGAGGAACTGTATCGCGACTCTCTTCAGTTCTTCTATGGTACCACAGAGTTTTCCCTTAAGAGACTTTTTCATTGATACCAAAGAGCCTTCCCCTGAGAGCCTTTTTCATTGATGCCAAAGAGCTAAGTAAACCAAATCGAAGTTTCTTCGAACCAAGTCGGGCCTTTAACCCCTTAATCGTCGCGCCTGGGAAGTGTTGAATACTTTTTTAAAATTCAGATTGTTTGATTGCCACCACTTTCTTCAAGTTGAAATATTCTCTTCATTTAATGGCAGATAAAATGTCGAGAGAATAAAGCCAACTGCATTCTTTTAAAAAACTGGTGGGAATAAAACAATCTGAATAAAAGAAAAGAAGCCTACACCGCCCGTGACAGTCACGGGCGCGACGATTAAGGGGTTAAAGCGGTTGGGCAAGGCGTTTTGAACCGAGCACGAGAATGTCACTGGTCCAGACACTTGCGGGAACATTTTACGGATTTCAGTATCTTCCATCACCCATGTTTGTTCATACTGCTCGAAGTTTTCACTTCTTCCTTTGTTCACGATTGAAAAAAATGGTCTGTTCTCCATAGATACCTGTCTCTTTGAAGCCACCTTTAACGTTGGAAAGTGTCATAGGTTTGTCCCAAACTGGAGAAAATATTCTTCCAAATCGAGCCTTTGTAATGAAGTCATGATTGGTTTGTTCCAAAAACAAAAGAACTTCTTGGTCTCAAAATTGCTCAAACGGCTCAAAACAGGATTTATCTAAAGGCTGCAGCTCATGGGTTGTATTAGAAGGTAAACAAAGTAGTAGAATGTCATTTATTTTCAGCCTCATCCACAACTGAGTAATCAAGATGGGACTCGACGCCATCAAAAATGAGAAAACAGCGCCCTTGTGGTTACATTTTGAAAAATGACTGATCCATTTAACAAAGGTCTGTGTTGTCATGCTTCCTTTTGGTGCCATTTCATATGCAGAACCTTCAATAAAATTATCTACCCCCTCTGGTTTCATTCTTTTACCTTTAAACAAAATCCTAGGGGATTAGTAGCCTCAGTTGCGCTGCCTCAGCAATTGTTACACTTTCACCATGCTCTTTAGCAATCAAATGCGCTCTTTTTTAGCTCTTTTCAGCATAAACAGTTAGATACAAACCGAATATATTAAATATTCATTCTGGGGATGTCACGAGACTATTGTCAATTAGAAGCATTCGTAATTTACTAAAAAATCATCAACAATATGTTTATTGAGATTTTCTACTCTGGCAGGATTCATTCGTTGACTTTTCCTCCTGGAAACATTTGGATTTCTTGTTAAAAATGCTTTCAACCGGTACTGGCGAGCCATGCCTTTTCTAAATGAGAAATTGTGGGTTATTTCATTTTCACTGCAAAATTTAAAAACACTGAGTTTAATGATTTTTAACGTAACAAGATAACCCACATCAGCAAGCCTAAAAATTCTTGTGGCGAGATCTTTGTCTTGGTCTGGTGTGAGAACTGGTTTTTCTACCCAATAATGATTTATAAGTTTCATTATTAACAATGTAACGACGAACAGTTTGTCTAGGAGTTACATACCTTTTTGAAGCAGCATTTTGCGATAATTTGCCCTTATTGCTCTCAAACACTCATTTAGGCTTTCCTGTCTCTAAAGGCCTCTTTTTGGGGATTCATAGTTCAAAACAAAAACGTGAGAGAATTTTAGAGAACGAGTTTTAGCTAAACTTCATTCAATTTTATGTAACCTAATTTATTTTAACGTTATTGTATTTGATTTCTATTGTGTTTACTTGGTATGTAATATATATTTTTAAAAGTTTATTGATTTGTTATTTAATGCCAGTAGTGTAATTAATTTTTAAACTGGTTATGTACGTAAATAAATAAATTTAGAGAAATTTATTTATATGAATGTAATATGGCCATACGTCTAGGTAATATGCCCACCTGCTTGGGCATATTGCCAACATTAATGAGTCTTAAAAAAGCGTTCGTAATTCTGTCTGAACACTCAGATATTGAAATTCATTTATACATTTAAAAGGACCATTAAACCAGCTAAAATATTATGTATAACAGTAAATACTTTGCTTAAATAAAAAAAGTAACAAACTTAACAGAGACAAATTTATATTATGACAACGCAACTACCAACAAATCAACAATGACTGACCTCCGTGCACATCATCAAAGATTGCAGGCAACGCGGTATTAAACAATGTTTGATACATTCAAACTACAAAACTACAATTCAAACTACATTCAAACTATTCTGACTTCCAGCGACTAGACTCAAGCGCCATCTTTTGATTTCACTGATATTAAGATTATTATTGCGAGTTGGCCATATTACCTGTATTGGCCATATTATCATCACTTACCTTATTTGATTTAGAGAAAATTTATATCTGTTAAAGGACAAAAGAAGTATTGTACATTTAAATATTTTACGGAAAAAATATCATTACAAACAAGGATTGACTCTAACATACCACTGATCTTGCAATTTACTCATTTGGAAATTCTAAAATGTTATTCATCACTGTTACTTTCACAAAGTTCTGAGAAATCTTCTGCATTTATGAAATTGTTGCAATGCTCGTAATTTTCAAGTGAGAGGAAATAATTACTTCTACAAATATCATTAAAGAGTTTGCTTTTTTTTATATTTTTCGCGTGACTTTTCCCGCCCAACATTTTTTTTTTCAAAAAAAGCATTTTTCTTTTGTGAAGGAATTAAGGGATCTTCTTATACACCAAATACATCCAAAATACGTCATTTCGTGATTAATAAAATAGGACGACTTATACGCCGGAAAATAGGGTAATTAAGTTTGAAAAAACAAGCATACACGCAGACACAGACACAGAAAAAAACCTCGTTACAATAAGAGAGAAAGCTATCTGTTTTATCGGACTGTTTCAGCAACAAATTTTTAAATATAGCATGACCACAATAAGAATACTTGTGATATTGGAAGCGTGTGCTATGTAGTATAATAAAGAAAATAGGTAACATGACATACGTGGTAAAGAAAACATGCTATTTACTGAAAACTTAGATTTTACTTGTTTTTCTTTTTCTGTTGCCACATTTATCAATGAGTGAATTCATCAAAAGTTACGTGGCTCGCAAGACAACTTAATTATTTGTAGGCGAATAATACTTCGAAACGCTTTTTCACTAAAAGTTTAGAAGATTCATTTTAAAATAAACTAAATAATTACCTTTAATTAGTCGTAATTTTAATGAGTTAAAATAAATTTTTTGTTTAATAGTTTAAATCTACTAATAAATATAAATATTGTTGCTTTTATTTTCATGTAATGTTAATATAATTTAACGCTATAATTTTTTGCTTCATATAGATACCGTGCACTATTTTAACATATTAGCTGAAAGGAACTATATGGTCTCTAAAAGCCAGTGGCGTAGAGTGTGTCGCAACCCAGTGGTGTCGCGTGGCGGAGATTCCGTCTCTCTTTTGTGTCCATCACTTTTTGTACTTTAATTTTTTATGCAATAACTTTTTGGTGTCTCTAAAGAATTAGCTCCCGGGGCAATCGCTCTCCTGGATCCTCCTTTCACTACTCTACTGGCACAATCACTTTTTTTAATTGCAACTTGAAGACAAATTAATATAAAGCATGCAATTTAGATAAACTGGTAGTAGTTCTACTATATATTTGTTGATTTTGATGTTATTTTGAGATCATGCATAATTTAAAAATTAATAATTACATTTTTTCACCTGAAATTAGATGCTGAAAAAAACACAATTGAAAAATTTTTGTGGATAATAACAAAAAAAAATAGCTTTTATTAACCCTTAAATGCCTGATTTTTCAAAAATCAATTTAATAATGTTTCCCGGCTTTCATTTTTTAAATAAATCATGGGAAAAATACTTTAAAAAATCATATTTTGTTTTAAGTATGGTTTACGGCTAAAAAACAGTTTGTTACTAATCGGCAATACTGGTCATTAACTGAAAAAATAATTTTATCTGATAAAATTCTATAATATTAAACACACAAGAATTTTCAGAACTATCATAAGAAATAAATTTTATTTGCTCAGGGCAGAACAAAATAGGGTATTTCGCAAGCTTCCAAACGAAACAAAAAGAACATGTTGCAACATTTGAAAAAATAAATCTATCTTTATTCTTAAACAACGCAAGTGTTGCCATCTACATGTTGAAAATCTATTTAATAATATTTTCAGAATGTACTTTATTGGCAACATTAGGCATTATAGATTAAATATTATTCTAATAGTATTTTAGAAGCCTAAATTGGGTATGTTGCCGAAAAGCAACACCCGGCATTTAAGGGTTAAAGAATATATCCTTTTCTAACTGTAATGGTTTCTTGGCATATCCTTTTCTAACTTTAATGGTTTCTTGGTATATCCTTTGTATGTTGGCAATCACCTTGTTGGGGAAAAAAATATGTGAAACAATTGTATCATTGAAATACCACTACAGACATACTGGCTTTACAAAAGGGAATATTTGCAATAAAACGGCGACATATTTCTTGACTCCATTACTACTATTGGTAAAGATATAGCCAATTCAAACAATATTACCACAATATTGTACTGCTATTTGATAGGAACAAAATAAGAGCACAGTTGTATATTTTTGTCTATATTTTCCAGGTGGATACTGGTTCAGCGGTTCATCGAGTACTAGTGGTGTAGAAACAGCCACTCTGAGCAGTCCGTCATATCCTGCACCAAAACAAACTCTTAACTGTCTCCACTTTTACTACTACATGAGTGCGAATGCTACTGACTTTTTAAGCTGGTTTCGAGCACCTACAAAAGATGCATACTTACAAGTATATGTCAATAATCAGCCGAATAACAGTAAGTTTTATTTTTCTTGATTATTGTCTATAACTTTTAACATGTTTAAACAGTTTAACATTTGCGTACGCAGGATTTTCGTCAGGGAGTAGGAAGGGGGCAATGGTACAAAGTTTGTACATTCTCTTAGCATGGGCGCCAGCAAAGGTCAGTGTTACTCCCTGGATTTTGAAATTTACTTATATAAATTTTCTTTATTTTTGATTGCTTAAAAGATGATAAAGTTTGTTTTTCTCGAATGACTTTAAACTAATTCAACACTAATATAAGGAAAAGAGAAACTAAGAATTTTTGTTTAGGGAAGGGGAAGAGCCACCTAAAACATCGTGAAAACAATTTGTAATTATGTTCCTATTTTTACATTCATGCGTTTTACATTTATCTTATTCACTTTACCATGCGTTTCATATTGATCGGAAAAAATAATGTACAGTTCCGATTCTACGTTTTGTAAAATGTTAGTAGAAACTTATTTTTGAATATTTTTTAACAGTAAAATTTTTGTACTAAAACAGCACTGGAAACTCTAAGAATTTTTTTTTATTAAGAATTATTTCATGTTTGTATTCTACATAAAAAAATCTGACTAGGCTGTGGACCAGAGGCACATCTGTTCTAAAACCTTGCCCGTCTTTAGATTTCTTTCTGACGGCGACCATCTCGTTTGGTATTTTATTATACATCTTACTATCGTAAAATATTAAGAGTACTGTAACTACCCCCTCTTGTATGCTCTCATGTAGATTAACAATTTCATCCACCAATAATTATTGGATGGAGACTATCTAATAATTTACTTTTCAGCATTAATTATCAATAGTATAAAAAAAAGTGAATAATATATTGTTAACGTAAACATTCACTCCTCTTTTTCCCCTTTTCAAAGAAATATTGACCATATTTTACCCAAAGAAATTTGAGTTCATACAATGGTTTCGAAAGCTGACGCCTACAAATACTGGTGAAACCTATTTTACATGAGATTTTCTAGATAACTTTTCTCCTTTTTTTTTTATGATACAGATTTTATTTAGCAATATATGCGTAATCTCTATAAAATATGCATCAACATAAACAAATTCAATTTTAGACTGTTCTCAAATCCAAAGGAGCTACTTTCTGACACAAATTTAGCATTAATTTTTTTCAGAAATGCATTAAATTGGCAGATATTTTTATTCAGAAACTATATAATCGAAAGACGTTCTCCATTTTTCGATAAAGACAAAATGTTTTTCAGAAAATACTATCAAAATGGGTGTTTTAAAATGAATTGAGAAATAAAAAAAACGTGTCGTCATGTGGCACAAATCGCTTATAACTCAAGTAACTTTCTTTATCCAAAATTGGAAACCACTATTCGATTCAAAAATGGTTAAATAGTCAGTCCTGACAATTTTATGCTTTTACATTGAAAAATGAGTCAGAAAATGTGTCAGAAAATTTAGCATTGTTGAGCCGGGAAATTTGAGAACCACCTTAAAATAAAGTTCTTTAAAGCTTTATTCATAGTCCGGGATACGCTGTCATAGAAAACCCCGTGATCGCGGAATTGAAATTTTTTATGTAAATCAATAGTTAAAAGTCATACGAACATAATGGGTAAGGAGGTATGACTAGGTTTGACAAGCCAAAAATATGTATAATTAAATTAATTATTATTAAAAAGCTATAATGTTTTAACGTTATCACAGATATTGTTGACTCTTAGAGCATTTTATAGAAAATTTTGTGCTCTTTCAGAAAAACTTGGCATGACAAACTTTATTAGACCACTGTTGGAATTCGCGGAGCAGGCGGCCTTTGCCGACACTTGACCAGCGTCCAGGCGTGATATAAACACGCCACCGGTAAAAATTCAAAGCAAATTAACACTGAAATTTTTTCACAAACTGCTCCTTAAAATAGATGTAATAGGCTTTTCCGTATGTATAAAGTTTGTCATACTAAGTTTTGCTAAAAGAGCACAAAATTTTCTATAAGACTCTCTGAGTGATCAATGTCTGGGGTAACGGTAAAACATTATAGTTTTTAATAATAATTAATTATTCGAATGAAACTTCAAATATATCTTATATAGATCACGCGGGCCGAGGTTTTCGTAAAAAAAAGTTTGAAATTTCGCCACAAGGTGGCACTTTAATGAGGTAAAAAAATAGATAACAATTCAAAAATCAAAGAATAACGGAATATTTTATTTATTTACACACTTGTGTGCTCTAAATGCATACCTTGTCGGTCAACCATATGCTGAAAGCTTACCATCGCGTTATCAACGCCCACACGCAACATATCAGTAGGAATGAGAGATGCATGGCGTACGATGCTAGCTTTCAAATCCGATTCATTAGTTACACGTCCTTGATAAACACGACCTTTGAGAAAACCACACAGCCAAAAGTCACAAGAATTCAGATCTGACGACCTTGCTGGCCAGTCAATCGGGAAAGTACGCGAGATCACGCAATAATCAGGGAAGTTAGCTCGAATCACATTCCTTACACGTCTCGTCGTATCAGCAGTTGCTCCATCCTGCATGAACATTGTGGTGGCCAAACAGCTTCTTTTGCCTTAACGCCGGGACAACATGATTCTCCAGGAATCTGCTATATCGGTCATTTGTGATGTACACCAAACAAACTATTGCGGCTCCCTCGAAGAAGTAAAATGAAATTCGCCGCGAATCCACACTATGACGTAACATATGGGGGATGTAGATGTTGTTGTTGTACGGCATGAGGGCCTCATCTGTCCTTAAGAAATGCGATGGCCAGTACTCATTCAGTTGCATTCTCGCCAGAAAACGCAAAGTAAAATCAAGACGTGCAGAGTGATCTTGCAATTTGAACTGTAGCACGAAATGCATCTTGTAAAGTCATAGCTTCAGAATGTTGTGTAAAATGATACACACGGTTGCCTACCGAATGTCCAGTGCTCAGGCTTTTGAGCGGCCACTTAAAGTAGCATTTGAAGAACTTGCATATGCTTCAGCACTTCCTTTCATAACTTCCTCCACAATCGCCGACTCAGATACACGACGCGCTGTCCTCTTCCCGGTGCAACATACAGAGGACCGGTTTCTTCAAACATACGAGTCATGCCTGTAACTGCATTTACGGACTTGTGTCCTCTCCTTAAGTTTTTCATCCGCCAATAAGCACGTAATGCTGCCGGAGGCTAATGTCAGACAAACGTTTTTTTGCGTGCTTTTTTCCCTTCACATGCTAGCGAGCATGTGTAGGGATGATAAGTTGGGTAAAAAGCGTGCAAAAACACGTTCGTCTGACATTAGCCGAAGCATTGCTGTCATTCTGAACGATCAATGTGCGTTCCTTCTTGTACAGTGTCATGTTCACTGCAGACAAATGATTTCTTTGAACCATGCGTATCGCTTTTATAGCGAAATTACATTACTCATTTGCATATGGTTTTAGCAGTACAACGCCATGGGGTGGGGAGATTTCAAACTTTTTTTTTTACGAAAACCTCAGCCGCATGATCTACATAACATATATTTGAAGTTCCATTTGGATCCGTTCAATAGAACTGGAGCTATAAACCTCTAAGTACCGTCAGTTTAATTTTAACCACCCTGTACCTACGTCATTTTGTTCGTATGACTTTTTACTATTGGTTTACATAAAAAAATTCCATTCCGTGATCACGGAACTTTCAATTTCACAGGCTCCTAGAGATGAGACGGTCTCAGTCCGGGTCCGAGAGTCCGAGCCCGAGCCCGGGCCCGACACGGGCTCGGGCTCGATTTTCATACCAGCCTTCGGGCTCGGACGGGCTCGGACGGGCTCGGGCTCATTTTTTAACCTGAAAATTTTATTTATTCCTGTATGAAAAAAAAAACTTTTTAAAAAATATAAGAAGTAATATATTAATATATAATCATCAAAATTTCTTGTGTTCCCTATATTATTCTGTTAATGCTTTTTAAGGTGTGTTAATATCTAAAATTTATTTATGTTTCTAAAATAAATTCAGTATTTCTTATTTTTATCTCTGTTAAAAAGCTGTTATTTTTGTAAAAGTAATTTAATTACTCCTTTCATAACAATCATTAATCTTTCAGTTTCCTGTGGTTTCAATAAATAAATGAGGCATCTGTCTGTTATCGCCTACTTCTCGTCCTTACGACGCGACGCCTGTGTTGAAAATTGCATTTTCCATAAGAAATCATTTTGATGTTATTTTCATAGGAAAGATGAAAGCGAAGTATCAGTAATTGTTTAGGTTATTGCACAAAAGAAAAGAAAATGATAAAAAAATAGTTTTATTTATTGGTGAACGGAAATAAAAGCATTTAACTTTACTGTTCGTTAACAAGGGTGAGAAAGTTGATTTTTTTTTTCTGCTTTATTTTGTTAACAGTTGATAATTTGGTAAACATTGAAAGGAATATTTATTAGCTGTATAAGAGATAAAGCGGACATTAACGTGTAATGAGAATGTTTTTAATGGGGAGGAAGTTTCAATTAAATGTATTTGTAAAAGGACAATTTTGGTTTTAAATTAGGTATAATTATATGTGATGATTGATTAATGTTACAACATCACAGCTATTTTAAAAGGAATTTGCAATATTTGCAGATTTATATCATTCACGCTAAGGCGCCAAAATAGTAGAATATTTTAAAATTGGATCGTTTATTTTATTTTATTTTATTTTATTATTTGACAATCTAGGCGAAATGTGGCAAAATATGAGAATCTTTTTAGGGACTTATCTTTTGATGGGATTAAATGTAAATGTCATAAAACTAATTATGTGCTAGGGATGAGATATTTCATTTAGAACAACTTTTATGCATTTTTATTAAACTTTACTTTCGGTTTACATTTTCGGTATCGGGCTCGGGCTCTAATGACGAAAAAATGTTTCGGGCTCGGATTTAAAATCGTCGGGCTCGGGCAGGCCCGGGCTTCGAAAAGTGAGCCCGAACTCATCTCTACCCTAACCACCAGGGTAAAGAAAGCAAAAGTATTGTAACAAATATTATATGCAATAGAGGTTAGATTTAACCAAGAAAGAAAAATAATGCAACAAGCTTAGGTCAGGAAACGCGTTCCAACACTTCCAGAATACTGTAACGAAATTTCACATTTTAACACGTTGATTGCCAATCACGTGATATCGCGTGATGTGAGTTCTCACCAAACGGCTGATCACGCGTTATCGTGTGGACGTCGCTATCGAGTTTCTAAGCGGAATAGTCCAGCGGCCACAGCGAAACGCCGCCTAATATTTATATTCACCACTAGGGAAGGGATCGACTTCCGTGGAGTGGAGATGGCCAATTCCAATTTTCAGATTGACAATGAACGTGTTAACTCTTTCAGGGATAGAAAAATTCTGTTCATAAAATGATGAAATAATTGACTGACATTAGAATTTTAAACCGTATTTCTTAGAAAATAAAAACATGCTCTTCTACACTAACATTATAAAAACAAAATTTTATTAAAATATTCTTAGAGCCTGTTGTCAGTTTCGAAATTAAAATTAGGTGGTCACGCTGTGTGGCACTACACCGCCCTTGAAAGGGTTAATGAAATGAGATATATCTTAAATAAACAATTTGGAAAACGAATAATCGAAACTCAAATTTTAGCCCTTACCATTGTCAGAAAAGAACTCGAATCCTCTTGTGCAGCCCTGACAAATGAGCAGAACTTTTGAAGAAAAATGAGGTTCAAAGAAAACGTACTATTTTTTTCCCCTTTGTTACAAAATATACGACGCTCTTCAAACCTTATAGTACAAACTGCACTTCGATACGACAATTTATTAACCCTTAAATGCCGGGTGTTGCTTTTCGGCCACATACCCAATTTAGGCTTCTAAAATACTATTAGAATAATTTTGAAACTATAATGTCTAATACTGCCAATAAAATACATTCTGAAAATATTATTAAATCGATTTTCAACATGTAGATGGCAACACTTGTGCTGTTTAAGAATAAAGATAGATTTATTTTTTAATTGTTGCTACATGTTCTTTTTGTTTTATTTGGAAGCTAGCGAAATACCCTATTTTGTTCTGCAGTGAGCAAGTAAAATTTATTTCTTATCATAGATCCTAAAATTCTTGTGTGTTTAATATTATAGAATTTTATGGAGGAAAATTATTTTTTCAAGACCAGTATTGCCGATTAGTAACAAACAGTTTTTTAACCGTAAAACATACTTAAAACAAAATATGATTTTTTTAAGTATTTTTCCAATGATTTATTTAAAAAATGAAAGCCGAAAAACATTATTAAAATGATTTTTGAAATATCAGGCATTTAAGGGTTAATTATTACGAATTTTTGAAGTGTGAACATACTTATGAAAAACCCTATGTACTGCCCATACTATAATGCCCGTATTTTCTCTTTCAAATTTACTAATTTGAAAATTGAGCTGCTGTATCTTAAACGTTGTTTTCATTTAGTACTGGAGTATTTAAAAAGTCAGCTATTATTTACTATTATGTTGATGACAAAAATAACCAAAGGGGATTCTTAGCAAAGGAAGTCTTAGTAAGAGGATTTTTTTCCTTCAAAGTAGTCTTCTGGATTTCTCTGAATGATAATTTAAAATTTTGTAAGAGTATTGTATAATAGCAAAAATTTGTTAAGAAAAATATATAAGAAACAACTTGTTGTAAATGGCCCTGAAAAACTATAAACTTAAAACGACAACAAGAAAAAAAAGAAGTGTTATCTCATGTGAGAGTCATGTGAAAATCAATCACTATTCATAATTGCTGAAAATGCATCTGAATGCATTGAGCTCACAGGCTATTTACACTATTTGCATATTATATTCCTATATCAAAGGATAATGCCCCTCAAAAAACAAATGAAGGGGATTAGCCCCCGTTTCCTCTCTTATATTTAACCAATGAACCTCCAAATCTAATCAGAGACGCACCTTTTTCAGATTAAACCTGTATAGAAAATTTGAAGCAAATGAGATAATTTTGCATGAAAAAACCATTTCGCTAAATTAACGGGGGTATAAGCTCCCCCATTTCCCCCTTTATGCTTAAGCAATGAACCTCCTAAATCTAATCAGGAAAGCTCCTTATCAGAATAAACCTAGAAAAAATATTGAAGTAAATTGGAAAATTCTACATGAAAAAACATTTATATAAATTAAGGGGAGGAGACTTGACCCCCATTCCCTCTTTTATACTTAATCAATGAACCTCCAAATCTAATCAAGGAAGCGCCATATCGGAATAAACCGCTATATCAAATTTCAAGCAAATCGAATAATTCTGCCTGAAAACCCGTTTATTTAAATTAAGAAGGGGGGGGGTAGCCTCCTTTCCCTCTTTTATACTTAACCAATGAACCTCCAAATCTAATCAAGGTACTTTCTTAACATAATAAAACGGTGGAGCAAATCAAATAATTCCGCATGAAAATCCCATCTATCAAATTAAGGAGGGGACTAGACCCCCTTTCCCCCTGTATACTTAATCAATGAACCACCAAAACTAATCAGAGAATCTTCTTAACGTAGTAAACTAGTATACCAAATTATGAGCAAATCGAATAATTCTGCATGAAAAAGCCATTATGAAATTAAGGGGAGATCAGCCCCCTTTCCCCCCCATTATACTTAACCAATGAACCCCCAAAACTAATCAAGGAAGCTTCTTAACATAATAAACCGGTATACCAAATTTGGAGCAAATCGAATAATTCTGCATGTAAAACCCATTTATGAAATTAAGGGGGGGGGACTAGCCCCTCTTTCCCCCTTTATACTTAACCAATGAATCCCCAAAACTAATAAGGGAAGCGCCTTATCAGAATGAACCTAGAACAAAAATTTGAAGCAAATCGGATATTTCTATCAAGAGTTATCGCGTTACGTACATACGTACATACATACTTACATACATACATGCAGAACCGGCGGGCACATTAGCTCGCAGGCTTTGGTAGCCTGTGAGCTAATAAACCATCGGGTGTGCTTTCGCTAAAGCTTTTCTAAAGATATGATTTAAAAGAAAAAAAAAGTGCCCATTTAAACTGATGGCATTGAGCTCACAGGCTATTCATACTAATTGTATACTATGCCCTTATTTCAAAGAATAATGCCCCTCGAAAAATAAATTAAGGGGGTGGGGTTGCCCCCTTCCCGCTTCCCCTCTTTATACTTAACCAATGAGCCTCCAAATGTCATCAGAGAAGCGCATTATCGAAATAAACCTGTATACCAAATTTGAAGCAAATAGGATAGCAAAACCCATTTATCGAAATTAAGGAGGGTATTAGCCCCCCATTCCCCCCTTTATATTTAACCAATGAGCTTCCAAATCTAATCAGGGAAGCACCTTATCAAAATGAACCGATATGCCAAATTTGAAGCAAATCGAATAGAAACACCCATTTATCTAAATTAAGGGGGTATTAGCCCCCCGTTCCTCCCTTTAGACTTAAACAATGAACCTTCAAATCTAATCAGTGAAGCGCCTTATCAGAATTAACCGGTATCCCAAATTTGAAGAAAATCTGATAATTCTGCATGAAAAACCCATTTATCTAAGTTAAGGGGAGAGTTAGCCTCCCGTCCCCCCCCCCCTTATACTTAACCAATGAACCCCCAAAACAAATCAGGGAAGCGCCTTATCAGAATGAACCTAGAACAAAAAATTGAAGCAAATCGGATATTTCTATCAAGAGTTATCGCGTTACGTACATACATAAATACGGAACCGGAGGGCACATTAGCTCTCAACCTTTGATAGCTTGTGAGCTAAAAACTGCTAAGCGACCTGCAGGCATTAGCATTATCTGCGTCATCTGACTGCGTGTTTAGCCGGTTATCCTCTTGTATGCTCTATTTAACTGTATTTTAAACCTCTACACATAACAAATGAACTAATGATAACGCAGTAAGCATATAGTTAAAGAATATGTTTAGAAATAGTACATTAGGAATGAGTGCTTATGACGACGGTACAGCGCCTAGAAGATACAGTGTGGAAAACGGCTACAAAATAGTGCTGAAAAATTGAATCCCATAAATGTACAACGATGCTGAATAACAAGATGTCGATTGTAGCGCCATCGTAGTGATTTCAAAACGATAGTCATTCTAAAAGAGACTCTTTAACCTATTTCATGCCATTCCTTAACTAAATTAGCTTATAACAGACCAAAATATCTTATATTTATAGTTTCCGATATTTAACATTCTATAATTTTTGAAAACACAGTGTTTATATTGAAAAGAGTTACGAGATGGCGCTCGTATCAGCATATTGCCGCTGAGCATTGTTGGAGATTTATGGGATACAAGTTTTTAGCACTTTTTAAAGCATTATAGGAATAGACGTTTTCCACACTGTATCTTCTAGGCGCTGTAACGACGGTTACATCCGATTTCATGTATCAGTTGACAGCGTTTTACGTTTCGTTTACTTATTTTTCCCGAACAATCCATTTTAACCTTTTAAGGTCCTTTTTTTTATAAATTTTATTTTCAGGGAAAATAATTTTTACGCTTAAAGAAAAATTAAAAGAAACATCTAAGACACAAAAGTTAAGGTTTACTAAAATTTAAGGAATATGACATTTTCAGAAATCTAACGAATATAGTTATTTTGCATACTATAAATATGATAATAGGCAAAAAAAGAATTTTGTGAAGACGTTGAAAAATGTCGTACTACAATAGAACTAAACAGCCATAACTTTCTAATATTTTTATATTTTATCATAAAAAATTCGTTTGGAAAAGTAGACCTATTTTAAATTTAATCCACTTGTGGCTGAATTTTTGTTTTCTCAAATTTGTTAGTAAAATCACTTTAAAATGTTGCAAAATGAGCTGGAAAAATACTAAAAAAAAATTACGCATTTTTTTTTTTTTTTTTTTTTTTTTTTGTATTTAATTTGATAAAATGTAAACGTACTAAATGTGGGAATATGCATAATATTTGTAATAGTATAATATGCATAAATTATACGTTTTGTCTAAATTTATTTAAACTAAGCTTTTAAATTGTATATTATAAACTATAACTAGTATTTTTATGAACTACTAAAAAACTATATTTATTTATTTACAGAGATTAACAACATTACAAGTATTATTATTAATAAACTAAGAATAATCGTATTTGAGGCTTAAAAACAATTTATTTAATAATCATCTTGAAAAGAACTTTATATAAACAACTATCCCCTAAATGGCTAATAAAAATATGTACCCATTCGTGCCTAGCACCCTATATTTTGTACGCTACAAAAATGCATACAAAAATAGGCTTGATCGTATAATTTCACAATTTAAAAAAATACGTATTTTAAAGAAGTCTACAAGCTAAGATTATGACTTATTTATTTACATCCTTGATGAAAAAAACACACACACACACAAATAAACTTACTTTTTACATTTCGCGATCTTGAAAAATGAAAAATCTATAAACATAAAAAAAAGTCTTCATTTAAGCAAATAAATATCCATCTTATGCTGTCATCACTCAGAAATAGATAAGGGGCATTCTCACAATCTTTTGACTTTTGGGGGAAAAAATCTGACAAAATTAAACTTGCTAAAATAACATTTTAATCTGATAGACGAAGGCCTTAATGATTCAAAATAAAGAAAAAATGGTCAGCAGCAAAATTTTTTTTATTTAACTGAGGTTTAAGTTAAACTTGCGAGTCTAATTTTCCTCCTATAACTTTTTATTTTCTTCTAAATATTTACTTATAATGAATTTGCATAGTACCCCCAGGACATTCAAATAAGAAATAATAACAATGTAGTACTTTTAATACAAAATTTTTCTATAACATTGTCTTAAAAAGGTGTTAAAGAAGGGACGGTAAGGTTAAAAAAAGGGGATGGTATTGGAAAAGAGGGTCAAAATGGTAAAAAAGGGACGGTAAGGATGGAACGGTAAGGAAAATGACCACCTATTTTTAGGAAAATCATGTTAAGACTAAGTTATAGCCACAATGTTCATTGATTTTTAGAAACAGTTATTAACATTGGATTAAATAAATTTTTATTTTTAATTTACCTCGAAAAGCGCAGGAATAAACCTTGGGGACGGTCAGACTACCAATAAAGCCACGATGCTTGAAATTGATATTTAAATGCTGATTTAAATTCTACAGTCAATTTCCTGCCAAAGAATTTTACACAATCTTTCTTTAGCATACTTCTGCATGAGAAAAAACTTGAAAAAAATTCTGTGGCTGCATCTGAAATGATTTTCTGTATAATTTTAGAAGAGGGATGGTAAGGAATCTAAAACCCAAGGACAGAGTTTAGAAAATAATAACAACCCTAAAAATGGGTGCAGATAATTTTTAGCTACATATTTATATAAAACAATAGTTCCAGTTTCAGAAAAAAACTATTTCGAATTATTTTTATTGAAACAATTTTATCCAGACAGCTTCAAACTTAAAAATCAGCGTCAGGGACACGGGACGGTATATGAGTTTTCCAGGTATTTGGACCCCCAATATCGTACAAAACTTATTTATCTCGTTAATATTTTTGTGCAGTCATGCAATGGGATGTTCCCCAGTATATGAAATAAAAAAACACACAAAAAAGTGTATTAAATAAAAAATTATTATTCAGGGACATGAAAGTCAAAAGATTGTGAGAATGCTCCATAAAGACATTTATAGAAAATTATTTCATACAAATTTCATGTTATAAATGCGAAGAAAATTATACAAATTTATTAAAATTCAAAGCGTGGCAAAGATGGGACCCCAGGCATAAATGGGTTAAAGGGTGACACAAATATTTGAAGTGAAAGAATCACCAAAAGA
Source organism: Maratus speciosus (assembly GCA_963932465.1). Lineage (NCBI taxonomy): Eukaryota > Metazoa > Arthropoda > Arachnida > Araneae > Salticidae > Maratus > Maratus speciosus. Next base: position 414,085,846 of record OZ010792.1, on the reverse strand, counting down.
GATTTCAGCGAACCTTATTTTTCATTGTTTTATTACAAAATACTGCAATATAAATGAAGCCACAATAAGAAATGTATATAACCATGTACTATCATTATTAGATACAGGTAATAACAAAAATTATTGTTAAGACGAAATAATAATCAATGTAAAAACATATTATTTTAGTAAGACGTGAAACTCGAATGGGTTAAAAGAAAAATTCTGATACTTTAAAACACATGACTACGATAATATTTCTAATTCATTATATAAAACTTTCACAAAAGCAATTTCAAATACTGCACCATTCATTTGCAACAATTATGAATAGCGACTGATTTTCACACGTACTTCTGAACTTTACTGACCTGGCAAAAAATTTTAGTTTTGAAATACTATTAATGTGTAAAAATACATTAAAATAAGGTATTTAAAAAGTGTATTTAAAACTTTTTTATTCTTTAGGAACATGGATTGTCACCAAAGCAAAGAATACCACTATGCATTTGCAGTGGAATTATGTAGAAGCAAAAGCCGAAATAACGAAATCATTTAATGTAAGTTTAGTTTTTTCTAGCGTACAATTTAGTCATTCTTTTTTCTTGCTCGTTCTTCTTCTTCTTCTTTTTCTGTTAGTTCATATAAATTATGCTTATGAGAAGTAAGCTAATTACGATTATGAAACATGGCAACTACTCATCTTTAATTCTTTCCGCTTTATTTGTGTCCTGAATGAAACATTTTTTTATACGTAAATATGTCTTTATAAGAAGAAAAATGTACCCGTGAAATATTATATTTATTTAAAGAAAATATATGAAACTATTGTTTTCAAATGTAAGAAAAGTTGTTTCTCTGACCTGTCAGTGATCACGTTTGGCCTTGTAATAACTTTTAAAATGCTCCACAAGCAAAACAGAAATATATATACACATTCTTTTAAATAATTTAAAAAGTGAGTATTTCATACTATAAGGGAAGCTGGGGGTAACTGGGCCATAGGCTATTTTATAATATACTGTTGATGTCTTTTAAGTTTTATCTGTTGTCAACATTGCACCCCTAAACCTGTACTTCTTAAAACCAACGTATGCCAGCTCAATCATAACTCTGCGTTTGCTGTGATAAGTTTCCGAAAATTTAGGGTTTTTATTTATTTATTATTATTATTATTATTATTTTTAAACAATATCGATTTGATTAAACTTCTTCGCCTCCTTATTTAAATACGGTAAGCACTGTTCCAAAACAATCTTAAAAAAAAAAAGGATTTAGGCATATAAATATATTAATATTATTAGGTATCTATACATATTTACTTCATGTTTCAAATGTAAGGCCGGTGTTTTAGTTACCCCATAAATCTTTCAAGAATGGGATAACTGGGACATGTATCAGGGGAAACTGGACCGTGATCCAGTTGCCCCCAACAGTTATAAATAATTTTTTGGAGTTTCTCTTATTACGGGAAATTCATTTCTCCATTGTTTTTTGTTTGCAATAAAGAAAATTATATAATACCTCATTAAATTTATATAATAAAATTTTAAAGAAGCATTTTGGGGGGATATCAAAACAAATTTCTCAAGTGAGTTAGCCAAACCTCGAAATTTTACGATACAGATGGAGAAGCGCACATAAGACAAAGTGACATTATTAGAAAATTACCGAAACCAATAAAAAATAGTTCTGTTTTATATAAAAACATGGAGGTTACATTCTGCACAGATTTTTATCGAATATTCATTGAGTTAAATAAAAAAGAAAATGAGAAACTTAAGTACTTACGCACTCGCTTGTTCATAGATTTTATTTGTTCATCCCCCCCCCCCCCACCTAAAATACTTATTACTTATACTAAATTATACTTATTACTATTAGTTTTATACTTATTACTTATACTAAATTATACTTATTACTATTAGTTTTATACTTATTACTTATACTAAATTATACTTATTACTATTAGTTTTATACTTATTACTTATACTAAATTACATAAGTACTTACTTAATCCTTATGTTTTTTGTATAAATAAATGTAATAACTACGCATTTGGTGCTCTTTTTTAATCTCTTAACGATCACATTCAATCACGGTTTAAAAAATTCAAATTGCTTATTGGCACCACTTTTTTTAAAAAGAAATATTCACCTTATTTAATGACAGGTAAAATACCATAATAAAGCCAATTTTACTATTTTATAAAACTGGTGGGAATCAAACAATCTGAATAAAAGACACAGCCCGTGAATATCACGGGAGCGAGAATTAAGGGGCTAAACGCCTTGACAGAAAGGGTTTCCCTTACAACGCTCTTTAGTTGATATATAATTTACATGATCTGCCTGCATTAAATTGCTTAAAGCTATTTAGACTTTTTGAACAGGACCTGCAAACCCCAGATTAGAAAAAAAAAAAGAAAAAAACGAGCATGGAACATAGACCTATTTTTTATAGGGCAACTTGACCCATAAAGAGGGAAAGATGACATATATGTATACACTATTTTTAGCCATTAAAGTGTAATTTTGTAAATTTCTGTTTGATAAAGTTAACTTAACTGAACACATTTATAAATGTTTTAACTTTAATTCAAAAGGAACGTTGGCGTCTGGAAGCTTTGCCAGAATCTCCAGAGTCTCATTGTAAAATCATGGCCCAATTTCCCCATGTAACCTTATATGTATACATTGGAAACTAAAATTGAATTGTGTAGATAGTTTTGTAAAAAAATAAAATGGAATAAAATAAAATAAATAAAAAACTCTTTGTAACTGGGCATTTATGTTATTTTTCTAGTATGGAGAGTTTAATTTTCTATTATGGCAACAGTCGGAGCTAATGAAAGACCTTCGCTACAATAGTTTAAAACATACAATTATCGAAAATATGATTTCAAGAAGCAGCATTTTGATGTTAATTGAATTGCTAGCTTCATTATTTGAATTAGTTGAAACTTAATTATTTGTAGACTTTTATTTATAAGTACTATTATTCCAAATATTTCTAAATAATATAGATTAAAATATTTCTGAATATTTCTTATTTCTGAAGTCAAAAAACTATTTACCAAAACCATCCATTCGTAGCCAGAAATGCCATGTATAACTTTCTAATTATCCGGTAACAGTACCTAATTTCACTAATTGATGAATAAATAAATGCTTCGACCCTTTTTATATATCTAAGTCATTTATTGGACCCATGGCTCGCATAATCCATTATACAGGATGTCCACTCTCAACGATGTCCAATGGCTAATTCCTAAACCGTCAGTCATAGACATATAGTTCCAATTACAAAAATGTTTTAAATAAGATAAAGAAGTATTTAAAAAGCAATTTGGGTCAATAAAAATATTTACTTAATAATTACGAAATTTAATTTTTTCCACGACCGGCCCTATAAGTTATATCTAGTAAAATTTTCCTATTACACTGACAAGTAGGACAAAAAAAGTCCCATTATTCTACGATTAAAACTGACCGAGTAATATCTGTTTAAAGTTGGAGCATATTTTATGCTGTGAAATAGGGATTGTTCAAAAATTTAAGAGAAATACAAATAATCGTCAGAAAATAGTTCAAAGTAAAATTAACATTGAAATATAAATTTGAAATCTATAATCATTACATATTAATGCAAAATATACAATTTGTACTAAACATATAACAGGAAAAAATAACAGAATTTTTGTTAAATAAAAAGATGAAAAGCAACAGCCTTAATTCTTTACAAAATGATACATATTTTTAAATTTTTTTAAGTTACACTAACCTACAAAATTTGTGTTGTATCATGTTTCTTAGCTTTTGGTAATTGATTTTTATGTATTCTGTAGCGCCGAATCCGAAACTGACCTTCATTTTTTACCATCACGTAAAGATTTTTTGCGAATCGTAAATTAAAACAATAAATAAATAAAAAATAGCGAAAATCTGATACTATAAAATAGATGTGATTCTTGTGTTTTTAACTTTTCATAATTGATTTTTATGTATTTTTTACTGCTGAATCCGAAAACGACCTTCATTTTTAACCATCGCGTCAGGATTTTTCGCAAATCGTAAATTTCAAAGTTAAAAAGTACAAAGTTAAAATTCACCACCTCCCCCCCTTCCTCACCTCATCGGCTCCTGACATGTTTAGCTGTAAGAATCCGAATATAAGTCAAAAAATTGGATACAATTAAATAAATTATTGAGTTAAATAAAATAAAATGAAATAAAAAAAGTTTTACATCTGTTTTGTAGTATCAGATTTTTGTTATATTTTAACTTCCACACTTACGATTTGCGAAAATTTCTGACATGATGGTTAAAAATGAAAGCCATTTTCAGATTCAGTTCTAAAAAGTACATAAAAATCAATAACACAAGTTAAAAAACATAACTGTCTCATCTGTTATATAGTATCAAATTTTTTGCTATTTTTTAACTTTGAAATTAACGATTTGCGAAAAATCCTGACATGATGATCGAAAATTAAGGTAATTTTCGGATTCATTGCTAAAAAATACATAAAAATAAGTTATAAGTTAAAACACAACCATCGAAGTCTTCTGTTATCCAATCTAAAACGTTTTCTTAAACTTCTTGGGGGTAATCTATCCGAAAATTTTTGTGTTATCCTGTAAAATAAGTATAAATAGTAACCACCATAAATCATAATAATGTTGGATTGTCAGCGGATTTACGCAAGTAAGTACAATTTAACCTCGATCGGACATCAGAAAGAGAGTTAAAAAGTTCAAGTACAAATTTTGAACTGAAAAAACATACATACGATCGTTGCAAGTTAAATAAAACCTTATAAAAATAACATAATTTTTGTTAAAAGAAATCATGAAAAGAAACTGCCTCAAATCCTTACAAAATAAAATATATGTTGAAATGCAATTATTTTAGTCAATCTGAAAATTAATAAAAGTTAACTCAATCGTAATAGTTGTCCGATTTCTTTCAAAGCACTTTCATTCTGAGCGCATATGCACGTGACATAAATTCTTCGAATACTTTAAATATTTGGTGTACGACCTCTCAAAGCACGGCCGAACTCATCTGTGTTCAGATGCAGAAAAGTGGTATAAGTCAGGCTTTTCAAAGTTCCATAACTCGGCTAATTTTAGCGTTAGATGAACGGGACTTTTCCTGTCTTTCTTTTTAGTGTAACAGGAAAATTTTACTAAATATCACTCACCTCACCGTAGGGCTGTATAAAAAATTAAATTTCGTAATTTCTCAAGAAATGTTTTTATTGACCCAAATCGCTTTTAAAATACTTCTTTTTCTCATTTAAAGCATTTTTGTAACTGGAACTGTATGTCTATGACTAACGGTTTAGGAATTAGTCATTTCACATCGTTGGAAGTGGACACCCTGTAGAGTCACACAATCTAATGAATTATTCCATGAATGTCTTACATGTTGAATACGATTCTTTTAACTTGCACAAAAATATTTAATGAAAAATGAGAATAAAAAATTACACACTTTCCGCATTGTTTCATCACTAAAACCGCACCGAACAAACAGCAGAGGATCATAAACTGATTAGTCAGCAAATTACTGTTCGATTTGCAGCTTTCACAAAATAGGAAAAATCTTAGTTAAAACGCATAAGTACACCCGTGGAAAAAAAAAAAAAAAAGTAAACACTCCTTACTATGCAAAAAAAAAAAAAAAAAAAAAAAAATATCGTAGAAGAAAGTTACTGGTACCTCACGATTGGTAATAAAGCCTACTTTTAAATAAAGTGTATAAAATTTGCTTAGGGGGCCATCTACATATTAAAACGAACCATAACTTTGCTTTTTTCAATAGCAGTACACAATTCTGACAGCATAAATGAACTCTACACCCGTTAATTAGCCTAAAAACAAATTTTTATGCGATTCGTATGATAGGTTTCCGAGAAATTAATTATTTTAAAACGAGCAAATTTTAGGGGTTTGTATCCAAGTTGAAGTTCGGTACTCGATGGTTGACCGAGAGAGCTCCCTTCTTGATCAAGGCATCTTAAGCGCCACTCAAGTAATCATTGAAGACTGCTAGATTACAGGATAGCATAAGAAATTTCAAAATATCTAGTCACATCTATCATGGACGGCCCCTTAAACCATCATTTTGCTGTTTTTAAGCGTAATTTGAAAACTACTAGGAAGAAAAATGTGAAATTTTGGATTTCCATAAAGCAGGACATAATAAATCTAAATCCATCAAAAAGTTGTAGGTTGCAATTCATAATTTCGAATATTAATTTCATAATTCATAATTCATATCACAAAATTGTAAAAATTGCAAATTAAGCGTATTTATGTTTGGGTAGTTTAGTATTATTGCTAAACAAAAAATTAGCACATTAGGAGTATAATTTCAGGAGATATTAATAAAAATATGAAAATGTAATTTAACATTAGAAGCACTAAATTTTGAATGTTTATAATCTAAAAACTTATTATTCAAATGACTTGAAATTTCGTGTTTAGGCATAGTTTGAACCGAAGATTTGAAATACCTTGTTAAAATTATGTATTGCCATTGAAAAAAAAATGAAGTTTGGGTTCTTTTTAATATGTAGATGGCCGTCTAAGCAAATTGTATATACATCATTTAAAAGTAGACTTTATTTCCAATCGTTCGGTAGAAGTAACTTTCTTCTACGTTAATTTGTTGAGAAGTTAGTAGGGGTGTTTACTTTTTTTTTCTACGACTGTACAATGGCTGCGGTATTATCTAACGTTCGAATTAAGTATTCATTTTCCACATCCACCATCCTGTTAACACGTTGTCTGTCATTTATAAAATTCTATTTAGGTTTTATTATCACAATAAATGGCTGTAAAACAGCATTAACTAGCGGACAAAGGATCATAATATGTTTCTATTTTGTGCTTATCACCAAAAAAGGTTTTTAAAATAAAATGAAAGTCTATAACGTAATTCTTTTTTAATTTTTTATATTTTTCCCTATTCAAATAAATAGCAAAGCTTTTGCTTATATATATATATTTTTCTTAAAATAGTTTGAATTCGTTGTTGGACTTTCAACAATCAAGGAGGCATTAATAGCCATTGATGACGTTAAATTGTTCCCAGGAAATTGCCCAGAGGCTGGTAAGTTAACGAAATGCTTTTTAAAACTAGTTTTTAAAGTAAAATTAATATCCTATGTAGTAAAATCGAAATTTTTGTACTTCAATTTATCTTTACTTTTGGAAAGTGCAGTCAAGGTATTGTTCCTCTCTCACTTCCAATCCATCATATATTTTTGCATGTTACACGTTGTTCCACCAAGATGGACACCCGAAAATTAAAATTTAATAATTGACAGATTGCAATAACTATAAAGATTAAATGAAAGATATGATTCAAAGGTAGCTCATAAATGTTGTATACAGTAATTAAACAACAAGTAGCTAACATGTTTCCGCTTTCATCGCCAAAAGGTTGTCTTTTTTGGCGGTGATCTTCTTATTGGCAACTGTCGGATTTGATTCATGCGAGAGAAACGCCGACGCAAGAAAATTTCAGCGGGAACCGGAGGAGAAAAACCGGTTCGGCGCGTTTTCTCTACCCACCATCACGTGACGGTGGGAAGTAATCCCGGCTTCAAGAAAGGGTTGCTATTTCTGAGTCCAGTTATATGAGAAGTCTATGGCTCAAACAAACGTATAAAGATTTTCCAAGGGTCATCCACTTTTTGCATTTTATTCTATTTAGTTATTGAAACTATTAAAATTAGCTTGATAATTTTTAGACATTGAGACACTTCAACTCCATCTATGAAGCAAAATGTTATATATGTATTTTTTAAATTACTGTATATAAAATTTATGAACAAGTTTATAAATATGTAACTTATTTCATCTTTATTATAGTCAATAAATTATTGGATTTTAAACCAATGACTTTTACGAAACACCTTGTATTGGCAAATGTATAAATTTGACACGAGATTGGTTGATAAGTCAGTTTTATTTCTCGAAACAGTTTTTGATCACTAATCGTTCATTCTTTGAGGTTCTTATTCAGGGTCGTACTGGCCCACCGGGCAACGAGGCAAATGCCCGGTGCGCCCATCGTCACTTTTTTTTTTTTTTTTTTTTTTTAGCACGCATTTTGAAAGGCATAAATTTTCAAAGATTTTAATTTGGAAAATTAAAAAGTAATGCTTTTTATTTTTTAAAGTATAGCATAAGCAAACTATGTGTGATCAAAGACAATTAGATAAACCAATTTCGAGATAACATAAGTTATCGACAATCAGATATGCCGTTGTTACACATTGTATCCAGGACCAGACTTTGTTTCAAAGCCTGTACTAATGATAAATTCTAAGAAAAATAATATTAAGTACTCACTTATTTAGATATACGCCTAAATAATTTCTGTTCTAGGAATGCTTCTAATAAGTGTCTAATAAGTCTGCGTCTAATACGTTTGCACATTTTCTGCGTCTAAGTATTTAGCGCCCCTGGTGTTGTGAGGTATTTTTGTATTTCTGCCTTTTGTGCAAGCATAAACGACGAAACATTGTATAAGAAACATATTCTCATTTTAAATGGATTCATTCACAGAGACTTTGATAGTCATGGAGCCCTGGTCCAGATTTTATTCAGTACTCCGAAGAATAGTAACTTCTACATAAATTAATATTGGTATTAATGATGTATTTAGTATATTTTCTGTCAAATATTCAGCGCCCTGGGTGGCTGCCCGGTAGTTTGGTATTTCTGTTTTTTGTGAAAGTACAAAGAAAAAAAAAATGCCAATTTAAGACAGGAGATTTTCATTTTAATTTCATTTGGTCCCTTTGTCAGAGGCGGCTTTGGTAATCATGGCGCCCTTGGACAATTTTTTTAGCGCCTCTGTAAAAATAAGTTAAAAAAAACTAATATTGTGTTTTCGTAATAATGGCGCCCTTCGTCAGATTTTTTCAACGTCTCTGTAAAAATAAATTTCAAAAAACTAATATCGTGTTTTTGTAATCATGGCGCCCTTGGTCAGATTTTTTTCAGTGCCTCTGTAAAAATGCTTTTCAAAAAACTATTATCGTGTTTTTCTAATCATGGCGCCCTTGGAGAGAATTTTTTCAGCGCCTCTGTAAAAATAAATTTCAAAAACTTAATATCGTATTTTTTAATCACGGCGCCCTTAGTCAGATTTTTTTTTCAGCGCCTCTGTAAAAATCCCTTTCAAAAAACTATCATCGTGTTTCTCTAATCATGGCGCCCTTGGACAGATTTTTTTAGGGCCTCTGTAAAAATAAGTTTAAAAAACCAATATCGTGTTTTCTTAATAATGGCGCCCTTGGTCAGATTTTTTCAACGCCTCTGTAAAAATAAATTTCAAAAAACTAATATCGTGTTTTTGTAATCACGGCGCCCTTGGGGGGATTTTTTTCAGCGCCTCTGTAAAAATAAATTTCAAAAACTACATCGCGTTTTTGTAATCATGGCGCCCTTGGACAGATTTTTTTTTCAGCGCCTCTCTGTAAAAATAACTTTCAAAAAACTAATATCGTAATTTTGTAATCATGGCGCCCTTGGTCAGATTTATTTCCAGCGCCTCTGTAAAAATAACTTTCAAAAAACTAATGTCGTGTTTTCGTAATCAATTCGCTCTTGGTGAGATTTTTTCAGCGCCCTGTAAAAATAACTTTCAGAAAACTAATATCATGCTTTTGTAATCATGGCGCCCTTGGTGAGATATTTTTCAGCGCCTCTGTAAAAATGCCTTTCAAAAAGCTATTATCGCGTTTTTGTACTCATGGCGCCCTTGGGCAGATTTTTTTTTTCAGTGCCTCTCTGTAAAAATAACTTTCAAAAAACTAATATCGTAATTTTGTAATCATGGTGCCCTTGGTCAGATTTATTTTCAGCGCCTCTCTGTAAAAATAACTTTCAAAAAACTAATATCGTGTTTTCGTAATGAATGCGCTCTTGGTGAGATTTTTTTCAGCGCCCTGTAAAAATAACTTTCAGAAAACTAATATCATGCTTTTGTAATCATGGCGCCCTTGGTCAGATTTTTTGAGCGCCTCTGTAAAAATAATTTTGAAAAACTATTATCGTGTTTTTTTAATCATGGCGCCCTTAGAGAGATTTTTTTCAGCGCATCTGTAAAAATAAATTTCAAAAACTTAATATCGTGTTTTTTAATTACGGCGCCCTTAGTCATATTTTTTTCAGCGCCTCTGCAAAAATAAGTTTTAAAAAACTAATAACGTGTTTTTGTAATCATGGCGCCCTTGGACAGATTTTTTTAGCGCTTCTGTAAAAATATGTTTAAAAAAACTAATACCGTGTTTTTGTAATCATGGCGCCCTTGGTCACTTGGCCAGATTTTTTTCAGCGCCTCTGCAAAAATAACTTGAAAAAAAGTAGTATCGTGTTTTTGTAATAGCAAGCCCCCCCCCCCCCCTCCACACACACACACGCACACTCCCCACAAATACACACATAAATTGATGCTGATAAATTGAAATCCTACGAGCTACGCTCGCTAACCCCCGTTCAGGCACACCAAAATCCAAAGAGCACGCTAATTTGATCGGCTTTAAAAATATTGAATTTAAAAAAAAAAAAGAAAAAAAAAAAGGTAGTGATTTTTCTGTAAACGGGTTTCCATTCGTTTTCCTTGGATTGGATATTTTTAAGACCAAATCTGCTGCTGTTAAGAGATTCAATGGCTGTTTACGTATTTAATTAAAAAATTAGTTAAACATTTGAAAATAAGCTAATGTAAAATGAATTAAGTAAACAGTGTCCTTGTCTCCCGGTATTTTTTAACAGCGCTATAAGATAGTTCTTTTAAATAATTCATTTTAAATGTATCGTTTTAAATCTGACGTAATTTACACCAAAGTTTTATTTCTCTTATTAATATTCAGGTGAAAATACTTTAGTTGTTAGAAGGAAATATTATTTGCGCTGTCTTCGAATTCACGATAATAGTTGAAAAGATTATCTCAAAATATCTCGCGCAAATATATTTTTTAATTTAAATTGTTTTACTACATTTTTGGTCATTTTAAATATGATGTAATTTCTTCCCTTTACAAGTTTTAGCGCATAATAATGTTTTTATTTTAACATTTTGTTTCTCTTTTAAAATTCAAGTGTGAATATGGTTCTTATGACGTAATTTTCCTGCTTTTAACATGTGATCATTTAATTCTAATTTTAAAGTTTTTGTTTCTGTTTACAATAGTCACGTGTAAATAAAATTTTAATTTGAAGTAAACATTATTGTTTCGCTGTTTATACAATTGAAAACAGTTTAAATTAATAACATTTTCTAAAATATATAAAAAATATCTCTCGAAAAGCTGAAAATTTGAATTTAAAATAAAAATAAAACCTCAAAAATGAGTCAAATAAAAAAAATAAATGCAATCTGCACACCGGGAACTTATAACGTATAAAATGATCTAAAAATGATTAAATTTTCATGTATAGTTCAGTGGTGTAGTCGAAGGGGGACGCAGGAGGATGGCGTCCCACTTTTTTATTTTATTTCAAGCGTCACCTTACTTTTTTTTTCAAGGGGGACGCTAAGGGCGCGAGGGGACGCAGATCTTCCTGATTTATTAAATGTTTAAAATAAAAAGCACATTAATAAATTAAGAATTTTATGAAGTAAAGAATTGATTTTTAAAACTATTTGAGTTTTCTTTGAGTATTCAGAAAACAAATTGAAAGGAATTGGGGAGAAAGGGATATTTACTTGCCGTTTCAACATAATTAACAGTAGTGAAACATCTGAAATACCGCGCTAACATTAGTTCCTTCAAGTGCATACATTAGTTTTACTTGGAATTTTCTAATCGAAAACTATTATCCTCCTCCTTTTCCTAACATAAAGAGAAAGACCACAAAAGCTCTTTGAAAAAGATCTTTATACACCGCAGTCTCCGTTTAAAAATTTCCAGATGTTTCAGTTTTGAAAGACTGATCATGTTTTTCTCACATGGTAATTAACAACAGCATGTTTCCATTAGTCAGTAAATAAGGTATTTAAAGACGTTCGGGGTAATTGTCATATCTGTCACATACTGTTGGTTAGTAGGGGTCCTCAGATGACTGGTATGGTGTCTGCAATCGAATACAGAATAAATCAACAAAAGGGACACCAATGCAGACCGACAACTCCTGATATATTGCAGTGCCAAGAATCCCACAAAATCATTATCCCCCTTTCTCCTATCTTCCTGTATCATTCACATTGACAATTATTTCTTGGTTTACTATTAGGAGATTACTTCTTTAGACAGGAATAAACTACAAGCATTGGATTATTTTGAATTCCAGCGAATATCTCTGAAGTATCTGTTTTTTAAATTCTAGCCATAAGTATTTTGCATCAAAATTTCAATTTTTGAAGGAAAAAATAACAATGAAACGATATAGGCAGCCAAAATTGAAAAGTTTTATAATTTCTTCGAAACGTTGGTCGTCGATGATAGTATAACAATACCGTGATGATAGATACGAAATTATCGAGCACAATTGAAGATCAAAAGTCCGATGCAAGAGAATCGTAAGCATATTTTGAGTTTTGATCAATAATATTTTTAATTATATGCTATGTTATACCATGAATCTTTGATAAGGGTTTCATATTTTCCAAATATCAGTATGTTTTTGTATGAAATTATATCTTTTGTACAATGGGATGGAAAGGAAACATGGGTGCCAGAAATGGTAGTTGAGCAGAATTGCCCCTCTTTAGATTTTCAAATTTAATTAACTAAATTTTCTTTCCCTCTCGAAAATTTCAAAAAATAACAAAGTTTGTTCTTCGCATAGGATTTAAAGTAATTGAACAGTAAAAGAAAGGATACCAAGAATTATTCATGAGGGAGAGGGCCTGTCCTCCTGAAGCCCCCGTAAAAGACTATTTTTAGTTCTGTTTTTCTTTTATGTTTGTGTATTTTTTTTTTTCCTAAGCCACCGATTAAAATATATCAGGTGTGCAGAAAAAAAAATAGTAATATGTTTCACTAGTTCCTTTTGTAAAAAAAAAACTGATAGAAGTTTAATTTAGGAGTTTTTAATGTGCGTTTTATTTGTTATATTTCTAAAATACTTTGTTTTAAAATAAAGTATAGATTTTATTTAATAACGGCAATATTGTTTGAAAATGTCTGCAATCTCAATAAAATTTGCAGTAGCATAAACAATACAAAATTAAACTACAACATTTTAACACTTTCAAACATAGTTGAAAAGTTTATGACTTTGGTTCGTCATTCCGATTGCCCGTAAATAAACTTGGATTGCCACTCTATTTATATACATTATTATGATTTACTATTTACTACAAAGATTCTTTAATGAAAATGAAGTGTTTAGCACTTATAGTTCGTTTGCAGGTATACATAAAAAAATATTCCGTTAAATTATGTCCTATGGAAAGAAAATTCTATATTTTGTATTTTAATGATGTTACACTACTTCAAACATAAAGAAATTGATATACATCACTGAAGGGCACAACAACACGCTTCATATAGAATACGTATCGTGTAGCTTCTTTCGTTTATTTAGAGGGATATAGAAATAAATTACATTGTATTAATCTCGGTTTACAATAATCAGTGTTGAATTCAGACACTTTCCTTGGGGAGGGGGGGGGGAATTTCTGTGGCTCTGAGGGTGACATTATAGAGTTCCGAGGGGGATTGCACTTTTTGACCATTCAAAACACGAAATCTCAAATCTTCCGGGGGAATGTCCCCTCCGGGCCACCTCCTGAATTCACTAATGACAGTAATTGTTTGAAAAGCGTTTTTTGAAATTTATATACGTTATTGAAGAGGGAGATAACGTCATCCACAGAAAGCATAGGGAATATATCATATCAATTTTCTTTAACAGTCTATAAGCAACATTGTAAGATGTGCTTTTTCAATCCCAACTAATTTTTATTAAATTCTGTGGAATGAATTCTACAAATTATATGCAGTGCAACAATTCAAAATATTTAAATTGTGTGGGCGGGATTTGATGAAAATGCATTTTCAAGAGTGTTAATTGTTTCTTAGCACAACTAAGTCTTACTGTGTGAATATAATATAAATAAATTCATACATAGGACTGCACAAAAGACATGGATACACAAATATTGTCGTCAATGAACGGTAAAAACCTTTTTTTTTAGTGAAAAGCGTTGTTCTATTTAATTAGACTTTTAGTTTTACTGTGTGGTATGCATAAAATACAAGGATTATATTACTGAAGATTTTGCATGTTAACACTCGCAAATTCTTCACACCCGCTTTCTAATGTTAATCATATGGAAGATTTTTTTTTTCTTGTTTGACTTTTAATATTTGTAAAAGATTTTTTTTTTCATTGGATAGCTGAGGCCAATCTCTACAAAAGCCGAATCTTTTTTTTTTTTTCTCGATTTTGTTTGTATTTTTTTTTTCCAATTTAGATAATTTTACTTTCGGAACCGGTTTCGAAAGTCGACCTATCCTCATAAAAAATGACTGCGAACAAAATCGAAAAAGTAAAAAACGGGCATTATGAAAACCGACATTGGCTATCCAATGCAAAAAAAAAATCATTTAAAAATTTTGACATGCAAACGATATACCTTTTTAAAAACTTCTCCCATAGGATTAACATTAGTAAGCGAATTCAGTTCCCGTGAGTGAAGTAGTCCCTTAATGTCTTTAGGGACTACTTCAGTCTAGACAGTAATTACTGAGATAAGGCTTTTAACTTTGTTAAGTATTTTCTAAAATGTCTATTAATGCATCGCTGTTCCTTGTATGAAAAAAATAATTATAATGAAATATGTTTGATAGTATTAGAAAATATTTCATATTCTATGCATGGCGCATGATTTTTATTCTAGTTAAAGTTGTATTTGGAATAAAAAATGTAAAATCGTTGTAACATAAATTACGTTTAATGAATTTCTTTTTCATTTTGAATAACTGTGTACAAAAAAATAAATTAATTATTTATGTAAACAATATGTACCATTTTCAAAAAATTGAAAGAAAATCTTATCTATAGTACGATGTTTAAAACTGAGATTGAAGTAACAGATGTTATTAGTACTAAGAGGCGCAAAACTTATTTATTTTATTAAATGGGAATGTAGTAACAGATCTTACATTTTTCTATTACAAATGCTGGATTAAATTGCACACAATTAAAAAATAAATATTTTAATTAATCAGAACACATTTATGAAACTATTGAAACTGTTAATTACACTGAAACCGAAAAAGATGGTATAACTTTTATTTAGTAATATAGTTTATTAAAGTTGCGTCTATGCATTTGTGATTTGCACCACGGGTGGATCCATCTTTCCTTGTAGATGAGGTGGAGTCTGTGTGTCATGTGCCTCTTTTTGTAGGGAAGGGTCATATCGGTACAATATCAATTTTTATATCTTACGATTTTTCTTCGTCCACAATTCCAAACTGGCTGTTTTATGACACGTTATCAAAGTTACATTTTCTGTTTGTAAATGCATAAAATTTACCAGTTCTATTCAGACAATAATAGTTAAAATAATCGATTAGGGAAGTGCTTTATATAACGTGGTCTGGTTCAAATATGAACACATTTTAAATTTTAAACACATTTAAAAAGTGCAGCAATTTTCGAAAATTACTTTTTAGTCCCCGGTATGCTTTTTCTTTCTCCCAGCTATTAAAGTGTCGTCTCAAAAAAATAACTTCCGTTGTATAAGCCAGACGTAAAACAAAGCAGATGTATCATTGTACGGTTAAATACTCTACTGCAATTTTTTTAACTTCTAAGCATCGCATATTTTCAATTTTTATACCGTCGTATTGGGAAAAAAAGTACTTTTAAACGCAATTTGTTTGTAAACTGCATCTCAATTTATTTTTAAAATATTAATTCTTTTGTAGTTTTTAGCGCATTTGTTTAATCTTGGCAGCTCAAATACTCCATTTATGTTGAAAGTAAAGGAAAAATAGTTGGAAAATAGTAATTATATCTTTTTGTTGCCATTTTCCCATAACAACTTTTAAAAAATGTAATTAAAATACGTACTATTTTGAAAAACTATAGATGAATGATTTCTGATAAAACATCGAGCTATTATAAACCAAATTTAATTTTAAGTATCTATATTAATATTACAAACAGATGAAGGCATATGAATCATTAGACAGCTGATTTTTTTTGTCGAGTTTCTTGAATGACATCTCTTTTTTCGAGATTTGTGTATTATTCAGCGATAGTGACATCATATGCGTACTTTACTATAGCTCATAGATTAACATACGAGATGGAACATTTATGGCGAAATCTGTAATGACAACAGTACTAGCGTTACTACGGACCGAAATTTACATATGTTGAACAAATATGTTTAAGCTTTATGTTTTGAATATCTATTCTTTCCAAACGAAGAAGAGGCAGATGATATTGTATTTACGCTTTATTTATTTAGCTGCTTTTTTTTTTTTTTTTATCGTGCTTGTATTGTTGTTGCTTTTAATTTACAAAACGATAATTAGAGTAATGATATAAAAGAAAAACCCTAGAAAATTCTGTTAAGAACGGAAATGTGTAAGTTTATGAGATTAAATTGTAAAAAAATCAAATTCAGGCATTGTGTTAATTTATTCATATCGAATAAATTTTACTGAGTGTAATGTCGGTACCTGTATTTATTTTTAACTTTTAGATTTATATAATTCTAAAAATTTGTCGAAAGAAAATTTTCAAAATCTGTAATTTTATTATTATTTCTTATATGTTAATATTATAAATATTATTCAATTGGGTGAACGTTATTTACATTAAAAGCAATATTTTTACTTTATCTGTAAGAAAGTGAAAATGCGTAAATTTTAAAAGATTGTAACAACTGTTTAATACGTTAAACTTCATAAATTAATAAAACATCGGCCATAAAAATTTTCCTATTAAATGGGAATATTTATGAAATTTTCTGGGACTTGTAGAGTGCAATATTTCGTATAGTCTTATATTACACCATTTCTTTTGATATATAGCATTCAGGATTAAATGTTTACTTTGTTTTTCGTTGCACTTAAATTGTTCACGCATCATGTTAAATAAAATAAAAAAAAATGCGTATATCAGTACATGAACATAGAACAGATATTAGATATATAAAATAGAATATCTATTCTATATTCATGTATCGGTGTAAGATTCTATTGAAAACGTAAACATGCAACATTAAAAAAAGAAAGATCCCAATGAGGTAGATACTCAATAATAAAATACTACAGGGATGGGGAGTTTCTTCCGCATTGTCACTAAAGGCGCTACGATCGCAATCGCATTACCATTACGCTCTATGGAAGTGTCCCATCTTGTATGTTAATTTATCCTGTAGATGTTGTTTAAGACTGGATAGTAAATGAAGAATTCTCTAGCTTATGCGGATTACGTCATTTTATTTAAAATAAAAGCGTGTATTTTAAGTCTTAAAACTGATATATGTTTTTTACTATCTATATTTATATATATATATATATATATATATATATATATATATATTTTATCGGGGGTGACACTAAATTCTGAAAGTGTCATTTCTTTTGTTCAGACATGAAAAAGGTTTCAATTTTTTTAATTCTACAGTAAGCCAAAAAAAAAAAAAAAAAAAAAGAACCTTTAATTAAATTAATTTTAATTAAATTTAAATTTTTAAATTTAATTTTTCATTTACTTTTCAATGCAGTTGAAAATGTGAAAAGCAAGAAAGTTTGCCCTATGGGTGATGTAAGACCCTAATGTTTGAAACTATGAGCGTCCCCCCACTTTTTTTTCCATGACTACACCACTGGTATAGTTTTTGCTCCAATAAAACTTTTTTAATGGGACGATTTTGTCCAACTTTAGCATTAAATATCTCTTAAAATAATTCTTTGATTTGAAAACTGTCTGCATCAACGTGTTTATCAAACATTTCTCTATAATACCACCGATTTTCATATTTTTGCTTGCAACAGTTTTTTTAATATTAACGAAGAAAGGCATTCTTCTTAAAAGGCTTAAGCATTCAAATTGGATGCCGATCTACCGGGAATTTCTACGCAGATTTTCATTGGTCCATTTCCAATTCAAAACTTTTTTTTATATATAGAAGGAAAAAGCTGGCAAAATTAGAAGTGAAAAACAATTCAGTATTATTAAAGTAATCGTGCCGTGGTCATCTATTAAAAAATGTAATTTTGAGAAAAAAAAACTAGTTTCAGTTTTATGTTATAATTATAATAGAATGCTTATTGTATTTTATTATTTTTTTTACTTACATATAATTGTCTATTCCATATTCTGGCCACATAAAGAAGTCTCAATTCCGTTGATAAAGCCGCTAAAATAAAAACTCGATTTTTCGAAATTTATAAGTTATGATTACGTGTAAATCCTTAAAGCGGTTCTCAAAAAAAATTTTTTTAACGTTCAATAATGCGAAAATTTCTGCTCATTTACAAACATAAAAATAGTGTTCGAAAGAAACTGAATTTCGGTTACCTTCCTAGTATCGACTGAAAACGAAAGCGAAATTGTTTTAAAAATAAATTCAAAGTAACATAAACATACATATACGCATGTTATCTGACTAATGTTTTGCGTAGAAACGGCAGTACATAATTAACAAAATAATTTGATTGAAATAAAATTAATTAAATATAAGGTGCTATAAACATAAAAAATATATTAAAAAATAATGTAATTTAAAAATAACGAATTTAATCAATATTAGTAATACCTTCTAGATTTATCTCCTTGTGAAAATATATAGTATGTACGGCTCTTTGGATGGGAGTGCCGTTTGGGGGAGGCTAGGGAGGGGCAGTTATAGTAATACCGAATATACGGCAGTATTTTCGCCGAAACTAGAATTTTGGGCTGAAAACGAAAATGAAACCGAATATTCGGCCAAACTCCACATAAAAGAATGAGACTTGCAGGCTTGGTTATTGAAGTGATTTGTAATACAGTAGATTATGTTCTTTAAATTAATTACATCTTGAGTTAAAATTGATTGTTGTCTCATGACAACAGTTTTCTTTCTCTTCCTCCACTGTCGCGTCCGGAAATTCGGTTCAAAACGCCACATTTGGCAGCCTTTTCTGAAAGATCTTTTGTTTTTCTCAAAAAATATAAAAGACAGTTCGTTTAAAAAGTTTCTGGTGGGCAATAAAAAATAATTGGTATTTTCAGCCAAGTAAAGCAGTCAGCAGTTATAATGAAATTTAATGAAAACCTTTAAAACAAAACTATCATGCAATAAAATTCAACTAATACTACTTTTCAAAATAATACATTCAACGTAATACTTTTAAAGGATGTATTACTTTTCCAAAGATTTTCTGCCCCCCCCCCCCCTACCCTGCGTACACACATGAATCGCGGTAAAAAAGAACAAGATCTTTGAAAAACAGAAACAACTCCATTATTGGGCATAGCCTTTGTAAGTCTGCTGATTTGAAAGCAGGGCTGAAATTAAGGGGGGCATGTGCCCCGAGAGCCAAATGAAGATTTTGTTTGTCGATTTTTCTCGCATCTGCGTTTTGCACGGTATTGTTAAAATCATTCTGTCTGGCGTATGACAAAACATAGAAGTATCTAAAGATGATATGGCATAAGGATCCTGTATAAAGCGGAATTTTTTTCGATTCCGTTTCCGAGATTTTAATCAATCAATATTCGACAAAGCCAAGGACGGATTCAGCTCATCATTTAGAGGGGGTCATGGATTTCCTTTTTTGGGGTGGGGAGCGATCACATCCTCGTTATGCAGGGATGTAGTGGCGGGTATACGGAGGTATACGCGGTATACCTTCTGGATTTTTTTCAGGAACATCGTATACCCTCTGTTTCTCAAAAAATCTATTGTATATATACTCTAAAGTCTACCCTCTGTCTTGAGCGTATACCTTCTGCTTAGAGCGTATACCCTCTGTTTTTATTACGACTACATCACTGTCGTTATGAGAATTTTTTATATTGAAAGCTATTCCCAAATCCAAACTAACTACTTATCTGATACTTTCGCGAAGTCATTTTCATTCGTAAATACAAAAAATTTGCATTAATACTCGAAAAAATATAAAATTTGCCGATTTTGTTCCGATACCAGGAAATTAGAGTTTCCCATTTTTAGGTGCGTTCGTAATTATATAAATACGTAGCACCTATAGTCGTCGTTCAGTCCGTCTGTCCGTCCGTCCGCATGTAACAGAGCAAAAACTACCCAACCGAATGGGCTGAAATTTTAAATATATGATTGTTGCAAAATTTTGTCGAGCCATTTCAAGTTTTATGAAAATCGGATGTATAGTTTAATTACAGGGACAGTCAAAAGTTTTTCTTTACATTACGACCAATGGGAAAAATTATTGCAAATGTATTTTAATGATGTTACAGACTTCCGAATGGTCTGAAATTTTAAATATATAATTGTTGCAATATTTTAGCGAGCAATTTAAAATTTTATGAAAATCGGATGTGTAGTTTAATTACAGGGACAGTCAAAAGTTTTCCGTTACATTACGGGGAATGGGTAAAAATTATTGCAAGTGCATTTTAATGATGTTACAGACTATGCACTTATGAAGTGCAAACAAATATACATTCAGTACAATATGGGGTGCAAAAAATAATTATAAAACTAGTTATAGTACGAACGCACCTCATTTGCCACGTTTGACGAGCAATTTCCAACTTGTTTTATAAAGGCAAAGATTCATTCAGAAAATGTTGTCAAAGATAGCACTTTTAGCCAAGTTTTACGAGTTGAAGCCACAGAAATGTCGTCGCAAGGGAACAATTGGCTGTCACTTCCGGAATTTCAGTTTAAAAAGTCTAACAATTGTCAACGATTAAATATGGCAAAAATTTGTGTTAAATTTATAGGTAACTAAACCGTACACATTGGAAGCTATGGGATTCTATTAGTGTCATAAAAATTGCAGGTGAAGCCTCTTCTTTCTGCTCAAAGTATTAAATAGTTTTTTTCAATCGAACTTATACCTTTGGAATGGATCATTTTCTTCTGATGGACTGGTGCCATCCATTATTATGAAACAACCGTTATAAATGAAGTGTTAGGTGAAGATGAAAGAGCTGTCGTAAAAAGTTAGAACTCTGATTTTCTGGTCAGAAAAGGAAAAAAAAAAATGGTCATAATTTTTTTTTCTGGTCAGGATGAAAAAAAAAATGGCCATAATTTTGTTTCTGATCAGAATGGGAAAAAAATGGCCATAATTAAAAAAAAAAAATCTATGATATCTTTTGAATGTTGAAAAAATAAAGAAATAAAACATATTTTTAAAATAATTCACGTGAAATAGACGTCACTCTTGAACTAAACAAAAACAACTTTCATGAAATTTTATACACCATAATTAGTATTTGTATTCTAGAGATTGTATTATATAAAATATTATTGAATTGTATTAAATAATGTTTTGCACTTTTGAGTTTTGGCCCAACGAAATTGTTTTTGTTTGTTTTATTTTAATATTTTATTTTCCATTTTGAGATAATTGTATGGAGATTGTTATTCAAATATTCGGGGTAAAGTTTGAATTAACTCATTAGATAAGGTGAGCGAAATTCGAAAATAGAGATAGCTTTCTTAGAAAAATGTGGTGGAAAAAAATACCTCTAAATTGGCAACACTGGTCTAACATCAGATTTTTTTTAAGTTCAATGTCTTGCGGGGAACTATTTTTGTGCATATTACATTTCTATAGTGTAAAATACTAATTTGGGTGACATAATTATTTTAGGAATAAAGTTTTCGCTATAGCAATATACTCGTATATATTTTTAAAGTGATTTTTTATACATAATTTATATAGTATGTGCGTGTGTATGTGTATGTATATATATATATAAGCATTTGCGCCCTTTTGTAAGGCAATCGGCGCCCTTTTTATCCGATTTGCCACCGCCCTCTCAGTTATGCCAGTACGACCCTGTTCTTATTTTACCCCTTATCTTACTTTCTAGAGCTGCTGTATTTTTAAATACTGCACTTTTCGTGAAACTTTACCTTTTGTTGTTAATAGGATAATTTTCTTTTTATTTCGTCTGAACTGGCAAACAAAAGCCTCATGGCCACACCAGATGAATTTTTTTTATATTGTAGAAATACAGAAACTTTCAATCGTTTGTCTTCGGGTCAGCCATAAGGCTAATAAAGTAGATACTGGGATCAAATGTCAGTTAACCCCATTTAAAGGGCAGTTAACTGTCAGACAAATTCTTCATGTATGGATGCCGGCAGAATGAAATCCTGGAAGGGGTAAGATTTTAGAACACATATGCCTGTGGTTCGCATTCTTGGCTGAGTTTTTGAAAATGGAGAATATAAACATGAAATAAATTAAACTGAGAATTTTTTGTCAGAACCCCTCATGCAAGACATTTATAAAAGCATATCAGCAGAAAATGCAATATAGAAATTGAACAATTGAAAACATAAAATGTTTAAAAATAATTTTTTTAGCATGTTTCAAAAAGAACTGAAACAGTAATTTTTAGGAGCGTTCGTAATTATATAAATACGTAGCACCTATAGTCGTCGTTCTGTCCGTCTGTCCGCCTGTCCGTCCGTCCGCATATAACAGACAAAAACTACCCAACCGAATGGTCTGAAATTTTAACTATATGATTGTTGTAAAAATTTGTCGAGCCATTTCAAATTTTATGAAAATCGGATGTATAGTTTAATTACAGGGACATTCAAAAGTTTTTCTTTACATTATGGCCAATTGGAAAAAATTATTGCAAGTGCATTTTAATGATGTTACAGTCCTCCGAATGGTCTGAAATTTTAAATATATAATTGTTGCAAAATTTTGTCGAGCCATTTCAGATTTTATGAAAATTGGATGTATAGTTTAATTACAGGGACAGTCAAAAGTTTTCCATTACATTACGGGCAATGGGAAAAAAATTATTGCAAGTGCATTTTAATGATGTTACAAACTATGCACTTATGAAGTGCAAAAAAATATACATTCAGTACAATATGGGATGCAAAAAATAGTTATAAAACTAGTTATAGCACGAACGCACCTCATTTGCCACGTTTGACGAGCAATTTCCTACTTGTTATTTTAGTCGAAATATCGAAGATTAGCAACAAATAAATAAGCTTACAAATGTTTTTTCTTTTATCATTGTAGCAAACGCGCGGAATATATGTAAATATATTTCCCAGATATCGAAAAATTTGCGATATCGAAGTTCAACTTATGAGGGTAGATTGTATTTTTTAAAATAAAAAGTATGTAGAATTGATTGTAAAATTATCGTCTAGGTTTAAATTAACTCTATTTTGTTCATGGTTTTAGGAGAACTGTATAAAATGATAAACATGTGTCATTTAAAATAACCTTCAATTTTCAGGTTTTTGTGACTTTGAGGAAGATAAGTGCAGTTGGGTAGATGGAGATGGACAATTTACCTGGGTTAGAAAATCAGGTGAATCAAGTGTAAATAGGATAACAGGCCCTGAAACTGACAAGACTCTTGGAACAGGAGCTGGTAAGCAATAGTACTTTAAAATATAATTTAAATAAGAAGTCTCCGAACATTTTTGGCCGTTGACTTCTTCATAAAATTCTGAACTGTTTATCGACTCGTTGGTATTTTATTATGTCCTAATTATAAGAAAACAATAGAAAAACTTTTCGTAATTTGTAGATTGTTTGTCATTTATATTATGTTTGTTTAACATATTTATATGTAATAAAATACATTGTAATGATGTATTTGTTAAGTTCCTAAAATTGATTAACATTGTGAATGTGATGGATTGGGGATGATTCCAAACACGATTAGGAATGTAATAGTGTTATTACACGTAAAAATTGCAAGCGACAAAAATCGTCTGCGACTCGTCAGATTTCCCGAAACTTACGTATTTTTCAAGCATTTCATTGGCTGTTTGGGAAAAGGCTTTTCCACCGTCAGATTTCCAAGCATTTGATTGGCTGTTACTGGCGACTCGCTTCATTTCAGGCGTCAAAGACGCTCCGACAGAAGAAAGTTGCTTGCTTTCGAAGCGACTTCCATGGAGCCATAGGATAACATGGAGACGCTTGGAATTTGAAGCGACTTTGACCCCTCGTGTAATAGCACTTTCAGGTTCAAAATACCATAAATACTCACGAAATTTAATATCTAAACGTCTTTGTTTTGTAATGGTGTTATTACACGAGGACTCAAAGACGCCAGTGATCCCAGGCGTCTAGCGACAACAGCCGCCTCACGGTCCGTCTTTTCCAAGCATTCCATTGGCTGTTCCGGAAAAGGCTTTTCTATTATCAGATTTCCAAGCATTTGATTGGCTGTTACTGGCGACTCGCCTCGTTTCGGGCGTCAAAGATGCTCCGACAGAAAAAAGACGCTCGCTCTCCAAGCGACTCCCCTGCAGCCATAGGAATAACATGGAGACGCCCGGAATCTGAAGCGTCTTTGACCCCTCGTGTAATAACACCATAAGTATTAAATTAACATGGCTGAAACCAAATTGAACCATATACTTAAAACAACTTTTCGCATAGATCCCTTGAGGCCAATTAGACAGTTTTAAATGTCATATCAACCCTGATGGTCCATATCGATCAATTTGGCGACGCCTGATTTAGATTAATCAATATAAAATAAGTTATCATAAATTTTAAAACAAAGCTAAAAAATTAAAGCTAACGAACGCGAGTATCATGTAGCATTAGAAATAATAATATAGAAGAATAAATTCGAAATGCAAATTCCCATTCTAATTTCAAAAAGGTTTTTTTTCTTGTTGTTGTTCCATTGAGATGTCACATCAGTTGACCCGGTGAACGCAGGACTCGATTAAACTACTTGTGAGTACTAGTCAAGCATTTCTTAAGGGCTTTGCAGAGCCACTACTATATGTAAGATCGAAAGCTTATTACTCTTTTAGCCCCTCACCGCCTTACTATAGTGTCTAGACTATTGAAGGTAGAGGAAAAGTAGGGTAATGACGCTCAGAAGGGTAATCCCGCTCACCAAATATCTCTAAACAGATTAGAATTGAAAACGTGCAATAGGTACCGGCATCTAGCGAACTTTATCCTAAGTTCCCAGTAATGATTTGGTACCCGTCGGGAGGAAAGTATTTTTGTGTCAACACGTTTTTAGTTTGAAGTTGTTTTATTATAAAATTCTACAACATCTAACTGGAAGATAAGTGTACACTCTTATTGTTAAATATTAATTTACTCATTATGTCTACAAAATATATACATTTAGCTGTACTTTCATGCTTTTATTTATTTTTGCAGTGCGTTGTTGCGCCAATTACAATGCAATAAAACCGAGGCTAACGAGAAAGACAGGCTACAGCGGTGCATTTCACGTATCTTTTTTTTACAGACAGCTGGAGTCACGTGATGCTCGAATGCACCAATGCAGGTGTGAGAAAACAGCATCACGTCACTCTAGCGGTCTGTAAAAAGAGACACATGAGATGTACCGCCTGTCTGTTTCGTTAGCCTCGAATAAAACCCAACATGGCGATAACGGGTAATGGTGCTCTCGTGGAATTCCAGAAGAAGTGTTGCCAGTGGACAACTTTTTTAAAATTCAAATTTATTGATTCACACCAGTGGTGGAAATAAAAAACCTAAATATGAAAAAAGTAGCCCACTATATGTCTAACACAATATGTGTGCACAATACGTGTAAAGTTGTTGCAAAAAGTCTGCAGTGGTGTGAACAGCCAGGAAAGTATGTGACTTTTGTCTTTACTTAAATGTTGTATTCAAACTCTGAGCGCAATTACCCTACCATGCCGGGTATTACCGCTCAATCGATGGTCATTTAAATAAAACGATAAAAAAAATTCCTAAAACCTTTATGAAAATTAGTTGATTGCAAACTGTTCCTGATGCTTTGGAGTTATACTTCGTTAATAAAGTATTGATTTTTTTGGTCTAAATTAGACTAGCTATTCATGTTTTCCCTTAAGTGAGCGTCATTCCCCTACTTCCCCCTATATTTTGCATAATTCGTTGTGCAAGCTTAAAGCCTTTTTTGGTATTTGAACCCAATTCAAATTTTTTAAACGTGGTTGGCTTTAAACATGCAGAATAATAATAATAAAAAAAGGTACATTGATCAAGTATTTCTCAAAGAAATCAGTAAAGATCTCTGTAAAAAATTATATTTAAAGAAGAACCTTTAAAACCGTTACAGTGAATAGTTGAAGAAATTATTTATCTCCCACAATAGAGATGTCTTTTCAAACAAAATCTTATTAACACGATTTCACACGATATTCGTCGCTTGCATTTAGTAAATATTTGATCAAATCTCATGCATAACAAGATGTTTATAGAAATGAGTTTTATTTCCTCATTCTGAAGTGATTTTATGCAAATAACTAAATAAATAATTTTAAACGACTATTTTAATATTTGCTTAAAGGTGATAAAAATACAATTAAAAGGTAAAAAATACCTTTATTTATTCAGATTTAACATGTTCCATTGCTCAGATGACAACATTCTTAAGAATTAACAGCATACAAATATTTTCGCAAGAAAATTTAGATTGAAGACTGGTGAACAAAAATCTCGCGAATTCAAGCATAATGAAGCTAACTGCAATATTAAAAATCGATATTTGTGAACGTGAATTATTTTATATTATTGTTTCCTTATTCTGTAGAGCATCTCTTTCAAAATTTTTGGAAGCTCCATAAAGGCATTGCATATATTCTCACTACGTAAGAAGATCTCTATTTAAATACAGTCGAACCTCGTTATCCCGACACTCTAATATCCTGAAAAAAGTGTCGTCATAAGCGGAGTGTCGCGGTAACCGGAGTTGGTAAAAAATATGTTTATAAAAAGCTGCATTTTTAATTAATTTAGGACAATTTTAAATTCATGCCTGATTGTGCAGTTTTATGCAATAAAACATTATTATTGAACAAAATAAACACAAAATAAAATGGAAAAGAATAAAAATCAGATTTATGATGACTTGTTTTTTTATTGTAACATTAAATATTGATAAATTCAGGTTTGCTTATCCCTAGGTGTGCTTCCTATAGTTCTTTTTTTCAATATTATACGATGAATTATAATCAATATTCATTGTTTCAGAAATGAATGTTAGATAATTTCTGATCGTTTCAATGCAATGCAATGCTTCGGTTTTAGTCGGAGGAAAAACGCCGAGTAACCACAAGACAGTGCTGTCTGACCAGAACAAAAAAGATCACGAGTAGACTGATACGTCTATCTGGCGCTTAAGTGGGTCATTCATAGTGTCTGTGGGTTTATTTATTCAGATAAAGGATTGAAGTAAAATTTCTCATTTATCTCAATGGGCATTTTACACACTTTTGCGAAAAGTTTGGTTGAGACCTTTTTTACCGCTTAATTTCTTGCTTATAAGATGGATTATGAAAAATGGACAATTTTCCAAAACCGTCGGAATATCCGGAGTTGAGAATTATTCAACGACGTAAAATCCAGAGTTTATTTACATTAAAACCATATACAGAAAATCGGGTCTTTGAAAAATTGACGTGATAAGCGGAGTGATGTGAAAACCGGGTGTCGGGAAAACGAGGTCCGACTGTATATAAAAGTAGCAAATAAATTAAAGATCTTAAAAATCTGCTTTTTAAGATCTCTATTGATTCTCGGATAATGGATGGCAAATAAAATCTTGATGGATAAATTATTCTGCTATTTTAAAAATTAATCTGTAAAGGTTCTTTGTTATATAAATCTTCTGACGTAGTGAGAATATATGCAATGATTCAGCCTCCATGGAGCTTCCTAACATTTGGAAAGAGATGCTGTACAGAATAAGGAAACAATAATATAAAATAACTCACGTTCACAAATATCCATTTTTAATATTGCAGTTAATTTCATTATTTCACTGGATTTTTGTTTACAAGTCTTCAATTAAAAAGATTTTGTGAAAATATTTGTGTCATTTTAATTCTTGAGAATATTGCCGCCAGAGCAATGAAACATGTCAAATCTGAGTAAATAAAGGTATTTTTTTTACCTTTTAATTGTATTTTTATCACTTTAAGCAAATATTAAAATAGTTTGATATTTTCAAGGGATTTTTTACCTATAGTTTTATAAATAATTTTATTTAAAATATTCTTAAAACATTTTTGTCTATAAATTTTTAGATTAAAACTGTCAAATTCCATTGGATCCACCAAAATTTGGGAGCGCTAGGCCCCTGCCTACTGCGTCTTGACCCTAATGAGCTCTGAACGAATAAAAAAAGGGGAATAACTAGTGGAAATCTGATTTAAATTATTCCTTTATCCACTCATCTGTTCATTTGGGGGTAAAAAAGATTAAAAGGGAAGAGTTATATTTTTCATGGTTTACATATTTTTAATATATTTTGTTAATCGATATAATTTAATGAATATACAATAATATGAAGTAACAAATTATTTTTTACGAAGAACTACATGCCTCGTAAGCAAAAATACAATTAAAAAGGGGAGAGTTGGTTTAATTAAACATCGTACTAATTAGCGTCAGGAACTGTTCAACCAACTTAACTGTAGTTCATGCAGTTGAATAATTTCTTTAAAACAGATTACCAGAATTTAGTTCAAATGAAATGTTTTAAAAAAGTACTCTTACTTTTAAAATGCAATGTTTGGGAATATTCTTATTTACGAAAATCCGTATGTTTTTTTAAATAAAGGTAAGGAACATATTATGTATGTAATTTTTTGTATCATGTTGAAATAGCTTCTTTTTAGCAAACCAAAATGTATCGAGAAATGAGCAGCGCAATTTTGAGCTTTTCTCAGATAGTTAGACAGTTTGTAAATTAAAAAAAAAAAAAAAAAAAAAAAAAAAAAAATTAATTTAAAATTCTAGTTAAAAATATTTTTTCAATTTTGGCACAATATCTTTCAAATAACAAAATTGTTCAACCTGAGCAAGTTTTCATATATGCATATAATTTTTTTTTATATAATCTTGAAAGAAATAAAAATAATTCAGCACACTATCATTTATATGACAAAATTGCTCAAATTAAGCAAGCAGTTTCCTAACTAATAATTTTATATGTGTGTCACCAGGATGTTGAAAACAAAAGAACATCTCAGAAATAGAAATAGGTATGCTTAGATGACAACATTACGGTGTTCTTCTGAAGCATGATTCAAGTATAAAATGTTTTGAATCAGAACTTTTATTTAAAAAAATAAAATCTAGTAGGTAGTACCACATGGAAAAAAAAAAAAAAAAAAAAAAAAAAAAAAAAAAAAAACCATTTTATTAAATAAAATTTCTGGTTCAAAACATTTTTTACTTGGGTCAGACTGTGGAAGAATAGCAAAATGTTGGCAGTCTATGGGTATGTGGCAAGTAGATCTGCTGCTGCTTCTTATGTCGAAACTGATGAAAGAGCTATGAAAACTATTGTGCAGTCATTCAACTTTTCTATATTTTAAAGAAGTTTACTCGCATCATGAAAATGACGCAGCTTTGCTTTTAGCCCGAAGCTTCTATTACATTAGATCGTTCTTTTCAGGCCACTATATTGTCATAAGTATTGATGGACTGAGAGAAGGACTTGAAGCTAACTTGGAAAGTGAACTATTCCCTCCATCTAGCGACACCTTGTGCCTAAGTTTCTATTTCTTCACCAGTGGGGATGAAGTTGGAACTTTAAAGGTGAGTTATTTAAAATATCAGAGTATACATTAGAGTATACATTACATTGTGTATCTTTCATCCTCACCCCTTCTTTACCCTTCGAAGCTTCTAAATCCCCCCCCCCCCCCCCCCCGGAATAAAGTGTTTGAATTAAACTCTGGTGCAGTGGATTGCGTTCGTAAAGCGTAAATAAACCTTACAAATACTTTTTTTTTTAAGTGAAAACTTCTTTAGGCGCGTTGAGCTTTTTTTGAGATGGAGAAAAACCACTGATTTGGAGACACTGTTACGTAACCGGCATGCTAGCATTTTGGCACATACACACTAGCGCGCCAAGCGTAATATAATTGGGGTATTGTATTCATTAATAAAAATACTTTTGGATAGTATTGAATTGGAGTATGGATTTCAATATTTGGATAGCATTGAATTGTAATGGTTGCCGTTTATAATTTCACCGGATAAATCTTTAAATGCAATACGAGAATTTTTGTACGAAAATTTGTTCATTTATATGTACATGTATAATTTAATAATATAATTTAATATAATAATATATATTACAAATTATTAATGTTTATTTATATGTAATTTACAGTTAAATTATATTACTATGAAAATTGTAATATAATTTTGGTAGTAATAGTTTATAATAATGAATAAAAAAACACTACATTTAAAAGTATTTCCTGCACAATAAAACATTTCCTGACGATTAAAAAAACACACACGTAATTGTTGAAGTTTTCACTTCTGTTGGTACTCCCGGAGTGCCACTGTTTTTTTTTTTATTTGCAACTAAAACTTCTTTTGATAATTTTACGATATAATTTAATCTGATGACTTACTAAAAGACTTTTGTTAACGGAAATAATAAAACAATATCCATTTTTCGGTTTTTAATTAGGTCAGGGTTTGAAAAAAAAAAAAAAATAGACGAAGTATTGCATTTAAAGTTCTTCAAATTAATTCATTTACTGTTCGAATCGCAATGCGATATACTTTCAAATTTGAAATTGAACACGTTATACTGAAAAGTCTAAGGAATAACATGTATAAATATCAATAGCCAGAAAAGCGTACAATTTTTTTACGATAATATAAACGTACAAGTTTACAATCTCAAAGGGAGTCTGCCGAAGGACACTATAAAACATTTATTTACCAACTTATAATTAAAAAGTTCAATTATGAAGTTATTTAATCTCTAAATAAATTGCATGTCTGATAGTATTAGGCAAACTTTGTTTGCGTATATTATTAATTTGACAAAAAGCGTTTATAATATGTTTCGTTGATGATTCTTCAATTAAAAATCTAAACACTAAGTAGAAAAACTTAACTGTTTTCCGCTAAGTATCGAAACTGAATCATTGTGGTACGGTGGACTTTGAAATTGATTTTCTATCATTATTGTTATTCCAACGAAAAATTCCTCAAAAAGGTATTTTGGACCGTGAATTCAATGTATATTTGAAAACAAACTCAACTTATTAAAATTCTGAATATTTTAAAAGCTATTAATTATAATAATTTTAGTTCATAATGCTCCATGATTTTCATTTTTTTTTTTCATTTCATTGTTTAAAATGACTTTATTAAAAAATTGTGCGGCCATTTTTTTAATCCGACCGAAGACGGTTAGTAAAATAAATAAATAATTAAAAAACTGGGGCAAAACTTAATTTTCATTAAAAACTTATATGTCCCAATCCCATCCATCCGCATATAATGCAATAAGAAATGAAAGAGAAAATTATGAAAAAACTCAAACTGCAGGTATTTATAAAATAAGTTGCATAAATATAAAAAACGAAAAAATAAATTACATAGGAATGACTAAAAGGAAAATTGATGAAAGGAAAAAAGAGCATATCAGAGACCTAAGATTGAAGAAAGAAACTACAGCTCTAACAAAACAGAACCTTATAATCCTCCTACAAATAGAAACTTTACAGATAGAGAAAATTGCAAACTACGAAAATATGCATAATACCGTACTACGTATATGCCACAGAGATCCAAACTTCTAAAGGAAAACTTTGTAACGTTATGACACACGCGCTTATTGACCCTCGATGGATGAAGATACTTAAAGAGGGAAAAGATGAAAGAAAAAAAGGGAAAAGGAGAAAATCGGCTGATCTCGAATCAAGATAAATAGGAGAACTGAAAAGCTTTCAGTCAACTAACTGAGGATGTTCTAGTAGGAACGAAAACGTTATTGTGGTAAACTTTTTAATATGTTTTTTTAAATGTGGAGTCTAATATATTTTTTTAAATATTACATCAAGTATATTTTATAGAAACAGACTTGTATATGTTACAGTGATTAAAATTGTCTTTAATGTATGAAATAATGTCTGAAATTGGTATATAAACGGTTAATTTATATGCTATTAGACTTTATTATTAATGTGAGGATTTTAGTAAACGAACATTTTGAAATTTGAAATCTCATAATAAATTTTTGATTAGCTCTAGACATTTATTTTTTGAAAAATAAAATTGTTGTGCATTTTCTTAGGCACCAAGAGGATGAAATATTACCGTAGAACATGCAGTCCACTCATTTAGTCAAAAATACAGAGTGTTTCACCCTAACTGAATTCAGGTTGACGGTAATAATTTTAATGAAAATAAAAATGCTACAATGAAAATGAAACGATGTGTACCTCGTTTGCCATGAAATGTGATAACATCACGAAAAGTTCTGGGAAAATACAGTGCTCACGCAGTCGATGATACCATATGAACCATTAATCGCAGTCCAATCAGTGTGAAGCGTCAAGTGCATACTGCTGCGCGTATTATGGAAACTTCTATTATTTCTTTTTATGTTATCACATTTACAACAAACGTGAGCATACCTATTAAACGTTTCATTCTAATATACTTCAGTTTTCTGAAAGTAATTTCCGGCAACCCAAGTTAAGTTACAGTAGAACACCTTGTATTTTTGATAAAATAGGTGGTTTACGATACCATGTTCCATTGCAATTTTTGTTCCTCCTGATGCCTACTATCAACCCTCTGAATTTTTCGGACGAGTTCGGCAACACCCTGTATTTTTTTTTTTTTTTTTTGTAACTATGGAAGATGTCAGCTAATTTGGTGCATTTTCTCTTTTTCCAGATAAGACCCATGAAATTATGTACTTCATTCTATTTTAAAACTTGAATAATGTTGTTTTATCACAATGTTAATTAAATATAAATTCAAAGATTGTAATATACTCTGTGATATAAATGAATGTGAATTTGAGATCAGTTTGATTGCATTAATCTACATTTTTAGATTGTACGGAAAGAGGAAAATATTACGGAAACTACTGTTTGGCTAGTACGAGACGATCCCGTGGAATATTGGAGGCTAGCTAAGGCACCTCTGCGACCGAGTGACCTGTACAGTCAAGTAAGTATATATATATATATATATATTTTGCTGTTTCTTCGTTTTATAGAGTGCAAAAACTTAGGGATTTAAAACATGTTTTTATTAGCGATGCCATGAAATATGTTTTAGCTAAGCGCTAATAAACTTTTCATGTATCGCATATTAACCTAAACTTTCAGAGTGCATTTTCCAATTTTGAGTATTTTCGCCGTATAACACCCATCCCCTTTTAGAACGGAAATCTTCATAAGATTTTTATCAACAATAATAATAATAATAACTAGTATATCACTGCTGTCAAAAATGACGGAATGCGTTTAATTTTCATAAGATTTCATACAAACAAACAGTATGAAGATTTTGTTATTGAAAGGTTTATATTGTAGAAAAGTACGTTTTAAAAATGACAAATTATTTCTACAAATACAAATGATGAGGATATTTTTTTAATCAATATTCAATTTATGAAATTGTTCAATGATCAATAAAGGCTCCGATTTTAATCCTTAGAATAAAGAAATGAAAAATCAGTGAAATTACGTCATGTTGACACAATCATATCAGTTTTATTAATGTAAAAGTGCATTTCAAGCTAAGCACCGGCCGGCGCAAACTTTTCAAGCATACTTTATATACGGGAACGTCCACGGCAGAAAATTTTTTTTGCTGAAAATTTTTTTAAAACGGAAATATAAGTGTGATACATCAATTTAAAGCTATAGAGTTGCAGTATATGAATTTGTAAGTTTTAATTTCATAAGAGCAAGTGTTTACTGAAAATGAGCTGGATACTAACAAAATAAAACTACATCTACATTTGAGCTTAAAATACAACTTATTGAAATGTATGATTTTTTTACGTTTTGGAATTCAATAAAATTACTATGCGTTGAAATCAACAAACTATTATTATATCTTTAAGATATACATAGATAAAATCTTTTAGATAATGTCATTAATATATTTTTGACTTTATTTAAACGTTAATACTTAAATGTCACAAGAGTAACGGAAAGCATACAAAAGTTTTAATTAAAAAAAAAAAACTTAAAATTTTTACCTAAAACTTCTAATTCTCTGATTTCGAGCTATAAGACATATTTTACATTAAATATTTTGTTTATGCTATGCATGGAATAGGCTCTGGGGAGTTGTCACAAGACTAACAAACGTCTGTGTCACAAGAGAAACACATAATACTTTTGTCGATTGTTTTATATAAAACTGCGTTATAACCAAAACAAACAGAATGGTTAAAAAAAATATATTATAATTCATCAGACATACAAGTAAAAATTGCATAAATACATTTAATACAATTAAAAAGCAAACGTTTCGAGCTAAATTTTAGCCCCTCATCGGTGCAATAAATAACATTCAAATGACAGAAAACTATATATCATGTTTACAGTTAAAAAATACTAGCAGTTAAAATTAAATAAAGTATAAAAATTTCAAAACAACATATATTTCTTATTTTTAAATCGTATATCAGATGTTAAACAATGATTATTTATTTTAAGAATGCTTAAAGTTTTGTTGTTTTTTTCTCTGTTATTAGAGCAGTTCTTGAAATAGTTTTAGCTATAATTAAGGTTATTTTGTAAATTTTAAGGAAGATAAATTATCTTTATTAGTGTTTTTTTAATGGTAGATTTATTTTTATTCATTTTTGGTATTACTTAAGGTTATAAAATAATCATGACAAGTAATTAAAAATATAATAAAAAAACTCAACTCGTGTCATTTTTGTGTGCTTTCTTTTGGTTTGAAGCTCATAGTCTTTGATTAGATATTTTATATTTTAAAGGAAAGATCTTAATATTGCTTCTTATACTAGACATTGTTTTAAAGAGCAAGAAAAATTCTGCTAAGCGCCAAAAATTGTAGAGAAAAAATAAGAATGAAATTGAATATGTTGTTGTGAGAAAGAACCAAAACAAAATATATTACGATAAGGTGAAGAAAAGTATTAGAACCAGAAAAAACTTCAGCAAGAAAATGGAAATATTAAGAAAAGGAAAAAGTAGAGAACTAGCTAACCTCAGATACTGCAACGGAAAAAAATGTAACTCCACAGCTTTGGAAAATTTTATGTCGATGAAGATTTAAGAAGTGGTCATTCTTCAGCTAAATCTACGTTGGTTAAGCGTGAAAAAGGTCTCATAATTTCATCAATTCTAGGGGACATTTAATAAGAGAATACGTTTTTTGTTTAAAGAACCTTTCCTAAATTGAAAAATTGGAGTTTCCTTTGCAGCTTTAAAGCCTTGTTTCATAAAACTATAGAAAATTACTCATCAGAATATCTCCATTTGTTGCTGTCACGAAAACATTCAAGCAATTCATAATGTAGTAACTGGTGTATTTCCTGCATTAAACATTCCTGTGATGGATTTAATGACTTTGTCTGCCGAGATATATGATAATTAGAATTTAGGAATTCAGAATGTCTAATTTGTGGAGGTAACATCGAAGAATTATTTGAAACGGAAGTCCATAATACAGAACTTCTTATAAATTATTGAAAATAGCAAAACGTTGATAGACGTTTTGCTATTGACAAAACGTTTATCAACATCTTCTCAATAGAGTTACTTTTTCAAAACGTTGGTAAACGTTTTGAAAAAGTAACAGTTAAAGAAACCATTTGTGATTGTTTGCAATTTTTCGAAAGCAACTAAATCTATTTCTGTGGCACACATTCATTGAAACTTGTACAAGGGATTATTTTCGTAATGACAAAAAATAAACATTTCTCAAAGAATAGTTATGCCTGTGGATTTTCTAGAAACTGTTTTATTTTCATGCCAAGACGAAATTTTGGTATGAAATACTACATTACTGGTCAAATCCACAAGCGACTGTATTTTCAGCTTTTTACTTAGTATGATCCCAATAAAGTAAAATCTCATGCTATTATTTTAGACAATGTAATTCATAATAAATTTTTTGTAAATGCTTTCGTATGTAAAATTTCAACATTGCATCTTTAAGGAAGTTTGTGTTTTCCTAAAATGTACCTGTTTTACTTTTTTATATGATGGTTGTGCTTTCCAGTTTAAACAAAAATATAACTATGCAAATATGCCCGCAATGAATCAGACTCCTTTCTCAATTAACTTAATTGGGCATATTTTTTTTCAAATACTCCTGGTATAGATGCTGTAGATTTATTTTGTGTTGTTGTATAATGATATATATGGAATGAAGTGCGTGCTAAAAAAGCAATTCTAAGATATACTGCTTAGTTTGTCAAAAGAAATAAAACAATAAAGATTCATTACTTTGCGAGAAAATACCAACAGCGAAGGGCATTCAATAAATACAATTTGTTAAAACCGTGAAAAATGACACTATCTACTACAAACCTTACACTAACATTATTCGTACAAAGAACTTGTGTTTCATTAAGTAAATCATGATACAAGAGAAGTTGCAAGTGATATTATTGATAATGAAGACAATGACTAATTCTGTTAAAAAAACAGAAACTGGAAGGTTGCTATGTCGTTATAGTGTTTGTTAATTTTAGAGTTTTTTGCATTATTTTATGTTATTTTAAAATTAAACCATCATTAAAAGTTGTTCTGTATGGAAAATATTTTTTTTAACTTATTTTAATTATTTTGTTTAGTATTTAAACTGAATTTTTGCTAAAATTACATTATGGACAAAATGTCACAAGAGTAACACTTAGGATTTTGAAAAATCAAATGTAACTAATTCATGTGTTATCAGATGAGTTCAATGATTAATTCTTTTTTAAAAAGATATAATTACTCTGCTATATTCTGTAAATTTTATTTCTATAGTCTCATATAATTCACAGAATTTCTGCGTCTAACACAATTTTTGAAAATTACATTTTTTTGTGGTCACAAGAGTAACAACATTTTCATTTATTATCTAGCAAAGTAAAATGCTTTTTGTTACAAATTGTATATGGGTTATGAAGGTACAGTATATATGTATTTTTAAGAAGTTGCATCAAATTTATCTTAAATATATTTTGTAATAAAAGAATTGGAAATATATATGGAAATTTGTTCTGGTGGTCACAAGAGTAACAGTGGACGTTCCCATACGTACAATCGTGGAAAAAAAAAGAGTAAACACCTACTACTAACTCCTCAACAAATTATCATAGGAGAAAGTTACTGGTACCGAACGATTGGAAATAAAGTCTACTTTTAAATGATGTATATAAAGTTTGCTTATTGAGCCATCTACATTTTAAAACGAACCCAAACTTAATTTTTTTCAATTGCAATTCCCAATTTTGACAGCATAAATGAACTCTACACCCTTCAATTAGCCCCAAAACAAATTTTTATGCAATTCGTACCATAAGTTTCCGAGAAATGAACCATTTTAAAAGGAGCGTATTTTAAGGGCTGTATCCAAATTGAAATTCGGTACTCCATTGTTAACCGAGAGAGCCCCCTTCTTGATCAAGGCACCTTAAGCGCTACTCAAGCAGTCAATGAATCCTGCTAGATTACAGGAGAGCATAAGAAATTTCAAAATATCTAGTCGCTTCTATCACAGACGGCCCCTTAAACCATCATTTTGCCGTTTTTTAAACATGATTTGAAAACTACTTGGAAGAAAAATGTGAAATTTTGGATTTCCATAAAGCAGGACTTAATAAATCTAAACCCATAAAAAAATTGTAGTTTGCAATTCATAATTTTTTCGAATATTAATTTCATAATTCATAATTCATATCATAAAATTATAAAAATTGCAAATTCAGAGTATTTTTGTTTGGGTATATTAGTATTATTGCTACACAAAATATTAGCACATTAGGAGCATAATTTCAGGAGATATAAATAAAAATATGAAAATGTAATTTAACATTAGAAGCACTAAATTTTGACTGTTTATAATTCAAACACTTATCATTCAAATGACTTGAAATTTGGTGTCTAGGCATAGTTTGAACCGAAGTTTTGAAATATCTCATTAAAATTGGGTATTGCAATTGAAAAAAAGAAGTTTGGATTCGTTTTAATATGTAGATGGCCCCCTAAGCAAATTTTATATACATCATTTAAAAGTAGGCTTTATTTCCAATCGTTCGGTACCAGTAACTTTCGTCTATGATAATTTGCTGAGGAGTTAGTAGGGGGTATTTACTTTTTTTTTCTACGACTGTACTTTTATGCTTAACCACAATATATTCAAATAAAAATATATTTTCTATTTAATTGCAATGAAAAAAACTAATAAAGTCATAATATTTAAGATAAAATAAACCCAATAGACAATATTTTCGTGATGTCGCAGTAAATATGAATTTTTATTCGCTTATAAAAATAAACTACACGTTCATTTTTTTTTTTTTTTTTTTTTTTTTACCTAAAATAACTTACAAATGAAAAAATATCTCTAAAAAGGCACGTGTCTGAATATTTTTCGTTATTTCTCTTTTATCTGCAACAATGGAAGTAATTCGATTGTCACCATTTTGAAGAAATTTCATAAAAATCTTTTAAAATTGAAATTAAAATATAAAATGGGAATGTTTTTAAAAATAGCTAGTGCGGGCACATCTACAAATGGACAGCTTTCATTTGAAAAAATAATTCGCAAAATCGGTGCAGTAGAAAGCTCGGGATAGATGACTCAAAAATCAGCTTTACATTTTAAATATATAGATAATAATAATAATAATATTATTATTATTAATAATAATAACGGACATTAACAAACATAATGATTAGTATTTTCAATGTAATCCGACAGCAAGCCTTATCAAATTCAAAGCGTAATGAACAATAATAAAAAAAATAAACGGTATATTTTTTAATCTAGAATTTTTTATTCTTATGATCATCTGTATTTGTCTGTAATTGTTAATCTTTCAATCATTGAAACTTTGAATTACACATACATGTAAATTTTTATGAATTTTCCTGTATTAAAAGCGTTTGTTATACGCCGGAATATACGGTATTTTAATTCAGATTTTACGTAGAAAAACTAGCAGCCTTCGACCGCTACGCTGGTCGGTTTCCCTAAAAGAATCTTGAGTCAAACGAAATATATTTAGTAAAGACGGAAAAAAGTTAATATCTAATCAAATAGCCATAATTGTTGTCTTATTCGTATAATCTTACATTATACATTTCAGAGTTGATGTTGGCGACATAATAGCTCTAAAATCAGTGAAGTACCTGTGTTTAACTATTTTTTTTTAATGTTTGTTATATTGAATTTTCCGCTTGTACCTTAAACTGCTGCTGAGATATGGCGAAATGGCCTAAAAGTACGACCACCACATAAACCCTCTTAGATGGGAATTTCTAAAATAGATAAAATACGTATGTTTAAGTTTGTTTTAGTAGATTAGTTATCCTCAAATTCATGCCTCTATCTAAAACTGCTGTTGAAATATGGCGAAATGACCTAAAAGTTTCGAACCTCCTTTTAATCCGCTTGGAGGGGGGAGGGGAATTTTTAAAATCGCTGAAATAAATGTTTAATTATTTTTTAATAGGTTAATTTCATTCTTCTACCTAAAACTACTGCTGGGATAGGGCCAAATATTCTAAAAGTTATGAACCCCCACCCCTTTAACACTCTTAGGGGTGGGGGTTCTAAAATAGCTGAAATGTGTGTTTGGTT
Organism: Maratus speciosus; assembly: GCA_963932465.1. Taxonomy (NCBI): domain Eukaryota; kingdom Metazoa; phylum Arthropoda; class Arachnida; order Araneae; family Salticidae; genus Maratus; species Maratus speciosus. The sequence continues at coordinate 414,046,129 of OZ010792.1, read as the reverse complement.
ATTTTTTTAATAAATTTGCTATCCTGATTTTCTCCCTTCTACTTAAAACGGCTGCTGAGATATGTTCAAATGTTCTAAAAATTTCGATCTCTCCCCCCCCCCTTTAAACCCCTTAGGCGGGAATTTCTAAAATCGCTGAAATACATGTTTAATTATTTTTTAGTAGATTTATTTTCTGGAATTTTACGTTCCTACCTAAAACGGCTGCTGAGATATGCCAATTGTTCTAAAATTTTCGACCCCTCCTTAACCCCTTTATGGGGGGTAATTTTTAACTAGATTATAAGAGCAATATATATATATATATATATACCGGGTGCCCTAAAAAGGACTGACTGATTTTAAAATTCAATAACTTGCAAACGGTGACAGATATTTAAAAAATTCTTGCAGGAGGGTTATACAGTCGGTGAAAAGTTTTTTTACAGTGATTTTCTATTTTAGTTCGAATTACAAACAATAGGCGCTAAATACAGGCTCGATTTTTTGGCCTTTCTCTTTTTCCATGCGGAAAAAGGAGGTATAAATGTATTGAGTGGGTCCCGAAATACCAAAAATCGAGCCTGAATTTAGCGTCTATTGATCGCAGTGCCATCTATTGTTCGTAATTCGAACTAAAACAAAGAAAGTCCTTCCGGCCAGTGCCGGGAGGAAGAGGTAGCTTTCATAATCCTTATTTAAAAAAAGCCAACTTATATCATGCAAGCACACGAAGCTCAATTTAGTGGAAACCGAATATAGGAGATTCAATACCAATTTTTATCAATATAATGAATGAGAATTTCGCGAAATTAGTCAGCTTTATCCAAGCTGCTTTTCTTTAAAGTAACTTATATTTGGCTGCCAAATTCGGCAATTTCTTAAAGTGCCTGTCATTTTAAGACAACATGGTGGATGAGGCTAAGCAGTGAACTTGGTCGAGACCTTAGTAATTGCTGTGCACATGCTCACTCACATCGGAATCGGTTAATATATAGGAGTGCTGTCGCATGCAAAAAATCAGATTTTTCAAAATGTCACCCACAATAGAAATTGAAACTGCTATATCTGAGCCATTTTTTAAGGTAAAGACAAACAAAAAATGCTCCTGAATCCTTATATCAAGATCAAATACTTAAGAAAGAAACCTTTTTCAATTTCTAATTTTTTTGCACCTCACTTTAAATATATATATATTTTTTAATTTAATGGCCGCCATATTGAAACAAGATGGCGGATGAAGCTGGCCAACGAACTCGGTCGAGATATTTGTATGTACTATGTACACACCAAGGTACATCCAAGTCGGTTCATAAATACGCCTGTTATTACGTGAGAAAAATCAGGACGTTTCAAAATGTCAGCCACGCTAGAAATTCAAAATGCTATAACTCCGCCATTTCTTAAGATATAGACGAAACAAAAACTGCTCCCGAATCTTTTTATCGAGGTCAAACACATAAGAAAAAAATATTTTTTCAATTTTCAATTTTTGGTACCACATTTCAAATTTAAATTTTTCTTAAAAATTTAAATGGCCGCCATATTTAAACAAGATGGCGAGTGAAGCTGGCCAACGAACCCGGTCGAGACATTGGTATGTACTATCTATAAACGAAGTTACATCTAAATCGGTTCATAAATACGCCTTTTATCGCGTGACAAAATTCAGGACGTTTCAAAATGTCAGCCACGCTAGAAATTCAAAATGCTATAACTCAGCCATTTTTTAAGATATAGACGAAACAAAAACTGCTCCGAAATCTTTGTAGAAAGGTCAAATACATAAGAAAAAAATATTTTTCCATTTTCAATTTTTTGGTACCACATTTCAAATTTTAAATTTTTAAAAAAATTTTAAATGGCCGACATTTTGAAACAAAATGGCGAATGAAGCTGGCCAACGAACTCGGTCTAGAGATACGTATGTACTATGTACACACCGAATTACATCCAAATCGGTTCATAAATACGCCTTTTATCGCGTGACAAAATTCAGGACGTTTCAAAATGTCAGCCACGCTAGAAATTCAAAATGCTATAACTCAGCCATTTTTTAAGATATAGACGAAACAAAAACTGCTCCGAAATCTTTGTATAAAGCTCAAATACATAAGAAAAAAATATTTTTCCATTTTTAATTTTTTGGTACCACACTTCAAGTTTTAAATTTTTAAAAAAATTTTAAATGGCCGCCATTTTGAAACAAAACGGCGGATGAAGCTGGCCAACGAACTCGGTCGAGACATTGGTATGTACTAGGTACACACCGAATTACATCGAAATCGGTTCATAATTATGGGAGTTACAGTGTGACAGGTCAGATATATATCAATTTTGAACGGAGGGTGGTTTCGGGGTCTGGGGGTCATGATCGATGAAAATATACCAAAATTTTTTGAAATCGCTTTCCTCCGAACGGCTGCAATAGGTAGCTTTTTTGTAAAGAAAGCTACCTAAAATAACTGTAAAAAAAACTTTTGACCTTATGCATGACCCTCCTGCAAGATTTTTTTAAATATCTGTCACAGTTTCCAAGTTATTGAATTTTAAAATCAGTCGATCCTTTTTAGGACACCCGGTATATATATATACATGTGTATACACAGTATTCTATGAAATAACATATCAACTCACTATAAATCATGATATATAGCATTCCGATGATTCTGTATCATATCATACTTAGACTTCGAACACGGTTTTGCCGAGCGCCCGTGGACATATCCACACATCTACGGATAGTGACAGCTGGTGAGAAGCAGGAGAATCTAAAACCTGGTCAGTAGCAATAGCAGGGAAGGGGGGGGGTAAAAATGAAATAAAAATAAAGCCTTACCAGTGGAAAAAATGATTATATCATATTCATTGTTTCTTTATTATTATTATAATTTTTCATCTCTATTTTTGGTTGAAAATTTTCAGTTTCACTATTTTTATTTCCTTGATTTTGCTTTTTCAAAACTTGTAATATGTTTGGTGGTTTCACCATGTTTGCTCGCAGTATTTTATAAATCTGTTAGTTTTAAATTATTTATAAGTAGGTTTATTATTATAATCCCTGTTTAATTCATTCTTTTCGTTATATTTTTCTAATTATGGTTCAAACATGTTATTTAATTTTAATTAATTATATATGTACATACAAAGAGAAAGAGAAAGAGAGAGAGAGAGAGATTGAAACGTACTTTAATTTTTTACTTGTTGGAGATAAAATGTTCAACAGTTCTCCCAATAATTTTCAAAAAGTTACGATTTTTAAATTTTAATACGACCTCTAGACAAACTTGTTCTATTAAAAATTTTTTCCTATAGCTACAACAAGATCATTACAAAAAACTGCAGATTTGTATCTTTGAAATCAACTAAATTATTAAAACGAAAAAAGGTGACCTATGCCACTTTTTCGTGCCATTCTAAAGATTATTCTATCAGAAAAAAATAGGGATCTTTCGCAAATTGATGATGGCATTCTTAAGATAAAAAATAAGTTAACAAATGGTAGAAATTAGTCTAAAAAGTTTTTTTTTTTCATTTATCCTACAAATTAATGTGCAGTTTTTTCTAATGTATCTAATGTAATTCTAACCCTTTATGTACTGAATTATGAACTTATGAAAATTTTATCTTCTAAAGCATTTTTCGTGGATTTTTGAAATAATATTAGAAAATTTACGTAATCATTTTAGAAGGATTGATTAAGGGCTTATATCATAAATATAGGCCCTAAGCCCATTTGGACCTATATATATATATAATAGCAAAGGAATATGACAATATTAATGAAATTAAAAGTTCAATTCTCAAGAGTGATTTCGTGGGAACAGTAAGAAATATAAAATTTATTATATTTAACGTGAAAAAACGTTTTATAGGTGATTTGTTAAACTTATTGTATTCACATAAGAGTTACTATAATATAGATTTGGCTTTGGACATTTTGAGGTATAGAATTAGTTCACAACATTTGAAGGAAAATCTGGGCAGAAGTAACAACAATAACAACAAAATAGTTAATAGAATGTATTTTGTAATGGATTACATAGAAATTAAAAAACATGGTATAAATATGGGCAAGGTATTAAATAAATACAATGATTTGCTTCCAGATAAGAACATGGAGATTGTCAAGGTTTATAGATACGATAAACCTTTAGGTCGTATGGTTTTTAATTATAATAATTTTTCAAAAGAAATTGGTAGAAACAACGATAATAATTTATGTCATTGTCATGATCCGGTTTATCGTGATTATGTCGATGTGGATCACGGTCATGTATTGACCGGTAATTTAGACATTGTCAAGGACAGAACATTGAGAGATTATATGCGGTTTGGTACAAAATTTCGTTTAAAAAGATTAAACACTAAGGATTTTATAAAAAAACGATTAAAAATCAACGTGGATATGTTTATACATAAACTAATGAACAAATTTTGCTTACCAGAAATAACTTTTCTGGAATGGAAACACAATATATTAAAGGATTTGGATTCAATTTACTGTGGTAAAACAGGGGGGATTTCGTTGGAAGAATATAAAGTATTAAAAGATTCTATCAAGGATTTACAGAGTAATTTCGTTATAACATATATTGATAAGGCAAATACAAATTTTGCTATTATTTGTAAAGAACTATACTGTAATCAATTAAGACAATGTTATAACAATACACATAATTATAGGTTGTTAAATACCAGTGTAAAAGAAATAGAAAGTAGAATTGCTGCTTTTTATAAAAGGTTAAAATACACACAACGTAGTAAGGAATTGCCTTATATGGTTTTGATTCCTAAATTTCATAAGGACCCCATTGCCTTTCGTACAATTACATGTGGTTTTGGCACTTATTTGGAAGTAGCTAATAAAAAGTTTTTGGATATTTTGCGGAGTTTATTTGAAGCGGCATTAAAACAAAATTACACATGTATTATAAAAAATAGTTTTGAGTTACTTAATAGATTGAAAGGTTTGAGTAATATTAAAGGTCTATATGTTTATGATTTTGAAGATTTATATAACAGTATTGATTTAAATGATCTTAAAAATAAAATATTCGAATTTTTTAAGAGGTACAATATTTTGGGTAAAAATTTGGATCATTTGACAAATTTATTTAATTTCGTAGTTAATGAAAATTATTTATTCGATGGTAAGCATGTGTTTCAGCAGATAAGGGGTATACCTATGGGGGGTAGTTGCAGTTCGGTACTTGCAGATATTTATTTATTTTTATACGAGGTTAAAGAGACAACGGATAAGGATTTTTTAAGTTTCAGATATATTGATGATGTATTGTTAATAAGGATTAACGATTCCAATAGCGATTTAAATTTAGACTACTATCCCCAAGGTTTGATATTAAAAAAAACTTCATATGACGAAAAGCATGTAAATTATTTGGATCTCACTATTGACATTGAGAGGGGTGGATTACGGACTAGCATTTCTGATAAGAGAAAGGATTACAACTTTGAAACTATTAAGATATTAAATTTTAATTCCAATGTACATATTTCCATTTTCAGAAATATCATTATCAATAGTTTAATAAGGATAGTAAAGTTAAATTCTAATCATAATAGTACAATAAATGACATTATAAATCTCTATCAAGATGCAATGGATCAGAATTTTCCTATTGGTTTGTTAAATAGTTTGGTAAACAATTTCGTCAAGGATAAAGATTACTGCGACGCTTTACTTTTGGCGATTAAAAACATCGCCAAATAATCGTAGGCTTTATAAGGAGCTCTGTCTGGATGCGTCGTTCTTTTTGAATTGGGTTGCTGCTTTGGATGGACAGTTTTAAAGTGTTCTTTTCGAATTCGGTTACTGCTTTGGATGGCCAGTTTTAAAGTTTTCTTTGGCCAGTATGGTCTTGACAGATATGGGAGAAGTTTCATGAGTAATTGCCGGTAAAACCCAGCATGCAAGTCTTTAGCCTTGCAATCTGTCTCCATTCGTTGTTTTCTTTTCGTTCATGATTTAGTTAGTAAGTTTTTTCCATGGTTATTTTGTTAATTTTCTCTGTAGTTCAGTAGTTTTGGGATTGGATGTGTAGTGTGTGGTTTTTGGTATTATATATATATATATATATATATATATATATATATATACTCAATGGGTCGTCATAAACACAACCAAACAAATTTTACATTCAAATTTACTATTTTATTTTTTATTAAAACGATTGAAACATAAAAATAATTTTCTAACTGTTAATTAAATTAACAGATACAAAAAATAATACTATTTTAATGATTTCAATGTAAAGCTTGTCTTTGAACATTGCTGTTATTCGATCATATGTGACTTATTCTGGCATATTTTCTCATTAGGTTGTTCTTAGGGGAATCGTGGGTCGTGGAAAAAAAGGATACATTGCAGTAGACAATTTACGGCTCAGAAAGGGAGAGGAATGCAGTATTACACCAACATTGGCTGACCCTAGATACGAAGGTATGAGCAAGGAACAAGATTTTCTTCATATTAATAGTTTAACATATTTCTAATAATTTCATAACAAATATTAATGTTTTGTTCGCAATTAATGTAATAGTTATCAATGCTTTTAAAAGTATTTAAAATACATCAAAATATCTTAAAATACATTAGGAAAACCCCCCAGAACGGTTTCGACTATCACAAGGCTGTCGTCAGTGGGATTTAAATGTTGTTATTATTTTCTTTGCGCTAATTCGAGAATTGTCTAGAAGAAAATCATTTCAATTTAAAGGTTGAACGTCAGGTGATATGCCATATAAAGTTATACAAATTTAAATTGAAATGATTTTCTTCTAGGCAATTCTTGAATTAGCGCAAAGAAAATAATAACATTTAAATATTACTGACGACAGCCTTGTGATAGTCGAAACCGTTCTGGGAGTTTTTCCTAATGTATTTTAAGATATTTTGATGTATTTTAAATACTTTTTTTTTATTACAGAAATTGAATAATTATAAGTTTTCTATATAAAATATGCCATTAGTTTTTTTTTAAGGCGGAAAAAAGTATGTTATAGAACAAATTTACATTTGTGGAAAAGCCATCATGCGAGAATTCTGTGTTTTAATGTCAAACAAAATTTTACAAAGAATATTTTAAATAATATAATATACATTACATTTTTATTATTAATAATTTTTTTGAGCGTGATATATTCCGAAACATGCAATACGAAGTCCAACATCTCAATCAGCGCCAATAACCAAACCCTAACGCTAATATTCAAAGACTTCACATCGAAGTGCCAGTAAAATTTTTCTGGTTTCAGAAGTTTTTACCAGCAATAAATCTCCAGCCCAGAAATATGACGGGCACGAGAAATAACGAACGACACCTCAGCCCGTGATATTGATGGGAGCGAGAATTAGAGGGTTAAAAGTAATTAGTTAACAAGTTACCTTTTTTCTGTTTCTCGTATGATTAGCTAAGTCCAAACACAGTTGCACATTTGAAATAAATTAAAGTTTGTGTTGCTTAAAAGTAATTAGTTAACAACATTAATTTAACAAGTTACCTTTTTTCTGTTTCTTGTGTGATTAACTACATCCAAACTCAGTTGCACATTTGAAACAAATTAAAAAGTTCACGTTGTTTAAAAATAATTTGTTAACAACATTAATTTAACAAGTTACCTTTTTTCTGTTTTACGTATGATTAGCTATGTCCAAACTCAGTTTCACATTGGAAATAAATTGAAGTTAACGTTGCTTAAAAATAATTAGTTAACAGTATTAATTTAACGTGTTATTGTTTATTCTGTTTTATGTATGATTAGCTAAGTCCAAACTCCGTTTCACATTTGAAATAAATTAAAGTTTGCGATATTTAAAAATAATTAGTTAACAGTGTTGATTCAGCAAGTTATCTTTTATACTGTTTTTTGTATGGTTAGCTAAGTCCAAACTCAGTGGCTAATTTGAAATAAATTAAAGCTCGTGTTGCTTAAAAATAATTAGTAAACAACTTTAATTTAACAAGTTATCTTTTATTCTGTTTTATGTATGATTAGCTATGTCCAAACTCAGTTGTACTTTTGATGATTTGAATCTCTGTGAGTGGAAACAAGACGAGAGCACTTTGTCATGGAAATTCGGAAACACATCACTACTCGACAGTACTGGTCCGAAAGAACCACTAAATGGAAAAGGTACGTATACTTGAAATAGTTCATACTCTAAAATGGATATTTTTAATTTAGAATGCATTCTTTAATTACAACACGTGATACTCTGAAAATTCACTGAAATTTATCAATTCCTTTCTTTCTATGACCAATACCCTTGGTTGATTAGAATGGCTCCCCATACAGATCCATATCGTTACGTGTTATTCTTCGCCAAGAAAGGGGCTGTACATATATAACGCTATCAACTTTTTGGTGATTTTGAACACCCCTTACGATATCATACGTTATCATTCCTCGACCACCCCCCCCCCCCCTCATTTTCTTAATGATATCGTTATCATTGTCTAAAAATTCTTTTTATTTTTACATTTTTTATACGTTTGCAGTGATGTACAGATACGGTTATACATTTATTATTTGTATACTTCACTGATTCAAATGAAGAAAAGAAGTTAATAAAATATCACTATTATGTATGAAATTTCCTCCAACAGAGGATTACGTACGGGTATTATAAAACAATAGGAATGCCGAATGTTGGGGTGTTCTAAATTTTGGAATGAAACAACTTATAATCATTTATTGGCTTTAATAATAACTTTAATTTTCATAAAAATAGATAAAAGTTTAAAAAATTAAGCAAAAAGTTATTTTTATTTAAAGAAAAAGTTACAAAAAGATGAAAATAAAAGTTTGGTTGGATAAAAAAGGATAACGATAGCAAGAGACAAAACCCTCTCCACAGATATCTTATGATATCAAATGTCAGACATCCCCCTTCCCCCATAAAGCGATAACATTATATATGCACAGCCCCAAAGTCTATTTTCTTAAATGTTTTAATCTTATGACAAAACAATATTGGGCCAATATTGTTTTCACTGTTCATATCTTGTTCAATACCGGTTATAATTTGACCAATATTGGCATAAAATGTTGCCGCAATATTGGAGTGTTTGTATTTTTCCTATATTGCGTCAATATTAACAAGAAATATTTTGTCCCTCTGTTGCCAACATTTCCAATGTAAAGGCAATTTTTCAGAAATAGTGGCATTTCATTGCAAATATTCTCAATGGAAAGTTAATATTTCTGTAGCAGTGGCATTTTATTGCGAATATTTCCAATGTGAAGAGAATATGTTAACCAATAGTAACATTTTATTTGAAATATTTCGAATAAATGTAATGTTAGCGTACACTGTAAAGAGAGACAAATATTTCTTAATCGAGCTTTTACATTTTTTAAGTTTTACAAAAATGTAATATAACCTCTTTCGAGTCATCCGCTATTCCGATAAACATTCTTTTATCTCAGAAACCAACGGATTTTCACGGTTAAAGAAGCATTTATGAAAAAAAGTTTCTTTTGCTGCTCGAAATTTCCAGAAACGTTTTCGGGTAGTTTTTACAATGTATTATGTAGTTTTCTCGACCCGAAATATCCGTTTACCGGATGCTATTGATTCTCAAATAAACATTTTCATGTTTAACAAACATAATAAATCAATAGCATTAGCATAAACATTAAAAATTATAGCATTTACATGAACATAAAAATTAACAATATTTTGTTATTCTTGCATGTATAAATTCTGTTACGCAGATGGAAATGTTTGGGGGAAAGTAGGGTAATGACGCTCAGAAAGGTAATCCCACTCACCCAATATCTCTAAACAGAATAGAATTGAAAACGTGCGATCAGTACCGGTACTTGGCGAACTTCATCGTAAGTTCCCAATAAGAATATAGTGACCGTCGGAAGGAAAGTATTTTTGTATCCTTACTTTATTAGTTTGCAGTTGTTTTATTATAAAATTCTACAACATCCAACTTGAAGGTAAGTGTACACTCTTATTTTCAAACATTAATTTACTCATTATGTCTACAAAATATATACATTTAGCTGTACGTTCATGCTTTTATTTATTTTTGTAATGCGTTGTTACGTCAATTATAATGCATTAAAACCCAACATGGTAATAATGGGTAATGGCGCTCGCGTGGAATTCCAGAAGAAGTGTTGCCAGTGGGCAACTTTTTAAAATTCAAATTTATTGATTAACACCATTTTTGTTAAATGGTAAATTTCACCTGTTTTCGCCTTAATTAATATGTCATTAAACAATGAGAATTTGACGATTTCAAAAAGTGGTGACAATCAAAAAACCTAAATTTAAAAAAAAGTAGCCCACAATATGTGTAACACAATATGTGTAACACAATATGTGTAACACAATATGTCTGCACAATATGTGTAAAGTAGTCGCAAAAAGTCTGCAGTGGTGTGAACAGGCCACACAACTACATATGTGACTTTTGTCTTACTAAAATGTTGTATTCAAACTCTGAGCACAATTACCCTACCATGTTGGGCATTAACGCTCAATCGATGGTTATTTAAATTAAACGATTAAAAAAAATTCCTTTAAACTTTTATACAAATTAGTTGATTGCAAACTGTTCCTTATGCTTTGGAGTTATACTTCGTTAATAAAATATTGATTTTTCTGTCTAAATTTGAGTAGCTATTCATGGTTTCCCTTAAGCCATTCCCCTACTTTCCTCTAGTTGAGAACATATAACAGCCGAAAAACTTGATATTACGGGTAGAGGAACCTTATTAAAACGCCGTAAAAATACTCGGAAACATTTATGAAAATTACCGCAGCAAAAGAAACTTAAAATATTTGAAATGTATTGTTTTCAGAGGCTTCTAAGGAGAAAGAAACGGGAATAGCAGGTAACTCGGTAAAGGTTATACAGTAGATTCCCTCAAATCCGCACACATTGGGCCAGATGTTGTGCGGATTTTAGAATTTTGCAGATTTCAGGTCATTGCTTTGTTTACATTTTTTAAACGGTCATTTGAATGTAATAATGAAATCAAATTATAATGAATGCTTGCAATATAGTAAAATAATAAAATAATTAAGCAAAGTAACAAACTTAAATCATAAAAGTAAGATAGAGTCAAAACACTGTATCAAACACCAGTGTTGTGAAGGAAATTTTCACCTTGTTATTAATAAATAATAAAACATACTTATAACTACTTAAAAAGTGACTCAAACATATAAAAATATCATTTCATGCAATCCTGAGATCTTTCGAACACACACGCGTTCATTTTCAAAGGGAAAAAGTCCTTCCGGCCAGTGCCGGGAGGAAGAGGTAGCTTTCATAATCCTTATTTAAAAAAAGCCAACTTATATCATGCAAACACACGAAGCTCAATTTAGTGGAAACCGAATATAGGAGATTCAATACTAATTTTTATCAATATAATGAATGAGAATTTCGCAAAATTAGTCAGCTTTATCCAAGCTGCTTTTCTTTAAAGTAACTTATATTTGGCTGCCAAATTCGGCAATTTCTTAAAGTGCCTGTCATTTTAAGACAACATGGTGGATGAGGCTAAGCAGTGAACTTGGTCGAGACCATAGTAATTGCTGTGCACATGCTCACTCACATTGGAATCGGTTAATATATAGGAGTGCTGTCGCATGCAAAAAATCAGATTTTTCAAAATGTCACCCACAATAGAAATTGAAACTGCTATATCTGAGCCATTTTTTAAGGTAAAGACAAACAAAAAATGCTCCTGAATCCTTATATCAAGATCAAATACTTAAGAAAGAAACCTTTTTCAATTTCTAATTTTTTTGCACCTCACTTTAAATATATATATTTGTTTTTAATTTAATGGCCGCCATTTTGAAACAAGATGGCTGATGAATCTGGCCAGCGAACTTGGTCGAGGTGTTGATGTATACTATCCACATGCCTTCTTACATCGAAATAGGCGAATACGTGTGTTATCGCGTGACAAATACAAGATCGTTTCAAAATGTTAGCCATGCTAGAAATTCAAAGTGCTATAAATCAACCATTTTTTAAGATATCAACAAAAGAACAAATTTTCAGAAACAAAAACTGCTCCGGAATCTTTGTATCAAGGCCAAACACATAAAAAAATCTTTTTCATTTTCCAATTTTTTAATACCTCATTTTGAATTTTAAATTTAATTTTCTTAAATGGCAACCCTTTTGAAACAAGATGGCGAATGAAGCTGGCCAACGAACTCGGTCGAGACATTGGTATGTACTATGTACAGACCATGTTACATCCAAATAGGTTCAAAAATACGCCTGTTATCGCGTGACAAAAATCAGGTCGTTTTAAAATATCAGCCACAAGAGAAATTCAAAATGCTATTACTCAGCCATTTTTTTTTAGATATAGACGAAAGAAAACTGTCCCGGAATCTTTGTATTAAGGTCAAACACATACAAAAAAATTTTTTTCATTTTCCAATTTTTTGGTATCTCATTTAAATTTTTTTATTTTTTTATTTTTTTTAAATGACCGCCATTTTGAAACAAGATGGCGGGTGAAGCTGGCCAACGAACCCGGTCGAGACATTGGTATGTACTATGTATAAACGAAGTTACATCCAAATCGGTTCATAAATACGCCTGTTATTACGTGAGAAAAATCAGGACGTTTCAAAATGTCAGCCACGCTAGAAATTCAAAATGCTATAACTCAGCCATTTCTTAAGATATAGACGAAACAAAAACTGCTCCCGAATCTTTTTATCAAGGTCAAACACATAAGAAGAAAATATTTTTTCAATTTTCAATTTTTGGTACCAATTTCAAATTTAAATTTTTCTTAAAAATTTAAATGGCCGCCATTTTTAAACAAGATGGCGGGTGAAGCTGGCCAACGAACCCGGTCGAGACATTGGTATGTACTATGTATAAACGAAGTTACATCCAAATCGGTTCATAAATACGCCTTTTATCGCGTGGCAAAATTCAGGACGTTTCAAAATGTCAGGCACGCTAGAAATTCAAATTGCTATAACTCAGCCATTTTTTAGGTGCGTTCGTAATTATATAAATACGTAGCACCTATAGTCGTCGTTCAGTCCGTCCGTCCGTCTGTCCGTCCGTCCGTCTGTCCGCATGTAACAGAGCAAAAACTACCCAACCGAATGGTCTGAAATTTCAAATATATGATTGTTGCAAAATTTTGTCGAGCCATTTCAAATTTTATGAAAATCGGATGTATAGTTTAATTACAGGGACAGTCAAAAGTTTTTCTTTACATTACGGCCAATGGGAAAAATTATTGCAAGTGCATTTTAATGATATTAGAGCCTTCCGAATGATCTGAAATTTTAAAGATATAACTGTTGCAAAATTTTGTCGAGCCCTTTCAAATTTTAGGAAAATTGGATGTATAGTTTAATTACAGGGACAGTCAAAAGTTTTTCCTTACATTACGGCCAATGGGAAAAATTATTGCAAGTGCATTTTAATGATATTGGAGCCTTCCGAATGATCTGAAATTTTAAAGATATAACTGTTGCAAAATTTTGTCGAGCCCTTTCAAATTTTAGGAAAATCGGATGTATAGTTTAATTACAGGGACAGTCAAAAGTTTTTCCTTACATTACGGCCAATGGGAAAAATTATTGCAAGTGCATTTTAATGATATTGGAGCCTTCCGAATGATCTGAAATTTTAAAGATATAACTGTTGCAAAATTTTGTCGAGCCCTTTCAAATTTTAGGAAAATCGGATGTATAGTTTAATTACAGGGACAGTCAAAAGTTTTTCTTTACATTACGACCAATGGGAAAAATTATTGCAAGTGCATTTTAATGATATGAGAGCCTTCCGAATGATCTGAAATTTTAAAGATATAACTGTTGCAAAATTTTGTCGAGCCCTTTCAAATTTTAGAAAAATCGATGTATAGTTTAATTACAGAGACAGTCAAAAGTTTTTCTTTACATTACGGCCAATGGGAAAAATTATTGCAAGTGGATTTTAATGATATTAGAGCCTTCCGAATGATCTGAAATTTTAAAGATATAACTGCTGCAAAATTTTGTCGAGCCCTTTCAAATTTTAGGAAAATCGGATGTATAGTTTAATTACAGGGACAGTCAAAAGTTTTTCTTTACATTACGGCCAATGGGAAAAATTATTTCAAGTGCATTTTAATGATATTACAGCCTTCGAGATTGGTCTGAAATTTTAAAGATATAATTGTTGCAAAATTTTGTTGAGCTATTTCAAATTTTAGGAAAATCGGATGTATAGTTTAATTACAGGGACAGTCAAAAGTGTTCCGTTACATTACGGGGAATGGGAAAAAAATATTGGAAGTGCATTTTAATGATGTATCAGACTATGCGCTTTATGAAGTGCAAAAAATTATACATTCAGTACAATATGGGGTGCAAAAAATAATTATAAAACTACTTATAGTACGAACGCACCTCATTTGCCCCGTTTGACGAGCAATTTCCAACTTGTTAATATATAGACGAAACAAAAACTGCTCCGAAATCTTTGTATAACGGTCAAATACATAAGAAAAAAATATTTTTCCATTTTCAATTTTTTGTTACCACATTTCAAATTTTAAATTTTAAAAAAATTTTTAAATGGCCGCCATTTTGAAACAAAATGGCGGATGAAGCTGGCCAACGAACTCGGTCGAGAGATTGGTATGTACTATGCACACACCGAATTACATCCAAATCGGTTCATAAATACGCCTTTTATCGCGTGACAAAATTCAGGACGTTTCAAAATGTCAGCCACGCTAGAAATTCAAAATGCTATAACTCAGCCATTTTTTAAGATATAGACGAAACAAAAACTGCTCCGGAATCTTTGTATAAAGGTCAAATACATAAGAAAAAAATATTTTTCCATTTTAAATTTTTTGGTACCACATTTCAAGTTTTAAATTTTTTTTTAAATTTTAAATGGCCGCCATTTTGAAACAAAACGGCGGATGAAGCTGGCCAACGAACTCGGTCGAGACATTGGTATGTACTATGTACACACCGAATTACATCGAAATCGGTTCATAATTACGGGAGTTACAGTGTGACATAGGTCAGATATATATATATATATATATATATATATATATATATATATATATATATATATCAATTTTGAACGGAGGGTGGCTTCTGGGTCTGGGGGTCATGATCGATGAAAATATACCAAAATTTTTTGAAATCGCTTTCATCCGAACGGCTGCAATAGGTAGCTTTTTTGTAAAGAAAGCTACCTAAAAGATGACTGAATATAAATACATTTTAAAAACAAAAACAAAAATAGTACGCATGCGCAAGCGGAGTTCAGAATTGATCTTTTCACCCCTCTGCAGAGAAATGGACTGAACTCCGCTTGCGCATGCGTACTATTTCTGTTTTTGCTTTTAAAATGTATTTCTATTCAGTCATCTTTTTCCCTTTGAAAATGAACGCGTGTGTGTTCGAGAGATCTCAGCATTGCATTAAATAATATTTTTATATGTTTGAGTCACTTTTTAAGTAGTTATAAGTATGTTATATTGTTTAAAAGTAAAATAATTTAAAAATAATTAAATTAATAAAAGTAAAGGTCAAGTAAATAATTAATGATGTAAAATTAAGTATGCATAATAAAGATGAGATACATTATCTTTGAATTATTCAATGAAACTTTCCTTATGGAGGTACCTTATTAATTCACATCAAAATCATAAAATAAGGAAGTTTTATTTCAGGTTTAGCCAGTCTTAATAACCAGAAAAGCTTGACTAATACATGAATATATTTGGTAAAAAGATTGTAATTACCAGTGATATCAGCAATATATTGATTTTTTTTTTTCACAAATAAATTTACACTTTCTTCATGAACAATCACGAGTTCAGTCATATTATCGAGAATTACATATTAAAATAGATACAGAATGATATAAAAGTAAAAATTTCTGTAATTTTGCCGCTACGTCTGAACTGAAAGTTTCATTGTTTACATCGTTGATGATGTACGGATTTTAGTTGGTTGTGAATTTTAGAGTTGCGGATTTGAGGGAGTCTACTGCATTATACTAATATAAGTAAATTAGTCTTAATTTACGTCCACTATTAACTATACCATAAAATATGTATTCCAAACAACTTTCAAAATATATACTAAAACACAATTATTTGCTTACATGTCCAAAAAAATAAATAAATAAATAAAATAAAGATATTAAAACTGACATGTTTCGACTCTTTCATTGAGTTATCAGAATATACAAAAACCATAAATGGGGAATTCTCACAATCTTTTGACTTTCGGGAATAAAAATCTGGTGAAATTAAACTTGCTAAAATAACATTTTAATCTGAGAGACGAATGCCCTAGTGATTTAAAATAAAGAAAAAATGGTCAGCAGCAAAAAATGTTTTATTTAACTGAGGTTCAACTTAAACTTGTGAGTTTAATTTTCCTTATCATTCTACCATTATAACTTTCTATTTTCTTCTAAATTTTTACTTATAATGAATTTGCATAGTGCCCATAGGACATTCAAATAACTAATAATAACAATGTAGTATTTTTAGTACAAAATTTTGGTATAACATTGTCTTAAAGGGGTGTTAAAGAAGGGATGGAAGGAAGAAAAAGGGGATGATATAGAAAAAAAGGGATGGTAAGGATGGGACGGTAAGGAAAATTATCACTATTTTTAGACAAATCATGTTAAGACTAAGTGATAGCCACAATGTTCATTGATTTTTAGAAACAGTTATTTACATTGGATTAAATTAAAAAAATAATTTAATTTACCTCGAAAAGAGCAGGAATAAACCTTGGGGACGGTAAGTCTACCAATAAAGCCACGATACTTGAAATTGATATTTAAATGCTGATTTTAAATTCTGCAGTAAATTTCCTGTCAAAGAATTTTATCCATTCTTTCTTTAGCATACTTTTGCATGAGAAAAAACTTGAAAAAAAAATTCTGTGGCTGCATGTGAAGTGATCTTCTGTATAAGTTTAGCAAAGGGGATGGTAAGGAATGTAAAACCCAGGGACAAAATTAAAAAAATAATATCAACCGTAAAAATGTATGCAGGTTGATTTTTTGCTACATATTTATATAAAACAATTGTCCCAGTTTTGGAAAAAAAAATACATTCGATTACTTTTATTGAAACAATTTTATACAGACAGCTCCAAACTTAAAAGTCAGCATCAGGAACACGGGACGGTATAGGAGTTTTCCTGAAATTTGGACCCCCAAAATCGCCCAAAACTTATTTATCTCGTTAATATTGTTATGCAATTTTGCAGTGGGATGTTCTCCAGTATATGAAATTAAAAAAAAAAACCCACAGGAATATCTACTAAAATAAAAATTATTATTCAGGAACTTAAAAGTCAAAAGATTGTGAGAATGCCCCAAATACAATGCGCATAAAAACTGGAAATAGTCATATCCATTTAAAAGCTAACATACACTGCCCCCTATATTTTCAAAAACGCCCCTCTATGTACTGATTCCCAAAGGTGTTTAACCACTCTATCCATATACTCGGGATGTGAAAAGATAATGTATCGTTACAAACTTTTGAGCCCCCTTAAATAAATTTCAAATGATTCCCTTTTAAATAAAAATTAGACCTGTAAATCAATCTACCCTCGTTAAATAGGATGTCAATTTTCTCTTTTTTAGGATGTTAATATTTTTTTTATGATGTCAATACTCTCTTATTTATTCAACGTTGTCAAGAATGAATAAAAAAGAGAATATTGACATCCTCTATTTAACGTGGGTTAAATTGATTTACAGGTCTAATTTTTATTTGCAGTTATTTATAAGGGAGTCAACTGAAATTTATTTAAAGGGTTCAAAGGTTTGTAACGATACATTACCTTTTCACAACCCGAGTATATGGATAGAGTGGTTAAACAACTTTAGGAATTGGCACATAGAGGGAGCTACGGCCGTTTTTAAAATATAGGGGGAAGTGTATGCTAACTTTTTAATACATATTACCAGTTTTTATGTGCATTGTATTTATGCTTTTTGTATATTCTGATGATGACTCAATGAAAGGGTCGAAACATGTCAATTTTAATATTTTTAATGTGTTTTTATTGTTAGTATATATTTTGAAAGTTGTTTGGAATATATATCTTATGGTATAGTTTCATCTCCCATTCCTTAATTGTAAGACGAAAAAATTGCAGAAACCAAAACTTTACGTGTAAAGCTGATTAATGAAATCAACTGATTTCATGAATGAAATCATTGGAAGAAAATAGTAATCGTAATTCTTTTAGTCGTCTCCTGAAGTCGTCTTCTTTACTGAATCAATTAGAAAGGCACAAATATGAGGCAATGAAAAGGCACAAATGTGAGTCATTAAAAATGATAATCATATCTCAGCTACTACAGTTCCGGAATATTTATAGCATTTGTTGCCATAATAATTGATTTATAAGGACTTATAATTATGTGCATGCAAATGAGCCATGAATCTCGATATTTCAAATCTATCTATTATAAATGCCTCGGTTTTTCGATAAAATAAATATTTCTTGCATTTTAGACAAAAGTATTGTATGTTTTTAATTATTATCTTGAAAAATTTATTCGAAATAATTTATATCCTGAATTGTTGATTGTCATTTCAGCGCAGTATATAAGCAATTGCATCATGTAGCCAAAAGGAAAAAAAAATAGTGTCTGCCATATCATTAGTATTTCATGTGAAAAGATTGATAGTTTTGATGTTTTTCCGTAAGCTTTATCATTGAATTTTCATTCTTGTGAATGAAATAGTGTATTTTAAAAGTTATTTAAATATTTAAAACTACTGCGTGCTGAAATCTATAAGGAAATGGGTATAATAGGCTTTTCTATATTTCGATCCGTGTGTTTTGTTCTATTTTGAAAATGATTCATTGCACTTCTTTTATTGACGAAATTATTTGATTAATTTGATCAGCTTCTGTGAATATAAGCTTTATCGAATACTTATTGCGATGATTGAAATATCTGCAACAAGACAAAAGAAAAAAAATTACTAGAGAACAGGAATTCTGCTTTTTCAGAATGTAGTGTCATCCCCAGCATTTCCATTTCTTCATTTTCTTCTGATGGACTGATGGCTTCTCTTATTATGAAACAGCCATTATAGATGAAGTGTTAGGTGAAGATGAAAGAGCAGCCGTAAAAAAGTTAGAACTCTGATTTTCTGGTCAGAATGGGGGAAAAATGGCCATATTTTTTTTTACGGCTGCTCTTTCATCTTCACCTAACACTTCATTTATAATGGCTGTTTCATAATAATAGAAGCCACCAGTCCATCAGAAGAAAATAACTCGGTTAAGCGGGACTCTACTGCAGTACAAAACATATTTCAATTTTAAGACTTAAAGCGCACGTTTTATTTTACGTAAAATGACGTCATTCGCATCCACTTAAGAATTTCACATTTACGATCTACTCTTAAACATCTACAGTAAAGCATGCATAGCACATCACTATCGCGAAATAATGCACAAATGCAGGAAAAAGATTCCGTCATTCAAGAAAATCGAAAAAAAAAAAAAACCGGCTATCTAATGATTCATAGATACTTACAATTAAATATAGTATATAATAGTTCATTGTTTTAACAGAAATCATTCGTTTATATTTTTTTTCAAAATAGCACGTATTTTAATTACATTTTCTTTCGTTGTTACGAGAAAATGGCAACAAAAATATATAATTACTATTTTAAAACTATTTTTCCTTTACTTTCTATAGAGATGGAGTACTTCCGTTGCCAATATTAAACAAATGGCTCCAAAAACTACAAAAAAATTAATATTTCAAAAATAAATGGAGATACAGTTTTCAAACAAAATGCATTTAAAAGAACTTTTTTTTTCCCAATACGATGGTATAAAAATTGAAAATGTGCGATGCTTAGAAGTTTAAAAAATTGCTAAAGAGTATTTAATCGTAATGCTTTGTTTCACGGCTAGCTTCTGTTAGGTAACGTTATTTTTTGGACACAAAATAAGCTGGGAGAAAGAAATAGCATACCGTACCGGAGGCTAAAAACGATTATTAGTTAGATAAGAATATATATATTATTTCTGATATCAAAATCCCTTTTTCTATGTACAGTTGTGGAAAAAAAAAGTAAACACCCCTTAGTAACTCTGCAAAAAATTATCGTAGAAGAAAGTTACTGGTACCACACGATTGATAATAAAGTCTACTTTTAAATGATGTATATAAAATTTGCTTAGGGGGCCATCTACATATTAAAACGAACCATAACTTTGTTTTTTTTTCAATGGCAGTGCACAATTCTGACAGCATAAATGAACTCTACACCCTTCAATTAGCCTAAAAACAAGTCTTTATGCAATTCGTACGATAAGTTTCCGAGAAATTAATTATTTTAAAACAAGCATATTTTAGGGGCTGTATCCAAATTGAAGTTCGGTACTCGATTGTTGACCGAGAGAGCCCCTTCTTGATCAAGGCATCTTAAGCACCACTCAAGCAGCCATTGAAGACTGGTAGATTACAGGATAGCATAAGAAATTTCAAAATATCTAGTCGCTTCTATCACAGATGGCCCCTTAAACCATCATTCTGCCGTTTTTTAAGCAAAGTTTGAAAATTACTTGGAAGAAAAATGTGAAATTTTGGATTTCCATAAAGCAGGACTTAATAAATCTAAATCCATCAAAGCAATTGTAAGTTGCAATTCATAATTTTTTCGAATATTAATTTCATAATTCATAAATAATATCATAAAATTATAAAAATTGCAAATTCAACGTATTTATTTTTGGGTATTTTAGTATTATAGTTGCACAAAAAATTAGCACATTAGAAGTATAGTTTCCGGAGATATTAATAAAAATATGAAAATGTAATTTAACATTAGAAGCACTAAATTTTGAATGTTTGTAATTCAAAGACTTATCATTCAAATGACTTGAAAATTAGTGTCTAGGCATAGTTTGAACAGAAGATTTGAAATATCTTGTTAAAATTGGGTATTGCCATTGAAAAATATGAAGTTTGGGTTCGTTTTAATATGTAGATGGCCTCCTAATCAAATTTTATGTACATCATTTAAAAGTAGATTTTATTTCCAATCGTTCGGTACCAGTACCTTTCTACGATAATTTGTTGAGGAGTTAGTAGGGAGTGTTTACTTTTTTCTCCCCATGACTGTACATACAAGACGACGAATGTAGTAACATTTCATACGCTTTTGAACAGTCTTTTGACACAGTGCATTCACATTTCGTTAAAACACGTTTATTGAATAAAAATTGCACTTAATTAAAAATTAATGAATAAAGGTATCACCACATAATCTCAAACACTGTCGTTTGAAAGCCTCACACTGATCCACTAGTTTTTACAAAGATAATCAGGATTTCACTTGCTAAATTTTTAATTAAAAAGAATAAAATCTTTGATCCACAGCCGAAGTTAAGTCTTTATCCTGATATTTAAGATATTACTCTAAAAATAACACGATTTTAACGAAAGAGAAGTGGCTATTCTAATTTTTATATAGATTATAGTCCTACCACAATAACTTGGACGATGACCTTGAAGTCGTTCGAAACCTTACGGGGAATAAAAGTTGCTAATAAGCAAAAATAGTGCAGAAAATGCCTTGCTTAGTTAAAAACTGGATTTCACTTTCTACTGAGTAGTAATTGGCACCTTAATTAATGAATAAATTCATATAAATTTGTGATAATCGTCGGATAAGATATCGTGGCAGGACTATAATTGATTCTGTAATTGTTCCAGTCATCCACAACAAAAGTTTAGATGTTTCAGTCTTCAAAATATCCTTTTCAGCAGAACACAGAAACTGCATCTGGTTAGTTCGATTTTTTTTTTCGATTTTCTTTTGGTTGGTAAAGCTAGCAATGTGGGATATTTACAAAACAGATGTAATTATAACCGTAAAGCATTCTCTTCTCTAGCCATTTTTTTTATACATCTTCAACATAAAAGTTTGAAATAGTGGACATCCGTTTAGATACCTTATTTCGTCCACAAGACCAAAATTCAATCATAAATCTAACGAAAATCAAAAGTTTTTTAAGCTTTTTTTTTTTTTTTTTTTTTTTTGCTTTATTCCTCAACATTGTCAAATACTTTTGTTCATACAGGTATGACTGTCCTGTTTAACTACAGATGGAGAATAACGGATATTTTTTTAGATAAAGATTAACAGGGGCAATTAAACATTTAGGATTTTTTTCTTTATGTATTTCTGGGATTACTGTGTATTATCACGAGGGCGTTTCATTCGAAATTTCCAGATTTCATTTAAAATAAGCTTGATGAAATTGATAGAGAATGTCAACTCCTTTGTTGTCTATTGAAATATTCATGTCCATTATTGCTTTATGCATTAGCGCCTGAAGTTTCTATCAGATTCAACAACTTTTCAAGCAATTTTTAAGCCAAATCTTGATTTGAGCTGATTTTCCTCCAGAAATTGCTTCACCCCCAGTGTGATAGCAATCAGCAACATCCCCAATTTTTTAGCCACAGTTCTTAGCGCTCCTAGCAGCAACTTTTCATCGAATTTCTCCCCTAATAACCCAGTATGAGATGGGTGTTTTGGAACGTAAATGAGAGAGCCATAAACAGTAACAGCCAGTAATAGTAATAACCGAGTTTTCCTCTAACTTTTGCAGCAACAATTGCAACCATCCTTTCGCATTGTACGGCGAAAAGTTGAACTTAAAATCGACTGAAAAGTTGGTTGTGCAAAAAAATGTTGAATCTTACAGCAGCTTTACTACTGCAACGCAATCGGGTTAACTATCCTGTGATCCTACTTTTAGCAGAGACCACAAAGCCCTTGAAACTAAAACATCAGTACTTAGCATGTTTTAAGGTATTTTTCATTTTAAGTATGTGTAATTTTATATTGCAAAAGCCGTGAGAGCTTCCAACTAAACCTTTGCTACAGGGCAGGGGCCTAAATAGACTTAGTTGGACCTTGTTACCATAGAGTAAAGAGAATGAATAGAGATGAAATATAGTGGCGGAGGGTGACGCCAAAAATGTAACCCTAAAATCCTCTACATTTGGCACAAACACAACCACGTGCTTTCACGAAAAAAGAAGAAAACTTTTAGTAATACCGTTTTTAATTCATAATACAATGAAATGCTACTTTAGAATGCTTAAACATAAGCAGATCACTTTCATTTTGGGAAAAAATGCACGGGTGATGTCAAAGAATTCGATCCCTGTTCCCCGTGTTTGTTTTATTTGGTCCGAATGAGAGCATTTAAATTTGAGCGATAATCGGATTCATATTGCAAACCGTTTTTAAGGCATACTGCACCTTTATTCCTTCTCTTTACTCTATGCCTTGTTACAGGCAGGTTTGTCCATTCCTAAGAGATACACAGACACCAAAATATTATAATAGATTATTTTCAAATAGATCCTTTATCTTTATTTCTTTAGGCAGATACATATTCATCAGTTCCTACATGGGGAACCAATCCACCGTTGAAAAAGTTGCCCGAATCCAATCTCCCGTGGTAGCTTCTTTTTACCCGGATCCGGCATGCTTCTCTTTTTACTATCACATGTTTGGAGCTCATGTCGGCGAACTGAGAGTTGTTTTGGTCGCGATGAAAAACGAAAAGACTGTCTTGGGAAGACAAGTAATCTGGAGGAGGCGTGGAACTCAACCGGACAAATGGCTTTACTTTAAGGATTCTTTGAATGTGACTGAAGGAGATTACAGGGTAAGAAGAATTTGTTAAGGCTGTTTCGAAATCTAAATAATCTACTTTCTGACACATTTCTGAATTCATTTTTGTTCGGAAACGAATGCAATTGGCAGGTGTTCTTGTTCAGAAACTAAACGAAATCGAACGGTGTTTTCCATTTTTTTTTATAAAAGCAAACGATCTTTTAGAAAATACCATTAAAATTGGCATTTTGTTATAAATTTCTGTACACGACAGTGTTAGAATGTAAAAAAACCTGTAGTCACGGAACAAGAAATAACTTTTAACTCGATAAATAATTTATTTATCAAGAAAAACAAAACATCATTCGATTTCAAATCACGTCAATAGTGAGGTCGGCCAATTTTATGCATTTACGTTTAAAAATGAGTCAGAAAATGTGTCAGAAAGTTTCGCGTTATAGAGAAAGAAATTTTGAACCCCCATAAGACAGTAGATAACAATATGCTTAGTGTTGACAGGTGTACCGCGTAAATCGGGGTTCCAAATGCTCTGGACACCAGTATTTTAAAGTAATTTTCTTCGCCTTGTCTAATGGTTAAATTATCTGTGATTAAAATTGGCGAAATAAAATGTAAGACATTAGTGGTGTCCAGAGTATTTGGCGCCCTGATTTACGCAGTACATCTGGAAACACTAGTTGCATACTTGCCAACATTCAACTAAACTTCCGTAAAATGTGAGTTAAGTAGACCCAGGTTATGCACGTTACTAACCAGAAAATTTATTTGATGTATCTTTATACTTTCAAAATCCTGTTTCTCTATGAAATCTATTTAAATTAATTTCTTTAGTAAATTTCTGGTTCGAAACGTGTTTAACCTGGGTCAATTTAACTCACATTTTACGGAAAGTTAAGGGAAAGTTGGCAAGTATGCTAGTTGTGACCATCACAAAACTTTGTTTTACGTCATGCTCCTATATTGATTTAACCCCTTGGGGACGAGCGACCGGTATACGTGCCGCGTAAGGTGATCAGAATCGGTGATTATTCTAACCAGTAAATTTTTATAGTAAATTTTGCCTTATTTAATCCGAGCATTTTCCGGATTCAATTAGGCAAAAATTTCAGTTTTTAAAAACCGGTGATAAAAGATTAAAAATTTTGTAAAAGACGCTCGTCTCGAAGGGGTTAAATAGCGGGATATGAAAATTATGATACTTGGCGCAAGAGGGAGCTTTAACCACTGATCGAAAGGACATGAAAATACCATGACTTCTAAATGGAATAATTAGCTGTGAAATAAACCAAAATCCTGAAAATATTTTAGAAAATAAAAATATTATATGTGAAAACGCTTATAATATTTTAGTAGATTATTAATATTAAATCTTCATATTGATTTTAGAATGTTAATATTAAACATTTATTTATGTAAAAAAAATTAGCAGGGCTATTAGGGAATTATAACATTTGTGATTTTTGAAAATTCCAAAGCATTTTATAAAGAGGTTGGAAATAAAGCATATCAAAATTAGTATTGTAATTGCAATATTTAAATTAGTATTATGAAATAAAAGGGTTTCTCTCTATTCTAAAAAAAAGTAACTAACGCTGTCACCAACGCCGCCGCCGGTTTTGAATTTTTTGTGACCGAAGGTCTTTCTTCTTTAATATTAAGAAAACTATTGCATAAAAAAATATGACAATCGGTGGTATTATAGAGAAATATTTGATAAACACACTGATGCAGACAGTTTTCAAATCGAAGAATTATTTTAAGAGATATTTAATGCTAAAGTTGGACAAAATCGTTCCATTAAAAAAGTTTTATATGAGTAAAACTATACATGGGAATTTAATCATTTCTAGATCATTTTCTTCGTTAGAAGTTCCCGGTGTGCAGACTGCATTATTTTTTTTTAATTTGCTCATTTTTTGAGGTTTTATTTCTATTTTAAATTCAAATTTTCAGCATTTCGAGAGATATTTTTTACATATTTCAGAAATGGTATTAATTTAAACTGTTGCCAACTGTATAAACAGCGCAAACAATAACGTTTGCTTCAAATAAAAAAATTATTTACACGTGACTATTATAAACAGAAAAAAACCTTCAAATTAGAATTAAATAATTAGGTATAAAAAGCAGGAATTTATTGAAAATTACGTCATAAAAACTATATTTACATGTGAATTTTAAAAGAGAAAGGACATTGTAAAATAATAAATTCATTAACATGCGTTAGAAGCTTTAAATAGGAGAAATTACGTCACATTTACACTTATTACGAAAAATGAACAAAAAATAATATTGCAAAACAGTTTAAATTTAAAAATTGCGCGAGACATTTATTTGATCTTTTGAGATGATCTTTTCAACTATTTCAGCGCAAATAATATTTCATTTCTAACAAAAGTATTTTCACGTGAATTAAAATGAGAAAGAAAAGTTTGGTAAAAATTACGTCAGATTAAAAACGATACATTTAAAATGTCTTATCTAAAAGGAATTTCTTTTTGCTTTGTTTAAAAATACCGGGAGATAAAGACTCTGTTTACTTAATTCATTTTATATTAGCTTATTCGGAAATTTTTAACTGATTTTATTTAATCAAAGCCGAAAACAGCCATTGTATCTTTTAACAGCAGCGAATTTGGCCGTAAAATTCCGCAATCAAAGAGAAATGAATAGAAACCCGTTTATAGGTAGATCGCCACTGTTTTTTAAATTATAAATCAATCTTCCGAAATCTTTTTAAAGCCGATCAAATTAGCGTGCTTTTAGAGTCTACGGTGTCTGAACGGGGGTTGGCGAGCGTAGCTCGTAGGGGGCAGAGCCCCCTAGTAAAACTTTAAAAAAGTGCGTAAAGACGCGTTGATACTTTGAATGATAATTTTAAAACAAACAGAAAACAAAAAACAATCAAACAAACAAACATATAAACATAAATTGGTATCAAAGTGTTCCGAACTAAAATGGCTGTAGTTTACCATAAAATTTGGAAATATGATTTTTTGATATAAGGTATACTGTCCTTTTTAATAATTTGTTTTCTAAAAGTCAAATTTCTTTTTTTCATTTATCCCCAATATCTCTCATAAAAGTTATGTTTATATTTACCTATACAGGCATCGTAGAGTATAATTTATTAAAATTAGTAAAGTAAAGTAAAGCATTTAGTAAAATATAAGTAAATTCGTATACAGGGAACGATAGCAAAAAAATAGATACATTGCCGCTTATGATTGGTAACTTTCAGAAGAGTGTTTTTAATTGTGTTGTGCGTTTTTTACCTGAATTAAATTTTAACACAATATGCGGTGCATATAAAAATCTGTAGATAAGATAGAGGGCTGTACAAAAGAATTCGAGTGCATTTCCTTCTATTGGCGAAATTGCTAAAATTGAATTTTCAACTATGTGATGCGTTTTCTAACTGAACTAAATTTTAGAATGATTATGTAGCATACAGGGTGGTTCAGAACTATGTCAAAAAATGTAAAGGCTGGTAGAGGGTACCTAAATAAGCAGACTTCGTATCGAAATGTGTGTGCAGAAATGCAGCGTTGAGGCAGTAGAGAGCGCTGTTAAGTTCGGTGGATGGAAGCGCTTCGCTAGCTTGAATCATCATTCCCTCTCGGATTTCGAGCAACATCGTTATACCATCATTACACAGCATCGTTACACCAATGCAGAGCTTGCCGACATGCATTTTATATGTGGGGCTAAGCAAGGAAATGGTTCACACCCAACGCACGTCCAAGAGCTTTTCAGCTTGTCGAAGGACTCTATCATCTACTGCGTGTAATACTGTTTCTTCCACTGCGGGAATACTGCGATATCTTACAGTGCCCTTATCACGCTTGGAAGCATAAAACGATCCACTCGCGCTCAACTCCTAATGAAGCCGCTCAAATGTTCGGGGATCCGGCAGAATCCTACCCTAGAATCTTTCAATCTAAATCCTTTGAGCAGCTAATCCATTTCCTTGCGCAATCCCATACATGAAATGCATGTCGGCAAGTTCCGCGTTGGTGTAATAATCCATGTTGCTCCAAATATATGAGGAAAATGACGATTCAAGCCAACGAAGCGCATTCATCCGCCGCATTCAACAGCGCCCTCTACTGCCTCAACACTGCATTTCCGCACCCACATTCCTATACGAAATCTGCTTATCTAGGTCCCCTTTACCTGCCTTTACATTTTTGACATACAGTTCTGAACCACTCAGTATAAACAAATCTATAGATAATGGCTTCACAAAATAATCCGACTACTTTTCTCACTACGGACGGTGATTGCTGAAACTGAATTCTTAAATGTGTTCTGTTTTTTCTAAACTGTTTATTAACGTATCTTCTTTCACCTTATTTAACGGTTAAGTTTCGTTGGATGTATTGGAAAGTGCTTCATAACCTACAGCTTCACGCATGACTTTTCGTTCTTGTTTTATTTTGCACTAAAGAAAAAACTTCTTATTGAAATACCGAAATAATAACTGTATATTAAATTTATTGTTTCTTTGCGTTCTTTTCCATTGTTTGTATAAAGTAACGTATTCATTAAATTAGAAAACGTTTTCGTATTAGGAATGAATTGTTTTATTCATTTGATTTTGCTTTAAAATATCTGTACTTTTTTTTTCTTATAGCTTGAAATTGAGGCAGAAGGAGGTTCGGGCTTTGCAGGGGACATAGCTATAGATGAAGTTTTGATGGTTATGGGCGAATGTGAAAATAGACAAGGTGAGAAAATTGCAGAAATATTCTACTGACATTAGTTTAAAAGACTGTGAATGTGAAATATAATTTTATTTTATATTTAAGTTGAATATGTTTTCGTGGCAACTTGCAGACATTTTCATCGCATAAGTACGTTTAAATACACATTTCAGGACTCTTAGCAATTTAAAAGACAACTTTTAGGTTATTGATAATAATGTAAGAAAAACACATTTGAAAATACAATAAAAAATATAAACATAACCTTTTTAATTCTGCTATCGATTAGCTTGAATGGATAAAATTGTGAATAATAATTAATTAGGCATTTTTTATTAAATTTAATCTCAAAATTACACATTTGTTAATTTCGCATAAAAACACATTTCAGGACTCTTAGCAATTTAAAAGATAACTTTTAGGTTATTGATAATAATGTAAGAAAAAAATATTTGAAAATACAATAAAAAATATAAACATAACCTTTTTAATTCTGCTATCGATTAGCTTGAATGGATAAAATTGTGAATAATAATTAATTAGGCATTTTTTATTAAATTTAATCTCAAAATTACACATTTGTTAATTTCGCATAAAAACACATTTCAGGACTCTTAGCAATTTAAAAGACAACTTTTAGGTTATTGATAATAATGTAAGAAAAACATATTTGAAAATACAATAAAAAATATAAACATAACCTTTTTAATTCTGCTATCGATTAGCATGAATGGATAAAATTGTGAATAATAATTAATTAGGCATTTTTTATTAAATTTAATCTCAAACTTAGACATTTGTTAATTTGTTAGTTCTTTTTTAATCGAAGGTTTTCGTGTAAGATTAGGTCTGTTAGATAGATAATGCACTTTTGTTTAACTTAAAGCACTTTATTTTATACTAGCCTTAGCTGGTGTGATTTGATGCTCTGTTTAGAAAGTGCTCAAATTAGGTATAACAACATCAATAATAATAATAATAATAATAATAATAATAATAATAATAATAATAGTCACCACTGTTAAATGTTGAATATTTATGTTCATCATATGAGCCGTTCAGTGCACAAATCGATTAACTCCATCAAATGAAAATGTTCAGAATAAACGGTTAAAGTTATTGTAAGTATAAAAATATCGTATCTATATAATATTTTTTCTCGGGATATTTTGATTGAACTCATTAATTTTCTCTTAATTGAGGGTAACTTTTTATCATAGTATAAATATATAGAAAATTTTCAGTGTTCCTTTGTTTAAAAAAACGCCACTTAAAATGGAGTTAGTGGGATTGTGTTCTGAACGCCTCATATATTCATTCACTACTGCAACTCTCGTGTCATGAACTAATCAGTGCTGATTGTGCGTATGATCTTGATTTCAGGATTTTCTTTGCCTGGTGTGTTTCCTGCTTTCAGAATTTTTCCAAAGACTTTTAAAAGAAAAAATGTTATGTGATGAAAATTTAGAAAGTATCTTTAAAAATTTAATAATGGTTTTGACATTTGTAAAATATTTTAGAGTATTTTATTAGTTACAATCAAAATTTATCATGCAAAATTTTAATCATACCGACCATTCTTCTTCTTTTAAAAATATAATTTCAGTATTTTAAAAATAAAATTGCAAATACCCCTGATGCATGTTCATTCTTAAATTAGAATTTTTCTTTTTCTACCACATATTTATTTCATGAATAGCTACCATATGTAATATTTTCAAATGTTTTGGACATTTACTAAGGGAAACTTCTTCTTCTTTTCAGAAATGTGTGATTTCGAAAGCAGCCTTTGTGGATGGACAGTGGAAAAGAACAAAAAAGAAAATTTCTATTGGCATCGGGGTTCAAACTTAGGGAAAGGCCCTGCCAGGGATCACACCACCATGTCAACTGCTGGTAAATGAGGCATTCTCACATAATTTTGACTTTTAAATTCTTGAATAATAATTTTTATTTTAATACATATTTCTGTTTGTTTTTTTTTAAATTAAAAAATATTCCATTGCATGACTGTATAACAATATTAACGAGATAAATGAGTTTTGGGCGATGTTGGGGGTCCAAATATACCACGAAATTCTTTACCGTTCCGTGTCCCTGATGCTGATTGTTAAGTTTGGAGCTGTCTGTATAAAATTTTTTCAATAAAAGTAATTCGATTTAATTTTTTTTCCGAAACTGGGACTATTGTTTTATATAAATATGTAGCAAAAAATTAACCTTCACATATTTTGACGGTTGTTATTATTGTTTTAACTCTGTCCCTGGATTTTAGATTCCTCACCGTCCCTCTTGCTAAAGTTATACAGAAAATCCCTTCAGATGCAGCCACAGAATTTTTTTCAACTTTTTTTTCTTGTGCAGAAGTATGTTAGAGAAAGAATGGCTAAAATTCTTTGACACGGAATTTACTGCAGAATTAAAATCAGCATTTAGCTATCAATTTCAAGTATTGTGGCTTTATTGGTAGTCTTACCGTCCCCAAGGTTTATTCCTGCACTTTTTGAGGAAAATTATTTTTTTTATTTATTTAATCCAATGTCAATAACTGTTGCTAAAAATCAATGGACAATGTGGCTATTGCTTAGTCTTAACATGATTTGCTTAAAAATAGGTGGTAATTTTCTTTATTTATTTAATTCAATGTCAATAACTGTTGCTAAAAATCAATCAACATTGTGGCTATTGCTTAGTCTTAACATGATTTGCCTAAAAATAGGTGGTAATTTTCTTTATTTATTTAATCCAATGTCAATAACTGTTGCTAAAAATCAATGAACATTGCGGCATTTGCCTAAAAATAGGTGGTAATTTTCTTTATTTATTTAATCCAATGTCAATAACTGTTGCTAAAAATCAATGAACATTGTGGCTATTGCTTAGTCTTAACATGATTTGCCTAAAAATAGGTGGTAATTTTCTTTACCGCCCCCCCCCCCTTTTTTTTGTCCTTACAGTCCCTTTTTTCCCTTACCATCCTTTTTAGACAATGTTATACCAAAATTTTGTACTAAAAATACTACATTGTTATTTTTTCTTATTTAAATGTTCTATGGGTACTATGCAAATTCATTATAAGTAAAATTTAGAAGAAAATAAAAAGCTAGAGAGGTAAAATCTCATGGGGGCGGTAAGAAAAATTAAATTTGCAAGTTTAACTTAAACCTCAGTTAAATTAAAAAAAAAATCGTCGCTGCTGACCAGCTTTCCTTTATTTTGAAACATTAAAGCATTCGTCTATAAGTTTAAAATGTTATTTTATTAAGTTTAATTTCACCAGATTTTTATTCCTGAAAGTTAAAATTTTGTGAGAATGCCTCAAATGTTGTGTTTTATTTTCCAGAAGAACTTGTTAAAAAACACAAAAAAAAAAAAAATACTGATAAATGAGTTTTTAAAATATTAAGAACTTTTATAATGGTATGAACTAGAAATATTAATTGTTTCATAATTTTATGCATAATTTTTTAATTAATGTATTGTAATGAGAAATAAATACAGACGCCTTTAATGAATTAATTGAAAATTTAAATAAATTCCAACTTATTCTTTTAATTAAATGTAAATAATTTCAACATAAAATAATAAGGACTGATCATAAGAAAAAAAATTACCCCAAGAAAAGAAATCTTAATGTGAAACGTTGATAATTATCCTACTGCATCCAACTCTTATCTTATATATAAGAGTTGGTGTAGCAGAACAATTATACAATAGCTGCTTGTAATTCTCTATTATTATTAAATATTCTTTATAATATTAGTATAGATTAGATTATATCTCAAATTAATTCGCAAACGAAATCGGAATGAAGATAAAACTTATGATATAAAATTACATAAATGATTCAATACTTAAAAGATGATTAAACAATTAAAAATATGTTAAAAATCGAGTACTTTCAGCTAATTCTATAATACTAAGTCATCATCAGGATTTTAAAATTTAAACAGTTCTTATGAACGCTAGTTGTCCATATATCTTTTTAATTGTTTAATCATCTTTTAAGTATTGAATAATTTATATAATTTTATATTATATTATTAAGATGAATTTTAGCATTTATAACTAATTTATTTTATAAAACTTATGACTACATTAGAACGCCGATTATCTGAACTTGTCAGGATGGGGTTCAGTTCAGATACGCAAAGGTTCAGATAATTGGACGGATAAAAGCACACTGCACACTGACTATAACGTTAAAGAGAAAGTGATTGTACCACTACTGTGAAATATTCAAGTTGCAACAGTAGTTTAAACTTTTTATACTGTCAATATTCCCTAGGTTATGAAGACGTCTTAAGATTAAAAAAGTTTTTCTTTTCTTCATAAGAAAAGCTTCATTTTATTATTGTTCATTGTTGTTGAAGCTGTATTTCCAGTGCCATCTATCTTTTAAGCATTACCACCAGACACTAAAGCTAGTGATCAGTTTTTGGTAACCATTGGCATATTGTAAAGAAAATCGTTTTTATGATTTATACCTGCGGACGTAAACTTTTCCTTTTCACGTTAGAAGAAAAACGAGAGTAAGTTTTGTGAAGGATTTTATCTGTTCATGGGCAATTCAGCTTCGTTTACTAGATAAAGAACTTTCTTTTTTAAAGGAGGGAGGTTAAGCCCTTTTTATATCCCTTTTGAAAATGTGCATTCATCAAGCAACTGTTTCTCAAAGCTTAATTTGTATTGATAGTTTTAGGCAACTAATACATCATAAACACTAGCATCTCTTATATTTTCGTAAGATTTCAGCTGTGCTGTTATTCATTTTATAAATTTTAGGCTTTGCTCCAACCATTTTTTTAAAATAAAGAAAACTAATCTAGGTTTAAGTCGTAAGATTAAAAAAAAAAAAAAAAGATTCTGTTAGAGTTAGGATAATCGAACGTTCGGTTATTTGTAGTTCAGATAATCGCGCTGTACTGTACTTTCTTTATAACAAGAATACTTATTTCTTGTGCTAAGTACGACATTATATTTAGCACATTTATATTTATTCTTTTATCCCTCTTTCCAAAAATCATAGGATATTATTTACAAGCCTTTGCAGAAGATAATGTTGCTGCAGAAGAAATAACTAGTCTTGTAAGTCCAACTTTCAGCAGCCGTTGGGGACCTCACTGTCTGACATTCTGGTATTATAGGCCAGGCCTCGGGACGGGTAAGATTAGCGTATCTTTCAGAAGGAATGGACAGGACACAATCCAGTGGTCGGCAGCTGAAGATGTTGGAAAGATCTGGCATTATGGACAAGTGGACGTGAATCAGAAAAATAGATTCAAGGTTTGTAAATGTATTTGAAACATAATCGCGTAGAAACTCACAAATTATGGGAGGGGCTGAAGTAGTTAATTTGGCTCTAGCAGTTAGCTGGACAATTAGGATTATCAATACAGGCATCCCCCGGAATTACGCAAGTAATGCGTTCCGTAAAAAAGAAACTGAAATATATATACATATGTATAATTTATACTGCATTATTTTATAAATAAAACATCATGCAGCAGTATTTACTCGGATATAAACTGTAAAAGTATGAAAAATATAAAAAAAAATCTGAAAAAAAAAAAAAATTCAAATAAAAAATAAATTGTGAAATACGATATTTATAAATTTAACATTGATGAACTGATTGATAACAATTTTGAATCTACAACAAACGACTATCAAAATAAAAAATAATTAAAGAGGAATAAGCTACCTCATCTCCATCGATTTCTGATGGCAAGACGAATAATCTCACAAAATAAAATAATCCTTGATACGCATAATATTTATTTTGAATTAGATGACTATTATGAATAACTAACAATAAAGATTAAGTTGTTATGACAACACTACTTACAGTAAGCAAAATCAAAAACGATTCGACACTTGTAACAGCTAATTTAGTTCTGTGGTAAGAGAGTCAGCGATTGATGTGAATGGTTATGACGAGAAATGCTGTTCTCAAACAACTTGTACCACTCTTTATATTGAAGGCTGAGGGGTTTGATTTGTGATATTGTATATACCAATAAAAATATCTCTCTCTAATATATAAAACTATATTATGGTTGTGGTTTTTGTCTGCATATTTTATTTATAAAATAATTATCAAAAGTATGCAAATGCGCATCAAACGCGATAGTGTGTCCAGAAATGTAATTTTCGAAATTTATTACGTAACTGCGAATTTGCGTAAGCCGCGTAATACGTAAGTCGAGGGATTCCTGTAATGAATGAAATTTTTATGAGAAAATTTAATAGTTCAAGCACAAATTATTACTACCACAATCACGAAATCAAATTTTTACTTTATTTTAGACTGGCAGATCCACCCGACTTTGCAGGTTAAATAATTAGAAGTAGACAATCTTTAATTGCATAACGTTTCACCAAAAAAAAAAAAAAAGGATTGCTTTTGAATACAGCAAAATAAAAATAAATCTTATCTGGGCATAGTGTTCAATGAAAATCAGCATAAGTGCACATTAAATGTAAAGCGATACGTTCAAAATATTTCAAAGTGATGTAATTTTAATCAACCAAATGACAAAACAACTGACGATTTAATTAAAGTTCCAAATACCATTATATATTTTTTTCATTCAAAAAGAACATTTCACCACATATTATGAATTTCATTTTATGCTATACTAAACTGCAAACCACTTTTAACCCAGAATCTGCAGAAGAAAACCCCTCAAAAATTATTATGTTCGTTTCTCAATTTTTTTTAAAAAAATAAATCAATCCTACAAAAGAAAACCCCTCAAAAATTATATATTTTTGTTAAAAAAAGTCATTACCAGAACAAGGAGAAAATAATACTGCGATCGAGCATTATGTCAAATACGAAAAGTTACTGTTGCCAATTTATGATATTGGGGAAAATTGACATTATAAGAAAAAGGTATGCAACTGCGATGTCTAAAAACGAAAATCGTACGAAGAAAATAAGAAGAGCAATCGAGCCAAAATTGTTTCGAACTGCGGTTTCAAAAATAGAAAAAAAAAAATCTTCACAGAGGGGTGACTGCTAGAGAAAAATCCAACTCGCATCGCCCTTCATGTCACTATAGGAACCGATTTGACATTTATCCAATTTGGAGTTTATCATCAGAAATTTCACTGGAAAGCTCTTCACTCCGTTTCAGAAAAAAATTTATCATTTTACTGTTTTAATAATTAGTTTTTAAAATATTTCATATTAAAAAAATTAAATAAATGTTTTCCGAGTGTTAACCCCATGCAAGGCTATAAAATATAAGATTGGATGACTAATATTTCAAATAGAAATGGATTAATAAAAAAAGAAAGTGTTCATTTTCGACAAAAAGGGAACTTTAAAAAATGCGAAAAATTCGAAAATTGCCGTATGAATTCCGAATAAACTTTATTGAAAAAATGACTAAGTTTACTATATCGAGATAAAAGATTGAAGCCATATTCTTTTACGAATATCAAAAAATAACCGCAACGCGGGAAAATGCTAAAGATTGCATAAAAGTAAAAAAAAAAAAAAAATCTCATCCGCAAATTTAAAACCTGAGTCTCGGATGCATCGGAATATGTCTTTGTCTATCCAGAACCAAATTTGAAGGCTTCTACGTGCGACAGATTTCCATAACTATCACGGGAGGGCAAACAAACATCTACGTCAACCCTGCCATAACACCCTGTTAATAACCCTGCCCTGTTTAACATTTATCTTTATTATTATAGAAGATTTAAAATAATAAAAATTATACGGTGTTATGGTTATTAACCCTCTCGCTGCGTAATTGTTTTATCAAAATAGCTTCAAAAATTGCGTATTTAACACCTTTGTATCCGGTTTTTCAAAACAAAAATTTTGGTCTAATTTAATCGGGAAAATGCTCTGATTAAATAACGCAAAATTTAAAATAAAAAAATAACTGGTGGGAATAATCAAGAGGATTAATTAAACGGAAATAATGCATCCGCGAGAAAATCTCGGGCTGCGCAGCGAGAGGGTTAAATTGTGAAATAACAGGCGGTTGAGGGGGTAGATGCCTCCTCATATAATGAAAACTTTTCACGGAAAATAAACAGTTTTAAAATTTTAGTGATGTAAACGTATTTAACGCTATAATTTATAAGAATTAAATCTCCTGAAACTATTGAGCTTCCCCCTTTTCGACGCCCCCGTTGAAACACAACTGAAATTAAATTATTTTTCGAGTTTATTGTATCTTTCTTCAAGTTTCATAAATTCAGAATTCAGAAAAAGAAACGCGATATCGCTTTAGATTAAATTTAACTTTATCTCTAGTTTTACATTACAATTGAAGACTCGAGTGGAATCAGGTGTTATGAACTTTTTTCTCAAAAATCGTTTTTATCTTATGAATAAAAGTATTTTGAGTTAGCCTATTGTATGATAAAGCTAAAATGCTAAGATTCTATTTATCCTTGGGGTGGGGGAGGTGGGGGGATAGAGAGAGAGACAGCAAGAAATTTAACTTTGATATTTAATACTTTTATGTTTAATGATTTAAATGATAATACTAATTTTAAATTTTTGGCGTTTTAATGTCTGATAGTTTAAGTAACAATAATTTTTAATTCAACCTTCTCGTAACTTAATTTTTCCCCTTACGGGGACCAGAGAAGTTTGAAATTAAAAAAATGTCTAAAGTTTGATTGTGGATCAGGAAGCCTGTAATTAATTTAGACACTTATAAATTTATTTAAAAAAATATTTGTTAAATTGTTAAAAGACAATAACAAGAGATGTAATATTGCACTTCAAAATTAATCTTCCAAAGCTAGTTTTGTCGCGATTTTCAAGTAGTTCAGGTTCCATATTTTTGAGTTACCTCCTTTTTTTTATATATACAGCTTATTACGCTGTCTCTCAACTATGCCTGAATTGTAAAATATATAAGAATTCAAACTGTATAAAAAATCATCGAGTTTTTTGTTATTATTTTTGTTCGTTTGTTTGCTTTTCAGGTATAGTTTTTAGAGAATTTAATTTCCTTTATTATTTTTTTAAAGAAAGATGTAAATACGTTAATTTGTTCAAAAGTTATCGTGGCAAAACCCTTGAAAAAACAGTGTTTCGCAACTTTTTAAGTTTTAAAGTTTTGCCATCGCAGGTGTGCGCGGCTCAATGTTTACGGCTGGTACGATCGTAATTTTGAGATTTTTCTTTTTAGTTGACCAACTGTACGACATGCTTAAAGCTTCAAACATTAAAGTATAATAATCGTTACATTTTGCCGCCCTTTCAAACCTCTTGTGGTCTTTTTAACACTTTTTTACACTCATGTGTTCATTTTAATTACTATGAAATTACACAACTTTGAAATTTCTTCAATAGAGATAATGGTTCTTATTTTACAACTGTAGCCTATTCAGTAATTCGAAAAACGTTATCTGAAGTATCTATTTATTTCAGATCAGTTAGTCTACTAATTCAGTAGTAAACTTTAGATATCATTGAACTAGTTAGTATGTCGTACTCTTTCACATTTTTTTTTAACTATTCTATATTGCGTGGTATTTACAGCTGCTTGCTCTAAACCACAGAAAAGCGAGCAGAGTTTTAGTGTCTAATATGGATTTAACAAATTAGTTTAGATTGAAATAAATTTTTATTTATCAACTTAAGTTATTTTAGTTATGTATAGCTTCACTAAAACTAACTAGGGAACATACTCGACTGTTAGATCTGGATATTCTCAAGAGTGATTCAGTTGAAAAGTTTTCGATTTCAAGATCAAGAAAAATACAGGAACTACCCACCCGAATCGAATCGTTCATTTTATACGAGCCAAGTTACTGGAAATTAATATCGCTGGAAAGCGCTTGTCTTGAGGATCAACGGTACTTCTCCATTATTCCGTCGACCACTTTCCATAAAAAAAGCTACCGCCAAACTGTAACGTCAATGCCAACAATCAAATGGAAGAATGCTGCCACTGGAATAAAAAAATACAAGAAATTCGAAAAATTCCCACAAAGTGTCAACTATCAGTAACTTTAAGCAATAAAATTTAGAACAAACATATTGATGTAAACTGACAAAAAATACTCTTGGATACTTATTTATTTACAATATTTTTCTTAATTATCTTTCTGGACTGGTGGATATAAAGTTTGTGCCACCAGTTGAAACTGATCGTAACTGTGCATCGCAACGTTTTTTTAATACTTTTTCTCTTTCAATATCATGACGTCGCCGTTTAATGACGTAATTGTTATTTTAATTAACAAAATAATTAATAAATCTGTAAAACGACATTACAAATGTAGATAATCGTCGAATTAAAAATCATCTGATAAGATAACAAACGCGTGCAACGCATCAGGCATCAAGTGAATGTAACGTCACGATCATGCAATTTTGACGTAAAATAGTATAATTTGGCCGTAGTTTTTTTTTATTGGGAGCGGTTAACGGGATAATGGAGGATAATACCGGATCAACATACGTATAGGAACAACCGCACGAATTTTACTATTCACAAGATATAGGTCCAATTCGTCTGTGACACCATGCACAAAAAAGTCTGAAGAAGACTATTTATATTTACACTATAGAACTAAAGATGACCGGCCACTTGCGATTTTAGACGTTTTCTTAAATTTCTAGAAAAATACATGAGGAATTATCCTGAAACTCCAGGTGTATAAACAGAATAGTACCGGTCATATATTTCTGTGAAGAGTTTTTCCAGAAACCCCATAGGGGACAGCCAACAAATTGAAAAAGAAGGAATATCTTTTGGATAACCATGTCGAAACTAATGTGACAAAAGCGTTCAAACTGTAGATTATGATTAAGTGGCTTATTGTAACAATTCGTGTTCATTTTTATGAGGATAGCATGTATATTCGAAGAGAAATTCAGGTTTTCATAAAAAAATCTCAAATTTTGCCAAGTTTTTTGCTTATAATTTGTTCTTAATATAAAAAAATGTTTTTTTCAGAAAATATGACAAACAACATTGTACACAATAATGTAAAATACCCTGTAATCAGAATTAAAATATAGTAAAAATTGTATGAAAAATGAGCAGGTTCATTAAATAATGTTTCACCGCGCATGCGCGAATGCAATCAAAATATATTGTGCATAATGCATTAGCTAAATGTATAGAGCAACTTTTGTAAAAGTGACAAAAACATAGCTTGAAAATTCTTAAAATTACCGTTGATAGAATAAGCTCAAAATCTGTTGTTCCCAAAATGAAGCAAAAAGATGAGGGGCTGTATCAATATATTCATTGATTAGTGCCACTATAGCATACACAATATCGCATTTAGTACTGTATTTGAATACAGCCCCTCATATTTTTGCTTCCTTTAGGGAATAATGAGGATTTTGAGCATATTCTATCAACGATAATTTTCAGACTTTTCAAACTATGTTTTTGAGACTTACACAAAAGTTGCTCTATACATTTAGCTAACACATTATGCAAATTATATTTTGATTACATTCGCGAATGCGCAGTGAATCATTACTTAGTAAACCTGCTCATTTTCATATAATTTTTATTATTTTTTAATTCTGATTGCAGGGTATTGTGTACAATGTTGTTTATCATATTTTCTGAAAAGAACTTTTTTTTATATTAAGAACTCTGCAAATTATAACCAAAAAACTTGAAATTTGGGACTCTTTTTATAAAAACTTTTCTTTCTCTTCGAGTATACATGCTATTCTCATAAAAATGAGCACAGTTTATTACAATAAGCCGCTTAATCATAATCTACAGTTTGAAAGCTTTTGCTACATTAGTTTTTACAGGATTATCCAAAAGATATTTGCTCTTTTTCAGTTTGTTGACGGTCCCCTATGGGGTTTCGGGAAAAAATCTTCCCGGAAATATATGACCTGTACTATTTTGTTTACACACCGGGAATTTCAAGATAATTCCTCATGTATTTTTCTAGATATTTAAGAAAACGTCTATCACAAGTGACCGGTCATCTTCGGCAATATAGTGTATAAGAAACAAGAGAATATAGATGGTGGAATAACAGATCCTATGTAAGTACAAACACTGAGAGAGCATGTGCATTAATGAACAGAATCTGCTTACGTGTTTATTCCTTTATGTGCAAATATAAAGTCAACGTCCTAGAAGAAGTGGTCCCCTATCTAGAGAACAACGGGTTGTTCCGATACTTTTCCTCATCCTCTTGGCAAAAGCTTTCCAACAACTTTCGATACTATTCTTGATGAAATAGGAATTATTTATTTATTTTTCGTTACATATGACACCATGGAAGAAATTGGCCTATATCTCGTGAACCTTACATTTTTCTTGATCATCAGGCCGGAGTTTTCGAAAGATATCACTCTTGGCAAAATCCAGAACTAAAAGTTGAGTATGTTCCCTAGTAAACATTCTGTCATTTCGATAAGCACAATCTTGCAATTATGATCAAGCAATTTTATCTTTTATTCATTTTTTTCCCCGTTGTAATATGTGAATCCTCATGCAGTGTGTTGATCGTTATTCAGCATATTTGTGTTCGAAATAAATGCCACAGTAGTATTCAATTTAGTCATCAATGTGCTTTAATTTTATTCTGCACAAAGTTCTAAAACAGGCTGTTTTTATAAATAATTTTTTACTAATTATTGAAACATATCGTTTTACGATCCTTAAAAAAATGTATTGTTATTTAAAATTAAAATATTGTATTATATTTTAAAATATTAATAGCATTTTATTAAATCCTTTTTAAGTACTATTTTTTTTCTTTTATCTTATAAAATTATTTCATTTTTCTTTTAAAATATTTATATTTTATCAAATCATTTTAAGTACTACTATTTTTTACTTTTATATTATAAAATTATTTCATATTTCTTTTAAAATATTTATATTTTATATCATAATTTGTCGTAGCTTGTCTTCCAAGCGGAAAAGGGAAGAAAAGATGATTATCGAATGGCCATTGATGACATCATCATAAAGAATAGTGCTTGTGGAGCTCCTGCCAATTGTAACTTTAACAACGACTACTGCAGCTATTTCCTAAATGATACCTCAGATTTTGCCTGGCTGCTTGGAACTGGAAGAGTGGTTAATACGCAACTGGTTGACAATCCTCCTGTAGACAATAGTGTTGAAAATGGTAAGTGTGTCAGCGAAGTGTCTTCATTGTATACAAAATAAAATTACATCAGTTCTGATGTATTAAAAGCAGTTCAGCAATATTTTCTAATTAGATAATTGATAATATTCTCACTATATTTATACCGAAATTTTTAAATGAAAGTGAGAAATTATGTTGAAAGATTACAGAAAAATTTTCTGTAGGAAATAGATTTTTTACAAGTACTTTTTAATATTCAGTCAATGTCATTAAAACTAACTAAATGACACAGTAAAATGAAATAAACCACTTAAAAAACAAATATATAGTGCACGTTTTCAAAGCATTTTTTTTTTCAAAAATAAACAGATAATTTTAATGTTAATGCTTAGACGATTTTTTCTAAAACTAATTCATTTCGGTTTAAAAAACAAACAAGGTGGAACCCGTCGAATTTCGACGAAAGAAAATTTCTAAAAAGGAACTCTTACATTGAATTTATAATAAACCTACAAAATTAATTACAGTAAAAAATAGGTCTTACATTGGTTAGTCTAGCTCTCAAAATAAATATTATTTTCATTTAAAGTTATGCCAATTACATTTTCACTGTCTCAAAATTTACATACGCACATTTCATATGTATATGTATAATCACCGTTTAAAAAATTATTTTAACACAATAAGTTATTAATAAATATATTTCCAAATTTGAAGTCACATTGATCAGATACAACTTTCCGTGCAAACATTCACACTCTTGACTTGAGGTTTTAATTTCAGATTTAAATTTCAGGTTTAAAGTCCAGAAATTTAAGTCTTTTAGATGCATTCGTCGTACAATTTTATTATTTCATCAATAAAATGACCGCTTTCTTTTAAATATGACGTCATTTTTACTCACAGAAGCATTTCGTCTAGCATCTCAAACTCAGGATCATCGGGATGATAAAATATTGATATGTAATAGCTTTATGAGGCTAATTGAATGTTTTTCAAAGTATGGCGTCATTTTCCTTTCAAAACTTTTTTTTGCCTCAGTGATTTTTATTTGTAATGACAAAATAGCATCAATAAGAATATAATCAATAAAGATAAATAAAACCATTATTTCCGTTTTCTCTGCAACAACAGAAGTAATCCGATTGCCACCATTTTTGAGAAATCTTATAAAAAACTTTTAAAATTAAAATATAAAACTGGGAATACTTCTAAAAATAGATGGTACGGGCACATCTACAAATGAACAGCTTTCATTAAAAAAATAGTTAGTAAAATTGGTTCAATAAAAAGCTCAGGGCAAATGACTAAAAAAAACAGTATCGTGTTTTATATATATAGATACATAGCGTACGTTTTCTAAACTTTTTTTTCTAAAACTAATTCATTTGGGATTTTTGATAACTTCAATAAAAGAAGATTTTTTAAAATTAACCGAAACAATCTTAAAGAATATGGCTATAAATTTTGTTAAACATATTTATTATGTTTTTAAATATTTGGTTGGATTTCTTTCACGTTCACAAAATACCGTTAAACCATAAAAAAATAGGGAGATAGTAAAAAACAAACATATACATACGTTTTGAGCTGTAAAAAAAATGTTATATCTAATTTTGTTTATATTTTTGTTTAAATCTGCCTTTCGTAATGATAAAATTATTCCAGTTATAAGCTTACGTTATATGTACGATCATCCTTCAGGTCCGGTACTCTTAACACCAACTCTTGCCTTCAATAATGCTTGGTACTCAAATTCGGTACAACGCAAGTTTTCAAAGTTCTTTTAATGTACATATATTCAAATTATAAGACATCGTGCCATACTTGCCAACATTCAACTACACTTCCGTAAAATGTGAGTTAAATTGACCCAGGTTATACACTTTACGAATCAGAAAATTAATGTGATGTATCATTATACATTTAAAATCATGTTTCTCTATGAAATCTCTTTGAATTAATTTCTTTAGCAAATTTCTGGCTCGAAACGTGTTTAACCTGGGTCAATTTAACTCACTTTTTACGGAAGTTTAAGGGAAAGTTGGCAAGTATGCCGTGCTTTATTTACGTTGACATCACCAAAATCTAATGATCTTATTAAAAATATTCAAATTTAAATATACATATATATATATATTGATGTTGTGAGCTATAAAATAATATAATTTATATTTCCAACATCTTAATAATTAAATTGCATATTCGTTCTTTTAATCCAGGAATGTATTTATATGCCGACATGACTTCTCCAAGCATAAACGAGAGTCAAGTAGCTACGGTAGTGAGTGAAATACTCGAGGCATCTTCTTTTAAGGTTCATTGTGTTACTTTCTCGTATTACATCAATGGAGCAGGTAAGTTAAACCACTAATTTTTTTTTTAGAGAAATGAAACATCTATTGGATATGTTATGAAAATCAACTTATTTTTTGAAATAAATTTGTGTTAATTTCTTAAAAATCAACCATTGGTTAAAAACTATTTCAGTGTAATTATTAAAAATATTTCTTTATCATTTTGTTAATTTTTTTCACTACTTAAATGTGTGATGTCTTTCAAAAAATACGCGCTAAATAAAAAATTTTAATGTAAAATTACACTACATGCACTAGTAGCAATTTGACCAGTATATTTAATTCAGATAAACATTACATGTACCGTGAGCTGGGCTAACTTTGGCGCAAATTTCTATTTTTCATGGCATGTTCAGTATCTCCATTTTCTTATTTTATTTAAAAAAAAAGAATATCCTGTTAATTTTTTTGTTTTCTAAGAACATTTGGAACCACGCCATCATCATAAATTTGTCGGCATTAAAAATTTATTTTACCAAAAAGTGGTTTTGAAAATTTGGGCCAATGTTACCTTGAATTGGGATAACATTAACCCATGTGTTAAAACGAATGTTATAGAGCCTACAGCCTGATGTGGGGCAATGTTACCCATTGAAAAAGGCAGCGGGAGGGTAAGAAGTGCAAACATG
Source organism: Maratus speciosus (assembly GCA_963932465.1). Lineage (NCBI taxonomy): Eukaryota > Metazoa > Arthropoda > Arachnida > Araneae > Salticidae > Maratus > Maratus speciosus. The sequence goes on along the minus strand of OZ010792.1, from coordinate 414,001,663 downwards.
TAAAAAGACAGCAAATTAGCATATGTTTTAATAAACATTTATAACAAAACATGTATTTCTTAATGTGGATTGTCCAGGTCTGGGACTAAATACTGATTTCTCTTAGACAGATGTTTAGGTGGACTAATTTTTGCCACAATATCGCTCCATTCATACATCATCGAATCAAGACACTGTGACCGACGCCAAAACACTTTAACTTCTTTTCCATGCAGTCAACAACGCAACCCTCTTTTGATTTCAAAGTAATCCTTCCAGGATAGAGATTGTCATTAAACAGCACAAGTACAAAATTTCCAATGTTAGTCATTTTTGTCAATAGCTTTCTTGTTTGGTTCAGTTGCAACCAATACACTGGATGCATTTTCAGAAAAATTAATGTTTGTATAATCACAAATGTCTATTTTCATAAGTATACCAAAAATACAGAAACATTAACTCAAAAACATCAATGCTTAATTTCAACAAAATTACAAAAAGCTCCTCCTTCAAATGTAACACTTTTTATGCATTGACAGGAAGTATATAAAAAATTTTAAATGATAATCAGTTGGGTCAATGACACCCCAAATGTTCGGTCAAAGTTACCCCAACATAGAAAAACGCTTTTATTATTATTTTTTTTTATCTTTTATAGACAACGCATAATCCTACAGTAGGCCTTGATCTACACTAATGAGGTTATAATAACCTGTACTTACGAAGGTCCAAATGAATTAATTTACAGCTTGGCATATAAAAGTTGTAAGAGCAAAATTCTCACCGTGTTCACACATTTTTGCTTGATTGGGGCTGCCACGGTGGAACCTTTGCGAATTACAATGAGTTGCCAACCTCAATCTAGTGCTTCTACCTATATTTTGAGCCCAAAACTTTCTCGATAACTCAAGCGAAGTAGAAAATATAGCAGATTTCATCTTTTTTTCTCTATTGGGCCAAAGTTACCCTTAATGGGCCAAAGTTACCCCAGTTGACGGTGCATATTTCTGTAAGAATTTACCATTTTGGAAAGGCCAATCTTTTCCTTCTCATTCCAGATAAATCAGCACTATCTCTTGGTAAAATGACTTTGGACAACACACAAAGGGATATGCAGTATAAAACTATGCCATTATTTAGCGCAGTTGATTCAACTGGAAAAGGATGGGTAACCTATCAACAAGACGTACCCACAACAGCAGCCGAAACTTTCCAGTTATATTTCAGTGCCACACGAGGAAAAGGCCCCAGATCCTTCATTGCTTTGGATGATATTTCAGTGGTTGATAGAAAATGTGAAGGTAAGTTACAGGATAAATTTCGTAAAAACCTTGAAACTTTTTTTAAGCTACAAAGACAAGACATCGCTGAACTGTTTTAGAAATTTTATGTAAGCATCAATTTTCCTTCGAAAGTTCCCATCTACTAGGACAAGGTTGGCGAACCTTTTTGCTGCCCCGTGCCAAATTTGATAAAAAAATATTTTACGTGAGCATGACGTGCCAACTAAAAACAAATATAGTAGGTAGAAAAATAATGGATTAAAATTGCTTAAAATTTTCTATTAAGATTTAAAAAATATTTGGAATATACATCTAAGCATTACACTATAATAATTATGGCAACAAATATATTTTAGAAATTAATTAAAAAAAATTAATGCTATGTAATTTGATTTCTGTTGCTGCATCTTAATATCAGGTTAATTTTAATGCAAACTAAACGCCGGATTTATCTGACAGGTGCTTTCAGTATGTGTTTTGATATTATTAATTTCTGAAAACAGTGGCTTGAAAGCATAGATAAGCTGAAAAACTATTGAAATGGCAAACACCAATTTCTTTGAATAGATCTGAAATAAATTCAAAGTTGCCATAACTTTATCATTAGAATTTAGTAATCTCTAATAACCAATTCTTGTCGATAATTTTCAAGTATCGTCTTTGTTGGAAATTTTTTTGGGAACGTAAGTAATCAGATTGGAATATAATATGCCGCAATTAAAATTTTTCAATTTCCTTTTAATCGAATTTAGAAAAGATCAGTCGCAATTTTATGTAATCTCACTTAATTTTGATTCAGAGCCACAAGCAATGCCGGGCTAAAATTATTCTTTCCCGTGCCAAAAGTGGCATGCGTGCCATGGGTTCGCCGTCCCTGTACTAGGATATGTTCTTATGTTCAACTCCCCCTCCCCACCCTCTCTCTTTAAAAATCAGCCATAATGAGATAAATGCTTTACAAATAGCCCCCCCCCCTCTTTAAAATGAAATACTTTTAATAAATCATCAGTTATGAACAGGACTCAATTTCTAACGAGAAAAGTGCCGGAGCTCAAATATTCTGTAATAATAACAAACGTAGTGTATCTCCCCGTCCTTTCTACTCGCATATATATATTTCATACATTATTTACGAAATGTAAAGCAATTTTGTCTTCAGATGAAGGAATTTTTGTCTTTTTTAACTATATCTATTAACTATATCTTATATGAATTTATGTGCGATAAAATCTAATAAATGAACAGAGAAAATTATTAAAATCAGGAATGAGGAATTTTCAGAAAATCTTTACTCGTGAAGGATTTCTTAGTATCAACTAGCAAAACACAACACACCAGCTGATCGCCGAGGCTATTACCCGGGCTTCGATTCATAATATTTATAGGCTCCAGTGTGTTCCGTTTAATATTTCAATACATTAAAAATTAAGAATTACTCAATCTGCACTTCTGTGAGCTTTGGCGCAAATTAAGCACCGCCTGAAGCTAAAAAGTGGATCAGAAAAAAACTATTTAAAGTATGCGACACGCTGTGAGACTTATGAACATTTTTGTACAAAGAACAGAAAGGATTAGAGATGGGAAATAAAATAAAATATAATTTAGTCTTCGATTTTTCGGAAGAGCTATTCCGATGGCCTCCGGAGAGCAGCATTTATGAGCTCCGGTGAATGCGAACAATATTTAAATATTCACTAAAATAAAAGAAGTACTGGAGCTGAGCTCCGGCGAAAATTAAGCACTGGCTATGAGAAAATAATTAAGGATATTTTTATAGAGCTAGTACTCGGTCATTAATGTTGGGTTGTTGCCAGGCTGACCACTGGACTTAACTGGCTGATTACGGTTTTTTGCTCTACATGACAATCTAATTAATTCACGTACATACACATACGCACACACATATATATATATATATTTTAAATCGTATATCAAAATTTGTTACTCCATCAACAATTTATTCTACATTTAAAAATCACACAAAAATTATTTTATCTAAATCACGATAGTATATTCTCAATATTTTCTGTTGCTTAAAATTTAAATGATAAATTTTGAGAATATTTTAGTTTATATAGAACAAAAATTGGTTTACCCTTCGCAAAACATATTTTTAATTTAGAAGTAATAGATATAACCATTCGCATTATTTTTGGTTTTCCTTTTTCTACTGTTTAATGTCGAGAAAATTTTTATGATTATGCTTTCATAACTACAATCATTTTTTTTCCTTTTGGAAATAACTAATTATATTTAGTACTTCTTTTTTCCCATTTTTCGTAGAATTAACAGCCATATAAAATTTCGAATACAACAAACCTACGTAGGATTTAATATTACATGCTAGCATTAGACATTCTAAATTTGTAATGTACGGTTCAATTTTTACTCTCTGAAAAGGCATATGAAATTAAGAAGATTTTTCTCACATAAATTTGAAATTCTATCGATTTTGAAAGCTCGTAGGGGTATAATGAATTATTTTGAAGTGCGAAAAACATAGCTTCTAACTTTCGTATTCCTTTTAATCAATTACATCAAGAAATTTTGTAAAAAAAAAGAGGGAAATAAATTAAGAACCTGTGGCTCTGAATTGAACTGCAAATTAGTTCTTTCTTAGAAGTCACAAAGGATTCTTAGGACTTTTTTGGCTTCGTCTATCAGTGTGCTTTTTACCATCGTTTAGCTTAACTAGTGCTTAACATTATCCTCACCTTTCCTTAATTTTTTGTTCAAATTTCCTTATCGTGACCCTTTATTTAATTAAATTTAATAGACTATCTCTCATATCGTTTTCATTGTACTACAGAAAATCTGAGAGGAAGGGACCTACGGGTTTCGACTAATCAGAATTTTTCTGCCTCGCTTTGTTTTACTTTCCCTCTCAATCGCAGACATTTCTCTGCAGTTTGACTATTTCTCTTAGTTACGTACTCATGCTTTGCAAGACATTCTATCTTACGCCTGGATGTTAAGTTGACGACCAACTAGGAAACCCTACTAGCTCTAATACTGTTACGCACTATCAAGCACTGAATTTATTACGAGCTTGTAAAAGTAGCCGTTTTCATAAACTAACTAAGGGGTCTCAGGACTCTTAAAGCTCTAATATTTTCGAAATTTTAATTTTTTTAGATGTTAAACTTCTATGTTTTCTGAACATTTTGATATAATTGTTATCTTTAAATTTCCATTAGAACAAAAGTTATGGCATTTAGAATGACACTCGCTTAATAGCTGAAGCGGTGTTTCCAAAACTATGAAGTCATTTTTCTCCAAATGACGTTTTTGGGCATAACGCGCACGATATCTCAAAAACTTCTGAATATTTTTTTATGAAATTCTCAAAACTTATGTTTCATGTTAGCCTGTATAAACTGAACCTAAAATTTCCTTTTTATTGTAAAAAGAAAATATTTTTTAGGGGTTTATATCGGTGAAATTTTCTAAATTTTGCATTAGCTAAATACAACTTTGTATTAAAAATATAGAAATGCTTTAAATACAAATTTATTTAGATTCAGTGTAATTATTATAATCTGAGGTATAAGTAGGCACCAAAATTTTCATTCTCGTTGCAAAATTTATTTTGTAATCGTGCGCATAAGCTGTTAAGCCAATTTTTTGCTCGTCAAATGTCTGACAGTTTAGAGCCCCCTATAAATGCTAATTCTGCATCTTGCAATTTTTCAAATATTTGAAATGAAAGAACATACTTGTATCTTTCATTCCCATTTTTTCCAATTTTAAGAGTCTTGAGACCCCTTAACAGGTATATTATTTTGACCCTTGTTGTGATGTTCTTTAAGAAATACGTACTGTTTTAAAATAAAAATCTAAAAATCGATATTTTCTCACACACCATTTAGGTAATAAGTTTCTTTGATGCTTAAATTATTTTTTAGGTTAATTTTACTATATAGTCATTTTAGAATATTTGACGTGTATTAATTATATTCATTACACTTTTCTTTCTGTAGTACCAACGACAGAACCACCTACAATACCTACAGAAATGCCAAGTAAGTAACCAAAATATTTCTTCCCTCCCTTTTTTTTTTTTACATTTTTTAAACTATCAATACATTGTATAAAATAATGTTAAGTTTACATTTTCTCTCGGAATGGAAACATTCTATTTAAATCGCTTTGAAATTTACAAACGACTTGTCAACTTTCCGTTTTCAGGGTTCCGTACGTAAAAAGTAAAAACGGAACCATTATAAGATTACTCCTGTTTCTGTCTGTCACAGCCATTTTGCTCGTAAACTATGGGACGTGGAAAGTTCAAATTGGGGGATGTAATAAAGACTATTAACCCACATATTTACAGGTTATTAAACATTCACAAATATATATAGGAAAAATATAGAGGGGCTAATTAAGTTACTTGAAAAAAAAAATTCTTTCAATATCGTGTGGGGTATCGTGTGAAAGGTTCCGTAACGTTGAACTCAAAAATACATTTATTTTCATTTTAGATATTATATTTTATGAGATATCGTCGAAAATGTAGTGCAAAAATATGCCCCCCCCCCCCATCTATTTTCAAATCTACTGAAACTAAAATTATGAAAAAATTAGTAGTAGTAGACGTTAATTTAAACCTTGCAGGAAAATTATAGCGATTATCCTAGGTCGCATAATTTTTGAGAAAAGCGCATTTTTCCGTTACACACAAATTTCAATTTACGGACGTTCAGCAAAGGTGTTGCAGTGCGCTGGAGGCACCCAGCGTAACAAAAGTATAAAAGCGTTGTTGATATTGATTTTCGAAAAAAATCGTCGGTAATCAGCCGAGATATTAACCCTCAAAAACACGAACGGTTTGGACATAAATAATGACAAAGGCGGCGTATTCCATCTACTATCGGCTTTTAAAGCCCAGATAACAACTTTTAATGATATATTTGTGTAATGCAATGCCTAGTAGCAGTATAAAAGCAATAAACGTCAAATTCTTAAAAACAGACTATTAGGATTAATAGTCTGTCTAGTATTTATGTACTTATTAGAATTAATCACATAAATACTACGGGATTCGCGACTAGTTTGCATTGAGGGGATCTCTCAATACGCTTCCCGTGTCTTTAAAAGTTAATTAAAAACGTACCTGGACGTGCCGAGGCGGCATTGCAACTTCGTGACCTCCTTTCGAAGCGCGCTTAGCAAAATGTCAAGTTTAAACTTTGAACAAAGGTTTTGTTTTAGCTACTCTGTAAAAAGAAAATAGTTTTATGAAATGTCAAATGAAGTTTTAATATTCACTAATTTTATTATCAGTACCGAAATAAGTTCATCATAAACAGATTAGGATAAGATTAAAAAACGAGTTATACAGAATAGCAATATTTGTTATTATTTAGTCTCCATATCTTTTTGAACTTTTATGGTATACACATGCGTACTTTTCTGGTATATACAGCTATACCCAACTCTACGTTGTATAGTTTTTACAAAGTCTGATTATTCTCTTAGAAGCGATTTTTTTTAAATAATACAGTTAATAATTCATATATTTATTGTACGGAAGCCTCTGAGCGCGAGTAATACTCGCACTCGACCGTTTATTTCTTTTGTTGTTGTTGCTTTGATGTTTTTTCCAGTTTAGGGGCCAGTAGTAGTGTAAAACCAATTAACGTCAAATTGTTAGAAACAGACTAATTTAATTAGAATTAATCCCGTAATTACTTTGGGATTTGCGACAATTTTTCATTGAGTGGCGATCTCAATACGCCATCCGTGTCTTTAAAGGTTAATTAAGAACCTATCTTCTAGAAACAATTTTTAATAATATTACAGTTAGTAATATATTTATTGTGCGGAACCCTCTGTACGCGAGTAATACAGGGTATCTGCAAATTAATTGGGCAAAAAGAATGATTTATTGAATGGAATTGGCAGGAAAAAAAATAAAGTACATACTGTGGTAAGATATAAAAATAGTTCAAGTTTACCATTATCACAAATGTTCGATGTGACTTCCTTTCGTGGCTCTGCAAATGTCTCATCGGAAAATCATTTCTTGCCACAGATTTGCGTCGATCAGATTAATTGCAATGCAGATTACAATAAATATATTAAATTTAAAAAATCAAAAAACCCGACTGCCTAAAAAGCGAACTAATTAATTATTTCTCATCAATATGAAACTATTTTTTATATTACTTACCTTTTTTTTATTTACTTGTATTGATGAATTTTAAGTTGTGTTTAATTATTAGTTCCTATCTACAAACACTGTTTTTATGAGGCATATAGATGTTTATTATGAAGGTTACAGTTACAGTAAAGGTACAGATCCAAAGTACACAACTTGTGTAATATTTAAACGGAGCTTCTGACTGCAAAATGGTCAATGAAACATCCTCTTCATTTTGAAAGACCTATCCAATGATATGCCACTCAATAGGGTGTGTAAAAAATTTTTTCGTCCTTACTGCCATTTTGTAGTTTACGGCCGCCAATTTGAATTTATAAAAACAAAACCTATCCTATAACCATCGGACCGTTAAGACGATCGATAGAGACCTCATTCATTAAAATCCATTCAGCCGTTGGGATGTTTCGAGGGTATAAAGAAATCCACATACACAGATACGCGTGAAACACATAACCCTTCTTTTCAGTCGGGTAATAAGAGACAAAATTTTGTCGTACTTGCACAGCAAAATGAGTTTCATGAAACCAAAGACAGCATTTCGCCTTTTCAGCAGCGTTGTACGTCTCCATGATCACAATGCCGAACAAGAATGATTACCGCTCACTAAGCGATAGCATTTGTTATGACACCTAATGCCATCTATGAATAAACTTCGGCAATATTACTACTAGTCTGATTTTCAGCTAATTAATTTCATTTAATATTTCGGAAGTTCTTAACTTACGAAACTGACCAACTAATTTGTAAACACTCTGCACTTTTCACTTGTCCATTTGCATCAATTAGGGGAATTTTTCTGGTCTGTATCATCAAGACGCACATATGTACACAATTATTTTACAAGATTCTAACTAGAAAGGATGTCTACGCAGTTAGTAAAGAAGTGGTGTCTTACACAGCCATGCTCAACTTTTTTTTTTCTCGCAGGCCTCAAACAAGCGTTTAATAAGTTAGGCGGGCCGCGACACACCTAAAAAAGTGTAATTAGAATAGTAAGATAACAAAAGTAGTATAACAAAGCAATGTAACAAATTTAATGTTATCAGTAAGATTGGATTTTTGTCTCGGAATAATAAATTATAACGCTACTATTTCCAAACAATAAAGTTCGTTGTAAATTTATTATACTATTATATATTACTATACCACTATTGCAAATGTTGTAGAAATAGGCCACGAAGTTCGAATTTTGTTGTTTGGAAATAGTAGTGTAAAAAAAATTGTGTACCAACTGTTTCCACGAGAAACGTTCAACCCTAAAAAGCAGTATTAGTTATATAATTAGTATAAAGCGTTATAATATAAAAATGCCGAATTTTCATGTTCTAAAGGAAAAACTTAGGAGATTTTCTTTACTTAAACAGTCTTTTGCTCAGTGCAAAAAAATTATTTTCTTTTAATTGTAGAAATATAGTATAGTGCAAATTTAATTTGGAATAAAGTTTGATTAGTGTTGAAGCTTAAGAAATGTTTACAACACTGTAGCACAAATACGACTTCATGTAAAAATATACCTTTTGACTAAGAAAAGGGAATTTAAGATGTTTTAAGATAATTTAAATTAATTATAAATAACAGGACAGAGTTTGTCTTCCCATGAATATAGGGGAGGCTAGTACACAGTGAGACGAAAATTATTATTACTTCACAAATGGCGACGATTTTTATTCTTTTGAAAAATTTTTTGCTACTTCTTTAAGCTACACAAATGCGCTACACATTAATGTATAAATGGTTTTAAAAAAGTTATTTATAAAAGCACAGAAACAGCATAACGGAGTATGGAAAATTGTCTCACTGTATACCATAAGTAGTATACAGTGAGACAATGTATATATTTTCATAAATCATATATTTTTACACTCTATCAATAATTTTCTGCAGTTTATGATTTCTAATTAATATTTCTACATTTTCAAAATATTAAAAATATGACCCTCGGGTGGACAATGGCAGACCTTGGGCTACCTTCATGCAAAATTTCAGCCTCTTACGTTTAGTAAATTTCCCTAGCCATCGCACGCCCACACACGCAGAGAGAAACACAGAGAGAGAGAGAAATCTTCTTTTATTAATAAATAAATTTTTTAACATCAGAACCACATAATAGGTACACAATAAGACACGTCTCACTGCGTACCACAACTGTATGTCTCACTGTGTACTTTCGTTACGTTGTAACAAAATGGATGCCACATCTTTTACATCAATTTCATCGTTTTCAAAAGTTTATGTCGTTTTGCCGAAATAGTCTATTATTAGATAAAGCAAGGCTTGTTTAAGTAAATATATGTCATAATGAAGGAAATAAACTCTAAAATAGACGTTTATGTAACTTTGACCACTATAAAATAAGGAATTATTTACTGTTTTGTCGGACGAGTAACTGAAGTGCCGAAACTACATCCACGTATTGCATAAGATGAGATCGTTATATGTGTGTGCCAGCTTGAAGAAAAAGTTACAACTATATGTCAAAGTGGCTGCTATCTCACTGTGTACTCCCCTACCCTATATGAAACAACAGTGAAGGTCTTAAATACTTTTTATGCACATCTCAAGTAATTTTAAAAATATGTATTAATGATTATGTGCCTCAGGCCGCACATAAAAGCTCGGCGGGCCGAGGGTTGAGTATAGCTGGTGTTACAGAAAAGTACCAAGAAATTAATAACTTCCATAGAAGCAGAAAACATTTCATAAAAATTTTTCTTTACCAAATGATCTTTATTTGACTTGAAAAAAAGAAAAACAAACTCCGGAAGGTTGACAGAATGATTTATATTATTTTTCTTTTTTTAAAAAAATAACACTTATATTCTTTTTATTATTTAGAAACAAGTCTATCGTGTAATTTTGATGGTGGTAATTTTTGCTCCTGGGAACCTGAGAGAGCAAGCTTTAAGTTTGAAATAAATGTTCCATATAAAACTAAAGACAAGATGCCTAAATTTGATCACACAAAAGGAAATTATGAAGGTGAGTAATGTCAGTATGTTTCTTTTAATAAATATTTTAGAATGTTGAGTTGTAAAATGATATCTACATTACAAAGGACAAACATGTCCGTGCTTAACGCTGACGTCATATTGCGAATGGCAACACTTGACGATGGAATTCCGGTTTTGAAATTTTTGCTACTGCAATTTTTTTTTCTAAACATCTCATATTTTCAATTTTTACACCGTCATACAGGGAAAAACCCGAGGATGTTAAAAATGGTCTTAGAATTTAAAAATTTGAATTAGTTTTCGAGATATTAATTTTTTCGTAATTTTTAATGACATTTTTGTAAAGATGGCAACTAAATTGCTTCATTTTTGTGGATAAAGGGTACAGAGTAAAGAGAAAGAATAGAGATAAAGTGTGGTGGCTCAGCGTGACGCCGAAAAAATGCAAGCCTAAAATCTGTTACGTTCGGCCCAAACACAACTACGTAGTAATTCATATCTTTGAATTCGTTTTATTAATACAAATTCCCTCCCTTGTGAAATGGTACTTTAGAACCATAAGCATATACAAATCACTTTCGTTTAGAGAAATGCACGGGAAATCGTTTCCCTGTTCCACGTGCTTCTTTTGTTTGGGCCGAATGAGGGCCTTTAAATTTGAGGGATAATCGGCTTCATATTGCAAACCGTTTTTACGACATACTGCGTCTCTATTATTTCTCTTTACTCTGTTTACGTGATAAAAGGGAGAAAAAAGAAAATGACAGGATTATTAGATTTCTTTATTTGACATCGTTTTCAAATTGAACTTAACTTTTATTTGAATAGACAGTTAAAATAAGATTGTGATTAGATTGGATTTTTCTAGAAAATTTCAAGAAATACAAAATTATTTTCACCCATCCAAGTTTCAGGAATCAGTTTATTTTAGAAAGCAAAAAATAGTCTGTCGACTGGAACACAGAGATAAATTCCATTGACATAAAAAGGAAAAAAAATCATCGTAGCTTTGTAATTTAATTTAAAGTAGAAAAGCAGATTTTCAACTGTTTCCTTAGAACGGCGATTAAAAAATTTTAAAAGGACGTTAAAAACAAAATATTTTAGCGAGAAAAATTATATTTATCTACTTATTTTAATTCATAAATATAATATGCTTTTGAAATAATTTGCCAAAACAAAGTCATTTTTGTACAAGTTCACACAAATAACGTCATTTCTACCAGCTCCAAAATCCGAAGCCAAATCTTGGAAAACGAAAATATTTTGGCAAATAAAGTTATACAATATGTGCATTCTTATTGGGAAAGCTTTTAACTTAAATTGTAAATATATTATTTAAATATTGTATTTAATGAAATTAATACTATAATTTAGTTAAATAAAGTTAGATTTCATTTTCACCAAAAGAATCGAATTTTCTCATGGAACTCAAAAGCAACTCAACGGGTTGCCACGCAACTAGTATATATAAAGATTTTAAATGCATGTTTATCTAAAACGTAAATTCTTTGAATTTTTTGTTTTATTTTACTTTGATTAACTCAAATTTTGAAATTGAGAATTTTAATTATTCTACAAAACTTTAATTATTTTATTGGTTTCACCGTATCTAATTTCTTAAAGTTTATTGTGTGTTAATAATTTAACAGTTGTCTTAGCATTGAAAAAATTTCTTTATTTTGAAGTAAATGGTTTAATATTTTCATTTAACATTATAGAAATTTTCTGTATGAAATTCAATTTGAATAGCAAATTCATTGTTTCTATGTTCAACGCTTCAAAAAGTTTGCAAAATGATCGAAAAATCATAAAACGCAACACCGTTTTCCCAATGGAAATAAAAAGAAGCAGGAATTCTGCTTTTTCAGAATTTAGTGTCGCTCCCAATGAGGAAAAGAAAAAAAAAATATTATTACGAGGTGGAACCCGTCGAATTTCGACAAAAGAAAATGTTTAAAAAGGAACTGTTTCATTAATTTATAATAAACCTACAAAATTATTTACAATAGAAAATGCATCTAGTCTAACTCTCAAACAAATATTATTTTAACCTAAAGGTAACTGCTCTTCTATAAAGACACTCTAAATTTTTGTAAAAGTGTGTGATTTCAACTGCATTGTTTTAAAAAATGTAGCATTTCCATCTGTGAAGAATTTCAAAGCAGCTGGAGTGAAAATAACGCACTTCTACAAAACTTATTTTAGTTTTAAGACTTGAAATACACGCTTTTATTTTATATAAAATGACGTCATTTGCATCTGCTCAAGGATTCCACATTTAAGATCCAGTCTTAAACGACATCTATAGAAAAGTATGCATATGATGTGACTATCGCGGAATAATACACAAACCAGCAAAAAGAGACGTCGTAAACTCGACAAAAAATTGTCTATCTAATGATTTATATGCCTTCATTTGTTTGTAACATTAATATGGATACTTAAAATTAAATATAAGGAAAGGGCATGTTTACAAACAAACACTTCCGTCAACCAATCTATCAATACATTTTTGTCATAGCGATCATTGCAGGAATCGTCTTGGCGACGTAGGCCAATCATATCACAGAACTGTTAAACGTAGGCTAATCAAATATCCCTAGCTCTTGCGTACAGTCGGAGTAATAAGAACGGACAGGTTTTCCTTGCTGATCCACAGTAATTCAACCAACAGTGACGTCAACTGCCCTTTCCTTATAGTTTATAATAGCTCCATATTTTATCATAAATTAAAAACTTATATTTTTTCAAAATAGCACGAATTTTAATCACAATTTTTTTTCAGTTCTTATGAGAAAATGGCAACAAAAAGATATCTACTAAATCTACTATTTTCCTTTTATTTTCTACAGAAATGGAGTACTTCAGTTGCCACCATTACATCAGTGGGATTAAAAAATACAAAAAAAAAAATTAATATCTCATAAATAAATTGAGATGCGGTTTTCAAACAAATTGCATTTAAAAGTACTTTTTCCCCCCTATACGAAGGGGTAAAAATTGAAAATATGCGAAGCTTAAAAGTTTTAAAAATTGCAGTAGAGATTATCAGTATTTAACCGTGCAATGATACATCTGCTTCGCTTTACAGCTGGCTTATGTAACAGAACATTATTTTTTTAGGGACGACATTTTAATTGTTGCCTGAATGATTCTTTCAATTACTGTAAGAGCTTTTTTTTGTAGATATTTTATTCATACACGTATTTAATATTGACTTTTGAAAATATACTTTAATTTTATGGGTTAGCTCTTTTAATTTAAAAGTGTGAAGAAAACTTTCTTTTGAGATTCAGTAGCTTATCAACTTAGAGTAGGGGAGACCGGGGCTAGTTGGCTACAGGGGTAAGTAGGCGCAGTCCTCATAAATCGCCTGTTTGTGGATAGATTGCGCAACCAGTCACAGAGTACCTTTTTTCTTGCTTTTTCAATCCTCATTGTAATTTTGCAGTGTTACCTACGTGCAGTGGATATTTATTACGATTTTTCTGTTTGTTGTATTCATAAGTAATTTTTTGTTGCTTCATTCTTTTTCTAATTTCTAATACTTATCTTAATAATTGCGATTTAACTTGTGCAGTTTTTCTTAATGTATGATAACTGTATCTGCCCCATTTGTGATTTACTTGGATTATTTATGTTTAGAAGGTTACATGTCCCTTTTGTGAAGAAATGTATTATGGGGCTAGTAGGAGCATTGAACACGGGGCAAGTTGGCTCGGTGTCTGGTGTGTGCTGGTACCTTGAAAAACAGCAAACACCGAGAAAAGTGGTTGCAATGCAAGATTTTGGGCACATGAGGCTTACCTAAACGGACACAGTCGAATTTTTATTTGTGACAACTGTAACTCTGATGATGATATCGAGTAGGATAGAAGTTAATTAATGTTAATGTTTTATTCATTGTTTTTATGCCTGTATAATTTAGAATTTACATTGTACGGCGTAAACGCCTTTGTTTAAACTTACTGATAATAATAAAATTGATTTCTCTTAACTGCGTGTCTTATTTAAATTTTTATAAAGCATGTGCCAACTTACCCCATAGGTATAGGCAACTTGCTCCGTGACGGGGTAGGCTGACGCACAATTTTACTTTTACTTTAGACTTCCGCAAAACATAAACTACAAAAGCTACAAACTCAAAACTCCGGGGTATTTATAGCCTAATGACTGTTCTTTAAAAGTGCAGTTAAACTTTGTTAAAAAACTTAAACAAAAAATTAATAAAAATTAATAACTAAAAACTGCGCCTACTAGACCCGGTCTCCCCTATATACCTTTCTAGTTTTCGCGGTCAGGCATTCCAACTCCCAACAATAATTCAAAATTTTCAATATATGCTAGTACCGAATTTGATAATTCTAATAGTTTAGAAAGACGAAAATAGTTTTTTTAGCTTTGATAGTTAATTAAATTTTAAATCTGTACTAACTGTAATTTTTTCGCCGAACCTGTCTGAATAGAATGCCTACTTTTATCTTTTAAAAGTAATGCTTCAGTTTGTCTTTAAAAACTTCTGCTTTAACTAGTTTTTTTATGCCTTTGTTTAGAAAAGAACACTGTCAATATTTTTGTCATTTATGCTTTTCAAACTCTTCTAAGAATACAGAGATTTTTTACTACTGCTTAAAAAATAAATAAAGAAAAAAGAAAAAGAAACAGTTTTATTGCATGCTGTATTGAACTCCTTATATCGGGTGTCGTATCTTATCATTGGCCAATAAATTCTTAAACCGTTAGTTTTAGAGACATACTTTTAATTGAAAAAATACACACGAACCCGCTTAGGACGCGTTTCAAGGGAGTGGACAAAAGTCGCGTACTAAACGTGATTTGCACAATGTTGTGGGAACTGTGCTTATTTACCACATTTAATCATCTAAATGAACTTTAGAGCTTTCATTTATATGTTTACAGTCAAAAATTGCAGCTTTTACCTATGTTTAGATAAAAATTTAACTCTTTTATAACTGTATTCAACAGTATTTTTTTTATAGGACCAACTGAAGTAATAACTGAAAATAAATATGGATTCAAACATAGCTTTATTGTCGATTAATACGCTACAATAAAAAAATAAAACAACAAAAATAATTTTCCCGCTAGACTAATTTTTTAAATTTAAAACTCACTAGCAGCAGGTATGGTAATCTCTAATAATTTTTATGACGCATCTGCGCATCCTAAATCGTCTCCCTCTCTACTACAATAAAAACATACACGAAGTAAGAGACAAAAACTGTTAAGAAGTGGGATCAAGGAAGAATTGCAGTATTGCTAATTCAGCGCGTTTTTTTTTTTTTTTTCAAAAATCTACCATTATTTCCGATTAGTAAAACTCGCCGTAATTAATCTGTTATTAAATAAAGCAAATATTATTATTAGGAAATTGTGGTTTATATCTGAATAATATTTAAAAAAAAAATCCATTAAATTGGCAGCACTGGAGAAGAGAGAAGGAATTCGCTTCTTAAGCGTGATTTCTTGCCTCAAAGAACTGAAAATCTATTGCGTATTAAGCGTGATCGCGTAATAACCGTTCGTGTATTAAACATGATTTTTTGCATTAGCCTTATGAGCGATGTTCAAAGGACCGGAAGGAATCTGCGTATTAAGCGAGATCGCGTATTAACCGTGAGCGTCTTAGCCGGGTCTGATTGTATTTCAAATGTCGTTTGTTCTCCACCATGTTAAAGCTAATTATGCCAAAATAGGTGCTTTTGTAAAACGTACGAAATTTAAATTTTAAATCGGGGCTGTCCAACCCGACGTCCATGGGTGTCATGGCGCTCTTCGAAAAAAAAATTTTGGAGCCCTTTAGAATGTCCCCTGTTGATAGAGTTTTTAAAATATAAAATCCATTTTAAAAAATGCTCAAAAATTTCAAATAATTAATGATGACATGCTTTTTATGTTGTTGGCAGCGTCAAAGCTCTTTACCATACCAAAGTTTTCGAGGTGAACCCCTTTCAGGGAAATATAATTCTAAATTTACTATGATTTATATTTTATATGGAAACTATTTTTAACACGTTCACTGACAAGTTGAAAATTGGAATTGGCCATCCCCACTCCATGAAAGTCGATCCCTTCCCTAGTGGTCAATATAAATATTACGCGCCGTTTCGCTGTGGCCGCTATACTATTCCGCTTAGAAGCTTGGTAGCGACGTCCATGCGATAACACGTAATCGGCCGTTTTGTGAGAACTCACGTCACGCGATATCGCATGATTGGCAATTAAATATTAAATGGCCACGACTATCCCTATGAGATGTGTGTGTATCGTGTAAGACGTGTGTGTGCTTTTCAAATGTAAGACTTGTGTGCACCTTTCGAATGTTTCCTGTTACTAGCTTTTTTAAAAGCTAAAAATCCACTTTTTTAAATGTTTTATTTTTAAACGATATTAACATTAGCATGCTTTTATATTTCAGGCAACATTAAGGGTTTAACCACATATTCTACAAAAGTTTTTGAGATAAGCTCCCCTCAGGCAAATGTGATTCTAAATTTACTATGATTTACATTTTCGCTGTAGTTTATTTTTATTTGGCCATAGTTGTGAGATGTAGGTGCATTGCAAAAGAAGGGTATGTATCGCTAACACTACCGAAGTGAGATAACTTTGTATGTTTTCAGCCATGTGAATAACTGTGCCCTTCTTTGTTTGCCAACAACTGAGGTGCGTCCCTGATAACTGAAAGGTTGGACAAGCCTGTTTCATATGATCTCAGTGTCCTATAAGTTACATTTAGCAAACTTTTCTCTATACGCTGACCAATAAAACAATAAGGACAACAACCAAAACAAAAATTATTTAGTGCGATTAAAATTTACCGGCTTATGATACTTTGAATTTTATGAATTTCCAGTGTTTTTCGACACTTAAAATTAGCAGATTTTTTAGCGTCTGAAAACGCTCAGTTATTTCTAGTATTATATAATATTGAATAGATATAATAAACAATAAAAGGTATAAGAAGAAAAAATTAGAAGAAACTTTTATTTTTCCCATTGAAAGGGATAATACATACTCTTATCAAACTTAGTCCTTTTGAAATATTCTTTGCAGTAAGGAACACGAAGACACTCATAAATCGCTAAGTAGAAAATTATTTATTATTTTGAGAAAAACAAAAACGAAATACTATCGAACTTCCCTTTAACAAAGTCCCTATTTAAAGAAGTTTTCTACTTAACGAAATTTTTTGCTGAACCTTGACTGTGAACTACATTAACATGTAAATTAATCTCCATATTACGAAAAATATATTCTATATAACGAAGTTTATTCCACTTTCGTGCATGTAAAACATTCAAACGGAGAGCTTGCTGTTGCGATGGACGTATGAATTTATTTCAGCGGATTGTATGAAAATGAAATTATTTAATTATTTAATCATTCATTCAAAAGAAGACATTTTAAAAGCCTTTGATACAATAAGAAGGGGATTTCAGTTTCACGAAAAAGTTACAGATAAATTGTTCGGATACTTACAAAAGTGCGAAAATTTTTATGAACAGTGCCTTTTTTATAAGAAACTTGTACAAAGAAATATTAAAGACTTTTTTAAAGATAAGGATTTTGAATACTGAGAAAAAAGAGAAAAGTTACGCTACGCTTCAGTTTTTGTTTACCTTTCTTCATTATGTGACTTTCTTAGACATTCTAATTAAATTTTTCTCATATGTCTACATTGCCTAAAAAAAGTTACTGCCCAAATTGAATATATTTTTCCAATATTTTCATTTTATGTACATTTTTAATTTCATGCATGTGTATTTTATTATACAAATTTCATAAATTGATTTCTATTTAACGCATTTTCTTAATAACGAAGTGTTTAAGTGTAACGATGAGGCTTCGTTAAATGGAAGTTTCACTGTATATATTTATTTTGAATACATTTTGCAGGTCGTTATGCCTACGCGAAGGGTGACGGCGTGGCCAAGAGAAGGGCAAGATTAAGTCTAAGATCAGTACCCTCAGAATGGAATGGAAATTTCTGTTTCAGCTTTTGGTATTACATGAACGTAGAGGGCAAAAACAAGTAAGTGACATTATCCTTAATGCTATTGCTAAATTCCCCTTGATAATGTTAAATCTATAGGCGTGTGAAGCATTGGTAATTTTTAAATAACTCCTTTAGGGAATTAACATTTTTAGCTTCCTCTTTTGTGTCGTTTTGTTTGTCGTTGAATGTTTGTTTTTCGTCTTTCCCCGGCCATGTGGTAAGATGACGATTTTTCTTTTCTTTTTTTAAACCAGTAACCAACACTATTTTAAAATAAATGGATCTCTTACGAATTTGTAAGTATTGAGCTCTACTTACAAAATGTTATAGTGACAAAGTTGAAAAACTTAGTATAGAGTGGTGATTCCTTACGTTGTGATGGTCAAATATCGTAGGGAAACGCATTGAAAACGAACTAATGGACATAACTTCCCTCAAAGTGGAAATTTGCATGTTTGTCCCTAGTGATGTGCTTGTTTATCCTAGTTATGTGCATGTCCCGCCTCCAGGGGATTCTTTTGATGGCCGCGACTTGTTAGCATCTGTGATTAACTATGAGAAATACTGGATTCGTGATCTTTTTTCATTCGCCATCTTGCTCCACCTATCTTAAAATTTTAATAGAAGTAGAATTCTAGGAGTTATAAACATATGAATCTAAGATTCCAGTCCATTCCGTATAGCAGTTTTTGAGTTATGCGCATTACAGCCGGTTTTGCACGTTTAACATTAGGAGTTCAAAACTTCACATCTGCATAATTGCTATTTCACCGAATGACTGCCTGTTTTCTAGCCGTCTCTTTGCTACAGGGACTTCAATGCTCTACAGACTTGATCTCCTCGTCTGAGCAATCCCTCTCAAGCTTTCAATATTGAAATCGCTTAGGATAAGAACGTTGTAAAGGCGCAGAAATTGTTTGGAAATTATTTTCAGATAATTTTTTTGTACCTGGTATTGAAATACCCTATATAAAAACTTTTAATACGAGATAAGAACTCTTTAACTGTTAGAGTGTTTTGAAATGTTTACATTAAAAAGTTTCAAGTCATCGAATGAAAAGTTTCCATTATACTCTTCCTTTTACGTTTATTTCCAGATTAAGCGTGCACTGTAAAAAAAACGGACTAAAATACGGAAATGCTACTGGCAGTCTAGACGCCAGTACTATTTCCATATTTTAACGGAACTTTTTCCAGATAAATTACAGAAAATTTTCCGTTCCTTTTTAAAATTTAACGGAAAATTTTCTGTAATTTACCGGGAAAAAGTTCCGTTAAAATACGGAAATAGTACTGGCGTCTAGATTGCCAGTAATATTTCCGTATTTTAGTCCGTTTTTTTTAACAGTGTGAGGGCAACATGATGGAAACGATGAGTAAAATTATTAATTGATTTTAATATAATTAAATTAAAAAAATTCAGTACTTTTTCCTCATTTTAAACCTTTGGCGCCTTTACTACCCTAGCGGTTGTATGCGCTGCACACATGGCACACTGGATCAGCACGAGCACACCCCTGAAGAGTGGTGACATACGCACAGAGCGCATTCGTAAGTCTCTAATTTAAACTTAGCGCTCTCATTTCATAAAGATTGTGAAAATTAACAATTATTTTATTCTATTGAAATCGCTTTATAGTTTTAGGATAAGAGCTGATAGGTTGTAAAAAGAAGCAGAATTCTTTTTTCAAATTCTTTTCAGATAATTTCTTTTGTATATTTGACAAGCTTTTACAGTTCACATTTAAGTTATTATTCAATCTGTTTCATGCAGGGTGTCCCAGTACCAGGTTTACAAACTTTAAGGCTAATGTCAGACGGGCGTCTGTCTATTTGCACGCTTTTTTGTTTCAACATGAAAGAGAAACACTTGCAGTGTGTTTCTTTTTCATGTTGAAACAAAAAAGCGTGCAAATAGACGTCCGTCTGACTTTAGCCTAAGGGGTGGTAGAGATCACTAGAACAAATTATTTTTGTATATGAAACTAGTGTCGCAAGCCATTTATTCAGTTAAAAAATACAAAATGTCTCATACCAATCTGAATCCAAATTTTTATTACATAACTCAGTTCAGATTGCAGTGGGACACCCTGTATTTTTGACTGAATAAATGATTTGAGAGCTTGGTTTCCTGCAGAAAAATTGTTTGCTATAGTGTGTACCAACACATCTTAACCCTTTATCTACTGACGGTACTTATAAGTATCATTAAAATAACGTGTTATAAAATTAATTTAATACATCGGTTAGTTGTAATACAGTTTAGAATGAGTTATTACATACATTACTTTATCTTGTTCCAAAAGCATTATTGGTTACACAAAACAAAAATATTTTTAAAAGGATGATTTATTTTGCCTTTGCATCTTTTCAGCTTTCTTGGCGTTGAGGGATGAATTTTTCAATTCGGAAATATTTCTATTGTAAGAACATTATATTTGTACATTTCCTAATTCTACAAAATACTAAGACAAATATTTAAAATAAAAGATTTGAGTGGGGTTATGAATATTGCACAAAATCCCTATAAATTCAAATTTAATGAATCCTTCTAAATCCTCCAATCCTTCTTAATTTATTAAATGATTATGTAAATCTTCTAATGTAGTTTAAAAATTTCACGAAAAATGCTTTAGAAGATAAAATTTTCATGAATTCATAATTCAGTACATAAAGGGTTAAAGTTTGTAAACCTGGTACTGAAACACCCTACATTAAAACTTTTAATAGGAGGCAAAAGTACTTTAACTGTTAAAAATTTGAAAATTTTATATAAAAGCTTTTTAAGTCACTAAATTATGGTTTTTAATTATACTCTTCCTTTTATATTTATCTCTAGATTAACCGTGAGGGCTCAGCATTCTACTAGTTTTTGGAGTAGCGCAGAGTACGTGCCCTTCTGGTCTCGAAGTGGTATCAGTAGTTATCGATGGAGACATGTGTATGTCCACATTAAAAGCAGCAAGGCATCCCCAAACGTAAGCAGTAGAGTAATCATTCAGAGGTTATCGAATTTTGTATTTCCACTTTTTTTGACTTGTGAAATTTAAATAATGCGATAAAATTATGGTGCTGCTGTTGGCGTTTTAAAATCGCATTCAATATAATTGTGAAATATTTGTATAGTTAACATAATTATAAATGAAATCTACACAAATGATGACTTTTTTTTCGTGCATTTATGAGAATTAAAATTATCATTCGAACTTTTTTCCTTACAGTAAATCTTTAAGTTAGAAAAATTTTTTAATCCCGTTGTTTTGGCGCTGAGAACATTCATAATATTTCTCAACCGCAAATTTCATTGAAAGTTGATGCAAAATTGTTTCTGAAATCAAAAATCTATTACCCAGAACTACTCAGCATTGTTAAGGCGATCTAGAAATCGCCATTGCTATGTTTTACCTATCCGAAATTGTATAATTGAAATTGTACGATGTTTAAAAGTTAAAAGCGAAATTTATTGATCAATACATCGTCAATATGACACCAGCGTTACTCACGGGCATGTTTTTTGCTTTATAATATAGGTGATTTATAAAGAATTAAAAGCTATGATTTTGAGATGATCAAATGAAAAAGGTAAAGTCAAGTTATTTTGACAGTAAAGAAAAACTAGTCAAATGTGGCAATCCCAAAACATTCTTTTATCTCAAACATATTAATACTTCCTGAAAAATGCATTATAGCAGCGCCACCGGTTAGGGGATTTACACCAAAATCTAATCAGCAACAACTTATGTCAACTTCTAATTGAATTTGAAGTTTGATGAAAATCCGTGCATTAGTTTTTGAGATAGAGCTATTGCGGAAATCGTGAAAAGTTCTACATAGCAGTAGCACCTGTTGGGCAATTTACACCAAAAACTTATTAGGATCAATTTATATCAAGGACTAACTGAATCTAAAGTTTGATGAAAATTCATGCATTAGCTCTAGAGATACAACTATTGCGGAAATCGTTAGAAATGCAGCATAGTTGCGCAAACTGTTGGGCGATTTACGCCAAAAACTAAACAACACTAATTTATATCAGGGACTAACTCAGTCTGAAGTTTGATGTAAATTCGTGCATTAGTTCTTGCGACAGAGCTATTGCGATCATCATGAATAATGCAACATAGCAGCGCCATCTATTGGGCTATTTACACCAAAAAAGTTATCAGTACCAAATTATTTCACGGTCTAACTGAATCTGAAGTTTTCTGAAAATCCGTGTTTTAGTTTTTGAGATATAGCTATTGTGGAAATCATGAATAATGCAGCGTATCAGCGCCACCTGCTGGGCGATTTACACCGAAGAGTAATCAGCATCAATTTATATTTGGGACTAAATGAATCTAAAGTTTTATTAAATTCCGTTCATTAGTTCTTGAGATAGAGCGCCCATGAAATTTGTGTCACACACAGACAGACAAACATTTTGTAAAAACATGTTTTTCGGGATCTCTGACCTCTAAAACGTGTAAATCCGTCAAAAACCGGAATTCGAAAATTTTTACGAATCCAATACTTTCTTCTTTTAAAGATAGAAGAAAGTAAAAAACGAAAAGAAATTCGAAAATTTTTACGAATCCAATACTTTCTTCTTGTAAAGATAGAAGAAAGTAAAAAAGGAAAAGAAATTCGAAAATTTTTACGAATCCAATACTTTCTTCTTGTAAAGATAGAAGAAAGTAAAAAAGTAAAAGAAATTCGAAAATTTTTACGAATCCAATACTTTCTTCTTGTAAAGATAGAAGAAAGTAAAAAACGAAAAGAAATTCGAAAATTTTTACGAATCCAATACTTTCTTCTTGTAAAGATAGAAGAAAGTAAAAAACGAAAAGAAATTCGAAAATTTTTACGAATCCAATACTTCCTTCTTGTAAAGATAGAAGAAAGTAAAAATCGAAAAGAAAAATCTTTTATATTATTATTTTATACTCAATTTTATCATTGCTTTGTTGATATTTTGAATAATATTAAATGCTTTTCTTCAGATGAGAATCGAAGCCGAAGTAACAGCAGGAGTTATTGCAATTGATGATTTAGAAGGAAAAGGTGGAGTCTGCCCAGTGTCCAGTGAGTATTATAGTGAAGTAATTCTTAATGATAAACGAAACAAAGTTATCAACGTAATATTTAATTCTAGAATCAATGTTTAATAGCGTTTGTTACAGATGTTGTAGAATATATAGACATAGGAAAAGAAAAAGAAGGGAGTGTGTTTCAAAATGTCATTTCTACCTATCGTAGCCATTATCTGGGTGGAAAAGTAAATAAGTTCTAAGAATTAGAGTAGTTAAAAAAGGTCTTAAAAAACCCTGCCAGTTCAAAGTTATATATTCATATTCAAGGTAACAGCCACACGGTAGCATTGTAAAACATGATTCATTAATATTAACAGAAAACACTCGTGGTTCAACGTAGCAAATGCAAATTGGGAAAAAAAATCAGGGTTGCGGAGTCGGTGGGAAAAATGGACGACTCCGACTCCGGGAATTTTAACAGATCCGACTCCGACTCTTTCGCTCAAAAATGGGCCCGACTCCGACTCTGCAGCCCTGAAAAAAGTCCAATTTTCTTACGTCGTACAGTGACCACAAAACCCCCACAGTATTTGACCCCAAAACCTGGCAAAAAGGCAAAAATTAAAATTTTATCAACAATTGTAAAAAGCGCATTTTTTAATAGCTGACTAACTGGTGCATCGATCTATGTCTATTTCAGTAGCATGAGTCGTATCCGTCGGCTTCTACACTCAGTTGAAGACGTGCTTTACTGTTACGTTTCAACTTTGCTATTATGTTTAATTATGTTTAAACGTATATTTTTTGTGGCTTCATGAATTTTTGAACTCAATAGCTTTATTTTTAATGTAATAGAAAAAAAAATTAAAAATGCATACTTTTATGTACATAACATTAATTAAGTGTATTTACTAATAGTAAGTTAACAGCAATGATTTTAATTGTAAAACACCTGAAAAATAATTTTGGCTAGGATTTTGCGTCAAATACTCCACTGTGCGTCGGCTGTATTAATTCCTATAACAAATTATTTTTTTAGCAAGACTAGAAAAACCGACAACCAGCCCTATTATAGAAGCTTGATAATGTTTTGTTCAGTACCTAATCTCTTTTTAAGAATCGAATATTTTTCTTTCGAATTCTTTTCAATAATTTTATTGCCTCTTTGTTTGGAAATTTAATTCTATAACTTAGTCTTTGCATCATGTCTTAATATTATTTTTATTTTAACAGAGATGTGCACATTTGACGATGACGACAATATGTGTAACTATACTCAAGATGCCTCAAACACTTTAGACTGGGACGTAAAAACGGGTGATGACGCCGGCGTTATAAATCGAATGCCAGACCATACAACACAATCAATAGAAGGTAACCCAATAATTTATTTACCTGTATTTTAATTTCTAAAATATTTCTTTACTTTTTGAAATTGCAAAGTACATTAAGGATACTCGGTAGTTTTAAACCTTCAAAAAATTCATTTTTTGTATTTCATATATTTTTTTAAATACAATTCTGAATCAAACAAAACAAACCGCATTTGAAAATATTTAAATTAGAATCGGATCAATTTTAATTTTTAAATGTTAACGAAAACTCCAATTTATTTTTAACTTTGCATGCATTTGTCTAAAAATTGTTTAAAAATTGTGGCGCACTAAATAAAAAGATCGTTTGAAAACAAGATTATTTTTTTTCCCACAGATATGACTAAAAATGATCGTACCTACGATCTTCCTACTGCTTTGCGAAGTAAATAACGCAAAGTTTATTTATAGCTATTAGAATGTGCTTTTTAACACTAGAAAGACGGGAACTTTTACTCAAGTTTTATTAAAAGTATTTAATACCAGAATTTTTATTTAAAACTGTTTAACTTATTCACTTAACCCTGTTTTCCTTTTTATCTTTTAAACTTATTGTATAAAAAATTTCCGGTTCGAACCGAAATATAGCGATAAGGTTGGGGCCAAAATGGCCCCTCGCCGTCATTCTAGTGTTAAGGCATATAACGTTGGAAAATACATTCTAATCTAAATGAATAACATTTCGTTTAATTGATAGAATAGTAAATGGATCTTCTAGTTATTATTTTTTTGTACGTAGCTGTACAATATAAATGTTCTGTCTATAAACATTTTTGTTCACTGTGCGCACAAATAGCAAAAAAAATACAGTTTTGAGGGGGTAAAAGTGAACACAAAGTTAAAAATCAATTGCGGTTACTGATGATACCCTTCAAATGAATAAAAATGTAACTGGATATTTCTCTTTTCATATGTCTTTAACTTAAGTCTGAGTATTCAGTGCATGAAAAATTACTCTAATAATAATTTGAAATGCTATTACCAAGAATTATAATTATTATTATGAACAAAACGACGGATTGCAGTCTGAAAATTTCTAATTTTTATTACGTTGTTGGTGTATTATCATGTAATTTTAAATAAGTTCTCGTAATT
The DNA here is from genome assembly GCA_963932465.1 of Maratus speciosus. Classification (NCBI taxonomy): domain Eukaryota; kingdom Metazoa; phylum Arthropoda; class Arachnida; order Araneae; family Salticidae; genus Maratus; species Maratus speciosus. The sequence goes on along the minus strand of OZ010792.1, from coordinate 413,975,784 downwards.
TAATATTTTAATAAGGAAAAAACTTTTGAAACTATTTTTTCTTTTATACATCAGATATAATTGTATGGGACTTAATATTAATGAAATATCATTATGCAAAAACTCTTTTTAAAAGTTTGCTTTTGTTGTATCTCTTAATTCGTTTAATCTTTCTAAAATACAATAAATCTAAGGCGAGATAATTTGCGTAAATATGTGAGTACTAAGAAAATAATTTAAGTAAAAAAAAAATGCATTTTCTTTTTCGTTCTACAGGAAAATACCTTTATATTGGATTCAACGACACCAGCTCACTGAAATCTCAACGTTCCCGTATTTACAGTCCTAAACGTCCAGCATCCAAGATCAGTAATTGTGTCACGTTTTACTATCACATATATAATGTTAGCAAACTCTCTTTCAACACATATTTAGCAACAGACAATGGACTGTCAGATCCTCAATGGACTATGACAATGAGCCAAGGATTATTGTGGCATGGAGCAAGATTTTCAGTAGCACCTAAGTCTATTTCGTGGCAGGTTAGTTATGAACAAACACTGCACTTTATTATTATTATTATTATTAATATTATTATTATTATTATTATTATTAATTCGGAAAAGTTTCTATGTAGTAAAGATTTTTAACCGACTTCAAAAAAAGGAGGAGATTCTCTCAATTCGACGTGTATGCGTCTTTTTTTATGCATGTTCACCGAATTTTATGAAACTACGCGACCTATTCAAGTGATTTTCTTTTTAATTGAAAGCGAATATACTCTTGAATTGGCCCCATTTAAATTTAATCAAAACTGGTTAAATACTTTTTTATATATTCACCAAAAAAAAAAATAATAATTCTTTAATATATTTAATTTTCAACGATTTTCATCTCTTGACGTAGCGCTATCTGTTTGACGAGAAAGTCGCTACCCGGTGATTTTTTCTCCTTCTTTATTCGGTTTTGTTTCTAAGATTGTTGTAGGGAAAACCAAAAAGCAATGTTTTAATCGTTAAAAACTTTTATGACTAAAAAAATTTGTAAAACGTTTAAATTTACGCAAGATTTCTGCGGTACACTCGCTTCATTTGAAGAACTTTAATTTTACGGTGGAGAAATTTGTACGCTGATAGAGAATAAGCCAAAAGTCCCTAGAAAAAATTTGAATGTAATATGAAATTAAGTAATTGAAGTTTTTTCTTTTTTTTTTTTTTTGTTAAAAAGTTGATAACTATTACGACAGATATTCTAGAAGCACAAAAGTCCATCTGCGTCATGAAAATTTATACTATGGAAAGTGCATACCTAAAACTGTCCACTTGAGATGTTTCTACATCAGCTAGATTTTTCATAGTATGATATTTATTACAATAAAAAGAAAAAAAAAGTCCACAGGGGATACAACGATGCTCTTTATTGAGTGTTGCCAGATGCACAAGAGCACTACATGAGGACCATAGTTTATTCTGCTCGCAAAAGTTGTTTCAAACCCAGTTACCGTCTACAACTGTTTTCTCAAATTACTTTGGTTACTATTTAAAATCGCAAGAGACTCATAATGCTTTCTATTTTACATGAATCTACGAATATACAATAGGCAACCAATTTGCATTAAAAGAATCAGTCGTTAAAATTCAAATCATTCCAATCAGCAGATTAGAGCTATTACAAAATATTAAAAGGTCAACCGGAGAAAATAGCAAGACCTAAAAGTACTTGAAGTAACATAAAACAAAAATCCATCATCCATAACTTGTGATGTAATCTCATATCTTACAAACTTTTTTTTATGATTTAAGCTTGTGACATTGTCTCAAGGTAGAATATACATCATATTTATATTAAAACATTCAAAATTTCACTCTGGTGTTCTTGACTTTATTTTTCCCAAATCCATCATTTTCAGTTCCAGCATTAAAAATTATAAAAGTGAAGAGGCCACAAAAATTACTAAGTTGTTGGTTGCCCTTATTTGTATAAATTTTATAAATTTGTATCTGGTTATTTTACCATAGTAATATATATAGATATATATAGAACTATATGTATAAAATAAAGTACCTTATACTTAATTACAAGAATTAATAAGGAATAATTAAAAAAGAAGAAGAACACGGATTCCGAAAAAATTGAAAAACTTATATATCGAATTACGTTTTCAAGAGTACAGAATTCAATGATATAAGCAAATCGGTTGTTTTCTGTGAGAAAAAAGCTTAAAGCTGAAATTTTTTTTTCTCCTGTACTCGAACAACCAATAGAACCAAAAGAACAGTCTCAAGATGAAAACAGAACATTATCAAATGGCATGAAATGAAAAAAAAAACACTACAACCCATTAAATATTTAATTTATAGCAATATATATATATATATATAGAAAGCAATATATATATATATATATTACTTTCTATTTATATTATTTTATATTAAAAGTTATTTAACATTTATTTCAATATGTATTAACTGCATCCTATGGTATCAATTACTGTGATTTCTTAACTGTTTTATTCACCTTAATCTTTACGATATTATGGGTGCCATGTGCGCGTGGATTTATTCTAAAATATTAATCGGTATGGTGTTTATTATTTCATTTTATATCCTATAAATATTTAAATAGGTTTTATTGATTTTTCCATTTCATATTATTTGTTTTCATTTTTAATCAATTCACTTGATTTTAATGGTTGTTTGCGCACAGGGGAAAATAACTTTTAGCTTTAGCTTATTTTTCCCACAGAAAACAACCATTTTGCTTATATCATTGAATTCTGTGCCCTTGAAAACGTAATTCAATATATAAGCATTTCCATTATTTGTCGGTGTCCACTTTCTTATTTTTCTTCCATAATAATTCTTATAATTAATTTAATCTTTTTTTTTTATATATATACTTGCAGCTTTAATTCATAATATTACGGTTTTTGATGGTGGTAGGTTATGTTTAATTATTGGTAATATATATATATATATATTCAGGCATTTAGAATAAAAATATAAACAGTTAAATAAAAACTGATCTAATGTTCTACCTTTTTTAGATTGTGTTTGAAGTGAACGTCGGAAATCGCGGTTATGGCCAAGTAGCAATTGATGACATCAGCGTCACTGCTGGAAGCTGTCCTGATCCTGGTAAGAAAACGAGAATATCATGCGACGCGACTTTTACGTATATCATTCATTCTGCTGTTTCATTTATTGATTATTTTAACTGCTATCTACAATAAAGCAGAAAAAATACATTTTTCTTTTGATAAATGTAAGAGAAAGGACATGGGTAGATAAGCATGAATTGTTTGTCTCCCCGCCCCCCTGCAATAAAGATGTTTTGATTAGTTTAATGCAATTTAGGATCTATACAGGGTGTTCATAATTAAACGAGACGAAACTATTGTTCATAAAGCTGTGAAAATTTGTGATAAACATAATAAAGAGATCGGAATTTGTTTAAGCACCCCCCCCCCACACACACACACACACCAAAAAAGTTCAGAATTTCGCCATCAGAGTGAGTTTTTTAATGAATTATATATTTAGCATACATTTACGATAGTTTATAAATTTTATTTATTAACTGTATCTGATATTAAAGACAGCATTTCGCGATATGTTCTTAACATTTCCCAGAACACAGTGTGGTCAACTGTGGTACATGCTCCCTTACGATTCCAGATGGTATCTGAAAATGATGACCGTCCTATGCAATACGTTTAGTTGTAATAAAGTTCGTAAACTATCGTAAATGTATTCTAAATGTGTAATTCGTTAAAACACGACCTCTGTCGGCGAAACTTTTAATAATTTTTTTCGCTCAAACAAATTCCCATGCCTTTATTATGTCCTCAACAAAATTTCACAACATTCTGAACAATAGTTTTGTAGGCAACTTTAAAATAGGCTCGTTTAATTATGGAAACCCTGCATTTACTGCCTGTCCAATTGATTTTTGTTTGAAGTTTGTTTAAGTGTGGCTGTTACAAGATCAGAAACATAGGTTTATTTAGAAAATTTTAAGTTATGTCAGTTACAGTGAACTCCCGTTTGTGCGGACTTCCAAGAGAGACCTTTTTTTTTGTCCGCATTAAACGGTGTAAGCTTTTGAACATGAACGGCGCAAAATAACTCCTTCCGTCGAATAAATTAAATTCCGTTTATGAGAGAAATTAAATAGGTTTCCAACTTAATCCTAAAAGGAATAACATTTTTTTAAATTTAGTAATTTTAATTAAATAACAAGTCAGTGAGAATTTGTTAATACAAATAAATAAATAAATAAAGTACTGAGGAAGAACAACATACACAAAGAAATTCCTGCACTCACCGAATTTAACTTTAATTAAACTTATCTCTCACTTTTCATTGCGTTACTTGAACAACTGTTCTTTTTACCACGTCATTTTTCAGTTTTGCGACATACTCAAAAATTTGGTCTGTTATATCACATTTTAATTGATAATATCGGCGAACGGCCATTAGCAAGTTTTGCACCTCTCACTTTTTTGGTGGTAGAAATTCTTCTTTTTCTGCATCATTGTCGCTGACAACTTATTGATCGCTCAACAACCAAAGTTATATCAAAGTTGCTTTTGAAAAAATAATATAAAATGAAGATTCGATTCGATTTGCTTGGTCAGTTTATAGAAAAAAATTCTCCGCATTATCCGATGAGTAGTACATTTTAAGCGATGTCTTTAATATTAATTGCAAATAGGAAATGATGGAGAAAACGAAATTGTCCTCCCTAACCGGAGATACGTCGCCTTAACTAGAGTCCATTGTATTAAGAAATGTAAAAACTGCTTGGGTGTTATTAACGATTCATATCAAAAACAATATCAAATTGATACAATTAAAATACATTAAATTTTGCTAAATAAATCTTTCTCATCGTCATCGTGTATGGTCCATTTAAACAATCAATAATAATAAATTACATTTTATTATTATGCAAAATAAAAATATTAATTTAAGTAAACTTTTCAGAAACAACTGCATATGAAAAATATTACTCTGAATTTAAAATTTTACTTTTATCAAGTCATGTCGTTATATCTCATAAATATTTTAATTTAAAAATAGTAAATATTCAGATATTTACACATTAAAGTTTCTATTTTATTTCTCTTTTAAATCTAACTTATAAACAACTTATAAACTTAACAACTTAATAACTTATAAACTTATATCTTTTTTTTTCTACTTGTAAAAGAATCAATAAAATAAAACGCATAAACTAAATCTGAAAAAAAAATACGCTAATTTTACATTAATACATTTTAATACATTTTAAATCACATTTTAAAACACTAATTATATTGTGTAAGCAAAGGCAAACACAATTTACACAAATTGTGAGGCCAATAACAGATTACGTTTATAGGACCTTTTCCCTACATAATCATACTACTACATAAAAATTTTCATGAAGTGGACTCTGACGCCACTTCCATTTCAGATCAAAGCCCGAAGCAACTTTGAGACCCACCTCACCTGTCTAAGCCCCTGAATGTGTATAAATATTTTTTTGATCCAAATCAATGAAGTACTCCATTGCCAATAAGACATTGATCAAGAATTGTTTTTCTAGACATATTCTTCATGGTGTTGTCCTGTGCCGCTTTTCGACTGCACGGTATAGCCCTCCGAATCCACATTTAAGAAGTTCTACATCACTGCATCAAAATGTTCGGGTTTTTTTTTTAATTTTTTCGCATCCCTTAATTAGTAGATTATTGCCCTAAGTGTAGATTATTGCCCTAGGTGTAGATTATTGCCCTAAAGCTGCTTGATAATATTACAAAATATTTTTTGCTCGTTGAACATAACGGCGCTCGAAGTTAATTGCATCTCGAAACCATGTCGAAAATGTGTCTCACAACCATGTTTAAATGAACCATCTCGAAACCATGTCGAAACCGTCTCGAAACTATTTTTCTCAAAATCCTGTTTTTCAAACACTTTCCTCGAGAACCATTCCTCCGGTTTCCTTCATTTTTCAGAGAAAGGTAATCAATTTTGCTGGATCTTGTACCAATGAAAAGCATAATTTTTATTGACTAATTATTTCTTCAAGATCACAAAAGTCATAAAAAGGCAAAGTAAAGAGGACCTGTTTTGTTCAAATTACCGCCATTTTCTCAAAAATCAACTTTTTAATCTAAATGTTGGTATGATCTCGAGAGAATTTAATGCTCTTTCATAATTTGGTGACCAGAGTTGTTTCAAGCACTTGCGACCGGGGCGTTACCCAATCGAAAGTTCACGGCACTCACTTGTAGGTTAGGTACTCCCAATCGGAAGTTCACGGTGCTCAGTGGTGACCATCCCCCCCAAACCCAATGACTCAAATTCCCCCCCAAAAAATCTTCATACATTAACACTGAGTCCCCCCACTAAACAGAAAATCAATTGTAAAATATATTCTTATTATTAAATTATTTAATAATAGTATTCTTACGTACTGTCATACAAACATGAAATAAAAGTTTTAACAGCGTAATAAATAATAAAAGATACATTTTTTATTATTAGCAATCTGATTGTTTTCACATTTATAAGTCCTGACTGACAAGCCCGTGTTAATACGTTCACTATATACGTTTTAATAAATAAAGCTACTTTTTTATGAAAATAAATATTTACTTACAAGTATTTAAAATAAAAATCTTTTAAATTATTACAAAATAAATCTTAAATACAAAAATTGCATATCGTTTTAAGCAAACTAAAATATTAAAGACGAGTCGTTTATATCAAACGCATATCAAATACATTTGCATGTACATACGCCCTTGTTTAAGATTAAATCTTAACGCTTAAGATTTCCCAATCATTTTTTTTATACTATCTAGTCATACAGTTTAATCTCACCCTCCCAAAAAAATTCTCTAAATCACCCCCACCCTAAAATAAACTGTGGATTGAAGCGTTTATTTCAGTACAAGTGTTGCTTTATACTGCTTTAACAACATACAATATACTCTTATACAAGTACCGATTCTTATAAAATGGCAGACATTATACCATTAAAACATAGTCCTAAATCTATTTAAGCCCCTGTATTCTGTATAGGTATGTTTTTCTTTCACACTATAATTTTTCAGTCTTATTACCTAGTAATTAATCCTCCTTTCCCTCCCAAAAAATCTAATTTTTCTATAAATTTCTCCCTTCCCCCTAAAATAATTCGTGGACCAATAAAAAAAATCGTAATCGTAAAAAACACAACCGATACAGTCATCGATTACTTCCGAGAACCTACAATCGTATATTAAAATCATTGTTTTTATATGTTTATAAAGCAGTATATAGTAAATACATGGTAACTGAAAACAGATGGATTTAAAAAACAATAAACCGAAGGGAGGCTATAATGGAGCCATAATAGTGGAAAAGTCATGTTACGGCGTTCTTTGGTTGTAAAAAGTTGAAAAGTCGCGAGTAGGTATGAAACGGTAAGAGGAGTTTAAATATCAATAATTAGAGTTTTTCGACAATTAGCAGCACATTGGCCAAAGAAATAAGAATAAAAAGCACCCCTAGTGGCAAAAACATGAACTGAAAAGATGGTAAATAGTATCAATATTTTTTATTGATATTTTTACGTCATTTGAGATCAGTTCTATGATTTCCCCTTTATTAGAAGGCCATCTACTGGAATGCGTTAAACGACCCCCCTGAGGGGGAAAATAGGGGAGGAGCAATAAATGCATAATATGAATAAGTGGTCATAAGGCTTTCCAACGATATATCACATGAGGGGTGTCGGCTAAATTTAGAAAAGTGACCCCCCGCGGGGTCAAAGGGAAGAAGGGCGCGGGAGGTATGTACATGAAGTAATAGTCACAGAGCTTTCCAATGATATATCATATGGTGACGGCAAAAGTGGATGCCGAGTGTCCCCAGGATTCCAACTATTGCGCGCCCTGGAATACACCCTCCCCCCTCTCTTTGAAATTTTAATATATTATAAATTATTCATCTGAGGGTTCCGTAACAAAATCCGATCTAAAATGATAAAAACGCTACGATTTCAAAAAAGTTCGAAAAGCGCCTCACCCGGGAAGCCAAATTGGGGAGGGGGGAAGAAAAATTCATAATATGAAAGAGTGGTCCGAAAACTTTCCGATGACATATCACATGACGGGTCCAAAAAGTTTGAAATTTACCCCTCACCCATGGGTTCATTCTTTCTTCCCAGAATACACCCGGAAATCACGCAACCCTCACTTTTAAATTTTTATATTTAATAAATAATACTTACCGGAGGGCTCCATAAAAAAAAAACACTTAAAATTATATTTCTTGTAGAAATCGCAACGATTTAAAAAATTCACCCTCTTACTGCTTCCCCCTCCCGAAATTTACTTCAGGAGGAGAAAGGTTCATAATATGAAAGAGTGGTCAAAGGGCTTTCCGATGATATGCCACAGGAGGGGTTCGGTAAAAGTTTGAAAATTAATCCCCCGTCGGTCCATTCTCGCGCCTTCCAGAATTCAATCACCTTCCTCTTCTGAAATTTTTATATTTGATAAATAATATTTATCTGAGGGCCCCAGGTATGGGACAGCTTGACAGAGCTAAAGTAAGAGAAACATTGAAAATTCGGGACAAAATGACACTAAATTCAACAGTAATTATTGAAATTGGGACTATACAGAACTGAATAAATAAACCACTATACCTCCTAACCCATATCGGTTAATAACAAAAAGAGATTGGATAAGCAAATGCACTCCTTCGAGAAACTATGACTTAAACCAGAAATGCGGTAAGTTGACTCTGAAAGCTTCATTTCTCTCTTTCTCTGGCATTTCCGCAAATCTCATCTCGATGATTTTTCACCGGCATCACGACTTTTGACTTCCCGATTATTCCTCTCGCGCTTTTCAACATTTCGTATGTTGGCCGAGAATGAGAAATCAATTTTCTTCGCTTCTCGATATGTTGTTCTCGATTAGTGTCTTTTCATACGTTGCCGAAAACGAGAATTCAATTTCTCGTTCTCAGCAGAGAAGAGATGTGAGAAGATTTATCGAGACGAGATAGAGAAAGAGGCAGGACAATGAGCTGTGAAATGAAGCCCTAATATTCAAAGTTTCTCTTATTTTAGACCTATCAAGCTGTCACATACCTGGAACCCTCTGATAAATACTATTTATTAAATATAAAAATTTCAAAGACGGGGGTGCGGAGGGGGCGAACAAATTTTTAAAACCGTAGTGATTTCTACAATGAATATAATTTTAGATGTGTTTTTTTGATGGAGTCCTCCGGCAGATATTATTTATTAAATATAAAAAAATAAAAGTGGGCATGCGTGAATTCCGGGCCGAAAGAGTGAACAAACCGGGGGGGGGGGGGGAGGAGGGAGGGAGGATTTTCAACCTTTTTCAAGCCCTTCATGTGATATATCATTGGAAAGCCCTCGGACCACTCTTTCATATTATGAGACTTTCTTAGATTTTCTGAGATTACGTATAAATTAAAGACCCTGATTAAAGAAGGGGCGCACTAGCGGGCGTAGCCAACTAGTCCTTATTAACCCGACTCATTCCAGCTTCCCCGCAGACGATTCTTGATAAAATCGAATCGGGTATGGTATAAAAGCAATTGGCAAACTGGAGTCATCGAGAAAAATTTTGCACAATCAAAAAATATCGAGATGTCCATACAATCGATAAAATCTATAAAAACATCTCGTTTTCGCCCATCACTAGCTGGAAGTCTTTTTCTCTGTACAGGTTGTTTACCTTATACTGTTTTAATGACACACAATACTACTCTTCTAACATCACTAAAATACACTGTACTTAAATCCTAGTTTTCTGAAAATCGTCAAGTAATTTTAGCGTTGTCTCTTCCTCTGAAATGCTTATTTTGTTGTTATTTCTTATCATACCCATCAAGAATGTATTTTTGCACTCGGACTGTACGATTCGAGCCTATCAAACAATATAATAAATTACTTAAGACGCTTCTAGAAAGCTATTCCTTTTATCACGTCTTGCGGTCCAAATTGCCTTTAAGAATATGTTAAACATTTTCCCACCTGTATACCAAGTATTTTTTTTTATTCCCGCACTTTCAAAGATATTAAGATGCAAAATCGGTTCTTATTGCCCTTATCTAGAATTTAAAGAATGAAAAAAAAAACATGACCATTTCTGGAAATTGAATGTTGAAAAGAAGTTAAAAGTGATATTAAAAAAATCAAAAACTTTTTTAATAGTGAAAAAAAGGAAATAGTATTAAGATTTTAAAAATCCCCCCCCCCCAAAATGTACTTTTTCTCTAAAGTCCCCCCCAAAAATAAATTTTATGACGCATTTTGCGTCACCAAACCCCTCTCTGGGCACCCCTGACGGTGCTCACCTTTAGGTACTCCTCGTCGCACAAGGCATTCATTTTTTAAACACAAGTATTTAAATATATAAGTGAAATGTCAAAAAAATATAATGCAAAAAGTCCGAAGGTGATATATCTTTTCTTTGTAATAGAAAAACCGATAGTAAAAATCTGGCGAATTTTTAGCCAAAGGATTAGAACCTCCCCTTAAACAATTCATTTTAACAGTGTTCTTGTATATTTCATAATTTATGTCACATATTACTAACAAACAAGGTCTAAGATACATTATAAAATAAGATGAAGGTTTTTTTTTTTCCGCGAAACTCTGTTTCCATATTAACAGCAAAATATAGGAATGGTGACAAAGACATATCACATTTGTAGTTCTTTTTATTATGCAGAATAAAACCCTTTTTACCCTCATTTTGCCGCACTTTTTAAACACAAGTCTTACTTCAATGATATAACTTTACAAACTAAATGCTAAGTAGTTTCGACTGTAGGACCCCCTTATAAACCTGGCCCCTGAGTTTACGTATCCATCAACAATTCCCTCTCATCGAACCTCATAACATCTTTTTTCCCTCAATTTTTATTATAACGGTTATTTATATAAACATATTTTTAAATGCCGAGCAGATCTATGTTTTTATCTTTTGGAGATCATGTGGATGAACACATTTTCGCCAGATGAAGAGAGCTAATAAATCATTAGTCTCGAAACTAACGTTTTTAGGGTTCCGTACTTAAAAAGTAACAACGGAACCATTATAAGACCACTCCTGTGTCTGTCTGTCCGTCTGTCACAGCCCTTTTACTCGTAAACTATGGACCGTGGAAAGTTCAATTTGGGGGAAGTAATAAAGACTATTGACCCACATATATACGGATTGATAAATATTCATAAATATATTTAGGGAAAATGTTGAGGGGCTAATTATGTTACTTGAAAAAAAATCTTTTCTTTGTATATCGTGTGAAAGCTTTTGTAACACTGAACTCAAAAATATATTTCATTTAATTTTAGATACTATATTTTCAAAGTTATGGTCGAAAATTTAGTGCAAAAATATGCCCCCCCCCCTCCCCATCTAATTCCGAATCTACTGAACTAAAATTATGAAAACATTAAAGGTAGTAGATGTTAATTTAAACCTGGCAGGAAAATTATAGCAATTACCCTAGATCACATAGTTTTTGAGAAAAATCGCATTTTTCCGTTACACACAAATTGCGATTTACGGGCATTCAACAAAAGTGTTGAGCAGCGCTGGAGGCACCTATCGTATCAGAAGTATAAAAGCATTGTTGATCTTGAATTTCGAAAACAATAGTCGGTAATTAGCCGAGATATTAACCCTTAGAGACCTTTGTTTTTTTCAAATAAATTCTGAGTTCTGTGGTTGGTGGTGCGTGGCCGCCCTTGGCGGGTGAGAGTCGCCCCTTGCGCCTCTTGTGTATGTCCGTCTGCATACGGCCAGACAGGGCTGGTCTCATTAACGATCCCCAACGTGTCGGGGAACATACCGGGAGAGACGTTAAGCTCTAAAGGGCAGGCCTAGCCGGCCCTGACCAGTCTCTCTTAGGCTGCCTAACCCTTAAAGACATGGACGGTTTGGACACACATAATGACAGGGACGGCGTACTCTATGCTTCATCGGCTTTTAAAGCCTAGATAACAAATTTTAAGGATATATTTGTGTAATGTAATGCCCAGTAGCCGTATAAAAGCAATAAACGTCAAATTGTTAAAAACAGACTAATTTAATTAGAATTAATCACGTAAATACTATGGGATTCGCGACTATTTTGCATTGAGTGGCTCTCTCAATACACCTGCCGTGTCTTTAAAGATTAACTAAAAGCCTATATGGAAAAACACTGCACGGGTCAAAGCAGCGTTGCAACTTTGAGACGTCCTTTCGAAGCGCGCTTACTATAATGCTAAGTTTAAATATTGAGCAAGGGTATTGCTTTAGGTACACTGTAAAAAGAAAAGATTATTACTACGCTGAATTTCGGTTTATGAAATGACAAATGAAGTTTAAATATGCACTACTATTATTGTCAGCACCGAATTAAGTTCATTTTAAACAGATTAGGATAAGATAAAAAAAAAGAGTTATACAGAATAGCTATATTTGATATTATTTAGGATCCATATCTCTTTGAACTTCCGTGGTATATCCATTTGTACTTTTCTAATATATACAGCTATACCCAACCCTACGTTGTATAGTCTTTACAAAGTCTTAGTATTCTTTTAACGATGTTTTTTTTTATATATAATACACTTACTAATTCATATATTATTGTACGGAATCCTCTGTGCGCGAGTAATACTCGCACTTGACCGTTTATTTTTTTTTTTTTTTAAGCACACCTATACACTTAACAAATGTATATTTTCGGTGCTTAATAAAATTATTTCTCTTCTTTAGGTTACTGTGACTTCGAAACAGAAGATTGCCTTTGGGAAAATGTTATAGCTCCTTTCGATGAGAAAGATGTTCAATATACAGGTAGATGTTTGACTTTATTTTTTATTACAAGAGCAGAAGCAGATTTTATATCAATAATTAAATAAGCATAAAACATTCCACTAGAGGAAAATTCTTTGAGATTTAATAATCTTGTTTTATTTAATTTTCATATATCTTGTATCATTACGAAATAGCATGCATTTTGACGCCAATGACAGGACAATATTTGCTATAATAATAATAATAATAATAATAATTCATAATAGCACCATTACTTTGCACTTTGATAATTTTTCATTCCTTGCATAAACAAAAAGTTTTTGTTATTATTATTATTAATAATATTTCAAACTAATTTTAGGTCTGCAGTCAGCAGATATAAACAAAGATCTAGAAAATGCAGATGTTACCAAAGATTTGTTGACTGATGACTTCGATTGGGTAAGACATATTGGAGAAGATTATTTTGGACCACCCAGGGATAAGACACTGGGAACACCTCAAGGTAAGAAGTATATAGTTGCTTATCATACAAAATGTATGCAATTATCTTGTAGAACCGGTTTTAGTGGCAAATTATTGTTAGCGATAGCACTGGAATTTTTTACTATAGTAACTAGTATTGGCATTTAGACATTAAAGAACATGCATAAAATAAAGCAATGAAAAATAATAAACAATGAATAAATAAAAGTGATCTAGATATAGTTTTTAAATTAATTATAAATTAAAAAATAAACTATTCTAATTTTAATCAAAACTGGGAGAATTTTTTCTTTTTTTATTCATCAACGAAATCGTGTAAAATATTGATTTTGAACTCAAAATTGGCATATTTTAGTAAATATTCACAAATACGCATAAAATAACAGAAGAGCGAATATTTAAGTAACTACGTTCAAATGAGCATTATCAATAAATCTCAAATTTTCCAAGTTTGCAGTGCTGTTATAATTATTTTGGCTTGTATAGGAACAGAGGATTTTTTTCCCTGCATCGCATTATATTACAGTCCTCATTTTCCTCAAATGTTGCACAAAAGATGTCGATGCAAATACAATCATCAGGCAGTTTCAGGGCTGTATAGTGACAAAAACATTAATTTGTGCTTGTGATTAAATATCTAATGAACCGGAGTTGCTTAAACACTGCATATAAATTCGATGTCGATGCCAATGCAATATTCATGCAGTTTCAGGGACGTGTCTCATCAGGGGAAGAAACATTAATTTACGCTCCTGATTGAAATACCTAATGAGCCGTCTTTTTTTTCAAATATTGCATATAAGTTCATTGTCGATGACAATGCAATATTCATGCAGTTTCAGAGTCATATATTATCAGGGGCAAAAACATTCATTTACGCTTGGAATTAATATATTTAAGAAACCATCTTTTCGCAAATATTGCACAGAAGTTCGTTGTCGAGACAATGGAATATTCAAGTATTGTCAAAGCCATATTCTACTAGGGACAGTCCAAAAACAATAGACCTCTTTTTTGTTTTTAATTCAAATATCATATTGAATTCTCAGATTTCCAAAATACTTTTTAATGATGTACTTTCATTACTAATTAGCCCGTATAAATCATTAACACAACTACCTTCATAAATTATTTGAAATTATGTTAAATTTTGGATTAAAATTGTGTTAATTTTTAAAAATATATTTATTGTTTCTTCCTCTAGGATTTTACCTTCTGCTCGATCCCAGATACGTTCCTGCATTGAAAAAAGCAGTCTATGTATCAGAAAGATTGAGTTCATCTGGAGGATCTTGTTTAAGGTTTTGGTACGCCATACCGAATTATCAGAAAGGTTCATCACTTCAAGTACTCATCAGTTCAGACTTCGTTACAGCAAATGGAGTAAAGTTATTCAAGGACAGCACAAATGATGAATGGACTGAAGGCCTTGCATCAATTATTCCTCCCATAACATCAGATTCACCATTCGTTAATTACTGGGTTAGATCCTTTTCATGATAAATATGCTCACCATATACAGTAAAACTTCCATAACAGACAATCCCGAATAGCGGTTACTTTCTATTTAGCGCACCAACATCTATATACTATGCATAATCACCAATATATATATATATATATATATATAATGCGTGCGTTCAAGTCTCAATACCGGACAACTACCGCGATTCCGAGGTGTCCGCTATTCAGAGGTTTCACACTAATAAGACATTATAATCCAGAATACACCAAACATTTAAACTTCTACATTAAACAGGTGTCTGATTATTAAAACTATAAGAGTACCTTTTTTTTCTCTTTAAGTTAGAGACAATTGTAGTTAACGAGCAATGTTACTATAACTTCAGTGTTTTTAACATTTGTATTTATTTTATCTATGATATGGATTTTTAATACTGTGAAAATTTGGGAATTATTTAGAATTATTATCAGCATCATTACATTAATAGTGCATCAGTTTGTTTTATGCTTTTATTTTATACGATTAATTTTCTGGATAAATTTATATATATATATATATATTTTGCTGAGGACAACAAAGTTATTGGGATTATTAAAATGATGAAAGTGAAACTAGTGAGGGTTTATGCTACTTTCACATTGTCCCATTTATATAACTTTAAATAAATTAAGTTTGCTGACTACATTATAATTTAATTTTAAGATATGTAAGCAGTTTGGTTTGAAGTTTTGAAATCAAAAAGAAATAAGGTGATTAAAAACTTGCAAAAACCGTAAAGTTGTGTAAACACGCTGTTCTACTTTTTTTTTTTTTTTTTTTTTTTTTTTTTAAGAAAAAAGCTAAATTTTACCTCAAACTACATAGCTACTTCCAAATATATGACAAAAATATCCGCCAAATTTCAAACTGACCGGGTAAATTTTCAAACGAATAAACTAAATTGTACCACAAACCACGCACCTACTTTCAAATATCTGACAAAGGTATCACCAAATTTCAAACTTATCGGATAATTTTTCCAAGGAATAAAATAAAGTCTACCACAAACTATATAATTATTTCCAAATCTATGACAAAGATATCCACCAAATTTCAAACTGATTGGGTAAATTTTCAAACGAATAAACTAAATTCTACCACAAACTACACAGCTACCTTCCAATATCTGAAAAATATATCCACCAAATTCCAAACTGATCGGGTAATTTTGCAAACGAATAAACTTTATTGTATCACAAACTACACAGTTACTTTCAAACATCTGACAAAGGTTAAATTTCAAAGTAATCGGGTAATTTTGAAAACGAATGCACTTTATTCTACCACAAACTACACAGTTATAATTTCAAATATTTGACAAAGATACCCAATAAATTTCAAACTCATCGGGTAATTTTCCAAACGAATAAACTTTATTCTACCACAAACTACACAGTTATACTTTCAAATATCAGACAAAGGTACCCAATAAATTTCAAACTCATCGGGTAATTTTTAAAACAAATAAACTTTATTTTACCTCAAACTACACATAGTTTCAAATATCCGACAAAGGTACTCAATAAATTTCAAACTAATCGGGTAATTTTTAAAACAAATAAATTTAATTCTGCCGCAAACTAAATAGCTACTTTTAACTATCTGGCAAAAGTATCCATTCAATTTTCAAGCTGATTTCAAATTGTTATTGCGAGACAGAAAGATGTACAGAGAAGACAAACATGAATGGACAAACCCATCATGTCTCCATAGTAAATCTAAACTCGTTTCGATAAACAGAGATCATGTATAAATATCCATGAAATGTTCTATAATTTCTTTCTGAATTAATTCTAACTCCCTTTTTTTCTTGCAGATTTTCCTTGTTGGTAATACTGGAAATCACACTCTGAGCTACATTGCGATTGATGACATTAAAGTGAAGGACGGTGTTTGTGAAGGTGCGTAT
Source organism: Maratus speciosus (assembly GCA_963932465.1). NCBI lineage: Eukaryota > Metazoa > Arthropoda > Arachnida > Araneae > Salticidae > Maratus > Maratus speciosus. The sequence continues at coordinate 413,959,068 of OZ010792.1, read as the reverse complement.
ATGATTCCCCAAAAGATACAATTTTAGCTATCAAACTCTCCCCTCATTAATGTGGCAGAAGGGATTTCGTTTGACATGACAATTAAGTCAGAAAAAGTACAAGATCTGACAAGGATTTTTGAAAATTTAATGCAGGGTTCCCAGTGACATGGAAAGTCATAGAAATCTGGAAAGTCGGGGAATTTCAAAGTAGTCAGGGAAAGTCAGGGAATAAAAATAAATAGGAAAGGTCATGGAATTTATAAAAAATTTATAAAAAGTCATGGAAAACCTGGGGAAAAAATGAAAAATGACACGAAATTCGTCGAGTGGTCTTTAGAAAAACTCACGAACTTCATCGAACCACTGCAAAAAAATAGCTAATTTTGACAAAGGATTCCAGAAATAAATAGCAAGTTTCGTTGTATGCCTGTTTGGTCATAGAATTTTTTGAGATTTAGCAATGGAAAGTCAGAGAAATTGTCAGACGTGTTTTGCTTGGAACCCTGTAATGAGATTTACACATTTTTTTTATATTATGAAGGAAAAAAAATCTTTTTTTTCCCTTTTAAAACTATGCAAATTAAGCAATAACAAAATGTTTCGGTGATCAAATAAAAGATTTTCAGATGAAAATATTGCGGGAATCTTTTAATCCCGCGAACTTGTCTAAAACCTTCCCAGAAAAACAATAATCATTTCATTCAATTTATCTCAAAATAACCAATCGTTATTAAAGGATTAAGTTTTTTATCTTTTAATTAATAATTAATATTTTTAAGAATATTTTTAAAAATTGAATATTTTGCTTTATAGATAAAAACTATTTTCGTGAAGCTTAACTACTCATTAAAAAAATTAAGTAGTTAGAAATTTTAATATTTTATAAGAAACCTTTTTTTTAAAAAACATACAATTTTTATTTATTTATTTATTTATTGTTACAAACTTTAAAAAAAAATATTTTGATGATTATTAAATTAATCCGTAAACAAAAATATCATTATTTTATAAAAACAAAGATTGCGCAAACTAATTTGATTTACAAAACAATTTTTATTTGTTCAGAACTTTTTCTACTGTATTTTTTATGTCTACGGGGGGGGGGGGGGGAAGGGGAACAATTGTGATTACGTTTATTTTAAGTTCATCGTTACTAGTATATATTATTTAATTCCGTAAATGTATAGATGGTAACTAAATAACAAGCAAATAAAAGAATTATGCTTTATTAATTAAATAAAGATTTCATTTCCTCCCACAATTAAAAAATTACATAGTGTCAATTAACTATTTGTAACATTTTCTAGTACGCAACACTTCAATTGTTTCGATTTGGCTTATGTGTGGTTTTAAATATTAGATCAAACGATTAGATTAAATATTAGATTAATACATTATTAATCAATAAGATTAAATATTAGATCAATTTTATTAGATCAAAAGATCAGATTAAATATTAGATTAATATATTATTAATCAATTAGATTAAATATTAGATCAATTATAATTATTTTATTGCTTGTTAATTCCACATTTTCACTAAATTTACGTGGTTCTAATAAATTCATTTGGTCTATTTCAGCGTTTTCTTATCGCGTTCATCAATATACATTTATAGCAAGTTTTCGCGTCAAAGAATACTAAAGAATATCACACGAAGATAGAAAGTAGTTTTGAGAACTTCCGAAGTCAATTTGGTTGATTCAGACATAACTTTGAAGTGATAAGTCATAACGAAAAACCACCATCCGATATTATCTTTCTATCCCTAAACATATATAATATTTTGAATAAAATGGTCTATGCTGCAAAAAAATTTAATTTGACCATGTACAAAACTTCGAAAAGCAAAATATTAACCCTGCATCCCTTCTCAACTCAATACATATTTAATTGTGATATATGATTTGCATTTTATTACCCATTTCCATATTTTTTTGCAGTAACACAATCGATTTAACAATATAGTAAAGAAATTATCGAGTCGGAAAGGCTCTCAAAGATTAAAATCTTATATATCTCTCCTAACCAGAAGAAGTTATATCAGGACGAACCTTTTGCTAATTTGATTTTTCGATTTGATTTTTTAATTTGAAATGTTTGTGATGCATTTGAAAAAATTTCAGATACTAAATTGTATCCGAATTATTGTATATTAGTAATGATTGCTCGAAATGCATTTTTAATTATGATATGCGCTTTTTAAACTATATTTATGCATTTTATAAAGTGCGTATAAATGCTATAATTCATATACAGGGCTACAGAAAGGAATTCGTAAAGGTTACTGAGTATGAGCATAAATTGCTTAAAGGTGGGTTTTAAAGGAGTTATGCATTTTTACGCTGAACTGAATTTAGTTTACTAAGAAATATTTGTAGAATATAGATAAAAGGATATATAGGTTGGATACATGGTACACACCACGCAAAGAGTTGGATACATGGCCGTCTATGGGTGACAATTTCTGGAAATGTAATTTCAGTCGTTTTGAGAGTGTTTTAGTTTGAATTAAATTTTAGCTAAATAGTGGCATGTAATAAAGTTACTAGGTAAACTACAGGGCTGTACAAAAGTATTCAAGTATGTTTCCATCTATTAGTATAATGCTGAAAGATGAATTTCAACCTGTTATGCATTTTCTTGCTAAACTAAATTTTCCCATTATGTACTATATATATATATATATCAATCTACAGATCAAATACATGGCTGTTCAAAAGAATTGGAATACATATTTGGCTATAAACAGGAACTACTGAAATCAGTTTTTCAAATGTTTTATGCGTTTTATAAAATGTTTACTTAGTTATCTTATTTACCTTATTTCCCTAAATAACGAAGTTTTGTTAAAGCATTCAGGAAGTGTTGGAAAGTGTTTCATAATCTATGTTTAACGCATGATTTTTCTTTCTTGTTTATGTCAAAACTTGTTTTTATACTTTTTTTTATTGTTTATTCAGTTATGTAGTTATGTTAAAAGATTATTTAATTATTTCTGCAGATAAAACGGACTTGTTCGACTGCGGGAATGGACAACATGTTTTGACGACTGACGTGTGCAATTTCCATCAAGATTGTGTCAATGGAAAAGACGAACTTAACTGCGCCGACTGTACATTCGAGAACAACCAGTGCGGCTGGGAAATGAAGAGCGAAATGTATTCCAATTTTAGGTGGAATAGATTAAGAGCAGGAAGTGATAGAATTCCAGTGGACCACACACAGAAAGACAGCACTGGTAAATGAAATAATCACTGATTTAATCGTTGAGTTCATGAGAATAACTTTGCAAGCTGTGAAGGAATGTCTGTTGACTAAAGTTATGTTAACATTTGTTCAACTCTAGCTATTCTCACTAATGGGCTTTCTCAAATAAGTTTTTTAATTGACCATAACCGTCGGATTGAGATAATTTAGTTTATTATTTTGTGGTAAATTGCATAAAAATATAGGTAGGCTGCCTCACTTGTACGCTGTTAAAAATTTTAATCAAAAGTCGCATCTTCTTATGCTGTAAAGTAAGTAGAAGAACCAAAATATCGTTCTTCTTAACTGTCAGATAATCTTCTTCGTGGTTCAACCTTGAAAATGACTTTAAATGTTACTACAATATGGAGCTATTAAATAGTCGATCGGAACAAATACTTCTATGCCCTCTCAATATGTTGCTTTAGAGTACGAAGGAATACGCCTACTTGTCTAATAGTTAGAATTCTGACTACAAATCAAAAGGTGTCAGGTTTGAATCTCGTTCCAGTTTTAGATGTTCTTAACGTGATACATTCCAGTTTAAAGACGGGACATGTTCTAATTAGACCTTTATGCAAAAGATAATCGCTGCAACTTTAGGTATCAGTATTTTACCTCTTTATTGTTTAACCTTTTATTCAGTTCTCTTTTCGACGTTTTTCTAGTTCTCGTTCCAACAGTTTACCAGTTCGTGATTCAACATTTTACCAGTTCATGGTTGAAGCTGGCTCAACCAGAGCATTAAATGTTGGAATACAGTTTAACAATCTTGTGGTTTAAGCTATTGCAGCACCAAAAGTTGGTTTAACCCAGCTCCACTTTTTTTTAACAGATTATAAAAATTTTAAGATCCCTGAAGGGGACGTATAGTCCAAATTTCACTGTCTTTAATTTGTATAATTTCCCTTTTAAATTTGTCCGGTTTCAATTTTTGGTTTTTTTTTTCAACCTCGCTTTCGCTAGAGTGTCTTTCACTCGGGACGTGGCTGGAGACCCACGAACCTTGCTTCTGCAAAAGAGTCGGACTAGAGTAGAAGAAGGAAGGGCTGCGGACGAAGATGGGCCGTTCGCGGAAAATCGTAATAATGAGCTCGAAGTAGCTAGGAGTCGTTCGGTAGGCTCAGGGCCGAGAATCATCGCCCCGAGCCCTCCCTTCCCGCTTTTCGGTGTCTTTAATTTGTGTAATTTCCCTTTTAAATTTGTCCGGTTTAAATTTGACGATTTTCAAGCTCATTTGCACGAAAATTGGATAATAATTTCGTGCACACAGAAATCAAGCGGTAATTTTCAAATCTTCCAGTTGAAGTTTTTAACATAAATAGAAATGCAATTAGAGTAAGAATCATTTACTTCCGGTGAGACTATCTTTTTTCAAACACTTAAATTTTTTTGTTATGTATTTATTTTGACGGTTATTCGCAAATTTTGCATCATAAAAGTAATAAATAATGCAGTAAATATCTTTCCCAATGAATCAAAGTGTTATGCTATCAGATTATAAGCTGGCATTCATGTTACAACTAAGAACTGAATTAATATTGATATGAGGAATATTATACATTATTGCCAATGAAGGCTAAGAGATAAACAGGCCTAATTATAATTTAAGGACTGTAGAACCCCCAGTTTTGTAGTGTGTTGAAGAATTTCAAGTGTCTTGAGTCTCTTCAAGATCTTAAAACTTTCATTTTTCCATATATATAAGACGTAATAACCAAAAATGTTTTAAATTATTTGAAATAAAATTTGTTTAGTTAGTCTTTTAAAAATAAGTACCTGGTAGACCGAGCAGCGCTCGGTGGTTTTTTTAGCATTTGTTTATTTTTACTCTTTTATTTAATTCAACTTGGTTTTTGTATGCACAGATGAAATTTTGCAATTGATTTTTACCCCCCTACCTGACAGGTGGGAATTATATATATATTTGTACAACGGTCTGCTTCCGATGATAATGACAATACAACATAATATTTTTACTACTTAATTATAAATTATTTCAAAAAACTTTAAGGCATTTTTTAATTTTGCGGCCATAGGTGATAAATCGCCAAGCATTCTTTGTAACTCGTGCAATTGTATATAGTTTAAAAAGACAATGGATTTAATTATCTGCCAAAAATGCTCCCCAAAATATTCCAAAGCACTGTGAAACTGCAACAGTGAAACATGTTAAAGACTTAAAAGTAGAAGTATATATATATAAAGAGTGTGATATAAAAAATACGCTTTTATCAAATCAAGAAATTTACGATTATAGGATGAGGAATCAATTAAAAGACCAAAAAGATAATTAAAAAAGTGTCATTTTTTTTCTTTCTGGTTCCCTTTAGTTGAAAAATAAACAGAGAGAAAAGTACATATTTTAAAATAAATTCATTTGCTTCAGCTTTCTAACAAGCGTAAAAAAAGCATTGAATTTTCATAATTGAGGTCGATGCCCATGCTAAATTAATGTATTATAACGGATAGTTTTTTGGAAAAAATATGAATTGCACTCAAAAAATTCGGCAATGTTTTCAAGATGACCATTGAATGCTTATCAAAAAAATTTTTTTAAATATCTTTGGTACTTCTTCATTATTACGTCTACCACTTTCCATAAAATAATCTGCCGCCAAACTATTCGTCAAACTCAAATGGTCAAACTCGCCCAAAAACAAATGGAAGAATGTTTCCAAAGGAATGTCAAAAAATACGAGAAAATCGATAACGCCCCACTCACTGAGTGTCAACTATCAATATCGTTAAAAATAAATTTTACAATATATTAATGAAAACAGAAATAAAATCTTGTATATTTATGTATTAAACAAAAACATAATTTGCAGAACAAATTAAAAAAGAAAACAATTTATTTCCAACATTGTTTAAGCCCGAGAAGGGACACATATTAAGATATTTCATTCAGTTAACTCTACATTTAATGTTAAATTTTTGTAACAAATAAATTAAACCAATTGAAAATTAAAAATAAAATTCAAACAATGTTATACTTTAAACACCCTAAAAACTTAGATTCTTTCAAAGGAAATCGAAATAAATCTTCAACTTTTTTAAATGTTTGTATTTTAGATGTGCCTTATCATTTTATGTACAATCATCATAAACATAATACAAAATCTGCATATAAATTTTCACAACTTAGAAATGGGAAAAGGTCTAAGATTTATTTCGATTTTATTTGAAATCAAAGCTCGAAGGAGATAAATCGCCAAACATTGCCCCCGTCGTATTTTTTCGTATTTTATTAATTTCTTTTAAAATACTATCCTTTCACTAATTTTATTTAAAATAAATAACTTTATTTTAAAACTGAAACATTTAAAATGCATGACTTTCATTATTTTTTTTCTTTTTTTTAAAGAAAAAAATAATAATACCATAGATCATGACATTAAATTTCAACATCAAAGCATTGTTTGAATTTACGCGAAAAATAAAAAAAAATTCTAACTGGCGAGTTAAAAGAAATACTTTTGTCGAGATTTGCGAGTGGCTAACATAAAAGTACCAACAATTCTTTGTGAGCATGGCAATTTTTAGGCAGTTTTATTCGAAAAAATAATTTTGATTAAATACGGCCGCCTTGCATATTAAAAGCGAAGCGGTTACCCCGGAACTGTTGATGACAACCAGATGACTTAGGCTATTATTTAGGTTTTATAAAAAATAAGTGATTGTTAATCAACAATCGTTTTTCAAATAAATAATTGGCGGGAAAAATAAGCTATTTCGGGAGATATGTGATAAATTTGGTAGAAAAATTGTCTTGCTTTTAAAATTGCAAAGGATTTTTATTTTGAGCCAGGGCGTATCGCCATGGCATCAAAATTTCACTATGTTTATAGCAATATGGTAGTGATTTTAAATATAACAAAAGTATAAATGCAGTTATCTATCAGGAAATATTAGCATATTTATAAAATGTTTATGAAAATATTTGGGTTCACGAAATCAATATTTGGTTAAATCAATTAATTTTATTTCTTCCAGCTAGTTAAAACGAATTTTAAAGTATTTGTTACCTATACATAGGCCATTATCTAGTACCCAGAAGGCATGCCATTAGGTCCGCCTTAAAAGATATCTTTATTGTGTTTAAAATAAATGTTTATCAGCATTGGCGAGAATTTCGATTACGGAAAGATTAACTATAAAAAAATTACTTAAACCTAAAAAAGAAAAAAAAAATCCGAAGCCGAGGTTTTGTTTGATAGTTTTCTCATAATCAAATAATCCATATTTCATATAAATCGTTGGAATTTCTTTTGATCGATAAAACAATTTTGAGCACTGAGCATGTTAACCATTGAAAACAAGTTTTCCCGAATTAGTGACCTAGCTAGATCGATTTCTTGTACTCGAATTAGTATAGGCATCAAGTTTTGTGAAAATCGCTAGAGCCGTTTTCGATATATAGCAGCATTTTCAGAACTGAGTTTGTTTTAATCTATCAAAACGAACTTTTAGGAATTGGAAACCTAGCTAGAAGGGTTTCTCGTGCTCGAATTAGTACGGAAAACACATTTCGTGTAAATTGCACGAGCATTTTTCCGATTAAATCCGATTTCCGATTAAAGCAGAAATTTCAGCACTGATCTTGAGTTACCCTGTAAAAACGAATTTTCATGAATTTGGAACCTAGCTAGATCTTTTTCTCGTGTTCGAATTAGTCTAGGCAACAAGTTTGGTGAAAATCGTTAGAGCCGTTTTCGATATATAGCAGCATCTTCAGTGCTGAGTTTGTTTTAATCTGCCAAAACGAAAATTCGCGAATTCGAAACCTAGCTAGATGGGTTTCTCGTGCTCTAATTAGTACAGAAAACACATTTCGTGTAAATTGCACGAGCATTTTCCCGATTTATAGTAAGCAAAAGTTTCAGCACTGATCTTGGGTTACCCTGTAAAAACGAATTTTCTTGAATTCGGAACCTAGCTAGATCTTTTTTTCGTGCTCGAATTAGTATAGGCAACAAGTTTGGTGAAAATCGTTAGAGCCGTTTTCGATATATAGCAGCATCTTCAGTGCTGAGTTTGTTTTAATCTGCCAAAACAAAAATTCGCGAATTCAAAACCTAGCTAGAGGGGTTTCTCGCCCTCGAATTAGTACAAAAAACACATTTCGTGTAAATTGCACAAGCATTTTCCCGTTTTATAGTAAGCAGAAGTTTCAGCACTGATCTTGGGATACCCTGTAAAACGAATTTTCTTGAATTCGGGACCTAGCTAGATCTTTTTCTCGTTCTGGATTTAGTATAGGAGGCAAGTTTCGTGAAAATCGATCCAGTAGTTTACGATATCATCCGTAATCGGGAAAATCGCTTGCTCGTTTAATATATATGATACGAAAGAAAGAACAAAAGTTCATTTAGATATTCCTGTTATTGTGAAAAGGTTTTTATCCTACATTTATTTAATACAAACAAAAAATCTCATTTAAAATCTCGTTAAAGAGATATTTTGGAGGGATTAAAAAATAATTCTTTGTTATAGTTGGAAATATATTGCTGAGTGTATAATTATTAAAGGAATCTTTACTGAAGATTGAAGAAATACTTGATTCTTTGATTTATGGTGAATAATTGTATTTGGACGTTCTAAATTATCATTTTGTTATGGCTAAAAATTTTATAGATTGTATTACAACATTGTTAGGAATCTCGTTTTAAAAAAATAGTTAGATATTTTAAGAGCTGTGGTGAAATATAAAACTTTTCTTGCAAACGTTCATACAACTTACATAAAATTTACTAAGTAACCCATCCATTTGGTTTCGTCGTAACTGAGTACAATTAAAACAAGATTAAGCAAAATTAAATTAATTTATAGTTATATAATGTCTTATCCGCATATATGATAGATAAGGATAACTGCTAGTTGGTTGGCTATATGTGATTTAAAAATAAATGGAAAATGGTTTGGTTAAAAACCACCATCAAATTAAGAAGGTGCTTAGTATTTTTCATGTTTAGAACGGTATATTTTATAGTCTTTTTCTTAAATGACATACTTGTGTTTAGTATCAAAATTAAGCGGTTTATTTATTTATTTATTTTATATAGCGTCATTTATATGTTTATATTTTGCATTATGCAATGAAAAATAATAAATCTTTATAACTTAGGGTTCTTCATGATGGCTGCTGCTTCTAGTTACTTGTATGGTTCTTCGCTCATCGCTCATCTGCAAACTGTCAATTTACGAAATGGATTTTCTTCTTGTTCTTTGGAGTTCTGGTACAACCTGCTCGGCCCAAGTAAGTGCCAAATTATTATAGAGTGTGATATTCTCTAAGCAAAATTTAAAATGATTATCATTAAAATAAAAAATGATCGATATTCACTGAATAAAAAGACTCGAAATTTCGAAAATGACGCAATTATTATACAAATATTGAGAATTTTAAAATGTCCTTTAAAATATGTTTTAAATTGATATATTCCATAGTACATTTTATTTTTGTAATATATATATAACGATAATCTGTCATTAGTGGTGGTTAATGTAAGATTATACATTATATGATGTAATGGATGTAGCATGGAGTTGTAGACTAGATAAAGTACATACTGACAAGTGAATGTGTAGATAGCAACAACTTCGCCGATCCTTTTTGTGGATTAATTTTTTTAGTCGTCATCATACGTTCCACATTAAGGCGACTTACTCGTGGGGAAGAAACATTGTCGATTCCCATGTTATCCTATGGAGAAAATACTTATCCTTCTTGTTCAATCAGATTTCAAAATTTCGAAAAAAAAATTTTTTTCAGCATATAAGTCCGAAAGCTCTTCACAACCCTATAAGCTTAAAATATTTTTAAAACAGTTTTGAGTATTTTTAAATTCGTGTTAAAGTTTCGAAAAATCCCAAAAAGTATAATGTGTAGTCTTTATTCGTTTATAACTATAGATTGAAGAAAGATATAAAAATTTGGAGCTTATGCAAGCAAAATTGGATTTGTTTTCTTTTACGTAATTAGGCAACTTTTAAATTTATTCTAATCAAAACACTGTAATTTTGAATTAAAAATTAGCTATACCTAAAATCCACTACAGACCTGTCACGCTGTCAAACTCACCTAATTGATTACTTGAGCTCTATGGCTATAAAAGGGTCACGATAGGGGTAAAGGGTTGCCGTAGAAGGGGGAGACGCTAAAGCTCTTGTCCCCTAGTTCTTGTAAAAGCATTGGGTTTCAGTCTTGGAATAGTGATTTTGAATAGTGAAGGAATATAGACAGAACGGAATTCTTTTTGGCTGTTCCTAAAAAGTTCTCCTTCCTCCAAATTTTAGTGTATAGGTCACACGGGCCGACAGATTAAAATGGCTATAACCAGCGTCGTAATTGCTTTAGCCCCGTCAAATTTTCTATAAGTAAACATAATCATTATGAGGGCGTGCTCAGTCGGTTTTTCGTCGTCGCGCCCTCTAACTTTAGTATAAACTAAATATAAGCCCCTACACATTAAAACGGCTTTAATGCGGGCCGTAATTAACGTAACCCGCTGACGTTTTATACGGGTATGTATAAATGTTATAGGGGATGGATAAGTTTTTTCTTATATCGAAGCCCCATAGAATTTTAGTGTAATTGCAATATAAGGATCCGACGCATTAGAATGGCTAGAACATAGGATCTATTTATCACAAATAACCCAAATTTTATCCACATGTACAAAATTATAAAATGGAACTTTGTCGGTTTATCGAAGCTGCAGACATTTTTTAGCATAAATTAAATAATAAGGTCCGGCAAATCCAAACGGTTACAATATGCGCCCAAAGTGATGTAGCCTCGCCCATTTTTGTATCAGTAAACATAATAATTTTAAAAGAAGGATTTTTAAAGTATTTTTTTATCGAAGGCCTCACCCCTAAATTTTTGTATAAATTAAGTATAAGAGCCCGGCACATTAAAACTGATATAGTTTTGATCTCTAATTGAAAAAACATGCTCAAATTTTATACGACAATACATAATTATTATAAGGGGACTTTGTCGTTAAACCTCCAAAATATTAGCATAAAATAAATATTAAGGCCCGACACGTTCAAACATCTATAACTCGGAGCCTAATTCATGCAGCCTGTTCATTTATTGTATGAAAAAAGATAATTATTATAAGAAAGGATTTTTTGTTTAGTTTTTTTACGCTCTCCAAATTTTAATGTTATTAGATATTAGACCTAAGTAACTTATTTAAAATGCTAATATTACATCCGTTTGGTAAACGTTTTACTAAATATTTTCATTACTTTTAAGTTTTTAAAATTTGGTAATATTTTACTAATTTTTATTATTCAAAGGGAAAAAAATTAAATAGCAGATAGTTGTGTTTTGTCTTGTTTTATATTAACTAGCAAGGACGTCCGAGCTAAGTTCGGTCAAAATTAGTCTAGTGTTCAATCCGATATTTTATTCTCACTGTATCATTCTTGCTATTTAGATACAATTGGCATGACCCTGAGACATAGTGACACAAAATGACCCACTAACAGAATTTTTTCGAACATGCGACTTAACCAATGCTGTTTTCGAACCCCTAAACGATAGAACACAAAATTTAATCAAAATCGTTAAATTCCTTTTATAGATCAAATTAGCTTGACCCATGGTAACACTAAAGGGACCCTCTAATCTAAATTTACCGAACATGTGACCTATCCCAATGGTCTTCTCGAGCTGGGAAACGATGTAATAAATTTTCTTGTCAAAATCGTTAGAACTGTTTTTTAGCTACAATTAGCTTGACCCACAATGACCCACTAATAGAATTTTCTCGAACATGTGACATAGACTAATGGTCATGAATTGCAGTCGAGTGGATCATGGTCAGAACAATGAATATGATGATTAGGAATTTCTCTAGAAGCCAAAGAACGAAACATTTTCTAGTCACAGGTTTTTATTTAGATTACATCGAATCGCAGTTCTCACAAAAATACTGTGCAGTACCATAGCTAAGTTCGATGCTTTCAACATCTATAATCTTTAAGGAATCATCTTTAGGGTAAATCTTTAGAAAGAATTACATAGTTTCAGACACACAGCCAGGTGAGATTCGAAAAATCAGCAAATTCTCTCAAATTCTGCCGGAGAATCGTGTGTCGCCGCTTTTTACTCCCAGAGCGTAGGAATACAAAAATGACGTAGCACGCGCTCTAAACCAATTAAGAATTAAGGATATCACGCTATGAAAAGAGGGCTGACAGAGGAGCGGATGAATAAGAAGGAAAAAAGTAAACCCCGGAATTAAGCACGGGAAAGAAAATTCTCGGCTGAAATAAAATGGCTACCAAAAGAACATTCTAAAACGCGAAAGATCGGAAATGGAACATTTAATTTAAGAATACTAAAAGCGTAATAATTAAGTGAATTTAGACAAGTGAGACATTCAATTAAGGGAATTTAACAGAATTAGTGATAGAGATTGTTTAAGAATAAGGATTGAGTGAATATAGAGTAGTAATTTAGAATAGTGTAGGGAAATCGCGGAGATAGATCTAATATTGTAACATATATATATATATATATACTGAGCAATTTATTCATATTTTTAACTTACAATTACTATCTATTGAACATTGAGGTGCTCATAATACATTATGGTCAAAGTGCAAATAAGTTTTCTAAAATATACTGAAAAAGGGTTTAATATATGTGTCAGTAAAATATTTTTTCTAAGACCTACATAATTAACACTGTCGATTTGCTTAACTATAAATTTTACAAGACCACTGAAACAAATCACACAGTTTCATATGTTTTAACGAGATTACGTAATAAATTTCTGGTACGTCTAAAATTTTTCAAAATCAGTTTCGGTTGATTTACTCCTCTTGTTTCTTGGGTAGCTAACATTATTTTCCATAAACATCATGATTTTAATTACCTGTATAACTATCTAATTACTTTTTATTAAGAAAAAAAGTAAACACTCCTTTTCTTAATAAATAGAGAAGATAATGCCAGGAATACGTAAAGCATTCCTGATAGAATAGTTAGCCAATGTAAAGTCACAAAGACGTCAGAAATGGTCACAAGTATCACGAAATGTTGCTTCATTTAGTTACACATCTAATCTCAAGTGACCGCGACTCTTTTAATTAGTCACATAATGACTCTCAAATTACCCTACTTTGTGGCTCTAATGTGATGTTTCCGTGACCGTTTCTTCTCAAGAAAAGGTTATGTGATGGTCGGAGGAAGCCACGTATTAGTTTCACAATTAATAAACAATTAAACGCATCGGTTGAATCATGTTGTAATCAGAGATATCACTAAGATTTCTTTCAAGGAGTGAAAATACTTTTTGAATTATCTTGAAATGTTGGATTTAGCATTATAAAAAGTACAAAAACAAAGAAAAAAATGTGAAAGCTGTCTTGATGAACTTCCGCCCACCAAGGGCGATGCAAAGAGGGCGATGCATACTATAATTAATTTTACTCGGTACACTGTAAAAAAATACAAATGCTTATTAACTTGCCTAAATTCTACAATAATCTCTTTTATGTCACCCACAATTCAAAAAAGCGTTCTTTATATTTAGAAACCACAAAAACCAAGCATTTTCAAAATATAAAGAATCATTTATAAAAACAAAGTTTTTTTATACCATTGTTTTTCTGAAACTTTTCTGAATAGTTTTTGTTGTGCAATAATACGTTTTCTCAAACCGGAATATCGGTTTTTAGGACGCTATCAATTGTCAATTAAATTTTTTCAGCTCCATAACTGAATTTATACATGCCAGAGTAACATAATAATATTAATTTTAGTTATTTAATGCTCTTAATTTATCATTTTTGTCTGTAAGACATATTGGCTGAACATGAAAATGTTTACTTGAGTATCAATAGCGTACCAAAAAAAAAAAAAAAAAAAAAAAAGATATTCCAGTTCTAGAAAACGTATATTGCACAACAAAAACTACTCGGAAAGTTTCCGAAAATCAATGACAGCAAAAGAAACTTTGTTTTTACAAATGCGTCTTTAAATTTCGAAAAGATGTTGGTTTCTTAGGTTTGTTAACATAAAGGATGCTTTTTGGAATCGTGAGTGCTTCGGAGGAGCTTATTACATGTTTTCGTCCCTAGTTATGTTGTATTCTCATAGATTAAGAAACATGCGTCTTTTTTACAGTGTAACATAGCCATCAAATAAAAGAAAAATGTATATATCATGTACAAGATATATAGCAGGAAATGACCATTTTCAAAAATATTATTATTGCCAACGTTTGTCTGAAAGTATAATATCAGAACATCATAATATTTTTGAAATGAAAACCAAATTTTAAAATAATTCCTTAAGAGGCGCAAAGGCCAACATAGTGAAAAAGATTCCATGCCCGGACTCGAACCCGGGTCATTAGTATAGCGCACTGACGTTCTACCGACTAAACCACATGGAACGATACCCAGCCTGGAAAATTTCTCACTATTATATGTTGGCAAGGCTATAAACGCAGCACAAGATGGAATATCTATCGTGAGCCGCCGACATGGGGCAAACACGTAACTTAATTAAATCCAGCATTTCCATGTATTTATGTAGTTTCTATCGGTGCTGTATTTAATTAAGTTATGTGTTTGCTCCATGTCGGCGGCTCACAATAGATATTCCATCTTGTGCTGCGTTGCCAACATATAATAGTGAGAAATTTCCTAGGCTGGGTATCGTTCCATGTGGTTTAGTTGGTAGAACGTCAGTGCGCTATACTGATGGCCCGGGTTCGAGTCCCGGCATGGAATATTTTTCACTATGTTGGCCTTTGCGCCTCTTAAACAATTACTTTGAAATTTGGTTTTCATTTGAAATATTGTATTTAAGGCGAATATTTCTCTCTGGAATATTTTCCATGTATTAATCATAATATTTATTAAAATGCCATACACATTACAATATTTTATAAGATGGAATAATCACCCTAAATGGCTTCCCTTTCAGTAACAAATTGAAACATGTTTGCAATAAATAGTGAAAGTTCACAAGGATTTAATGCTCATTCTTTGGCATTTGAGATTTTTGTTGATGGTAAAAATGTACACACTTCTTCTAAACATATGAACATTTTTTATAATTATGCAAATGTATAAATAAAGAATAAATAGTCATTCTTTAGAATTGGAGACTTTTGTAACCAAAAAAAAAAAAAAAATGTATACAGTGATTTTAAACAATTTAAAATTATTAAAATGAATAAATAACAAAATCGTAAGTCTTAAAAATATGCTAAATCGGTACGATTTAAATTTTTCGGTACGATTAATTTTATTTAAAACTAACTGATCCGTGATACAGTGATATACCGTGATACACTCTCTAGGTCCGCACATGTAAACTACCATTCTTCTCAGTTGTAATAATTATATTAAAAAACAATTGCAATTTCGATCTCAGAATTATATGCTTTGATGTCTAAGACTATAAATAATAAAAATAGATTAAAACGCTTGCTCCGAAGTTAAATTGGAGAAGAAATAATTCAGTAATAATCAATAACATTTCATTAATACCCCAGAGCGAAGACGTTATATATACCTAAAATGAATGTTGAATGATTTTATATTTTTAAACGAAAATTTTCCCAAACGAATCTAGTGTAAGGGACGCTACTGCCTTCGGTAGCTTATACCCTCGAGTATGTATGACTTTATTACTTTTAAATGAAAATCTATCCAAACGCTTAAAACTTTTAAAATGTATATTTTTATTATTTTTCATGCGTGAAATATATGCTTGAAGAGGCTTTAAAATATCTCTGACTGTAATAAATTTATTACTTTTTAACTTCGGTTTCTAATCATCACAAAATGGACATACATCTTGCGTGTTACGTCACAATAACTTATATTCGAGTCATTTTTTAAATCACGTGGTGGCAACAGGATTCACGACGCATTTTGGCCGCGATGTTATAAAGCGTTTATAGAAAGTGTTAGATTCTCTTGATTATAATGCGAATGAATATTAACTGTAGCAACACTTGGGATATAATCACAGTCTTTTAATACTGCGAATTAAGAAAACGGTATATAAAATTGAAATATTGCAATCTAAAATTGAAACTTTTTATACAATGAAATATAAAAGTATTTAAATAATTTATTTGTTTTAATTACAATGTTTAAAAAAATTATCAAAACTTAATTTCGTTCTTATTTTTCAGCAACGCTAACTGTCAATCTCATTAGAAACAACAAAAGTGTTGAAATATGGGTTCCTTCAAGAAATAGTGATGAACTTTGGACTTTCGGAAATGTTTTCCTGGGACGTATTCCGAGAGATTTTCAGGTAATAACGTCACACTCGAAAAAGGGTGATACTAAACGTGTTTCTATCATATTGCAACATTAATGTGTGAGTTATAAAAATTTTGCTAAATTCTTACATTGAGAGTGATAACTTTTTAAGTAAGTTTTCCTTCTCGGACACATGTGCAATATTTCGCATTTACTCAAAATAAACAGCAATGCATTCGAAATAATTAGATTTTGATTATGTTTATTAGATACAAATAAACAATTTCAAGTACAAAAGAACAAGTTTTTTAATTTCTTAAGAGCCTATGCTAGTCATGAAAAGAAACTCACAAACTAATGTTAAATCAATAGGAGCGAAATTTTCAAATTTCTCATTTGCATTTCAATATTTATTTAATTATTTTTATAGTATTACTGAGGTATATCTCTAGCCACATATGTTTATACTGTTTCTAATTTGATTGCAGTTTTTGTTTTATGAGGATACTTTTACTTTCGGAACCGGTTTCGAAATAGAAAAGGACCTCATAAGAAAAATTCTCCAATTAAAATCAAAAATGCAAAACTGTACTCGATTAGAGATCGATCTTGACCATCCTATGCAAAACACATCATTTAAAAAATTTAAATGTAAGCGAAAAACTTGAAAAGAACGCAGCCACTGGTTTAACATTAGCTTGCTAGTATCTTTACGTGGCGAGTGTAGACCCATAAGTACCTGAAACTTTTGATTACAGGTCAGGACAAAGACTATTATCCGCCGGTATGCTATTTCTTTCTCCCAGCTTATTTTGTGTCGTCTCCAAAAAAATAACGTTACGTTGCATAAGCCAGACGTAAAATAAAGCAGATGTATTACTGTACGATTAAATGCTCTATAGCAATTTTTTTAACTTCTAAGCATTGCACATTTTCAATTTTTATACCGCCGTATTGGGAAAAATGTGTACTTTTAAATGCAATTTGTTTGAAAACTGCATCTCCATTTATTTTTGAGATATTAATTTTTTTGTGGTTTTCAGCGACATTTGTTTAATTTTGGTAATGTAAGTACTCCATTTCTGTAGAAAGTAAAGGGAAAATAGTTGGAAAATAGCAATTACATTTTTTTGTTGCCATTTTCTCATAAAAACCGAAGAAAATGTAATTAAAATACGTGTTATTTTGAGAAAAATATAAATGAATGATTTCTGTTAAAACATGGAGCTATTAGAAACTAAATTTAATTTTAAGTATCTACATTAATATTACAAAAAAATGAAGGCATATGAATCATGAGATAGCCGATTTTTTTTTTTTTTTTTTTTGGTCGAGTTTCTTGAATGACGAAATCTCAGTTTTTTTTTTATTATTATTTGTGTATTATTCAGCGATAGTGACGTCCTATGCGTACTTTACTGTAGATGTTGTTTATGACTGGATCGTAAATGAGGAATTCTTCAGCGGATTCGGATGATGTCGTTTTACATAAAATGAAATCGTGTGTTTTAAGTGTTAAAACTGAACTACAGTAGAGTCCCGATTATCCGAGTCCTGCTTAACCGAGTTTCCGCTTTCACCGAGTTATTTTCTTCTGATGGACTGATGGCTTCTATTATTATGAAACAGCCATTATAAATGAAGTGTTAGGTGAAGATGAAAGAGCGGTCTTAAAAAGTTAGAACTCTGATTTTCTGGTCAGATTTAGCAAAAAAAAAAAAAAAAAAAAAAAGACCACAATTTTTTGTTTGAAAAAAAAAAAAAAATTATGGCCATCCCCCCCCCCCCCCCCCCATTCTGACCAGAAAATCAGAGTTCTAACTTTTTACGGCTGCTCTTTCATCTTCACCTAACACTTCATTTATAATGTCTGTTTCATAATAATAGAAGGCATCAGTCCATCAGAAGAAAATTATCCATTTTAAGGTATAAATTCGGGACTCTACTGTATCTATATTTATATATATATATTTTTTTTTTCATCGGGGACGACATTAAACTCTGAAAAAGCAGAATTCCTGTTCTCTAGTTTTTATATTCAATCGTATACCAGAATTTACCAAAAAAATAAAATCTTTCTGGTAGATTTCTCTTGAAAATATCCTTGGCACAGATTACTTATCAAGAAGAAGTGCGAATAGATAATAAATTGGTCCTCCACTGGGACGTATATGTCCCAAGCCGTAGTCAAAAGTTTAAAACGGATTTATACATCATTTCCATCCTACTTTGGATAAAAATAGTAAAATGTAAAACATACCAAAACAGTTATATATATAAATTTTTAAATAAATCGGGAATGAAAAGGTTAATCTTAGATTATCTAAAACATACATTTTTATCAATTTATTTTTAGATCTAAATTATCCACTGTGAATGAGATTTGACGACCACCGCATATCAAACACTTAAAGAGTTAGTAACACTTTTTTATCTTTGTATACTTAGGATCTATTGTACAGTTATCGTTTTGTTGAAATTTTCGCTTGAAGATGTTTTTAAATCAGGCAGAACAGGTGAAAGTGATATCTCATTAGATATCACTCATTAGATCTTATTAGATTGTTGTTAATATTAGTTCACGTATTACCCAAAATTTAAATTCACGATGAACAGAATGAAAAACTGTTGACTGTCATCTTGACATAATCATTTTTTTTCTGTTTTATAAATTACAATAAAAATTTGTATTTGAAACAATGCGTCTTTTATTAATAGAAATGTTTGTTCATGTTGAACAGGCAAATTTACACGAAATAAACAACAACTGTCGGTTAAACAGATAAATAAATTTAAGACTAAATGTAAACAAAAATGCATGTTAATTTTCAAAATAGAGTAAATACTTGAACATTTTGGAAGAAAATAAATAAATAAAGTTTTTATTTTTCCTTACAGTGTACAATGTTCATTAGATATTTAAAAATCTTGAAATATGAAGGTGCGATATGTTATGAGTTCGAAAATAGTTTAACACCTTAATTCTCGCTCCCGTCATATTTCCCGGCTGGAGATTTATTTCTGGAAAAAACTTCTGAAACCAGAAAAATTTAACTCGCATTTCGGTGTGAATTCTTTGAATATTACCGGTTGGGTTTGGCTTTTGCGCTGACTGTAATGTTGGGCTTTGTATTGCATGTTTCGAAATATGTAACACTAAAAAAATTATTAATAATCAAAATTTAATGTATATATATTATTTCAAATATTATTTGTAAAAACGTGTGTGATGATGATAAATAAAGATCTAAGATGTGAAAAATAAAAGGTTTTATTCGCATTAATTTGTACGGTGTAAAAAGACACAGAATTCTCGCATGATGGCTTTTCTACAAATATGAATTTGTTCTATAACATTTTTTTTTGCCCCCCCCCCCCCCCAAAAAAAAAAACAAAAAAAAACTAATTGCATATTTTATTTAGAAATCTTATAATTATTCAATTTCTATAATAAAATAAATAGGTACTTTTTTGATGGTTTTTCCAAATATTAAGCGACCGTGAAGGGGTTAAAGCTGCCATACTATGATTTTCTAAAACGGATTTATAAAATAGGAATTGACGAAGAGCCTGCTTTTTATTCAAAAAACTTGATGTATTAATCGCATAAGAATTTTATGGCTGTCAGGATGCTTAAAATACCATTAAGATGTACAATAAAATATTTAATAATAATTTTCTTTTGTTCTAACAGATTAGGCTGACAGCAACCCGAGTTCGAAATGAAGAGTGCCATGCTGCAATTGACGACATAGTTACGAGAGGTTGCGAAGTATTGAGTAAGTATCCTTAAAAATTTGTTATTTAAGGTTGTTCCTAACTCCAAACTCGTAATTTGACGAAACGTTTCAAGAAGTCATAATTGTTTTCAAATGTGGGAAATTTCCCAAATATTATTATTTCGATACTGGAAAATCAAACATCCTTTGTTTGCGCTTCTATTTTGTCCAATACATACAAAGGATGACAAAGTTCACGATTTAATCCAATTTTTGAGACCCAACAATCACAGAAAAGCTGTTTTTAGGGGGCAATCTATTATAATTCATAATATGATATATTTATAGGAAAACGAACAACCCTATTGGATTCCAAAGCCTTTTATTAGTAATGTCTACAAATTTCATGGTATCAAGAATAGAACTGAATCCGCGAATGTGTCAGAAAGTTTCGCGTTGTTTGCAATTTTTATTGCTTTCTTTTAATTATCAAAAAAGGTTTAATAGAATAAATAATAAAAAAAAATGCAACGAATTTTTCAATAGATTATAATTCATAATTAATTATAATTTTGATTTTATAAATCAGTTTCAAATCAGAAAATTATGGTAATTATTAAATTGAAATAGTTATGTTTGAATTTTAAAGTGATATCGTCATATGGAAACTCAGTTTGATAAGATTGTAATTTAAAGAAAACATAAATAAAAATATATTACAGTAATATAATATTAAAAAGTCGAAATTTTGAACATAAGTGTAAACGTAGAATAAAGCCATTTTGTTCCATTTAGATGCTCTTTTTGTAAACTCAAGGTTAGTTTCTATGAAAGAACGTAAATGACCTTCAAAGCTTAATTCATGCACAGCATTTTAACCCTTTAAAGGGAGGTGTTACATTATTTATGTCAATTTTTAATAAAAATCTGTAGGAGAATTTTTGAATAAACTTTTACTTTTACAACTTTGGGGAAAGAAATTGTAAAACTGCTTTTTTTTTTTTTTTTTTCAAATGAAAAATTTCGGAAATTCTGGCGTGAATTCAACATTACAGAAGCGCAATTACTTGACTTTGAAAGTATTAATAACAGACGTCAAATGTTCGCAATTGATCTGGAATTTCTTTATATATATATAACGAGGATTTCCGACAGAAGTAGTTGGGAGGGGGTGGGGTAATTTTTCTCTCTCTTTTTCAGGTCTGTATCTGATGAATAGTGCTAATGCTAATTTAATCGAATTTAAAATTATGATGTATCAGTTAAGCATAATGTATTTTATTTTCAGCAACTGGTGGTCCCGGCACGTGCTCTTCAGATCAGTTCAACTGCAAAAATTCTAGATGCATCTCGAAAAATGCCATATGCGATTACACTGACGATTGTGGAAACTTCGCCGATGAAAGTGTTGAGACTTGTGGTAAGTGCAATGGTCCAAAAAAACTACTACTATTTTGTAGCTAACTATAATTACTTTATCGAAAATATAGTTAACTACAATTACTTATTTTAATAAGCAGCGGCTACAAACTAAGATTTATCAAAGAATTCAATCTACACTAGAAATTAAGGACACGGATTAATTAATACAGTGGCTCCTTGTTATACAGCGTCTGCCGGTATACAATCAAATGCGATGTTACCGAGAGCAATACAAAATTAAGAATGATAACATGTAAAAAAATGTTTTGTGTTAGTATCCAAAACGTTAGGTTATCTACGTATACAAAATCCGAATGTAGAAAAGTTTAGGTAACCATTCCGGGCGAACCATGCCATCTATATATTTAAAACACAAGGCTGTTTTTATAGTCATCTACCATGAGCTTTCTACTGGACCAATTTCGCTAATAATTTTTTTAAATGAAAGCTGTTTATTTATAGATGTGCTCGCACTAGCTATTTTTAAAAATATTACCATTTTTATATTTTAATTTTAATTTTAAAAGTTTTTTTATTAAATTTCTTCAAAATGGTGTCAATTCGATTGTTTCCATTGTTTCAGGTAAAAGAAAAAGAATGAAAAATATTCAAACACGTATCTTTTTGGACGTATTTCTTAATTTGCAAGTTATTTTCGGTTAAAAAAAATTATTCACTTGTTCTTTATTTTTTTAAGATAATAAAAATATTTATTACTACATCACCAAAATATTGTTTATTGGATTTATTTTATCTTTATGCATTATGGCTTTATTAATTTTTTACATTACAATTAAATAGAAAAAATATTTGTATTTAAATGTACTAGGGTTAAGCATAAAAGTACGTATATAAAGTATTTTTGAAAAGTTTGCGCCGGTGACGTTATGCTTAGCTTGAAATGTATTTCTAAATTAATAAAACGAAGGATACAAATTGGTATGATTGAACATGGCTTAATTTTAGCTCATTTTTCATTGCATAAGATTCCAAAGATTCATTCTAAATATTAGAATCGGAGCCTTAATTGATAGTTGAACTATTTCAGAAATTGAATATTGAGTAAAAAATATATATAAATATATATATATCCTCATAATTTGTATTTGTAGAAATCATCTGTCATTTTTAAAATGTACTTTTCTACAATACAAACCTTTCAATAATAAAATCTTCATGCTATTTGTTTGTATAAAGTCTTATGAAACGCAGATCAACATAGAGGTTATATATTACTACAGAAATAACAACTGTCTTAGCGAAATTAAGAGAGATATGAAATGCAATACATATTTATATTTAGTTTTTTAAAAAAGGCGCTTAAACTGCAGCTTATTATTTATTTATTTTTGGGAAAGATAACCAAAACAGAGCTATATCTTTGAACAATCAATATAAAGAAAAACTATTAATAAGAAACTACATCTTAAAATGTTAGATGAATGATAGACAACTACGAAAGATTCAGGATAGTTGGATGTAGTCGGTCTAACATAGTTATTCGTCAGCCTATCTGCTGCCACGATGTCGAAACTGAGCTCTTAGACAATATTTGTAGGATGGTGTTACTTTGAGCCTGTGAATTCAATAAATGTTTTGTAAAAAAACGAAAAAAAAAAGGATCAAAATATCATTTCATGAAATTTTATTTTAAAGTAAACAACCTCGTCATATATTTATTCGTTTTTTTGGTCTTTACTTCATAGACAGTGCGATATCGAGGTGCAGTTTTGACCAATCCTACTGTGACTGGACTATTGATAACACTACATCAGCATCGTTTCAAAGAAGAATGCCGTTCTCCACATTAGAAGAAGGACCTACAAGGGACCATACTACTGGAACACCAAGTGGTTAGTATAATATTTAACAAAATATTAAGATTATACTAAATTTACAAAATCTAGAAAAGTAATTCAAGATATTGATTTTAGATTCCATATTTACCTATAAGAGTAATAAGGTAAGCTGCGGAAACTGGACCCACGAGGTAACTGGGCCATAGGCTATTTTATAAAAAAACCGTTGCTGTCATTTATGTTTTAACTCTTGCCAATATTGCAACCCTATCTCTACTTCTTAAAACAACGTGAGTCAACTCAATTATAACTCTGCCTTTGCTGTGGTAGGTTGCCGAAAATTTAGGGTTTTATTTTTAAAACAACGTTGATTTGGTTAAACTTCCTCTGTTTTTTAACAAAATACGTTAAGTACTTTTATTAAACAATTTTTTTTTTAAGATTAGACATATAAATACACTAATATTAATTGGTATCCATACATATTTACTTTGTGTTTCAAATGTAAGACCCGTGTTCCAGTTACCCCATAAATGTTTCGAGAATGGGATAACTGGGACCTGTTTCAGGAGTAACTGGACTCTGTGGGATCCAGTTATCCCAACAGTTATAAATGATTTTTTGGAGTTTCTCATGCTACGGGAAATTAATTTTTGCATTATTTTTTCTTGCAAATTATATGCTAACACCTTATTAAAATTACATAATAAAATTTTAAAGAAGCATGTTGGAGGGTATTAAACCAAATTTCTTAAGTGAGACAGCCAGCCCTCGAAATTTTACGATAAAAATGAAGAGGCGGACATAAGACAAAGTGACATTATTAGAAAATTATCAAAACCAATAAAAAATAGTTCTGTTCTGTACAAAAACACTGCTACATTCTCCAGGATTTATTGCACTTATCGAACTTTCACTGAGTTAAATAAAACAGAGAATGAGATACTTAAGTATTTAAGTACCCGTTTGTTCATTTCCCCCCCCCCCTAAAATACCCATGTAACTTTTATACTTATTATCTATACTAAAGTACATAAGTCCTTACTTAATTCTTATGTCTTTTTTTTTAATGTATAAATAAATTTAATAATTACACATTTGGTGCTTTTTTAGACACCTTGATAGCAAAGGTTTTCCTTACAACGCTCTTTATTTTATATATAATTTACATGATCTGCCTGGTTTAAAATTTTAAGCTATTTACACTTTTTCAAACAGGACCTGATACTCCATATAAAAAAAAAAAACCGCATGTGAAACACAGACCTACTTGGTCCAGTTGTCCCATAAAAATGGGTCAACTGGACCCATGAAGACAGAAAGATGAAATATATATTTTTATTTTATTTTAGACATTGAAATGTAATTTTGAAAATATCTGTTTGATAGAGTGAATCTAACTAAACACATTTACAAAGTTTCAGACTTTAATTCAACTGAACCTTGAATTTTGGAAGCTGAATTGCCAGAACCTCCATAGTAAAATCATGGCCGAGTTGCCCCACACCTTATAAACTGTTCTCTCTCTCTCTTTTTTTTTTTTTTTTTTTTTTTTTTTTTTTTTTAACTTCAGAAATAGTAATTAATTTCTGCTTGTATGATTAAAAAACAATTTTCCATATACTTTTAGTTAACTGGCAAATTAAGATTATACTTGGCGCAGTACAATATAAGCAGAAAAACAACGTTTTAAGCATCGGAACTTTTTAACTAATTGCAGATTAGTTTCGATAGCATTCAGCATATCATCATCAGTGCAAAGAATAATGGAATTTTGTCTCTCTCTCTCTATATATATATATGTATGAAAAAGAAGCAGATTCAAGGGATAAGTTTATTGACAGATAGAATTGTAGGAAATTATGAGGAACAACCAATAGGAAATTCTATAGAGAAAAGCACTGGTAATGTGGAAAAACACTAGTAGAAATTGAAAAATTGAGCTTTTTACATAATGTTTCCAATAATCTGCAATGGGAAAATGCAAAATTACAATTAGCAATATGTTTTTTTTTATGATTTTTATAAATATGTAAAGATTCATGAAAGTTTAGTTCAAGTATAGAAGTGGGTTTAGTGATAATTTTAGCGGAGACGTTATGCTGAATACTACCGAAACTATTCTATTATTAGTTAAAACGTTCTGATACTTAAAACATTGTTTCATCCGCTTATATTTTACTTTTATTCACTTATATTATTAATTCTCCTTTTCAAAAATAATATAAAATCTCATTAAAGTCAAACTCTATTATATTTTACATATTTTTCTCTCTTAACTTTTATAAATATTAATATAGCTGTGTTTACATAAGAATTTTAGTATTCCAATCTAAAATATTTTATTTTGTGAATGCATAAAGCACGTTAGCATAAACATCCAATAAAGCTCATTAATTTTCGATATATAGTACACAGAGCCTAAAAGTTGAACGCTATGGCTGTCAATTTAGTTTTAATAAATGGAAAGAAAAAAAAAGTACTGTTTTTATTCTTAAAAGGCTTTTTATAGACGTATATATATATATATTATTTTTGTTCTTGTTGTTGTTGTTGTTTTTTTTGTCCTAATGGTCTAAAAAATTAATTTCATTTTCCATAACCTTTTAGATTATATTATATTATATATATGATAATTTTGATGAAAACGACGGATCATACGGTTTTTTTGGCTCTAAAAATCAATCTGTCAAAGTGTCTGCGGAAAAATCATTTTTATCCAATAACCGCTTTTCGCACAATTTCAAAACAATGTAGAAAGCATAAAAAGGGTACAATGACTGCCAAAAATTCAAATGAAATGTAAAAATATTAAAAGTAGCAGGATATACGTGAAATGAAACAATTTATTGTGTTATACACGAGTTCTTCGCAGAGGGAATATACAGGGCTAATATTTCATAATCGGATACACAAGTAATATTGGCTCCAAACAGAATTGAATTTTTGCTAGCAACAATATTGTTTTAACTGTTTGAGAGTCGCAATAATGATATTAAAGGGAGTGGAAAGCCCTATCTCCGCCATGTTAAATTCACTAACTTTATGTACCTTTTTCTCAGAAATGGTGAAGGATAGAGGTCTAGATTTTTTAGAGTAGTTAAAAAAACATAATTTACTTATTTTAACCCTCTAAGTGTTTGGGGCGTAATATTCCGTTCACTAAGCTCCAGGTTTCACAGTAATACAAGCAATATTTAAGATAATATAATTCTATAGATTTAATGAATTTTAAATACATTGAAGAATGATTAATACTCTCAAGTATTACATTCATATTTGTAATTGAATTTTTTTTATAATGTTGAAAGAGTCATATTTTCTTAGCATTTAAAACAAAATACAAAGAAAACAACATTACAATTTTACCCTTTTGCAAGACGCTCGGAGGGTTAATAGACCATTTTCTTCCTAAGTGAAATTCAAAATTAATTATTAATTATTTATTGAAAGTCATTTTTAAGTTAGCATTTTTGGTAAGATTTCACTGCCTTAAATAAATAATTTTCAACAAATCATTAAATCCCTGTGTTAAAGTATACAATATAACGTAAGTATTAAATAAAAATCTGAGTTCTTAAATTTAATAGATATTGAAAAAAAAAAAAGAACATAAACATGAAAAATCTAAGTTTTGAGAAAAAGTCAATTAAAGATTAATTTAATAAAAGCAATAATTTAAATGGCCATTAAGCTGTGAAGTACTCTTAGAAAGAATGAATAATTTCAACACTTATTTATATATATATATATATAAACATGTGTGACACATCGTTGGAAAGATAAAATTTTAAACTATTTAATGATATAAAATAAGTAAAAACCGATTTTTTGGTTGAATTTTGATTTCGCGGTCCTCTTAAATGCTCTAATTAGCTTTCTATTCGATTACGAAAGTTTGTTTAGTAAAATAACTACAGAAGGAGTTTTTGCTATTTGTCCCGAGCGAAGCTTACGGTTGAGCAGGTACTACATTAATTAAAAATTGATGCCAATTTATGAGTGCTTTTTGACTTAATTCACTTTGTTTTTGTTTTGTTGCAGGAGGCTTTTTATATTTGAATGGAAGATTACGACCATCTCCTGCGAGATTATTCGGACCTTTGCTACAACCAGCTGAAGGATGTCAGGTAATATTTGATATCTGTCTAAAATGGAGACATATTTTTCATTTATGGAACAGATAGATGCTAAGTATAACTAGATACGGTTAACTAAATTAGTTAATTCGGTTTCTGTTCTCATGCAAAAATATTAATTTTTCGAAGGTATTGTTTGGGTGTTTTTGATATAAAAAAAGCACAATATCCCGGTTATAAAATATCTACATTAAGTTTTTGAGTGAGATTTTATACCGGGATTCGCTTTTTCAGATTTTGACATTTTTAATGTAATTTATACTAGACTTCACACAAAAGTGCATGAAGCTGTATAGGTAACCAAAATAAATATTGAATGATTTAATAATTATAGTTTTCCGTAATTTTAGCGGTTTTTAAATAACGTATTAACGCGTAATTATTTTAGCGTTTTAGCAGCAAAAAGAATGATGTATTGAATGCTTTAATAATAGTAATTGTAGTCATCTGTAGTTTTAATAGTTTTTAAACATTGGAGTTTTTCAGAATTTTTTAACAGTATTATTTATTTTATTTTAAATTTTGATGCTGCTAACTTTTTTTTTGTTTACCTGTAAATAATTTTACTTTTCATTTAAAGAAAACTGTTTCTAGCGCTTTCCAACAAAGTTGAAAAGTGGTTATGCATTCGGTTTTTCTGTCCGTCTGTCCGTCTGTCTAACTCCCGTAAATATACTCGGATTTTCATGCAATTTGCATGATTATTTAGGATCACCAAAGCATATTTGGTATTTTATATGAAGTATGTAGGATTAATAGTTCGTTTACAGGGGCACCCAAAGAATTCCATTACATTATGATATGTGGAAAAAATCGTTTGCAGAGTTTTTTAATGACAATACGCTATTTCGAATGTATTGAAACTGATATGAATAACTGAATTTCACTACGATCTCGTTAAAACAGGGCATTCATAGCATTTTTTATTCGTTTACAGAGACACACGAAAGAAATAGGTTACAGTACTGTCTTTGAGTAATAATTGCTGGAGTGACGTTTTAAAATTCGGTATGCGCTTTTAAACTTAACTAATGTTTTGCATATTACTCGTCACATATAAATTCTATATCTCATATACAAGGCTGCACAAAAATATTCAAGTGAAGTATATGTATAACTTAAGTGAGCTAAATTTTGGCATGCATGTACTTAATAGATACAAATATATATATATCTATCATAAATAGGGCTTCTGAAAAAATTCGGATAATTTTCCGATTGTAGATGGAAACAGCTGAAATTAGGTTTTGAAATGTGTTATGCGTTTCCATATGGTTGAATTAGACGTAATATTTTAACTTATTAAACGGCGCAGTTTTGTTACATTATTCTAAATATGTTGGAACGTGTTTCATAATTTATGCTGGATGCATGATTTTTCCTTTCTTATTTGGACCTGATATCGCTCTTCTATATAAATATTGTGTATATATATAATACCTTTGAATTAAAATTTATCTTGCACGTCCATATAACACTATTAATCAAAATTCTAAATGAAGATGGCATGTAATAATATTAGACATTAATTACTACAGCTAACAATTATATATAGTATAATTTGTGTAACAAAATATTAATATTTTCCTTCATTCATTTAAAATCTTGAGAATCAAAGTTTTTTATTCTATTCCAGATACGTTTCCACTATGATATCAGAGGAAGAGGCACTTTATATCTTCAAATTAAAACTAGAACTTCTATCAATGGAGAAGAAAAAGTTGTGTGGACAAGAGAAGACCCCACTGAAGGTTACTTTTTCGTGGAAGAGCGGGTCACATTTGAAGAGAAGGCAGATTTTCAGGTAAGGTTTAATTTCAATTTTATTATAATATATTTTATTTTTTTATATCTTTTTATTTAAACCTTAATATTTAATATTTAGACAACATGCTAATTGCAGTAAAAATTATGAATTATTAAAAGGATCTGGTACCTTTGGCGCGTCCAAAATTAGCGAAAGTTTTAATGCTTGTTATCTTAAAATTTATTAGCGGCTACTTGTACAAAATTTTAAAGGAATATTTTTTAAAATGTACTCTTTGAAGTTTTATCTTAAAAAATGAAATATATATATTTTTTATTACTTTCGTGTTATAAATAGATGCGTATTTTTTTAAGAACTTGTATACAAGTTTTGTATACTGCGCGCAGATTGACATTCGCGTAACTGAATCGTGTGTAGCTATTTCTTTTTGATACATTTACAAAAGTAATTTCTAATTAAAAGTAACTACTGTGCGAACAATATTTGTATTATTTCCGTAATAGTAATAGTAATAATAACAATGATAATAAGATTACTTAAAAGCAGGAAATTTGAAAGCACATTTAAAAACATAAATAATAATTATTTTAATAATATCTACTCAAAAATAAAAGTGATTTCACGTAAATTCATCCTAATATGATAAAATTTCATGAAAGTACGGCTAGATTTGTATGCGATATCGTGCGCACATATTGCAAATAACCATTTTGAATAAAACGTCTTTAACCCTTCATCTACTGACAGTACTTATAAGTACCACTCACTTTAAAGTTTTATACCACAGTGAATATTACTAATATTCTAATGGTACTTTGCAAAAAAAGCTCTTTTAACTTCACTTTATCGGAATACATGGCAGCAGTAGTTCTAGGTTTGTTATTTTAGACAGGAATGAGGCTATCTTGAAAGCAGTCGATGTGTTTTGTGCCGACATTTTGTACAGATTGCCACGCTCGTCTTTTCATTGCTGCAAACACAGTAAAAGATATAAGATAAATGTTGGGTTTTTTTAATGTGTTAATTATGATCTTAGAATACAGTTTGACTAGCTATTTTAGGTGAACGGTGTATGCATTTGATTTAACAGTTGAATTACTCGGTGGTACTTATAGGTACCGTCAGTACACTGGGTGTTGGAGAAAAACTTCTTGTTTACTTTTCGTCTGTGTAGTTATCCATCGTTTTCATCTGCTTTAAAATTTAATTACTAAAATGTAGTGTAGTAATGATTTCCCTGGTATTTCTTTTCTGTTCCATTGTTATTTTTTATAGGAAATCGAAAAAGTTGTGGCACCGGCTCGTTTTTGCTATGCTAGAAATGGCATATGTAAATTCATATATTGCATATGTGAAGATGCGAGAGAACATGTTTGAGCAAAGCATTTTCAATTCTAAACTGTTGAAATAAATGATTGGCACCGGAATATGCCAAACGATTTATTTGTAAATAAGAAGAAGCCTATATTTCACATACTTATTAAATCGAAAATATTTTCTGGTGCTAGTTGAAATTCCATGTGGGTTTTCTGTTGCGATATTTTAGTCACAGTGTACTGACGATACTTTAAAGTACCACTTTAACTAATTACCTCTAAATAATTAAATTTCTCACGTAGATAAAGGGTTAAATATGAACTTAAGTCGCATAAGCCAAAAGATGAAGTTCTTTTTGCCTTAACTTTTGCCCTACAACATATTTCGAAGGTTATGAATCAATGGACTAAATTTATAATATAAATTAATTAAAAATTCGATATTTTGGCCTATGAAAAAGTACATTTTGTAAAGAATAAAGGAGCTTGATATCTTATGCTTATTTTTTTTAATCAACGAAAGTTATAATAGTCTCATCTATATCATCATTTTAATTAACATCTTAATGTATTTTGTATTTTTTATTCATTTAAACTAACAATGACATTTCTTTTTTTTTTACACAGGTCATCGTTGAAAGCTCTATTGAAACAGCTTCAGGAAAAGCAAATTACATAGCTCTGGACGACATTTCATTCAGTTATCAGTGTATAGCTAAACTGCGTAAGTTCTTATTTCCCTTGTTTGACTTTCATTTACAATTTATGAAATCGTGCATGTATTACTTTCCATATAAACTGATTTAAATAAGAGTATAAAAAAATCTAAAGAAAGCCAAAAAGGATTTTCAAAATGATGGACGATATGGAGAATATTGTTATGTTTTGACAATTAAGAGCCTACTTCAGTCACGCGAAAAGACCCGTTCGCTAATGCTATTCCTACGAAAGAAATTTATAAAGATATCTCGCGGTCGCATTTCGATATTTTTAGATGATTTTTTTTTTTTTTTTTTTTTTTTTTTTTTTGCAGTGGCTGTTGAGGTCGATCTGTATTCAGGCCGTTTTCTACTTTTTCAATTTCGTTTACAGGTATTTTTAATCAGGACACTTTCATTTTCAGAACCGGTTCCGAAAAGGAAAGCATCTTCTTGAAAAAAATCCCCAACGAAAATCGAAAAAATAAAAAACAGCCTTTTTACAGATTGACCTCAGCTAGCCACTGCAAAAAAAATCATGTAAAGATATTGAAATGCGACCGAGATATCTTTATAAATTTCTACGAATAGCATTAGCGAACGGGTCTTTTCGCGTGACTGAAGTAGGCTCTTAAGGTAATATTTGGCGCAATACAATTTAGGTAAAAAAACAAAGTTATCGCCAGAAGTTTTTTACTAATTGTAGACTAGTTTCTGTAGCATTTAGCATACCGTTATTAGTGACTTGATGACGGTACGCTGAACCACTGAAACTAGTTTACTACAAGTTAATAAGTTATTGTGCTAATAACGTTGTTTTTATTTCTACCTTATTGATATGTTTATTTGAATCAAAAAGACAGGTTGCCATTACCTGGCGACTTTATCCGTACATGTTTATTGACGCTGTTTGTTTTGTCTTGAAATGAGATAAGATACGAGTATTTGTATTACGTTCTGCTTGTATTGTTCATATACAACGTGGATGATTGTCATTTCCCCTTTTTTTTATAATTCTAGAATAAGGTTGTTAATTTTAAGACAGCGGTTTTATGTACAATGATTTTTTTTAACTATGTTAGATTAAATCGTGAAGAAATAAATAATAAGTAAGTAAACAAATTAATTGAATTAAATTAAAAATAAAATATCACAATAATATCCATTTTATGCGGAACATGCTCATTACAGCAATATTTAATAAAGCTGGTAGGTTTTAAAAATTTACTTTGCATTTTCAGTATAGTAAATGACAGTAGTTTTAAGGAGAAAATATATAGACTGTTAGTTAAAAATTTAATAAGTTTAATGTGTTTGATTAAATTTAAGTTGAAATAAAATCACGTCACACACATACGCATCCTCATAAATTGCTTATAGCATATTCATAACTAGTTTACACTATACATATTTAGTATAAATTAATTTATATTATACAACGATTGTGTATTTATTTCATTTATATTAAAAAAAAACTAGCTTGCATTTTTCATGTACTTTTAACGTGACACTATAAAAAATACGAATTCTTAATTGTAAAGTTGCAAAGCTTTTTATATGGATTCATTAATAAACATATGATTTGACCGTTGGAAAAAACAATTTAAAATTTACAATATTTCAGAATAAAATTTATTATTTAAACATTTGTGAAAATAGTCATACAATACATCATTTTATTTATAAAACACAAAAGTACTTTAAATTGAAATGTCTGAAACGGAGTGTTCAATTTTCATACGTTTTAAAATGTCTCAATTTTTTCAGACACTTCATGCGTCTAAATCGTAACCCTTTTTTGTAAGCATTATACGTAGCCTTGTTTGACCACGTTGAATCCCGGAAAAATATTTGACCATAGTTCTGCTCCTTCCACACCCTCCATTTTAGAGGCTCTCAAAGCTGGTATACATTTTTCGTAAACCTGATAATTTATTTTTTTTTCAACATCGTAACACTAGTGTTATGAAAATTTCTTAAATTATGAAATTTGAACGATCTTATAAACGTGAAAGAAAATTTTCAGCATTCCCGCAAATAAACAGATTCTCAAAGAAAAAAAATTTCATTTTAGTTTTATCAAATTAAACCCTCAATTTATAGCAATAATTTATTTTTACAATTTCTAATGTCTTTCGAATGTCGATCATCCCATTTTTTTTATCACTTATTTATCTACAAAAAGCAAGTTTTATTTCCAGATCATATTTTTGTTGCAACTGTTTGAATGATCAGTTTTTATAGTCTTGTTATAAGTTATGACACTAGTGAACTCTTAATAAAGTAATTAAACAAAGCTATTTTTTTTTTATAATAAAATATTTTTTTACCGTAGAAATGCTTTAAGTGAGCAACTAATTTTGAGAACAACAATTTATAGCGTCTCTTACAGTACTTAAAATAATAGAATAATGATTTCCAGACCTAATTTCTCCAGTCAGAACTATCACTCATTGCTTCAACTGATGAAGCAATGAGTGAATGATATAAAATTATCATTCTTAAAACTTATCGGATATTTTAAGCTCTTTTAAGTACTTAAAACTTCTTCAGTCCAAACTGGCTGCTTTCTCGCCGTTTTATTTTACCATTTTCATTCGTTAGATGCATAAAATTTGCAGATGTTTTTTTAACAGTGTTTTCTAATTTCCTATAAAGCCAAGAAAATAGGGTCAAAATTGGTAGTTTAGTCCAATTTTTGAGATACGACAGTTCGGAAATGTCCTAATGAATAAGCAAACGATTTATTACTTCTATATGCACCTCACTTATAAGAAAATAGAAAACGTTTTTCGATTCTTTTTCATAATAGTAATGTCTGCAATTTTCACACATTTGCATATAAAAATTATTTTGTAATGGAATTTATTAATGATTCACGTTGTGAGGGGGGATAGGGGAATAAAAATATTTGATCGTACACTTTTTTGCAGACTGCTGCAATAATTTTTACATTAATCCCATGTAATCGACGCTGCCGAATCGTGATAATTTTCACTCCGATTTTAATTCACTATACGTGAAGATATAAATATATATTCCTTAAGTGATAGGCTGCTATCACTGGTATATGTGCGTGATAATGGACACGATGTAAGAAGATTGGGAATCAATGAATCAGTCACTAAGATGCTTCAAATAATATTTAAATGGAAAATTTATTTACACTAGTCTTAAATATTTATATAAAAACATACTATTTTCATTTATAGGCCCGGATGCAGCAGATCCCGCCCAATATTAAATTACACTTTAAGATATTAACTACCCACTAGGCTACACTACAAATACACTATTCCCATCTCTTTTGACCGTACTCAGCTAGGCTTATTCAATAATATGACCACACAGGTCTGCCCGAATTTTCGGCACATAAACCTACGCTTCTCAAGAAAATACTCAGTGCATACAGCACGAGCAACTGACTACATTCAACTTACACTTCCAACGTTCAACTTCAAACTGATTCTTTTCTACTCTTTTTCTCCCTCCTTCCTTCAGACTCCGGTGTTTTCACCTGTATTTCTACAGTCAACCCCAACGTGTCCTCCTGTTACATTAAGCATGCATCTCATTAACGTCAGAGATATGACATCCCTTTGACTGCCTTCTGTTAATTTCTAATTTGTATCTATTTGCAGCCCCATTCCCAACATCGCCTCCAATAACATCAACACCAAGTCCCGGAAAAAGATGTGCTTACAACGAATTTAAGTGCAAGTCTGGTGATTGCATACCCAACGCACAAAAATGCAACTTTGTCAAAGACTGCAAGGATGGATCAGATGAAGATCACTGTGGTGAGTAGAATTTTCCCGTGTGTATACTTTCAGTGGGAATATGGCTGTCAAATTTTATGCGAAGAAGGTAACATGATTTGAATTATTTCATTGCTCAGGACCCGATTAAGACACTTCGGGACCCTAGACACATCATTTTTTGGGAGGGCCCCTATTCATTATTATAAGTTCGAGACTCAGCAATTTTTTGCACCTCTCCTAATCCTTCTCCGCATCAACTATAGGGATAAAGTTTGCACATAGATTTGTGAAAGCTCCAAGCTTTTACTACTTTTTTTCAATAAATCTAAATTTTACAAGAATTTTAAAAATTCTGTCCTGAATGAAATATACAGACACATATTAGAAGCATGAAAAAAAAA
Organism: Maratus speciosus; assembly: GCA_963932465.1. Classification (NCBI taxonomy): domain Eukaryota; kingdom Metazoa; phylum Arthropoda; class Arachnida; order Araneae; family Salticidae; genus Maratus; species Maratus speciosus. The sequence continues at coordinate 413,923,560 of OZ010792.1, read as the reverse complement.
AAAAAATGCAATGCTCGAATTTTCTCTTTCAAATCCAGAAAAGTTATTTAATAATTTTATATAAAACTGCATATTTCTAACGATAATGAGGGATATTTCAAGAAAATCTTTAATTTTCATCATTGGAATTTATTTTTTATCATACTATTTGTTAATTCAAAATCTAAATTAGCCAAATCTTGTTAAAGAAATTTTAATAAATTCTTCCCTCGATATATGCATTGAAAAAAAAAAATCAATTTCTCATTAGTAATGATTGAGCATTTCCCGTTTTAATCCGTCTACCTTCCCTCAAACCACGAAATGTTTTTAAAGCTAAGCTAAAAGTGAACGAAAATTCCCAAATTTAAGCTGAATCTCAATGAAATCACGCAGGAATGACAGCAACTATTAGCGGCAGTAGTTTTTCCTTTTCTTGGCGGAATTTCCTATTTGTCTGTTTCCCCGAAATAACACAAATTCTTGAATCTATAAGCATGAAAATTCCGAGAAATTGCGCAGAATTTTATACCCATTATGTGTTGCCGGAATTTTCAGTATTTTGACGATTTTTCTTTCCTATACAGAGTAACATTAAGTGGACTTAAGCGGCCGGTGGCCTCCTAATATTACGAAATGCAACTAAAAAAATCCATTTTATTTATTATTTTTTTTTTTTTTTATGAGTTATGAAACTAGATGCTAAAATTCATCGGATGCAAAAAGAATTTTCAATTATGACGCTTCTTTGCAGAGGTATAAGTTTTTATATTTGTAAACATGTTTAAACAGTTGTTTATACTTAAAATGCTTTTTTCTCAAAATTGAAAATTTGGCACATTTCTAAATTTTGAAACATTCCATGCGCATTCGTAATAATCATATTATTTTGATACTTATACTGTATATTCTTTATACAATACTAAATCAATGTTAGCATCACAAACTGCATTTGAAGGGTATTTTAGTGTTAGAATATGGAATAGTTCATATGGAAATAAACTACTTTTTAAAAGAAAAAACAAAGCATAGTTATGAATATATTTTTTTCTTCCCATACATTCAGTGAAATTTTACAATTCATGTCAACTTCCATTCTAATATATGAAAAGCATTTCATAAATAAATATTGTCCTATTTTATGCAAAAGAAATGCGCATGGGGTATTTTAAAATATGAAAATTATTCGTTATTTTAAAAATTGAAATTTTGAATATAACTATCTGAGCGTATCATTAGCAATACTTTCAATTTTCAGATGAATTCATTAACACCTTACGCACCATATTCAATTTAGTGATAGTATGCTGAATACCAGATATATTAAATTTCGTCAAAAGTAGTTTATGTCATTATTTTTTATTACATGTGAATTATTTAATTGCATGTAATGTAAGGAGATGAAATAAATTCATATTATACATACAAAAATAAGGTAAACAACTTCCATAATTACAATACCAATTAGCGTATTGGTATACATATATATATATATATATATACCAGATGCTTAGAACATTGCCATCTGGACTTAAAATGAGGACATACGCGCACACGTCCTGATATTTCAAATAGACGTACGCAGGTGCGTCGGAATGCTTAAGGAGTTAAAAAGGTGAAGGATTTGTTTTTTAATATCCACTGTCTCCTTAAGGGGTATTCTGGTCTAGAATTTTAAAAAAGTCATTTTTTGCACATTTTTAAAGTTTAGACCTTTAAGAATATGTCCCGAGAGGAAATTTTAAAATTTCAATAATTTACGAAGTTATAGCTATTTTAGTGAGGCAGCAACTAAGCCCGTCACGCCGGAGAAAAATCGGACGATGCTCGACTACCCTACCATTTTCGGTATTGTAACAACTTGACTCGTCACCAATGACACAAATGAAGCCATGTGTAAATCATTTAAATCAGCACTATGCTTGACGTCTGCACATCTGCACATTTATTTTTCTCACGACACTACATTACTGCATTTTTTTCAAAACTACTTTTTTCAACATGATTGACATGAAAGCTCAAGTTCTATTTAATCTATATACTTTAAATTTTGTAACGACCTTCAATGTCAAACTTTCCATTGCCCCTACCATTTTTTGTATATATAGGGTAGATGTGCCAGTAATGGACACCCTTCCAGTAATGGACACCCCTTGATGTTTTTGGTTCATAAAAAAATAACTAATAGATATTTAGCTTTAATTATTTTTTTTATAATTCCCTCTTGTATGTTTTATAAAACTATGTTATTGTTGACACTTTTAATCAAACCAATCAGGAAGCGGAAAATAATGTTTCAAAGTTTTGCTGTTTTTCTGTGAAAATCTTAATGAAGAGGTTAAGAGCTGGCTTCGTTTAATTAATTTATATATTATTTATTTTCTTGCAAAATTCGAATGTTTTTGTTTGAGTAGCAATAGAAAACTTTGAATTTTATATACTAATGGCTATTTACAAAATTTCATTTCTTTTTAAGGTTTTAAGAGGGGTGTCCATTACTGGGATGGTTAATTAGTCATTTTCCAGTAATGGACACCCCATGTAGACATTGCTAAAAATGCAATTTTAGTAATGTTTACAGTGCAAAAATACTTTGGCTTAACTGCAAACCTAAATAATCAAATTTAATTTTTAAATTATACTTACCAAAATGTAATAACACCAAAACTTTTATAAATAGCTGCTTTTAAGTTATTTTATGTGATTAATAAAATTTCGATATTTTATTTTATTTATTTTTTTTTTATGTAGTATATATATATACACCTCACATATTTTACAATCTAGCAATCAAACTAGCCAGGAAGCAGAAAATACTGTTTAAGAGCACAGTCAAAGAGGGGCTCATAGGGCTTAATCCCTCTTTGTTTAAATAAAAGCAATTAAGTTACAGAAGCTATTAAAAATCCATTTTCTGTCTTAAATGTTTCCTTATTTAAAAAAAAAATGTAACACTATTAATGAATCATAGATTAATATTCATGAAACTAGTAAATCTGCAGATCAGTGGCCACAAACATCAGTTCTACAGTTTTATTTTGAAATTATTTTATTTAGTATTTAAAATATTCAACTCACAATATCATTTCTTTCATATTTGTAATATTAATTATTATAAATGATGTATCAAGTAATCTCTGGAAGATTGTTAAAAATAGTGACACAAAACTAAACATTAATATTCCAAAACTTTTTTTTTATATATATATACCTTTTAAAATCCACCACTGTTTCAATAATTTGATAGCTGTAATTGTCTGATATTTAGTATTTTAAACTATCCATCTAAAATAATTAAAACATCGATCTTCTGATAATTACAATAATTGATGTAAACAGTAAATGATTATCACAAATATTTTATTAATTACTGGTATCCTAATTGTTAAATTTATTTAAAATAACTATTTTGTTTCATTAGTATGTATTCATTACATTCTGGTTCTAAATACAGTCATATAAACAATTATATTTATTACTTTTTATGGGGTGTCCATTACTGGAACAGAGGGTGTCCACTACTGGGCCAGAGGGTGTCCATTACTGGGCTTTTGGGTGTTTTGATATATTTCTGTTATTTAAAATTAAATTTCTATTCATATGGGGAAATGAGGCTATAAGAATGGTTAAATATTGTTGATAGATTAATATAATATTGAAAAACTGGAATATAATAATTATAATTATTAATAAAAAAATAATTTTTAAAGAAATTCCTTAAGGGTGTCCATTACTGGCACATCTACCCTATATATATATTTACTATTTTAAAATATTATTAATTATGATACAGTCGAAAAATGCTTTTTTTCTGACAGCCGACATTTTGCGATTTTTTTTTCGTTTTCTCTAAGGTAGAGGCTATAGCGACATTCTTACTAATTAAGAACCCCCTTTTTTTGTTTCAGATGACCAGAAGGGTTTCCATCGTGTCAATCGCAACCTCTTTTTTTTTTCTCTTTTTTTATCCCCAACATTACCAGCTTATAACTTATTTAACGTTCAGGGTTTTTTTTCTTCCAATTTTTTTTTTTTTTTGTATATTTTTAAAATATTAATAAATATGTTATAAAAAAAATGAATGATATATTTTTTTCCTTATCAAGCTCGACAAAACGCCCAAAATGTATGCCTCTAGACCCGACCCTTAAATCAAATGGACTTAAATCAATGGATCCATTAATTAAAAATCTATCAATCTTCCTATTTGATTAATATTTTATATCTTCCAGGTCAGTGCGATTTTGATGAAGATATGTGCGGCCTGGTTAACACCGGATCAGGAAGTGTAAACAAATGGATGAGAGCTCAGGCCGAGGAATTTGTCCTGTCCAAAAACACCACTCTACCCAGCACCGACAGTATTGGCGATGCTAATGGTTACTTCGCAGTCGTCGCTGGACGTGCATACAGTACGTATTCGCTATTCTTCTTACCATACTTTTTCTAGTAATTCAGAAATTAAATGTTCTAACAAACAAGGGGAAGTTCCCAGCACGTAAATAAAAAAAAAATTATAAAACTTTGGGGATATGTAAAGCTCATGGAGGTGTGTAATACGCAATTGTTATCATTGTCCAAATTGTTATTATTGTTTTTGTTGCCCAAATTCCCTTTACGGAGGTAAATTTTATCCTGGAATATTTTTCAACTTCATTTTATAACTCTCACTAATAGTACGATATAGAGAAAAAGTTTTAACTTAATAATTGTCTTTTATTATTATTATTTCTATCGAAAGCTAACAAAATATCCTTTGTTAATAATATTTTTTAAAAAGTAAGAAAAAGAGAAAACTAACATGCATTTCTATATTACCTTGCAATTTTTACTTTATTGTTAGTGAAAATATTATCTTTGTTATATTCTATATGTGTGGTTCTAATCTGTAAAAATGAAATGTTATTGAACAGAAAAATTTAACAAATATTTATTGAAATGATCACACTATTTATTATTATTATTATTATTATTATTATTATTATTATTATTAGTTCCCGGAACGGTATGCTATTTCTTTCTCCCAGCTTATTTTGTCTCCAAAATATAACGTTAGCTTACAGAAGGCAGCAATAAAGAAAGCAGATGTATCATTGTGCGATTAAATGCTCTATAGCAATTTTTTTAATTTCTAAGCATCCCACATTTTAAATTTTTATACCGTCGTATTGGAAAAAAAGTACTTTTAAATGCAATTTGTTTGAAAACTGTATCTCCATATATTTTTGAAATGTTAATTTTTTTGTACTTTTTAGCACCATTTGTTTAATTTTGGCAACTCAAGTACTCCATTTATATAGAAAGGAAAAGGAAAATAATTGAAAAATAGCAATTATATCTTTTTGTTGCCATTTTCTCATAACAACCGAAAGAAAATGTAATTAACATACCTGCTATTTTAGAAAAATATAAACGAATAATTTCGTTAAAACATGAAGCTATTATAAATTATATTTAATTTTAAGTATCTGTAGACGCTTTCAGTGTGACCTCGGTCATGACGTTTTGGTTGGAAACTGACTCCAAGCAAACGGTTGCTATGCGTCATTTCTTTTAAATGTAAATCGTGGAAAATGTTACCAGTACATATCAAGTATTAAAACACTTAGATGTGAGATATAGATATAAGATATAGCTGCAACACACAAACAAAATACAAAATACAACATAGCAACCGTTTGTTTGGAGTGAGTTTCCAACCAAAACGTCATGACTGACGTCACGACTGAAATCGTCTATATTAATGTTACAAACAAATGAATGCCTATGAATCCTTAGATAGCCGTTTTTTTGTCGAGTTTCTTTAATGACGGCATCTTTTTGCTGCATTTGTGTATTATTTTGTGATAGTGACATCCTTATGCATGCTTTACTATAGATGCTTAAGAGTGGATCGTAAATGTGGAATTCTTAAGCGGATGCGAATGACGTCATTTTAGATCAAATAAAAGTGTGTCCTTTAAGTCTTAAAATTGAAATAGGTTTTGTACTACTTATGTATACATATTTTTTTTTTCATCGGGGTCGACACTAAATTCTGAAAAAGCAGAATTCCTGTTTTCTAGTTATTATATTCTTGTCATTCTTTATCTATTTTTCAAACTATATAAACAAACACCGATCGCGATCAAAGTAACATAGAGCAATTTTATAAAAGCAACGACTGCTTGGCTAGTTGCGTTGGAGAAGGCATTCGAAAGATTATTGCCGATTATTCTAACAATGTATATATATATAAGGTTTTTTTAAGTTATTAATAATTGATATTTTAATAGCTTTTGATAGAACTAATAAAAAGAAACAATTTTTAAAGTAAAACTTTTCCTCCATCTATCCTCATTAATGAGGTTATACAATGAAGTCAAAAAATGATATGGGATAAAATTTACCTCTTTACAGAGAATTTGGGCAGTAAAAAACAATTGCATGTTGCATACCTCTTATAAACCCAGCATAATCCCAAAAATTTCATAAACTTTTGTGAATTTCTGGGTTCGAAACATTCCGTTTAAGTATTTACTGCTATACAATTTAAATCCAGTCTTTTTTTTTTCTTTTTTGTTTTGTCATACAATTTTGAATAAATTTGCATTGGATTGGAATTTCGTTTTCAATATTGTGCTTGATTCTTGTCTATACCTTTCAAAAGAAACCAAGCGTGAAGAAAGTGGAATTATTTTCCTTTAAAACTTTAGCAACATGTGCGTAACTATATTTTGTTTTTGTTATGCCTCCTCTTGTGGATATTACTTTCACTCGAAGTATTTAACATATTTATGCGTGTGTGTGTGCATAAGTGTTATTCATGATTATAGGATTAATGCGATGTGAATATAAAGAATCAATAGAAACTGTTATTGTTATTATTTCTATTTGCTTTCATTTATAAAACAAACCTAGACACAATAATTGGGTTTTGTACAATAATCAACCTTCAAAAGTAATGCTCATGAGTGGAGTATATTGCTATAAAATCTTGCTGTAGATTATTGTGTTCAATTTTAATTTTTTATAAATAACAGACATAAAATTTTATGTTTTCATATTTCTGAACTTCATTTCGAGACTGAAGTAAAATGTTTCTTAATTATTTCACAGCTTATTATTACTCTCCTGCCATTATGAGAACTCCTCCACTGGGTGAAACTGCGTATGCGTGCAGAGTGGAATTTTTCTATCATTTCAATATCATTGGAGGTAAGAATTTGAATATTTCATTAAAAATCGTACAAATTTCATCGCTACGTATGCTATTGAAAAAATACATTATTTTCTAATGAAGGTGTATCCTTCATCGGCGTCCTCATACCAAAATACAGATAAGGGAACAAATGTACCTGTAATCTACTGCTACCCATACCCATCTCCCATAAAAAATAAATAAATAAATAAACTGACGAAACAAAATAAACTAAGAATTATTTGTGAGAACTCAATTTGCAAGGCAGTTTTGAAGCATTTCAAGATAAATAGCCATACAGAAATCTAACAAATAAGGCAATTTAAAAATCCAAATATAAATTTCTACTAGCTTTTTTTACAATGAAGAACTGAAACAGTTTTTATTTTCATTGAAATGGGAAGGCAGTGCTCCGTCCCGCTGAACCCTCCAATTAAAATATTTTTTCTTACACATGAACGTAACAAAAATGTCTTTCAGGAGAGCAATGATCCCTTAATTCCATACCCCCCCCATGAAATTCTTAATTCCATCTACTGTTAGTGTTTAATTATTTAAAATCATTTGTGCAGAATAAATGTTATTATATCTTTTAAATCATAAGAAGAAATAAAATTCAGTTAATTAGATTTGAAAATCCATGGCAGAAGTAATTACACTCGGCCCATGAACGTCCGTGGAGACATTTTTTAATCAGACAATAAAAGTCAAAGGCATAGAAACAAAGAAATTAAAATCCTAAACATACTTAGCAAGTAAAAAGAAAGAAAAAGGGCAAAACACCAGATATATTTTTTTAATCTAATTTTGCATTCAAGTAAAATAATACCTGTTAAAACACTTTCTGATAAAGACGCGAGAAGTAAAAGCCGCAAATATCTTTTTTTTTTAATGACATTTATTAAGGACTTAAGGACAATTTTAAGATCCTAATTAATTCAGATGTAAAACAAAAATATTATTTGAAGCTAAAATATTATATTATCGTGAAAATAAGGGGGGGGGGGGGACATGAGACACGCATAGATTATGAAACACTTTCCAACATTACCAGAATATTATCACGAAATTTTCATTTTTAGAACGCAACGAAAAGATCTGCAAATAAACAAATTAGAGGCTAAAGAAGCTCTACTCCTGACAAAAACTGACAGAGAATTAAGGTTGGGGCCGCACTTGCGTTTTTGTACACATATGCGTTTTTATGCACGTTTTGTACATGTCTATATATTAAAAGGAATTACTATTATAAATTAATTATTAATACGTAAATATTAAATTTAACCAATGTTAACAATTTAATATTAACTGCTTGGTGGATAAGGTCCATTAGCTAATAAAGAGGGTTCCTGGGGACGAAGTTAAACAGTATAGACCAGAGTACAGATGCTGTGTTAATAGAACAATCAATACCGCTCACTTATTCGTAAAATATCTATTTACTATAATATTAATATAACTCACAGTGTTATTAGGAACTTGTAAAAAAAATGCAAACATGGGATACTTCAACATTTGATAGCAAAATAATAATCAGAACTATATCTTTTTAAAATAATGCTTTATTCAATAATATTTTGTACCTAATTACATATGCGCAAAAAAAAACTATGTTTACAGTCTCTACTTGGTACAAAGCTTAATACTGTTACAAAATCTGATTGACTATCTGATTTTTTGAATGGTTATTAAAATATTTTTTTTTCTCTGGTTATAACAACTATTAAAAGAATCCCAAATTAAAAATTTTCTTCTCGTAATTTTTACTTGTATATTCAATAACTTTAATGTTTTTATTTCAAGGAATGTAATAAATAAAAAAAAACTTTCTATTTTTCCACACCATACTGACTAGTTTTCCCCTCGTTTATAAAGTAAAATAAAATAATGAAAATTAATTATATCTTATGATATTTTCATTTCGTATAATATTGTATCTGTATTACAGGTTACATAGAAGTTTATGTCACTTCTGGAGTTTTTGGTAAAAAAGATAGACGATTCCGACAGGCACTTTCAGCTGGCAAAAACTGGCAATTTACTTCAGTTCAAATTGGCAACTTCCCCAAAGGAAGTAGGGTAAGATGTCCTTTTTTTTTCAACAGTTTTTACGTTGCTTGCAATTTTTAAGTAGAATCTTTAATACGACAACAGCCTTTAAATCCTTTGATAATTTTAATTTTTTGAATATACTTGAATCCATTTTATATCTAATATATAAAAATGAAAATTTGTCTGTCTGTCAGTAATTTTATACAAATCCACAGTTTATAAGCCAGAACTGTAAAATGTTACGTACATGTGTATTAAAACACGGCCGAGGCAACTAAAGTAATCCGGAATCGAAATAATTGATAGTTATTTTTAATTAATAAAAAACCATACACTTAACAGTATTTCCCTATGAAATTTAAACATTTTTCGTTATAGCAGTTGCCAACAAGTAAAAATGAAAAATAAAATTCTTACCACAACAATTACTTTTCTTTTGCAAGATTTCCGCGTGAAAAAATGAATTAAATGGTTTGGCGAATTTAAACAAGTGGGTAAGTGTGATCACAGATCGCACAGAGGGTTTCGTTTAATATTCATTTCAAAACACTTTATCCTTTTGAAAAATCTGTTAGTTCCACATTTCGCAACCAGGGGCGCACTCTATTCTAAACAAATCTCTATCCGAACGAAACTCCGTTTTACATACTATCCGTATATATATTAGTCGAAGGGATTGGGCCCATAGCACCCGAGATAAGTAGGCACCCCTGGCGGTAAAAAGTGGAACTCAAATATGTAAGGCTATGGTGCATAATATGAAAGAATGGTCAAAGGGGTGTCGGCAAAAGTTGGAAAAGTGCTCCCCGGGTGAAAAGGGCGGAGGTTAGAAAATTTGCTTAAAATATACTTTAGAGCATGGAGGAGTAAATAATATAAGACTTTTTGAAAATTTTATGATTTGTCGTGTGGTCTGAGGTATTCAGCTATACGTATGCAAAAATTCATGTCTCCAACTTAATTAGAGGCTCTCTTAGAAAGAATTGCTTAAAATACATATGTGGTAGCTCAAAGGGTTAAACGTAAGACTTTTTCAAGATTTTATAATTTGTCGCCTGGCCTCAGGTGTTCTGCTATAATAAGCATGCAAAATTTCAAATCTCCAATTTAATAAGGGGCTCAGTTAGGAAGAATTGCTTAAAACACGCATGTGGGAGCCCAAAGGGTTAAATGTACGACTTTTTCAAATTTTTATGATTTGTCGCATGATGGTGTTCAGCTAGTATGCAAAATTTTACGCCTCCAACCTAAATAGGGTGTCACTTAGAAAGAATTGTTTAAAATACACATGTAGGAATCCAAAAGCTTAAATGTACGACTTTTTCAAAATTTTATGATTTGCCGTTTGATGTGTGATGCACAGCTATAACTATGCAGAATTTCACGCCTCCAACCTAATTAGGGGCTCACTTAGAAAGAATTGTTTAAAATACACATGGGGGAGCGCAAAGGGTTAAATGTACGACTTTTCAAAATTTTATGGTTTGTAATTTGATGTGAGGTGTTCAGCTATAAGTATGCCAAATTTTACACCGCCAACGTAAATAGGGTGTCACTTAGAAAGAATTGTTTAAAGTGCACATGCGGGAGCCCAAAAGGTTAAATGTACGACTTTTTCAAAATTTTATGGTTTGTCATTTGATGTGAGGTGTTCAGCTATAATTATGCAAAATTTCACACCTTCAACCTAAATAGGGGCTCACTTAAAAAGAATTGTTTAAAATACATATGTGGGAGCCTAAAGGGTTAAATGTACGACTTTTTCAAAATTTTATTATTTGTCGTTTGATGTGGGGTATTCAGCTATAATTATGCAAAATTTCACACCTCCAACCTAAATAGGGGCTCACTTAAAAAGAATTGTTTAGAATACACATGTGGGAGCCCAAAGGGTTAAATATACAACTTTTTGAAAATTTTATGATTTGTCGTTTGATGTGAGGTATTCAGCTATAAGTATGCAATATTTCACTCCTCCAACCTAATTAGGGTTCACTTAGAAAGAATTGTTTAAAATACACATGTGGGAGCCCAAAGGGTTAAATGTACGACTTTTTCAAAATTTTATGAATTGTCCTTTGATGTGAGGTGTTCAGCTATAAGTATGCAAAATTTCACTCCTCCAACCTAATTAGGGTTCACTTAGAAAGAATTGTTTAAAATACACATGTGGGAGCCCAAAGGGTTAAATGTACGACTTTTTCAAAATTTTATGATTTGTCCTTTGATGTGAGGTATTCAGCTATAAGTATGCAAATTTTTACGCCTCCAATGTAATTAGAGGTTCACATAGAAAGAATTGTTTAAAATACACATGTGGGAGCCCAAAGGGTTAAATGTATGACTTTTTCAAAATTTTATGATTTGTCGTTTGATCTGAGGTGTCCATCTATAAGTACGCAAAATTTCATGCCTGCAACCTAATTAGGGACTCACTTAAAAAGAATTGTTTAGAATAAGAATACACATGTGGGAGCCCAAAGGGTTAAATATACAACTTTTTGAAAATTTTATGATTTGTCGTTTGATGTGAGGTATTCAGCTATAAGTATGCAATATTTCACTCCTCCAACCTAATTAGGGTTCACTTAGAAAGAATTGTTTAAAATACACATGTGGGAGCCCAAAGGGTTAAATGTACGACCTTTTTCAAAATTTTATAGTTTGTCGTTTGATGTGAGGTGTTCAGCTATAAGTTTGTAAAATTTCACGCCTCCAACCTAATTAGAGGCTCACATAGAAAGAATTGTTTGAAATACACATGTGGGAGCTCAAAGGGTTAAATGTACGACTTTTTCAAAATTTTATGATTTGTCGTTTGATGTGAGGTATTCAGCTATAAGTATGCAAAATTTCACACCTCCAATCTAATTAGAGGTTCACATAGAAAGAATTGTTTAAAATACACATGTGGGAGCCCAAAGGGTTAAATGTATGACTTTTTCAAAATTTTATGATTTGTTGTTTGATCTCAGGTGCCCATCTATAAGTACGCAAAATTTCACACCTGCAACCTAATTAGGGACGCACTTAGAAAGAATTGTTTAAAATACACATGTGGGAGCCCAAAGGGTTAAATGTACGACTTTTTCAAAATTTTATAGTTTGTTGTTTGATGTGAGGTGTTCAGCTATACGCAAAATTTCACGCCTCCAACCTAATTAGAGGCTCACATATAAAGAATTGCTTGAAATACACATGGGGGAGCCCAAAGGGTTAAGTGTACGACTTTTTCAAAATTTTATGATTTGTCCTTTGATGTGAGGTATTCAGCTATAAGTATGCAAAATTTCACGCCTCCAATCTAATTAGAGGCTCACATAGAAATAATTGTTTAAAATACACATGTGGGAGCCCAAAGGGTTAAATGAATGACTTTTTCAAAATTTTATGATTTGTCGTTTGATCTGAGGTGTCCATCTATAAGTACGCAAAATTTCATGCCTGCAACGTAATTAGGGACTCACTTAGAAAGAATTGTTTAAAATACACATGTGGGAGCCCAAAGGGTTAAATGAATGACTTTTTCAAAATTTTATGATTTGTCGTTTGATCTGAGGTGTCCATCTATAAGTACGCAAAATTTCATGCCTGCAACGTAATTAGGGACTCACTTAGAAAGAATTGTTTAAAATACACATGTGGGAGCCCAAAGGGTTAAATGAATGACTTTTTCAAAATTTTATGATTTGTCGTTTGATCTGAGGTGTCCATCTATAAGTACGCAAAATTTCATGCCTGCAACGTAATTAGAGACTCACATAGAAATAATTGTTTAAAATACACATGTGGGAGCCCAAAGGGTTAAATGAATGACTTTTTCAAAATTTTATGATTTGTCGTTTGATCTGAGGTGTCCATCTATAAGTACGCAAAATTTCATGCCGGCAACGTAATTAGGGACTCACTTAGAAAGAATTGTTTAAAATACACATGTGGGAGCCCAAAGGGTTAAATGTACGACTTTTTCAAAATTTTATGATTTGTCGTATGATGTGTGGTGGTCATCTATAAGTATGCTAAATTTCAAATCTCCGACATGTGTAGTTTCTGAGAACGGGCTCTGTGACAGACAGACGGACAGACAGACAGACAGAGGAGCGAGACGAATAGGGTTTCGTCAGATGAACGAAACCCTAAAAAAGGGGAATGTTACATCATAACTTTTCTACTGCAAGATTTCACGTAAACAATGAAAATAAAATAAATAGTTTGATGGATTAAAAACAAAAGTGAATGTCATGTCATAATTTTTCTGTTTTAATTTCCATCTGAAAAATTAATTATTTCATTAATTTGACGAATTAAAAAAATTGAATATCACGTTACATTGGTAATATAAAGGACATGGTGAATATATAACGTCATAAAAGTGTGGGAAATGTATTGAAGTATGATAAAAACTCGATTATGGAAATAGTGGCGTATTTTAACATTATTGCTCCAATGATGAATGGAAATAAGTTCATTTATAGTTGTATTATTTTGCGTCTGTTACATAAATTTATACATTTTTATATTGGGTTTTCACTTGATTCATGTGTACGGTTGTCATGTCTTCGACTGTTTTTTTTTGTTGTTGTTTTTTATGTTGTACGTTAAATTTTGAAATTGGTTTTTCAAAACAAACACTCTTAAAATTCCGGGCAACGCCGGGCACTTTAGCTTAGATAAAGTTGAGACAAGTCTCCCAGACCAATCCTAATGTTGAAGTCATGGTATCAAGACAATTTAACAAAATTCTATAAAATAACACTTTATTTTAAAACTCAGAAGGGGAAATAGGAAAGATAGTGACAACTGATTTAACTAACTCTACTCAAAATATTTTAAATTTATAAATAAAAACTAGCTGACCCGTCCGGCGTTTCCCGGGCAGACTGTCATTGAAAAATATAACAGTGGAGTTGACTTCATAAAAAAAAAAAGACTGAATAATATTTATTTATACTAAAAACTTGTAAAAAATTAAATAAGAGCTGAAATTTCTGCCCCCATTGAGGTAAAATATAAAGCGGCGTTATACATACTGCCGGATACGCTCTCTAGGTATTACTTGATTATCCCGTCGACCAATTTCGCGAAATTATACAAATTTACATAATTTTTATTTTAAATAACGAAAGAAAAAATGAATTAGTAAAACATTAATAAAAATACAAATAAAAAGTCGATTTAAAAATCAGTTGATGACGTAACAAACACGTGTATCGTGTTTAATGTCCAGTGAATATGATATTTACGATCATCAATTATTGGCATTTAATCTTATAGTTTAGCAATAGTTTTTTGGTCGACGGGATAATCAAGTAAGTACCGCTCTTTATAGTTTTTGGCTTCAAGTGAATTTTGACACAACAAATCTTTCATCAAATCGGGAGTTTCTGATAAGGGAGATAAAATTACTTTACCGTCATGAAAACATTTTGTAAACTTCTTTGCTGCTGTTTAATTCGCATTTCCAATACAGTGCTTGGCAGAAATTGCACGTTTCACTCAAAGTCTCACAATTATGCTCCGGAACGTTTAAATCAGTAATTTGGATTTCAGAAGCAACGCGCTCGTCCATGCAACAGTTATTAAGCCTATTTTGGCGATCGCTTATACTCTGTGTTTGACAGGTGTTCTCGATCCAAACTATTTCGATTTTCTCTTCTTAATTCGGCTTCTTCTTCACTTTCAAGCATTCACTTTCAAGCATTTTTTAAGGGTACGTCTAATGATATTTTGAAGCTCCATAATTGCAGCGAAGGAGCGAAACGTAAATAAACCCGATTTACCTCGGCCTAAATCCTGCCAAAGGACATTTACACAATAACCAATGAGATGCGTTTCATTCGAGCGTTGCCATTAAACAATTAACAAAGAATCGCGATTTCTGTGCCACATACGATAGCGTAATATATATAGATAGATAGATATCCAAATAATAATCCAACTTTTAAAGCACTACTGCATATTTTTCAACAACTTCAAGAAGTTTAATGACATATCAATTATCTAATTTAATAATATCAAAATGTAAAGTTCACACAAAAGAAATCTAGGTCATAGAGCTACCTCACTAGGTAAAAAAATTCACAAATTTCACAACTACTGTCACTTCAGTACTGTCTAATGAAATGAATCACCAAAGAACTTTATTATAAAAATGAGACTCTCGGAGTCTTGTTAAATATTGTATCACTTGGGCGCAAACATCTGAAACACGCTGAAAAAGCACCTAAAACAGCTGAATAGACCAAAACTGAAACCGAAACCGAATTTCGGTTATCTTCCTGTTTTCTGCCGAAAACGAAAATGTCCAAGATTTTTTTTTTTAAGTAATTAATACATAGTACACAAATATACATAATTATTAATTAATTATACGTGTGACCCAAGTTGGCTCTCTGTGCCTCTCCTCTGACCAAACCTTTTTATTTTCATATAAAATAAATTGTAATTAATTCATCAACGACACAAGATAGTTTTCTAATTATACGAATTTCATGTAATTAAAATTTTTTTTAGGTATACATACCTCGATTTACCTTTTATAATGATTTTTGTAAATGATCCTCTGCTATACTAGAAGTTTCTCAAAGAGTATTCGAAACACTTCTGCTTTTTCAAACTAAAATTTCTTTATTACGGTTAAGTGTGAAGCTTTTAATGAGCACGTGAAAAGGGCCCGCAAAGTTTAAGCATGTATGCATTTCTTTCTTTATAATTTGCATTCACGTCTTGAGTCAGTCGTGACTGATAATTGTAAACAGTGAAGTTCATAACAATAAATAAAGACTATCTCATTTGAGCCGATACAGCTCAAATCAATGAGTAATGTTGAAAATTTCCGAAGATAGAAACGAGATTTTTGTAATACAGATAGTTTCGGTCCGGCTGAATTTTCAGCAGCGTTTTCGCCGAAAACGAATTTTCTGAGAAACTCTGATTTGGGGCAGAAAACGAAAACGAAAACGAATTTTCGGTCGATCTCTAAGCTAAAAAAAACCACATGTGAATCTGAATATCACATTTCGTAAACTACTAAGAATACTCCAATTTCACAAAGCACTGACAACGAAAGAAAGTTTAAAGGGTTCACAGGGATAGATCCAATCAACCACGTAAACTGTGTTCGGTTTCACAACTTCAACATATGGGGCATTCTCACAAACTTTTGACTTTCGGGAATAAAAATCTGGTGAAATTAAACTTGCTAAAATAACATTTTACTCTGATAGACGAATGTCTTAATGATTCAAAATAAAGAAAAAAGGGTCAGCATCGAAAAAGTTTTTATTTAACTGAGGTTTAAGCTAAACTTGCGAGTTTAATTTTCCTTACCATTTTACCACTATAACTTTCTATTTTCTTCTAAATTTTTACTTATAATGAATTTGCATAGTACCCACAGGACTTTCAAATAAGAAATAATAACAATGTAGTATTTTTAGTACAAAATTTTGGTATAACATTGTCTTAAAGGGGTGTTAAAGAAGGGACGGTAAGGTAAAAAAAAGGGACGAAATGGGAGAAAAAGGGACGGTGAAGGATGGAACGGTAAGGAAAATGACCACCTATTTTTAGGCAAATTATGTTAAGACTAAGTGATAGCCACAATGTTCATTGATTTTTAGAAACAGTTGTTAACATTCGATTAAATTATTATTATTATTACTTTTTATTTACCTCGAAAAATGCAGGAATAAACCTTGGGGACGGTAAGACTACCAATAAAGCCACGATCTTGGAATTGATATTTAAATGCTGATTTAAATTCTGCAGTAATTTTCCTGTCAAAGAATGTTAGACATTCTTTCTCTAACATACTTCTGCATGAGAAAAAACTTTAAAAAAATTCTGTGGCTGCATCTGAAGTGATTTTCTGTATAAGTTTAGCAAGAGGGACGGTAAGGATGAAAAACCCAGGGACAGAGTTAAAAAAATAATATCAACCGTAAAAATGTATGCAGATTAATTTTTTGCTACATATTTATGTAAAACAATAGTCCCAGTTTCGGAAAAAAAATACATCGAATTACTTTTATTGAAACAATTTTATACAGACAGCTCCAAACTTTAAAAATGGCATCAGGGACATGGGACGGTATAGGAGTTTTCCTGGTATTTGGACCCCCAACATCGTCCAAAACTTTTTTTATCTCGTTAATATTGTTATGCAATCATGCAATGGGATGTTCCCCAGTATATGAAATAAAAAAAACACAAAAAAATGCATTAAAATAAAAATTATTATTCAGGGACATAAAAGTCAAAAGGTTGTGAGAATGCCCAATATATGTTTCAACTGATTGGCTGTTTTTTTATAGACGATCCTTATAATACATTAAATATTTTTAAGAATAGGATTTTCAGTATCAGAAAATAGTTTATTAAAAAGAAAAAAAATTAAGGCTGCTCTTAAATCCAAAGGGTTTAATTTCTGGCGCATTTTTTAATTCATTTTTGTTCGGAAACGCATGAAATTGGTAGGTGTTCTTATTCAGAAACTATGTCATCGAAAGACATTTTCCATTCTTTGGTAAATGTGAACGATCTTTCAGAAAATACTGTCAAAGTTGGTGTTTTAAACCGAATTTTCGGACCTGAGAGCGAGAGAAAATAGAAAAATCTGTCGTCACGCGACGAAAATCGCTTATAACTCTGTACATAATTTATTTATCAAAGAATGGAAAACGTAATTTTATTTCAAATATTGCCAGTAGTCAGTCCTGCTAATTTTATGCTTTTACGTTTAAAAAAGAATCAGAAAATGTGTCAAAAAATTTCGCGTTTATTGAGCAAAGAATTTGAGAACCATCTTAAGTAAATAGTCATTTTTACCGTATTTTTACCCGATTGCCAAGAACGGGTTATGGGTTTCACGCGTATCTGTGTATGTGGATTTCTTTATACCCTCGAAACATCCCAACGGCTGGATGGATTTTAATGAATGAGGTTTCTATCGATTCGTCTTAACCGTTCAATGGTTATAGGCTAGGTTTTGATTTTATAAATTCAAAATGGCGGTAGATACGACAAATTTGTTTACGCACCATATTGAGTGACATATCATTGGATAGGTCTTTCAAAATAAAGACGATGTTTCATTGACTATTTTACAGTCAGAAGCTCCGTTTAAATATTACACAACCTGAAAGTTGTGTAGGTAGGATCTATAGCTTTCCTGCAACTCTAATCTTCATAGACATCTATAGGCCTCATCACAACACTGTTTATAGATAAGAACTAACAATTCAACACAACTTAAAAGTAATCAATCCAAGTAAATAAAAAAATAGGTAAGTAATATAAAAAAAAGTTTCACATTGATGAGAAATAATTAATTAGTTTGCTTTTAACGCAGCCGGGTTTTTTGATTTTTTAAATTTAATTTTTACTTGTTACATATGTCATGGCATTTTATTTACTTTCTCTAAACTACCGTGTTTACTCGCGTAATAGTCGCACTTGAAATTATATCGCTTGTTATTAAATTAATTTTGGCGATTTTTTTCTGCTTCAAAACGGGGGTGCGACTATTATGCGAGGGCGACTATTACGCGAGTAAACACGGTAATTAACTTTTTGAAAATGTGTTTTTTACAGTTATAGGGCACACTTGTAAGAAAAAAAAAGAAAAAAGATGTTGCAAAAAGTTAAAAAATGTGAAAGAAGTGTGGTTTTAAAAATTTTTTAATGCGGTTCTCAAGTACACTGATCAACAAGCCGGAAACTTTCTGACACATTTACTAACGCTTTTTTAAACGTAAAGGCATAAAATTGGCAGGGCTGACTACTGAAGGGGTTTAAAATCGAAATGAGGTTTTATTATTATTATTATTATTATTATTTCTCGGGTTATAAGCGATATTGGGTCGGTTTTTCTCCTCTCTCTGGCTGCTTTTCTTCCTTGCGTCTGGAAATTCGGTTCAAAACGCTCACTTTGACGGTTATTTTTTGAAAGATCAGTTACGTTCATCAAAAAAGGGAAAAAGTCTTTCAATTACATAGTTTCTGAATTTATGCACCTGCCAATTTCATGCGTTTTCGAACAAAAATGCGTTAAAACTTGCGTCATAAAGTTGCCAATGGCCTTAATTAAAAAAAAAAAGAAAAAAAAAGGAAAAAATATTTTATATATAGAAATTTTACCACAAGAATAGCACTTTATCTGGATTAAATCGTTTTCCTTCATAAGATCATTTAATAATATGTCGAAAAGATGTTATAAAATACTATATATATATATATATATATATATATTATATATATAAAATCCAAACGGAAATTTCGTTCCGAACGCCTAGATATCGAGTTCTACTGTATGGATTTTTACGGAACTTATACCGTTAGATAGGTATCGTTTCAGGGAAGGTTTTAAGCTATAACACACCATTCTACCTAGATTAGTTATAGAATTATGACGAAAAGTTCTGTTATTTAGGACGATAAGGTTTACCATTTTATTTCTTGGTGAAATTTATCGTTGATAAAAAAAAAAAAAAAATTGAAACAGCTATTACACCTCGAAACATAAAATAAAAAACTGTTACTAATTTTAATAAAAAAAAAAGAAGGAAGAAAAAAATCCGTTTTAATGAGTGATAATATTAAAAAACGAAAATATTTAATTTAAACGTGAAAGGGAATGTTCGTAACGCTTAAAAAATTACTCAGTTAAAATATTGCAATTGAAATAAGATTTGGCGCTTTATCTTTTGCGTCAGGTTAAGAAAAATGCATCTGAAAAATTGATAGGATGATATCAAGGAAGTTTCGATAAGTGCATGCTCAGAAATATTTGAAAAAATTATATAATATTCTTCTCATGAGGAATATATAGAATATTCTTCTCGTGACATACAATATGTTCATAAAAAAAAATCCGCAGAACCTCGATTTAGCGTTTGTAAAAAAAAATAATGAAAATGTAATTTTTTTGGCGATTTAATGCTGGTTGGCGGCACAATAAAATTTTGAATTATACTTTTTTTTATGATAAATAATTTTTAAATAAAACATTTTTCTACTCTTCATACGAAGATAGTTAGAATAAGTTTAACGTAATACATTTTTATTACTACAGTTTTGTCATATACCTTTATATGTGTATATATTAAAATTTTATTATCGTAATTATACGGTTTAAAACAAAATTTCAGTTTATTAAATTTTTTCTGTTTTTGATTTTTTTTTTATTTCTAACTCTTCCATCATGTGTCTTACAGACGAAACTAGCAGATGTAATTGTAAAAATGATGGTACTTATGATTTACATGTTATATGTTTATTTGTGATTTTTTAGTTCACTTTTGTCGCCAAACAATTTGATTTTAAGCCAAAAAGATGTAAGCGTGAATTGGGTTCAAGCGATGTTTACAATAAAGGTGATTTTGCAAGTGTACGAAAGCATTTTTTGAGTATTTTTTAAAATTCAAATGTACAGCAATTAATATTTTAAAAATGGAGTCAGATATTTTAATTTTAGTATAAATGTCTCCCACACACGCACATACGTACTGTTAAATAATTTAATTTTAGACATTTAAAAAATTTCTCACCATACTTTACTGCGAAAGCATGTCGGTTTGTTTTCCCCAAATTCGTGACTTTTATAACCTCGAAGCCAGATTAGCTAATATTGTCCATTCTTTTTTAATAAAAAAACATATCGCCAATTTTCCTTATACAAACGTTTAATGCTTGCAATGTTAGGTAGTAAAAATTATTCTTAAGAAAATGTAAGCAATTATGCGTTATTTCTATCACGAAAAAAGACATTTTGCAATAAAAATTGCTTTCTGAAATCATTTTTAGATATTCCATTCCATTCGTCATTTTTTTTTTCATATCTTCCCTTCTTTTAGAAATGTTATAAAAAGATATTGGATGAATCTTCCATAATCAGCCACTTTACAATTGGCGAATTTACTGTATTGTGTTGGAAGATTAGTTTATATTTGAAAGGAACCGTAGACGGTAAATCCGATTTCAGAAGATTACGCGAAATTTGAACATGCAGTAATTAGCGATTAGTAAATATATGTTTTTTTAGTATGGACCAAACGGACAAAAGAAGACTTACTAATAGATATTTTTCATGTGCAGTTATTTTACTATCATTAAAAAAGCATTAATTTGAATGTACAAAAAAAGTTTTTCAAATGCCAAAGGTGGCCAATGGAACAATATTTGTTCATTTAGCCTAGGTTTTTTTTTTTTTAAAGTACCTCAAATTCAATTAAAATTTCAATCATTATAAAATTTTGGCTGATGCACAGCCCGAGCAGCTGATCGTAGTGACAAATTTTAGGTTTATTTTACTATCACTAAAAAAGCATTACTTTGAATGTACAAAAATAAACTTTCAAATGCCAGCCGATGGAACAATATTTGTTCATTTACTCTAGGTTTTAAAAAAAAGTACCTCAAATTCAAATAAAATTTCAATCATTATAAAGAAATTTTGGCTGATGCACAACCCAAGCAGCTAATCATAGTCACAAATTAACGTTTTTAGTTTTATTTAGGCAACAAACTGATGAATAATGACGTCTTGAAAATAAAAGCATGCTTATTTCTCCGTCTTATTACGCTCATTAGAGAAATGCGAAAAAAAATCTTCGGTTTGTCAAAAAGATCACTACTAAAAATTTTGCATAGCTAACTTTACTTATCATTTGCAAAGTGTTTTGATAGTGAAAGATCTAAAAATCAATCAACAGCAATTTGACATTATTTAATGGAATGTAGTTTCGAGCGTAATTAACCCTGTTTTGTAGCTAACTCTGGTACATTTTTAGCCATACCGTTACGAACATTTCTAACCTTTCACATCAAACTTGGTTGTGGATCCGATTACGGATGATTGGAAAGATTTTATTGAATGAAAACTAGAGGTTTAGTTTTCTATTTGAATTAGTTATCGAGGTTATTTTCCTAGGTTAATAGTTGCATGATTAAAACTGGTATCTAAAAAGAAAGGGCGGTTAAGATAACATTATTTTAAT
This sequence comes from Maratus speciosus, assembly GCA_963932465.1. Taxonomy (NCBI): domain Eukaryota; kingdom Metazoa; phylum Arthropoda; class Arachnida; order Araneae; family Salticidae; genus Maratus; species Maratus speciosus. Next base: position 413,901,351 of record OZ010792.1, on the reverse strand, counting down.
TTTATTCACACAATTCCGCTTTAAATATCCACTTTTACATGATTCACATATTTTAAAATATAAAAGTTAAATACTGTTTTGATTGTATTTACTCTACTGGAAATCGAAGATAAGAAACTGTAGAGAAAACCTGCTAAAAGAAGACGTATATTACCAAATATAATGTAACGTAGAGAGATTGTATTTATGTTATCAGATCAGCGCAAAGTACCAAGCTGAGAAGCCCGGAGTAAAAGACCTAACAAACGAAAGTGAATAACCCGAACATTCTCATTGTAATTCTCTCTTTTTTAGTAGTGTGGTGATATGATCGTAATGGCCGCATTTCCCTCCCAAACTCCACATGATGTACTCAAGAGTTGCTTCTGAATTGTCCGTATTTCGTCTAACACATCAGATAATATAATAGCGCAATTGCGTCCGATGCGTATTCAGTAAATGCGGAAGGATCTTCCAGCTGAAGGTCCATATTAATTTAAAATACAGGGTCGGATTTTCCATTTCGTTTGATTGAAGGTGTATTTGAAAAATAATCCAGCGCAGCGGGCTCAGCCTGCTAGTATATATATATATATAGGGCAATTCCACGCAGAGAGTCACATACGTAACGCAGGCTTTAATTTTCATTTATAAAATTATTTTTTTAATTTAAATTTTAATTGTGATTTTAGGTGTTATGGTAAATGTTTAACCATATTTTTTGATTTAAATGTGTGGAAATAAAACTCACAGAAATATATCATTTAATTTCATTACTCAAAATTTGCTTTTTTTTTCTAAGTCACACACGTAACATTTTTAAAAAGCTATTTAAAAAATAACTATTATATCAAAATAATAGGTTTTTGCATAAAAGAATACGGTAAAGTGTATATTTTTTAAAGAACTTTTGTTTGGATTTTTAAATAAGAAATATATTGAAAAATCCTTGATTAATTAGAATTTTTTTTTTTGTTCAAAATGTCACACACGTAACATGGAATGGCCCTATATATATATAGTTCAAATGCTATCGAATCATCTTAATATAAAATAATTCCTGTCCCGTCATTTTTTCTCTTATTTTCTTTTTCTATCCATTATACCAAGTACAGTACAAGTAAATTGACCAAAAATTGAGTAATACGACAACTGGTGGCCAGTCACCAAAATTTGTGAAGAAATTCGTTTTGGCACTAAGAATGCAGATTCGGTGATTCCCCAAAATATAAAGTTGCTTTACCATGTTTTGAGAGGCAGTTTAACTCATGGGGGGAAGGGGGATAAAAAAAGGTTAAGTGGGTCAAGTGGGGTATCGTTTATTATGTATTTTTAATACTGATTCGAATGGCACCCTCCGCCAGTCGATACAATATTTCAGTGGCACATCCCGGATTACGCTTTGGAGGGGGCTAGCATATTTTAGAGGCACGGCTTCAGCCCCCTTAGCTCCCCCCGTGGGTGCGCCAATGCAATATTTTTTTTACAAAGTTACGGCAAGTTTTAGGAATATAAAGTCGAAAATTACACTTTAGTGCAGGACAAATAGGTTTTTACAGCAACAACAGATGGTCATCATTTACGAAAATTTGGGAAATTTTCGTTTTGGCAGTAGAAATGAATATCCGATGAGTCTCCCCAAAATAAAGATGCTTTACCGTGTATGGGGGTGCAAAAGGGGGCATTTTAACACGGGGTAGATAACTAAACTTTTTTTTTAATTTGTCAAGTGGGGTATCATTCATTATGTATTATTAAATTCTGAATCGAATGGCGCAAATCGCAAGTCGATGCGATCATTCGTTACAAAGTTGCGGCAGGTTGTATGAATACAAAGTCATGAATGGTTTATTGAATACATGAATTTTGACAACTTTGACAACTTTGTAGAAGACTCAATTGACCCTGATTTTGATTATTGCTATTTTGAGGATATTTAATAAGTTTCAGATTATTTAATGTGATACAAAGAACATGTTTTGAAAGTAAAATAAATGTAACAAAGGTTGTGCTCAATAATAAATTATGATTTTCGACTTTGTATTCAGAAAACTTGTCGTAACTTTGCAACAAATGATCGTATCGACTTGCAAACTGTGCCATTCAATTCAAAATTTAAAAAATCATAATAAACGATACCTCACTTGGCCTATTTAAAAAAGTTGAGTTCTCACCCTCTGAGTTAAAAGGCCCTCGTTCACTCCCCCCCCCCCCCCTCTTAACCTCGAAACACGGTAAAACAAATTTTTGGGGGGCGTCTCACCGGATCTTCATTTCTACTGCCAAAACGAAGTTCACAAATTTTAGTGAATGGCCATCAGTTGTTGCTGTGAAAACCTATTTTACTATCTCTAAAATATAATTTTCGATTTTGTATTCATAAAAACCTACCGTAACTTTGTAACAAATGATTGTACCGCCTTTCTGAAGGTGTCATTCGATTCAGAATTAACAAACATATAATAAACGATACCGAACTTGCCGGTTAAAAATGTTTTGAGCTCACAAAACATGGTAAAACATGGTAAACTTTATTTTGGGGAGCTCATCGGATCTTTATTTTTAGTGACAAAACTAAGTTCTTCCCAAATTTGGGTGAATGGCCATCAGTTGTCTCAGAAAAACCCTATTTTACCTGTGTTAGCACAAATGATTCTCGTTACGCAAGACAAAATGTTTGAGAACCCCTGAAAATATTCCAGTTTATTTTTCTTCCTTGTATGTAATAGTTAATTGTCCAGAAATATATTTTTGAAATTGTTTAATCCTTCAAAAAATTAAATTATTGTAAAAAAAACTAGTAAAAATAAATCTTCCAATATGATCTCATATACAATACAGTATCACTTTTATTAGAATAATTGCTGAAATGTTTATTCCAATCAGACAGCCGTCAGTGTATTTAATAATTTTTGCTCATAGATGAAAATATTTGTCAGATAAATAACAGTTTTAAAACTTAAAATTCAAAAAAGTAAAATTATATGCATTTGGATCTAAATTTTACATTGTTTATTAGTTTAAAATTTCTTATATAAACGACATTTTTATGTTTCTGACTATTTTAAAAGTATTTGGAAAAAGAACAAAGTTGTTACGCATTTGACATTATTGTTATTAGTGTTATTATTATTATTACTATTATTATTATTATTACTATTACTATTATTATTATTATTATTATTATTATTATTATTATAGTATTTTTTTAAATTCTTGTATTCACGTTTCATTATTTATTTTCATATTCGTAGAACCTTAATAAAAAAAGAAAGTGCCGCATTAGTCATTATCTAAGACTGTTTCTGCTTATTACTATTGCCTTTAATTAATTTTATAAAATTAACTACTGAAAAATTTTCATCAACAGATTGAATATCATGGATATACGTTTAATCGAGTGCTGTATGGACAAACTAGACTTCAAGACATAGCAATCGACAACATTAAATATGTCAACTGCGATCCAACTAAAATCTACAAAGAACGTAAGTTTTATAATTCTGTAATGAAATCTTGCTCTTTTTGTTTTCTTATCATTTAACCATGGGTAAATTTTCTTGGCGACCTTTTGATGAAAAAAAAATAAGACTTTTCTGGCGCCATTTTAATGTATGTTTTCCAAAAACTATAACCCATACCTTTATTGGTGATCTTATTGATATTTGAGATTGGATAGAAGGAAGAGATTCTCCATAATTATATTTTAGATCATTAAGACAACTTAATTACCTCTCTGTTTTTGAATCTCAAAATCAGCATGCAAAAAGTTTATCAACACAAGGAATCACTATATCGCAGGTATATGCGTTTCGCACCCATGAAAAATGAAAGGTGGAATGAAAGAAAGGAAGGAAAAAATGAAGACGAGGAAAAAAAGGGAAATCAGAAACCTTGCTGAAAAAAAATCTCAAAAATGCATAAACTATGTAATAAAAAAAAATCTATGTTTTATTTATTTATTTTATTTTATTTTTTTTTTTTTGATCCCGCAATACTCTCATTGGCCTGGAACCGAATTAAATTTCACTGGAATTTCTTGTTTGACAATTGAGGCCTTCGAAACCGAAGTTCTATTGTATCATTTACTATAGAAGTACTTACAAGCATTTCCAGGTTCTTTCTGTACAGTAAAAACTGTTAAGGCGAAATCACACGAGATCGTAAAAAATTCTCGTTTAGATAGGCCCCTGTCTTCTAGCAGATAGACCGTAAATTCAATCGTTAAAGGAAATTAAAAAAATCAATTAGAACATTCATTAGAGAACAGAATGTGTGTTGTGCTTTATAATTATCAATTCATAAAACCCTTAACGGGTTAAAAGTTTGTGACGCAACACTTTATCTTATTGCTATACGAATTTTAAATATGGAACTTAAAAATAATGGTATCAAATTTTAAGTGACGCTATATTATTTATTTCATCTTTTTATTTTTGTTTTATTTATAATTTGCATGTGTAAGAATTATGTTAAATTTAAAAGGATGTATAAAAATTTATTCCTTGATGCTTTATCATTCACATCTTTCATAAGTTCAAAATATGAGTTTTAAAAGATATGATATCAAAATTTAAGTGACGCCTTGATGTAGCTTTAAACAATTTGTTTTAAAATTCAATTGTAATTGTTTTCGGTTTGGCTAAATATATTTACACATCTAACCAAAACTTTTAATTTTCCAATACACAGTTAAAAATATCACTTTCACTGAACCTATACAATGCACTGTAATGTATTTATATAAATAAATTGATTTATCTTTTGTGCTACGCTATCCAAAATCAAAAGTAAAATTTATGTAAACGATTTCTTTGCGTCATATTATCCATTTGCATACATTTCGCTTAGTTTGGATACAATGACGCAAAGAAATCATAGCTGGATGCTGAGGTCGGACAGATGCAAGAACTTCCTAATTAATGCGGTTTTTTACTTGTTTCTTTATTTTGATATTTTTTCCTATCGTTTAATAGGCTATATAAAACTAACACAATTATGTTCTTATCAATAAAAAATATTTCTTTTTTCAGCCAAAAAACTTTTTGGATTTTGTAGACCCCAGTGTGTTTGGTTTGTTCGAAAAATATATGTATGTTATTCTAGGGCTAAAACACATTTTTTGTCAATTATAGTTTATTTGCCTGTTTTTGATTTTTCATATTTTTCCCCTATTGTTTAATCTATATAAAACTAACTCAGTGAAAAAAAATAGCTAAAATGTATTTTGGGGGTTTTCTAGACCCTAGTGTGTCAGATTTGTCCGAAAAATATACATGTATCATTCTAGAGTTAAATTAATGCTTATCTTATTATCATTTAATTTAGCTCTCAGTTGTACATTCGATCTGGACGAATGTGGCTGGCATCCTGACAACAGTTTCACCAAGGGTGTTTGGACACGTGCTAAAAAATCACCCCAGAATTACGGACCCCAGGCTGACCACACAGGAAAAGGAGGTATGTTTGATTTGAAATCTACTTTTCGGGTTTCAAACACATATTTACTTATTTTGAACGAAACGTTACTTAAGGCTGTTCTTAACTGCTCTGCTCAACAAGCGCAAAACGTTTTGACTCATTTACAAATTCATTTTTCAAACGGAAAGGTATAAAATTGGAAAGCCTGACCATGGAATCGATTTGGAATTGGACTGTTTTTTCCATTTTTTGATACATCAGTTACCTATTGAGATATAAGCCATTTCGATCACGTGACAAACACGTTTTTCGCCGCTTTTGGGTGCTCTTTCTTCCTTCGCGCGAAAATTCGGTTCAAAACGCCTACTTTGACACTCTTTTCTGAAAGATCTATTGCGTTTGCAAAAAAATGGAAGAAACAGCTCAATGACATAGTTTCTGAACAACAACACCAGCTAGTTTCATGCATTTTCGAACAAAAATAAATTAAAACTTATGTCAGAAAGTTGCCCTTCTGGATTTGAGAACATCCTTAACATACGACAAAAATAACTTCTTTACTACGCCATAAAAATTCAACATGGACATAAATTAATAGGAAAAAAAGAATGGTTTAAAAATGCGTAGTTATATAGCCAAGCATGAGAGGTACACATGGTCATTTGATAGTGAAACATACAAAATTTACCTTTTTGACCAATGTTCAATGGGACTGCTATTCGTTACTTTGCAAAGGTCTCGTCAGCAAATCCGTTCTTGCGGTATGTTTGTGGGTAGGGCATTTTCATATCGATCAAACCAAGTACAGTGATAATTCGTGATTTCACTTCAAGAATAAATTTCGGGAGCTGTGGACTCTAAACCTGATCTTTAATAAAAGCCCGTACATTGAAATCTAAAGGTAAAAGGTTTGAAAATCTTGACGGCCATTGAATAACACCTCCATGACCATTCCAAACTTGGACTTCATTACTATCGACAGCCACCTATCCTCCAACTTGGGATACAATACAACGTATTTGCTATTAAATTGGTACCTTACAATTAATATTTCGCCAAGTAATTAGTTACGAAATTACCCAATTAATTTGTCTCCAACCTGTATAGAAATCGCTGCTCATTTGCACATTTTTGTAACAAGACTAGTACTTTTTTTCATTCATTTATTTATATTTTGTTAAAATAAAGAAATATTTTTTTAAATTATACAAAACAATAACCGAAGTTTTAACACTATACAACGAAATTAATCTTGCAAAACTAGTTTTGATACAATTTTGAAGTCCAGGTTTCATCTCTTGGTTTCATCATCATCCAGGTTGCTCTTTTTTAAGTATACTGTTTATTAGGTTGTCTATCCATTCTATCTGAAACAGATAAATATTTAATAAATAAAATAAAAAGTCATGAAAACAAATGCAAAATCAATAAAAATTAATGAGATTTTTTGTTATAACTTGAAAAAAAGATCGTTTTGTTTTGTTTTCCAGCTGTAGTTTGTATAAAATTTAATTCCCTTTATTAAAAAAAAAAAAAAGAAAGAAAGAAAGAAACATATAAACCCGTTAGCTTGTTCAAAAGTCATCGTGGCAAAACCATTGAAAACAGTGTTTCAAGTAAATTGAGTTTAAATATTTTTTTAGAAACCATTCTTAGCGAGCATTTGTATCTTAAAAGTAACCCTTATTTGCAAATTCTAGCTTCTAGTCCCTTCAGTATATAAAAAAGATAATTTAGAACTTTTTTCCCCACACCCTTTTAAATTTCGATTTTTTTTTTTTTTTTTTTTTTTTTTTTACTGTTTTGTTCTGTGCATGCGTTTATGTCTTAAAAGTAGCAGCCATGTCAAATTTAAAGTTTCGATCCTTAAGAATTCACACAAAAATCGTAATTTAGAACGCTTTTTGTGAATTTCACCCTTTTAAATTTGAATTTTTTTAGAAACCATTCTCAGAGAGCATTTACACCTTATAAGTAACTACCATGGCAAATTAAAGTTTCTAGTCCCTTCAGTATCACAGAAATCATAATTTTAGAACATTTTTCGCTCTTAACCCCCACTTGGGTCAATGGAAAAGATATAGAATATAGCCTATGTTGGAGTAGAGACTGTCACCACAAATTTGCTACCATTACTTTTGAAATTGGTTTGGCAGTTCCAGATATTACCCCTTACAAACACGCAAACAAACAAACAAACGTTATTTCTTTGTAATGTTAGTATAGATAACAGGAAATTAACTAGAAAAATATTCTTTAGGTTATTTCATGTATGTGCAAGCAAATGGCTCCTTTAGAAAAGGCGACAAAGCACATTTGGTGAGCTTGAAGCAAGAACCTACTGAAAATAGATGCTTCAGTTTTTGGTATCACATGTATGGACCAGACGTGGGCACATTGAATATTATCGTAAGATCGGACAAAAGCAACTCCACCATCTGGAGCAAGAAGAACTCGCAAGGAAACGCTTGGAAGCAAGGGATGAGAACTATTCGAAGCAACGACCCGTATCAAGTAAGGGAAAAAATGTTTTTTTAAACTGATTAAATGTCTATTCATAGGCACCAACAAAGAGGGAGGCAAGCAAGGGACGTATATTGCCCATCCTACATTTTGAAATTTATTTCAATTCTGTATTTTGAAAAGTGCTTGTAGATTCTTATTTTTCATATTTAATATTTCTTAATTGTTAAATTTCTGTATGTCGAGGTGTTTAAAACTTGACATACACGAAATGTTTTGACGAGACATTCTCAAACTTAAAATTACACTATGAGCAAAATACTTAAAAGATGACAAAATGTTTAAAAAGATGTTAAATTACTTTAATACTTCTTAGTACTTTCAACTAATATACATAGACTTCGTCAGAGAATACAAAAATACTGTTATGACGAAGGCTATGTATATTTTTGAAAGTACTAAGAAGTATTAAAGTAATTTAACATCTTTTTAAACATTATGTCATCTTTTAAGTATTTTGCACATAGTGTAATTTTAAGTTTAACTTTTAAAGTGAATTTAGCATTCTATTTATTTATTTACTGTTCGCCTACCTATCTCGGGTGCTATGGGCCCGATAACCTCGACTAATATATCTACGGATAGATTGTAAAACGGAGTTTCTTTCGGATAGAGGTTTGTTTAGAATAGAGTGCGCTTCCTGGTTGCGAAATGTGTAACTAACAGATTTTACAAAAGTATAAAGTGTTTTGAAAGGAATATTAAACGAAACCCTTTGTGCGATCTGTGATCACACTTATCCACTTGTTTCATATTTTATGGTGATCCGTCACTCTTTACAGCCTTACTCGTGAGTTATTTTAACTTGAATTTTTTACTTAAAAAATATGTTTAAGGATTTTATCATTTTATCTAAAAAAGCAGGACCCGTAACAGGCATATCAAAGCAACAGGACCATGATAATTCGCACTGGCTTCACTTCACTCTCTGGTCTCCTGAGTGCCTTTAATATCATTTACTCTAGAATTATTTGATTGGACATATTGTTGAAATGTTACTTTGCCTTCCTTGCAGGTCGTTATTGAAGCGATATATGGAACCTTTGCAAGACCCGTCATAGCAATCGACGATATTGTGGTAACTGAGAACGCAACATGTCCGCATCCAGGTAAGAAAGAAAAATATGAATAATATCTGTAAAAAACAATATAAAAATAATCAGTATCAATAAATGCTCATATCTCTATATTGTAAAAAAATACAAATGTTTATCTTAAACTAGGAAATCTTAATCTAGCAAAATATAACCACGAACGAAAATATACAATAACCTCTACAGAATTACCCACGAATCTGAAAATCGTTCTTTCTCTTTAGAAACTTCAGACACCAATATATTTTCGAGATTTAAAGAAGCATTCATAAAAAAATGTTTATTTTTCTGATACTGATTTTCGTTAACTTTTCTCAGTAGTTTTTAGGTGCGTTCGTAATTATATAAATACGTATCACCTATAGTCGTCGTTCAGTCCGTCCGTCCGCATATAACAGAGCAAAAACTATCCAACCGAATGGTCTGAAATTTTAAATATATAATTTCTGCAATATTTTGTCGAGTCATTTCAAATTTTATGAAAATCGGATGTATAGTTTAATTACAGGGACAGTCAAAAGTGTTCCGTTACATTACGGCCAATGGGAAAAAATATTTTAAGCGCATTTTAATGATGTTACAGCCTTTCGAACAGAATGAAATGGATATGCACTTATTGAAGCGCACTAAAATATACATTCAGTACAATATGCGGTGCAAAAAATACTTATAAAACTAGCTATAGTACGAACGCACCTCATTTGCTATGTTTGACGTTCAATTTCCAACTTGTTATTGTGTCGTATTATTCAATTTCTCGACCCGGAAAATGGGTTTTTTGATGCTACCTATTCCCAGGTAAACATTTTCATGTTCAACAAACATATGTTTTTTTTTTTTTTTTTTTTTTTTTTTTTTTTTTCAGAAAACATGTTTAATAGCATTAACAATAACAATAAAATTAATATTAATTTGTTACTTTTTAATGTATAAATTCAATTATGCAGATGAAAATGCTTAATTGATTGAAAAACTCAGATGATAAAGGTTGTATGTGACACTATTACCATTGTCAGAAAATGAGCTGTAAAGTTCCAAATATCTATTACCGTTTTTTTGTCAAACACCTCCTTTATCAATTAAAATCTCCGAGAGTATTGGGGTTTTTTTCTTATAGCAATTTAACTGATGGTAGAGGACCATGGATTATCTTCAATCATATAATTAACTCCCTTTTTTTTTTTTTCTTTTTTTTTTTTGGCCAAATACTACCTGTATTATCTGAGCTCTTCAATTGATAGCTTCCTGAAAACCAATATTCCTATTCGAGAAAACTGATTAATACAAAATAAAACTGCTAGGAAACGTTTCTAAAAATTAGTGGCAGCAAAAGAAACATTTTTTTTATATAAATGATTCTTGTAATCTCGAAAACATATTGGTGTCTGCTGTTTCTAAAGATAAAAAACGCTTTTCGAAATTATAGGTAACTTGGAATAGGTTATATTTTATTTTCGTAGATCAAAAAACATTTGTCTTTTTTTACTGTGTGAATTTAAATTTACAAACTGTGCTTTTCGAAATTTAAAGAAGAATTTATAAAACAAATTTATTTTGTTGCCACTGATTTTCGTTAACTTTACTGAGTAGCTTTTATTGTGCATTGTTCAGTTTTGTCAACCCGATAGTAAGTTTTCTGATGCTACCTATTCTCTGATAAATGTTTTTATGTTCAACAAACATGCTTTACAGTATCAATAAAATTAATATTAATTTGTTACTCTTGGATGTATAAATTCAATTAAACAGCTGAACATGTTAAATTGAGAATGGCTATCATCCTGTAAACCAATATTCCAGTTTGAGAAAACTAATTAATCCTATAATGCCCATAGTAGCATTTATGCTATCATCAGTGTTTCCGATTTAATAGATTTTTTTATTCACATATTCCGAATTCACACCAGAAATGTAAAAAAAAAAAATATTTTTGCTTTATTTAATAACATACATTTCGTCATTAAATAAAGTGAAATTTAGTATTTAGATTTTCTGATATGAATTCCGATTCTCTGAATATCGGAATTTCTAGAACGTATTCTGCCATGGGTATTAGAAGGGGTTAATAGACTATAAAAACTACTCAAAAACGTTTCCGAAAATTAGTGGTAGTGAAGCAAACATTTATATATATATATATATAGTTTACAAACTGTTCAATATCCGAAACATACTGGTAATATAGTTGTATTAAAGATTTTTATCATGATTGGGATTAAAACAAAAAGAATCAATTAATTTTCTTCAAATTTTTGTTTTAGTCAAGAAATAAGCAAAATATTATTTTACGATTTTTTAAGAGGTGGAGGGGATATTTAAAAGCTTCATTTCATTTCAATTACCATAAAACTTTTAAAACAAGATCCATTTTTAGGTGCGTTCGTAATTATATAAATACGCAGCATCTATAGTCGTCGTTCGGTCTGTCTGTCCGCATATAACAGAGCAAAAACTTCCCAACCGAATGGTCTGGAATTTTAAATATGTAATTGTTGCAAAATTTTGTCGAGTCATTTCACACTTCATGAAAATCGGATGTATAGTTTAATTACAGGGACAGTCAAAAGTTTTTCTTTACATTACGGACAATGGGAAAAAATTATTTCAAGTGCATTTTAATGATGTTACAGCCTTTCGAACAGAATGAAATTAATATGCACATATGAAATGCACTAAAATACACATTCAGTGCAATATGCGGTTCAAAAAATATTGATAAAACTAGCTATAGTACAAATGCACCTCATTTGCCACGTTTGACGTGCAATTTCTAACTTGTTTGAGATAGCATCACTTTTTTTCATAATATTATCTTTTGTAATACAAGAGCAGGTTTGAAATCTTTGGGGTAATGTAAAGAGAAGTAATGAATAAAAAAATAAAAAGGAAGAAAAAGCGATTTATGAACTATAATGAGTAAACATTTTAAGTTACTTTACAGAGTTCATGTGATCCTTACGTTTGAACAGCACTATTTCTGAATAGTAATCTCCATCTTATTTAATCATAGAAATCTATTACAAATACTACTATTAAATAAGACGAAAAGTACTGTCCGTAAATAGTAATACTCATAAGTAAGGACGGTACAATCTCTGATTTAATTAGCTCAGAACAAGCATTTATAGTTTGTAGTAGTTCCTGTAAATATGATCAATTAAAATAACTCTTTTTGTTTAAGCTTAAAAAAAGCTTTAAAAACTGCAAAGGAAACAAGTATTTTTCAAACAAAAAATGAAAGCATCTTCAAATGAAAGTTTCTTATTTCTCGACTTACTTGCAATTTGTGACTTTATTTTTAATTACCCGACTGAAAAGAAGGGTTATGTGTTTCACTCGTATCTGTGTATGTGGATTTCTTTATATCCTCGAAACATCCCAACGGCTGGATGGATTTTAATGAATGAGGTCTCTATCGATCTGTCTTAACGGCCCGATGGTTATAGGCTAGGTTTTGTTTTTATAAATTAAAAATGGCGGTAGAGACGGAAAAAAAATTTACGCACCCTATTGTGTGACATATCATTGGATAGGTCTTTCAGAATGAAGACGATGTTTTATTGGCTATTTTACAGTCAGAAGCTCCGTTAAAATATTATACAACCTGTAAGTTGTGTAGGTAGGATCTCTAGCTTTACTGCAATTCTAACCATCATAGACATCTATAAACCTCATCAAAACAGTGTTTATAGATAGGAACTAACAATTAAACACAACTTAAAAGTCATCAATACAAGTAAATAAAAAAAATAGGTAAGTAATATAAACAAGTAATATAAAAAAAAATATTTTAAGTCAATTCCTACTTAGGTCAATAAGAGAATTTTTTCCCCCATTCTTCTTTCTTCTTGAGTGGCGCTTAAAAAGACTTGATCAAGAAGAGGGCTCTCTCGGTCTTAAAATACCTTGATCAAGAAGAGGGCTCTCTCGAGTATTGAAAACTAATTAGTTTAATTTAATTAATGAATTAATATTTGAAAAAACTGGATTAACATCAAGTGTCATCCACTACAAGTTTAAAAAATTTTATTTGAGCTTGATTGGATGAATAATAAGTATTTTATTAACGATTGAAAATTTGAACACGATACATATAGCGAGATTGTGAGCTAATAGTAGGAATTGAAAAAAAATAGTTTCACATTGATGAGAAATAATTAATTAGTTCGCTTTTTACGCAGTCGTGTTTTATTTTTATTTTTTAAATTTAATTGTTTATTTAATTGTGAATTTACTCTGATCCCCAGCGTCGCAAACGTTTGCTACGCAGTAGACAATTATATATTAACCTATTTCACGTGTTTCTGTAATGAAATTATATGCCAAACAATAACTACTTTTAAATTATAACTTTCTTTAATACTGTAGTGAAAGAAATTACATCCAAATAAGTTCACTGATTGCTGAGAAAATGGCGGACGTGCATATATATAACGGTGAAAAATAGAGGCTTAAATTTTTTAAGTCATTTAAAAATAGTCATGTATTTAAAAACTTTCAATCTTCTCAAGATTTATTATTTATTTATTTATTTTAACATAACATTAATTACTACGTAACTAATTCATTGCATCCATTGAAATGTTTTGCTTTTGTAGACATTTCTAGCTTTTTTTCGCAGTCCATTTTTTAGGTGCGTTCGTAATTATTTAAATACGTAGCACCTATAGTCGACTTCTGGTCTATCTGTCCGTCTGTCCGCATATAACAGGCCAAAAACTACCCAACCGAATGGTTTGAAATTTAAAATATATAATTGTTGCAGAATTTTGGCGAGTCATTTCAAATTTTATGAAAACCGAATCAAAACTTCAAAAGATATTGATAAAAGTTTTTTTCATTCTATTAAATCCTATCATACGTAATTGATTCAATGATATCCCATGACAGATAATGATTCTAGGTTGCAATGGTGATAACATCCTATTTAAGATGGAGTCCTATTATTTCTGTATTACTGAATTAAATATATATAATCGTAATAAATTTTGTATTCATGTATTTTTACATAAGATGTGCAACAGCCATTGCCCCAAGATCTGAATATTTATAAAATTAGTTATAGTACGAAAGCACCTCATTTTCCATGTTTGACGTACAATTTCCGACTAGTTTTTATTTTTTGTTAGATATATATTTTTTATGCAACAGATATAACGATATTTGCACAACGCATCTACAGGCAACTTTTTGCAGCTAAATAGAAAAAAGTTATGCTTGATTTAAAAAGACAGTTTCTTTTTTGTATGTATCTTCTAAAAAACAATTGTTATTACATTTCATTTAACATATATTTTCTTCCAGTGGCATGTGATTTCGAATCAGACTTTTGTGAATGGACACCAGAGAACTGGGCTTTGCAAATCGCAGGAAATATTCCAGCAACAGATCACACGACAAACACCAACACAGGTAAAAATAGTTTATCATTGATCAATATTGTTTGTTCTGGCTATATCTTGGTTAATATTGGCAATTTTGTCTCAACATTCAGTTGTTTACATGTTACAATATTGTGTCAATTTTGATAAGAATTTGTCAATAAGGGTCAAAAGGGTTTTCAAAATAAAACCAATACTTGTGCAATATTGGCATTTCTTCGCAAATAATACCGTCAATTTAAAATCAATATACTACTTTTGATTGCTAAAAGCGGCAAAAATCAGCAAAATTAGTTTTATTCGATTGTTTACATTTTTCGCCTCCATCCGAGTCCTTTTCAAAATAAATAAATAAAGACATTCCAAAAATGCGCGATCTATGATGCGATGATTTTAAACGCCATCATTCGATTTTTGCATCATAGATCGTGCATTTTTAGAATATCTTTATTGTTTCGAAAAGGACTCGTGTAGAGTGGAAACACGTAAACTGTAGAATAAAACTATTTTTACTGTTTTTAACGTTTTAATCTTACACCCTTTTAGCAATTAAAAGTAGTATATTATCGCAAGGTGTTAATTTGTTATATATTTAAAATCAATATTTTTGTAAAAATGAAACTTAATTGTAAATATTTCCAATATAAAGTCAATATTTTATCACCATTGGCGTTTCATTGTAAAGATTTCATGTGAATGCAATATCAGGCCCCAATATACAGTGGAGTAGCTGACATATGTTATCGGGGATGACCCAAATCTTTCCATTTGAGAGAAAATCCCTTTCTTAAGTTTTTCCTATTTTTTACGCTGGGAAAATTTCTCTCGGTGAAACACGTTGTAGCAGAAATAAGGTTTTCACATTTCAAGTAAATATCAATTAACTGGTCACTAACGTATAGGTTTTAATTCCTTTTTTGTCCATTTGCCGCACCAGAAATGTATCCCGTGCACGAAAATTCGGAATAATTAAAAATTTCTAGGTTTTTAAATCCCTGAATTTTTTATTTGATTTGACTGGCAGTAGAATTTCAAAGCTTGATAGAGCCACAGGCGATTTTTGTAGAAATACTAATAGATAAAATTCATATTCTTTAGAATAAGGAAACTGAATATTTCATACTCTTTAAATAAACAAAATCTATTAAAACTTGTAGTTTTAATGGACAAGTTTTGTATGAAAAAAATCATTTATAAAAAATATATAATTTTTAATTTATATAATTATTAAAAAATATATAATTTTTAATTTATATAATTATTAAAAAATATAATTTTATATTAAACTGAACGTTTCATATTTCAAATATATAAAATCTATCAAAGAAGCAAGTTTTAAGCAGCTAGTTTTGTATGAAATAAATTATTTATATGTAGAAATATGGTATACAGAAAAAAAAGACAGTAATTTTAATTTTTTGTGTGGGGGAGAGAGAGAGGATTTGGAATCCATTGATCGTGCACTGACTACTACACTGCCAATTTCACAAATATTGATTTGCTACTTGTGCTCTTTTTTGTTTGTTTATTTGATATGATGTATCAAAATGTACTGCATGTAAATGCTTATTGTATTCCAATAGGATATTATGCTACTCTTATCAGCAAAAGCGGTCGTCTCATCAGCCCTGATTACAATTTTACCCTATCCGAATACTGCCTCAACTTCTGGTACTTCCTCGAAGGAGATCGCAATACGCAACTTAAAATACAGAAATCTATGCTTGCATCTGACAGTGTACCAGTCGTTAGCATACCAACAACAGTTTGGACAGATATCGCAGAACCCGATGTTAAAGGACAGTGGATGCATGCCAGAGCTAGTATAACAGGACTCAGTCTTGGAGATTATAATGTAAGTAATGCATTTAATCTTATTGGATGAGAACGCGAAATTTTTGGTCGGCAGGCACGGAAATATGCAATTGCTTTCGGATCTCGAAGCATCATTTCACTTACTCTCGCTCAAGAGGTCTCAGAACTATTAAAATTGGGAAAATTAAAAAAAAAAAAAAACCACCATTTTCAACATTTAATATCATACAATGTATTTGATTTTAAGACACAATTTTTATTGGGATGAAAGATATAAGAATGTTCCTTCATTTCATGTATTTGAAAAATTTGAAGGTGCTGAATTAGCATTACAGGGGGCTCCAAACTGTCACACATTTGACGATCAGAAAATTTGCATAACAGATTTCGCGTAGGATTTCAAAATAAATTTTGCAACTAGAATGAAAATTTTGGTGCTTACTTATACTCCAGATTGTAATAATTACCCTGAACTTAAATAAATTTGTATTTAAAGCATTTTTATATTTTTAATACAAAGTTGTCTTTAGCTAATGCAAAATGTAGAAAATTTCAACAGTATAATCACCTAAAAAAATAATTTTTTGAGGAATAGAAAGGAAAGTTTAGGTTTAGTTCATACAGACTAACATGAAACATATGTTTTGAAAATTTCATGAACAAATATTCAGAAGTTTTTGAGATATCCTGCGCGTTAAGCCCAAAAACGTCATTTGGAGAAAAATGGCTTCAAACTTTCGGAAACGCCGCTTCAGCTGTTGAGCGCGTATAATTTTAAAAGCCATAACTTCGGTTCTAATGGGAATTTCAAGGAAACAAATATATTAAAATGTTCAGAAAAGACAGGGGTTTAACATATAAAAAAATAAAACTTCGAAAATTTTAAAGCTTTAAGAGTCCTGAGACTCTTTAAAACTGACAAACATCACTCTATATATATTCATCTTTTATGGTTCTCCTGAGAAAGAACCTTGCCAAACGCATCCCTTGATCCCGTACTTACTCCGTGATTACCTAAACTTATTCTATCTTTAAATATATTTCAACAAAAATGTTTCTTATTTTATAATGAAATGTTATTTTAAATTCGTTGAGAAAGCTCACATACTTACGGTATAACGATCGCTGCATTACCGAATTCTAAATTTTTTAGATTCCTGCACAGCAAAATAGCGGAATCCACTACACCTTTTTTTTCATGTGTTCGAAGTGCACATACGTACAATATAGTCACCACGCAATTACCAAATTGCATGTTTTTTGCATATTCCTACAAAGCGAGGTAGAAAATTCTGTAATTTTTGTTCATTTGTCAGAACGAAAACATTCCCCAGGTAGGGTAACGTCTCAAATGTTTTCAGCACCTGCGTTTTAAAATTACTGAAAAGGATGAAGAGGCTAGAAGGAGATTAGTGGATGGTTCGAAAAAAAACTCTTTTCCATACCCGACGATGAACTGAGATTATTTTGACCAGAGGATAAATTGAGACGGGATGAACCTAATATTTTTCAGCATGTTACATTTATTGAAAACGACTTAGAATGTATCAAACAGTCTTGTTCCCGAAACTCTGATTTATAGCGTTATAAAAAAAAAACTTATTAAAGATTCGTTGTACATTTCAGAGTATAATATACAGGATGTTGCCGATTTCGACCGACAAATTCAGAGAGTTGATAGCAGATATCAAGAGGATGAAAAGTTGACATAGAACATGGAGTCGCAAACCACGTTTCGCGGGAGAGAATCGCAATGAAGGATGTGCCGTCGAGTGGAACAAAAAGGCCCAATAATACGTAGAAAAATATTCATTTGACGTAAAGCAGGATTACAATGCATTACAGTTCAACATCAGAAAGGAGACAAAGAGACATTTTTATAAGAATTGTTCGAAGCTGCGGCCGCGAAGCTCGTTGTCAACGGGGAAACGGCAAACCGTTACAATACGCGGTTTTCTGTTTCAGGTGTGCGCGCACTGCGTTCTTGCCCTGCATTACGCCTCGTTATTTGGAAGGATCGCGTCTTCCACAGCCGTCGATCGATATTCGTGAAGGTGGTATGGTGCGGACAACGCATGCTTGGATATTGCTCTTGGTACATCCTCTGTCCTAGGCGTCCATTGCCACCTGCTTAGCCGTAAATCATATGCATATCCGCATATTCCTCGTTCGTGTAAACTGATATGTTGTTTCCGAATGAAGTTCAACGTCCACGAATTCTGAAATGCCCAATAAGGAAGACTTGCTCGCTTCTTTTATTTTCCTCATACGCATGGGAAATTTACATACGAGAATGTTTCTTCTTTCCGACCTCAGTGCTCCTAATCCTCGCATTTGTTTGGCAGGCTCTTAGTCAGGCTCACTGTTCTCTCAACCTCTGTTATATGGTTTACGACTCCAAGTTCTATGGTAATTTTTTACACTCTTGATGCCTTCTATCACTTCTCTGAATTTGTCGGTTGAATTCGGCAACACCCTGCATATATATATATATATATATTTCTAAAATACCTAAAGACACTAGAAATCATTCGTTTGAAAAAGTAAAACTTTTTTAAAGTCATAAATGAAGTACGTTTGAAGCACACTCCCCCCTCGCCACCTCCCCCGGCTCCAAATCGCTTTTGCAACGACCCTATATCAGTCACTAAAATACTACCGGCGATAACAATCTAGCAATGGATCATGTGTACATGTTCGTTTTTATTTATTGATTGATCGTGATATTGCTCCAAATCTTGAAATTGGATGCAACCTTCTAGTAATTCATAAGCACAAAATGGAACTGTATATGTCACAGCGGGAGATATTGATATTTTGTTTATTTTCTGACATAATCTAACTCATTTTAAATATTTTAATAGATCGTGATCCTGGGTCAAAAAGACAACGAAAGCACAATTGTAGCCGTAGATGATGTGGCGATCGAAGATGGTGCGTGTGCACCTTATGGCAGTTGCACATTTGAGAGAGATTTTTGTACCTGGCGGAACCTTCCAAGACCTTACAGCTCAGGACTTCAGTGGGTACGAAATTCAGGCAGCACAGTCAGCTTTTATACAGGACCTTCCGTTGATGTCACTACTAATTCTTCTGAAGGTAAGTTATTTTGATACAGTAATCCTTGAAATAATTTTACGTTGTCGTGTGCAGGAACTGGAGGTTTTTACTCGTGCATCATGCATAACATTTGTTGTGTCCTAATTAAAGATCTTTTTCTTGCTAAATATTTTTTAATCCCACTTCTTCTTTAAAACATTGTGCAGACTCATTTTAGTACTTTATTGATTTTCTTAAATTTTGTACATTCATGTACAAAATTTATCAGTTAGCATAATGTTCACAACCTATGTAAACCTAAAGAGTTACGTGTCAGTTTCTTTTATTTTTTTCGGTTGATAAAAGTACAGATATCAAAATAATAATTATTTTATTTTTACCGAATTATAAGTATGAATATAAAACAAACCTACTTTCTAAAGGCAATAGGGTCCGTTTTTTCAGCCCTACACTGTAAAAAAGAATACTGCCAGTTTTCCAGTAGGAATCGGAAAAATAGTTGCCCTTATCGTACCGGAATAATTTCCAACCCAGATCGGAATAAAATCCGTAAAATACCGTTTTACTGACTATTTCCTTATTTTTACGGATTTTATTCCGATCTAGGTCGGAAATTATTCCGGTACGGTAAGGGCAACTATTTTTTTTTTTTTTTTTTTTTTTTTTTTTTTTTTTTTTTTTTTTTTTTTTTTTTTTACAGTGTAGCATTTTCAAATACTGAAATGATTTTCCTAGCATTTAAGTGTTTTAAAGTCTTTATCTTATCATCACTATAACATACAAACAATTTTTATAGTACAGCGTTTTTTTTGTTCATTCGAAATATAAAGTATGATTTTGGAATAGCAAAATAATCTATAGGTCATTCTAGATTTAGAAATACATTCACTCCAATTTATGAAATTTAAGTCATTAGTTACATTTTGTTACTTAAGGTACTATTAATAATAATTAAAATACACAATTCATTGTGGTAAATTTTCCCTGAAAAATTCCTTCATACTTGCTATGAAAAATTATTTTTAGAATCAACCCTCTCATGAAAATAAATGGCAATATATCACTACAGTAAAGCAGCTTTCGATAATTACTGATATAAATTCCCTTATTTTAATGAATAATTGTAAATTCTATGTATTGCTCTTCATTTTTACGCTTTTTTATGTAACTTCGTTTGCTGCTTGTCTGTCTGAATTAAATCTTGATATCGATTTTTGACCGTGTTCCGTCGAACTGATTTTCTTCATACTTTGCGCACAAGATCATTGCTAATGACAGTGTAATATTCAAGAAGTTTCGAGCCGTATCATATCAGAGTCAGGGGTAAAACATCCTTTTACTTTTTTGATTGAAATCACATACCTAACCAATCAATTTTTCTGAAATTTTGCAACAGAAGTTCATTGCCTATGACAATGCAATATTCATATATTTTCTGGGCCGTACTTCATAAGTGGCACTGTCCGGGAACAAAGGCAATCTTTTGGGGGGTTTATTGAAATCAGATATCTAACAAATTGATTTTGTAGAAATTATACAAGAACAGATTGAACTGATGAAGTTGCGCAAAACTGGACTTTGAATTGAATTTGTTCAAATTTTGCTCGCAAATTCATTGTCAATGACAATGCAATATTAAGGTAATTTTAGTGATATAACTCATCAGGAGCAGTCGTTTTTTTTTTCTTTTTGGGAGGGGGGGATGTGGGCAAAAATATTGAAATTTGACTGAAATTACACACACTATATGGTCAAAAGTCACCGGACACTTTCGATTTTAGGCGTTGCGTTAAATATCTCGAGAAATACTTGACGCATTCTTCTAGAACTTCAGGAATATAAAGGATATATTTGACCTCATAATTTTCAGCGAAAGTTTGATCACTAGAGCAATAGGGCGCTAACAACAAATTCAATAACAAAATATAATATTTTCGTTCACTCTTCCGGACTCCCACTGGTCCGTTTATTAAAAACCAGCATTTTTTAAGAAAAAAATTCGTGGTAGTTTTTTCAACAATTACAAAAAAAGCCTTCTTTCAGGTAAGTTTCTGCGAAATTTATAAAGAAGATTTTTCTTTGAAAAAAAGTGGTGTTCATAAAACGGACCGCGTGAGACCCTCTAAAATAAAGTGCCCGTAATGATCTAGTACTTGACTATATGGATCTTGTGTAAAATTTGGGTACTTGTTAGTTATCCCGTCGACCAAATTACTGCCGCCAAATTGTAAGATTAACGGCCAATAATGGTTGATCGTAAATGTCACATTCACTTGACAACACGTGTTTACGTCATCAAGAGATTTTTATTTCGCCGTTTTATTTGTATTTTTATTAATGTTATACTAATTTATTTGTTTTTCCGTTATTTAAAATAAAAATTATGTCAATTTGTATAATTTGGCGAGTGGTTTGGCGATTTATATAGTTTGGCGAAATTGGTCGACGGGATAACTAACAAGTATTAAAATTTGTATAGCAAGCATGTATATTCATAGATTAAAAAAATTCCGCATGTTCTTTATTTATAGCAAACAAATTTAACACCACATTCCGGAAACTTGACAAAGTACAGTAGGAACAACATAGTGCAATTATAATATAAATATATTGAATGTTTGATGAAATATGAACATTTGTATGAAATAATTTTTAGTTGCTCATGCGTTCAAGCTAACAATACCTTTTTTGCGCAATTTAGCAGTCAACTGTACGGGGTAACTCATATAGTCAGTCGAATATTGTAAAAATTCAGTAAAATATCGACGATAGAGTGAGCTGCATTTCAGTTGTTTTCCAAGCGTAACTGGATGACAAAGGATTCTCCACAAGTTATCACTTTAAATTTAAATTTTATTTTTTAAAGTTTTTATTATTGTTTTAGTTCTTGGAAAACCAACTGAACGAACCCATTTCAACAAGAAAAGAATTATCAATATCGGAACATCCGTTATTAAGCTAGTTTTCTACGATCTGCTTGTGTGACATTCTTAAAATACTATTTTGGTTTGTTAACCCTTTCCGGCGCGGAGTAATTCTGTTTGTAAAATAATGAAATGATGCACTAACACCAGAATTTATAAACGAATTTATTAGAAAATAAAGACTTAGTAATTTCCCCGCACTTTATAAAAGGGAAAATTTTAATTAAAATACTATTTTGGTTTGTTAACCCTTTCCGGCTCAGAGTAATTCTGTTTGTAAAATGATTAAATGATGCACTATCACCAGAATTTACTAACGAATTTACTAGAAAATAAAAACTTACTAATTTTCCAAAACTTTATAAAAGGAAAATTTTAATTAAATATCCTTAGTGCCAGTAATCTTAAAATTAGATGTCCTTTTTTGTAGACATCACCCGCTTAAGGATTAAAGGATGTTAAAAATGAACTTTTTGTATAGTTTCGTGTTGTAAAATGTGGTTTACATAAAAAAAGAAGAAAACATGTAGAAAGTAACTTTGCCTCAATTACTCGAATATAAATTAAAATTCATGTTATTGTGGTGTTAAATCCTTTTTATCCTTTATACAGGTTGGTACATCTACATGGATGGACGGTATGGCGTCGCTGGACAAACGGCAGTATTAGAAAGTGAAAATCTCCATTATGCTCCAAATGCATGCTTCAAGTTCTGGTATCACATGTACGGATGGAGTAAGTAATAAAATTTATCGGTTGTTTCATTCTATTTTACAGTTGGAGATTATTAGCCTATGACTAATGTAAGACTTTTTAAACATTTGGTTTCCCAATACGACATTAATTCTGCAGGCAAGTAATATTCGTCGACGTAAAAGAATCAAATTGAAGAATGCAAAACATGTGCAACTTTTAAATATAAATAACTAGCAAAACCCACGCCTGTGCTTGCGTAATGATTGTAATATGCCAAGTAATAGAAAAAATTATACTACTAAGGATAATTATAAAATTATTAATTTAGCCACAGTTTGACTAAACATCATTATTACACAGCCTTAGACGAAAATGAGACTTAAACTAATGATAAAAACTGAAACTAATCCTAAATAAATGATGATTTAGAATTTATTTTGAAGATTTTACTCTCATTACGGATTTTATTTGAAGTTTTGAATTTTTTTAGAAATCGTCCTTAGCAAGCAATTACATCTTAAAAGTAACCATCATACGATATTCCTAGCTTCTTGTCTAACGGTCTACCGCCACCCTGATAGTGACACCGACATAAAATATAGCCTATGATCGAGCAGGGACTGTGACCTCAATTTGTCAACATTACTTTTGAAATCGTTTGGTATTTCCTGAGATTCCGTAGAAATCGTAATTTAGAAAGTTTTTGGAATGCTTTTGCTCATTTTAACTTTTTAAATTTCGAATCTTTTAAAAACTGTTCTTAAAGAGCATTTACATCTTAAGTTACTACCATGCCAATTTTACAGTTTTTATCTTTAATAATTCAATAGAAATCGTAATTTAGGATATTTTTAGAATACATATTTCTTATTTTACCCTTTTACATTTCGAATTTTTTTCAACTACATTTTTTTCAACTTCATTTTATGAGTAACTACCAGGCCAAATTTCAAGTTTCTTGCCTCTCAATATAAAAAACATCGCCATTTTAGAAAGTTTTTTGCTCTTGCAACCTCCTGGTAGTAGTGGCACTGACATAAAATATAGCCTATGTTGGAGCAGGGGTGTCACCATCAATTTGCGAAGATTAGTTTTGGAATCGGTTTGGTATTTTCTGAGATTCCATAGAAAACGTAATTAAAAATTTTTTGGAATGCTTTTGCTCATTTTATTTTTTAATTTCGAATCTTTTAAAAAGTCTTCTTAAAGATCATTTGCATCTTATAAGTACCTACCATGCCAAATTTTAAGTTTCTATCTTTAACAATTCAATAGAGATCGTAATTTAGAACATTTTTAGAACACTTTTGCCTTATTTCATCCTTTTAAATTTCGAATATTTTTCAACTGTTCTTAGAGAGCACTTACATTTAGTTACTACTATGCCAAATTTCAAACTTCTAGACCTTACAGTATCAAAAAAATCGCATTTTTAGACTTTTTTGCTCCTGGAGCACCCTGGTGGTAGTAGCCCTGATAAAATATACTCTATGTTGGAACAGGGACTGTTACCAACAATTTGCCACCATTACTTTTTAAATCGGTTCTGTATTTCCTGAGATTACCCCTACAAGCAAACAAACTTTACTTCTTTATAATATTAATATAGATAGATTATTTCACTTGCTAAAATAGTAATGATTATACGAAGTCCTCAAAACACATCTACTGTCGTATGATGTGATATGTAGAAACCAGAATGTGATAAGAATATGATGCAGTCTTTTAAAATTATTTATTAGGACAAAACACAATATAAAAAATCCCTTCCGGCCCGGCCTACAGGCAGAGGTAGATTTCACAGTCAAATATACTAATTTCACAAACAAAAACTAAATCATAATTAGAGATAAATCCACTTTAACAATTTTATCTAGACGCATTTGATGAGTTTTTATTTCATTTTTATATAATAGCTGGTTTTATCAGAATCATGTTAGGGCGGTATTCAAAAAAATACTTTTCCATGCTCTACAACTCGAAATTTTCTGACATAATTCCAGATTCATTTTTAATAAAAAAATATATATATATATATATATATATGAAACTTGCTGACGTGATTTTTGAAGAGATTTATAAGTGACCTGTGTTTTTATTTTTTTTTTTCAATTAATTAAAACTTGATATATAAAATTATTTTCTCAGAAGGACAGTATTTTCGTTTCTAACACTATCGCTTCGGGAAATTCCGTTCGAAATGCCCGCTTTGACATCATTTTTTGAAATATATTCTGCCTCTATCAAAAAATCGATCATTACGGTACATTATATAGTTTCTGAATAAGCGAATCTACCAAGTAAATGCGCTTGAAAGCAAAAATGAATTTAAAAATGAGTCAGAAAATAAGCAGTTTGGATTTGAGTGCATCCTTAATACAATGATTTTTCCAACACAATCCGCTTCGGTAAATTCGGTTCAAAATGCCCTTTTTAACAGCATTTTTAAAAATATATTCTGCCTCTATCAAAACATCGACCATTACGGTACATTATATAGTTTCTGAGTAAGAAAATGTACCAATTGGAAACCTTTGAGAGCAAAAATGTATTGTAAAATGAGTCAGAAAATAAGCAGTTTGGATTTGAATACACCCTTACTAAGATGATTTTTTTCTTCAACCGCTATGTATTTTTAATTTGTTTTTGCTGTAAGAATTGGTCCCATCCAAAACTTGTCTATATAGATGTTGTAGACAATATTAAGAAGATATATGATAAATTCATGGGGATTTTATATCTTTTGAATTGACGGAGTTATGGATTTTTTTTTCTTCAAACCCCCTTTTTGTTTTCGTTTTTAATTTTTTTTTTTTTTTTTTTTTTTTTTGCTGTACGAATTGGTCCTATCAAAAACTTGTGAATATAAAAGTTGTAGATAATGTTAAGGAGATTTAAAATAAAATTAATTGGATTTGATATCTTGAAAACTGACGAAGTTATGGATTTTTTTTCTTCTTCAAACCCCCTTTTTGATTTTGTTTTTATTTATTTTTTATTTATTTATTTTTTTTTTTGCGGTACGAATTGGTCCTATCAAAAACTTGTGAATATAAAAATTGTAGATAATGTTAAGAAAATTTATAATAAAATTAATTGGATTTGATATCTTGAGAATTGACGAAGTTATGAATTTTTTTCTCCCAAAAACCCTATTTTTTTGCGCCCCTTGAGCCCATTTTTAACTTTATCAAAAATCTGTGACACATAAATTTTTGGCCCTGTTTTTAGAAGTAATAAAAACTTTAAACTGATTTGATATGTACAAAAATTAAGAAGTTATGGGGGGTTTTCTGTTTTCACAAAACCCCTCCCTATTTCCATCCCCTTGGTCCGATTTTGCCCATTAACGAACTTGACCGAGATTTTATGCCCATTGATTTTATGTGTCAGTTTGGAAGAGATTGGTGCAGAATTACGAAAGTTATCGTGTCCAGAAGAAAGTGATATATATATATATATATATATAGATAGATAGATAGATAGATAGATAGATAGATAGATAGATATATAAAGTTTTTTACTGAGGGTGGTTTTGGGCTTTAGGGGTCATGATCGGTGTAGATCTGCAAAAATTTTTCAGAAATTCCAACATAGGAATGATCCCAATAGGTAGTATTTCATACGAAATCTACCTAAAAATATAAATATAATTAACAAAGGTAAAAGTAATATTGATAACAGAAATTTTGAAATGGCCTCAAGCTAACCAAGAGTGATAAAACCGATTACACATGCAACGAAAATCATATAAAACTGGCATGACATTTCGCCGAAACAGTGGTAAAATATTCCAATTTTTAAAGAGAAACTCCATTTTCTATG
Source organism: Maratus speciosus (assembly GCA_963932465.1). Taxonomy (NCBI): domain Eukaryota; kingdom Metazoa; phylum Arthropoda; class Arachnida; order Araneae; family Salticidae; genus Maratus; species Maratus speciosus. The sequence continues at coordinate 413,874,633 of OZ010792.1, read as the reverse complement.
CTAAGAATGACATTTTTTCACTGCCGTAAATTTTGCTTAAATACTTTGATTATATTTCTACGAGCAAGTTTTGTTATAAATAAAATTCTTTGAAATTATGATGCTACCTAAAATTCTTTGATTCTACAAAACGAGAGTTTTATAAGTTTGTTTTCCTAATTCTGAATATCTCATTTTCTGCGCTTTATATAAAATGTTAAACTTAAGTTACCATTTGATGTTCCAGGTTGCTCAAACATAATATAATTGATTCCCTAATGACTCTGCTCTGATATCTCGTTAAACTCAGTTTATATTCTGAGAAACCAGAACCAAATTCATTACCAGAATATATGGATAGTGTATCAATACAAACAGCACTTGTTTATCTTAATTTAAACGCATTCTAATCAAGACACAGCTAGTTTCTATTCAAATTATTTAGGGGGTCAAACTATGCACTAGTTCAACTACATATTGTAATTCCATCTTAGGATAACTTACTACTTCTACATAACTTTGCTGCCAGCCTGTAAATCTCACTTTTTAATCTCGATAACAAAATAAGCCAGAGTTCAGGCATTTTCAAACTTCTATATAATTCCAATATATACAGTATGCCCACTAAAGTCCCTTGCCACCCTCTTAACTTCGGAACGGCTGCTGCTACATTCATAAAAGTGGTGTCCAGGTATAGTAAAGTAGCCATGCGCTGCTGTATGAAACCGCCTACAGCTTTACCTGGTGGAAAACTGCGGAGCTAGCATTCTTATCTCGAAAACGGAAAGATATAAAGAAAAAAAGTGATTTACAAAGTTGTAGAGCATCGTCGATTTAGTACGAAAGGACACCTTGTAGAGATTAATGCGAAGAATAAAGCTGTTAAAACCCGCATTTGTTTTTTCGTGATTTTCTACACTGTGACATGACAAAACGATCTTAGAAAGAAAAAAAAACAACTAGTTATAACAATGCACCTTTATTTGAAGTATTCAAACTTCTCACCGTCAGCTGCAATGCACATTTGAATGCACATTTGTCCGAAAGATAACCATTTCTCCTTCCGTTCAAGTTTCGTGACGTCCACGGTGTTGGAAATCACGAAGAAACAAATGCGCGTTTTAACCGTTATTCATCTCATTAATGTTTACAAGGTATCTTTTCGTACTAAATCGATGATGCTCTGCAACTTTGTAAGTCACTTTTTTCCCATATTTCTTTCCGTTTTCGCGATAGGAATGCTAACTCCGCAGTTTTCCTCCAGGTGGCGCCGTAGGCGGTTTCATCCAGTTGCGCATGACTACTTTACTATATCTAGACGCCACTTTTATGTATATAGCAGGAGCCGTACCGAAGTTAAGAGGGTGGCAAGGGACTTTAGTGGGCCTATTGTATACTATACATATACACCTTGGTCAATTATGAGTCTTATCAGCTGCATAATTCCTTCCATTTTTCATGTACACACATCCGTCAAAAGTTTAAGTACTGATAGAAAAGGTTATTCACTCCGAATTTTATGTTAGCGGAAATGAATTCATTCATACACGCTGGATTTTGTATTTTGTGAATTATCACCTTTACAAACCGATTGATGAAGGAAATTAAATCATCTCGAGTAACATTTACGAATGATAAAGCTGTTGACAGACTTATTTTTAAAACTTCATACCGCTTGCAAATCTTAAGGAAAAGTATTTTTTTTTCGTGTGTGTAAAACACGATATATATATATATATATATATATACGTATATATTAGGTTGGGCCGAAATAAGCTAAAAGAAATTTTTTTCGAAATTGATTTTGGCATAGTACGCAAAACTTGTGTAATGGGATAGTTAGAACTGAAATTTATTTTTTTCAATATTGCTCAATATTTAGCCGCGCCCCTCTGACCTTGAAAAACAGAAAAAAAGGAGAAAATCTTTTTTTGTGAAAAAATATATTTTAAAAAATATTCCAAAATTTTTACCGGCATACAATGAAAACGTTACACAGTGGGTCAGTTATAACTCACAAAAAATTATATCATTTTCTCTCAATATTTACCCGCGCCTCTTTGACACCAAAAATTGGAGAAAAATAAAAAATTATCGGATTTTCTAAAAAACTGTACTAAGAAAATTACTTTTCGAAATTAGTACTGACATTAATTGATTAATTAAATAGTACTATAAATAATAATAATTCTATAATTATGAAGTAATTTAACTTTTTATTCTTTTTCTTTTTACGAAATTAATACTAGCATTCTTTTTAATCACACGCAGACAGAATACAGATTAGAACAAAAATCTACAAATTTGAAACGTATTTAATAATACCTCATGCAAATTGAATATTAGGTGTTAGAACAATATTGCCACTTGTTGTCGAATTTTGGAAGCTCTTTCCTTCCTTGAAGCATGGCACGAATATATCCATCTCTTGCCGTCTCACCACAAACTATCATTGCAACTTCAGATATTAGTTTAACACATCGTTCAACAGATTGTGTGCGACATGGAAATTCCTCAAATGTTAGTACTGGACACTGTTTTTCTTTGCACATTTCTTTCACGTCTCTGTTCTTTATGTGCATTGTAAGAGGTGGCTCTGTTACAACAGTGTTTGGCCAATCAATTAAATCAATATAATCAGCTGCTTAAAAATTGAGTTTGGGAAGCTTGAAAAAACGAAATCCACCCAAGTTCTTCGTCTTCCTATCTCGGGCGCTAAGAATACGCCTAACTGCTAATTCCCGGATGTGATTTCTAGAATCATGTAACATTGCTAATAATAGGTATTCAGGATGCGAAAAATATGCATTGTTTGAGAATACTTCGTAAATAAGTTGCTTAAGATTATCTGGAAGCTACCTTGCAAGGGAAATCATCTTTCAGAAATGTTGGGCACCATACAAGCAATTCGATTTCCTTTTTATCTCAAACCACATTGGAGCATACATACTTCATTACATACTTCACGAGTGTTATAAGATTTTGTGACGATCTTGGAGTGCTAATGTATAACCGTACAAACGGTTTGCAGTAGTCAACCATCGTGCATGACTAAGTTTACCTGGATTATTGTCGCTCACGTTAGAAGGGCAAGTACCATCTTTTACCATCTTGTGAATTTAATCAAATTTGGCAAGACAGATGCGATGCAAATATTGTTGGTCAGTACTTAGCTTTTGGATATCTTTCAGATCCATAGTCTGAAGAGTACAGTGAATTTGATCAAATTTGACCACTGGATTTTTTTCGCAATCTTTTAGAAGCAATCCTATAGATACGGAATCTTAATACAGTCCTTTTGTGCAACCGTCCATTTCCAGAAGAAATGGACGGTGGAAACTTATTAGTATGTAACATACATATATTCCATTGTAATGGTCTTCTAATGTATGTCTCAAGGAAACGTATTAGTCCGCTTTCCATACCGTATTTACATTTGTTCCGTCACATCCGATAACCGATAGGTTCTGCAAACTCAAATTATACGTTTTTTTTAAATGTGATAATAATTTGGTCTATGTCTTTTGCACTTTCAGCAGCAATTAACGATATATGACCATTATACTTGCTACCTGGTTCCTCTATTAATGCTACACGTGCTTCTGATGTTAATTTTCGATGACCAGATATTTATTGAAAGGTATCATCTTTGCGTCCATCAAAATGCAAACCCTCAAGAGGTGTCACTTTAAATGCCCTTAAATCATTCCCCCTTAGTTCTTTCCTTTATTTCTAGTTCCCTTCTCACTTTTTTTTATCAACGGTATAAGTTTGTTTCTCAGGTGAAACTAAATCGAAATCAGCCAGTTCTGCTGTAGTAATTTTGGCCACTGCTCTAATTGAGGTACGATATTATTAAATGCACTTCAAATTTATAGGTTTTGTTATGATCTGTATTCTGTCTGTGTGCAATTCAATAAAAATATGCTTAATTAAAATTAATATGAAAAATATTACTGTCAATACCAATTTCGAAAAACAATTTTCATAGTACAGTTTTTTAGAAAATCCAATATGTTTTCATTTTTCTCCAATTTTTGATGTCAGAGGGGCTCGGTTAAATACTGATAGAAATTGTTAAAAAATTTTCTAGGTTCTAACTGACCCATTATGTAACATTTTCACTGTATGCTAATAAAAATTTTGGAAATTTTTTCAAAATACATTTAAAAAAAAAAAAAAAAAAAGACTTTTCTCTTTTTTTTCTGTTTTTCAAAGTTAGATGGGCGCGGTTAAAAATTGAGCAATATTGATGAAACTTTTTGTGAGTTCTAACTGACCCATTACACAACTTTTGCGTACCATACCAAAATCAATTTCTAAAAAAAGTTTTTTCGGCCCACCCTAATATATATATATATATATATATATATAACTAGTAAATCTGCAGATCAAGAGCCTCAACGTCATCTCTGCAACTTATTGTTTTTAGCAAATTTTGCTTAATATTAATCTTTCTACAAAAACAAAATTTAAACTTTTAAATTACACAAACATTTATAGAAGGAGAAAAAAATATTTCGATGGTTTCAGACATTAGAAGCGTTAAATTAAACACGTTAATATGTAATGATATTCTGAAATTCTCACGAGCTACTTATTCTAGTAATTTTTATATAATAAAGGAAATTTCTTCAGGGGGATGCCCCCCCCCCCCCCTGAACCCCCCGTTGTGTAATTTATTTTGCATTTGTAATTTTCTATTGATTGAGTTAATGATTATCCTATATCTTAGATTCATTTTTACACTGCGATTTATAAGGATAAGCAACAATTTGGTCAAGCATTTTACGTTATCCTAATATCCATACAGAAGTACTTACTTGCCTGCTAACCACAAACATCTGTATCTAATGGATAAAGAACTTTTGGAAATGTAAACTGAGACATCTAATTTAGAAATCTAATAATAATTTTGATTACCATTCTGCAATATTTATATCTAAGATCTAATCTAAATATCTAAAAATGTACTCGATAGCATTAACTTACTAAAATCCCCCTAAAGTAGGGGGAGTTCTAAACCTAACGGTTAATAATTCATCATCGTGTCCACTTCCAATTGACTAAATAGATAAACGTGATATGGCGCCGTTAAGTATTTTTTGTGATAGCCTTTTAATAGTATCCACATTTAATTTAAAATCGTGATGTTACAAACACCGTTGAAATTTGATGCACACCTGTGTTCAGGTCAAATTACGAAAGGTTAACTAACCTTTTATTTCCCTTAGCCGGGCATTTTGTTTCATTTTTCGTAATAGGGATTATTTTAATAATTTATTTTACACTCTACAAGCTGTTACACGGGACGTTGTTCACGTAGCATTAAAATAGAGATAAATGCATTAAATAAAACATTTCACTCACCACCAGACATGGCAAGTCTCAGGCTTTTTGCACAACACTATTACCTTACAGAAAATGTTGTTCTTTTAAATCGCGCAAATGTTTCAATTAAATAAAGTAACATTTTTTGTATTAAAATACTGGTATCCAGAACGCCGGAGGCTTGGCAGCCCTGCTCCTCTTAATAGAAACATATATAGTTAACCAACACTTTATCACATTTTATAGGAAACAATACGGAATTTCTTATTTGTATGGCCTTACATATACCTCAGTCATAAAAATGTAAAATTTTGTGCCAATTAATATACGCAATTGCGAAAATGAAATCGCAACCAATGAGAAAAGGAAGGCCAAGTAAAATCGTGTAAATCGAGGAATCTTTCTTCGTAGTGTGGGAAAATACCACTACAAAAATTAATTTAGGTGGTATTTGGTGTGAAATGTCTATATGTATTCATTCCTGTCCTATTTATCTTTTTTATTATTTGTAATTTGCTGCATTTTCCCTTTGCACGTGAAAATCTTACAAATTAAAATGAACTCTTTGGGAGAAATTGTTATTCCCTTTTTTTTTTTTTTGGCAACAATAAAGTTTATAAAGTTTAATAGAATAATGTCAGTTTATTCTGTATGAAAATAACGAACTTTTTCCTTTATAATCAAAATAGTTGAATACATAAATAAAGATATTATTCTATATAATATATAAATACTATTTTCATTTCTGCGTTTAAATCAATCTATATGCAAATATCTATACAAAGGCATTCATTAATTCATTCCTTTTAACTTTGATTTGACTTTAAAAACCATACATACTTTCACATTTATGATATTTTTAGATGCGATATAGTTGCTACGCAACGGTTAAAAGAAAAAAAATGAAATATAAGTAAATTCATAAAATAAAATGTTTTATATTATTCGAACACATGTATAAAATTCCATCATAAGTTATACACCTAATTTAAAAGCTCTGACAAATGTTTTGACAAAATTGCAAACTAATAGGAATAATTTACTACTCTTATTTAAAAATTTCAGCATCAAAAATTTACCATTTAAATCCATTTTTTATATGAGCCATTTCTTTCAACAATGAAAATTTGAAAATCGTCTGACTTGCCATTGAAAAGCATTACAGAAAAAAATAAAATGTTCTATATTTCCCGAACGAATGAACCAAATTTAACCAAAAACCATACAGCTAAGTCCGAGTACCTCATCAACATGCCACATTAATTTCAAGCCGATCGGATGCTTTTTGCGGCAGTTATCGCGGAACAGACGGACAGACAGACAGACAGACAGACAGACAAACGGAAATCAAAACTTTTCGTGTCTCCACAGTAAGCCTTCACTGACGTTTCGGCAATTAATACATGTTCAATTTTACATTTAATTTATATGTTTGTAAGTGTATATATTTATGTACTTTTCTACTTATAGGTATGGGTTCGTTAGACGTTACATATGTAAATCATACTGATAATAAAATATACAAAGTTATGACCATCAAAGGCAGCCAAGGAAACAATTGGTATCCGGTGAAAAGACTAGTCAAAGATTTACCACAAACTTACAAGGTGATACCTATTTCCTTTTATTACTTTACCAGTAGACCCATGTGAAGCTTTCGCACTGCGATCTTTGAGTCTATTTTCTGATACATTTTTTAGCCCCCGATATGCTATTTCTTTCCGCCAGCAATTAAAGAGTCGTCTCTAAAAAATAACGTTCCGTTGTATAAGCCAGGCGTAAAACAAAGCAGATATGCCATTGTACGGTTAAATACTCTACTGCAATTTTTTAAACTTCTAAGCATCGCACATTTTCTATTTCTATACGTCGTATTGGGATTGAAAACTGCATCTCAATTTATTTTTGAGATAGTAACGTTTTTGTAGTTTTTATCGCTATTTGTTTAATGTTGGCAACTGAAGTACTCTATTTTTATAGAAAGGAAAAATAGTTGGAAAATAGTAATTATATCTTTTTGTTGCCATTTTCCCATAACAACTGAAAAAAAAATGTAATAAAAATACGTGCTATTGTGAAAAAATATAAATGAATGTTTTATGATAAAATATGGCGCTATTATAAACTATATTAAATTTTAAGCATCTATATTAATATTACAAACAAATAAAGGCATATGAATCATTAGATAACCAATTTTTTTGTCGAGTTTCTTAATGACGACGTCTCTTTTTTTTTTTTTTTTTTTTTTTTTTTTTTTGGATTTGTGTATTATTCAGCGATAGTGACGTCCTATGCATACTTTACGACGTTATTTAAGACTGGATCGTAAATGTGGAATTCTTAAGCGGATGTGAATGACTTCATTTTATATAACATAAAAGCGTTTGTTTTAAGTCTTAAAACTGAAATATGTTTTGTACTATCTATATTTATACACATATTTTTTTTTTCAACGGCGGTGACACTAAATTCTGGAAAAGCAGAATTCCTGTTTTCTAATTATCAATTTATAATTAACTGCGATTTTTTAAAAATCAAACGACTTGTTTTAACGAAATACAAGTATACTGTGTCTAAAACCTGTTCAAAAAAAAACATTCTTATAACACCTTATTCAACGTTGTGCGTTTTTTGTGTGTATAGAAATGGAGATGATGACATCAGAAGTAATATCTATGATGTAGGGATGCACCGAATAGTGATTTTGGCCGAATACCGAATATTCGGCTAGCCGAATAGTAACTGCTGGGTCGAATACTTAATTTCAAAGTTTAAAGGCATTAAAATGTTAAATTTTAAAACAATTTTACAAAACACTTAAAACAGAAACTTTTATTCTAATAAACAAGAGCTTTTTTTCAAGTAAACATTATGCTAAAAAAAATCTGTTTTTAGTTATTTAAGAAGAGGGTAGTTATAAAAAAAATTTAATTAATAAAATTTTAAATTTCATGGCTTTTTCTGACAATTAAAACAAATTAATAAAATTTTCTTAAATTCTAAAACAAACATTTTAAAATCAAAGAGAAATCGTGAAAAAATTGGACGAAAAATTGTACAGGATCCTATATTATTTGTTTGTCAGGAAGAGACTAAAGTAAAAGTAAATAAATAATACAATCTATTCAAATTTTATATGGTGGCAACTCAGCAAGAATAACTGTTCTACTCCCTTTCCCTTTGATTAAGCAAGGTAGTTTTTTAAATGCATCCTAGATCAGTGTCTGGAGTGGGCGATCAGAGATTATAAACGTTATTCTTAAAATCTTAGCAAGAAACAGATTATTTACTGGACACTTGCAGGGACTTGCATTTGTACATAATTAATTCCTATGAAAATCCTCGTGATTGGTTAATTTTCTTAAATAATACTTAACAAACAGCAAATAATTAATGTAAAAATATTCTCTTTTATTTAAATATGATTCTGTTTCTAATTATTCTGAATATCTTTATAAGTTGACTGTTAAATGTAGAAGTTGTACTATAAGGTTTTTAAAAATATGTTTTAAAAGTTTTTTTTTTAAGTATTCGGTTCGACCGAATATTTCGACATTCGGCCAAACCGAATATTCGGCATGCCGAATAGTTTGCTATTCGGCCAATCTGAATATTCGGTATACTGAATAGTTTGATATTCGGCCAAACCGAATATTTGGTAACATGGCCGAATAGATACCGAATATTTGGTGCATCCCTAGTATGATGATATTTAACCTAAAAGTGTAACACATGTTAGTTTAATTATGTGATGTCAGATGTAGACAAAAAATCCTGTCCAATGGTATTTCATTCATTGTCGTACTCTTACATTTTAGTTGAGAAAAAGGGATGTTGGCAACATAAATAATACATATGATTAACAGTACAGTAAATTCAAAAATTGTAAATGTTTCTTTTCTAAATTTATAAAATTTTATATATTTTCCTAATCTTTTAGTTTACGCGTTTTTGACTTGAAAGGTAATAATGATAGTCATACTTTAAGTATGTATTATAAAATTTTGAGGATGTATAAATTTAATGTTCTTATCTTTACCATAAATAAACTTTTTTTTTACTATTTAATGATTTTTTTTTCTAGAGTTTAATGAAGTTTTGTATGTCTTTTGTATGTGTCTTAATTAGCCTATGTTTAACTTGCAAAGCTTTAAAAATGTCTAATAACGTCTGAATGAAATGTGTCGATAAGAGTTGTCCGGATAAGAGTCGTTCAGTTGGCAAAAGATTGGCACGTTAAGCCAGAAATCTTGGGTTCGACATTGGGGCCTGGCCTGAACATCTGCCACTCAGCTGGAATTAAAAATTCTTTCGACCTTGGCTCCAAGTTCTCTGCAATATCTTAAAATATCATAAAAATTGAAACTCAACTTTATAAAGCTGGAAGCAAGAACAACTCTTTAGTTAAAAAAAAAAAAAAAAAAAAAAAAAAAAAAAAATCCTTCCCGGCTTGGCCTACAGGCGGAGGTACGTTTCGAAGTTAAGTACTTATTTCACAAACAAAAACTAAATCAAGATTAGAAATAAACAGAGTTTAACAATTTTAACTGGCCGCTTTTGGCGAGTTTTTAATTTCATTTTACTGTAAGAGCTGGTTATATCAGAATCATGTTAAGGTGGTATTAAAAGAAAAAAAACTCGAAATTTTCTGACACATTTTCAGACTCATTTTTAAAAGTAAAAACATGAAACTTGCTGACGTGATTTTTTGAAGAGATTTATAACCGACCTGTGTTTTTATTTTTCGTTCAGTTAATTAGAACTTGATTTACAAAAAAATATTTTTCCAGTACGACCAATTTTTTCATTTCCAGCACTAACGCTTTTGGAAATTTGGTTCAAAATGCCCATTTTGACAGCATTTTAAAAATATATTCTGATTTTATTAAAAATTTGACCAATACGGCACATTATAAAGTTTCTGAATAAGAGAACTTACCAATTGGATGCGTATGAGAGGAAAAGGGAATTTATAAATGAGTCAGAAAATAAGCAGTTTGGATTTGAGTACAACCTTAATATGAAAAATTTTTCTTCAACTCCTATTTTTGTTTAATTTGTTTTTGCTGTAAAAATTGATCCTATCAAAAACTTGTCGATGTAAAAGTTGTAGATTATATTAATAAGATGTACAATAAATCTAAGCGGATTTTATATCTTGTGAATTGACGAAGATATGAATTTTTTTCTTCCTCAACCACCCTCCGCCTTTTCGTTTTTATTTATTCATTTATTTATTTTTGCAGTAAGAGTTGATCTTATCAAAATTCAAATATACATAAATTTTTGTCTCTTTTCCTAAAAGTCATAATAACTTTAAACTGATTTGATATGTATTATAATTAAGAAGTTATGGCGGTTTTTCCGGTTTCACAAAACCCCTCCCTATTTCGACCCCCGTGGTCCGATTTTGCCCATTAACGAACTTGACCGAGATTTTCTGCCCCTTGATTTTCTGTGTCAGTTTGGAAGACATTTCTGTAGAATTATGGCAGTTATCGTGCCCATAAAAAGGGATATATAGATAGCAGTGGCGTGGCGTGAAAATTTTCGGTAGTCATCGCAATTATTTAAGTTTGTGGTGAAAAATTATTAACTCTAAAATTCAATGGTTGAATGTTCAAAAAAGAAACTTTAAATCTTACCTTCACTTATACATGAACTCCAAATGTTCTGTTAAAACTGGATCGTAGAGTTTTAAAAGCTTATTAAGAGTTTTAAAATATTGCTTGGTCATCGCCGCATCCAGCGATGACCGGACGCCACGCCACTGATAGATAGATAAAGTTTTGAATTTGGGGGTGGTTTTGGGTTCTAGGGGTCATGAACGACGTAGATCTGCAAAAATGTTTCAGAAATCACAACATAGGCGAGAATGTAATAGGTAATACTTCTTAGGAAATCTCCCTAATATGCATGCCCATTTTACTCCTCTTGATGAAGGTTTTGAAATTTAAGTCGGTCTTTTTTCTTTATTTTCTCCCTAGAGTTTAAAAAACAGTTTTTTCAGCTTTATTTATTTTTCTTTCTATTTTTAATGATGATCCATGATTATCCATGATTTAATGGTCCATGGTTATCTTGTTCATACTGATATTTCTTTCTCATTTGCAGATCCGTTTCACTGGTCGAAAAGGTCAAAGTGGTGATTTAGCTTTGGATGACATCTTCATTTTACCAGATTCTTGCGATGAGCCGGTTATAACTGAACCGCCTCCCACTGAAATGCGTAAGTTATACTATACACCTTAACCCCCATATACTGCACGAATTTTGTTTTTAAAAGTACATTTTTTATGCTCATATTTATGTTTAGATACCACAATTAAAAGAGAAATAATTCTTCACCCTATTTAATAGCAGACATCTGTGTTTACATAAGAGGAATATTTTTATTTAAATATAGTCGTAGCTTGGAAGTGAATTCTTTTATTAAAGGTTAAATTTAAATTGATTCATATGCATAGGCGTGGAAAAAATGGTTAACACCCTACTAACTCTGCAACTAATAATAATAATAATAATATATATATATATATATATAGGTACCAAACGACTGGAAGTAAAATCTACTTTTAAATAATGTATATAAAGTCAACTTAGGCGACCATCTACAAATCAAAACGAGACCAAATTTTGTTTTTTTTCAATGGCAACACACAATTTAGATACTATATTTTAAATCTTTGTTTCAAACTATGCCTAGATATGAAATTTCAAGTCTGTCCTTTTAAGGGGTATCAGGACTCTTAAAACTGGAAAAAATGAGAAAAACAGACCATTTTTAACATTTAATATCTTAAAATGTATACGATTTTAAAACGAAATTTTAAAAGTAATGAAAGGTATAAGCATGTTCTTTTATTTCATATGTTTAAAAAATTAGAAGATGCAGAATTAATGTTTATAGAGGGCTTTAAACTATCAGACATTTTTCGAGCGGAAAATAGGTGTGACAGCTTACGCGCTGGATTATAAAATAAACTTTGCGACTGGAACAAAATGTTTGGTACCTAATTATACTTCAGAATGTAATAATTACCCTGAACCTAAATAAATTTGTATTTAAAGAAATTTTATATTTTTAATAGAAAGTTGTATTTAGCTAATACAAAATTTTGAAATTTTCAACGGTATAATCATCTAAAAAAAATTTTTTTTTCAACAATAAAAAGGAAATTTTAGGTTCAGTTTATACAGACTAACATGAAACATATATTTTGAAACTTTCATGAAAAAATATTGTAAGTTTTTGAGACATTCTGCGCGTTATGCCGAAGAACGTCATTTTGAGTAAAATGACATCAAAGTTTCGGAAATGCCGCGTCAGCTATTGAGTTGGTATAATTCTAAAAGCCATGACTTCTGTTCTAATTTTAATTTAAAAAAAACAATTATATCAAAATGTTCAGAAAAAATTGGAGTTTAAGATATAAAACAATTAAAATTTCGAAAATTTTTAAGGTTTAAGAGTCTTGAGACCCCTTAAGTACTGTGTGATTCGCTAATGAAAAAAATTGAATTACTTTTGAACGAAAAAAGAATTTTATATGAAATTTTCGGGATTTTCACGTGAGAATAAAGTAAATTAAAGTTGGGTTTCTGAAAATGTTTGACATTTGCAAGACTTCAAAACGAAATCTCTACTCGAAACTTTGGATAACCCACTTGAGTTGAACTATTAACCCATTAAGGACAGTTTCTTTTGCACTTATTTTAATGCCTCGACACCAGTTGACACGAGTTTTTCCATATGGGTAATTTTAAGACAGTTAATCTCGAAAAGTTTGAGATTAGGTAATATGAAAATTTCCTTACTAAAATACTGGTTTTCACATTTAAAATTTTCGTAATACTTAAATGGCAAGTTTTCTTGCCAACCGGTTTTAATGAGTTAAAACCGACCTTATCACACTTGTCATCGCTGGTTTCAATTTCTCGATGGTTTTGGGGTTCCTCTTTGTACAATTTATCTTTCACATGGCCTTAAAAGAAGGTGGTTGGTTGTTTGTTTTTTTTTATTAACAAAAGATTTAAAGAAGAACATGCTGCACCAGACAAGCTTTTTAAGAAGAGTATTGTAGAATAGCAACAAGTCAAGGAAAAAGAGAGGGTAATAAAGTATATTCTTTAACAAAGCGATAAGCGACGATAAGTTTGTCGCAGTTGGCGAATTTTCCCAAAATCTTAGCTAAAACCAAATTCTTTCAGGTTTTCTGAATCTTTTTCGAAAATAAACTAATAGTCAGGATAGAAGATTGGGTTATTAAATAGGTATAAGCAGGCCTCGGAGCGATCTGTTTTAAAAGAAACCAAATCACCACCATTTTGTCCATCCCTATTTCCTTACGAAATTTTTCGTTTTACATTTATCTTGCAAATTTCGTAAAAACCCACTTCGTGATAAGCTTTTTCTTGCCATTATTGTAGTAATGTACCACGAAGATAATTTTAAAGAAAGATTAGTGATTGATGGCCAAAAAAGTGACAGATTCGAGGCCTGTATAAATTAGTAATTTATCCGTAGATGTCACGAAATGCAATATATACGAAATTTTCTGAACCTCATTGCAAAAGCAGTTTCTTACATATACTGAGTGAAAAAAAATTAAATAAGAAAACAGCAGTTTCTTTAAGCATAGAAGAGCAATTAAAATGAAACATGTTGCAAAGATAAGACTGCAAACTTTTTCTCTCATTTATTACTTCGACCGAACTCGGTAAAATATCGAACATTTTCGTAAAGATATGTTAAAGACTTGAAATTGCTCCTTCTGTGGCTTTTTTAAAATTCTTAAATACTTACGACCAAAATCTATCGATAGGTTTAGCTTGAAGTATATTCTGTCTTAAAATACTAAAAAATAATATTAAAATGATTAATTTTCGATTTATTGCTTTGAACAACGAGGTTCGTGAATTTTTTTAAATATTCAACATCACGAAGATATAAACTAAAGTACATTGTAATGTCTTTACTCTGTGCAACACGGGTGAGCCAAACATATTTTAAGAATATTGGCCTATAAGTTGTATGTGGAAAGAGCGCAACTTTCATTTGCAGGTTTTGGCCAGCATTTTGGAAGATTTCGCTTTATGTATGTCGTCTGTTGAATGTGGCGAATTTCCATCCTAAAACTACATCAGTGTTGGATTAAGTGTCATGAATCCAGTGCTCATATAGTAGGCATCAGGAATGCATTTTATCGTCAGGATGGATTTGGCATATTTTTTAAAGCACTGGATTGTTTCTTGTATGCTCTGACAATTTCACTTCTCAAGTTTCTGTTAACAAAGATTTTTAAAAAAACATTAACTAAATAAAAAAGAGGTCCATATATATTATAATATATTGGTTCATTTTAGCACAAAAAATGTTTTGACAAAAATCGGCAAACTCCATAAATACGTTTTTTTTTAGTTCTTCTAACATGAACAAAATTTGGCGACGCTAGCCCGCCCATTGAAAAAATATTCTACAAACAAACTGACAAGCCCCTATTGAAGTACCCAGTATTTTTTTTTCTTTTGTTGTTGTTGATAGGCATATTTATAAGTTGGAGGTTTTCCAAATAAATAATTTATAATATTTGTCCAAAAATCCCGAAACTGAACTAAAAGTAAAATATTGTTGTTTCCGTGGCACTCACAACGCTGTTAACCCTTTCAGGGGCAAGGTACTTGTATTCGTGAAATGTTGAAATAATTGAAGGACACCAGTATTTATAAGGAAATTTATTTGTAAACAAGTAAAAGTATATTTTCGCGAACTTTATAAAAGTGAAATTTTCATAAAAGAATTCGGGTGCTAATGTGGCAATTAAGATTAAAATTATGTGATGCCGTAGCAGTATCACCGCCCTTCAAGGGGCTAAATTATTTAAACAAGTAAATAAATACTCATTCTACGTTGGCATTGAAAACCGGAGGGAAACTCGTCAAAAATCCTTGCTTCGCAGTTTTTTGAATAAGTTAACGCTGTTTGTTTTTTCATTTCGTAAATAAACAGAATAGAAGAGATTCTTATAAGTAAATCTCTATCTAACGCTGAAAACATTTTTAAGTCAATTATTATTTTTAGACCAAATGTAACGGTAATTTTCATATAATTGCCTTTTTATTTATTTATTTTATTATTATTATTATTATTTTGCGTTTTTGTCCCATAGGAAAATGTTTAACGCTTCGAATACAGTTTACTCGAGGTGTTTAAGACCTCTGTAACACATCCCCGGCGCAGAAGATGATTGAAGTTAACTGTTACAGCAATTCATAGCTGGCAGCAAGTGGGAAGGGGGGGCACACGTATAATTTATAAAAAAATACTAGGGAAAAGAGCTCATAGAAAAGGAAAATATTTTCCTAATTTAAAGGCTCTAACAGAAATTTCATTGGATTTATTTTCGTGCCATCGTTTGTAATTTCTGGTTTAAAGTAAAATGGAAATTTTCTATCTTTAAACTTAAAATTTAAGTTAACCAGCAATTGGTTTGATTTAATTTGTTTTTCTACTCGTTGTTTTTAATTGTGTGATTTAATTTTTATTTTATTTTATTTCTTACTCTTTAGCTCCAACAAAATGGGACTGTGATTTTGAGAGCGGTGACTTCTGCGGTTGGCAAAATGGTAATTCTTGGATAGTGCAAGATGGAAGAACAGCTCTAGTGAAGAAACTTGGACCAACATCGGATCACACGAAAGGAAATGCTTTTGGTAAGTCATATCGAAATTTTTAAACAAGCATAGTGACTTGTTGGCATTATAGACTGAAGAGGAAGTATTTTTTTCTCAATTTTATTTCCGTCAATTTCCACCACTCATTAGCCTTTATATAGATACCAGTTTGTTTGTTTGGTTTTTTAATCTGTTGATATTGCTTGTCTTCCGAAAATTTCTCTTTCATTCACTTTACTGTCACGATAATTTTCTATAATATATCTCCTTTCTGTGTACTACAATTTCTGAAAGAAAGTAAAGGAAAACGTTAATAATTAAAAACGCATTAGCTGTAAAATCCTTGTTGTGATTTATGAACCATTATGTATCTATGCATTGCAATTGCATTCATTTAAATATCCTATTATTCTGTGCGACCATTTGTACATTACGGTGACATCTTTAATATGTTTCTCTTTAGCAAGTTGATTTTTTCTGAACCGGAAGCGTTCCTATGTATAACAATGTTAAAATGTTTATTTATTGCCTCGTATTTGTAATTATTATCTTTTATGGGTTGCTTTAAAAAGGCCGAAGTGTAATCGAGAAAAGTTATTTCTCGTTTCATTACTAAAAATGTTGGTACCTTTTCTTAACAAACGCCAATAATTTTAAAAACATGAAACTTTACGTTTTATAAATATTGAAGGCAACTTAAATTGAATGGATAGTGCACGAGAAACGGTGCAATATATCTTTGCCGAAGTTGAACTTTACATCCTAAACAACTTTGCTGCTCAAACTGAAATTGTAACGGTAAATGTTACTATATGAGTTGATTTAATTACAATACCCCTTTTGAGGAATATGTGGGTTTTGATGCTGTTTTTCCTTTTGTATGAATTAGACGCATCTATAGAAGTGATAATGAAATCTGCTGCTATGGTAATGATCTGCGTGATAATACATTTTTTCATCTCCAAATTTTAATGAAGCTTCTTAAACGCATGATTGCTCTTCAAAACTGTTTGACATACCAAACTGCAGAGCAAAAATGATTAGATACTAACTCAAAACCAGCTGTCAACTGCCATCACTCGATGCGTTTTCCATTATCTTATTTATATATCTTTTCTTTCTTCCACATCAGCGATGTATTAAATGTTCTTTACTGTATAAGCTCAGTCGTCTTCAAGCATATGTTTCCTATGTATATGGTCTTAGTATGACATAAATATTATTGCAATAAGCCAACCATGAACAATAATTTTATGATAATTACTTTCTATTCTATCAATATGAAATTTAAACGTAATTAATAACAAAAATTCTGAAAAGTTTTTATATTATTGATAGAAGACTGCCTCTAGATTTTTAATCTGATTTTTAAATATTCTAAAACCAACAACTAAAGCATTATCGTGTTCCTTTATTTTGAAGCAATTTGTATCTATTCCCATTCCCCCCAACTCCCGAAATTAAGCTTAATCCGAAACCGTTCCGTGTAAAGCCGAATTTTGAAATGCCCGATTCATTTATGAAATCTTATGCGAAATTTATTTATTTACAATATATTCCGGCATATAATGAGCACTTTTGAAACAAGAAGATGTATACAATTTACGGTATTTGTTTTATCTTTTAATTGTCTTGACTTAGAAAAAAGTTTTTGTGTAGATGCACATAAAATATATTTTCACGTTGATTTTTTTATGTATTCCTATCTTAGGCAATTAGCATTATGAAAGTTTTTAAAGAAAGTTTTATGGTATTTAATTAAGTCATTATTTTAAATTTTCAGGTCAATATGCATATTATAAACCGATTAAGGATACTGGTCAAGAAATCATCAGTCCTGTAATTGATTCTGAAAACGAAGATTATTGTTTTGGTTTCTACTACTACATGCATAGTCCGTCTCCTGTCAGCTTAGAGCTGCATCTACTACAATGTAAGTAACACTATTAAGAATTGATTTCACGCTTAATATAGAAAAAAACTATTTTTTATTATTGAAAGCATTAATGCAAAAGAGAAAAGCATAAAAATATAATACTTTCACTGCAATAGGTATGTTCTTAGAAAATTTCTATAGCAGTTATAAATATGTCAAAAAAAAAAAGAGAGAGAGAGAGAATGTTTAGGTTAAAAAATTAATTGTGACACTTTCTTTCTAACAACTAATGAAATTATTGCCTTTAAATCTTCAGAGAAGACAAAGACTTAGTTTAATTTAGGGCTTTTCGAAAAGTAAAGATACAATGCCGCATACACACTCAAAAAAAATCTTATTTGAAAAATGTTTATTACGAATTATTTACTCGTACAGCTATATACCTTTTTTTCAACATAATTGTCGCCGTTGTCCAAGCATTTATTTAGTCTGGGTACAATCTTCTGTATCCCATTGTTATAGAAGTTTGCCTGTTGTCGAAACCACATTTCAACTTCAATTTTGACCTCATTATCGTCCTGGAAGTTTTACTCTGCAAGGTGTCATGTGTATGGCGCCATTGCATGGACTGTTGTTTGATTTCGGGTATATGATGATAAACCCACGTCTCATCACCAGTAACAATGTGATCCAGAAATTCTTCACCCGCTTTTGCATAGCGCGAGAGGAAGTTGAGTGCGTAGCCCATCCTTTTCTTTTTGTGTTCTTCCGCTAACATTTTCGGGACCCAGCGTGTACACAATTTACGGTACCCTAAAGTCGCAGTCACAGCTTCATAAAGAGTTGTCATAGACACTTCAGGTATGATTTTATGTAACTCTTTCATTGTGAGACACCTATTTGCTCGAATCGCTTCCTCCATTCTTTGAAGGGCATCAGAGATCACAGATGGTCTACCTGTTCTGGGTTCTCCATGAACATCGGTCCTACCACTGGCGAAAGCACAATACCATTTCGTTACATTTTGTCGATTCATTATGTTCCCATAGACAAAAACAATCTTTTTGTGAATTTCTGCTGGACGCTTCCCTTTTGCATGAAGAAAACGTATGACGGATCGAACTTCACATTTGGCGGAATTTTTAATTGACGCCGCAGCCATTCTAAGCATTTGCTACACGAAGCAGGATAGAATTAACGAATGACTGCGAAGGAAAAGTCAAAGGTTCAAGGTTACAATCTGTGTTGCCAACGCACTCATTAAAACATTTTCCCCTTATCGTCTGCGTTGTATCTTTACTTTTCGAAAAGCCCTCGTATACTTGAATACATTTTCAAAAAAGCTAATAAAATCTTTATTTTGAAAAGATGAGAAAAGACAAAGGTCTAGTTTAAATTATACCTGTCTTTTGCAAAAGGTATAAAAAATATTTCATTTTTAAAAATTGCATATTTTTAGGTTTTACATTTAAATTTTGACAAAAATGTCAGAAGGACTGTATTAAAAAAAATTTTGTCCACCACAAGTAGAATTTTATTGTCTATCGCATTTTGAATTTATGTACAATTTCATGACACATAGATTTTTTGTTGTGACGTATACAAAAATAACATTTCTCAAGAAAAAATATTTTATTTTTATTTTGTTATTATACTTTTTCATTATGCCATTTTAAAAATATACTTGACTTTAAAATAAATTCCAATGTCGCATAATGCTTTCGTACCAATAATTCACAAACATACTCCCCGATTTAATAATTAAAATACTAGCACAACACTTATTACGTCCTATGTTTTGCACAATTGTCGCCCCCTCCCCTTTGAAAACACAACTGTAACGCTTTTGGAAATGACTTATGATTAATTTATAACATTTTCAGATGAAGTATTAAGTAAGATTAACTAAAATAAGGCTAAAAAGTGATAAAATATCTTTATTATTACTTATTTTTATTAGTATTTTGAAAATGTCGCCGTTGGTGCGACGAAACGATCGTCAATCTTAATAAAGATATTTTATCACTTTTTAGCATTATTTTACTTAATCTGTTTATAAGTGATTTTTATACATGTTTTTATAACATTTTCAGATGGACAACCTGTTGGCCCCTTAATGAAAAAGACAGCCAGTGCAGGAACAAACTGGAAATATGCTACTTACTTTTTGGAAAAATCAGTCAACACGAGCATTATACTAAGAGCGGCTAGAAGCAAGCTGGATGTTGGAGATATAGCTGTAGATGATTTTAAAATCAACACGGGTAGATGCCCTACAATAAGTAAGCACAGTAATTATTTTATAATTAATTTGCTATGCAGTTTTAATATAATAAATTTGTTAGGATGGGTAAAATTTACTTTCTATAATAATAAACTAAAATGAAACAAATGAAAGCGTTACAAATTTTAACTTTTTATACACTTTGTGCACTAAAACATTTAGTAAAGATGACAATAACGTTGCTTATTGGCGTTTAAGTTATATGGTGTTTATTTTTCATATGATATGAATAGAAAGTTTATGGGAAAATATTACACTCAAAGTAATTGAAAAGGTATTTTTATATGCATTAACTAGCGAAAAGAAATTAATTTTCTAATGGAGTTGTTGATTAGATAATCTAACAACTTGAAGATAATAGAGTAAAGCCCCAAAAATCAGTCCAGTCTCCTTAATTTGCCCACCTTGTTAACTTTTATGGATATTGCTGCTGCTTTTTGTCAAACTTAATGAAACACTTCCGTTCTCGATATTTGTACATCGAAGCATCCGTGTTATGTTCAAACTCTGTCCTGTGAGGTTTACATTTGTCCAGGAGTGGCGAACATCTTTTTGGGGAACATCATACTTCTAGTCCTAAATTCGTCACCCTTTAAGATTCCTAAATTCGTCTTCCTGAAATCTCACAATCAAATGATCAAACAAAAGTGTCCAGTTCAAAATAAATCAGAATCAGGCAAATTAGAGGTGGAACACAATCTTTTTACACGATTTCTTTACAAGGCGTCACACTAAACAACTAAATTTCATTGTGGGAGTTACCTGCCTCTTTCATTTCGAATAATGTACCAGTTGTAAAATTAAAAAGGGAAACAAAATTAGGAACCCTTCTTCAAAATTTGAAAAAAAAAAATGGATTAATTTCCATTTTGCCTACACAGAGGTAAGCTGAATTAATTTTCCCCAGTTACCATTCTCGTAAGGAAGACAGATTCTTAAATGGATTCCTTTAAGAATTTTTAGCTATATCTTAATTTTTAAAATTAGAAATTTTTCTTAGGGAACAGTAGTTGGGCGTTTTCCTCGATGCGCTTGGTGTAATATGTAATAAGTAATGTAATAAAGTAATGTAATATCCAAAGTTGATCGCGGTAAAATAAAATTTGTTTAACACAATTCTTGTAATTCAGAATATCCTTGTCTACTTATTGTTTTCATCCGTGTTCGAGATTACTAAACATTCAGACGGGGTTGCTTTAAGACTTTTTGATACTATGGCTTTTGTCTCGAATGATCTTTTTTATTACTTTTGAACGTATACAAATCTTGCTACGAATTTCTTCTTTTTATCCGACTGCCAAGAAGGGTTATGTGTTTGACGCGTATCTGGGTATGTGGATTTCTTTATGCCCTCGAAACATCCCAACGGCTGGATGGATTTTAATGAATGAGATCTGTATCGATTTGTCTTAACAGTCCGATGGTTATAGGCTAGGTTCTGTTTTTATGGATTCAAAATGGCGGCCGTAAAATACAAAATGGCGGTAGAGATGAAAAAAAATTTTACGCGCCCTATTGAGAGGCATATCATTGGATAGGTCTTTCAAAATGAAGAAGATGTTTCATTGACTATTTTACAGTCAGTTTAAATATTACATAACCTGGAAATTATGTAGGTAGGTTCTCTAGCTTTACTGCAACTGTAACCTTCATAGGCATCTATAGGCCTCATCAAAACAGTATTTATAGATAGGAACTAACAATTAAACACAACTTAAAAGTCATCAGTACAAGTAAATAAAAAAAATAGGTAAATTAAATAAAAAATAGTTTCATATTGGGGAGAAAAAAGTAATCAGTTCGCTTTTTACGCAGTCGGTTTTTTTTAATTTTTAAATTTAATTTTTACTTGTTACACATATCGCCTTAATCTCTAATTCCGAAATCCATCCTCAAAATAGCAGACTTATCTCTTATTACGAAATTCGTACACAAGATCACAGTCTTATTACAGGAACTCTACAGGATGATACGAATAGAGCCGGTAACTCCACACTATGTGTGTGCAATATAGTCACCGGTAGTCAAACCCGGTACCGTCACCGTAACACATGAACGCCCTTAATTTAACGACATAAAAGTTATCACTAATTATTGCAAATGGAGAGTTTGCAATAATTTTTCAATTATTGCAATTATTTAGCGCCGACGACTAACTATCCAAATCTATCAACCAATCCTATATCCAAATATATCCGATATCCAAATCTATCAACCACTGGATAACTAATGTTGAATAGCGCTGGAATTTCAGTCCAAACGTGAGCCATTTCTCGAGATGGAGAATTAGCATCCCTGGGTTTACAGATCAAATTAATTGAAAAATTATTTCAAACTCTCCATTTGCAATAATTAATGATAACTTTTACGTTGTTGAATTCCAGACATTACATAATCAGTCCAACAGTTTAAACCCTTTCCGGATCCACTGCCGGCAAATAGCCGCCCAAGCTTTATATATATGATTCTTTTTTTATGTTCTATTCGCACCACTATATTTTAAAAGCACATTTTTTAGTAAATTTCTCTTGCACATATTATCAAAGTACAAGTAAAAATGCTTCTTAAAAAAAAAAAAAAGTCGTGCCAATCGAATAAATTCCTGTAAGAGATGCCTATGTCTGGGACGAGTATTTCGACCGCAAAGAGTTCAGCTGATTTCTAAAGTGTTATGAGGCAAAAAATATTCGCTTTTTCTGATTGGAGCTATGAGCTTAAAAATTTTATTGTTTGTGTATACTACTTACACCTACTTACTTTGCTACTATTCATAACTTTAGTATTTTTCTTTCTTGGTATTGCACTTGTTTTGCCGGTTGCTTAACGTTATATCCTATTGATTGGCACCTGCACATTGCTACTCAAGTTGATCTCATAATTTAGAACCTCGATCAGATGACGAGACCTTCACCCTGGCAAGGCACCTCCAGAGGTATAATTCACATGCAAAGTCCTCCAAGTTACCTGTGAATTATACCTCTGGAGGTGCCTTGCCAGGTGAAGGTCTCGTCATCTGATCAAGATTCTAAATTACGAGATCAACTTGAGTAGCAATGTGCAGGTGCCAATCAACAGGATATAACGTTAAGTAACCGGCAAAACAAAGTAAACACAAACGAGCAGTAGGCACTGCAGATAGGATGACGATCGAGGCATTGATGTCAGGTTTATAACCGTCTCCCTCTGCAGCGATTCGTCTGCATTTCGGCCCAAAATTTTCCCTACAGCGGTAAATCTTAGCTTTTCGGCCATTTCAATTTTCAATTTCCCTCAAAATTGCCCCCTTCTACAGCTAAGAAGTTTACCACCTTTTAGGCATCAAAAATAATCCAGCCCTTTTCCAACTGGCATGGCAAGTACGTGGTGTGCGGCAACAATCATAGTTTTGAAAAGTGCAATAAACAACCTAGACTCATCAACTTGGCTTAGTATAGTCGGCCCGGGTGCTTGCTGGTGTGGTCACCGTGGTGTGGTCCGCCGCCTGCGGCGATCTGGCGTATGTACTCACAATGCATCGCCCTGCTTTCCAGGCAATTACAAACCCGTTCAGCTGGGTTAACCCCGGTAGGTAGGGGCCTGGTCAGTAGTCTCCGAGTCTCCGATGTGTGTATACGCATTCTTATTGTCAAAGTATAGGTTTATTCACATTTATATATTACTTTTCTTAATTTCATTCTGAAAGTGAAAGAATAAATTGTATCGAAAATATATATAACATCGTTTGATTCATATAATTTTTACCATGATAAAGAATGAATAGCGTTTATCATTTTAATTTGTGATGAATCCTAAACTTTATCTTTACCAATTCTTAGTTATAAGTCTGTTTTCCTTTTTCTCTGAAACATTGTATTTTCGAAATTAAAAAAGATTGTCTTAAATTAAAATAATAATTTCTGTTGTTTTAAATAGTTTCTTTTTCAAGTATTATTGAAAGTGTATAAATTGGGGTAAAATCGGTCCTCTGCAAACCCTTAATCTAGTTTAACATTAAATATAACAATCTGATGACCAAATGAAAATATTTCGATTCAAACCAGAAATTTCTTCATAAAATAAATGTTCTATGAATCGCGTAGAAACAAAGACATATAGAAATAAGTTTTTTAAAATCTTAAATTGTTTTCTGTTTCTTCATTTATGGTATGATTTTTTAAAATAAAATTTGACTAAAATTCTCGATATGTTTAGTGCTAATGACTAAGACGCTGGCTGGCTCGAAAGTCGCCGTATTTATTATTCTGCTTCAGGCTTCGAAATCCCCGACTAATTTACCCTCATGTGCATAAAACGACGTTGCTGCCCCAAAAATAATGAATCATTATTAGTCCATAGCTATATGACTGTACATCAAAGTTTTTAATATTTCACTTTTTTTCATATTTTTCAAAAAAATTATTTGTTTTTTACATTAATTATATTTTCTTTAATCACCATAAAGCACTTTGTACTGCAGCTTGTTCGTTTTACCTGGTCTGTTCCAAAGTGAAATAAGATTTATTCTAAAGAATCGCTTCATTAATAATAATAGGTCGAAATATACTCCATGTTTTTAAACGAAGGCTTCTTGAGCATCAATAAAGTTGCAGCGTTCTACCTACTGTTAGTAGCAGCTCAGAAGTTCCGTCCTTTCAAAGCATACGTCACAGACATTTGGACTTTTAGAATATTCTCAAAACGACGTCTTTTCAGGCCGTCCTTTCACATGTATTGAAATATATCTCACCTTGCTGATCTATTGGAATTTTCCCAAAACGATGTTCTATCAAGCCGTCATTTCACATGCGTTAAAATATATCTCACCAGCTGACCTATTGAAATTCTCACAAAACGATTCTCTTTCAGGCCGTCCTTTCACATGCACTGAAATATATCTCACCTTGCTGACTTATTAGAATTTCTCCAAACCGATCTTTCGCATGTACTGAAATATACCTCACCTTGCTTACCTGTTGGAATTTTCCCAAACGATATTTTTTCAAGCCGTCCTTTCAAATGTACTGAAATATACCTCACGTTGCTGAATTATTAGAATTTTCCCAAAAACCATGCTTTTTTAGGCCGTTCTTTCACATGTACTGAAATATATCT
Source organism: Maratus speciosus (assembly GCA_963932465.1). Lineage (NCBI taxonomy): Eukaryota > Metazoa > Arthropoda > Arachnida > Araneae > Salticidae > Maratus > Maratus speciosus. The sequence goes on along the minus strand of OZ010792.1, from coordinate 413,849,395 downwards.
CACCTTGTTATATTAACACTCTATTATAAACAATTTTGGACTGTTACACCATAGTTTATTCAAATATAAATAAGTGAAATGTAAATAAACTACAAATCAACTGCTAAAATGGCGTATACACATTTAATACAAATTAAAACATTAAAATCATTAAAATAACTATTCTACGGTTTCAGCGCACCTCCGCGGCCTTCTTCAGGAATCTAAATATCTGATTTAGATTCCTGAAGAAGGCCACGGAGGTGCGCTGAAACCGTAGAATAATTTTTGTGATTTTAATGTTTTAATTTGTATTTAAATGTGTATATGCCATTTTAGCAGTTGATTTGTAGTTTATTTACATTTCGCTTAACACTCTATTGCTAATAAAACAATTTTTCCAGAATTACTACAATATACAGAAACAGAAATCACCCACTCGTGGGCAGCCAACCTTGCGGTATAGGAGCTAAATGTCCACGAGGGGAAAAAATTACTACAATATACAATGAAGACTTATTACTTTATTTAATTCCCTTTATCATCGTCATTATGAAAACAATTTCTTTGAATTATTACAGGAGGTCGCCCTTGTGACTTTGAATCCGGCGATATTTGTGGTTTCAAAGTGGTTTCTCCAGACGGAGTCTCTTGGAGACGAACTCAGGCCAAGAAGGTGAAATTTGGACCACTCGTAGACAAGACAGACGGAACATCAGAAGGTTAGTAAAATTGATTAGGATTGTATCTATTCGTTCGCTATATTTCAACAGACGATATAAAAAAAAAATTATAGACTGAATTTTTGAAAATACAGCGGAGTTGTAAAATTTTTCCTAATAACTTAAATCTTATTATTACTCCTCGAAACTTTTAATTTTGTTTCTTTGAAATTTGTAAGGTTTAAGGGGACAAGGGACCTTAAAATCCTTAAAAATATTTTTTTTGTAAATTTCACCTAATTATAATTCAAGGGTACATTATATGCATTATGGCATGCATTTATCACAAAAATAATAATAATAAAAAAATTATTTTTGAGAAAAAAATGGAATTTTACGCGTCGTCTTAAAATCTTCGAAATGCCCCTGCGCATTCCATATCAATGAAAATCCCCAATGTTTTTTATAAAAGTTTGGTTTATATGTATAAATAAAATAGAGCATCGAATTTTATATATTTGACTTTAAAATTTTAAAAAAAAAATTAAAAATTTTGAAATTTTTTCGAAAAAAATTCAAAATTTTTCATTTTTTTTTAAATTCTATTTTTTTATAAAAATAATTTTTTTGTGATAAATTCATGCCATAATACATATAATGTACCCTTGAATAATATTTAAGATAAAATTTACAAAAAAATTTAAAAAAATTAAAAATTAAAAAAAAATTTCGAAAAAATTCCAAAATTTTTAATTTAATTTTATTTTTTACCTTTAAATTAAGATATATAAAATTCGATGCTCTATTTTATTTATATATATAAATCAAACTTTTATAAAAAAATGTTGGGGATTTTCATTGATATGGAACGCGCAGGGGACATTTCGAAGATTTCTAAGATAAGTAAAATTCCATTTTTTCTCAAAAATAAATTTTTATTTTTTACTTTTTTTGTGATAAATGCATGCCAAAATGTAAATAATGTACCCTTGAATAATATTTAAGGTGAAATTTATATATATATATTTATATAAATATATATATCTAAAATATATATATTTTTTTTTTTTAAGGTCCCTTGTCCCCTTCAATGCACAAGAAAATACCCATAATAGTAACATTGTGTCATTCCAATAATATTTTGATAGAAAAAATACAATAAAACTTTTATTTATATGCATCATATATACATTTTCCGTATTCATCGTCTCGATTAACCAATCCCAATACATACTAACTCAATAATATACTAACCCATAATACCCAATGCCAACTTGTACGGATTTTTCATACCACTAAAATTTAATAGTAAATTTTAGCTAATTGAATCAACAAAATTCAAATAATTGTAATGTTTAAATAAGTCAAATTTTTTTATTAAAATTTGTACAAGTTGTTGTTATGCCAATACAATTCCTGTTTTAACAATTTAAATAAAATCCTCACGCATCGTTTTGCAAAAAAAAAAAAAAAAAAAAAAAAAAAAAAATCCAGTTCTGTGATTATAAAGCATTATAAAACAAGAAGAAAAAAACTGCACGTAAATAGGTAACCAAAATATATCAAACGACAAGCGCACACAGATCCCAGCTCTGAAATAAGAAATTGAAAACATTTAAATTTTCCCAATAAATTGTATATATAGCTTTTTTATGGCTAATACGAAGATGAAACCACACACTTTATTTGTAGTGCCTAGACATTTAGGTTCTGGGGATTCTACTTTGGTTCTACAAATTTCCATTATATTCCTTTAATTTTATTTTTTACTGTGTTTCTTTGTGGCAATTTGTAATTGTTTATAATGATTTTATATACACGGTCCAGTCATATTAATGTGACCACCATCTACTTTCGACATCAACGTGAAATAACCAATCACAGAAGACATGTGACAGCATATTGCAGTGGAGCATATAGGGTGTACGAGGGAATCGGAAAACATTGCAATCGTTGGCGTAATGCAGAAATGGAGCGATTTATCCGACGTCCAAAGAGGCGTAATCATTGGCTTTCGGACCAAGGGTGGAAGCATTTCCGAAACGGCTAATTTTGTAAATTGTTCGCGTGCCGTCATGGTAAAAGTATACCGTGCATGACAAAATGGCACTATTGAAAATCAGCGACTTGGTAAATGTGGGGTACCAGTGGCCATAGATGACAAAGGTAAACGATGGCTGCGGGGATGCGTTCGGACGAATAGATGTACAACCGTTGAGCAACTGACGGTCCAGATGAACCAAGGGGCTACCAACAGTGTCTCCCCAACGACGGTTCAGCGAAGGTTGCTCCGTATGGGCCTCCGCAGCAGACGCCTGGTTAATGCACCTATGCTGACTTCCGTTAGTAGGCAACGAAGGCTGGAATTTGCACGCCAGTACCGTAACTGGGCGCCCACTGAGAGGTGGCTTTTTGAGATGAATCACGTTTTATGCTCCATCAGACAAATGGACGTTGGCGTATACGACATGAAACGTCTGAAAGCAAACACCCTTCAACAATTGCCGGAAGGGTCGAAGCTGGAGGAGGGAGTATAATGGTCTGGGGAATGGTTTCGGGGTATTCTCTTAGTGCACTCATCATTGTAGAAGGCACGATGGATCAACGCAAGTACGCATCTGTCCTTGAGAACCATATCCACCCCTACATGCGAATTGTTTTCCCTCAGAATGATGGCATCTATCAGCAGGACAATGCGAGGTGTCATACAGTTCGCAGTGTACGTGCGTGGTTCGAAGACCAACAGGATGAGTTTACCGTAAACCCCTGGCCGGTAAACTCGTCGAACTACTTAAACCGAATCGAGAATCTGTGGGACTACTTCGATCAGGTTATTCACACCATGGATACTCAACAGTGTAAACTAGCGCAGCTGGCCACGGCACTGGAGTCGTCATGGCTCAGCATCCCAGTGAACACCTTCAAGAACCTAACTGACTCTTTTCCTGCAGGTCCGCACTGCGAAAAGTGGTTATTCTGGCTTTTGACAGGTGGTCATATTAATGTAACTGGGCTGTGTATATACATATATATATATATATATATTTGAAAATTTTTAGTGCAAACAGTAGCAAAACCACATTACCACATAAACATACAGGTGACTACAACATAGGCAGGAAACAAACCTTCAGATCTCTTGAAGGCTTTGAAAGTCTGCTTGATCTGAAATAAAGAGTTATAAGATCATTGCTTTTTTTTTTTTACTGTTTTTTTTTTTGTTGTTGTTGTTGTTGTTTTTTTTCGCATTTGGTAGGTTAAGAAGTTACTACCTTAATTTCAAAATTTCGTAGCAGAACGCAATATTTTTTTATGATAATTTATTTTAAATTACATAACTTCAACTGAAAATGTCTGCAATGAACAGTGCCTCTTCAGAATAATTTCAGCAAGAACATAGATTCTATGCCTTCTTTGATGCTTTTACGTATCTCGTAATCTTTCGATGTTTGAGAAACCTTTTTTGTTTTGTCTTGTGAAACATGTAAAGGGGTGATAGTTATTTATTTTAAACACTAAATTATTCTTAAAAAAGAAAGAGAAAAGAGGGGTTTTTCCCAATAACAATCCCTTTATTACCCGACTGCCAAGAAGGGTTATGTGTTTCACGCGTATCTGGGTATGTGTATTTCTTTCCCCGAAACATCCCAACGGATAGATCGATTTTTATGAATGAGGTCTCTATCGATTCGTCTTAACCTTCCTATGGTTATAGGCTAGGTTTTGTTTTTATAAATTTAAAATGGCGGCCGTAAAATACAAAATGGAAGTAGAGACGAAAAAGATTTGAGTGGCATATCATTGGATAGGTCTTTCAAAATGAAGACGATGTTTCATTGACTATTTTGCAGTCAGAAGCTCCGTTTAAATATGACACAACCTGGAAGTTGTGTAGGTAGGATCTCTAGTTTTACTGCAACTCTAACCTTCATAGACATCTATAGGCCTCATCAAAACAGTGTTTATAGATAGGAACTAACAATTAAACTCAACTTAAAACTCATCAATACAAGTAAATGAAAAAAATAGGTAAGTAATATAAAAAGTAGTTTCAAATTGATGAGAAATAATTAATTAGTCCGCATTTTACGCAGTCGGGTTTTTTGATTTTTTAAATTTCATTTTTATTATTAATTCATTTTTCAAGCTCTAAAAGTGATTTTTAAAAAACTATAATTTAATTTTTTTATAATATCTGTAGTATATATACAGAATATCAGCACATTCATAAGAGGAGCTAGTAGTTGCTAGTAGTATTTATTAATGTTAGCTAGTATTTATTGTTTTTTCTTTTCTTTTTTTTCGCAGTTGATCAATTCATAGCGGCATTAGGATTTAGTTGTCTGACATTTTTCAAAAAAAAAAATTAATTTTTGATCTGTTAAAAAAAAAAAAAAATGGAAGCATTGAAATGTATAATGTAAATGCAATCTAATTTCAGCAATGACAACTCTAAATTTAACTATTTTATTTTATTTTCTTCCGCATGTAAAATTGTTTCTCGATCAGTAAAAAATCTTAAATTTTTTTCATAATTATTTTCCTGAAAAGTAATTTGTAATTTTGCAAATTATAGGCAGATTTTTCTAATTTCAGTTTAAATTATTTTAAAGAAAAAAAAATTTACGTTGATATCTTTTTGTAAATGCATTTGCATGGCTTGAGATCTGATCAGACTTTTTTTTTTTTTTCTAGAGCAGAAGTCAATTTCAATTATTGTTGATTCGAACCATTTGCTTAAAAATCTGATAATGTGTTTTTCACAACGTGTATAATAATCACTTATAAACAGGTTAAGTTAAATATTTCATCGCGCAAACGGCGACATTTTCAAAATCATGCACGATAGAAAATATTTTCACATAATTTAAAAACAATAATATTACGATAATATTATAATAAGGTTTACTATATTTATTGTTTTTAAATTATGTGAAAATATTTTCTATCGTGTCTAATTTTGAAAATGTCGCCGTTTGTGCGATGAAACGATCGTCAATCATAATAAAGATATTTTGTCACTTTTTATAGCATTATTTAACTTAACTTAATGTGTTTTTCATTAATTTTAACAAGAATTATTTATAAATATTTTATCTGAAAAATAATTTGTAATTTTGTCAATTATAGGCAAATTTTTCTAATTTCTGTTTAAATTATCTTAATGAAAAAATATTGCGTTAATATTTTTTTTGTAAATGCATTTTTATAGCTTAAGGTTCGATTAGGCCTTTTATTCATTTTATTTTTTTTTTACAGCATAAGCCAATTTCAATTATTGCTGATTCGAGCTATTTGCTTAAAAATCTGATAGTTTGTTCTTAAATGTATTTTTTTTTAAATTTTCCCAATAATTTGAATTTGCAGGTCATTACATGATGGTTGTTCCATCGAAAAGTGCCCGTGTACCCGGAGATAACAAAGCCTGGCTGATTATGCCTAATGTCCCAAGTACTGGAATCATGAGAAGTTGCGTTCGTTTCTGGTATCAGATGGCAGGAGAGGATGTGATAGCCCTCAACCTATATGTGCGCACTCCCGGAGGAAATCTGCCACCTTACTCGCTATGGTCGCACGCCACAAAGCATGGAAATAACACTTGGAGAGTAGGCCAGAGAACTATTGATGCAAATTTTGTACATGAGGTGAGATAATTATAAGGTTTATTGGTTTTATTGCAAAGTGATTTAAGGGAAGGTTTACTGTTTTTGGACAAAAAAAGCATGCGTTTGGGATTTTTTGTTTTCATTAAACTAGGATAACTATATCAACATAGTAGTTTTTGCACTATATTTATTAAAGTTGAGACAAGATCTATGAATTTTCTCAACTGGAAATCTTTGAAATTTTGCTTCGTAGAGTATTAAGGTTAGTTGGGGCAACTGGGACATGATTTTACAATGTGACTCTGGAGCTTCTGACAATTCAGCTTCAAAAAACTAATGTTCATTTTAATTAAAGTCTGAACTTCTGTAAATGTGTTCAGTTAGGTTTCCTCTATCAGACAGAAATGCTCAAAATTACATTTTAATATTTAAAATATAAAAATATGCATATTTCATCTTTCTTTTCTCATGGGTCCAGTTGCCCCCAAAAATGGGATAACTGGACCAGGAGGGTTTATGTTCCACACGCGTTCATATTTTTTCATATCGGATATCAGGTCCTGTTTTAAAAAGTGTAAACAACTTAAAAAATTTTAAACCAGGCAGATCATGTAAATTATATGTCAGTAAACAGCGTTGTAAGGGAAACCTTTGCTGTCAATGTGTCTAAAAAAAGCACTAAAAGTGAAAATACTAGATTTATTTATACTAAAAACATAAAACTTAAGGAAGTATTTATGTACTTTAGTATAGATAATAAGTATAAAAGTCACATGGGTATTTTAAAGAAAAAAATAGCAAGGTAAATCTATGAACAAACGGCTACTTAAGTACTTTATTCAGGGTCGCATTATATACACTGTTAAAAAATTTGCAGCATTCTGGCAGGTCATTCGACCGTTTTTTGAAAAAACGGTTTCATAACCATAATTTAACTATATTCTGACCATAAATGGCCTATAATATGATCAGAACAGTGCTAAAATTACGGTTTTGTAACCGTTTTCGGAAAAAATGGTCAAATGACCTGCCAGAATGCTGCAAATTTTTAACAGTGTAGGGAAATTTTTATTGTTCCTACCAGAACCCTTAGAGAAAGGTGCGATGAAGATATTATTTTCAAAATAGTGGTAGGAACGATAAAAGTTTCCCTATAGAATGCGACCCCTGTGTATAGTACAATTTCAAGGTCTGGCTATCTCGCTTTCAGGGGCAAGATATTTGCATTCGTAAAATGTTGAAATAATTTAATGACATCAATATTTACAAGATAATCTATCTGAAAACAAGTAAAAGTATATTTTCGCGTACTTAATAAAGGTGAAATTTTCATTATAAAATTCAGGTGCCAATGTGGCAATTAGGAATTAAAATTAAGTGATGCCATAACGGCATCACCGCCTCTCAAGGGACGAAGAAATTTGGTTTGATACCAGTCAATATGCTTTTTTCAAATTTCCTTACATAATTTTAATAAGGTATTCTATCATTTTCTTTATTGTGAGCAAAAAACAGTGGAGAAATTTACTTCCCGTAGTAAGAGAAACAAAAAAAATTATTTATAGCTATTGGGATAACTGGATCCAGCATGGTCCAGTTACCCCGGATACATGTCCAAGTTACCCCATTCTTGAAAAATTTATGGGGTAACTGGGACACCGGGCTTACATTTGAAACATGAAGTAAATATGTATAGATACCTAATAATATTAATGTAGTTATATGTCTAATCCTTAAAAAAAGTTATTGTTTAATAAAAGTACTTACAGTATTTTAATAATCAGCCGAGGAAGTTCAACCATATAGACGTTGTTTTTAAAAAAAGAAACGTAAATTTTTGACAACCTATCACAGCAAAGTGAGAGTTATGATTGAGTTGATACACGTTGTTTTAGGAAGTAGAGATTAAGGGGCATTGTTCACAAAAGCTAAAACTTAAAAAACACCAACAGTTTTTTATAAAATAGCCTATGGCCCAGTTACTTCGTGGTTCCAGTTACCCCAACTAACCTTATGTATGAAACACTTTTCTTAAACTGGGCAGGTACTTTTCTATGGATCTAGTTGACCAGTCTATTTTTCTTCTCTTTTCTATGAAAAAAGGAACTTATATCAACAAGCTATATCATTTTTAATTTTTTAAATAGTGTATTAAACTTAAAAACAAACCTTAAAAACAGAAAAAGAAAAACATCATTCTTTTTCAAATAACCGTGATTTTGTCAGTTATGAACTTTTAAAATGATAAGTTCGTGTAAGACACAGAAAGTACCATAATATTTCAGAATCTAACTGAAAATTTGGTTTCAGATGTCCGAGTAGTGAGAAAAGCAATTGGCTTTCGCTCCATCATATCGCTCACCCGCAAGAAAAATGACACATCTCGCAAAAATTCATTTTGCGTTTTATTCCATAAATCGGTTTGTCATAGGTGTGTCTTGCTACACAAAAATTTTCACAAGTGAAGTTATACGAAAAATCACTTTATTACGCTATTTGTCCATTCGTGACCAAAGAAGAGAGGTGGATTGTGTGGGGAGGTAAATTTATCCAACCCTCCAAACCGCATCATACGTCTTCATTCTTAGGGGTTTTATACTTTTATGCACGTTTTTACTCCTGAATGCAGAGCTGTAATTTCATGTCTCAGAAAAATCATGTAAATTTTCCTCCCTTTTGCCCCTCCTGTGAAATTTACTTTTGTCGAGATGTGTCATTTTTCTTGCGGGTGAGCGATATGTTCCTTCATTTGAAGCAAAGTTTCAAACATTTCCGACTGAATAAAATCACAGACTTTGTGTAAAGTTCTATACATATAGTGCTTTCCACCTCGTCTCCTGTCGCGTTTACAGGCAAGTTCTGCTTCAGCTGAATATTATATTTATTAGACCTAATAGAGGCGACCGGGAGGGGCATCTATGTTTTACAGAATTGATTTCCTCGTCTGAGCAATCCCATATTTTATATGTTGCCAATTGCCAATAGGACAACTGGTACCTATTTTCAAATTTGTTTGAAAATAAATTAAAAATTTTAATATCAGCTAACAAATCTGTGTGTTTCAAGTTCTTGTCTTATTTATTTATTTTTATATAAACACTTGAAATGTTGCAATGGGCCTTTTAGACCCCGTTTTTTCACTGGATTTAACACAATTATACTAACTGGTGAATAAATAGAACGAGTTTTACCTTTCCAACAGAGTGTAAAAATGTCCATGCTAGGATTTGAACCAAGAACCTCAGCAGTGGTGGAAAATTGGCGCAGAGGAGGAGCCTATTGACACCACTAAATTTTAGTGGAATTTTTCGCCTTATCTAATGACAGAATTTCTGCGTTTTTATTAATGTGAAGAATACTATAAAATTTTAGTGGTGTCAATAGGCTCCTCCTCTGCGCCAATTTTCCACCACTGACCTCAGGCTTAAGCTGATAACGCTTTACCAATTCATAATGTAGTTTCAAGTGTAAAAAAATAGAATATCATTGAAGTCAAATTATTTTCGGTGTTGTATTTATAAATTTATATTATATGCTGAATTGACATTTCAAACAAAAAATGATAATTGCATTGACACTTAAACCCCATTCCGTGACGCATTCATATTTATAAATTTCATATTATATGCTGAATTGACCTTTCAAACAAAAAATGATAATTGGATTGACACTTAAACCCCATTCCGTGACGCATTCATATTTATAAATTTCATATTATATGCTGAATTGACATTTCAAACAAAAAATGATAATTGAATTGACACTTAAACCCCATTCCGTGACGCATTCATATTTTTAAGTACGAAGCTAAAATTTCTTATTTAGAACTTCTTTTCGCTATTTTGCATAGAAATTTACCTATTGGAAACCATTTTAGTAGTGATTTAATTTAAATGTAATAAACAGTGCTTACGGGAAGTAATTTTTGCGCTCGATTTATTTCCAAAAAGGTTCAATAAAATTTCTCAAATATACACTAGAACCTCGATTATCCGAAGTAATTGGGACCGACCCTCTTTCGGAAAATCGAAATTTTCGGATAATCGAGAATGCTTCAAATTTAAGATTGAGGACAAATATATGTATTTCTTATTACGGTAACAAGTGCTTAATAAAAATAAAGCAATAGCAAAATAGAAATAAGAATAAATTACCTGAATTTTAATTTTGAAATTAAGTACCTTTTACATATTTCACAAGGCTTTGAAACAAAGTTTTGTTTATCGAAGTGTCGATAACCTTTGCTTTGCAGCTCTATCACGAAGTTTTTTTTAATACTATTGGTTCATCAGAATCACAGTCTTTCTGCTGCTCCAGCAATGCCAAACCTTTTACAAAACATCCAAAAGGTTCAGAATTGCTAATTTGTTCCTTTCCTTCGCCTGCTAGACCACATTCACACATTCTAGTTCTCACTACTGTTACTGCTTTCTAGTTCACTCCGCAGCTTACGGGAGCTCAAGTTAAATTCAAAGAAGTTCTAAGAAAGGGGATCCAAAATATTTATTTGTATTTGTGGTTCGGAAAGGACCACTTGCACACAAGGAATGTGATGGTTAAAAAAACAAAAAAGCTTTAAAAATGGATTTCGGTTAACCAAGAGTTTCGGTTAAAAGAGTTTTGGATAAAAGAGGTTCTACTGTATTTATAATCTCCTTCCGAGTATCATATTCGCTATGAATATGATACTCAGTGAAGTTCAACATTCTTCATGAAGCTTTTTAAGGTTAGCTTTTTAAGGTACTTACCTAGTTTCGGTTGAGTTATCCAGTTCCGAAACTCGTTATATCCATAAATTTGTTTTTTATTTATTTTTTATTTTATTTTTTATTTTATTTTATTTTATTTATTTATTTATTTATTTATTTTATTTTTATTTTTATTTTTATTTATTTTTTTTTTTTTGCAAATTTACAAAATTATTAGCCATATGTGCACATTTCAGAAGTCAAACAGTTCTAAATGTCATTATTTTCAACCTAAAAATCAAGTTAAAAACTATGTACAGTTCCAGAACACGTCACGGCTACATCACAAGCAGTTCCATAGCTCGTTAAGCCCAATTACTGGACTAAAAGTCGTTATGTCTTATTGTCCTTAGTCAATCACTTCCAATTCTCGTTATGTCCCTCAGCCTTACTAATTTTCTTTTAAAATGCTCCACCAACGGTAAAAAATCAATCTTCTGTTCCCTGTTTTTGATTATTTCCAAAATTTCCCCAGATCGTACTTTTGGCGGGATCGAAAAAGAAGTTAAGTCCAAATTAATCAATCTTAAATAGTCAAGGATGGGGTGAAAATTTAATGTGGGAACTTTTTTAAAATTAGTTACAAATATGGAAGTGTGTGACTGGAAAACAGCCGTATTGGGCATTCCAAAACATGAACAAACTCCTGCTGTGCTAGGGATCGATAAAACTCCAGGAAATTGATACAAGAAACTATTAAAGTTTAAGGAGAGACTGTCTACAACTTGAATATTGATCTACTGAATATATGCAAAAAAGGCAAATACTAGAAAGAAACTACACCACAAACCATTAATAAAGGTTTCATTGTAAAGACTGAGAACTTGGATGACCTGAGGTCTCTTTTTCGAAAGTACAACGAACCTGAATGGGATATGCAGCCAAACCTTCAGTTCACAAAAAACGTTTTTATTGATCACGAAGTTATTTTACAACGTCCAGGAACGCATCGTAGCTGCGTAAGATGGTGTTGGCAAAAAAACTTTTGAACAGGAAAGCATTTTTAAAGTTTAATACTTGTTAAAAAGCTAATTTTCTTTTGACAGTTATTTTCGGCCTAGGCCTAGAGTGCTTTTTTTTTTTTTTTTAAATAATAAAAGAGTTTTGTAAAATCATTACCTTTTGTAACTTGGTTTTGTTAGTATTTTCATTGAACGATGTGAAATATACGTAATGAGTTTTGGAACATGTTCCAAAACTCATTATGTCCATTATTCAGTTCCAAAACTCGTTATGTCCAACATATTTTTTTATTTTGCAAATGAACTAAAAGGGTAATATTTTTGGCCGGAGTCTTACGAAGTTGTAAACGTATAAAAACAAAAATCAAAAATCGAAACAATAGCTACATTTCTAAGATTGTAAAAAGTTTTTTTACGTTTCCTGAAAATTTTCAATTTTTGGACATAACGAGTTTCGAAAATGGACGAGTCATTTTGTCTCTTTCACTTTTCAAAAAGAGAGGTGAAATTGAACTTATATAATTTATTATCTCAAATACTTTTACATTGTGTATTAATTTCTTTTCTGTGTTTCAGATTGTTTTCGAGGGCGTCATGCAACTCGGTAGTGAAGGATTCATAGCGTTGGATGATGTTGTAGTCAAAGATGGAAGTTGTCCTGCACCTGGATCTTGTGACTTTGAAGAAGATCTTTGCACGTGGCAAAATGCCGAGTCGGGGGTGGATCTGGAATGGGTCAAGAATAGCGGACCAACACCTACAAATGGAACGGGACCCAACGTAGACCGAACTCTGGGAACAAAAGAAGGTGAGATAACGCCACTGCTAATGAATCAGTCTTTTCTAAAATAGCTTCATCATGATATTAGAGCTGGAATAATCAGTATGATCCAGTCTGATAGCGCTTTTATAATATTTCAGTTTCTAAGTCAAGTGAATGAAATTCGTCTTTGTTTAGAATTTAGTTCTTACAGATAACTTACATCACCATATAAACTTAACATGTGGATATATATAAATAATCGTATGAGGAATTTAATGGTCAGTTTATTAGTTATCAGTTTTTTAATCAGAAAGGTCATTTGTTAATTTTTTTTATTTCATATACACTTTCAGTAATGTATTTATGTGATAAAAATGTTTATCGAAAAATATAAAAATCTTCACATTTGAACTTTTTTTACGTCTATTAACATACATTAATAAAAATAATAAAGACACATATAGTTTTAAAAAATATATTTTTTAAATTTTCAGCAGTGAAATTACGCCCGAAATTACTGAATATTAAATATGTGAAAATTTTCACATTGCTAAGCGTAAACCAACAGAATGAAAAATGCCCAAACTGGAAATCGAACCCGGATCCTTGTTATATCGTTCAAATGCTCTACCATTAATTTTACGAGGACGATACCCAGCTTACCATCTCTCTCGGTAAGGCTGTATTCCATCTTGTGCTGTGGTTGGAACCTTGCCGACTTTTAAGAGTGAGAAATGCCAAGCTGGGTATCGTCCTCATAATTTTATGGTAGAGCACTGGAACGTTATTCCAAGGATCTGGGTTCGATTCCCGGCTTAGATATTTTTCATTTTGTTGGTTTACGCTTAGTTAGCAATGTGAAAACTTTAACAACGTACTTAATATTCAATACTTTTTTAATTTAATTTTTTAACCTTAATTTTTTTTCTTTATAATATTTTTCTTATACTAAGTATATACTAAGTTCTTTATGTTTCGGCGTTTTTTTAAAAGAATTACTGTAATTTTCATGATTATCTATAATCTTTCAAAATACAACAGTGAAACTTCTAATAAAAAAATTAGATTAGAAATTTTAAAAATATATTTACTAAGCAAACGATTTAATTAAAAGGATTCGTTTAAAGTTGCGTTGTTCGTTTCCTGTCATATTTTACAAGCTGTAATAACTTAAAACAGAAATTCGTTATTGGATTCAGTTGAAAAGTGATATCAATTACAATAGACAATAGTAAATGCAACAGAGTTTGTGTTACACAACTGATGCTATTGGGCAGCATTGTTAAATTTTCAATCAGATTAATTATCAGCCAAAAATATGATACTCGAAAAAGGAAAAAAAAAAAAGGATTTTCCTGAATTATTCATATTTTAATATAACTACAGCATATAAATGCAAAGCATAAAACTCTCTTTAAAAACTTTATCTACAGAATTGGGGCCCCTTTAAATTTCAGGGGCCTGTGCCTTCGCCCCGTTTGCCCAGGCCTTAGTCCGTCTTATTTATAACTGCAGTTTTCTCAATTTTGCACTTTATTCATGTTATTATTTTAGTTATGTTCATGCTGTAATTTACCTTAATGTATAAGAAACAACAACAACAATAATAATAATAATATTTTTTGTAGGTTCTTACATTTACCTTCAAGCAGACAATCCAGCTAATCAAACAAATCTTCTTGGAATATTACAGTCAGAATACTTCAGTGTGTCAAACGACAGATGCTTATCATTCTGGGCTCATATGAATGGGAGTGAAATGGGATCTTTAATGGTGAATTTAAGTTATTACGGCAGTAATCAGATGCCATCTCGTAGCAAAGACCTTTGGAAAATTCAAGGAAACCAAGGCGAGAATTGGTTCCTCCGAAGAATAAACCTCATCCCCACGGAACTTGATATCGATGAAGAATATCAAATTCTTTTCATAGGAAGAACAAAAGGAAGACTAAGTGATATTGCATTAGATGAAATCGATGTCTCCACTAAAAAATGCTACGACGTGCCGGATAACGCGTTCGATTGCAGAGACGGAAAACATGTTAATATGAGCAAAGTTTGTGATTTCGAAAAGGACTGTGAAAACGGCGAGGACGAAATGGATTGTGGACAGTGCGATTTTGAACATGGAACTTGCGGTTGGGAAGACAAGACCTACTACTACTACGACAAATGGCAAAGGGGCCAAGGACAGGATGGTGCATCCAGGACAAATGCATTAGGTTACGATCATACTTTCAATTCCAGTACCGGGTACTTCATGTCAGTGAACATTCGAGGCTATGGATGGAGCGAATCTATATTACGAAGTGCGGAAGGAATAAATAAATTTAAAAAATCTTACGCATCTTGCATCATGAAATTCTACTATGCCATCAAGCAAAAAACTCAAGCATTCATAAGCGTGAGGAAACGCTTGTCGGGTTCAACAACAGGAACAGTGGGGCATTGGCATGGTTCAACCAATGACACATGGAAACTAGGAGTAGCTTATCTTGGAACTACTGAAAGACCTTTTAACTTGGAATTTATCCAGCGAAGTTCATATGAGACTACGTTTGTGGCACTGGACGATATCACATTTGAAAATTGCAGTCTTCCAATAAAACGTGATGACAAATGTGGCAGTAAAGAGTTCACATGCAAAAACAGTCGGTGTGTTTCAAGGTATTTCATATGTGATCAACAAGATGACTGTGGAGACAATTCAGATGAAAACGCAAACTTGTGTGCTACATATCCAAAACCGTGTACCTTTGAATCAGACAGTGCATGTGATTGGACAGTGAAAGGAAAGGCAAAGTAAGTAATAGACATTTTAAATTTGTTGCTTAATAATTTACAGAGCCTTATGTCTACTTTATTGTAGTTTATTAGAGTACTGAATAAGAAATTCACCTTAAAATTCTGTAATGTGTTTTGCTAATTTTTGTAAATTTGTTTATTGAACAGCTTTTTCTTTCTTTTTTTCTTTTAAATTGTCATTTGAAATCAGGTTAGTTTTAATTTAATACATTTTGTTGTTTCATAAAATTAAAAATATTTTTTCATGTCTGTTTTAGTACGAAATAAGGGTAAATGTTTTCAGAGTCCCCGTAAAGGGGCTTTACACATTGGAAATTGGCACCTTAGAATTTCTCTACATACGCTATCTGGCAAAAGATACCCGGACACTTTTGGTTTCAAACATTTTGGTGAATATATGGAGAATTAACGAATTGTTATTGCCCTTCAGAAGTATAAAGAACATGTTTGACCTAATATTTTTCATTGAAGATTTTCTTACGAGAGCAAACTGAACGAAACAATAAGCTGAATAAAAAAAATAATATCTGCGATTACCCTGCATAATAAGACGAACGAAAGGATATATATAGTCGTGGGAAAAAAAAAGTAAACACCCCCTACTAACTCCTCAACAAATTATCGTAGAAGAAAGTTACTGGTACCGAACGATTGGAAATAAAGTTTACTTTTAAATGATGTATATAAAATTTGCTTAGGGGTCATCTACTTATTAAAACAAACCATAACTTTGTTTTTTTTTCAATAGCAGTACACAATTCTGACAGCATAAATGAACTCCATACCCTTCCATTAGCCTAAAAGCAAATTTGTATGTAATTCGTACCATAAGTTTCTGAGAAATTAATTATTTTAAAACGAGCGTATTTTAAGGGCTGTATCATAATAGAAGTTCGGCACTCAATTGTTAACCCAGAGAGCCCCCTTCTTGATCAAGGCACCTTAAGCACCACTCAAGCATTTAGTGAAGCCTGCTAGATTGCACGACAGCAGATGAAATTTCAAAATATCTAATCACTTCTATCACAGACGGCCCCTTAAAACAATCTTTTGCCGTTTTTTAAGCATAATTTGAAAACTACTTGGAAGAAAATTGTGAAATTTTGGATTTCTATAAAGAAGGACTTAATAAAACTAAATCCATCAAAAAAACTGTAGGTTGCAATTCATAATTATTTCGAATATTAATTTCATAATTCATATCATAAAATTATAAAAAATTGCAAATTCAATGTATTTATGTTTGGGTATATTAGTATTATTACTACACAAAAAATTAGCACATTAGGAGCATAATTTCAGGAGATATAAATAAAAATATGAAAATTTAATTTAACATTAGAAGCACTAAATTTTGAATGTTTATAATTCAAAATCTTATCATTCAAATGACTTGAAATTTGGTGTCTAGGCATAGTTTTAACCGGAGATTTGAAATATCTGGTTAAAATTAGGTATTGCCATTGAAAAAAATGAAGTTTGGATTAGTTTTAATATGTAGATGACCCCCAAAGCAAATTTTATATACATCATTTAAAAGTAGACTTTATTTCCAATCGTTCGGTACCAGTAACTTTCGTCTACGATAATTTGTTGAGGAGTTAGTTGGAGGTGTTTATTTTTTTTTTCCACGACTGCAGCTGTAACAAATATTTACATAGCTCCTAAATGACGTGTGTGTGAATTTGTGTAAGAGTAGCGCGTATATCCATAAAGATACAAACGTTACTTTTAAAAATTTTAAAAACAAAATCCGTAAGCTTTTTGTTTGTAAAATGCAGTTTTTTTAACCAAATTTAACACGACTATATAGCATTTAGTAAATGAATATGTTATAGATTTGGTAAAATATTAACATTTGTATGAAATATTTTTAACTGCGCATACGCGAATGGCAAAACATTTTGTTCTTTCATGATTTGGTATTCAACTATATACAGCAATTTATATAAAAAAGCCGGTCAAATATCTTAAAATTTCTCGAATTTGTCGATAATAAAGTGAGCAGCATTTCAATTATTTTTTAAAAGAAATTTAATGATCTAAAGATTATTTCAATCTTCTTATGATACAATGTGACCGCAGTTTTATTTTATTTCCAGTTTCTTATTAGTCAACTTAATTGTCCGACTAAATCTTCACTGAAAAATAGGAAATCAAATACGTTTTTTACATCCGTGAAGTTCAAGAATAATTCGCCTAGTACTTCTCTATATTTTTTACAAAACCGCTAAAATCGAAAGGGCCTCGAGACTTTTGATCAGGTAGTGTATTTACTCTCTTATTCAATGCGCAATCTAATTGTGCCTTCGATACTGTACTTTGTCTATGGTCATCTAATACAGGGCTGTCCAACCTTTCAGTAAGCGCGGCCGTATTTCGTTAAGTGACAAACATTGAAGGCCGCCATTATTCTTATGTCTGGAAACATAGAAAAATATCGCATTAATAGGGGGTAGAGTTGTCAATTTGGCCTACATTTTAGGTAGATTTCGTATGAAATACTACCTATTGGGATCGTTCCTAAGTTGGAATTTCTGAAAAGTTTTTGCAGATCTACACCGATCATGACCCCTAGAACCCAAAACCACCCCCAGTAAAAAACTTTATCTATCTATCTATCTCTCTCTATATATATATCACTTTCTTCTGGACACGATAACTTTCGTAATTCTGCACCAATCTCTTCCAAACTGATACATAAAATCAATGGGCATAAAATCTCGGTCAAGTTCGTTAATGGTCAAAATCGGACCAAGGGGATAAAATTGGGAGGGGTGTTGTGAAAACAGAAAACCCCCCATAACTTCTTAATTTTTGTACATATCAAATCACTTTAAAGTTTTTATTACTTCTAAAAATAGGACCAAAAATTTATGTATCACAGATTTTTGATAATGTTAAAAATGGGCTCAAGGGGCGCAAAAAATAGGGTTTTAGGGAGAAAAAATTCCTAACTTCGTCAATTCTCAAGATATCAAATCTAATTAATTTTATTATAAATCTCCTTAACATTATCTACAACTTTTATATTCACAAGTTTTTGATAGGACCAGTTCGTACCGCAAAGAAAAAAATTAAAAACGAAAACAAAAAGGGGGTTTGAAGAAGAAAAAAAGCCATAACTCCGTCAATTCAAAAGATATAAAATCCCCATGAATTTATCATATATCTTCTTAATATTGTCTACAACATCTATACAAACAAGTTTTGGATAGGACCAATTCTTACAGCAAAAACAAATTAAAAATACATAGCAGTTGAAGAAAAAAAATCATCTTAGAAAGGTTGTTTTCAAATCCTAACTGCTTATTTTCTGACTCATTTTACAATTCATTTTTGCTCTCAAAGGCTTCCAATTGGTACGTTTTCTTACTCAGAAAGTATATAATGTACCGTAATGGTCGATTTTTTGATAGAGGCAGAATATATTTTTAAAAATGTTGTTAAAAAGGACATTTTGAACCGAATTTACCGAAGCGGATTGCGTTGGAAAAATCATTGTATTAAGGATGCACTCAAATCCAAACTGCTTATTTTCTGACTCATTTTTAAATTCATTTTTGCTCTCAAACGCATTTAATTGGTATATTCGCTTATTCAGAAACTATATAATGTACCGTAATGATTGATTTTTTGATAGAGGCAGAATATATTTCAAAAAATGATATCAAAGTGGGCATTTTGAACGGGATTTCCCGAAGCGATTGTGTTAGAAACGAAAAATATTGTCCTTCTGAGAAAATAATTGTTTATATATCAAGTTTTAATTAATTGAACAAAAAAAAAAAAAAAAAAAAAAAAAAAAAAAAAAAAAAAAAAAACAGGTCGCTTATAAATCTTTTCAAAAATCACGTCAGCAAGTTTATATTTTTTTTAATTAAAAATGAATCTGGATTAGGCCAGAAAATTTCGAGTTGTTGAGCATGGAAAAGTATTTTTTTTTAATACTAACCTAACATGATTCTGATAAAACCAGCTATTATATAAAAATGAAATAAAATTTCGTCAAAAGCGGCCAGATAAAATTGTTAAAGTGGATTTATCTCTAATTATGATTTAGTTTTTGTTTATGAAATTAGTATATTTGACTTCGAAATCTACCTCTGCCTGTAGGCCGGGTCGGCAGGGATTTTTTATTCAGAAATTGCAACTTTATACCAGACTTTCCGAAAAAAGAATTAGTACTTTAAGTAATCATAAAATGCCTCTCATTAAATAAAGCATGAATTGCTATTCCGAATTCCTGGTATGAATTTGAGTATTCTGAATAAAAAAAAAAAGAGGCCGCAAAATAAAATAGAACAGGAAGGATTTTAAAGAAGCTTTTTTTAAAATGGATTTTTATTTAAAAAAAAAAAAATTCCTAATAACAGGAATCATTCGAAAGGCCTCCATGAAAAGCATAAAAGTGCGCCACGGAGCCCTTGGGCGTCGCGTTTGACAGCCCTGATCTAATAGAGTAAATTACCTTGAGCCCCACTCCACTTAACAGCCCCGATAGTGTTCTTCCTCATGCGAACTGAGAGGACTTCTAAGTGTATTTTTCTATGCAGGGAAAATATAAAAGTACGATGAGATTAGATTGGACGAATAAGGTAGATGAAAATGTGCTGTGAATACACATCTGGCCCGAACAGCTTGTGTATAGTCACGGCACGGTGAAGAGGTGCACTGTCATTATGTGATAAAAAACATGAAATAAAGGGCATTATTTTCATAAACATTTTACCCAGTTTGTTATGAAACTATGCTCTATGATCGTAGAGAATTGAAGCATCACTAGCATCATTCCTTCCTTCTAAGTCTCAAAACTTGTCATGCTCCCCTTGTATAAGATTTATTCTCTTCCTAATTTACAATACATTATAAAATATGTTATGGAAAAAAGATTTGTTCTCCTATTTAATGCATGCAGATACTATGTAGGACAGTGTTTGGAAACTTATTTAAGTTGGATTTAAAGCAGCTCGTTACACAAAAAAAAAAATATTGTCTTTAGTCTTCCATATTAAATAGAAACTTCCTATTAATTAAATACAATAACTACATTGTTAATATTTGGTGTTAGGATGAACAAAACTTTTGTTTTGCAGTAGCTCCAACCGTAATAAAGGGAAACATTTTGCCATGATTTGGTATTTATCCATGCACCAATATCCTGCTATAAGGATTTCTAGTGGTTTGATATGGTTAGGTGTAAAACTGGTGGCGAAGAATAGAATCCTTATTTTTTACAACAATAAATCTTTATTGATCTTAGATAATAATATATTTAAATCAAACAAATAGTCAATATTTTACATATGTAAGGAATCAGTTTTTAATCGGATAAACATTAGTTCTTTCTCAAGTCTTGTAAGTCGTGATAGAAAGTTCACTTGGACGAATAGTTCGATAGAAGAAAATCCTATGAGTATTTCAGTCTCTAACTCTTTCGTCTTGCATTTCAGTGGAGAAAGGGAGTCTTGGAGATAATTAATTTGACCCAAAAGACAGGAGGTCTCTTCCGATATCAGGTGCCAGGCTATGCCAAACTGTCTTCAATCCCTGCTGCACTGTCGTGAATAAAATTTTCTCGGAGTTCTCGGGCTCTAGAGGGTCCTACCTTTTTTTTTACCGAGCCGCAATCTTTTGATCCGCACACTTGCGCTCTCCAAACCAGAATCCTCTCCAAGCTCGCATTTCTTGCTCCGCGTAGAAAAAAGGCAGTGGGACAAGGCGTTCACGAAAACACAGTTCCTAATGGAAGAGAGGTTGCTCTGCTCTCATTGCAAACCTTTCTTCCGGGCTGGGGCCAACGTTGCCATCTTTGTTCTGGTGAGAGACTGAAACTTTCTCCTCCCGAGGGTCAAAAACAGGCGAAACCAATTACTCAAGGATGTACCATGACTACTTTTTAGTGTCACAGCTTTTAGAAAAACTGCAGACAATCTAGCCCTGGTGTATTGTTCACGATTGAAGAATCGTTTTCTCCCCGTGGGAAACTGTTGTAAAATCTGAATAGGAACACTGAACTGATAAAGTTAAGTACTAATTATTGCCAATTATTTCGAGACTTTACACTCCGAATACACAACATCGAAGAAAAATGAACACAAGTATTGCGACTTGCATAGGAATTTCTTCAACTCTGCATTGGTTCATTGGATTCGGTGCTTTATGTGAATTATGTGAAATGGTACTATATTGTACCATAATTTCGAGTTAGGTTAAATCACATTTTGAGTTCAAGTGATACCATGAATCAGTATTGCTATGAACCGGTATTTGCCAACAGATTTCAGAATCCTCTTAAAGAACCGAGAATCTTATCCAGTATAAACATCCAAGACTGAATCAGAAATCGAACCTGGGATAAGTTTTAATTATCCCCTAAATTAAGACCTAATCAGAAAATAATCCCTAGTAAAATTATTCAGAATGCTCCTAATGTAAACTTTATCCAGGGCTCGCAGTGTTCCTAAAATTTTCGCACTTTCCTACCACTATTTTAAAACGATAATCTTTATTGTATAATTCTATTACAGATGTTAAAGGAATCTACCACGAAGAATTCTTATTTAAAATACTGGTAGCAATTTGCGAAAATTTTAGGAACGCTGCGAGCCCTGCTTTATCCCAAAAATAAGCCTTGCCTCAAAACAAAACCATTTAAATTTTTTTAAGGGCATACTACCAAAGCGATATAAGTAAGCGTCCTATCTTAAATGGGAGAGGTAACCGCAAGATAAAAGGCGAGGTCACGTCAATCAAGGTCATACGCCACCCAGCGGACGGAGTGAACTACAAGAGGATTATTAACTTCTTTCGTTTTGTGGATGATCTATAAGTTCGATATCTATGAAATAACTATGCGCACGCGCAGCCGTGATTTTATTCGTTTGTCGTCTGCAGTACTTAATTGTTGGAAGCATAGATATAATTCGATTTATTTATTCGCCATTATTTAATTTATTAATTGAAGTTAGTTATTTAAACAAAATCAGTTCTTTTAAGAACTTATATTATTTTGGAAAATGCCACTTTGGCGTTCTAATTATTGCAGTTTTCAAAACTGCAAAAATAACTCTCTATCTGAGAGAACTCTTTTTTTTTTTTTCGCTTCCCAAAAGAGAAAAACAGGTTAGTTTTGTGTTTTATTATAATTTATAAAAAAAAGTTAAAATATTATTTAATATATATTATTAAATGTCAGTGGTTTTAATACGTTCTATTTGAATTATGTTTTTGCAACGCAATGAACAAGGACATATAAAAATTAGTTAATGTATGTTAAGATAGAATTTTACAGCAGCGTTTTTAATTCAATTCCTGATAAGATAAAGTTATAAAAATTACATAAACATGTAT
The DNA here is from genome assembly GCA_963932465.1 of Maratus speciosus. Lineage (NCBI taxonomy): Eukaryota > Metazoa > Arthropoda > Arachnida > Araneae > Salticidae > Maratus > Maratus speciosus. The sequence goes on along the minus strand of OZ010792.1, from coordinate 413,826,517 downwards.
ATTTCCAATGAGAATTAAACGTTTTATTACGCTTAGAGTTTAAGTATAAATTATTTAATTAATTTTAAGGCATATTTTTTATTTACCGGGCGCAGGCGATAAATTGCCAAATATTCTCTTGATCGAATTGTATTTATAATATTTAAAATAGAAGCATTTCACTCATTCCATTTAAAACTCATTTAATTTTACATTAGAATCCACTTTAATTTAAAATGCAAGCAGTAATTCTTGTACTATTAAACCAGCAATAATTGATTATTTATAGTTTTAAATATTTTGAGAATTCTAGACAACAGCTTTAAAAAAATTCCTAAAATTGACAAATTACATTTTTTTTTTTTTAAATCTAGAAATATGTCGGTCATTGTGTCATATCCGGGAAAAATAGTTTTCATGGGATACCTGCACTTCGCACAGGTGAATAACATTACAGAAAGCATACAAAGTATAGAAGAAACTTCAAAAATTGGAATAAAATATAAATATTTACAAATAGTACGTGGTATGCTCAATTAAACATTTATTATCTTACACCGGTTCTTCCGCAGGAGTAAAATGGATAACTTTCCGTAATCCGGCCGGTAGTCATGATTGGCGTCAAATGAGAAAACAGTATACAATTGTAACTGTATAAAAGTTAAATAATGGTTAGAAAATGAAAGTAACTTTTATCGAAATAACCCAATTCTTGAACATTCTCCAAATTTGAAAAAGGCTTATGAAACACACAACAATTGCCAATAACTGAAAACTATAGACTAATAATAAGCTCAACGTAGCAGTTGTTGGTCGGTAGCCAATAATTTCAAATTTCCCTTTTAATTTTGTCCGGTTTCAATTTTTGAATTTTTTTTTTTTTTTTTTTTTCAATCTGGCTTCCGCAAAAGAGTCGGAATAAGTAGTAGAAAAAAGGGCTGCGGACGGAGATCGGCCAGTTGAACGTATTAAAATCACTGACATTTAATAATATATATTAAATAATATTTTAACTTTTTTATAAAAAATTATAGGGCTGAAAATCACGTTTAAGATGCTTAAAGGTTTTAAATATTTCTCTTTTGCAATTTCCCAACGAGCTGGTATATTTTAGAAATCGTAGTTTGTTACATAACTTACTCAATTGTTATACTTGTATATACAATTGTAACAACCATAAAGAATGTTTAAGGATTTATCAGCTACGTTTAGATAACGTAAAATTAATTTGCTAATTTATAATCGAGTTGTAAAAATACTAAAATGTTGTATTGTTACTAGAAACACATCCATGTACATAATTTTTATTTTTCTAGCATATCTGGGAGGGAAAAGTCGATTAAAATTTTTTATCTTTTCATATATATGAACAGGGTTAGATTAAATAAACAGTGTAAAAAAGTACTTTTATGTTTTCCGGCCGCAGTTCATAAACCGTCAAATATTTTCCCCATCACCAGCGTTTATGTTGCATTCATTTCATTCAAAATATAAAATCATTTTAAAAATATACTCGTCATTTGAAAAACATAACTTTATTTAAAATACATACATACTGGTATATTACATCAATTTAAACACATGCTTTTCGCTCATTATGTTTAAAATACTTTTTTTTTCTAATAAATAATAACATAAACCCAAGGTGGGCAAGTTTCTTCCAATGTGGAAAAAAACCTGGAAAAAACCATGGAATTAAAAGTTACGCCTATAACTTTTATTAACAAAAATGGTTTTCTTTAAGCCTGAATAGCTTGCATAAAATCAAGGTATATTTGAAGATATTTACAATTTAAGAGTTATAGGCGGAAAAGCAGACAAAGCCATTTTAGAGAATACCTGTTAAAATTTTAATCGTGAATTTAAAATATTTACTCACTCATGGAAGATTAACCTTGTTTACCAGATTTATTGCAAAATATTTTTGTTACAGCTTGTTTTGATAAAAATATATGTATTTAAAAAATAGTTGCAATGTCAGTTTAGTTTCGGGGCAAAAGGCAATACTGTTTACGTAGCATTAGTGCTTTTTCTCCCGAAATTAAAATGACATTGCGATTTTTTTTTTAAAATACACATATTTTCATCGAAACAAACTGTAACAAAAATATTTTGCAATAAATCTGGTAAACAAGGTTCATCTTCCATGAGTGAGTAAATATTTGAAATTCATGATTAAAATTTTAACAGGTATTCTCTAAAATAGCTTTGTCTGCTTTTCCGCCTATAACTCTTAAATTGTAAATATCTTCAAATAGACCTGCGCACGAGATGCACAGATGGTAGATATTCTGTCATATATGACGTCATACAAAAAAACCCGCGTATTTGCGTTATTCACTCCATCCACAGGATGGCGCAGCTGTGTCAATTTACGACAGATTCCAGCATTAACTTTGTACGCTTACTTATAGCGCTTTGGCATACTACTCTTAAATATATGTTTCACTAATTCATTTTTCGAGAAGCATGCATATGAGACAGCAATATCTTCTGAGCATTTTTAAACAAACCGAATAAAAAAAAATTACAATTACGCTAGTTATGACTAAAAATGTATGAGATATTCTCACTAAACAATGATTTAAAGGTCATATTGAGACACCCGCTTATGTGCTCACAGGACACAAAACAAACACGCAACTGTCTTTTTTTTAAGTGCCTGATTTTGATCCCTATTCTTACATTTCGATATCGAAGAGAGGTGTTGATTTCTTCGACATAATATTTTTTAGCCTATTCTTGATTCTTTTTATAAAGAAACGGCATGGAGAAATACATGCTCCTTAGTTCCACCTAAGTATGTGATTTTCCTTGCATAAAAAGTTTAAAAACCTTTGACAGAAAATATGAGTATTTATATAGTTTATTTCAACTTTTTTGTCATTAGACGTAGAAAATTTTATATTAAATCCATATAATGTGACATTTTTATTGATGCGTGAACCTGGAAAAAGCTCACAATGGTCAAAGAAGAGGTCGCGGCTTCTATTGTTTCCATATAAAATCGCCGGTCAAGAATATTTTATGTGATATATCTATCGAATTTCTGAAGGATATGTTTCATAAAGTATATATTTGTTATTGAATTGACTCAAACACCTCCTACTAACTCTGGAACTACTTATAATAGAAGAAAGTTACTGGTACCAAACGATCGGAAATAAAGTCTACTTTTAAATTATGTATATAAGAAATTTTTAAGGGGCCATGTACAAACCGAAAAGACCAAACTTTGTTTTTTTCAATGGCAACACCCAATTTTGACATTATTTTAAATCTTCGGTTCAAACTATGCCTAGAAACGAAATTTCAAGTCATTTTAAAGATAAGTTTTGGAATTATAGTCATTCAAAATTTAGAGCTTCTAATGTTAAATTACATTTCCATATTTTTATTAATATCTCCTGAAATTATAATCCTATGTGATAATTTTTTTGTGTGGTTATAATACTAAAAACTCAAACATAAATACATTGAATTTGTAATTTAAAATTTTTTATAATATGAATTATGAAATTAATATTCGAACAAAATATGAATTGCAACCTACAATTTTTTGATTGGTTATGTTTATTATGTCTTGCTTTATGCAAATTCTCAATTTCAAATATTTCTTCCAAGTAGTTTTTGAATCATGCTTAAAAAAAACGTTAAATTGATGGTGTAAGGGGGACCTTCTATGATGTGCAGAAAAGCACAATTTGAAAAAATATATGTTTTACTCATTTTATTGAAACGGGCTGGCAATAGTCAAAACATATTAAGCAATTAAAATGGTCCTATCGGAAAGAAAAAATACATTAACAGAAATAACATAGTTATTTTGTAGCATTTCAACCATCGAGTACACTGTTAAAAATATCGTTAAAAATTACCTCTGTTTTTAAAGGCTATCTATTTTCTGACCAATGAGAACGCGGCATAAACACCTATCGGGCGTTCTCATTGGTCAGAAAATAGAACAGAGGTAAACAGTTTAAAAACAGAGGTAATCTTTCACGATATTTTTAACAGTGTACCGAACTTCAATTTGGATACAGCCTCTAAAATAGGCTCATTTTAAAATAAGTAATTTCTCTTAAACTAATCGGCCCCACCAGTGGCTGAGAGGTTCTGCTCTCGAAGTTGGTAGACGGGAGGTGCTGGTTTCGAACCCAATCGCGCCCGTCGGCCTAACCGTTTCGGAGTTTTCGTGGTTTTCTTCGAAACCTTGGATTTCCATGCGTAAATGCGGGTTAGGTTTCCTTAGAAAAACTCTCACGAAGGGAACTCCCCATCGGGCCTATATCCCTCGAGTTGATAATCGGCCGTCAAAAAACCAACCCAACCCTTAAACTAATCGTACGAATTTCATGCAAATTTGTATTTAGGCTAATTGAAGGACGTGGCATTTATTTATGGTGTCAAACTTGGGTATTGTTGTTGGAAAAAATAAAATTTGGGTTCGTTTTGAAATGTAGATGGACCCTAAGCAAGTTTCGTATACATCATTTAAAAGCAGACTTTATTTCCTAGAATTTGGTACCAGTTACTTTTTTCCACAATAATTTGATGCAGAGGTAGCAGCGGGTGTTTACTCCCCCTCACCCCCCCCCCCCCCCTAAGACTGCACCTAAACGTAATTTATCTGAAAATGAGATTTTTCAGAACTGCGTGCAAGATATATCTGGAACTACTACTTGATATGATATTTTTAGACATTATAATACCAATATCTTAAGACTGAACTTAAACGTTTGTTGTTTCATCTACAAAAATAAATTATTTATAGATAAACTGAAAAAATAAAACCAATATGCAATACATTTCATTCACCTTTATTTTAAAAATAGAAATATTGCTAAAGTATACACAGTTTAATATAAACATATAAAAACAATACTTCTAAAAATGTGAAGATTGTATGCAAAAATATTAAATTGTTATATAGAAACCTTGCGCGCAGTTTAATACTTTCAAGGGCAAAGCACTCCCACTGCTAAAATGTTGAAATGAATGAATAACACCGGAATTTCTGAACAAATTTATTTGGAAATGAGAAAAGAAAAAGCTGTATTTCACATACATAATAAACGGAAAATCTCGTACCTAAATATCTGGTGCCATTGTGGCATTTGGGAATTTAACTTAACACTTTAGTGCGCAGCTTTGCATATATGCAAACAACAGTGTTTTGAATTTAACAGATATTTTTTATTAATATATTCCTAATTCACACCAGAAATTTAAAATAGCAATATTTGCTTTAATTAGTAACAGACATTCCGTTTTTAAAACAAGCAATTCCCACAAGCGAAATTAACCATTGAAACTTTCTGGTGTAAAGTCAGATTCTGTGAATTACGTAATTTCTAGAACGTATTCTATCATGGGATTTAAAGGGTTAAACGTTAAGGTTTATAAAATAAATAATAATGTAAAATAAGGTATTTGGACACATACATATTAAAATATTTACTAATTTGTATTATTTTAGCGTAAAACAGCTACACGACTGTAGTTTTTACTTATATTGCAGATGTGCAACAGAAGAAAACATTGACGTATTATATGAAAATGTATCTATGATTTTTTTTCGTTATTTTTCCTGTGTAATAAACCTTTCAGAGAATCATATATATATATTTTTTTTTTCGAAACAAAATAAAAAACCGCGCGTTTAAGGGTTAAGTGTTTTCATTAAAGCCCCACCGCCCTTGAAAGAGTTTTAAAAGCACATTTTGAAGTAATATACGACTTTAAAATATCCTTTTAAGCTTTTCTTACATAAGGATTACCTGATATGTTTCTAGTCATTCTTCGTGTAACTGCAGGATTTTATTTTAATGCGGTTTGTTTTAAAATGAAAATGTGTCTCTTGCATACACAGGCTCATCGAAAAATCGAATTTTTTTTAACATTTATTATTTTAATTTCTTAAAATAGCCAATGTTGAAGACATCATTATACTTTTAAAATAATGAAAAAAAAGTGTAGCAGAGTGCAGGAAAAAAAAGAAACTTTTATACTTAGATGACTACGAGAGGGAGAAAGTTATCCTGGAAAAAATTCTTCCTGTTTACTAGCATACCGAAAAACGTTGGAAAAAATTAATTTTTTGTTGCAGATATTGTGACAATAACTCATATTTAAAACTAAAATAATTTACCAAAGGATTATTTAAAATTATATTTGAAACATTTTCACATCACAAAATTTGCAAAAGAGCTAACATATATCATATAACACATAGATTTCATTGTTCAAGCATAGTACTAGGTTGTCCCAAAAGTTTCTTTCGCAATTCCCGCGATATTTTTTAATTCTATCTCGCACCACCATCTGAAAACAAAAATCTTTTACATATACAGTAATCCCTTAACATTCGTAAGGGTTAGGTTTACGGAAACGTCCCCGAATGTCAAAATCGTGCATGTTGAGACTATCTTCCCGTACATAAAAGTAGGTTAGGTTTCACGGCTTTTTTTTTAAGTGGAAAAAAGAAATTGAAGCATAAAAAGTATATTTATTAAGCATTAAAAAGTGCACGCTGTAATAAATTTGAACAATTATAAACATATTGTACAAAGTTTATTTGCTGTTCGAAAGCTGAAAATATTTAGTGGTATATGCTACTATTTGGCAGAACAGATCTTTTGTTTATGAATTCCCATATAAGGTAAAGCTTCGGCCTATATTTCTCTTTTAAATTTAAGATTCGTCATCAGTGAAGAATCGTATTCTATTGCTTTCTCAAAGAGTGGTTTTTGAATTTTATAATTTTTACGACAATATTTTCAGAAAATGTTTCACATGCAATAAAAATTTTGCATTGTAGAAAATTTAGAAAATTGAAAAAAAAAAAATTCTGCATAAAAAATAAAGGAAATTATTGATCTATATTTTTCCTCAATACAAGGGCTGAAGTTCTCGCAAAGTGAGTTTACTTTGTAAAAAAATATTCTTTATAAAACAAAATTCTGAAATAACCAAGTTAAGTATTCACGAATGTTGAAATGTTCTGCATTTTCCATTTCGCGAATATAATTAAAACTCGCGAATGTTAAATCCACGAATGTTAAGGGATTACTGTACTTTAACCCTTAAATGCATATGGTATCGTTTTTGATACAATAATTGTTCCCTATTTATTGGATTTTTTATTCACATATTCCGTATTTCCACCAGAAAAATAAAAAAGAAAATTTCACTCCATTTAATAACAGCCATTTCGTTATTAAATAAACCGAAATTTACCATTTATATTTTCTGGTATGAATTCCGATTCTCTGAATTATGAAATTTCGGGAACGTATTCTACCCTATGCATTTAAGGGTTAATAACATCTGTTAAAGAAATATACTACAAAACGCATTTTTCAAAACAGCGGTGCGAATAGAATAGAAAAATAGTAGGCAGTGGCAGCCCTGACTTTGAGAAAAAGATCCTCTTTTGAAAAGATGTGCGATAGACGAAAATCGGATACTTTATGACAACATGGAACGCAAAATATCCTGGTCCAACCGAGAAAAAGGTCACATTCCTGTCGCTAAAGCCAGCCTCCACCCGAAGAAAGTTTTGCTGTGTATTTGGTGGGATTGGAAGGGTGTTATTTATAACGTGCTACTTCCACCAAGCAGTTCCCGACAACCAGTGGATCTCTTCACATGGGCAGCTGGTAAAGGGCTAACTGTAAGAACTTGCTATGAGTCGGTACATTTTCAGACAGTTCCTTATTAGCGTTTTATAACCTTATAGGGTTTTTAGATTAGACAGATGCTCGATAATAAATCTTGGATAATTGGTTTCTACTTCATTATATGGTTCGAGTGGCTATAAATCTATAGATTTAAAAGTTATAAAAAGTTGATAATTGGGCCATGTATTGCAAGTTACTTGAGATTTCAAATGGGACTTGAAGTAGTGGAAAAAATTATGGCACTTAGTACTGAATGGGAGAATTCTGTCGGCATTTTTAGAATTCTATTAAGTTTGAGAAAAGACAGAACACACAATTTGAAATTAAGTTATAGAGCATCCTATCCATTTTATACAGGGTTCGTACAAGTCCTTGAATTTCCAGACTAAGAAATTCTTTGGTACCAGTATTTTCTTATGGAAAATCTTTCCTTAAATAAGGCGAAATTTCGCGCGTTTAAACTAGATTTATTTTTCTATTAAATAAATACTGATATTTGGCCTTGAAAATAACGGCACCTGTACGAACCCTACTATAACCTATCCTTAGCCATTTTATAACATACACATATGTATATGTACGAGGGTGGTTTGATAAATATTGTCCCGAGTGTGTATAAAATATTTGTACTGCGACGGTTGATGTGGAGTATTGAAGCCTAATGTCTTAGATGCCTATATGCTTAATTTCAGAACCGTAGCTGCTATATTAACATTTTTTATTTCGTTTTAGATGTGAGAGGTGGCACCTTGCTTGAAAGGAGGGTTAGGGGAAAAGGCTGGTTTCGAGCTTATGGGGCCAGACCTGTGATAGATTTGGACAGTGGATGAGACGTAGCTACTATAATTTGGACTCGGGATCATAGTGATGTAGCCACATCTCATCCACTGTCACATTTCTATCACAGGTCTGGCCCCATAAGCTCGAAACCAGCCTTTTCCCCCAACTCCTCTTTTCAAGCTAGGTGCCATCTCTCACACCTAAAACGAAAAAAAAATGTTAATATAGCAGCTACGGTTCTGAAATTAAACATATAGGCATCTAAGACATTAGGCATCAATATTCCACATCTACCGTCGCAGTACAAATATTTTATACACACTCGGGACAATAATTATTGAAACACACTCGTATTTGTATATGTGTACACACACACACATATATATATATATATGGGATAATAAATATCTTCAACAATGCAAGTTAACAAAATCAAGAGTTTTATTAATCGATATACTCTATCATATGAAAACAAAAAACATGACGTGAAGAACGTGAAGAAATAGCAAGATACGAGGCGATATTCTCGTGTATGGAAGGTAAAAATAAAAAGTACCAAGAGAGTTTATTGCTGTTCCATGGTTTTTATCTCAACATTAAGATTGAAGATCTGTTGAATGCGAAATAAAAGATTTAAGTAGCAATTCTAGGCGAATTCCTGTATGTATGTTTACAAGTGTATCATGTTATTGATTTGGTTGAATTTCCGTGATCTTCTAATTATACTATTTGTTCGTGTGGTTAATAAATGTTGTATAAAATTAAAAAGCTTTTAGGTGAATTCATTTGTAGTTGTAAGCCAAGTGAATATTTAAGTAAGTAAAAAAATAAAATTTAGATTATATATATATATATATATAAATGAATGGATAATTAATAATATTTAATTTCAATTAATATTTGATAAGAAGAGTAGCTAATTCATGGTAATATTATTTTTAAAAATAAAATTATTTGATTTGATATTATTTCGAGTTCTCCTATGAACTTTTCAATAAATAATCTATATTTATATCTATTTAATAGTAAAATAGAATTACTAGAAAATTTGACATTCCATTTAGTTCAATTAATTTCTAAAGTTTAATTTTATATTTCTGTTAATTTGTACTTTGTACATTGTTATAAAAACACTTACTTTTCAGTGAAACTTAGATTTTTTTTTAACTCCCAATAGTGTATTTATTTACTTTAACCCTTTATCTACTGACGGTACTTGTAAATACCATTAAAATAACTTGTATAAAGGTCATTTAATACATATATTAGTTGTAATGCAGTTTATATTGAGTTATAGATACATTACTTTATCTTGTTCCAAAAGCATTATTGGTAACACAAAGCAAAAATATTTTTAAAAGGATGATTTCTTTTGTCTTTGCATCTTTTCAGTTTTCTTGGCGTTAGGAAGGGGGGGGGGATTCTTCAATTCGGAAATATTTTTATATATCTATTGTAAGAGCATTATATTTTTACATTTCCTAATTCAACAAAACACTAAGAAAATTATTTTAAATAAAAGATTTGAGTGGGGGTTATAAATATTGCACAAAATCCCTATAAATTCAAATTTAATTAATCCTCCTAAAATTTATTAAATGATTATGTAAATCTTCTAATGTAGTTTAAACAATTCACGATAAAATTTTCATGAATTCGTAATTCGGTACATAAAGGGTTAAGTTAATTAGAATCGAATGACGATAAATAACCATTTTAATGTCAAAACACATATATTTAAAGTTTTATGGATGATTTTTTTCTTTACACTCGTTCTCTTTCTCTCTTTCATAGGAATCAATGGTCAATTGCGCGTGCGAACAGCAACAGACAAAGAGTAAAAAGTGGACCAATAGTAGACCATACTAAAGGACTCGATGACATTGGGAGATATCTTGTCGTGGAAAGATATAGACAAGATTTTAAAAACTATGAATCATATTATTACAGTCCAAATTATAAAGTAGGTGGTGATACATACTGCTCTCTCAGATTTTTCTACTATATGTTTGGAGTTGACGATGGACATTTGAAGGTATATACAGAAAATGAGCAGGATGGATGGACTTGGAAACAGAGATTCACCCAATATGGATCTCTTGGTCAAATGTGGAATCGTGCTTTAGTAAATATTAGAAGCTCAGATCCTTTCCATTTCATTATCGCGGGTAACCCTGGAAACGTAACAGATCAGAAAATTGCCATCGATGATATATCTCTGTCTGCAGGATGCCGGCCGTATTCGGGTCAACTTCCAACTCCAGCTCCAACACCTCTTCCAACCGTAAATCCCTGTAAAGCATCCGAATATCATTGCAGAAGTGGTGAATGCATATCCAGCACAAAATTTTGTGATTTTGTTAAAGACTGTGGTGATGGGTCAGATGAAGAAACTTGTGGAACGTGTTCTTTTGAAAAGGGATTTTGCGGATGGGAAAACGAAAGCCCAGGTAAATACCAATGGCAGCGAAAGAATGCATCCGACACTCAAGATTACGGACCTGATAAAGATCATAAAAATTCAACAACTGGTTGGTATGCTTATGTAACAGAAGGCGGCGGTTCATTTGAGTCACCAGCAACTTTAGTCTTTCCAAAATTGCCTCCTACATCAACTCATTGCGTTATGGAATTCTGGATGTACAGATCTACAAATAGTGGAAATTTTTCTGTTGAATATAAATTCCCTTACTATTATGCCCGTTATACAAAACTGAAAATTGTGCCTGATTTATCAGATGATGGATGGCAAAAATATGAAGTGAAAATTCCTCAATCCACCCTGCGTGGCAGTTCTTTGCAAATGAAAAGTTTAGGTGATTGGTCGCGATCCTGGTGGCAGATTTGGAAATCTAAAGACAAAAACGTAGCTATTGATGAAATAAACTTCTTGTATTGCAATCCTAAAGCACTTCCTGTAGATTGCGACTTTGATGATGATAAATTTAATGGTGGCTTTTGTTACTGGTCCCAAACTAGTCCTTTTGCTTCAATGAAATGGAAACGAGGAAAGGGATCCACATCAACAAACTTTACTGGGCCTACTTCTGATCATACAACAGGACACGGCTATTATTTGTACATAGATCCTCAATGGACAAATCCTTCTCGACAAGCTCGAATTTCAAGTCCTGTTCTCCCAATGAATAGTCCTGATGGAGGTTGCTTTACATTTTGGTATCATATGTATGGCCAGCACATCGGCAGCTTGAATGTTAATGTAGGTCAGTCTTTGTTAACTAGCTTAGCTTGGACTAGAAGAGGTACGCAAGGTAATAAATGGAAGCTTGGAGAAGTGAATGTGAATAAACGTTTCGATTTTCAATTACACATTATTGCTTACAGTACAGGATGGAGAGATAATAATATAGCTATTGATGACTTGAAGATGGTTGATGGATCATGTCCACCGACAGCAATTTGTGATTTCGAGAATGACTTGTGTGGTTGGAATACTTCTTACGAAGGAACATCAGGCTGGATAAGAACACAGGGTGAATATAAATGGACGGATGGAAAGCCAATTACTGATCATACATTAGGAACACCTGAAGGATACTATTTATATTTTCCATTTGACACTCCAGGAGATTTAGCCAGGTTAGAAAGTCCAATGTACAACAATTATGGTGATATGTGCGTACAGTTCTGGTTCAATATGTTTGGAGAAAATGTCGGGACCCTCGCAGTTTATCAAAGAACACTGCAAGAAAAAAGAGACGACAACCTCAAGCAGCAGTGGAAAAAATCAGGAAATCACGGTGGTAAATGGAAAATTGGTCGAGTTACACTCAAATCGCTGCCCAGCTTTTACATAGCTATTGAAGCTCAATTAGGAAAAGGTCCATCGGGATATATAGCTTTAGATGACATTCACGTTCTGCATGGAAAATGCTCTGATCCAGGATCCTGTAATTTTGAAATTGATACATGTGGCTGGACCAATTCTGATGTGTTTTCTGATGTGAGCTGGATACGTAGAACTGGATTAGATCAAAGTATGGACAAAGGACCAGCTATCGATCAAAGCACAAAAACGGTACAAGGACACTACATGTACGCTTACTTGACTGGCCTTCAAAATCAGTCAGAATCTATGCTTATAAGTGAGGATTTGTCTGTGCATCATGACTATTGTTTATCTTTCTACTTTAACATGTTTAATCCTCTAAATTCTTCTTTATTGATACGACAAGTGTCTGTTGAAGATGGATGGAATACTACACAAAAGTATAGTTCTTCTGATTTTGAATCTAACATTTGGATTAAAAGGGAAGTAAATATATTTGATGAAAAATCCGAAGATTTCTTCCAGATAGGATTTTCTGCATTTACTGACTCTGCTCAAGATAACGACACTAGTCGGGGTATCGCCATTGACGATGTTTCTTTGATTCGTCAGAAATGTGGATCAGAAATTACAACGACTACAGTCCCTCCTACCACTACAACTCCTTACCCCAAAACCAAATTTGATTGTGATTTCGAAGCGGATTTTTGCATGTGGCAAAATATGAATGATAAAGATAAATGGATAATCGTAAGCGGCCATGCTAATAAAACACTAACTCGTCCACGAACGGATGTCACGACACTCTCTTCCAGAGGACGTTACATAACTGTTGAAGATAATGGCAGTTATTATGGAACACGGGCAAGAATAATAACGAAAGATGGGATTGAACCAAACAATGACGGCGTCTGTTTTAAATTTTGGTATCACATGTATGGTAATAATCCTGGTTCTATATACCTGATAACACAAAATTTTCATGACGATGAAAAGGAGGAAACTGTATATTATCGATCCAAATCTCAGGGCATCGACTGGATTTACGAACAAGTACACATTACTAAACCTTATGCATTCAAATTGGTATTTGAAGGAAGAGGAACTAGTTATGGTGATATTTCACTAGACGAATTTTCCCTGAATTATGGACTGTGCCCTCCTAGAAAATTTTGCGACGTCGAACAAGACTTCTGTGGTTTTACTAGAGATCCCGAAGGAGATTTTCAATGGCAGAGAGGCAATGGATCTAAAACAAACGGACCTGACATTGATCACACAACAGGCGGTAAATTCGGTAATTATTTCTTTGTCGACACCAAAGCACCAGTAAGAGTGGGAAGAAAGGCTAGGTTAGAAACTGGACAATACTCACCAAACAAAAAATGCATGCAATTCTGGTACTACTTAAATGGCATTGATGTTGGAACGCTTGAAGTCCTTACACGAATTGGTGATACTAAAAAATCTATTTGGAAAGAGGATGGCGACAATAGTGCCACCTGGCATGGATCACAAGTAACTTTAACAGATTCTCCAGTTCTTGATTATAGTTACATATTTCAGGTAAATAAAAACTTCTATTTTTTAATCTTCATAAATAGCATTTGATCATATTTAAGTTTAGTGCAGGTGATTGTTACCTTTAACAAATATTTTTTCGATATCAGGATTCATATATTTTCAATAATTTAATCGTGATGTGAAATTTTTACCCACTGAACTCAATATCTAAAATTCCTTCTTTTCAAATAAATATGCAGCATAATGACCGTTTAAAAAACTACTTAAATATTTAACCGGTATATATATTTTTTGTCTTTGTAGTTTTTACAATCAAATGTAATGTACCAAGAAATTGTCTTTCACTGAAAACCGTAAAATGTTTAAGTATACAGTTCTCAACCAGTCACTAGGAATACCGGCAACAATTACTAAATTTTGATTAATGTTATAAATTTGTTAATCAATAAAATTTATGACAATGTTTTCTAAATCATTCATGCAAGTGTATAAGAAATAATAAACACTTTCATCGATTCTTTGTTAGAGTGTTTTCCATTTGGCTTTTTAAATTTTCAACCGATTATTTGTGATCGACATTACCATTGGCATCTTTAATCTAGATGGAATTTTTTTTTTATCAAAAATGATTTTCCTTTTAACAGTTTTGAATTAGGAGCAATTTTTGTTTGATTTAAGTAAACCTACATAGTTATATTCTCTGCTTATAATATGGTTAAATTTTCTTTATATAATATTAATATTCATATAGAATATATTGATAATATAGTAAAAACTACTTCACTATCGTAAATATAAGGTGACCGTAAATTAATTGGCATATTTTAAAATTCAATATAAAATCAAATGAGTGATGCAGTTTCGGCTGAAACACTTCCCATAATGAAAACTTTTGTTTCAACGAATAAAAAATTTCGTTGCAAATTTTGCCGATAAATATCGCTATACATAGTAAGAAACATAGTAAAAGCATCAAATTCTGTTGAAACATAGTTGAGAGTTGCTGTGAATTAAGCAAACAAAATCCTCTGCGTCTGTTTATCTATACTAATAAAAGATCTTTGCGTCTCTGTGTGTGTGTGTGTGTTCGATGGGTAGGAAAATCTATCGCATGTACAAGACATAAAATGTTTGTAAGGGTAGCCCAAGGTCACTCCTGCTGTACCTGAGACTCAGAATTTTCAATTTTTGTTAATTACTCCAGATATTAATTAAAAGCCACAACGATGCCTCATAAAAATTCATCTCTATACTTTCGAGAGGGAAAAGCGCTCGCGCATGAGAAGATGCCCTCTTTACGTATCGGGAGGAAATGAAAATCGAAAAGAAGGAATTTTGGGGTGTGTTTTGTCATTATTTATTAACTTCCATCGGCCAAACTGCTTAGTAAAGTAAACAAGTTGGAAATTGCTCGTCAAACGTGGTAAATGAGGTGCGTTCGTACTATGACTAGTTTTATAATTATTTTTTGCACCCCATATTGTACTGAATGTATATTTTTTTGCACTTCATAAGTGCATAGTCTATAACATCATTAAAATGCACTTGCAATAATTTTTTTCCCAGTCCCCGTAATGTAACGGAACACTTTTGACTGTCCCTGTAATTAAATTATACATCCGATTTTCATAAAATTTGAAATGGCTCTACAAAATTTTGCAACAATTATATATTTAAAATTTCAGACTATTCGGAAAGCTTTAACATCATTAAAATGCACTTTCAATAATTTTTTCCCATTGGCCGTAATGCAACGGAAAACTTTTGGCTGTCCCTGTAATTAAACTATACATCCGATTTTCATAAAATTTGAAATGGCTCGACAAAATATTGCAACAATTATGTATTTAAAATTTCAGACCATTCGGAAGGATGTAACATCATTAAAATGCACTAGCAATAATTTTTCCCATTGGCCGTAATGTAAAGAAAACTTTTTGACTGTCCCTGTAATTAAACTATACATCCGATTTTCATAAAATTTGAAATGGCTCGACAAAATATTGCAACAATTATGTATTTAAAATTTCAGACCATTCGGAAGGCTGTAACATCATTAAAATGCACTTGCAATAATTTTTCCCATTGCCCGTAATGTAAAGAAAAACTTTTGACTGTCCCTGTAATTAAACTATATATTCGATTTTCATAAAATTTGAAATGGCTCGGCAAAATTTTGCAACAATCATATATTTAAAATTTCAGACCATTCAGTTGGGTAGTTTTTTCTCTGTTATATGCGGACAGACAGACGGACGGACAGACAGACAGACGGACTGAACGACAACTATAGGTGCTCGTATTTATATAATTACGAACGCACCTAAAAACGGAAGACTTATTCTGAAAGATCGTACTCTTACGTATCAAACGCCGCAATCAATTAAAAAATATATCGCAGCAAACCCTTTGAAAAAAATTTTCAAAAAGGCTTGTTTTTCCTCCTTATTGCAACGTCCCTCCTGGGCGCAATTTTAGAGGTAACCGACAAACCGAAAATATGTTCTTAAAGCTGTAACCTTCTAAATGATAGTGCAATCGGTTTTTAAAAATATAAATTTTAACCCTTTTAAATACACCGCGAACTCAGGTCACTTCGCGCCGCATGGAGACGTTAAAAGTAACTAAACGTCCGTATTTTAACACAATATTTTTAAGGAGTCTTAATAGACCAAATTTACATCATCTACAAAAATTTTGGAGGGGTAGAAATATTTTTTTACAAAAAATATTTGAAAATTTCGACGAAATTAGTAAAAACTTAAATGTTTCGTCACGGTTTCGCTCGCTTTTGGTACGCATAGTCTCCAAAAAATCAAATTACGTAAAAAATAAAATACCAAATAGCTTATACTTTCAATTCAATATTTTTTCGCCATTTTTTATTTAAAAATATAAATTCAGACAAAATGGAGTTAAAGATATTAAATTATGCAAATTTGAATACAATTAAGGTCCCGAACAACGCCGGTCAGGTCTAGTGACAAAATAAACGCTCTTTAACTGCTTCCTTTGTGTTTTTTTTTTTTTTTTTTAATCTTTGTTTCTTCGTTTTCTCAGCTATAGCCCATCTATAGACAAAGATTTTCTTTTCTGAATCAGAATTTCTTTTATGGAAAGCATAATTTCAATCCAAAGCGTACACTAGTACGTCAATTATTTTGAATTTGCATTGAATTTTACATTGAATTTGCAAATATGCCAGTTAATTGAAGGCCACTCTGTATTTCCAAGAATCTTTTATAGCAACAACAGTTAATCATTACAAGACATTACCATATTGAGTTTATTCAGCTTCGTATTTTGTTTTTCTATGGTTTCAGTGCCATAACCAACAGCATCTAAATAATTTTATCACTAGCATCCCCATTTAAAAGTCACACATTTTCTGTCCCAGCTATACAACCTAATTATGGGTATAGGCAATAAATATTTTAACAAAAAAGGAAATGATGAAGAAAATAATCGTATTCAAGAGATTCAATACTTCGAATATATCAAAATTTGACGGAAATTTCACTTTTTTAAACATTAAATTTATCTCAAACTTATAAACTACTTCAATTGTACAGTCGTGGAAAAAAAAAAAGTAAACACCCCCTACTAACTCCTCAACAAATTATCGTAGAAGAAAGTTACTGGTACCGAACGATTGGAAATAAAGTCTATTTTTAAATGATGTATATAAAATTTGCTTAGGGGGCCATATACATATTAAAACGAACCATAACTTTGTTTTCTTCAATAGCAATACACAATTCTGGCAGCATAAATGAACTCTACACCTTTCAAATAGCCTAAAAACAAATTTTTATGCAATTCGTACCATAAGTTTCCGAGAAATTAATTATTTTAAAACGAGCGTATTTTAAGGGCTGTATCCAAATTGAAGTTCCGTACTCCATTGTTAATCGAGAGATCCCTTCTTGATCAAGGCACTTTAATCGCCACTCAAGGACTCAATGAAGTCTGTTAGATTACAGGACAGCAGAATAAATTTCAAAATATCTACTCCCTTCTGTCATAGACGCCCCCTTAAACCATCATTTTGCCGTTTTTTAAGCATAATTTGAAAACTACTTGGAAGAAAAATGTGGAATTTTGGATTTCCATAAAGCAGAACTTAATAAATCTAAATCCATCAAAAAAAATTATAGGTTCCAATTCATAATTTTTTCGAATATTAATTTCATAATTCATAATTCATATCATAAAATTATAAAAATTGCAAATTCAACGTATTTAAGTTTGGGTATTTTAGTATTATTGCTACACAAAAAATTAGCACAATAGGAGTATAATTTCAGGAGATATTAATAAAAATATGAAAATGTAATTTAACATTAGGAGCACTAAATTTTGAATGTTTATAATTCAAAAGTTTATCATTCAAATGACTTGAAATTTGGTATCTAGGCATAACTTGAACCGAAGTTTTGAAATGTCTTGCTAAAATTGGGCATTGCCATTGAAAAAAATGAAGTTTGGATTCGTTTTAATATGTAGATGGCCCCCTAAGCAAATTTTATATACATCATTTAAAATTAGACTTTATTTCCAATCGTTCGGTACCAGTAACTTTCTTCTACGATAATTCGTTGAGAATGTAGTAGAGGGTGTTTACTTATTTTTTCCACGACTGTACCTATTTTATGATTATTTACCTACCTGAACAAAAACTTTTAGCGCATTTCTCTTGATATGTAGTCTTTAAAATTTCTCTAATTCTTTGTAAATTTTCATGAAATTGGTTTAACACTTTTTTCGAGGAATATAATACATCATATAAGCGATTTTAAAATAGAAGTGTCAATTTGTTTAAAAAAAAATAATAAAATATCTGACTATTATATTTTTCCAATTTCTTCGTATTAGTAGTCGCTTATTTTTTTTTTTGAATTAATGTGATTAAACAAAACTCGATTCTTAAACTTCTTGAGAATATTGCTATTGATAACGTATTAAAAATGACGCAAGCATTAAAAAAATATACAGGGTGTCTGGTCTCAACGGTGTCCAATGGCTAATTCCTAAACCGTTAGTCATAGACATACAGTTCCAATTACAAAAATGTTTTAAATTAGGTAAAGAAATATTTTAAAAGCGATTTGGGTCAATAAAAACATTTCTTAAAAAATTACGAAATTTAAATTTTTATACGGTCCCCCGGTCCTATGAGTTATATTTAGTAAAATTTTCCTTTTACACTGACAAGTAATACAAAAAAAGTCCCGTTATTCTACGATTAAAATTGACCGAATAATAGCTGTTTAAAGATGGGGCATATTTTTTGCTGCAAATTAGGGGTCATTCACAAATTTAGTCGAAATATAATTTCGTCAGATATATTAAAAACTGGTTGAGAGTAAAATTAACGTTGCAATATAAATTTGAAATCTTTAATCATTCTGATATATTAATGCAAAATATACAATTTGTAATAAACATTTAAGAAGAAAGAAAAAACAGAATTTTTGTTAAATAAAATTATGCTAAATTAACAGCCTCAATTCTTTACAAAATGATACGTATTTTAAAATATTATTAGATTGCACTAGCCTGCAAAAATTGGGTCATGTCATATTTTTTAGCTTTTGATAATTGATTCTTATGTATTCTGTACCGCTGAATCCGAAATTGACCTTCATTTTTAACCATCAACTCAGGATTTTTCGCAAATTGTAAATTTCAAAGTTAAAAAGTTCAAAGTTAAAATTGAATCTCCTCCTCCATCTCATCGTACCACTCAGCTGTTTAGCTGTAAGAATCCCGGATAAGCAAAAATATCGAATAAATTATTGAATAAAATAAAATAAAATAAAATAAAAAAAGTTTTACATATGTTTTATAGTATGAGATTTTCGCTATATTTTAACTTACACATTTACGATTTGCAAAAGAATTCTAACGTGATGGTTAAAAATGAAGGTCATTTTTCGATTCAGTGCTAAAAAGTACGTAAAAATCAATTATCAAAAGTTAAAAAATACAACCATCTCCTCTACTTTATTGTATCCGATTTTTGTTATTCTTTAAATTTGACAAATTATGATTTGCGAAATATCCTGACACGATGGTTAAAAATTAAGGTAATTTCCGGATTCAGTGCTAAAAAAATACATAAAAGTTAAAAACCCAACAATCGCAGTCTTGTATTGTCTAATCAAAAACTTTTTCTTAAACTTCTTGGCGGTAATCTATTCGAAATTTTTTGTGTTGTCCTGTAAAATAAGTATAAATGGTAACTACCGAAAATCATAATAATATTAGATTGTTATCGGATTTGCGCCAGTATGTAAAATGTATTCTCGATCGGATATTTGAAAGTGAGTTAAAGTTCCAGTACAAATTTTGAATTGGAAAAACATACATACGATCATTGAAGTAACATAAAAACTTACAAAAATTACATAATTTTTGTTAAAAGAAATCATAAAAAAACAGTCTCAAATCCTGACAAAATAAAACATATGTTATTTTAGCCAATCTGAAACTTAATAAATGTTAACTTAATCATAATACTTGTACGATTTTTTTCAAAGTGCAGATACACATGAAATACGATCTTCGAATACTTTAAGCACCTGGTATGTGATCCCTCAAAGCCAAACCGAACTCATTTGTTTTCAGAGCAGAAAAGTGGCATAAGTCATGCATTTTTAAAGTTTCATAACTTTCTCAATTTTAGTGTTATATGAATGGGACTTTGTTTGTCTTACTTGTCAGTGTAATAGGAAAATTTTACTAAATATAACGTATAGGACCGGGGGACCATATAAAAATTTAAATTTCGTAATTTTTTAAGAAATGTTTTTATTGACCCAAATCGCTTTTAAAATATTTCTTTACTTGATTTAAAACATTTTTGTAATTGGAACTATATGTCTATGACTAACGGTTTAGGAATTAGCCATTGGACACCGTTGAGACCGGACACCCTGTATAAGAACGAAAGTATTTAAAATTTCTAACAAAAATTTGACTTATTCGCATTTAACTGAAAAAATAATTAAAAGGAAAATAAATATTTTTTATATTAAATTTTCTAGAATTTGCAATTAAAAACAAATTTTAAAAAGAAACATTTTTTTTTCCTTGAAGGATGGGGGGAAATTACTGAATCCATTAGAGAGAAATTGGATTAAAATCCTTATTCCTAAAAATAACATAGGCTATCCATCCCGAAATAAAAATATCAATAAAAAGAAAACATTTTGAAGATATTTCATATAAAAAGGTTTTTTTAAAGAATTGTTTATTTATTGGACATTTTCTAAAACTGAAATCTGAAAAGAAAAACTGTTACGACCTCTTCGTAACATTGCAGGATTTTCACCTACATAAATTCATACAAACTGATCTAAAACATATTAACAATTTCAAAACCTACATTTTCGCCCGTCTTTATCGATACTTAAAAGTTAGATAGGAAAGAGTTTTATTTATACATCCTATTTCCGTGATACACGAGTTAGTTTATGAGGACGATACATCCACATCCATACAAAAAATTCGGATAAACGATCACTTCTCTTACAAAACAAGAATTTTGGAGAAAGTAGATTGAATTGAGATTAGTAAGATTAAATTGATGCAGACTACAAGAGCTTAAAAAAGATTTTTAATAAAAATGTTATCTGTGAAAAAATAAAATAAAACAGCAATAGAAAAAGTATATTTACACTCTTCTTCTATTTATGAATCAATTATTTAACAATTTTCTTCTGCTTGTTTTCTTGAAAGTGCACTGGGTCCACCTCCTAATTAATGGGTCGAAATTATAATATGTGGTTTTCTTTATTTTATAACAATCTTTTTCTCTGTATTTTCCCCAATTTATTTACAATATCTGAAATAACACAGTGCTCAATCTGCTATTATAGCCAATAGAGCATTAAAAAATATAACTTTTTTTTTTAATATAATTTAATAAACTCACAAGGAGAGGGCAAACCAAGGTAATCACCTATTTTGATTATTTTTACATATGTTGTAGGGTATAGGCTCCTTTGTCACAGGTTCAACGAATTTTATATAACGCTCTTTAGTTCTCGAGAAACAGAGGGGGGGGGGGGGGGTGTCTAATATTATAACACAACTTAAATACTTACTTTGTAACAAAACTGCGATGTTGGTCGTAGCTCAGTTGTTACGGCATTTACTCATGGATCCGCGGTTTGAACACCAGAGTTATGAGAACATTTGTTTTTCTCATATTTTGTTTTATAAATTTACTTGTAATTATAATTTAATAATCTCACTGTCAATTAAAAATTATAATATTGTGTATCAATTATAATTTTAACCTATTTTTTTATTTGTAATTAAATCGTTGTATAAAACATCATTAAACGGTTAAATTTTTTTAATGCATTTCATATATTCTTTATCGAACTATCGATATTGAACAATTGTGTCAATTCGGGATTTAAGGCACGCCACACACCAGGGAGACATGCTACAAAAAGCGTGAGGCATGAAACAATTTCACCCTGTTAACAAAGAGAAAACCGGTTTGAACACCAGAATTTGTCGCCTGTCTCATGACTTTTGCCGCATGTTTCCCTGGTGTGTGGCACCCCTTGAAGAAACATCATTTATGTATTTCCTTAACAAGGGAAGTCAATACGATAACAATAGTACTCTGTTTTTAAAGTAAGAAGCATAGTTATATTAAAAAATACAGTAGCGCTCAAAAGTATTTTGACAACCTTATATTCTCTCTATTTTATTTAATATAAAAATGTAAAAGAAAATATATTCCCTATAATTGAGAACACTGTGACTGCAGTTATTTAAATGTATCAAGTTTCAACTTGTTTGTTTACATTCGGCGCCACCGAAGAAATGTGACTCCGCCTTAGCTCAAAAGTATTTTGAAAATTAGTTTGCATTTAATTGTTGAAGGTGTCAGTGGCGCTATAGCTTCGATTAGTGTTTTTATTGACTTATTGTGATTATTTTTAAGGATCAGGAATGCCGAAAAGTAAAAAAAAATATTGAAGTTATTCTAGAAAAGCCGCTGTAAATGCCCTTAAGAAAGGTGGAATGCAAGCAGAACTAGCTCGTTCTTTTAACGTGTCTCGGCAACTTGTTATTACATGGAATAAAGTTTTTAATAAACAGAAATACATCGAAAATAAGCCTCAAAGTGGCCATCCAAAAAAAAAAAAAAACTTGAAATATTGACTATGTTATAAAAATGATATCTACAAGTTATTGTCGTAAGTCCGCTGTAATAATAAAAAAGGAATTGAAAGAAAATTACGGCATAGACATACACGTTTCATCAGTCAAACGACGCCTAAACCTCTATGGTTTACATGGTAGAAGACCAGCAAAAACACGTTTGTTATCTACTAAGAATAGGAAGGCTAGAGTTGCATTTGTAAAACGGCATAACCCCTTCAGGGGGAAAGCAATTCCATTGCGAAAGTGTTGAAATTAATGATTGATACCGGAATTTGAAAACAAATTTATTTTTAAATAAGAAAAAGCTATATTTCACACACATCATAAACCGATTTTTTTTAATCAAAATTCTGGTGTCAGTCATTAATTTCAACACTTCAGCAATAGCATTGCTTTGCCCCTGAAAGTGTTATGCCGTTTTACAAATGCAACTCTAGCCTTCCTATTCTTAGTAGATTAGAAACGTGTTTTTGCTGGTCTTCTGCCATTTAAACCATAGAGGTTTATGCGTCGTTTGACAGATGAAACGTGTATGTCTATGCAGTAATTTTCTTTCAATTCATTTTTTATTATTACAGCGGACTTACGACAATCACATATAGATATCATTTTTATAATACAGTCAACATTGCAAGTTGTTTTTTTCGTATGGCCACTTTGAGGCTTATTTTCGATGTATTTCTGTTTATTAAATACTTTATTCCATGTAATAACAAGTTGCCGAGACACGTTAAAAGAACGAGCTAATTCTGCTTGCAGTCTACCTTTTAGGTAGATTTCGTAAGAAATACTACCTATTGCAGTCGTTACCATGGTGCGACTTTTGAAAATTTCTTTCATAACTTTTCATTATTAGACCCCAGGAACCCAAAACCACCCCCACCTAAAAAGTTTATATATATATATATATATATATATATATATATATATATATATATATAGGTATGTATGTACTAAATTTTGTCCGCACGATAAAAGTCGCAATTATGTAAGTATATTATATAAGCAATAAAATTCTCACCACAACAATTGCTTTTCTTTTGCGAGAATTTCACGTGAAAAATTAAATAAAATAAATAGTTTGACGAATTGAAAACAAATTGAATATTACGTCATAAGTTTCCTAGAGCAAGATTTCCGCATGAAAACTCAAAATGAAATAAATAGTTTGACGAATTAAAAAACAACAACAAAATATTGCGTCATATTGGAAATAAAATGCACCTCAGCAGATGAATATGTAACGTCATGTGAGTTTGAAGAAACGTATTAAAACATGATAAAAACCCGATTATCGAAATATTAACTTATTTATCACTTTGAGGTTCTCTGAATTTGCTTTAGCTATTTTTTAAACCTATTCCATATGCATGCGTGTGTGTATTCGTATACATTAGAATTTTCACAAAATGTTTAGCTCCCTAGAGCTCATTCTTAGTGGTGGAACTGGGTTTATCTCTAATCTTGATTTAAATTTTGTTGGTTAATTTAGTACTTAACTTCGAAATCTACCTCCGCCTGTAGGCCCGAGCCGGCAGGGATTTTTTTTAAGTGCATTTACAGCGGCTTTTCTAGAATCACTTCAATATTTTTTACATTTCGGCATTCCTGATCCTTAAAATTAATCACAATAAGTCAATATAAACACTAATCGAAGC
Source organism: Maratus speciosus (assembly GCA_963932465.1). NCBI lineage: Eukaryota > Metazoa > Arthropoda > Arachnida > Araneae > Salticidae > Maratus > Maratus speciosus. The sequence goes on along the minus strand of OZ010792.1, from coordinate 413,801,912 downwards.
TATAGCGTCACTGACATCTTCAACAATTAAATGCAAACTAATTGTCAAAATACTTTTGAGCTAAGAAGGAGTCATATTTCTTCGGTGGTGCCGAATGTAAACAAACAAGGTGAGACTTGATACATTTGAATAAGTGCAGTCACAGTGTTCTCAATTATAGGCAATATATTTTCTTTTACATTTTTATATTAAATAAAATAAGAGAGAATATAAGGTTGTCAAAATACTTTTGAGCGCTACTGTAGCATAAAAATTGCATTACAACCTATTTTTTGCATATTAAAGAGTTTTAAATTTGTATTTCAACCTATTCTTTTGCATACTAAAGATTTTTAAATTTGCAATACGTATGCTTGCACTTTGAATTATTTTGCTTTCCCATTTATCTTCTTTCTGCATTTATTTTAATTTTATTTGAAAATGTTTTATTTTATCATAACTAGATGGAGACAGAACAGAATTTGTAACAATTTTGGAATTTTTACTAGTCAATAATATATCCAAATTTTTTTTAATCTCTTTAAATGATGAAAAATGTTTAATAATTGTTTAAAAATCAAAAATGCTAAATTAAAATTTAAATATGTTAACATTATAATTAATGTACGATATTAAAACTATTAATTAATTATAATTACAAGTATTTATATAACAAAAAATGAGAAAAACAAATCTAGCGCGTTGCGGTCTTGAACCCGAGCCCGCGGATTATCGAGCAAACGCCGTAACCACTGAGCTACGATCAACGTAGTAATTTTGTTACAAAGTATTTAAGTTGTGTTATAAAATAAAATCCCCCCCTACCCCTTGTTTCTCAAGGACTAAGGGACGTTGTATAAAATCCGTTGAATCTGAGACTAACGGGTCTCTACCCTACAACATATATAAAAATAACCATAATCTGTGATTACCAAGTTTGGCCCTCTCCTTGTCAGTTTATTCATCTCTAAGTATATCAATATGCCCTTTTCAGGTAACTGCGGGTCAGGATTTCAGCAAGGGTTACATCGCAATTGATGACATTTCAATCAAGGACGACTGCCCCGATCTAGGGTCTTGTACTTTCGAAGAAGACACGTGCTTATGGTACAACGATCCGAATGCAGATCTCCAGTGGCTCAGGGGATCCGGAGAAGTTACGGAAATAGGCCCAGAAGTTGATGTCACATTCGGTAACATATTTGGCACGTATTTGTTCGTTCATATGGTCAACACCTGGCGATCTCAGCCGGAGCCTGCCTCCTTGGTCTCACCCTATTTCCAAAGAACTGAACATCGCTGTTTTAACTACTTCAGTTACCGTGGACCAAGCGACTTCGATGGAGGATTTGCAGTGTTCATGTATCGAAATTATGACGATGATCGAGACAGAGTGCAAGAATTATTACAAGACGACCTAGGAAAATGGATAAACAGACAATTTCAAATAGATGAAGATTCTGATGGAGCAAAATATCAAATCATTTTCGAAGCAGACTTAAAAACGTAAGTTTAAAATATACATATATTATTTTTTCAAAAACTGGTAAAAAATGAATATGTTAACAATAATGCATTAGTAGCTTAGCAATTCAAAAATTATAGGAGGGAGTCATTTTCAAATAAATAGAACAATTAAAATTATTAGAGTAATTAGTAAATGTTTGTGAAAATAATTTAATTGGTTAACCCTTTCAAAGGCAAAGCATTTTCAATGCTAAAGTGTTGAAATAAATGAATGGCACCGGAATTTATCAATAAATTTTATTGGAAATAAGAATAACGCTATATTTCACTTTTATCAAAATTCTGGTGTCATTGTACCGTTTGAGAATTAAAATTAAGTGGTATCGTTTTGAAACCACCGCCCCTGGAAGGGTTAAACTAATTATTAATGCCGCTACCACGAAATCAATATTTTAATTATTTTACATAGCAATTTTAAAAACTGATTTCCAGAGAATTACAATTATCAAATTATAAAACAGTGGATGTTTTTGTTTTGTTTTGTTTTGTTTTGTTTTGTTATTGTTGTTTTTTTTTGGGGGGGGAGGGGGGGCAGAGTAGTATTGCCAGGTCCATTGTCACAAAAAGCGGGCCAGGCAGACAAAAAAGATGGCACTGCGGCTTCTAAATCGGAACATAAATATATAGTAAACCCTATGAAAATGAAACCTGCCTATAACAGAATGCTGTCTTAAAAGTAAAATAATTCATGGCCCAATGGAAGCAATGCCATACAATTATACCAAGCCGGATACCTGTGAAAATTGCATAAAATGGAGTTTTCTTCCGGTCACTTCAGATTCCGTATTAGTATGTTTTATTTTACTAAATAAAAATAGTAGTTCCATACAATGAAATCTGTAATTCCGTTTTTGATAATTTTCCGGTTGCTCAGTTGCAGTTATATGTGCCTGTCATAAAAACTACTGAATTTTTACGTTAACTGTAGGATTCCGTTATAAATAGGTTTCTTTTTCACAAGTTTTACTGGGCAAAATGCATCAAATCCCTAAAACCAGAATCGTTAAAGATCAAATAAATATCTCTTACACAGGTTTCCGTCTCATCAGGTAGATTTATACGGTGTTCCTTTGAGTGAGACCGTAATTTTTTTTCCATTATAGACTGGTTCTATTTTTACGTTTTATTGCATTAATTTTTTCTCTATGCAAACAGTAATAGCATAACACTAAAAGAAGTTAAAAGAATTTTTGCATCATGAAAAATCGAGACTTTTTGCGTCCTGCGTAGTGGTTCCGCGGCACGGGTCTTGGAATGCCGTAAAATCGGGATGTCTCGCGTAACTTGGGACACCTGGCAACACTAGGGCAGAGTGACCCTCATATAATAATGTTTTCTCGGAAAATAAACATACTTAAAATATCACTGCATGCATTCGTATTTCTTGTTACAATTAGTACGAATTAAATATCGTGAAACTACTTGAAAACTCATCTGCAGTAACACTTATATAAAAAAGGGGGGGGGGGGGGTGTGGAAACTGCGGGTTGAAAGTTCTAAAATATTAAATAAAATAAATTCAAAATAAAAATATGACTTGCAGAGCTGACTTTGAGGACCCTGATCTGCAGATTTATTAGTTAGAAGTGTAACCAGCATTTACAGTACTCTTGTAAATACATAGGTTTGGGTTTTTTTTTTCAGAAATTTACAAACACTAAAGGCAGAAAATGATAGTTTTTGGAACAGCTCACGTGACTTTAAAATGTATTTTCATTTAAATGGGGAAGTCTTAACCCCTACCTCCTGAACCCCTTTTATTCCTACTCCCAGGGCTTAATTTCTACGAAAAGAAGTACCGGAGCCCTAATATTCTGCAGTACTAAAACCTTCTGCCCCCCCCCCCCCGCCCATCATTCCGATCTGCTATTTATATTTCATACCTTATTTGCAAAATTTACAGCATCTTTTTTTCTTTAGCAAAATAAGAATTTTAAATATATCTGCCTGCATATACTTAACTGTCAACTATTCCACTTTTTAGCTCATCACTCCTTCGAATAGAAACCTTTGCCTAATTTTAATGTTAATTAATCGCAGAATCCTGCAATTTAATAAGGTAAGGAATATGATTCGGAAATAGTGTTAACACACACACATACACAAAAAGAAAATTGTTCGCAGCTATGCATATATGTAGATAATGAATGAACGACAAGTAAAAACATTTATAAGAAATATGTTCAGAAAATCTTACGCGCCGTTTCCTGTCCATCCCCTACGTGAGCGATACACTACGTAAGCGTTTTGATAGAAAAGAATGCAGAAACTTGGAGATGGAGGGAAAGGAAAGAGTAATTTAGGCCTCGGATTTTCGGAATCGCTATTGCACTGGGCTCCGGAGCCCTGGTATTTATGAGCTCCGGTGAATTCCGAACAATATTTAAATATTTACTTAAAACAGAGAAGAACCGGAGCCGAGCTCCGGTGAGCTCCGGCGCAAATTAAGCCCTGCCTACTCCTATGATTACGTTTTAATAAATAGAGCGTACGCTGTTAAAAATATCGTGAAAAATTATCTCTGTTGTTAAAGACTATCTATTTTCTGACCAATGAGAGCGCTCCACAGGCGTTTATATGCCGTTCTCATTGGTCAGAAAATCTATTTTCTGACCAATGAGAACGCTCCACAGGCGTTTATGTACCCTTCTCATTTGTCAGAAAATAGATAGTCTTTAAAAACAGAGGTAATTTTTCACGATATTTTTAACAGTGTAGCGTTGTATTTAACCATTCATAGCTTATTGAAGTAGACTCATAAATTCAGCAATGCATAAAAGATGTATTAATTATTGTATTATATAGTTTTATTTAGCTTTTAAAATATTTTTAACTATCAGGTGAGGATAATTTTTATTTGTGTAATCCAGATAAATAACAAAATTGAATTATGACTTGGCCTGTGCTAGATCGGGAGACGGCTGCACAGACCATCAACTCATCGAGTTGACGACTAAAATTCCAGAATTAGCCAGAATTCGATTCGCACATTAAAATGCAAATGATCTGTCAAGTCATATCTTGGTGGAAAACACCTGCAAACCCGATTTTAGTGGTCGACTGGTAGGTTTACCGTTGGGTTTTCCTACTCCCAGTCCTCATGTTTTCATACCTTTCGTTGCAAGAAAACACAGTGGTAAACTTACCAGTCAATCAATAAAATCAGGTTTGCAGGCGTTTTCCACCAACATATGACTTTGCAGACCAGTTGAATTTTAATATGCAAATCGAGTTTTAACTAATCCTAAGGAATTCAGCCGTCGACTCGAAGAGAGGATCGTCTGCTCATCTGCCTCCCGGTCTATGGGGATTTTAGTTTCTAATTATCTAAATCAGCCATATTCAACCTGTGGCCCGGCGACCTTTGATATGCAGCCTGAGACACCCAGTCATTAAACCATATTAATAAAAAATAGGGAAGTGCATAAAAGGTATTTAAGGGTGAATATTACAAAATGTGAGATTTTTGAAAACACACACACACACACACACATATATATATATATATATATATATATATATTGCATTATCTGACATTTAATAGACATTTTATTGTGCGGACTGCAATTTTCGTATTTTGTGATACTGTCCCTTAAGATCTTCATTATTGTTTTATATATTTTAATGGGAAGAGAAAATTATTTATAATTTAACCCAGTTCTTTATTTGCTTAGGGAAAGTCTTCTTATACATAGTCCTACTTGCGTTACAGAGGTGCATATATTTTTTAATCTTCACCACTAATTAAGCATTATTTTAAATTAAATACATTTGAACTACATATTTTAACATTTTAAGAAGATATGAAGCTTTTGCATTGAGCAAAGGTCAGATTAATTAAAGAAAAACAATAATCTCATACATGTTACATAGCTGAAGCTAATTATATCGATTTTGTTATACTGCTTTGTTATAATTATTTTGTTATGTTTCTGTTTTAATTACATTTTCTTTACATTATTGTATAGCTATAGTATGTTATACAATATGCATAATGTAGCATTTTATACAACTGCCCGCTTAACGAAACAAAGGTTTTTTGCGGACCGCGCGGCAAAAAGGTTGAGTATGACTGATCTAAACGATCAAATGCTGAAACAAGCAAAAATTAAATTTAAAAAATCAAAAAAAAAAAAACCCGACTGCGTAAAAAGCAAACTAATTAATTATTTCTCATCAATGTGAAACTATTTTTTATATTACTTAAATATTTTTTTATTTACTTGTATTGATGGCTTTTAAGTTGTGTTTAATTGTTAGTTCTTATCTATAAACACTGTTTTGATGAGGCCTATAGATGTCTATGAAGGTTAGAGTTGCAGTAAAACTAGAGATCCTACCTACACAACTTCCATGTTGTGTAATATTCAAACGGAGCTTCTGACTGTAAAATAGTCAATGAAACATCGTTTTCATTTTGAAAGACCTATCCAATGATATGCCACTCAATAGGGTGCGTAATTTTTTTTTTCTTCTCTACCGCCATTTTTTATTTTACTGCCGCCATTTTGAACTTCTAAACACCAAACCTATCCTATAACCATCGGACGGTTAAGACGAATCGATAGAGACATCATTCATTAAAATCCATCCAGCCATTGGGTGGGATGTTTCGAGGGTATAAAGAAATCCTGAGACGCGCGAAACACATAACCTTTCTTGGCAGTCGGGTAAAAAGGTTGGATGACAACTTACAGAATGCATAAGTTAGGCAATATGTAAAACAGTAGCACGATTCAGCGGTACGTAAAATATACTTTAATCCCTCGATTAAACAGTTTTTTTTATTATTATTATATTTAAGTTAACCATAAGACTGAATTGGGGATATTTTAGTTAAATAATGCAAATAAATTACAATCTTGAGTTATGACTTGGCCTGTGTGGATTTACGTTTCTAATTATCTAGCTGAGAAAAGGCAGCAAAAATGCTGGATGGATAACTCGCAGAAAGCGCAATTTAGACAGTTGCAGTTTTTATTTCATATTCAATGCCCCATTTAGAACATCTACTAGCCCCTCTAAGCGGTTTGCCCGTATTTTTCCATTTTTCTAAAACAACTTAAATCGGTTGTAGACAAAAATAATTTTAACAAAATTGTATTTTAGATGACTGTCAAGTAAAGGAGCATGATGTGTATATTAGAAACAAACAGGGAAAGAAAATCTAAATTAACATTTATATAAAATCCAAGTCTCTGTGTGTCCTTCACAATTCTGGCAGGACCGCCTCATTGTACTGAATAATTGTTGAAAAATACTAATGCAGGGTTACCACAGTAGCGCCAAATGCTAACCAACTTGACGAATCATTGTCAAATTTGATGAAATATCGTCAAACTTGGCGACAAAAATAAGTTGTCATATATGAAGCCAACTTGGTGATAGCTAGCTAATTTTGCGAAATTCCCATTTAAAACCATTAATCTTTCATAACTGAGGCCACTGCAATTTAATTTAAACTCCGCGCTTTTCAGGAAGTTTTTTAAAGTCTATGGATGAGAATTTAAAGTGTAATATACGAAAATGCATGTCTTTACATCTTCATCCCGATAGATGATACATATAAACCTAAAAGCTCATTAATTTTGTTTTCATAGCTGTTTATATCATTTGGCAAAAAATCTCACTTCTGAAGCCTAAATTATGACGAAGTTTTAAAAAGTACGCCAGTATTCCTATACTGGAAAAGTACCGTGGTTTATATAGCCGGATACAAAAGTTAAATTCTCGGAACTTTTCCACTTTAGGGGCCTTGGCGAAAAAGGAAATTTGGTAACACATTTCCTGGGAATCTATTCACTGTTTCATTTTATATACACAAGCACTTTTTCAATATTTATACAATTTATTAAATATAAAGAAGCCATTTATCTAATTTTATACAGAAACAGAAGTAATTTGTACAAAAAAAAAAAAAAAAAAAAAAAAAAAAAAAAAAAACAGTAATAAAGTGCATTTTTTATGTCTTCATTATACACAGTTTTTAATAAATGTGTTTCGTTTTTAAAATGTGTTATTTTCATCTGTCACTGCGGAACAAGAGAGGAAAACTCATATTCTTGCACATGTGTTGCATATAGTATATATATCACACATTCGGTCATTTTTGACGGGCTATCTTTCTAGTTAGTTTTATAATCATTTTATGAAAATTCAAGGAAAGCCCTCAAAACGCTCAGGGGGCTGGAGCACTCAGAACATCTTTATTAATACAATTAAATACAAAATGTCCTAATGTTGTTTTATTATTAATCAAAACATTTGAAAAAGTATATTTTGTCTCTTTTGAGCATGTGTATCTGAATATTTGGTGTATTCATTTTCCTCTCTAAATAAACACACCGAATGAATTTTCTGGTGTAACTATCTTAGCGGTTTAATATACTTTTGTACAATAGCTTTTTTTCTTCAGAATCTAATACAAAAAGAAAGAATAAATAAATAAAAGAGTCATTTTAAAAGACATTAATTGAACAAATACCTGTAAACATCTTGTACAGTAGTGGGGGAGAAAAAGTAAGCACCCCTTACTAACTCTGCAAAAAATTATCGTAGAAGAACGTTACTGGTACCACACGATTGGTAATAAAGTCTATTTTTAAATGATGTATATAATATTTGCTTAAGCTGCCATCTACATATTAAAATGAACCATAACTTCGTTTTTTTATGGCAGTACACAATTCTGACAGCATAAATGAACCCTACACCCTTCAATTAGCCTAAAAACAAATTTTTACGCAATTCGTACGATTAGTTTCCGAGAAAGGAATTATTTTAAAACGAGCGTATTTTAGGGGCTATACCCAAATTGAAATTCGGTACTCGATGGTTGACCGAGAGAGCCTCCTTCTTGATCAAGGCATCTTAAGCGCCACTCAAGCAGTCATTGAAAACTGCTTGATTACAAGATAGCATAAGCAATTTCAAAATATCTAGTCACTTCTATCATAGACGGCCACTTAAACCATCATTTTACCGTTTTTTAAGCATAATTCGAAAACTACTTGGAAGAAAAATGTGAAATTTTGGATTTCTATAAAGCAGGACTTCTAAATCTAAATCCATCAAAAAAATTGTAGGTTGCAGTTCCAGAGCTACCAAGTCTCCGGCTTTTTGGATACCAGTATTTTAATACAGAAAATGTCGGTTTATTTAATTGGAACATTTGGGCGATTTAAAAGAACCAGATTTTCTCTAATATAATAGTGGTGTGCAAAAAACCGGAGACTTGGCAACTCTGCAATTCATAATTTTTTCGAACATTAATTTCATAATTTGTAATTCATATCATAAAATTATAAAAATTGCAAATTCAACGTATGTATGTTTGGATATCTTAGTATTATTGCTACACAAAAAATTAGCACATTAGGAATATAATTTCAGGAGATAGTAATAAAAATATGAAAATGTAATAACATTAGAAGCACTAAATTCTGAATGTTTATAATTCAAAACCTTATCATTCAAATGATTTGAAATTTGGTGTCTAGGCATAGTTTGAACCTAAGATTTGGAATATTTTGTTAAAATTGGGTGTTGCTATTGAAAAAAAATTAAGTTTGAGTTCGTTTTAATATGTAGATGCCCGCCCCTCCCCCCCCCCCCCATAAGCAAATTTCATATACATCATTTAGAAGTAGACTTTACTTCCAATCGTTCGGTACCAGTAACTTTCTTCTACGATAATTTGTTGAGGAGTTAATAGAGGATGTTTACTTTTTTTTTTTTTTCCACGACTGTACCAAATCTTGTATTGCAAAGGAATTAAATGAATAAAATCTTGAACCAAATCTTATACTGCAAATGAATTTAGAGAATCGTGAAATTTTTTGGTAAATATTACGTCTTTTACTGGGTTATAAAGTCGCTTATCTTGTTTGTGTGTACTTTGTATTTTTTTTTTCAGTTTTATATACAGCCGAATTTATTTTAAGCCTTAATCTTGATGATATTGTTTATCTTTGTTGTCAATGCTGAGCGTGAGCTAAAATTAAGCGAAATTCGGCATTAAATTTAATAAAATATTTATTATTATTATTTCTTTTTGGAAACTCTGGATCTAATATATGAATTCTAAATAAACTTGAAATGTACGTATTTCAACGAAGTAAAGATTTACTCGTTCTAAATTATAAATTACATTTATTGTAGACAGAACACACGCACAAAACATAAAATTACACGTAGAAGACGTGTCTGTTAATTGCAGGTAACTAATGCTTTTTGAGGTTTTTAATTGGTTCTTCTCGTAAACATTTCTTAAAATAGTGGAAAAGTTTCCAAAGCCGCTAGTAAGTGTGAAGCTATACTGAATTTTCGCAAAAGATTCTTGCATATTAGGAAATGTTTTCGAAATTTTTTACAAAGTAGTGTTTGTTTGCTTTCAAAAGAATTCATTTTTTAAACCAAAAACCACTCAAAACATTTAATAATATTTTATTTTCTAGGAAAAACAACTTCATAGCTTTGGATGACATTACCACCTATTCTGGCGAATGCAAACCTCTCGAAGAAGAAATGCCCGATTTCATTTGCGATGAAGGAAAGACTCAGATTACGGCTGACAGACGCTGCGATTTTTATGCTGACTGCAAAGACCAGAGTGACGAAAACAGCTGTGGAACTGTGTGTGATTTTGAAAAAGTAGAAACAGATCCTTGCAACTGGAAAAGCAGCACAAAAGATTTGTCTTGGAATCAGACATTTGCGAATGAATCAGCTAATCCAAACCATGATCACACCCGGAATGTTGTAGGAGATGGGCATTACCTAAAATTGAATTACATTAAGCGATGGGTTTACAGTGGCGTAGCTAATTTTACAAGCCCAGCGTTAATCCGCTCTTCAGCTTCTTGCAGATTTTACTTCTGGTATTACTTCGATGTGGTACATGTTGGTGAAGTGCTTAATGTGTTCTATAGTTCCGGTCATCAAGGTAAACGCACTATACTCTTTAATATCGACGGCGATCGTGGAAAATCTTGGCAGGAAGCAGAAGTGGTTGTTGGAAGCATTCGAAATAGATTTCAAGTAGGAATTGAAGGAAATCTGAAGTCAGCGACCGCTGTAATGGCAGTTGATGATTTTAAATTTGAGAACTGTTATTTACCGAGAAAGCTAGATAAGCCTGAAAAGTGTACTGATAGCGAATTTCAGTGTATCAAGACTGGTAGATGTATTTCAAAAGATCTTCTGTGTGATTTCGTGGATGATTGTGGCGATTATTCTGATGAAGATAACATTAATGCAAAGTGTGATACATATCCAGGACGATGTGATTTTGAAAGAGAAAATTACTGTGGCTGGCAAAAGACTTCTGAAACAGACGTGACATGGGATATCTTAAGCCCAAATTATGAATCCTACTATCTGCAAGTTCTTGCTACCCGTGATCATACGAAAAACTCTCAGAGTGGCAAATTATTATATTTTTCAAATAAAGTCTCTTACAACATGCGTGCACCAGGATATGTCGCCCGTTTATCTTCAAAAGTAATTGAAGCAACCGACAGCTCGTGTAAATTTAGATTTTTTTACACTTATGGTACTAAATTTAATTCTACTAAATATGACCAAATGAAAGACATAGGTAGTCTTACAATATATCTCAGAAGAGATGAAATTAATGTTTGGAAACAAGTTTTTATTACAAGAGAAGTACCAGGACAATATTATGAAAAGGTTATAATACCCCTTGGAGATTTTAGCTACCCCTTCGAAATAATAATTGAAGGTAAAACAGGATCTACTAATAAAATTGGAGGCTGGGCTATCGATGATGTGTCATTTACGTCAGGTTGCATAGTATCTAATAAAACATTGCCATTAACATTTATTGAGCCTACAACTGCGCCACCTGATGAGTGCAATGCTGATGAATTCTATTGTAATAAGGACCAAAAATGTATTGATGCAGAGATGGTTTGCGATTTTGTTCCACAATGCACAGATGCTTCAGATGAAGCAAAATGTGGAACTTGCACGTTTGATGACGATAAAAATCCGACATGTGGATGGTCAGATTACCGAGGAAATAAGTGGACAAGAGTGAAAGGACCTCAAGGAATTAACGGACTTACATCTGGTGTCACTGAAGGGGGTTATTATATGTATGTCAAAAAAGATAAAGCTGGAGCGACTAGTAGTAAAGCAATACTCAGATCTGTAAACTTCCACGATGCTTCATCCACTTGTAGTGTAAGTTTCTATTATTTCATGTCTGGAATCACAAATAGTGATGCGGAGCTCAGATTACAGTTACAAACGAAAAAAAGACAAGATGTTCTTTTATGGAAAGAATCTTCGGATCAAGGCGATAAATGGCAAAATGCAACAGTTAGTATTGGAAGTAGAGATGCCGGTTGGTACGTAGATTTTATTGCTACTCATGTTATGAGCAAAGGTGATATTGCTATTGATGATATCGAATTCTTATTGTGTGCCCCACCATTCAAAAGGAAGTGTGCTAATGATCTTGAATTTGCTTGTCTTAGTGGTGAATGCATTGACAAAAACTTAGTTTGTGATTTTAGTAAAGATTGTCCTGATGGTTCTGATGAAATGAACTGCACAGTTTATCACGAAAGGTGTGATTTTGAAAAAGGAAATATGTGTGGATGGCAGCACAATTCTGTCGGAGACATAAAATGGGTGGTTACTTCTGGAAGTGAGTTGAACGAGGAATCTGGACTTAATAGAGATCATACAACAGGACTACAAACAGGAAAGTTCCTCCTAGCATCAACTACTAGGTACATTTATTGGACTGAGCAAGCGCAAGCGCGAATAATTAGTACGTCTTTCATGGCTGATACATCAGGCGAGTGCAAGTTGAGACTTTGGGTACACCTGTATAAGGAGTATCGTAGTAGTTTAACAGTATATTACACGTATGCAGAAGCTACTAGTTACCGAAAACTTGTTGATTATTATGGTTCAGGCGGAGATGAATGGGAAAAGAAAGAAGTCACAATAAAAAGTAAATTGCCTTTCCAGGTAATTATTGCAGGAGCTCCAGCTACAGGTAAAAAGGGGGAAGTGGCTATTGACGATATATCTTTTACGCCTGCTTGCATTCCTGTTTACACAGTAATTACTACACCTATTCCTACTATCCAACCGAGATCCTGGTGTGAAAAGAATGGAAAGTTTGCCTGTGATGACAACTCTTGTGTTCCTTTTGAAGCAGTATGCGATTTCAAAGTAGACTGTCCCTATGGCCGAGACGAAAAAGGTTGTCCCGCATTCTGTGATTTTGAACTGGGAACAACATGTGGATGGACTGGTATTACTAAAGGTGGTGATGGAGTAGAAATTAACGTAACCATCGCTAAAGAGGCTTATCGTATATCACGATATGCCCCTAAAGTTGATAAAACCACCAACACAAGTGATGGTTCCTATCTTATTTTCCACCCACGAGTTAGATCAGATGCTGGTCCTATTGATCAGTTTACAAGTCCAACATTTAAACAGTCTGCTTCTACATGTAAATTTTCTTTTTGGCATACTGCTGGCGGTAGTTATGCGGGATTGTTCAACATTAGGGTTACTCTAAAAACTGACAATGACTCAATAGACATGGTATCATTCTCTAACACAAACAAATGGGTCAGAGAAGAAATGGGTCTAGGCAGACAGAAAGGTAATTTCAGTATTAGCATCAACAATGCAAAATGGATCAATGATTTTGTCGCTTTAGATGACATTGAATTCATAAACTGTGCATTGCCAAAGAAAGCTGCAGATATCTGTACAGAATTCCGGTGTAAAGTTACCAAGGCATGCGTAGATTTTTCACGTGTATGTGATTTGACCGATGACTGTGGAGATAATTCAGATGAAGCAAATTGTCCGGAAATTAATTTCATTACTAATGATTTTGAAAATGATTTGGGTGTTTTCAGAACAATAAAAGAAGAAAAGCGTGCTCCTCTGACTTGGGAAATCAAATCTGGCTCATATCCTTTCCATTTTTCATCTAGGGTCGGCCCTCCATTTGACCATACCTTATCTTCTGCCAAAGGACGTTACGTTTATATGACCACAGGTCGAAACAAGGAATTTAGCAAAAGAGCATGGTTAGTTTCTGGAGTCTTCCAAAAGAATGCAATGAAAGGCGAGTGTAAAATGAGATTCTATTACTTCATGTATGGAAAGAACGTCAATCAACTTAATGTATACATAAGGACTACCGATAATCTCAATGAAAAAGGACAGTGGATGAAAATTTGGAGCCAAACAAAAGCTGTTGGTAACTTCTGGATGAGAGGATCAGTTGATATCAGGGAAGCTTCTAAATTTGAAATCATCTTGGAAGGAATGGCAGGAATTGATACAGATGATCCCATTGCATTGGATGACATCACCTTCACTCAAGGATGCGAGTAAGTTCTTTCTTAACTCAGTTTATTAGCCCCCGGTATGCTATTTCTTTCTCCCAGCTTATTTTGTGTCGTCTTCAAAAAATAACGTTACGTTGTATAAGCCAGCCTTGAAACAAATCAGATGTAGCATTGCACGATTAAGTACTCTATAGTAATTTTCTTAAATTTCTAAGCATCGCACATTTTCAATGCTGATACCGTCGTATTGGGAAAAAAGGTACTTTTTAATGCAATTTGTTTCAAAAATGCATCTCCATTTATTTTTGAGATATTAATTTTTTTGTAGTTTTTAGCACCGTTTGTTTAACATTGGCAACGAAATTATTCCATCTCTGTAGAAAGTAAAAGAAAAATAGCAATTATATCTTTTTTTGCCATTTTCCCATAAAAACCTAAAAAAAGTACTGAAAATACGTGCTATTTTGAAAAAATATAAATGAATGATTTCTGATAAAACATAGAGCTATTATAAACTAAATTTAATTTTAAGTATCTATATTAATATTAAAAACAAATGAAGGCATATGAATCTTTAGATAGCCGATTTTTTTTATCGAGTTTCTTGAGTGGCGAAATCTCTTTTTTTTTTTATTCAGCGATAGTAACACCCTATGCGTACTTTACTGTAGATGTTGTTTAAGACTGGATCGCAAATGAGGAATTCTTCAGCGGATGCGGATAACGTCATTTTATATAAAATAACATCGCGTTTTTTAAGTCTTAAAACTGAACTACAGTAAGAGTCCCGATTAACCGAGTTATTTTCTTCTGATGGACTGGTGGCTTCTATTATTATGAAGCAGCCATTATAAATGAAGTGTTAGGTGAAGATGAAAGAGCAGTCGTAAAAAGTCAGAACTCTGATTTTCTGGTCAGAATGGGGGAAGGGGGGAAGGCCATCATTTTTTTGGCCGTTTTTTCCCCATTCTGACCAGAAAGTCAGAGTTCTGACTTTCTACGACTGCTCTTTCATCTTCACCTAACACTTCATTTATAATGGCTGCTTCATAATAATAGAAGCCACCAGTCCATCAGAAGAAAAGGATCCATTCCAAAGGTCTAAGTTTGATTTACTCGGATAATCGGGACTCTACTGTATCTATATTTATATACATATATTTTTTTTTTTTTCATCGGGGGCGACACTAAATTCTGGAAAAGCAGAATTCCTGTTCTCCAGTACTATATTTTATTTTATCAGAAACCATGGATGTGCCTACGTAAAAATAAGATTTCATCTTATTCTGAAATATACGTATAAATGTAAGGCATATTTTAAAGTGTATCTATAGTTACCTTTGCGAAAGACCGGAATTTGTCGGTATAAACATATTACTCTATAGTTTGCTTTACTTTATATGGTAATTTTATGCTTCTCCACAGGGTAGTTTTAATACTTTCAAGTACAAAAGTTCTCTCTTAAATTAGGTAAACTTATTTTTTTAATATAAGAGGTAATTTCAATACATTAGTTACACTTAAATTTTCTCTTATCAGAATAGTTATCTGTATTTTATTATTATTGTTATTAAAAAAAGTTTGTTGAGTGCTAAAGTGTCACATGACATATGATGCTTTAATAACATTAGCATCTAATTTTCTAATTTATTCTTGATTTTATCAAGATCACTTTTCCATCTGTTTGGCATATCTTACTTTATTCATTAAGTTCCTTGAAAATTATTGCAAGGAAATTAGTTTAGTTTCATGGCCTTTTATCGGTTCGGATAACATTTCAAAGAATTTGCAAAGAAGATAAAATATCTACTTTTTCTTTACTTTTTGCCTTATTTATGTAGTTAATTAACAATAAGATCTCGTTAATTAATATTTAAAAACTGAATTATCCGTTTTTAAACACACTTATATTAATTGACAAATTATACAGTATTTCTTTTAAACGGCATAAATTTTCTAAATTATAATATTTCAAATGTTTTAAATTTGTGTATTTATAAAAATACTATTTGAAAAGCATTTTTTTTTTTTTTATGTTTAAGAAGTATAACATGTACAGTCGTGGAAAAAAAAAAGTAAACACCCCCTACTAACTCCTCAGCAAATCATCGTAGAAGAAAGTTACTGGTACCGAACGATTGGAAATAAAGTCTACTTTTAAATGATGTATGTAAAATTTTCTTAGGGCGTCATCTACATATTAAAACGAATCCAAACTTCATTTTTTTCAATGGCAATGCCCAATTTTAACGAGATATTTCAAATCTTCCGTTCAAACTATGCCTAGACACCAAATTTCAAGTCATTTGAATGATAAGTTTTTGAATTATAAACATTCAAAATTTAGTGCTTCTAATGTTAAATTACATTTTCATATTTTTATTTATATCTCCCGAAATTATACTCCTAATGTGCTAATTTTTTTTTGTAGTAATAATACTAATATACCCAAACATAAATAAGCTGAATTTGCAATTTTTATAATTTTATGATATGAATTATGAATTATGAAATTAATATTCGAAAAAATTATGAATTGCAACCTACAATTTTTTTGATGGATTTAGATTTATGAAGTCCTGCTTTATGGAAATTCAAAAATTTCACATTTTTATTCCAAGTAGTTTTCAAATTATGCTTAAAAAACGGCAAAATGATGGTTTAAGGGGCCGTCTATGATGGAAGTGAGTAGACATTTTGAAATTTATTCTGCTGTACTTTAATCTAACACGCTTCATTGACTCCTTGAGTGGCGCTTAAGGTGCCTTGATAAAGGAAGGGGCTCTCTCGGTGAACAATCCAGTACGGAACTTCAATTTGGATACAGCCCTTAAAATAAGCTCGTTTTAAAATAATTAATTTCTCGGAAACTTATGGTACGAATTGCATAAAAATTCGTTTTTAGGCTAATTGAAGGGTGTAGAGTTCATTTATGCTGTCAGAATTGGGTACTGCTATTGAAAAAAACAAAGTTATGGTTCGTTTTAATATGTAGATGGCCCCCTAAGCAAATTTTATATACATCATTTAAAAGTAGACTTTATTTCCAATCGTTCGGTACCAGTAACTTTCTTTTACGATAATTTGTTGAGGAGTTAGTAGGGGGTGTTTACTTTTTTTTTTTCCACGACTGTACATCTGTCTCTTAACCCTTTATCTACTGCATTATGATCTACTGTAAGTTTTTTTTTTCAAGTATTTTTTTCAGTTACTATAATGAAAATTAAAGAATATACATTAAAAAAATACTCACCCGTGAGGATTTTAATTCGTTAGAGGTAATTATTTAAAATGGTACTTTAAAGTAAATTCAATACACTATGCCTAAAATATTCTCGTAACAGAAAACCCACATGATATCTCAAATAAAGTTTAAACTCGTAAAAATGCCAAGTAACAAGACGACACTCATAAGTTAAGAATACAAAAATATTAAATTGACATAGTTTAATTTTACACACGAAAAATGAGTAAAAACTCAAATTTGATGGAATTAAAAGAAAAAAACAATTTTCTTTAGGTTTCGATTTTGTTAGCAGTCCTTCAGTTATGCGATGCTTATATTCCAGGAACAACATGTTCTCTCACATCTCCACATATGCAATATATGAATTTACGTATGCCATTTCTAACATAGCTAAAAAGAGCCGGTACCACAATTTTTTTTGACTTCCTATACAAAAATAATAATGAAACAGAAGAGAAATACCAGAAAAAACATTACTACACTACAATTTAGTAATTACGTTACAAAGCAGATAAAATCGATGGATAACTACACAGATGAAAAGTAAACGAGAAGTTTTTCTCCAACACCCAGTGTACTGGCGGTACTTATAAGTACCGCCGAGTAATTTAACAGTTAAATCAAATACATACACCGCTCACTTAAAATAGCTAGTCAAATTGTATTCTAAGATCATAATGAACACATTAAAAAAATCCAACGCTTATCTTATGTCCTTTACTATGTTTGCAGCAATTAAAAGACAATCTTGACAATCTGCACAAAATTTTGGCACAAAACACATCGACTGTTTCAAAGATAGTCCCCTTCCTCGCTAAAATAACGAACCTAGAACTACTGGTGCCATGTATCATGAAAAAGTGGAATTGAGAAAAAAGTGTTTTTGCAAAGTACCATTAGAATATTAGTAATATTCACTATGGAATGAAAGTTTAAAGTGAATGATATAATACTTATAAGTACCGTGAGTAGATAAAGGGTTAAATATAAAATGTAATTAGGCCTGTTTAATATAATTAAATCAGTTCATACAGTTAGATCAGTTTTAATGACGACATGTTCTATGGAAAAATTTACACATTTACTTTCAAAATGACCTTTTCATGCGAAGAAAGATACAGCCTAGTAATATTAGATAGGGAAGGCCAGTTGTTTTGCAAGGGCATGCTATCAGCGTCAGCATGTGAATACTGGTAAGTTTTAAAGCGCACTTTTTAGCCCGTTTTAAAAAAATTGCTCGAGAGCTCACCAAACAATATTATTGCTTTTTTTTTTATAAATAATCCGAGAAAATGGTGGTAACGTGTTGGCAGGACTTATGCTAGACATAGACGAAGAAGCGCACACCTTAAGATGGCATGGGGTTGACTCGCACAATGTAAATTCATATTAAGATATAATATTAAGATTAACTTCGCATAGTATTAATAAAATTTACATAATTTAGGATTGTTTAGAAAATCTTAATCTGCTTAAAACAAAAAAAAAATTAAAAATATGGTAGGAAAAATCCGGAAATATATGTTGATAAATTTCTTTAAAAACCGTTATACTTGAGATATTGAACTCGAAATCGGTGAAATTATTAAAATTGCTAACTTCAAATAAATGACAATTTCCCCTCCCCCTCAAAAAAAAATTAAATAAATATCCCCTAAAGATACCCTGAAAATTTTGTGCTTCTAGAGTAGTCATCTATTTGTTTGTTTTTTAATGTCAAACTTATGTCAAATTTCGCATGTTTTGCGACTGTTAAAGGTGTACTATCCTGTTAAGAGTAACAATTTTTGTTTTGTTTTGTAAAGGTATAAAAAGGGTGAAAGTTTGCCCTCTGAAGAAGGAACCACTCCCGGACCATCAACAAGTCCGTCGCCGACGTCTTGTAAAGAGGATGAATTCTTCTGCACCGAAGACAAGGTTTGCATAGCGGGCGACAAGAGGTGCGATTTCAGAGAAGACTGTGCAGACAAAACAGATGAAAAAGGATGCGGTAAGAACAATTTAAAAGCTGGTCTTATTTTTTTTTAAATATAGAAAATATTAAAGATTTAAGATATTGAATTCTAACTTTTAACTCCGATCTTCAAATTTACTAGTTAGAAAAAGAAATAATCATTATCTGTGGTTCTTCTTTATTTACATTATCTTCTTTATTGTTTCTTCCGAAATGAATTATCAAACATTGAAGACAATCATTGAGGCAACCCATGTTATTAAAAAAAAGTCTTATTTGAATAGGGGGGGGATTGGTCCCTTTGAGGCCTTCCTTTTCCTACGCCCCTGATGCTTATTTAATATAATATGACTAAGGAAGAGATATAAAGAATCAGTATAAATAATTAAAATTTTTGAATATCTGAAAATGTGATTTTAACAAACAGAAATCAGTACGAAAATTTACTTTGATGCAATTTCTAATTTATTTACTTTTTAAATGAGGTAAAGAATTGTTTTACATTTTTAAGTTGAAGAAACAATTTTGTTTTTCCACGAGGATTTATAAATAATTCAAGGTACACTGTTAAAAATACAGAACAATACAGATACAGATTAGTACAGAATTGAACCAATCTGCGGTGTAAAATATTTAGAAGAACCAAGATATCATTCTTCTTAACTTTCAAACAATCTTCTTCGTTGTTCAGCTTTGTAAATGACTTTAAGTTTTATCAAAAACTAGACCTTTTCAACATGCAATCATAACACATACTTCTATTCACTCTCATAATGATGTTTTAGACAGCAAAAGCATCCGCTTGCTTGTCTAGTGGTTAGAATGCTAGCTACAAGTCAAGAGGTGTCAGGTTTGAGTTCCGATTCATGTTTGGATGTTCATCGTGAGTACGAGTCCCCTTTAAGCAGAGTTACCAGCAGGGCCGAAATTAAGTAGGAGCAGAGGGGACATGTGACCCGGGCACCAGAAAGAAGAGGCGCCAAATGAAGGATTATACCTTTGGAATGGATCATTTTCTTCTGATGGACTGATGGCTTCCATTATTATGAAACAGTGATTATAAATGAAGTGTTAGCTGAAGATGAAAGAGCAGCCGTAAAAAGTCAGAACTCTGATTTTCTGGTCAGAATGGGGAAAAAATTGGCCACAATTTTTTTTTTTTTTATTGTGGCCATTTTTTTCCCATTCTGACCAGAAAATCAGAGTTCTAACTTTTTACGACTGCTCTTTCATCTTCAGCTAACACTTCATTTATAATCGCTGTTTCATAATAATGGAAGCGATCAGTCCATCAGAAGAAAAGAACTCGGTAAAGCGGAAACTCGGTTAAGCAGTAATCGGGACACTACTGTGTATATTTCATTTTAAAAATGATCTTTAGAATATTTTTGTTGGTGTTCAGAGGAGGTTCATGACCCCCGTGACCTCCCCTTGGATCCGCCATTGAAGATTACATAGTTCAGTATTACATATTTTATGATTACATATTTTAAATTTTAAAATAATTCGGCTATTAGAAAATTAGTTAAATTCTCTTTCTAAATATACTTTGCGGAAGAGGAGGGGGGGGGGGTGCGCGCCAAAATCCATGTTTGTCCTGAGTGCAAAAAGGGCTAGTTTCGGCCCTGGTTACCAGTCTGATTAGCCCTTGTCTGCAAAGAATCACCGTAACGACTTTATCATTGACCATTTTATGAGTTTCTTTTCAAACATTTTACCAGTTCTAGGTCAAAAATTTTACTTTATGGTTGCACCTACTAAAGTTTATAGTTCAACCGAAGCGCCAACATAATTTTATAGTTACAGGAACTGTTTCAAACCAGGCCTAAATTTTTACCAGTATACGGTAGTCTATTTAATAAATGTGTAAAGTTAAACAGACCCACTCGGCTTGGTTGTAAACGTATTGATTACAAATATGAGAAATTCAGAGCCGCAATTTGCAGGTCTACATGACTGTGTATGATTTTCCTAAGAAAAGAACGAGAATTCATTTTTTTCACTTAAAATTTTTTTTATGAAGGCACGCTTTACAGAGCGTATAGCCAAAACTGAACGTTGTCTAAATGGCATAACTTATATGCACACACTGACGCGCATACGCAAATTCAATTGAAAAACAATAAATATGTGCTGAAATGTTTTTTAAATATTGGACTCTTAAGCTCTCCTAATTTTATGCAGTAAATAGAAAAATAAAATAAAGAACATAAGAATACCTTTTTGTAAAAATATAAATAAATAATTTTTTTCTAATATTAAACTAGTCATATTCTAACATCTAACTGAATGAGCTTTTCTGAGAAAATATTTCGAGGAAAGAGAAATAATATTTAAGGAAATAGTATTTTGTCTATCTGCTGACAAACATAAAATAATCCGGTGTGTTTTTTTTAAAATATATACCTATTCATGTCAATATTGCGAGCTTAGTAACCTGATAGGAACGCCTGGGAAACATAATGTGCACCTTCAACTGTTCAATACCTACCCACAATATTTAAAAACCTAGCGTATAACCTCTATAAAGATAGCAGTCTGCCCAAAATTGGTTTCGGTTTTGAGAACTATTATATTATTTTTCATTTTAAAACATTGTTTATGTTTTTAATTAAGTGTGCTTAAATACTTAGAATTCTGAGTAGCTTACTTGAACCTACATTTGTTGTTTATAAGCAATGGTTCATTAAGAAGCTTTTATCTTATTATTCTTCAAAAAAATATCAGAGTTTGGACAGACCTTAAATTTTTGTATTTTAATAAATTTTCGGTCTTTCTCTTTTATAATTTGTAAACTGCCATTGTTATTGTATTTCAGTGAAAGAAACGTGCAACTTCCAAAACAAAGATATGTGCGGATGGTCTGTGCTTCATAAGTATAACAATGCTACCCGACTCAAAAGAGATGTTGATGATGTCAGCGTCTACCAATGGATTCCAATTCAAGCCAATGACGAGCATACAAAAGTTAGTAAAAACAAGTTTTTGTTAATCAATAGAGAAAACAACCATCTTTAAGAGTGCACATAAACCACTTGAATCTCGACGTTAACTAAGAAAGCTTCAAAAGTAATTAATTTCTGTCTCTTTTCATGAAAGTTTTTCATTTATAAAAAATCTCTGCTGGCTCGGCCTACAGGCGGAGGTAGATTTCGGAGTTAAGTATTAATTTCACCAATAAAAACTAAATGAAGATTAGAGATAAACACAGTTTAACAATTTTATCTGGCCTTTTTTGACGAGTTTTTAATTTCATTTTTCTGTTAGAGCTTGTTTCATCAGAATCATGTTAAGGCGGTATTCAAAATTAGAACCTCAAAATATTAGACTATGCAAATATTTCCATAGTCGGGTTTTTATCATTTTTCAATACGTTTTTTCAAACTCACATGACGTTGCATATTCACCTGCTGACGTCCATTATATTTCCAATATGACGTAATATTCACTTTTTTTTAATTCGTCAAACTATTTATTTCATTTTCGTTTTTCACGTGGAAATCCTGCAATAGAAAAATAATTGTTGTGGTAAGAATTTAATTGGGTTTTTTAATTGTTGGCAACTGCTATAACGAAAAATGCTTAAATTTTCCTGTCATTTTTCTGTAAGTGGTTTTATCAGAATCATATTATGGCGGTATTCAATATTTTTAACTCTCCCCCATTTTTTCTGCCTTGGGCCGATTGTTCTCATTTGCAATCCCCGCCGAGATATTAGCCATCTCATTGTGTTTGGCAAGTTTGAAGACGATCCGTGCATAATTGTGACTTTGATCTTGAGGACAAAATTTAGTACATACATATACTGTATATATATAAACTTTGGAACAGATGTCATATTCGCCCCATATTGGCGCGATTTTTTTCTGTCGCCAATATCATATAGGCAACAGGTACTTAACTTGCGCCAAAGTGCTTGATGTGGTAACCCGGATTATGTTGTTTATGCTGTTGATGTTTTCGCCAAATTGGCAACCGAAAAAAATCGCACCAATATGGGGCGAATATGACATCTGTACCTAAACTTTTTAGGTGGGGGTGGTTTTGGGTTCCTGGGTTCATATAATGAAAAGTTATGAAGGAATTTTTCAAAAGTCGCACCATGGTAAGGACTGCAATAGGTAGTATTTCTTATGAAATCTACCTAACAGGAGTAGAACAAGCATACGCTTTTAATATGTACACTGAAAAATGAAGTATTCAAAAATGAGTAAATTTGGTGTACTCATATATCGAATTGAGTATGTTTGGATCAAAAATGAACCTGCACTGTTAAAAATTTGCAAAACACTGTCCAGCTATTTGACCATTTTTATAGAAAACGGTTTTAGGGGCCCTAATTTAACTGTTTTCTGATCATAATATGGCCAGTAATATGATCGGAATAGAGTTAAATTGTGGTTGTCTAACCGTTTTCTATAAAAACGGCGAAATGGCTGGAGAGTTTGCTGCAAATTTCTAACAGTGTATGCTTTCTCAAATCTGAAGCATTGGATGTTATCAAAAACCAAACGAAATTATAATTTTGGCGGGGGGTGCTTCATGCGGCGGAGGCGGTACATAACGGCTCATGTCGATGTGTTCAATGTGTGACAAGTGTATCTCAATTTTTAGTACATTTGGATCGGAGCTATTTTGAGTATGTGATTTATTTAAAATTGAGTACTTTTTACTCAATTTTGAGAACCTATTTTTTTTTTTCAGTTTACGATGTGTGATAAGTGAGTACTTATTTTCAAATAAATCCTGCGTAACAGATGTTTAACATTTGTTATAGTGGAAGAAGTACCGAATCATTAAAGGAATGCATTGAAAGTGTTGATGCTTTTGTTTAATTTAAACGAATGGAAACGAATATCTTTCTTTTCAGTGAATAAACAAGTATCTTGCTATGTTGGCTATGCAGGATTTATGGGCGATATTTGGTTGTTTTTATTATAGTAGGTTATGCAATATCATAGTAATTGTAAGTCTTGTCGAATACAAATATTATGTTAAAATATAAATATATCTTCCTTATATTTATTTGACTTCTTAAAATAAACTTTTTTAAACTGAAAACAGATTTAGCATGTGATCGGATTCAGTGAGTATTCCGATTGATCCCAATTTAAATGCCTATTCTGCAGTATATGTGTATTTGACACTGCAATTTCGTGTATAATAAAACGTGTCTATATTTTTGCTAGATCAATCTTCAAAATCGCCCGCCGGTTGACCACACTCTCAACTCTACCGAAGGCTGGTACCTGTTGGCTGATGGCGCTCCTGGAAAGTGGAAAGATGTCACCTCCCTAATATCGCCAAACATATCGCTCTCTGGTGCTCAGTGTGCCCTGGACTTCTGGATCTACATGAGCACGTTTTCACCTACGTTGAGAGTATATGCAGGAACGGCAGGCAAATTTAAAGAAGTCTGGGATTCTTACAACAATTTGAAAATTAGTAAGCAACTTCATTTATATAGTTTACTTTTACGAAATTTTACTGCATAGTAGCCCGGAATGCGTTTACAGCGCAAAAAAAATTATTGAAAAAACTTTTTTTTTTAATGTTTAAAACATATTTTCGATAATTTTGAGATATAATTGAGTCTAGAGACAATGTATATAAATAAGATAATGGACGAGATCTGCATTAATCGAAAATAATCTAATAATTTATAGTTATCTGTTTTTGTTTCAGTCATGTTTAAAAAAAAAAAAAAAAAAAAAAAAAGGCAAAATTTGCTTTATATATTTATGAAATTCATTCATTTATACTTCAGGAAGCATTGTCACGTACTGCAAATTTTTGAAATTGTACTTTAATTGTATTTTATATATTATCTTTATACTCTAAAGAATACCATATATTAATGGAAATATGTGGAAATACGTGCAATTGGTAGAAATTTACAGTTCCAAAACTAAACAACCAAAAGACACTATAATAAATATATTCACAAATTTAATAATAATAATAAAAAATTCTAACTTATTTTAATAACTAATTCATCGGAACAAAATGCTTTCATAATCGGTGAAAAAACAACACAATGAAGAACAGTAAGTTACTAAAAGAATGAATGACATCCCTGATACTATTAAACCACGGTTTGTTTACATGCGTTATATTATTTTGAGAAAAACTATATATATTACGATTATTTTATGCTTTTTTAATGAAAAAACCCCAAATACTAAGTAGAGAAAAGTTAATTTGAAAATTTAATTTTTTCGCACTAAATATTGAAACTGAACTTTTGTTTACTGAGGACTTACTTGAAAATATTTTTTAGCCCCCGATATGCTATTTCTTTCGGGCAGCAATTAAAATGTCATTTCTAAAAGATAACGTTACATTACAGAAGCCAGCCGTAAAATAAAGCAGATGTATCATTGTACTGCTATTACAATTTTTTTAACTTCTAAGCATTACACATAGTCAATTTTTATACCGTCGCATAGGGGAAAAAAGTACTTTCAAGTAAAAGTAAAAAGGCTTCCTGTCGAGTCTTGATCAATTATATAATCTGATGATTATCGTTTCATATAATTGATCAAGACTCGACAGGAAGCTTTCGTCTCTAGGCTTTTAAGCATTTCAACATCATATTTATCCTGAAGATGACAACTGCACAAGCAGTTCGAAACGTTGATATTATGTTTTATCATTAATTTTATTTGTACAAGTTCGTGTAAAAGTTCTTGTTAATGGTTACCATTGAGCAAATTTATGTATTTTAACGTATACATCTTATTTATTATATTTTATGGTGCAATTGTCCTACATATGTTAATAAATATTGAATGCTTATAAAAGAATACGTTAAAAAATCACTTTTATAGTTATTTGGATTAAATATAACCTTGAAATATTTTTTCAGCTTTCAGCAACAGGAAAAAGTGGGTTCATGCCAAAGCATTACTAAGTTCTTTATCAAACTTCCAAGTGCGATTCGACGCCGTTCGTCCCCTCCATTACTCTAGTGCTGTGAGTTTAGATGACATCTCGTTCGAGAACTGCCCTCCTCCAGCCAGACTTGTTCCCGGAGCTAAGACATGCGATGGTGGTGGCTTTATGTGCGGCGATGGCAGATGCATCCCTGAAAACCTGAGATGCGACTATAACAGCGACTGCTTAGACAGCTCCGACGAAAAATACTGTGGGAACTTTGTTGCGAGATGCAACTTTTCAGTAAGTGCTTGCAGCGATTGGTCCTTCGAACCTGACGGTCCAGCCAAGTGGGTTTATCAAAGTGCCAGAAAGAGCAGCTACACCAACATTCCATCCACCGACCATACCACCAGAACCGTTGATGGTAAGTCCCAATCGCAACAAAGTGAATCATTTAGAAAAAAACTTGTGCTAAATGCATTCAATAGTTTGCAAATTACTCCGTGTAGTAAAGGTCTGCACGGGCAGGAATTTCCAGGCCCGTGCCCGGCCCGAATGAAAGCTATCTTGGCCCAGCCCGGGCCGTTTATATTTTCCCAGCTCACTGCCCGATCCGTACAAAATTTCAGTTAAAACACCCCCCGTCCCTTACAAAAATCCATGAAAACAAGCCTGGCACTGTCCGTGCAAAAATCAATTAAATTAGGCCCGACCCGACTCAATTTCTGAAAGTAATTCCGACTTTTCTTAACTTACAATTAAGATTCTTTTAAAGATTACTGCATGCATATTTATGGGGAAATTTTACAATATATTTTAGATTACTATGTGTTATCAAGACAGAAAATACACAATAGCACCATTAATGATTAATTACACTCTTAGATTTTTCAACATTCAAATAGAAATTCATTTTAAAAAAATGAATGTAGTTTAGAATAAAAGAAAAACAGAGGTTTAAAAACATCTTGACTTTTAAAACTATAATAAAAACAAGAAGTAGATTTTTAAAAATAGTATTTCTCTGTAATTGATCAATGTATATTTCCAATGTATTAATAGAAGTTCATTATCGCTATTACTGTTTTTACAAAACATATTGCCTGCCCGACACTTCCTGGGAACAAGCAAATCCAGTTCTGACCGGCTCGGCTATGTAAAAAAAAAAAAAAATGTAAGCCTGATCCAGGCCCGCCCCGAGTCTGCTAAAAACAACTAAACTCGGTCTTAGACACAATGTAACTGTCCGATGCCGATCTCTACGCTGGACATGTTACATTTCTGTATTGATGTTTTCGAAATAGCATTGGCTTATACAACACATTTATACTTATTCTCGCGAAAGTCATATCCATTGAAACTGGTTCCTATTTTATCGGCTTCTTTTAAATTTTTATGTCGGGCCGGTCTCCCTCCTTTATTTTTTATCGACCCGGGTGGCACGTTTTATTTCTTTGCCCCCCCCCCCCCTACGCCATCCGCTCCGTTAAAAAATTGTCTTTAATCTGACGGCTCGGCCCGTTTGAAGTTTGTCTTCATTTCACCAGGCCGGATACGGACTTCGGGCCAAGCCCAGGACCGTGCAGACCTCTAGTGGGGGCTCGTAGCTAAAACTAATTAGGTTGGTAGATATATATATATATATAAAAAATCAGCCATTTTTTTAAATGTGTGAAAAATTAGTATGTTTCTGTAAGAAAAATTTAATAACCATTAAAACAAAAGCTTACTCTAGATTGAGACCACGCTAAATAGATTTAATAATAATAATTTAAAAAAAATTATATTTTTGTCATTTGGGCCAAAAGTAGCGCTTGAAGACATAGGACTAATGCATTCTACAAAATATTGACAATCATGAAAAACTTCCTTTTTTTTATTAATTCCTATACTTGTTTCATAGCTGCCAACTTGTACGGATTTTTCTTACCATTAAAATTTAATAGAAATTTTTAACTTATTTAAACTTTAAAATTGTTTGAATTTCGGTGATTCAATTAGCTAAAATTTCCTGTTAAATTTTAGTGGTATGAAAAATCCGTACAAGTTGGCAACTATGTTATTTTACTGCCGAAAATCATCCCGAGGTGCCTCTGGCGGCGAAAATTTGAAAATTTGGGGTTATGAAGATTGGAGAGACCCTTATTAAGGGGTCTCAGGATTCTTAAATCTTCAAATTTTCGAAATTTTAATTTTTTTAAATGTTGAACTCTCATTTTTCTGAACATTTTAATATAATTGTTTCCTTGGAATTCTCATTAGAACAGAAGTTATGGCTTTTAGAATCAATCTCGTTCAATCGCTGCAGCTGCGTTTCCGAAACATTGAAGTCATTTTTCTCCAAATGGCGTTTTTGGGCATAACGCGCAGGATATCTCACAACTTCTGAATATTTTTTCATAAAAATTTCAAAACATACGTTCCGTATTAATCTGTATAAATTAAACCTAAAATTTCTTTTTTATTGTTCAAAAATATATTTTTTTATGTGATTATGTTATTGAAATTTTCAAAATTTTGTATCAGCTAAATACAACTTTGTATTAAAAATATAAAAATGCTTTAAATATAAATTTATTTAGGTTCAGTGTAATTATTATAATCTTAAGTATAAATAGGCGCCAAAATTTTAATTCTAGTTGCAATATTTATTTTGTAATTGTGCGCGTAAACTGTTATACCAATTTTCTACTCATCAAGTGTCTGACAGTTTGGTACCCCCTGTAAATGCTAATTCTACATCTTGCAATTTTTATATACATAAAATGAAAGAACGTACTTATATCTTTCACCTCAATAAAAATTTGCGTTTCAAAATCATATACATTTTAAGATATTAAATGTTGAAAATGGTCTGGTTTTTTTTTTTTTTTTTTTTCATTTTTTGCAATTTTAAAAGCCTTAGACAACCCTTTAAGTTTTATGGTCTAAACAGTATTTGCCCCATTTTTGCTGTATTTGACACAGTGGATTTTTTATAATTGACAGTTAAACATCTCTAGTTTACTATGTCCGCCATGCATATGCTAACAGAGTTCTTAGTAAGGAAAATGCCTACATTTATCTTGATTTCTATTAAAAATGTGATAATATACTTTAGTTTTGAAAATACATTTCTTTTTATTTTAATTTCAGGCCAATTCTTAGCAGTAATGGGATCCTTCAGGACATGGAATCGACAACCGAAATTGGTTTCACTTGTCGTAAATGACCGTGGCTCAAACAACTGCAAGGTAACCTTTCACTCTAAAAGATTTTATGCATATATTGTATATATATATATTGTCATGTCTGAATACCAATTTAAAGTCCTGCATCAAATCAGATAACCTAATTTCATCAGAACCCGATCAAATCCGTGAACCGGTTCAGATTGGTTTTGTGCTAATTTTTTTCGTTGCGGATCGGGTTCTGGTTTCTGTCTGATTATATTTTGGCTCTTGCCGGTCGGAGTCTGGTTAACTCGCTTTTTCAAATGAGAGTCCCAATAATATTATCATATGGAAAATCATATATTTTAATATGAATGAGTATTTCATCATTACATATGTAGATAAGGCTGCTAACAACTATGCTATCATATGCAAATATTACTATCATCACCTCCTAACTGAAGCAGTCACTTCTAATAATATTTTCAAACTTTATAATGTTACTTTAAAGGAAAATAATAATCATATATTAAGCTACCACAAATTATTAGGCATTAAAAATAACAACCTCAATTATCCTTATGTAGTCATGATTCCAAAATTTCACAAAAATCCTCATAAATTCCGCACTGTCACTGTAAGATGTAATACATATAATACTCGTGCTAATACACTCTTTTTAAATATTCTTACACAAATTTATGAGTTATCAGTTAAAAAAGACAACACTCACTGCATTAAAAATAATTTTGAATTGGTGGATAAAATAAAGCCATTAACAAATGTCAATAATATTATTACTTTAGATTTCAAAGACCTATTTAATAATATCATTCTAAAAGACTTGCATTCTATTATCAATTCATTATTTATAGATTATCTTCCTTTATTAAATTTACCTGATAACATTGATACTGACTACTTCACATCTTTGACTAACTTTCTACTATTTCATAATTTTATTTTCCAAGACAATGCTTTTTTATTCAAATACAGGGAATACCTCAAGGAGCTGCTTCATCAAGCATGTTATCTGATTTATATCTTTACTTTTATGAACGTAAATTTATTAATAATAATTTATTGCTCTACAGATACATAGATGATATAATTATTCTTTCTGTTACAAATAATAATTCTATATCTTTTCCTGTAAAGTACCCTTCTAATCTAGAACTTAGTACTACCTTTTCAAATAATTCTAGTATCAATTTTATGGATGTTAAAATTAATATTCTCCCTAATAACACCCTAACATTCAACATTTATGATAAACGCAATAAATTTTCATTTAATGTAATTAATTTTACGAACTTTAATTCCTGCTTGCATATTTCAGTATATAGAAATATTCTGCTTAATCATAGTCTTCGTATCAAACGTTTATGTTCATACCAATTCTTACAGCCTAACATTTTTAAATTAAAGCAATTAGCATTGTCTTATAATTATCCACTCTCTTTTATATCTGCATGGCTCAAATCTTAATATTCATTTTCTTTTCTACTTCTTACCAGTATAGGCATTTAATATGTTTAAAAAAACTAAAAAATCGAAAACACTATTATGGAGGGTGAGATGTGGATTGCTGAAAAAATTATAAAAATCATACACACAACAAATTATATATATGTGTATATATAATATAACATATATATATATATATATATATTCTTAAAAAAAAACAGTTTGGTGTATATGTATGTTTTTCCATACATTATACACTAAAAACATAAAAAATAAAAATACCATTATGGAGGGTTGAGGTCGGGAATGCTAAAAAAAGTTTAAAACCTTATATGTTTTTATGTGTGTGAGCGTGTATAAGTGTATGTATACATGCTTATATATTGTACGGACATATAATAATAATAATTAAAAAAAAAGGGGGTGGGTATTATGCATTTAACATAATAACATTTCCCATATTGCATCATCCTTTAAGGGTATATTTTATTATCTCAATATTCCTCATTGCTTTTTAAATTTTCACATTTATTTACATAATACAAGGCTAAATTTTACTATCATATGTTCTTCATCTTTTTAAATGTTATTTATATTCTCATTTTTTTATATTATAATTTTTTTGTCTTTAAAACATTAATTTAATCAATTGCCCTTTTATTTATTTTTATATAATTATTTATTTCTTTATTTATTTATTTGTATTGATTTATTCCTTTTCTTTATTTTATTTAAGTATTTTCTTGTTTTCTTCAATCATTTTCATTCCTTTTATTTTTTTTTACTTAAGATGGCAACTCTAAACATTATTGTTATTAATCCAGATCTAACCTATTTTCTGTAATGTTTGCGTTATAAGGAGCTAAATTTTGTCATTTTAGGCTTAATGCCGACAAAATTGGATGAAATAACGCATCTTCTATGAATGAACTCACAAGCTCCTCTGACGATTCTGTGAGTCATTCATAGTTTCTTATTTTGCATGCTGGTTTCATATTTTCATTTCTAAATCATCTTTAGAACTTTATCAATTTCTTCATATATTTGTGATTTCAAATTTATTATATATATATATATATATATATATATATATATATATATAAAACCATTAATTAAACATTACCGACCATCATCAAAAACCGCATTATTGTGAATGATTGTCAATAAAAATGGATGCCACAAACCTATAATATAGAACTGTATGTATAAAATAAAGTACCTTATACTTAATTACAAGAATTAATAAGGAAGAACAAAAAAAAGAAGAAGAATATGGATTCCGAAAAAATTGAAAAACTTATGTATTGAATTACGTTTTCAAGAGTACAGAATTCAATGATATAAGCAAATCGGTTGTTTTCTGTGAGAAAAAAGCTTAAAGCTGAAAAATAATTTTCTCCTGTACTCGAACAACCAATAGAACCAAAAGAATAGTCTCAAGATGAAAACAGAACATTATCAAATGGCATGAAATGGGAAAAAAAACACTACAACCCATTAAATATTTAATTTATAGCAAGTGAAATCTTACACAACTTACCGAATAAATTCCCAGTTGATTTTCAAAATAGATTCCCGCACATGGAATCCATAAGAATGATAAGATTAAGGTGAATAAAACAGTTAAGTTAACACAGAAATTAAAACCTATGGATTCATTCATTTTGAAATACCGTGATAAATACAATTAATATAATATAACTAGAAAATAATTACATTATTTAAAATACCTAAAAACAATTTTAAATTGTTTAATATCAATTTTACAATATTGCCAATATTCAGCGTAAAATACCACCTGGCGTAAAAAATTAAAATTATTTCTTTAATAGATGCTTTAAAAAGACAAAATTTTTTGGTGCTGCCAACAATGATGTTATTTTAAAACTATTATTATTATTCAAATGTCACAAAAAGAAGAATCTAATAAAAGCCAAAGAAATAAAAACAATCAACTGCATTACTACACAAATCCTAATAAAAAATACCATACTATATATCATTATTCAAAAAAAATTATTTAAAAAAATTAAATAAATTAAATGTTAATCAAATGTTTTCAATATTTTCTATTACCAAACCCATTTAATCTACACTAAGAATTAAAAAAAAAATTAACATTGATAATACATAGAATGCTATGCATTCATTTGTATACATATATGCTATAATATAAAATAAATTATATATAATTGCCGAAACGTCAGTGAAGGCTTACTGTGGAGACACGAAAAGTTTTGATTTCCGTTTGTCTGTCTGTCTGTCTGTCTGTCTGTCTGTCTGTCTGTCTGTCTGTCCGTCTGTTCCGCGATAACTGCCGCAAAAAGCATCCGATCGGTTTGAAATTAATGTGGCATGTTGATGAGGTACTCGGACTTAGCTGTATGGTTTTTGGTTAAATTTGGTTCATTCGTTCGGGAAATATAGAACATTTTATTTTGCTCTGTAATGCTTTTCAATGGCAAGTCAGACGATTTTCAAATTTTCATTTGTTGAAAGAAATGGCTCATACAAAAAATGGATTTAAATGGTAAATTTTTGATGCTGAAATTTTTAAATAAGTGTAGAGAATTATTCCTATTAGTTTGCAATTTTGTCAAAACATTTGTCAGAGCTTTTAAATTAGGTGTATAACTTATGATGGAATTTTATACATGTGTTCGAATAATATAAAACATTTTATTTTATGAATTTACTTATATTTCATTTTTTTTCTTTTAACCGTTGCGTAGCAACTATATCTCATCTAAAAATATCATAAATGTGAAAGTATGTATGGTTTTTAAATTCAAATCAAAGTTAAAAGGAATGAATTAATGAAAGCCTTTGTATAGATATTTGCATATAGATTGATTTAAACGCAGAAATGAAAATAGTATTTATATATTATATAGAATAATATCTTTATTTATGTATTCAACTATTTTGATTATAAAGGAAAAAGTTCGTTATTTTCATACAGAATAAACTGACATTATTCTATTAAACTTTATAAACTTCATTGTTGCCAAAAAAAAACAGGGAATAACAATTTCTCCCAAAGAGTTCATTTTAATTTGTAAGATTTTCACGTGCAAAGGGAAAATGCAGCAAATTACAAATAATAAAAAAGATAAATAGGACAGGAATGAATACATATAAACATTTCACACCAAATACCACCTAAATTAATTTTTGTAGTGGTATTTTCCCACACTACGAAGAAAGATTCCTCGATTTACACGATTTTACTTGGCCTTCCTTTTCTCATTGGTTGCGATTTCATTTTCGCAATTGCGTATATTAATTGGCACAAAATTTTACATTTTTATGACTGAGGTATATGTAAGGCCATACAAATAAGAAATTCCGTATTGTTTCCTATAAAATGTGATAAAGTGTTGGTTAACTATATATGTTTCTATTAAGAGGAGCAGGGCTGCCAAGCCTCCGGCGTTCTGGATACCAGTATTTTAATACAAAAAATGTTACTTTATTTAATTGAAACATTTGCGCGATTTAAAAGAACAACATTTTCTGTAAGGTAATAGTGTTGTGCAAAAAGCCTGAGACTTGCCATGTCTGGTGGTGAGTGAAATGTTTTATTTAATGCATTTATCTCTATTTTAATGCTACGTGAACAACGTCCCGTGTAACAGCTTGTAGAGTGTAAAATAAATTATTAAAATAATCCCTATTACGAAAAATGAAACAAAATGCCCGGCTAAGGGAAATAAAAGGTTAGTTAACCTTTCGTAATTTGACCTGAACACAGGTGTGCATCAAATTTCAACGGTGTTTGTAACATCACGATTTTAAATTAAACGTGGATACTATTAAAAGGCTATCACAAAAAATACTTAACGGCGCCATATCACATTTATCTATTTAGTCAATTGGAAGTGGACACGATGATGAATTATTAACCGTTAGGTTTAGAACTCCCCCTACTTTAGGGTGATTTTAGTAAGTTAATGCTATCGAGTACATTTTTAGATATTTAGATTAGATCTTAGATATAAATATTGCAGAATGGTAATCAAAATTATTATTAGATTTCTAAATTAGATGTCTCAGTTTACATTTCCAAAAGTTCTCTATCCATTAGATACAGATGTTTGTGGTTAGCAGGCAAGTAAATACTGCTGTATGGATATTAGGATAACGTAAAATGCTTGACCAAATTGTTGCTTATCCTTATAAATCGCAGTGTAAAAATGAATCTAAGATATAGGATAATCATTAACTCAATCAATAGAAAATTACAAATGCAAAATAAATTACACAACGGGGGGTTCAGGGGGGCACCCCCCTGAAGAAATTTGCTTTATTATATAAAAATTACTAGAATAAGTAGCTCGTGAGAATTTCAGAATATCATTACATAACAACGTGTTTAATTTAACGCTTCTAATGTCTGAAACCATCGAAATATTTTTTTCTCCTTCTATAAATGTTTGTGTAATTTAAAAGTTTAAATTTTGTTTTTGTAGAAAGATTAATATTAAGCAAAATTTGCTAAAAACAATAAGTTGCAGAGATGACGTGAGGCTCTTGATCTGCAGATTTACTAGTTTTATTATTATTATTATTTATTATAATTGCCGAAACGTCAGTGAAGGCTTACTGTGGAGACACGAAAAGTTTTGATTTCCGTTTGTCTGTCTGTCTGTCTGTCTGTCCGTCTGTTCCGCGATAACTGCCGCAAAAAGCATCCGATCGGTTTGAAATTAATGTGGCATGTTGATGAGGTACTCGGACTTAGCTGTATGGTTTTTGGTTAAATTTGGTTCATTCGTTCGGGAAATATAGAACATTTTATTTTGCTCTGTAATGCTTTTCAATGGCAAGTCAGACGATTTTCAAATTTTCATTTGTTGAAAGAAATGGCTCATATAAAAAATGGATTTAAATGGTAAATTTTTGATACCATTTTCAACTGGCACTTGGCGTCAATAGTAAATAAATATATATATATGAAGTTTGTTTCAAACCTATGCTTTCCGATTAAACAATAATGAAAATGGCACAAAAATCGCTATTACAGCGATCAGCTTGAAATTAATTGGGCATATTCGTGAGATACCCGGACGTAGCTGTATAGTTTTTGGTTAAATTTGGTTCATTCGTTCGGAAAATATGGAAGATTTTATTTTTCTTTATAATGCTTTTCTACGGCAAGTCAGACGATTTTCAAATTTCCATTTGTTGAAAGAAAATGGCACGTTTGATTAATGGATTTAAATGTCAAATTATGGATACTAACATTCCAAATAAGGGTTTTAAATTATTCCTATTATATTGAAGTTTTATCAATGTATCTATCAGATTTTTTTATTTACGTGTATAATGTTTTGAGGACATTTATACATGTATTCCAATAATATAAAGAATTTTTAAATTAATTTTCTTGTTTTACATGATACATATTTCTTTTTTTTTTCTCCTTTTCTTCGTTGCCTAGCGACTGTTATTCGTAGCCTATCATTGCTTCAAATATGAATGAAGTTAGTAAATTACGTTAATTTGTTGCATGTACTATTAAAAGGCTATCACAAAAAATATTTTATCGCGCCAAATCGATGCAATTTATGCAATTAACAGTGGGCACGATAATGAATTATTTTCCAGTAGATTTATAGATCTCCAGATATGCATATTTTGGGGGGCTTTTAATATGTTATTGCTATCGCATGGATTAGGATGTTTAAACTAATGTTTAACCATGCTATTAGTGAAAAAAAAGTACAGTTAAAGGCATGTAAATCCTTTTTAACACTTTCCAACATGGATGAAAAGTATTTATGACTTCAGTTTTTCTATCTGTCGCCTGCCGTGTTTCTCTACGTGCTCTAACTCGCGTAAATATAGTCGGGATTGCATGTAATTGATATACGTTATTGAGGTTTGCCAAAGTATGTTTGGTATTAAAAATGAAGAGTGTAGCATTCATAGCTTAATTACAGGAGCCCTCAAAACTATTCCGTTACATTATAGTCTTTGGGAAAAATCGTCTGCGGTGTATTTTAATAATGTTACACAATTTTAAACGTAATGAAATTTATATACTTTATTAAGGTGCACTAGAACCTGGTTACTATAAAATATGTTATGTGTAGCACTTACAGCATGCGTACAGGGAACTCAAAAGTATTCATAATAATTACAATCTTTGAAGAAAATCCTTTTGTGGCGTTTTTAATGATGTTACTCTGTTACAAAATAATAAAATTGATATGTATTTTTGAAACATTTTTGTAGTATATGGGGTGCAAAGCATATTTTTTTTTCAGGGTCACACAAAAGTGGTCGATTAAAATGTGGTCTACGGGGGGAAAAAAACTCTTCACAGCTTATTTTAACACATTAGCGACGGGAAACGAGAATTCTCGTTTTTATTCAGAATACGTCATTGGCTAAGGGAGTGACTTCTACCTTACAGAAAAGACATTTATATTGTGCTGTTCATATTTTTTATAGATTGTAAGACATTATATATTACATCCGTACATTGAAAGATATTTACTGCTGCATAAACATGAAAAACAAATTTCAGAAACCAATTTCCGAGACACTTTCAGAAGAGGGAGGAGCTTCTACTGTTTTTAAACCCAGATTTAATTAAATTGCCTGTCGTCAGTGTGTTAATTGTGTTGCACTAATTCAAACATTATGAAATTAAATTACATTACTGTAGTTGACTACAAGAAGCTTGAATATGATTTGTATCGTATTTATCGTTCATTTATAGGGTCACATAAAAAATTTCGGATACAGTTCTGGTCTATTAGGGATGATTGCTGAAGAGCATTTTCGATTATGGTGTGCGTTTTAACGTTAAGTAAATTTGTGCTTAATAAGTAGTGCTTAAATATTGTATAGACCATGTACAGGGATACACAAATGAATTCGTAAGTATAAATGAAAATGAGCGCGCGCGAATTGCTTCAGTGTTTTTTTTTTTTTTTTTTTTTTTTTTTTTGAGTTATGTATTTCCCAGCCCAATTACATTTAGTATACTAACAAATGTTTGCAGAATTTAAATAGAACCATATACAGGACTCCACAGAAACTGGATATATGGTGCACACTATGCATACTAATCCCCGGAAATGTGATATGAGCAGTTTTAAGAGGGTTTTTTGTCTGCATTAAATTTAAATGTTATAGACGACGCGTAAAAATCTTCACGTAATATACAGGGCTGTAGAAAAGAATTCATGTACGTTTCCGTCTATTGGTAGAATTTACTAAAGGACATTAACACAATTAATTGATAATTACAAATGTAAATTAAATTACACTACGAAGGGGTTCAGGGGGGCAGAGCCCCCCCCTGAAGAAATCTACTTTATTATCTAAAAATTACCAGAATAAGTAGCTCATGATATTTTCAGAATACCATTACATAACAAGGGGTTTAATTTAACGCTTCTAATGTCAGAAACCTTCAAAATATTTTTTCGTTTTATAAATGTTTATGTAATTTCAAAACTTTAAATTTCGTTTTTTGTAGAAAGATTAATATTACTCAAAGGGCGCTAAACACAATGAATTGTAGAGCTGACGTTGAGGCTCCTGATCTGCAGATTTACTAGTAATAATATAAAATACCTTAATAATTACCATTACATATAAAAAATGAAAAGGAAAGAAAATAAGTAAGTAAATAAATAAAAAATGGATGTTTATAGAAGATTTTCAGATTCTAAAATTCCCAATATCCTAAAGATCACAAATATAGTGTGTGAAATATCTTCATATTAGCCATAAAAAAGCTAAAAAAAATATGATTGTGGCAATCAAACAAATTAAACTGATAATTAATCATAAAATACAAAGTTGAAAATAAAACAATATTAAAAAGTATAGAGGAATAATAATAAAAACTATTTACCCAATTTTAATACAGACAGTATATCAAATAAACTTATATGCATAATAATCACTAAAAAGATGGTATACTATTATTAATTAATATGATATTGTCCTGAGTAGACTTAATTAAAAAAAATTAATATTGAATGTGATTAAATAAGTTAAATTTAATATGAATTAAAAGAAAAGGAAAAGTCACCAATTACATATAAAACATCAAATCGACATCCATATAAAATGCGTATTAGAAATGTAGTTATAATACTAAAGCCCCATCATTTTTTTTAATTAACCATTGCGTATTATCCAGACAACACCACCCTCCTCCGTACTCTAACATCTACCCATCCAACCATCCTATAGAAATTTTTTATTATTATTTTACAATTTTTAATTTTTTATAAATATTTTTTTATTTTATAAATTTTTTTTGTAATTTTGTTTACGCATGTGTTCATTTTTTTTTTTTTTTTTTTTTTTTTTTTTAAGATCATGTAAGTACTAATTGTATATTAATGAATATATGAATTTTTTGGAAAACCATGATTTAATGCATCATAAATTGGTTTTTTAATATTATTGTTAATTAGATGAGAGGAACATAAACATTTTATTCTATATAAAAGATTAAGTAATATATTTCGATATACAGAATGATGAAGACAAGATTTAAAATTTGTAAATGTATTAACTTTGAATTTAAATTCTTTACGTTTATCATATAAATCTGTTATTGTTTTGTTGTCTTTTATTGTAATTTGAAGATCTAAGGAGTTAATTGTATTGTTAGGTAAGAAGTTTTCCGTTAATTCCAAATTAGTGGGATAATCGACTGGAAATTGAGAAACTTTAGATTGATCAGTGGCAATTAAAATTATGTCATCAATATAACGATATAAATGTAGATTATTATTAGTAAAAGTACATTCATAGTGATATAAGTATAAGTCTGATAATAAACTGGATGTACAATCACCTTGTGGTATACCGACGTGCTGTAAATATAATCTAACAAAAACATAGCTGTGAAAAAAGGGAGCCAAGTTCTGTAAAGACAATGGCAAGAAAAGAAGTGATATCTAAGCGGGTGCCAAGTTCAAATAAAATTCACTCAAACTTACCTACTGAAGTATTATAGCATTTTTTAAATTGTTTAGAAATAAAAATTATTGATAGCATATTAATAATAAATCTAGAACTTGGCAAGTTTTTACATACGAGTCATTTATTTTTAATAATGACATTATTATATCAAATCTGGTTATTTCATGTTTGGAAGCCTTCATTTGAGTGAGCTCCTTCCCCTTGAAGGATGGTGGGATAAAATATATCCCACCTAAT
This sequence comes from Maratus speciosus, assembly GCA_963932465.1. Lineage (NCBI taxonomy): Eukaryota > Metazoa > Arthropoda > Arachnida > Araneae > Salticidae > Maratus > Maratus speciosus. The sequence continues at coordinate 413,762,156 of OZ010792.1, read as the reverse complement.
TTTAACTGCAAAATGCCACATTGACACTAGAATTCAGGACTAAAAAGTTTAATTTTATTAAATACGTGAAAAGAAGCTTTTACCCATTTTGAAATAAATTTGTTTTTAAATTCTAGTGTGATTGAATCGTTTCAGCATGTCACGAATAAAAGATCTTTGCCCTTGAAGGGTTAAAGGGGTGCAGTCTCTAGAGGGATGACCAAGAACAAGCGTAAAGGTATCTGTATCTTTCTCAGGCCTTTTAGTCTGTTTGCATTGAGGTTTCCGAAGGGTGGGTGCTAGAGTGATAACCAAAGACGAGCGGGAATGTATTTGTGTATTTATTGGTTTATCAAATCTTTAAAATGCGTCATTTGTTTATAATAATAACTATATTAATTTTTTATAATGAGATTGTTGTTAATATTAACATCATCATTTTATTAAGACATGAAATTGATAGGCATAACATTTATCAAAAACTTGCCAAGTTCTAGATTTATTATTAATATGCTATCAAAAATTTTTATTTCTAAACAATTTAAAAAATGCTATAATACTTCAGTAGGTAAGTTTGAGTGAATTTTATTTGAACTTGGCACCCGCTTAGATATCACTTCTTTTCTTGCCATTGTCTTTACAGAACTTGGCTCCCTTTTTTCACAGCTATGTTTTTGTTAGATATCATTACTTTTTGTAAAGTTACAATATATTTAGACACTTTACTTAATGCTTTTTAATGTGTTTACATGAGACTATTTTATTCACCAAGCAACATTCAATTTTAATTTAAATTTCCTACAACAAATTATTTGGCTGTCAATTTGCGGCAGAAATCTATATTTTAATACTGCTACACTGAATGCATGTTTTGAAACGAAATGTATTGATTCGAAATTTTTATTGTTTCTGAAACAACAATTCCTATTAAATTCCTATATTAAATTTTCCTATTAAATTTTCCAATTAAATATCCTATAGCTGGGCCTGCTTTTTTGTACTGAAAGTGAAAAATAAAGTTATGTGCTTATGCCACACTATGTATCATTCATCCATGAGTGCGGGCAAAGAGGCAATGCAGAGGAAGGACATTGCCCCTCCCTGGATTTTCAAATTTAATTAACTAAATAAACTTTTCTCTGATGATTTTGAAAATAACAAGTGGGTAAGTTTGATCACAGATCACAGAGAGGGTTTCATTTAATATTCCTTTCAAAACACTTTATCCTTTTGAAAAATCTGTTAGTTCCACATTTTGCAACCAGGGGCGCACTCTATTCTAAACCAACCTCTATCCGAACGAAACTCCGTTTTACATACTATCCGTAGATATATTAGTCGAGGGGATTAAGCCCATGGCACCCGAGATAAGTAGGCGCCCCTGGCGATAAAAAGTGGAACTAAAATTTATAAGACTATGGTGCATAATATGAAAGAATGGTCAAAGGGGTGTCAGCAAAAGTTGGAAAAGTGCTCCCCGGGTGAAAAGGGCGGAGGTTAGAAAAATTGCTTAAAATACACAAGTTAGAGCCCGGTGGAGTAAATAATATAAGACTTTTTGAAAATTTTATGATTTGTCGTGTGGTCTGAGGTATCAGCTATACGTATGCAAAAAGTCATGTCTCCAACTTAATTAGGGACTCCCTTAGAAAGAATTACTTAAAATACATATGTGGTAGCTCAAAGGGTTAAGCGTAAGACTTTTTCAAGATTTTATGATTTGTCGCCTGGCCTCAGGTGTTCTGCTATAAGTATGCAAAATTTCAAATCTGCAATTTAAAAAGGGGCTCAGTTAGAAAGACTTGCTTAAAATACGCATGTGGAAACCCAAAGGGTTAAATGTACGACTTTTTCAAAATTTTATGATTTCTCGTTTGATGTGAGGGGTTCAGCTATAAGTATGCAAAATTTCACGCCTCCAACCTAATTAGAGGCTCACTTTGAAGGAATTGTTTAAAATACCCATAGGGGAGCCCAAAGGGTTAAATGTATGACTTTTTGAAAATTTTATGATTTCTCACTTGATGTTAGGTGTTCAGCTATAAGTATGCAAAATTTCACGCCTCCAACCTAATTAGGGTTCACTTAGAAAGAATTGTTTAAAATACACATATGGGAGCGCAAAGGGTTAAATGTACGACTTTTTCAAAATTTTATGATTTGTCGTTTAATGTGAGGTGTTCAGCTACAAGTATGTACAATTTCACGCCTCCAACATAATTAGGGGCTCACTTAGAAAGGATTGTTTAAAATAAACATGTGAGACTTCAAAGGGTTAAATTTACAACTTTTTCCAAATTTTATGATTTGTCATTTGATGTGAGGTGTTCAGCTGTAAATATGCAAAATTTCATGCCTCCAACATGTATAGTTTCTGAGAACGGGCTCTGTGACGGACAGAATATCTCAATTTGTTGATTTTCTGTAAGCAAGTAAACCCAGATAAACCCCCAGTAAGTAGATAGGTTTACAATGGAAGCCTATGGGAATTTGGCGAAATATTAGAGATATCGCCAAGGTGGCGTCTCTTTTGGCGACTAATTTTGGTCGCCAAATTTGGCGATATATCGCCATGTTGGCGAGAAACTTGGCGGTATTTGGCGACAGAACAGCGTCCCCTCCTACGGCAAATTAAAATTTCGCCTAATATATGCAATGGTAAAGTAAAAATGGGCACCCCCAGGTGGGTAATTCATCGATTTTCTCAATTTTTTTATTTTTTTCTTTAGTTTTATAGTGTAAACGAACTTCGCTCGAAATTTGAAGTCTGTAGCTGCAGTAGATATACCAGATCTTTTTGATGAGTGAGTCAGTCAGTCAGTCAGTCAGTGGTAAAATTATCGATTATCAGACATTTTCAAATGTCATTATCTCGGAAACTAATTATGCGTTATTTATAAAATTTTGAATTTTAGGTAATTAGGGTGGCCTTACTACACATTTCGTATAACAAGTACGTAGGTCTCATAGATTTCCACGAGTAGAGCATTGAAATTTGACGAAAACAGCTCGAAATGGTTCGTGTAAATAACACACGGCTATGTCAGGCGAACTTGGCTGACACACTGCCGTGTGTCTAGATATGTTATCTTGCAATATATAATTATATATATATATATATATATAAATTCAACATAATAGAGAAAATTGATATTAGAGATAAAATTATAGACTCATATACCATAATTGTGTTAAAAAGGAATTATTTTTATTTTCTTTCGGGTTTCGTGTCAGATGTTAGGTTTGTGCCAAGTGTGTCCGGTTCGGGTAGGGTTTAGGGCAAGAACAAAAAAATTCGCCAGTAACGCGACCAGTGCAGGACACTAGATCAATTTACTTTTAAATTTTTAACCAAGTAAATTACGTTTGACGACTACTTTTTATTAGTATTATTGTGAAGATCATATTTATCATGGGAGTTTTAGGGGTAGGGTTTTTGAAAAAAGAAATTCCGGTAAAATATCATAAAGAAAATATTTTTTTTATAAAAAGTACTATAATGTAATATTCGATAAATAAAATTGAAAGATCTCATGCTGAGCAGTTAAGGCTTTAATTTTTTTTTTTTTTTTTTTTTTTCGTTGTTAGGTGCCGATGAAAGACGAACCTTGCACAGGAAATTTAGGCATATTTTTCATGAAACGCATGCTTTTGCATTCACTTTCTTCATAAAAATTTCAGAAATTATACTTTTCCTATGTAGCGTCTTCTCAGTCGCGTGATTTATTAAAATTTAAAAAAAAAAAGGTTTTAATAATTAATCCTAAATTTAGAGGAGATGCCAAGTTTGCGCACCATGCTTAGCATGCTATACCCAGCCAAATCGTTGGTATCGATCATATACTTGTGAATAAATTTAAAAAATCAAAAAATCCGATTGCGTAAAAAGTGAACTAATTAATTATTTCTCATCAATGTGAAACTATTTTTTATATTACTTACTTATTTTTTTTTATTTACTTGTATTGATGACTTTTAAGTTGTGTATAATTGTTATTTCCTATTTATAAACACTGTTTTGATGAGGCCTATAGATGTCTATGAAGGTTAGAGTTGCAGTAAAGCTAGAGATTCTACCTACACAAGTTCCAGGTTGTGTAATATTTAAACGGAGCTTCCAACTGTAAAATAGTCAATGAAACATCGTCTTCATTTTGGAAGACCTATTCAATGATATGCCCCTCAATATGATGCGTAATTTTCTTTTTCGTCTGTACCACTATATTGTATTTTACGCCCGCCATTTTGAATTTATAAAAACAAAACCTATCCTATAACCATTGGACGGTTAAGACGAATCGATAGAGAGCTCATTCATTAAAATCCATCCAGCCTTTGGGATATTTCGAGGGTATAAAGAAATCCACATACCCAGATACGCGCCAAACACATAACCCTTGTTGTCAGTCGGGTAAAAATGTCCCAAGATCAAGTGCATAAATACTCTCTCTGTATAAAATAGTCAAAGTCCTTTCAAGCAGTTTTTATAAGATATTATTTTCTAAGGGAAAGCACATTTTCAAGTACGGTAGATTTCCGTGATTAACCGACACCCAAGCTACCAGGGGTATGTCGGAAGATTGAAATCGTCCGATAATCATGAAGCTATTACAAATATTATATTTAAACGATGAACATTCTCAACGTGCAAATTGCTCGTTTTAAGCGTGTTCTCGTTTTAACCGTGTTCATTTTAAACTAGTTCAGCTTTATTTATTAAATAACTTTATTTGACAATTTAAATTTTGGATACATTTACTAAAAAAGAAAGTAAAAGTGCACTTGAGGTCATGTTCCTGTTTATATCCAAGAACCGAAATTCTTTGATAAGATCTTCTCTGATGCAAAGCCGAAACAAATTGAATATTTAAAAAGAACAATTGAATATTTAAAAAGAAGTTATTCTGACATCTATCGTTGTATTTCGGAAGCATTATTGAATTTCATATGTGGTTTATACGCGATAAAGCATTAAAAATAAACGTACACAATTCTCTGGGGATTAAAACCTCACACGAGGTTATCTTGCATGTGAGATTTCAAATGTCCTGATTCAACTGTGTAAATCAATTTTCTCACGAAACTGCCTCTATGTTACAGCTTCGATTCTGGTATAATATCGTCGGCGGTCCCAGCAAAATCTTAGTCTACAAGAGAATCAACTACTATAAAGATGGGATGAAATTCCTGGGAGACCTAGACAGCGACATCGCAGATTATTGGCAAAGAGCAGAAATAGAGATCAGGAATGATGCTGAGAGTCAACCAGATTTCCAGGTATGTTTTTTTTTATCTATTGCATAACTGCAAACAATTTTGTGTTGCGATGAATAACAGTCATGTAAAGAGAATATATATAAGTATATATATTTGTATATGTGTGAGTGTGTGTAACTTTAAGGTTCTTAATTATTAGAGCAATCTTCCAAATGATCTACGTTTAATATAGGCTGTAAGCTACAGCATTTAACAATATTTACAGCAAAAATATATACAGGAGGCCTAGTAGAACATAGAACTGGGCCTGTTTCCGTCAAAAGTACAGATCGCTCTGCCCGAGAAGACTCTGGGTTTTTTCCATGTGTCAGCAATTTTAATTAGTGTAGGCACATGGTTCTCCCACACTTCATCAGATTGGTTTTTCTCCATGAATGCAACATTTTTATGTCACTCGTTAGCAAGAGCTCGTCTGTTGCTATGGAATTGTTGGCAAACGATGTGCGATGTATATATATATATATGTGTGTGTGTGTGTATGTATAATGTGAAAATAAATCAAAAAAATATAAATACAGAAGAATGAAAACACACCAATGAGAAATTATGAATGTGTTATGGATACTTCAGAGGAATTTCAAAAACACAATTCATAGTAAAGATATCTTATTTCGTCGAATATTGTCGGCATGAGGCCTAAAAATGACAATCCTTATAATATATTTAAAAATCCAGAATAATTGAAATAGATTATGATATCCAAGAAATTAATTAAAATTAAAATTAAACTATAATTGATTTAAAAAAAACTTAATAACTAACAAAAGCAACTCACGAAGATATGCTATTAGATATCAAATGTAGGCCATGTAACAAAAAATAGCTGAGCAAATTTGAGTCAAAGGTTACATATATATATATATATATATATATATATATATATATATATATATATATATATATATATATATATATATATATATATATATATATATATATATATATATCTTGGTGTATTTACTTAGTGTGTGCATATACGAGAATATATATATATATACAGAGTGCCTCAATAAGTTCATTCATAGTACGAAAATTTAATAAATTGTTCTATCGGAGTGTAGCTTGCACCATAAGTCTTGTAAAATGGTCAGATATTTTGTGGCAAAAATTCTTCAATCAAAATTTTAACTGTTTTTAGCATTTTGCAACAGTATTGAAAAGTATTTATGACTTCGGTTTGTCTGGTCATCTGTCCACGCTGTAACTTTCGTAAATATTCTTCTATTACCACGCCGTTGACATATATTATTAAAGTTTACAACATGATATTCCCTATTGAAAATGGAGTGTATAGCATTTATAGTTCGTTTACAGGAACGCACAAAAGAATTCCGTTACATTATGGTCGATGAGGAAAAAATGTTTGGATTGTATTTTAGAGTGTTGCACAATTTCAAACAGGATGAAATTAATATGCATTACTTAGGTGCACTACAATATGATTTCCATGCAATATGGAGAACGTAACATTTACCATTCGTTTACAGGGATACCCAAAAGAATTCGGTTACTGTACTGTCTATGCGCGGTAATAAACGCTTTCACGAGGCTAACGAAAAAGACAGGCTGCCGCAGCGCATTACTCGTGTCTCTTTTTCAGACTGCTTGAGTCACGTGACGCTCGAATGCATGAATACAAGTGCACGAAAAGAGCATGGCGTGACACGAGCAGTCTAATGCGAAAGGTAACGCAACAGCCTGTTTTTCTCGTTAGCGTCAACGCTTTCAGTCGTGACGTCAGTCATAACTTTTCAGTTGGAAACTGATTCCAAACAAACGGTTGCTATGTTGTGTTTTCTATTTTGTTTGTACGTTATAGTTATGTCTCATACCTAAATCTTTAAAACTTAAAGAAATTCAAATGTTAAACAAAAATAATTTTATATTAAATGTTTTGTCAGGTAATATAAATTATATGCATGATTTTAAAGATAATCCACGCCTCTAGAATCATGTCTTTCTTGGTTTTATTGCAGGTTGTTATAGCTGCATCTGTATCTGGATATAGCAGTGTTAATATAGACGACATATCGATGACGGAAGATTGTCATAAAAGTGGTAATGCTTTTGAAAAATTTACTAAAATAGCAATATTTTTTATGCCAATTTGAATTTATATTATACTTTGAAAAAGGTATAAATTTGTCCATGCTTCGGAATTAAAAATGCATATTTTAAACTTTAAAAAAGAAAAAAATAATTTTCGTAATAGCTTGCATGCAAAATTTTTCGTAATATACCGTATAAAATGAAAACAGATAAACAGATTTAGTTTCTTACCATCGAGAAATTGAATATTGTTTATTTACTCTATGATTGGTTTTTATCAACTTCAGTAATTGTTTGTTATTTTTAAAAAATATAAGTTTATGAGATTGGAAATTGCGAATATTTACGAATATTTACGAAACATGTAATTTATATACAGTAAAACCTCCCTAAAGCGACCACATTCCATTCCAATAAAAATTGGTCTCTTCGAGAGGTGGTCTCTTAATGGAGGTCATGTTTAAATCTAGATTTTAATTGTTTAAAAAAGGTAACAATGTTACTAAAATTTATTTTTCACATTAGGAAAAAATATAAAAATTTAAGTATCAAAACAAAAGTTAATTACATAAGTTAACTACTGCAGAGTTAAAAAAATTAATACATTGACGTTTGCTTTGATTTTACGGTTTCATCTTTTAAAACTTTTATTTCCCAGTCCTTTGAAGTTCAGTAAATAAATACAATTTTTTTCGGACGAGAACGAATGATGACAATTCCATTAATTTATCTAGAATAGCGCAGGGAAGTTTATTGATCGTCATTTCTTAATTTGTCATCAGAGTTAAATTCATTGCCTAAAAAGGCACAAAGGGGTTTAAAAGCACTTAAAAGTTACCGGAATAAGAAAAATCTAAACTTAGTATAGAAGTTTGATGAATAATGCGCTCTCCAGAATTATTTTCTAATAAAACCTTCTTCAGGCGACCAGGAAAAAACGGAATTTTTTTCAAAGAAATTGGTCGCTCATGGAGGGAGTTCTTCTGGGATTGTCTCTGAATGGAGGTAAAATTACTATTGAGCCTATGGGGATAAATTTCGTTCCATGAAAAAAAAATGGTCGTTCAGGGAGGTTTCACAGTATTTCTGTTGAAATAGTTAAATAGACATTTATGTGAAGAAGTTATAAAACAATGGAATAAAAAAATTTATGGGGTATTATGATGATACAGTTTTCTTTTCTTAGCATACTTTATGCAGAATGGTATGAAAGCATATTTGAGTATATTCTTACAGTTCATAATGAATTTAAAATAAATAGTAGAAAAGACATACTATATATCGATATTTGTTCATTTTTTAACTTTATAATAAGGAGGTGGAATATGATATGCAAAAGGGAAAATATACCTAAAACGTATACCTAAAGCCCTTAAAAATGTAGACTAGCACAAAGAAGTATCTAACACAAAGAAAACATGTCCAATATGAACAATAAAAATAAAATTTCAGAAAACATTACACCAGCATTATTCAAGCAGATAATGAATTTAAATGTTTTGAAAAATTAGTGGTATATTTCAGCCATTTGGCAACGAAGTATATTAAAAAATTCTAAATTTTACTTACGAGTTACTACCCCTAGAGTTTGAAAAAAGTGATTTCAATTTGAATCTGAAGTAATAATAATTTTTTAGTAAGTAAGGGATATTAAAACCATAATATATAGGTATATATATTTTTTTTTAAATCATGAATCATCGTTTTGTTGTAAATAATGAGGAAATGGTTGTAACGTAATGATAGTGGGTTCAATACTAATTTAACAGTGTATATGTGAGCTATATACCGGGTGACCCAAAATGACTGATGAATTTTAAAATTCAATAACTTGCAAACGGTGACAGATATTTAAAAAATTCTTGCAGGAGGGTAATGTATGATGTCAGGATTTTTTTTACTGTGATTCTTGATTTTAGTTCGAATTTCATACAATAGATGGCGCTGAGAGCGTTAGGTGCTCAGTCCAGACCCAATTTTTGGTACTTCGGGATCCATTCAATGCATTTTAATCTCTTTTTTTTTCGCATGGAAGAAGAGAGAAGCCGAAAAATCGAGCCTGGATTTAGCGGTTATTGTTTGCAGCGCCATCTATCGATGCTTTTAGTAACTAAAACTGAGAATAGCAGCATAAAAACTCCTGACATCTTACATGACACTCCTTCAAGAATTTTTTAATATATGTCACTGTTTGGAAGTTATTGAATTTTAAAATCCATCAGTTATTTTTGGGACACCCGGTATACACACAACTTTTTAAGTGGTAAAACTGTGAGAAAATTGAAGTTACTGTGTATAAAAGCAAAAATTTGCATATTACAATTAGAAGAAAATAAGCTATAATAGAACAAAAAAGGAAAAAAAATCAACAATTTAAAGACGCTTTAAATATAAGTAATACGTAAATGCGTAAATGCAGCTATATATTACGAAATGAGCTAACGAAAGAATGTACTATTAAGCTATAAAAAAAAAGCTGAGATATTTAAGAAGTAACAAATAAATACTTGGATAAAGCTTGCGATTTTTATAAAATGATAATTGTTCTTACTACATATGAGGACGTGAGTTTCATAACTCGTTTTATCCAAAATTTAAAAAATCATGTTTTCTCTATCAATCCATTCTATTGGTGATAGATCGGGAGCCGGCAGCACAGATACATGGTTCGTACGGATACTGTTATTTCTCCAGGAAAACTACCAGTATCTTTTTATAGAAAACAAAATTTAGCTTAAAAACGCAAAATTTCGAATTTCGCCTTCTTTTAAGAAGAGATTTTCTGTAAGATAATACTGGTGCCGAAACATTTTCTGGTTTGTAAAATTCAAGGAGGCGTACGAACCATGAGACAGCCACCTCATCGAGTTGGAGGCAGAAATTCCAGAATTAGCTAAAACTCGATTCCCATATTAAAACGGAATCAGTCTGCTAAGCCCTATATTGGTGGAAAACAACTAAAACCCTGATTTTACCGCTTGACTCGTAGGTTTACCATTGTGTTTTCCTGCTCCCAGTCCGCCATGTTTTCATACCTTTGGGTGCAGGAAAACGCGATGGTACCTACGAGTCGACCATCGGGTTTTTAGGTGTTTTTCTCGAAAATATGATTTGGCAGACCGGTTGCATTTTAATATGGGAATCGAATTTTAGCTAGTTCTGTAATTTCAATCTCCAACTCGATGAGGTGGTTGTCAGTGCTGCCGGCTTCCGGTCTATAAACTTGTAACGAAAAAACACAACAATCTGCAAAAAAACAATAGTTTTTTTTTCTATTTTTCTGTCATTGTAAAAACTTGGTTTACAATGAAAACCAACGGACGCAGTTAGAGGTTTTTCGCGATTCCCCAAAATTTGATTTTCTGTATAAGGGGAGTTTTGAAACTCATGTCCTCATATATAACTTACCATTTCTCTAAAATGCATAAAAAAAAAAAAAAAAAGAAGAAGAAGAAGCTATGTGAAAAAAGTTTCAAAATGTAAAATAATTAAAGGGATGGATATGCGGTAGGTACTATAAATCATTTCAATATTAGTCAAAAATTAGTTCTTTCTTTCCCCCCCCCCACCTCCCAAAAAAACAAACAAACAAAACAAAACAAGGTTAAGATATTCCTGCTAATCGAAAGTATTCTCACAAATATTATTAAAGAAATGTAATTGAATACAGATTAAAATTTTAAAACGTCTCAATAAAAGAGGTTAATTTTTCGAAAAACTAATTCTAAGAAGCAATTTTATTTTTATTATTATTATTATTATTATTATTATTATTATTATTATTATTACTTTTATTATTATTGTCATTATTATTATTATTAAAGTGAAACTTCAATTATTTGAACTGGACCAATGCGTTCAGGGCGAAATTCGGATAATTATGAAAATCATTTTTAAAAAAAAGTTATTTTGTCAAATAAAAATTCCTCTAAAATAACTTCTAAGTAGTTAAAAAAAGAAAAGAGAGAGGATAGATCTAATACTTCCTGAAATAAAGACCATCTTTTTCTGCTAAATATTAAAAAGTAATATGATTATATATTCCTAAGAGCAAAAGCAATGGGGAATCCCAATTTACTTAATTCTGCCTCATTTGTTAACAATTATCAACACTACTTTTTGTCGTTAAAATGTCCAGTTACAATTTCTAAAATGCAAGTGAGCTCTTCTATTTTACTTAAAACTTCAGAATATAGAATTACAATATCTCTGAAATTGGTGAAATTAAAATTATCCAAATATTAACTTCGAAACTCCAATTAACCCGGGAGAACTCGCTGCATGAGATTTTCTCTCACCGTCGTACTTTTTTTTTAAGACTCTTATTTAAACCATTTTTCATTTTAATTGAAATGGAAAATGTTATTTCAGTTATTTTACCTCTTTCGTGAATAAAAGTACTAAGCCAAGCAAAAAAAGTTGATATTAAGTGAATGTAAAGTAAAAGAAAAGCAATTGGGCACCGTGAGAGAAATTCTCACTAGCGAGTTCTTCCGGGTTAAATATAAAATTTAACGTTAAGTGTATAATTTCATCGAAGTCATAATTTTACGAAAGGGTGCGTACAGTTCGTATTCCAATAAGTTTTTTTTTTTCTATTGATTTGGATAAGCAGAGTCAGGGTAACGCTAAGTTTGGAAATTGAAAAATAATTTTCGAAAGGGAAACCGCAATAATTGGATTTTATACCTTTGTTGGCGCTAAAACTCAAAATGAATGCTATTTTCCGCGATCCCGTATCACGTTTTTGTTATGGAACTTGGAACTTAGTGGCCGTCTTCATATTGAAATTGTAACAAAGTTTGTAATTTTCATTACGAATAGTCAATTTTGACATCATGTTTGGATTTTTCAGTATTTTTTTTTCTTCCGATATCAAATAGAAAGTCATTCGATAGCAATACGGGTTGTTTATTAAGCATTACCTAAAACCTACTCGATGAAATGAGTTGTAGTTTCGTATATTTCAAGTTTCTGGAAATCGATTTCTGTTACAATTTTTATAGGCTATATATATTTTTTACATAAGTTTCATAATGTATGTCTTTAAGAAGAAAACGTGATGCGATAGAGTATTTTTTGTTGTATTTTCTGCTTCAGCATTAAAAGTACTTTCTGTAACGCAATTTCTTGACTTATCTGTTCAGCAAATCGCGTAGACTAGTGTTATTGGAGTTGATGCGCATGTGTACAACTTATTTTTGGCAAAAGGTGAAATTTTAAAGCAAATTGTAAAAGATTTCTTTTTAAACTATCAAAAGTAAGATTTAGTAGAAAAACGGAAGAAATCGTCTAACAGACACATTTAAACGTACACCTAATACCTAAAAAGCGCTAGACCTAAAAAGCATTACAAGTCGTACAACTTACGAGAAAAACGTACAATTTGGCCACCGTACCTTCTGCCCACCCTTCTTGAAAATTTCCCTCCTCACTTATTTATCAATAGGTACATTTAATTTCCACAGTTAGTGATGAAAAGAAATTTTTTTGGGATGGGAGGCGAAAAATAGGTCACTTTCTGTGTGAAGTTGACAAAAGATGTTGTCTTCAAAAAGCCGTAGCGCGCTTAGTATTGGGTATAAAAAAACGTTTTTATTATGAAATTTGTAGAGAATTTAATGCTCTTTCCTTTTGTAATTAAGTATGGCACAGATAAAGTTTATAATGTTCGAGTTATAGGCAAAAAACTGAAAAACATCCGAAAATTTTGTGGTTTTTAGCCCCACAAAGTTTAGCCTCGAGATATTTTGTTGGAAAACAATTAATTCCTATTATTAGCATCTATAAGCGTTTATAAAGTATTGATATTATATTATAGGAAAAGACCTTGATGGAAAGCCAACAATACCTCCTCCGACAGATGGCTGTGATCCTGGTACGTTCAAGTGCAACAATGGAAAGGGCTGTTACACTCATCTCCAGAGATGCAATTTCATCGACGACTGTGGAGACAAAACAGACGAAGCTGACTGTGGTGAGCACGCTTATAATATCATTTCATTTCGCATATTTAGGGATATTAAATATTAATCAGGGCAAGCGCTAGAATTTAGGCGACAAAACAGTGATGGAGTTACCAAATAACAATCACACCAGACTCACGAAATGACGCCATTGTAACGTTACCTGGTAACGCGTCGTAAAACAACAGTCGCGGTGACTTCTCCGAATTATGATCACCTGAGAATAATAATAAGACGAATAAAAGATATCACATTCAAGTTCGTCATAGTGGCTGTGAAGTTTATGGCTATTTCTGATATCACATCAACTGAGTGTGGTATTGGGATACTACGCATTTGATACACACACCGTTTGCATCAGTTTCTTTTGACCATTCACCATTAAATTTTATGTTCGAATATTAACAATTTGCGTCTGTCCCTTAACCCCTTAACCTACTATTTACGTCTGAACAACTCCACGGTTTGGCAAATCCATAGCTACCACTAAAATTTAATAGAGATTTTCGCCTTGTTTAATCATGGAATTTCGACGATTAAATTAAACTATATTTACTGTGAAATTTTAGTGATAAGAAGAATTTACATTTGGCTCGATCATCGTACGCGGGCTATGCCCGTCATTGTAGGTTAAGGGGTTAATATAGGGACACCGTTGTATTCAAATACTTCTAAGAAATACAGCTTTATTACTCTAAATTCCATCATAGAGTAAATAACACAGCTTAAAATGTTTCATTTATAAGATACTTCTATTCCTAAATCTAATCCATGAAACCTTCAGTGAACTTGGCTGAAAATTTTCGCAACACAAGAGTGTGTCGGGACATACCGTTTGAAAACCTATGTTCTAGAGAATTATATAAAACAATAGGTAACTGTAAGGTGTTATAATAGCAAATTTTTATCAGTAGTAATACATACAGCGGACTCTCGTTATTGCGGGCTTTCAAAGGAAGCCATTTTTTGCACACACTTACCTAAGTCGGCATTAAACGATGTAAACATTTGAGTGGTGTAAAACAATCCCATTTCCGTTGAATATATTGAATTCAGTTTTTGACGAGTATTAAATAGGTTGAAAACTTAATGCTAAACTAGACAACTTTTTCTTTAATTTAGCAAGTTGGTGACAATTTGTTTAACATAAAAGAATGAATTACTAAGGACAAACAAAATGTGCAAAGAAATTGCCGTGATTATATAATTTGACTTTAATTAAAGTAATGTCTCACTTTTCTTTCCATTAGTTGAAGGTATTTTTTTTTTTACAACATCACTTACATCATCAATTATCTAGTGTCGCACATACGGAAAATTTGTTAACTCAGGTAGACAAAAATAACAATGTCTTCAGAACAGCTATACTAATACATTTTAAATATTATTTCTAAAGTCTTTCTTTACACTTTTGTTGAGAGTAACTGAAAAACTTTTTCCTTTTAATTTAAAAATGTTCTTTTTTAATGTCCCTTTTTTATTTCTTAACACTAGAACCGCCGGCTATTTTACTCAATTTTTATAAAAAATTATTTCACACCACAAATTTTATTTAAATCTATTCAACTTATTTAATTAGCCTATTTTTACGCTTCACACATATAACATATCTTACGAAAAAATTTCTGTTTCGAATCGACTATTATCAATTTTGACAGGGGTCAAAATGACCCCTAACGGCGGTTCTAGTGTTAATACTGAAGATATAAAATCAGTAATTAAAAACAAATATAGCATTCATGAAATAAATAGTATCGATTTACTACGAAACAGGTCTTTTCCCAAATCATTCTTTGAATTATAGCCGTAATTAAAAACGCTATGCAAGATTGTGTTAAAAATTATTTATGCCATAAATAAGGCTTGAGTGTTTAAGAAATACCACTCAAAATAAAATTTATTCGAAAACCGTTTTTAAAACACTGCGTTTTATTATTTTAGTTAAGAGTTTCATATGAAACTCGGGTGAACAAAGTGGTTAAGAGAATTTATTTATTTTGAAATTAAACTTGATGCAAAAATGTATGTGCCCTGAAATATTTTTAAGAAGTTATATCACTTTGAATTAATTTATTATATCTTCTATACTACAATTGAAAAGTAATCCGTTTTTTGATAATTCACTAACTTAACACTAAAATGACCGGAAATTTTACTCAAGTTTTATAAATATATTTTACACCGGAATATCTATGTAAATCTGTTTAACATATTTATTTAACATTTTTTTCTTTGTACTTTTTAAATTTAATTTACAAAGCAATTTCTGGTTCGAACCGGAATATATTCATATTGTAGGAGTCAAAATGAACCCTCGCGGTCTTTTTAGTGTTAAAAACATTTGTATTTTCATTTAAAAAAACACAAAAACTTATTCAAGTTTATTTAAAATTTGATATTGTTCCATGACTGAGTCTATTTTTTTTTTATGCTTAACTCTTTGCGCTTGGAGTCTCTTACACAAATTTTATTCGATCGGCACCACTTTTTTAAAAGAAGTTTCGTTCAAGTACACAATTTCAAAAATGCTCTGATTAAATAAGGTACATTTTATTTTCCTTTATTACTGGTGCCGAAAACAAATTTTGCAAAGAAAGATTATGTCTCCGCAGCGGAGCCCTCGAGTGCAAAGGGTTAATAGTGAAGAATTCCGATTAATACACTGATACATTTCTAGTATCACATCAGTTTTCCTCAAGGACAAGGTTAAAGATAATTTCATTTAATATTGTAACTTTTTTTTCTTCCAGGAACAAACTGCACGTTCGAAGATGGCTATTGTGGATGGTACCATGCACCTTATTCTGCTTACAACTGGACAAGAAAGCAAGGAAAAGATAACAGAAATTATTTCGATGTGCCAAAAGTAGATCATACTTCTAATTCACCTGATGGTACGGTGACATTTTATAGCAACTTTATAAAAGAATAATTTATCTTGAAATACATTTGCTTATTTTATGCATATAATATATTATTGAGGAATTTAACTATTATAAAATGTATATTTCTGATAAATAATTAAAGTTAGTACTATATGAGAAAATAAATCTTAGCTTATATTTTTTTCTTGAAACTCGTCTAGTGGCGTCATCTGTCGTCAAATATTTGCGTTGATTAAGATATTGCTGCAATTTTGGGTAGCTTTGTCAATGCCTCTTTGGACAATTATTGGAACTACTTTTTGTATTGCTTTAAAAAAATCTTTAGATCATGAGAAGCATTTTCGTCCAAACCGCACTCTGGTACATTAATTATTTTACTAATTTGGAAAACTATAAACTTTATTTTAATACGCACACATGTGTATATATATATATATATATGGTATTTCAAAATGAATTAACTGACTCCATAGGTTTTAATTTCTGTGTTAACTGTTTTATTCACCTTAATCTTATCATGCTTTTTGGATTCCATGTGCGGGAATACATTTTGAAAATCTACTGGAAATTAACTCGGTATGTTTTGTAAGATTTCTATTGCTACAAATTAAATATTTAATGGGTTGTAGTTTTTTTCCATTTCATGCCATTTGATAATGTTCTGTTTTCATCTTGAAACTATTCTTTTTGTTATATTGGTTGTTTGGGTACAGCAGAAAAAAAATTTCAGCTTTTAGCTTTTTTCTCACAGAAAACAACCAATTTGCTTATATCATTGAATTCTGTACTCTTGAAAACGTAATTCAATATATAAGTTTTTCAATTTTTTCGGAATCCATATTCTTCTTTCTTTTTTATTCTTCCTTATTAATTCTTGTAATTAAGTATAAGGTACTTTATTTTATACATACAGTTCTATATTATAGGTTTGTGGCATCTTTTATTGTCAATCCATTCACAATTATGCGGTTTTTGATGATGGTCGGTAATGTTTAATTAATGGTTATATATATATATATATATATATATACATCAACCACGAACGTTATTGTTTAAAATTAGCGATAGGCAAAAAAAAAAAGTAATTGCCTGTGGACACATTTTACTTGTGTGCCTCTCTCAAACTTATACGCCGATTTCTTCAGATTCCTAATATACCTTAAAGGTAATAATTTTTATAGTAATACCTGTGAAACTTTCTCCCAGATTTGCGATGTTTTCTGTCACTTATACGACATTAGTTTAAATTTTTCTTCAGTCTTTTCGGCTTTTTTAATTTTTTTAATTTACTTTTTTTTCAAGTTTTTGTTCTTATTGTCATTCTTTTTTAGTCTTTATTCATATCATTAACAATGAAGTTTTATAGTATAATATAAAATCGCATTACTTCTTAACAATTTAAAACTTAGCAGTTTCAATCTTTAATTTTGGGCATCAAAACGATTTTTTGTTTGTTTGTTTGTTTGTTTCTAAGTGTTGTTATGTACGCGCATAACGTTCTAAACGAAAACAAACGTATATTACTGGGTTTAAAAAAAAAATTAAATTAAAACTGTGGAAATAAAGAAAACATATAGCAAATCAATATTTCTAAAACTTTTTGCGGTTATTTTTAAATGACTATTTTTAAAATATTTTAGATATTTTATGAAGAATTGTTGTTTTTTCTTAATGATACGATATATATAATAATGCATGTATTAAGTGAAATTAATATATCCGGTTTCTGCCCCTTTTTTTACAATTTTATCACTTGCACTATTTTTCTCTTGGGTCCCTTAAAAGTCGTATAAGTGTTTGGACTGATTTCTATCAGAACAAAACGGGGTAAGCCCCACGGCCTTCACTTGAAAGGGGGGTGGGGGGGTGGCAGTTTCTTCGTCAAAAAAGAAGGGGCCTTACACTTTCTTTTTGGACATGGCACAGAACACGTTTATCTTTCGCGAATATACCAAGCCAACTGGAAATCTGGGATTCTGGGATCCCAAAAACCAACATTTTGCTTGTTTACCATACCACTCACGTGAAATGTAGCTTCATCGGTCAAAACTAATTGATCGGCGACATCGCTAATTTTAAAATGGTTGCTGCATTTCGACACAAAATTCAAAGCTCTTTATTTTATTCAGGTGCGTGAGATTTTGCAATATCTCCCCTTTGTATGGAATCATTTGCAGTTTCTTTCTCAAAATTTTTCAGGCAGTGGGCTCGGGCTGTGAAATCTGCACTTCATAATTCATATTCCGCGTTGATTTCCCGAGCGTTGTTGCACAGCCTCGCGAACTTTATCGATGACACTTGCTAATACACTCAGAAATTCGGAACTTTGCACAAACAGCCCGTAGTTTTAAAAATTTTAAACCATTTTTTTTTAAATAAATGGATTTTCTAGTTAGATATTATTTTCCAAATCGTGTTTGAAAAGCAGTTGCACAACGGTGATAGATTTCGTTTTGCTCGTTGAATCCAAGAACACAAAATGCCTTCTCCACTGCAGATGTAACCATTTTTTTCTGACTGTTCACGTGACACTTTAGTTATCGCCTACGTCATTTCTTTCGGCAGCGGGAAAAAACTTAATGAGTACATTTGCCTTTCGGCGCTCGCATTTGGAGAACATGCCTTTTTAGATGTTCCTGTTTTATAGCATCTGGAAATTGTATACTTATTTATGAATCACCCTATTAATACCTTTCTCCATAACCTCTTATTTGACACCATGGAACGATTCAAATATTAATAATAGTGTAAATATTACTTTTTTTTTTAATTTTTAATTATAATTATTAACTGGAATCCCCCCCCACGCACACACACCTATTAATACCTTTCTCCATAACCTCATATTTGACACCATGAAACGATTCAAATGTTAATAATAGTAAAAATATTACTTTTTTTTATTTTTAATTATAATTATTAACTGGAACCCCCCCCCCCATACACACACACACACATTCCCAAAGTCTACCCGAGAACAAACCAACCTAATTCCCTCCCTCTCCCTTTTTTAGCCCCCGGAATGCTATTTCTTTCTCCCAGCTTATTTTGCCTCCAATAAATAACGTTACCTTGTGTACGCTAGCCGTAAAACAAAAGCCGATGTTTCATTGTGCTATTAAATACTCTACAGCATTTTTTAAAACTTCTAAGCATCGCACATTTTCAATGTTTATACCGTCGTATTGGGGAAAAAAAGTACTTTTTAATGCAATTTGTTTGAAAACTGCATCTCCATTTGTTTTTGAAATATTAATTTTTTTTTTTTTTTTTTTTTTTTTTTTGTAGTTTTTAGCGACATTTGTTTCATTTTGGCAACTCAAGTACTCCATTTCTGTTGAAGGTAAAGAAAAAAATTGTTGAAAAATAGCAATTATATCTTTTTGTTGCCATTTTTTCATAAAAATTGAAAAAAAAAATGTGATTAAAATACTTGCTATTTTGAGAAAAATATAAATGAAGGATATATGATAAAACATGGAGCTATTATAAACTATATTTAATTTTAAGTATGTATATTAATGCAAATGACGTCATTTTACATAAAATAAAAGCGTGTGCTTTAAGTCATAAAATTGAAATATGTTTTGCAGTAGAGTCCCGCTTAACCGAGTTATTTCCTTCTGATGGACTGGTGGTTTCTATTATTATGAAACAAGCCATTATAAATTAAGCGTCAGGTGGAGATAAAAGAGCAGCCGTAAAAAGTTAGAACTCTGATTTTCTGGTCAGAATGGGAAAAAAATGGCCATAATTTTTTTTTTTTTTTTGAAAAAAAAAAAAAGAAAATGATGTAATGGAAATGCCGGGGGCGATACTAAATTCTGAAAAAGCAGAATTCCTGTTCTCTAGTCTTGATGAATGCTTTTACCCCGAGTCTCCAATTCTGTAAATAGGTCTCTGTATAAATGAGAACGCACTGTATCTAATGTTTTAATAAACTATCAAAATTAAATAAAGGCTTTCTTCTTTCCTTGCAGGTTACTTTTTGACCCCACAAGGCTTTACTCGCTTAAAGGACAGAGCACAAATTCTCACACAATCATACGTGAAATCCGGTGGAAAGTGCAGAATGGAATTCTGGTATTACATAAACTCACGATCTACTAGCTACTACGGTGATCCTGGAGCTATAAACGTATTCCTAATGCAAAGTATACAAGGCGATAAGGTGAGTTTTACCAATGAGAGATGGCGATCTAAAGTTTGTTGTATTTATAATCAGACTATTAAAATGAATTGAAATAAATAACTTCTTATCAGATTATACAGTGTGTCCACGTATAACCTGGCCGACCTTTATTTTCGCAACCGTTGGTCCTATATGCATACTTCCAATTACAAAAGTGGTCAGAATTAGGTGAACAGTTAAGATAAAAAAAAAGGTTTGAAGCGAAAAAACAATTTAGTGAAGAATTACAGAATCTACATTTTTATACGGTCCCCCGGTCCTATAAGTTATATTTAGTACAATTTTCCTGTTACACTGACAAGTAAGACAAAAAATGTCCCGTTATTCTACAACTAAAATTGACCTAGTAATAGCTGTTTAAAGTTGGAGCATATTTTTTGCTGCAAATTAGGGGTCATTCACAAATATAGTAGAAATATAATTTCGTCAGATATATTAAAGAAATGGTTGAGAATAAAATTAGCATTTCAATATAAATTTGAAATCGTTAATCATTCTGACATTTACTGCAAAATATACTAATTGTACTGAATACATAAAAGGATACAAATAACAGAATTTCTGTTATATAAAAGGATGAAAAAGAACTGCCACAATTCTTTACAAAATAATACATATTTTTAAATGCTGTTAGATTACACTGTTTTTCAAATTTTGGGTTGTGCTATGTTTTTCAGGTTTTGAAAATTGATTCTTATGTATTTTTTAGCTCTGAATCCGAAAATAACCTTCGTTTTAAACCATCATGTCAGGATTTTTCTCAAATCGCAAATTTCAAAGTTAAAAAAAATAATTAATCTCACTTAATCTCAAAGTTAAAATTGAACCGCCCCCCCCCCCTCCCCTCCTAACCTCATCGGACCCCTGAGCTGTTTAGCTGTAAGAAACCTAGTATAAGCAAAAAATTGAATAAATTATTCAATTAAATAAAATTAAACTGAATAAAAATATCTTACATCTATTTTATAGTATCAGATTTTTCGCTGTTTTTTAACCTTGAAATTTACGATTTGCGAAAAATCCTTACATGATGGTTAAAAGTGAAGGTAATTTTTTATTCAGCTTTAAAAAATACATAAAACGTAATTATAAAAGTTAAAAAACACGACCATTGCAGGTTTATGTTATCTAATCTAAAACTCTTTCTTAAACTTGTTGACGGTAATTTATCCGAATTTTTTTGTGTTATCCTCTAATATAAGTATGTATAAGATGGTAAGCGTTGAAAATCATAATATTACATTGTCATCGGATTTAAGTCAGTATGTAAAATTTAACTTTGATCGGACATTTGAAAGTGAGTTAAAGTTCGAGTACAAATTTTAAACTGGAAAGACGATCGTTGCACGCTAAATAAAACCTTATGACAATAATATAATTTTTGCTAAAAGAAATCATAGCCTCAAATCCTTACAAAATAAAACATACGTTAAAATACAATTATTTTTACTAATCTGAAACTTAACTAATAAATGTTAACTCAATCGTAATAGTTGTACGATTTCTTTCAAAACGCAGAAACCTTGAAATAAGTTTAAGTACTTTATACACGACCCCTGAAAACATAGCCGAAATCATCTGTTTTGAGTTGCAAAAAAGTGGTATAAGTTATTCATTTCAAAGTTTCATAACTCGGTCAATTTTAAGGGAAGATGAATGGAACTTTTTTTGTCTTACTTGTTAGTGTCGCAGTAAATTTATACTAAATATCACTTATAGGACCGGGAAACCGTATAAAAATTTTAATTTCGTAATTTTTTAATAAATTTTTTTCTTGACCCAGATCGCTTTATAAATAATTCTTTACCTTATTTAAACCATTTTTGTAATTAGAAGCACGTATCTAGGAGCAACGGTTGTGAAAATAAAAGTAGATCAGGTTATACGTGGACACACTGTATCTACTGCTGTTCAGTGCTAAACTGATTAGAAATCAAATTTAAGGTTTAGTTATTCTGTTTGTTGACAGATGGCAGCACTATGCATTCTGTGCTGTTGTGAAATCTTAATTATGACATCATCAGTGATTTGATGTTTGGTTTTACTGAGAGTGTGGCATGGAGAATGTTGCTCCTGCTGCATTATTGTCTTTCTTTATTCTATTTAATTATCTGCACCCAGTTAGGCAGGGGATATATTTTTATAATGTAATTTAAGGCTTTCATGTGAGGAAAGCATACTAATTAGAGTGTTAATTTTAACTAGAGAAATTTGATTCTGAAACCAGAACTGTATGTTTCATTGTGTGTTAAGTTTTCGTGAATGTCAAGATTTGTTTTTGTATTGTGAAATAAAAATAAGAAAATTTCAAGGATTTCTTTCTTCAAATTCTCTACATAAAGAAAATTGGAGGCACCGGCGAGATATGTGAGTACTTGCTTTGTTTTGAAATTGTTCTTTGATGCTAAAGCTTAATTTTTCTACTGAAGTTGCATTTAGCAAGATATTATTTTAGAATATGAGAACAATTTAGTATCTTCTTTATTGAATTGATAAAATAAGAAAAAATAGTATTCTACAATATTATGTTTTGATAGTTCTTGAAAAAGAAAATTGTTCTCAAGATTATTATGATTTATTTACTTCTTGTTCTCAAGAACATTATGATTTATTTGCTTGAAATATTTGAATATTTAATTATTATGGTGAATTATTATTTTACATTGAAGAATTTTGAAGATTTTTAATTTTATGCACATTTGAGAACAGAAAATTCTATTGTTTGTATGAAAGAATAATTATGAACATTTTATAGTAGTTCTGTTTTTGACTTTGATTTGTTCTGTTTTTGAATTTAATTCAGTTACTTCTGTTTTTGAACTTAATTTGATTAGTTTTGTTTTGAAGCAATTCTGATTACTTTTGATTTTGAAGTAATTTTGATTAGTTTTGTTTTCAAGTTATCTGATTAATTTTATTTTGGAAATTATTCTGCTTATAAGTTATTGTGTAAAATGGAGGATTATGAGAAAAAATCTGCTCAAATTAAAATTGAGAGAGGTAGGGTGAAAGGCTCTGTAACTAGATTAGAGAATAGTTTTGATAATGTGAATACTAAGAATGAAATTTTGATTAGATTACAAAGATTAGATGATTTACTTAAAGAGTTCTTGAGATTAGATTCTTGTTTAAATGATGATGATTCTGAATTAGCAGAATTTGAAGACAGGTATTTTCAGTTAAAAACTAAATATCAAAACAAACTAGATTCTTTGAATCCTTCAGAAGTTGTTAATGTTGCAACACACAATTCTGTGCAAGGTTCTTCTGTTACTATTCCTAATCAATGTAATATTAGAGTACCAAAATTGAATATTCCAGTATTTTCTGGAAAGTTTTCAGAATGGACAAATTTTAAGGATATGTTTGTTTCCACTGTCCATTCACAAGTAGGTTTAAGTAACATTCAGAAATTCCAGTATCTTAAAGGGTTACTTTCTGAAGAACCAGCTACATTAATTAAGCATATTCCCCTTTCTAATGAATCTTATCAAGAAGCTTGGGAAAAGTTGTTAAATCGATATGATAAAAAGAAACAAATTGTTAATTCTTTGATTAAATTATTTTTAGAACAAAAATCAGTTCTGCATCCTAATAGCATAAATATAAGAAATTTGCTGAATACTAGTGATGAAGTTATTAGGGGTTTGAAAGCTGTTGGTGATGAAGCTACAAATAGAGACCCATGGTTAATATATTTGTTATTTCAAAAACTTGATCCGGAAAGCCGAAGACTTTGGTCCATTGAAAGTACAGAAAATGAATTTCCCACTTTGAAAGAATTTTTTGATTTCTTAAGTGTAAGATGTTCTTCTTTAGAGCTCATCTCTAACAATGAAAGTGATATGAAACATTCCAAAAGTTCAAATTTTGTTGGTTCCAAGTACAGTTCTAATGATAAGCATTCAAAGGTGTGCTTAAAGTGTCAAGGAATACATCCGCTCTATAAATGTGTTAAATTTAAATCCATGGATGTTGTTACTCGAAAGAACTTTATTAAGCGTAATAACTGTTGTTTTTTATGTTTAAACTCTCATAAAGTTAAGGAATGTCCAAATTCTCATTTGAAATGCTTTAAATGTGAAAGTAAACATAATACACTCTTACATGAAGAGAATAAAAGTAATAATGCTTGCACTGCTAAGTTTGAAAATAAAGTTTTTCCAAATTCATCTGAGAATAAAAACCACCAGTCAAATAAAGAATTTGTACAGGAGTCGACATCTCACGAATTACAAATTAATTCTAGTGCTTCTTTCAATAATTCAAAATGTGTTTCTTTCCTACCTACTACTAAAGTTCTCTTATATAATAATGAAAATAAACCTTACTCTTTTAGAGCTCTACTCGATTCTGGTTCGGAATGTTCTTTTGTTAGTGAAAATGTCATAAGAACTTTAGGGTTAAAAAGAAAGAATGACAGAATTCGATTAAATGGAATTGCTGGAGTATTGGCTGGACAAACGCGTGGTTCAGTAACTCTTACAGTAGGTTCAAAGCTTTCTACCGAGTCCTTAAAGGTTCAGGCATACATCCTGCCTAAAGTGACATCTCAATTACCTGCAGAATTACTTGATACGAAAAATATAGAGTATCTTAAAAATATTACGTTAGCAGATGAAGATTTCATGAAACCACAAGAATGTGATATTATTTTGGGGTCTGACTGTTTCTTTACTATTTTTAGATATGGTAGAATTGTTAGTACCGAGAATGAGCCAATTGCCCAAAACACTATGTTTGGTTGGGTGGTAGCCGGAAAATTGGAACCTAAATGTAAATATTCTTCTAGTATTCAATCTCATTTTCTTAGTGTTGAAAACGAATCCAATGTTGATCTATTATTACAAAAATTTTGGCAAGCAGAAGAAATAGATGTTAATAAACCCCATTTGTCTAAGGAAGAAGAATTTTGTGAACAACATTTTTGTTCAACTTACAAGGTAACACCAGAAGGTAGATTTGAAGTTAAATTGCCAGTTTATAAAGATGTGATGTCATTAGGCGATTCTAAATCCATGGCAGTGTCACGTTTGTTTGCTATGGAGAGAAAATTTCAATTTGATAAAAATTTTGAAAATGAGTATAGAAATTTTATGAAGCAATATGAAGACCTTGGTCATATGGCACTTATCGACAAAAACTCAAATCCTGCAAGCAACAAAGTATATTATCTTCCGCATCATTCTGTTATAAAAAGCGACTCTATTTCAACAAAGTTACGTGTGGTGTTTGATGGTTCATGCAAACCTCCTAATGCTAATTCGTTAAATTCTGTTTTAGCTGTTGGACAAATTCCACAACCAAATCTTTTTACCATTTTGATAAGATTTAGAGCAAATCCTATTGCTTTTACCGCTGATATTCAGCAGATGTATAGACAAGTTTTGATTGATCCAGAAGATCAAGATTTACAGCGTATTGTTTGGCGTGACTCAGCATACTCAGCTATAAAGGAATACAGGCTACGAACTATTACATATGGTACATCATCAGCTCCATTTTTAGCTACTCGTTGTCTATTTCAAATTGGAAAGGATATTGAAAAGAATGATCCTGTAACAGCTTCAATAATTAAAGATAGTTTCTATGTTGATGATTGTATGTCCGGTGCAATCTCAAGCGAAGAAGCTATTAAAATGGTTGAGAAACTTTCACTGGCTTTAGAAAATAGAGGTTTTCATTTACGGAAGTGGAGATCTAATTCTTCTGATGTAGTGAATCATTTATCTTCAAATTCTCTTGAGTCAACAAACTTAGAAATTCATCCTAATGACTGTTCCAAAGCCTTAGGGCTTATCTGGGATTCATCAAACGATGTTTTTGTCTTTAAAGTTAATTTACAATTTGATGATAACATAACTAAAAGAAAATTTCTTTCACAATCTGCCAAATTATTTGATCCATTAGGATTTTTGGCTCCATGTACTGTCTCTATAAAAATGTTTTACCAGCAATTGTGGTTGATGAAGTTAGACTGGGATACTGCTCTTCCTGAAAATTTCCAAGCAAATTGGAAGAAATTCCAAGAGGAATTTGAACAAGTCTGCTCTATTAGAATTCCCCGATGGATCCAAGTTTCCAGTAAAGAGCTCATTTTACATGGATTTAGCGATGCATCAGAATCAGCATATGCCGCCATCATATATGTGGTTCAACCTGGTGAAGTGAAGTCAAAGGTGACTATTTTAGTTGCTAAAAGCAAGGTAGCACCCCTTAAATCAGTTTCCATTCCAAGGCTGGAGCTCAATGGTGCTTTACTACTTTCCAGACTATATTCTGCATTAGTGACTATTTTGAATACCTTCATTATTAAGTTTTATGCTTGGACCGACTCGCAAGTAGTTCTATCATGGCTGTCATCTCATCCTAGGTGTTGGAAACCTTATGTGGCCAATAGAACCTCAGAAATTCTAGACTCTGTTCCATCTGACTGTTGGAGGTATGTTCCAGGCAAGGAAAATCCAGCTGACATTGCTTCTAGAGGTTTATCTCCTAAGGATCTTCCTGATTGTTCCCTTTGGTGGGAGGGCCCAAAGTGGCTTTCTTTAAGTCAAGAACATTGGCCTGAACAACCTCAAATAAAAACTAATTTAGACACTGTAAATAAAGAGAAAAAGAACTCTAAATTTTGTTTTCCAGTAACTGTGAATAATTCTTTGATTGATTTACTTTTTGAAAAATATTCTTCTTTTACTAAAATTGTTGTTGTTTTAGCTTTTTGTATTAGGTTTGTGAGAAATTGCAAACAGAAAGTTGGCAAAATGAACACCAGTCCTTTGAGTAAAGGTAAATTTCTTCCTTTATCGACAAACGAAAGAAGACATTCAGGTAATTTGATTATTTCTTATATTCAGCAGCTATATTTCGCAGATGAAATTAGTTGTATTAGATCAAACAGACCAGTTTCTAAAAAAAGTTCTCTTTTTTCACTTTGTCCTTTTATTGATAGTGATGGTTTACTTAGGGTGGGAGGTAGGCTGAGAAATTCACCCTTCCAGTACAATGCAAAACATCCTGTCATTTTGCCAACTCAACATAAATTAAGTGTGTTAATTGTTAAATATTTTCATGTTATGCATTTTCATGCTGGGTTAAATTTGTTAATGGGTATCATTAGACAGAGTTATTGGATTGTACGTGCCAAGAAGATAATTAAAAATTGTATTCATAAATGTGTTACCTGCTGTAGATATAGAGCAGCTTCTTCCAAACAGTTAATGGGAGATCTTCCTCTTAACAGAGTCACTCCTAACAGGCCATTTTCTGCATGTGGAATCGATTATGCAGGGCCTATTAATATTTTGAAATATCGAGGTAGAGGAGCGAAAACTACTAAATGCTATATTGTTCTATTTGTTTGTTTTGCAACTAAAGCTCTACATTTAGAGTTGGTGAGTGATTTAACCTCCGAGGCATTTATTGCTTCATTAAACAGATTTTGCTCTCGAAGAGGAGCTCCTCAACATGTGTATAGTGATAATGCCACAACATTTGTAGGTGCTAAAAGGCAACTCTCAGATTTATATAAATTTATTTGTTCAATTGAAAGAAATGAAAAAATTTGTTATTTTTTGTCTCAAAGAAACATTGAGTGGCATATGATTCCTCCAGTGAGTCCGCATTTTGGTGGACTGTGGGAAGCCGCTGTTCGTTCTGTAAAATTTCATATCAAACGTGTAATTGGAAATACTAATTTAACTTTTGAGGAACTTTATACATTTTTAACTCAAATTGAAGCTATTTTGAATTCTAGACCATTAGTGGCAATTAAGGATTTCTTTCTTCAAATTCTCTACAACTGCAAAAATTGATTTTTCCCATTCCTGTTTAAATGTAATTCAATTTGAATACTTTAAGCAAAGCGTCATACAATTTTTTGTTACAACCAGTGACGTCTCATGTGCAAACACTACTAGAGATCCTACATCTCTAATGTAGGATCTCTAAGCACTACGGGGCCGCAGCACCACCTACTTTTCATTCGATAATATCGATATCATTCTATATAATGAATCTTTTTTACTTGACTTCGTTTGTTTTGCTTCTACATTATATCATCCTTAAGTCAGTTCAGTACCTATCCCCTTGTTCGCGCAAAATTACAAAAATTCTGGTATGGGACTGTGTGTTTTACAGTTCCAGGAACGCTGTTCAGACAAAAAGCAAGGACAATAGGGAGAGGTGCACTTAAAGTTCCGAAGTCGATAGTTTAGGATTTTTCTGTTAATCTTTTTCTGGTAGAGGTGTGGAGAAATCTGTTTCACGGCGTAGCTTCGTATTTATTTGGAGTAGATTAGTAAATTTTTGCATATTGCTTTCTGGGACTATGTTTTAATAAATGCTTTTTTTTTTTTTTTTTTTTTTACAAAAAAATTTGGTAATTTAAAATAAAAGACGGAACGTCGGAAACTATACGTTGGAGACGTTAAGAACCACTACTTTATTATGATGATATTATAATGTTCACAAAAGTAAGAATGGTGAAAATTTCCTTGAAATATTTTACATATTTCTAAAGTTATGAATGAAAAACCAGGTTCGGCTTGCAGTGAAATACCGTATTTTGAGTTGAATAAATGAATTGCGATCCAGGGTTCAGTTTGTTGTTGTTGTTGTATTACCACCGTTTTCTGCTTAATGTTGTCTAATTGCAACAATTCTAAACATTTTATGTCGGAAGTCTTTCATTCTTTAAATGTTTAGTATCATTATGAAAGTTTAAAAAATATATATAATATATTTTCCACAGCATCACATATTGCTTTCGCTGACAAACAGGACAGATTGGAACAAGGCATCCGTTGATATTCGAACACAAGAGCGTTTCAGCATCGGTCTGGAGGCAGTAATGGGATCAAATTATGTAACTTATATGGCTGTTGACGATATCTATTTTATGGAATGTGCATCAAGTAAGTTCTGCCTATTTCTTAGAACCAATTTTAAAGACGGTTTTTGGAAATATGAAACTCGGTATTAACCGCTTTGACTATTTCACTTAAACCTGAATACATGGCATAAATAGATAAAAAAGGCAGGCATAGCCTCAAAAAAGAAATTGCCCCCCTCCCCCCTACACAAACACCACACACACGAACACGGACATACTTCTTGTCTGTAACAAATAATCTTAGTAAAAAAATAATGAAAATCATCACAATAAAATAATAAACAAGTTGGAAATTGCTCGTCAAACGTGGCAAATGAGTTGAAAGTTACTATATGAGGTGACTACTACTACTGAGGTGAAAGTCGCACTATAACTAGTTTTATAATTATTTTTTGCACCTCATATTGTACTGAATGTATATTTTTTTGCACTTCATAAGTGCATAGTCTGTAACATCATTAAAATGCACTTACAATAATTTTTTCCCATTCCCCGTAATGTAACGGAACACTTTTGACTGTCCCTGTAATTAAACTATACATCCGATTTTCATAAAATTTGAAATGTCTCGACAAAATTTTGCAACAATTATATATTTAAAATTTCAGACCATTCGGAAGGTTTTAACATCATTAAAATGCACTTGCAATAATTTTTTCCCATTGGCCGTAATGTAACGGAAAACTTTTGACTGTCCCTGTAATTAAACTATACATCCGATTTTCATAAAATTTGAAATGGCTCGACAAAATATTGCAACAATTATGTATTTAAAATTTCAGATCATTCGGAAGGCTGTAACATCATTAAAATGCACTTGCAATAATTTTTCCCATTGGCCGTAATGTAAAGAAATACTTTTGACTGTCCCTGTAATTAAACTATACATCCGATTTTCCTAAAATTTTAAATGGCTCGACAAAATTTTGCAGCAATCATATATTTAAAATTTCAGACCATTCGGTTGGATAGTTTTTGCTCTGTTATATGCGGATAGACAGACAGACAGACGGACTGAACGACGACTATAGGTGCTACGTATTTATATAATTACGAATGCATCTAAAAATTTGGATACAATCGATCGGAATTATATCAACTATTAACTGATAGTAATGAAAATTACTTAGATGGATATTTCCATATTAAAATTAAACCAAATTTCCAATTTTAAGTAATAGAACATAAATCAATAGGACCGGCATTAGAAGGAATTACTGAATCTCCTTAATAATATTAGGAAATGCATATATCATTGACTTTATTAATTAACTAGCTGGCCCACCCGGCGGCGTGGCCGGGCCCTTGATAATAGCCTTAAATATACCTCAAATAAATGTTGGATGGTTTTATATTTTTAAAGGTAAACTTAAGTAAAAAGCGTTCTTTTTTCCTCGACTACCATCGAATATACATTCAAACTTTAAAAAATTATTTCTCATTGTCCAAACTTTTATCATTTTTATTAGTTTAAAATATTATGTTTCCAAAGCCTGTGTGCTTAAAAAAAGTCTGTTCGTGCTTAAATATTGATATTTAATTGTCAAAATCAGTGTTTTTCTTCACATCAAAATCCTATGCAAAAGGACGAAATTCGCAAAAGTGACTTTCGGAAATTATTATTTTTTTCAAACGCTTAATGCTCGCATATTTTTTAACTTATTGCACCGTTGGACAGAGAAATAAACGTATACTATGTGGTTTTGCATTTTTTTAATTTCTCAAAGCCGATGCGTAATTTTGAAGTACGCCGAAAAAAAGGAGACAAAAAAGTCGTCGGATGCATCAAATGCTTTTTTAAAAAAATAGTTTTTATTGTCCAAATCTTTTGCAATTTTTATGAATCAAACATATAATATTTTCGTAGCCTGTTTAAGAAATCCTTGAAAAAATATTGGTATTTAATCGTAAAAGTGCTTGGAAGAATACTTTTTTTCAGATCTGTTCATTTAATAGTTTAAAAAAACAGTTCTTATTGTCCAAACTTTTGGAAATTTTTATTGGTTCTAAATATAATGCTTTTGAAGTCTGTGTAAAACATTCGTGAAAAAAAATGTTGATATTTGGTTAGAGAAGGGTTGTGTTTTCTTCTTGCCTTTTTATTCTTTCCGCGTCGGATCCTTTAACATTAAAAACAACATAGTTCTTATCGTCCAAGAGCTTTGAGATTTTTATCAATCATAAATACACTGACGGAAAAAAAAATCCCAACACCAAGAAAGACTTGCGTTAGATAAACGAAATTTGGTAGGCGTGTTTATGCATCTGAAAGATGACATCGATACAAATTTCGCGCTTCGCGCATAAGTGTGGCGCTAGTGGCGCCACTCAGAACTTGCAGATATGGTTTACTTTAAATGCGTGCTGTAAAGTTCGAAGCCGTTATTAGCTACGAAACGTGACGTATTGAGTTGATGTTAGCCAAGAATGCCTTTAACAAGACGAAGAAGCCACTGTCAACAGCTCCCCGAGTTGGAACGAGGTCGCATAATCGGGCTACGAGAAGGTGGATTTTCTTTTCGCGATATTGCAGAAACAGTTGGCTGGAATGTATCCACTGTGCATGATTGTTGGAAACAGTGGTCAATGGATGGTGCTTCATCAAGAAGACCGGGTTCCAGGCGGCCACGTGCACTCCTGAGAGGGAAGATCGCCGTATTCGGCGTACGACTGTGGCGCATCGTACTGCGTCTGCGGCAGAAATTCGAGCTGTAGTTGGTACCACAGTTACACAACGAACTGTTAGAAATCGGTTACTTCAAGGGCAGCTCCGAACCAGGCGCCCTGTAGCGTGCATTCTACTGACTCCAAGAATTGCCGTTTGCGACTCCATTCGTGTCAAGACAGAGCTCATTGGTGGATGGAGTGGAGATCTGTTGTGTTTCTTTTTCATCAGAAAACACAACAGTTCTCCACTCCGTCCTCCAATGAGCTCTGGATTGACACCAATGACGTCGCAAACGGCAATGGTATGGAGTCAGTAGAATGCACGCTACAGGGCGCCTGGTTCGGAGCTGTCCTTGAAGTAACCGATTTCTAACAGTTCGTTGTGTCACTGTGGTACCAACTACAGCTCGAATTTCTGCCGCAGACACAGTACGATGCGCCACAGTCGTATGCCAAACATGGTGATCTTCCCTCTCAGGAGTGCACGTGGCCGCCTGGAACCCGGTCTTCTTGAGGCAGCACCATCCCATCCAACAATCATGCACAGTGGATACATTCCAGCCAAGTGTTTCTGCAATATCGCGGAAAGAAAATCCACCTTCTCGTAGCCCGAATATGCGACCTCGTATGCGACCTCGACTCGGGGAGCTGTTGACCGTGGCTTCTTCGTCTTGTTAAAGGCATTCTTGGCTAACATCAACTCAATACGTCACGTTTCGTAGCTAAATAACGCCCACGAACTTTACAGCACGCATTTAAATTAAACCTGATATGCAAGTTCTGAGTGGCGCCACTAGCGCCACACTTATGCGCGAAGCGCGAAATTTCAATCGATGTCATCTTTCAGATGTATAAACATGCCTACCAAATTTCGTTTATCTAACACAAGTCTTTCTTGGTGTTGGGATTTTTTTTTCCGCCAGTGTAGAATGTTTCTGAACAATACAGTGTATAATTTTCCTGCAAAAATTATGGATATTTAGTTGTAAAAACTTGAGCGCGTTTTCAAGTTCTGGATGAAAATTTTTAAGATTTTATCTTTTTAAAAATACTTCTAATCGTCCGAATGTTTCGAGATTGTTATAGTTGATGTAAATCAAATGTCGGAAGAACGTGAAAAAGGTGTGTTAAAATACCAATTTTTAGTTACTTTTAGCGTAGAAGAAAAAAGAGCGTCTCCGGGATGCGAGAAGTGACTTCTAGTCGCGAAACTTTTGGAAAGAGTTCATTTTCGTATTTTTAAAAACAAATCGCACCATCGGGAGAAGAAAATATTCGGATTTAGAGGGTATTTTTCGTTTTTCCGTATTTCTGAAATTGATCCCGGTGCGAAAAGAATAATGATAAGAGGAGAAGGGGAAAAAACCGCGAAATCGAACTTTTACAAAAAAAAAAAATTTAAAGGGTTAACAATATTTGTTCAAACGAATTGCAGCGTTTTAAATGCAAAAATGCAATCATTATTTTGGTATAATCTGTTTTTCGGCATTTCGAACGGTTCGGCTGATAGACGGCCGAAATAAAGAAGGAGTTCTCGCACTTTGAAATTTTCTCTGTTTCGAAGCTCCAGCGTGCTCTGGCACGCACCGTGCGACGTTTTTTCGAAATCATTTTTAATTCCGAGTTTCAATTAATATTTCGGCTAATTATCGAAAAATGAAAATCTGAACCTCAGGTGCATTAGGACCTGCCTTGGACTATCTTCATTCAAATTTACAAACCTTTACACGTGGTAGATTTTCCTAGCCATCACACACAGGCGAAGAGACACACAAACAAACATCTTTCTTTTATTAGTGCAGTTAGATATCTTGAACAAATATCGTTAACCAAATGTTCTTTTCACAGCCCATCCTCCTGTGGAATGCGCTTACGACGAATGGATGTGCGTAGACGAACCTCAGTGCATTAAAATTTATCAATACTGTGACGCAAGATACGATTGTGCGGACAGGTCAGATGAGTTCCAGTGTTGTAAGTATCTCGTCGATTTCATATTTGTACTAACAGCTAGCAAGGGTTGTATTTTCTATTATTAATTATTATAATTTTGTTATTAATTAATATGATTTTGTTATTAATTCTCAATATTTTCTGGTCAAAATAGGATCGAGATCACATGTTTATAGACTTGATACTAATTCTGTTTCGGTTTATTAATTTTGTAAAAGTTGATTGAGTTATAGTAAATTTGCGCATTTGCGGAAGCTGAGAAACACCTTGAATCGAGAACTTTCACGGAAATCTAAACCACATTCTCATTACTTTAACAGAAAACTAGTTAAAATGCTTCTAAAGTCTGAACAGCAAAAATGACCCCATAGAAACTAGAATTCAACCGAAGGGGATAAACTGCTCTGTTTGAGTTGTTTTTAAACGTTACGTGTATATTAACATATATATATATATATATATATATATAAACATTATAAGATAGCACAGAATTCAACATGCACAAATAAGAAAATAGAAATCAAAAAACTAAAAATGAACTTATACCTGTCATGAGTAATCAGAGCAGAATCGCCAGGTACGAATTAACATAGATTCCACCAAACATGTACGATTTCATCCTTGAGCGAACTGTAATAAGCTAAAAGAAAGTACAAGATTCGGGTAACAGTACATTAAAAAAAACAGAAATGGGTTAATAAACTATCAAATAAGATGGTTAAATGAAGTAATCATGTCCTCTTGAATAATCCCAGGCAAGCATGTGTCACAAAAGTATTTATATAATATATATATATATATAGAGAGAGAGAGAGAGAGATTCGGCGTGGTAATAAAGTAACTTTCCCAATATAAGAATCTTTAAGGACCGCTCCGTTCAAACAACCAAAATGAAATGTGAGCTATAGGTTTTGGTATATTTTAAGGTATGCGCTCGAGATTGTGGTGAGGAAGAACAATGGAGCCTGCACGGCCAAGGATACAATATATATGAAATATTTCGTAATTTTGGAATGAAAACGTCCACTTTTTCCCATTCCAAAATGATCGACGCAAATAAACCATAAATGGCGTTGGAACGGTATATGTATCACAAAAAACGGTTACTAAGGTTCTAGGATGATAGAAACGAGACGAATAGACATATCAATCTTTCTCCGTGGAAAATTTCGAAGCTGGCAAACTAATTCTTTCCCTCACTCCTGCGTCCGCCATATTTGACTTTGACCGATAGCAGACCAATCAGTTGTCTCTAGTGCAAGACGCAGCCAAATATGGCAGACGCAGGAGCAAAGTAGGAACAACTTCAAGTGACGTCATTTATGTCGACTCCATCTACTGGATCTTCCTTGCGTAGAACACATGCAAAGAACAGCCTTGTAAACAACCAACAGTGACAAAAAGACGAGGCGCACAAGCACCAATCATAGAACACTATGCACAAATCATCGTTGTTGGAAAACTTTTAAAAAGCAATGTGGAAAACTTGTAATCTTTGCAGGATGATTAATCAAGACGGGGACGAAGGATTCCATAACAAAATAGTTCCAAAAGGCACCACTAAGGGATATGTGACGCTGTTTTTTTCGCCGAAACTACGAACTTTGTCTCCATTCTCGCAATTACAACCAGCTACAGCCAGTGCAATTGTGGCCAATTTGTATTTAGATAGCGATTTTTTATTTAGTTTTTCATTTTTTATTTATTCTATTGAATGTTTTTTATATTTACAAGTGATGATGCTTCAATGTTTTCAAGCAATTACTTTCTTATTAGTGCTTAATACATTGATTTGCAAAAGCAAAAACAAAAGAGCAATTATAAAAAGTCTGATATTATAATTTTGCATTTATTTTTCAATTCCTACTATTAGCTCACACTCTCCCTATATTTATTTATATATTTATCTTGTACAAATTTTCAATCGTTAATAAAATACTCATTATTCATCCTATCAGGTTGAAATAAATTTTTTTAAACTTGTACTGGATGACAATTGATGTTAAAGTTTTTTCAAATATTAATTAATTAAATTTTAATTAATTAATTTTAGTTTTGCATGGGAAACAAAATGGCCGCCATTGGTTATTGAATTTCAATGAAAGTATTTTCAATAAGGGTTACCATAGGGGGGGACCCTGTTCTGTCGCCAAATACCGCCAAGTTTGTCGCCAACTTGGCGATATAACGCCAAATTTGGCGGCCAAAATGAGTCGCCAAAAGTGACGCCAACTTGGCGATATCTGTAATATTTCGCCAAATTCCCATAGAGTTCCATTGTAAACCTACTTGCTTATAGAAAATCAACAAATTGAGATATTTTAATGCAACGAAAACTCATATTAGCTTGATTATATTAAATTTTTCTTTGATGGCCTAAGTAGGAATTGACTTTAAAAACAAAATTTTTATATTACTTGTTTCATATTATGTCAGTTGCATGCTTGTTTTTACAGCGCCACAGTATGGTGACTGTTTCTTCGATGGTGAGAACTGGATAGACGATTGTAACTGGAAATACAAAGACTTAGACTTCAACTGGACAAGAGCGAAAACAGGCAGAAGCGACGAGACTGGTCCCATTGATAGCCAAAATCCAAAGATGTCAAGTAAGAAAAATTATTATTATTCACCCACACACAACCTGTAATATACAGGGTGATTCTAAATTGTTTTTACAAAATAAGAGGCGTGATAGTACCCATTCTGACGAGTAATAATTACCATAGAACTTGGGATCGCAAACCACTTATATTGAGTCACAAATACAGAGGGTTTCACCCTAACTGAAGTCGGTAATAATTTTGCGAAAAATAAAAATATTGCAATAAAACTGTAACGATATGTACCTTATTTTGTATGAAATGAGATCCCATCACAACAGAGTACTCACACAATCGATGATACCGTATGACCTGATAATCACAGTCCAAAATGGGGAGCGTCCAATGCATACTGCTGAAGCTTATAATGGAAACTTCTACCACTTTTTTGTGTATTATCCTATTTACAACAAATGTGAGCATGTCAATTAGAAGTTTCATTATAATATACTCCAATTTGCTGAAAATTATTACCGTCAACCCATGTTCGATTAGGGTGGAACAGTCTGTATTTGTGACTAATTAAGTGGATTGCGACCCCATCTTCTATGGTAATTATTGCTCGTCTGGATGGGTACTATCACCCCTTTTATTTTGTAAAAACAATCTAGAATCACCCTGTATAACTATACACAGTAGAATCCCGATTATCCGAGTCCCGCTTTTTCACAATTAAACAATTTCATTCCCCGTTTTTCTTAAAAGTAACGGAAATGTACAAAAAAAAAGGTTACTAGTACCATAAAAATGAATGAATTAAGTGAAAATGTATGTTTCATCTCTTTAGTGGGTGACTATTTGTGTAAATCCGGTTTATCCGCGTGTTTTGCTTATCCGATGTGAGCTTGGTCCATATTAACTCGGACAATCGAGACTCTAGTGTGTGTATATATATATATATTACATACACATATATATATCTCTGTGTGTATATATAATATATGTATATATGTATATATGTACTTATTTGGCTTTTTTCTGGAAGGTTATTTCTTGTACATCGACTCTTCGAAACAACTTGAAGATGAACAAGCTGGAGTCTTGACTCCTGTCTTCAAAGCTAGCGAAGGAGTATGCCATCTCCGCTTCTGGTACACTATGTATGGATCAGCTAGTATGGGTTCACTAGAGGTATTTCAACATAACATATCTCATTAAATAGTATTAAATGTTGATTCCTGAAATTTAATACTTTAAAAACCAGCTTAATGTCATGTCACTGATTGCACCAAAATCAATTTCAATATACAGTTTTTTTTTTCTTTTAAATTTTCACTTCACTTATTTGAAAAGATAACAGAAAAAAAAACATTTTGTTTAACATAGTTCAACATTCAGTTTAGAATGGTTTACATTTCTAGTTTTTTAAGTATCTTAATATGTAGCTGCGAAATTACGTGTAGTTTATATTTCGAAAGTTTGAATTTTATATTTTAGCACTTTCTCGCTAACAAAAAAATAATAAATATTAAGACGGGATCTTATGGTTAATCTTCCGTAATCAAGTCGATTGACAAATTGCGTTTTTAGGTAATGAGGTTTGGCGAAAGAGTATTTTTTTAAACCGTTAATGTATTCAGATAAACTTTATAGAACATTGGTGGCAACGGTTCGGAGATGATTCTAGCACTGGAGATAAATGCAACACATTTTTTAATTTAAAAACAAATAAAATAAAATAAAAATTATTATTATTTGCTCTCGACAGACATGGACTATAAATTTCCAAATGAGGAAATTCTACCAATTTTTCCTTGGTTACTTTACATCGTTGTAGGAAAATGTTTATTGTTGAAATTGATTTTTTTTTTTAATTCATGCTTGAAAACTATTTTAAAAGTCATTAAATTTCACAACAGTTTTCGAACAAATTTCATATGAAAGTACATTTATTTTTTTGTTCGATTATGTAAAAATTGGAATTATGCGATATTTAGAAGTTAATGTATGAGCGAAAGCGGTAAATAAAAACGAAAGCGATAACGCAGGTCGATCCCATCACTCTCAGAAATACGATTACTTTCTTGAAATTGCGGAAATATTCCGGCAGCACTCCAGCCGGAACATTTTCGTTATTTGCAGAATGACCGTTTCATTTTTTTCTCTGTTACAAGAGAGAATATATCCGACAATTGAAGAAACTTTCGTCCCTTTTTAGGTGCGTTCGTAATTATATAAATACTTAGCACCTATAGTCGTCGTCAGGTCCGTACGTCTGTCTGCTTGTCCGTCTCTCCACATATAACAAATCAAAAACTACCCAACCAAATGGTTTAAAATTTAATATGTATAATCGTTGTAGAATTGTATCAAGTCATTTCAAATTTTATGAAAATCTAATCAAACCTAAAAAAGATATCAATAAAAATTTTCATCATTATATTAAATCCTATCATACGTACGCCCCACCAGTGGCTGATAGGTTCTGCTCTCGAAACTGGTAGACGGGAGGTGCTGGGTTCGATCCCAATCGCACCCGTCGGCCTAATCGTTCGGAGTTTTCGTGGTTTTCTTCGAACCTTGGATTTCCAAGCGTTAATACGGGTTAGGTTCCCTTAGAAAGACCACCACGAAGGGCACCCCCCCCCCTGGACCTATATCCCTCGTGCAGATAATTGGCCGTCATAAACACAACCAACCAACCAATCATACGTAATTAATTCAATGGTATCCCATGATAGGTAATGATTCCAGGTTGCCTGTGATTACGTCCTATTTAAGATGGAGTCATTTTATTTCCGTATTAGTGAATTTAATATATAGAATCGTAATAAATTTTGTATTCATGCATTTTTCTATAAGAGTGCAACAGGTATTGCATCAAGATCTGAATATTTATAAAACTAGTTCTAGTATCAAAGCACCTCATTTTCTACGCTTTCTACGCTTGACGTACAATTTCTGACTTGTTTTAATTATTGTTATGTGATCATCAGATAAATTTAATGCTAAGAGACATTTACAATTTCACGTCTACAGTTAAATTGAGATTTATTTTATTACTTTATTGAATAGATATTTATTTGTTCCTTTATTTTAAGCATTGACTTAATAAAGTAGCTTGTGAAAGTCTGTAATTTTCAAATGTTACATTTTTAACCGTTTTATTTGTTTCCGTTGTAGAAGAGAAATGTTCCCTTTATTTGAAGAAACAGTCGGTTTAAAAGGTCTCGGGATTCTTAAAATTGGGAAAAATGAAAAAAAAAAAAAAAAAAGACGATTTTCAACATTTAATATCTTAAAATATATATGATTTTAAAACACAATTTTTATTGGGATGAAAGATATAAGTATGTTCTATTATTTCACTTATTTAAAAAATTGCAAGATGCAGAATTAGTATTTATAGGGGGTTCCAAACTGTCAGACATTTGTCGAGCAGAAAATTGATATAACAACTTACGCGCACGATTACAAAATAAATATTGCAACTGCAATCAAAATTTTAGTGCCTACTTATACTTCAGATTATAATAATTACCTGAAGCTAAATAAATTTGTATTTAAAGCATTTTTATATTTTTAATGCAAAGCTGTATTTAGCTAATACAAAATTTTGAAAATTTCAACAGTATAATCATCTAAAAAAAAATATTTTTTTGAACAACAAAAAGGAAATTTTAGGTTCAGTTTATACAAACTAACATGAAATATATGCTTTGAAAATTTCATGTAAAAATATTCAGAAGTTTTTGAAGAATCTTGCGCGTTATACCCAAAAACGTCATTTGGAGAAAATGACTTCAAAGTTTCGGAAACTCCGCTTCAGTTATTGAGTGGATGTAATTCTAAAAGCCATAACTTCTGTTCTAATGGGAATTTCAAGGAAACAATTATATCAAAATGCTCAGGAAAGATAGGAGTTTAACATCTAAATAAATTAAAATTTCTAAAATTTTGAAGCTTTAAGAGTCCTGAGACCCTTTAAAAAAATCTCTCTTTTCTCTGGGTTTCTAGAAGGATACCTTAACCAAAGAACGTAGAATAACGCTTCAATTTCTTTGCCTTAACCATTGAACAAATGGTCAGTTACTGAGGCTGAATTTAAAATTAAGATAGGGGGTGTTTTTGAATAGAGGAGTGTGTAGGGGAAACCGGGGCTAGTTGGCTACAAGGGGTAGGTAGGCGCAATCCTCATAAATTGCATGTTTGTGGATAGATTACGCAGCCAGTCACAGAGTACCTTTGTTATTTCTTTTTACAATCCTCAATGTAGTTTTGCATCGTTACCTACGTGCAGTGGACATTTATTACGATTTTTCTGTTTTTTTTGCACTCATGAGTAATTTTTTGTTGCTTCATTCTTTTTCTAATTTCTAATACTTATATCTTAATAATTGCGACTTAACTTGTGCAGTTTTTCTTAGTGTATGATTAGCTGTACTTACCCCATATGTGATTTACTTGGATTATTTATGCTTAGAGGATTACGTGTCCCTTTTGTGAAGAAATGTATTATGGGGCAAGTAGGCGCATTGAACACGGGGCAAGTTGGCTCGGTGTTTGGTGTGCACTGGTAGCTTGGAAATCAGCAAACAACGAGAAAAGTGGTTGCAATGCAAGATTTTGGGCACACGTGGTTTGCCCAAACGGAGACACTCAATTTTTTATTTGTGGCAACTGTAACTCTGATGATGATATAGAGTAGGATAGAAGTTACTCAATGTTAATGTTTTATTCATTATTTTTATGTCTGTATAATTTAGAATTTACATTGTACGGCTATAACGCCTTAGTCTAAACTTACTGGTAATAATGAAATTGATTTCGCTTAACTGCGTGTCGTATTTGAGCTTCATTTAAATTTTTATAAATCGTGTGCCAACTTAACCCATAGGTATAGGCAACTTGCCCCGTGAGTGGGTAGGTTAGCGCACAATTTTCCTTTTACTTTAGCCCTCCGCTAAACATAAACTATAAGAGCTACAAACTCAAAACTCCGGGTTATTTATAGCCAAATGTCTGTTTTTTAAAAGTGCAGTTAAAGTTTGTTAAAATAACTTAAATAAAAAATTTATAAAAATCAAAATCTAAAAACTGCGCCTACTAGCCCCGGGGCTCCCCTAAAGCTTGATAAATTTGTTAGTTTAACTGGTAATTTTCAAGTTAATTGCGAGGAGATTTCGTCGTTATAAGATAATTGCCGAAACGTCAGTGAAGGCTTACTGTGGAGACACGAAAAGTTTTGGTTTCCGTTAGTCTGTCTGTCTGTTCCGCGATAACTGCCGTAAAAAGCACCCGATTATCTTAAAATTAAGGATGCATGTTGGTGAAATCCCCGGATTTAGCTGTATAGTTTTTGGTTAAATTTGGTTCATTCGTTCGGAATATATAGAACATTTTATTTTGCGACTTAATGCTTTCCTATAGCAATTCAGACGATTTTTCCATTTTTATTTGTTGAAAAGAAATGGATCATATGATTAAAGGATTTAAATGCTAAATTAAGGATGATGAAATTTCCTAATTAGAACCATACATTATTCATATTAGTTTGAATTTTTGTGCATACATTTGTCAGAGTTTTTAAATTGGGTGAACTTTTATGGAGGGATTTTATATATGTGTTTCAATAATATAAAATATTTTTTTTAATATAAATTTTCTTTTTAAGCACATATTTAATTGTTTTTATTATCTTTTAATTGTTACCTAGCAGCGAACTACACCTAAAAATATCGTAAATGTGAAAGTATGTGTAA
This sequence comes from Maratus speciosus, assembly GCA_963932465.1. Taxonomy (NCBI): domain Eukaryota; kingdom Metazoa; phylum Arthropoda; class Arachnida; order Araneae; family Salticidae; genus Maratus; species Maratus speciosus. Next base: position 413,719,990 of record OZ010792.1, on the reverse strand, counting down.
TTGTTTGAAGTTAAATCAAAGTCAAAAGGGACGAATTAATGCCTTTGTGTCTTTACATATAGATGGAATTTACCACAAAAATAAAGAAAGGTTATGTTCTATTTATTTTGTTCAAATATTTTTCTTTTAAATTAAAAAGTTCATTATTTTCATAAGGAATAAATCGACATTTTGCTATGAAATTTAACAATCATTTTTTTTTTTTTTTTTTTTTTTTTTTTTTTTTTGCCGTTGCCACGAAAATTCAATCCCGGAATAAAAATTTTTCCTAAACAGTTAATTTTGATTTGAAAGATATTTATGTGCGAGAGGAAAATGAAATAAAAAATAGACATGAATACGCCTTCATATTAGAGATAAAGTGAAAATACGAAAAGAAGGTGAATTTGATCTCATATATAAAAAATAAAACGAATACGCTTTGAGGTTGAAATAAAAGGGGCTTGTGTTATGATATTAATTCTTATTATTAAAAAAAAATATTACTAATATCTCATGGTTTATCGTCTGCACACAGCTAACAGAAATGTTAATTCTTAATCGAAAATTCCAATGAGGAAAAAAAACTTTTGAAGAGCAAATATATAGTAAATATCAAAATTATGCACCGCAAAATTATCGCTGTCGAAAATGGCGTCATTGTATCGGGAAATAAATATTTTCATTCTTAAAAACCAAGCATTAACTAGATTGCCTGAAAAAATGTTTTTTGACGGGTGTTACTTTTTAATGCCGCCTCATTTCAGAAAATATGAATGAAAATTATTTTATTTTTAAAGGAAATTACATTTTCATTCATAAAACCTAAACGTTTAATATAATTGCGTCAATGTAAATCATTTTCTGTGTTACCAGTATTGAAAAATAAGGCTCGGAAGTGTAAAAAGAAATCTAAGATTTGCGCTAACCATTAGCGCAATCAATAAAAGGTTACGTATGTAAATTAATAACACCACGGGGGGTTCAGGGGGGCGGAGCCCCCCTGAAGAAATCTACTTTATTATTTAAAAATATACCAGAATTAACAGCTCATGAAAATTTCGAAATATCCTTCCATAACGTTTTTAATTTAATGCTTCTAATGTCTGAAAACTTCGTATTTTTTATTCTTATAAATAATTACATAATTTGAAAACTTTAAATTGTGATTTGCAGGAAACTGAATATTACCAAAGTGAGTCTAAAAAAAATTACTTGCAGAGCTGACGTTGAGGCTCCTGATCTGCAGATTTACTAGTAGTTAGGGTTTTAACTCTTATAGGATATTAGAGAATAGAAATATGAATTAGAAATTTTCTAATTTGATTGTTACATGTAAAATATGAATATTGTATTTTTAATTAAATCACAGGAGATATATTTGCTTTTTTGAGTAAAGTCGATTGTTTTCCCTTTAATTGAACTATTGTTTATTTTTTATAGATGTTCATTTAAAATGCATTTTAAGGGCAAATATTTTTTATATAAAAGATAAATTGCAAATAATTTTAAATGAATGAAAAAATTAATTGTTACTTTTTTTTAATTGGAAAGCATAATTTTTGCTCGTTTGTTTTTAAATAAATTAGAAATTTTAATTTATTGAATTTTTAATTTTTCTTTTTTAATGATTTCTGATAAAACATGGAGCTATTATAAACTATATTTAATTTTCAGTATCCATATTAATGTTACAAACAAAAGAAGGCATATGAATCATTAGATACCCGATTTTTTTGTCGAGTTTCTCGAATGATGACATTGCTTTTTGCTGGGGCGATAGTGACGATATAATGCGATAGTATGCATACTTTCCTATAGATGTTGTTTAAGACTGGATCGTATATGTGAAATTCTTTAGCGGATGCAAATGACGTCATTTTATATAAAATAAAAGCGTGTGTTTTAAGTCTTAACCCCCTGACTGCCGAGCAAAAGGGCAAAATTGTAATGCTGTTTATTCTGTAATTTTTTTAAATGCTAAAAATGATGTTTTATCCAACATGATATAAAAAAAAATGTATTACGTATAGCCATATAAGCGTTAAGAGTATTAATCATAACTTAATTTTTTTTAACTGGATTATATCTGTAGAATTATATTAATTTAAATAATGCTTCTATTCGAGTGAAACCTACAGCTTAGTGAATGGATATATCAGTTCGCAGCGGTGAGAAGGTTAAAACTGAAATATGTTTTGTACTATCTATATTTATATATGTATATTTTTTTTTTTCATCGGGGGCGACACAAAATTCCTGTGTTCTAGTTTTTTTTTTTTTTTTTTTTTCCTTGCATGCACCTATCATTCAAGAAATTTCTGAATGCGAATATAATTTCCACTCGCAGGTATTTAGTGAAGGCGTGAACGGTCAAGTGTTCCCTGTATGGAAAAAGAAAGGTCCCCAAGAAGGAAGAGACTGGCAGTATGCACATGCAGAAGTTGGCAACTCTCACGACTACCGGATCAGTTTCGTCGCAACGAGAGGTGGAGACGACAAAACGGACATTGCAATTGACGAAGTTCATTTCACACATGGATGTGAAAACGGAGGTAAGTCAAATCTGTTTAACATTAGAAAAAAATAAATAAAATATCAACTCAATAATGAAGAAATGTCACCAGTCACGTATTTTATAATAAGCATTATAGAATATGATTTTAACCTTTACCCAAATAAACAAACAACAAACTTATATGTACAGTCGTGGGGAGGGGGGGGGGAAGTAAACACCCCTTACTAGCTCTGCAAAAAATTATCTTAGAAGAAAGTTACTGGTACCACACGATTGGTAATAAAGTCTACTTTTAAATGATGTATATAAATTTGCTTAAGGGGCCATCTACATATTAAAACGAACCGTAATTTTCTTGTTTTTTTTTTTTTCAATAGCAGTACACAATTCTGACAGCATAAATGCTATACCCTTCAATTAGCCTAAAAACAATTTTTTATGCAATTCGTGCGATAAGCTTCCGAGAAATTAATTATTTTAAAACGAGCGTATTTTAGGGGCTATATCCAAATTGAAGTTCAGTACTCGATTGTTGACCGAGAGAGCTCCATTCTCGATCAAGGCATCTTAAGCATCATTCAAGCAGCCATTGAAGACTGTAGATTACAGGATAGCATAAGAAATTTCGAAATATCTTGTCACTTCTATCATAGACGCCGTTTGAAGACAGACGTCATATTGCCGTTTTTTAAGCATAATTTGAAAACTACTTGAAAGAAAAATGTGAAATTTTGGATTTCCATAAAGCAGGACTTAATAAATCTAAATCCATCAAAAAATTGTAGGTTGCAATTCATAATTTTTTCGAATATTAATTTCATAATTCATATCATAAAATTATAAAAATTGCAAATTCAACGTATTTATGTTTGAGTATTCTAGTATTATTGCTAAACAAAAAATTAGCACATTTTTTTAATTTAACATTAGAAGCACTAAATTTTGAATGAATATAATTCAAAAACTTATCATTCAAATGACTTGAAATGTGGTGTCAAGGCATACTTTGAACCGAAGATTTGAAATATCTTGTTAAAATGGGGCACTGCAATTGAAAAAAATGAAGTTTGGGTTCATTTTAATATGTAGACACTATCTAAATCTAAGCATATTTTATATGCATCAATTAAAAGTAGACTTTATTTTCAATCGTTTGGTATCGGTAACTTTCTTCTACGATAATTTTTTGAGAAGTTAGTGGGGCGTGTTTACTTTTTTTTTTTCACGACTGTACATTGTGAAAAGCCAGTGTATGTATATTGTGAAAATATGTTCGAAATATATATGACGCGAGTTGCGTGTCATGTATTTTCAGGATTCATACGCATTTGGACATGTCAGTAAAAGTCATAACTATTGAAAAAGTCACGGAAACGGTCAGAGAAAATCATAATTCTTCCTAACGCTTGGAAAAAGTTAGGGAATATTTTATTTCTTTTACACTGTACTACATCAAATTTGACCGAAGTTGCCTTCATTAACCACGGTTTAGAAAAAAATTTCTAGTTTATTTTCTTTTTAAAATATTAAATGTTTACATGATTGCAGCTGTTGTGAACAGAAATCGCGGATTGACAAGGGCTATCCCACGTCTTCTTTATAGTACTAAAATTGACCATGCAAAAGCTTCAAAATCAAATAAATTTAGCATCTTTATTTTCTATTAATAGCAATTAAATTTTCTTTCAAACTGATTTTTAGGAGATTGTAAAGCACTTTAAGAAAATTAGAGCACATTCTGGTTTCTCAAATAGCAACTTTTGAATCCTTCTTTTCGATTTGTGAATAAATAATTTTTTTACATTGAGCCCGATACTGAAACGGACTTGGGCTCGAGTTGAGCCCACCAAATCTCTTTTCCGTCTTCCAGAGAGGTATAAGAAAGAAAACGTTCTAAACTTACGATTTCTTAGAAATCGTTATGAAATCTGATATAGCGATTACTTTTAAGACATAAATGTTCACTCAAAATGGTTCTTAAAAATTCAAAGTTTAAATGAATGAAATCAAAATATATATATATATATATATATATATTCTAAAATCACAATTACTCTGAAACTACTGAACCTTCTTCAAAATTTATTTCAATATTTATAATGTTGATAATCCTTACTTAAAATTAGTTTTATCTTGGCACCCCTACACCCAAAAGCAGTTACAAAAAGGAAAAATATTCCTAAAATTACGACACCTTCTATGCTGCTAGGGCTAGAAAATTAAAATTTATGATGCTTATGTGTAAGATGTAAATGCTCACTAGAACAGTTTAAAAAATTCGAAATTTAAAAGAATGAAATGAGCAAAAAACGTTTTAAAATCACAATTTATCTGAAATTATCGAACCAATCTCAAAAATTCTTCCACTGTAGGATAGAGCAATAATTGGTGCTTAGAATTCACAAATAGACATCATTTTATTCATTTTTTCGCAAAAGGGTGGCTGCAAACGGGTTGGAATGAAATTTGTTATTCTAATTGAGGATGTGAGGTACAAAACTCGCCTTATCCAAAATTTTTAAAATCGAGTTTTCTCTTTCAATCTATTCTATTGGTAAACCTGCACCGAAAAAACACAACAATCTGCAAAAGAAAAAAAAAACTTGTTTTATCCTGTATTTCTGCTACACTGAAAAAAAAAAAAAAAAAAAAAAAAAAAAAAAGCGGACTAGAAAACGGAGATTCTACTGGCAATCTAAACGCCACTACTATTTCCGTATTTTTAAGGAAATTTTCCCCCATAAATTACAGAAATTTTTCCGTTTTTCTGATTAAAAACGGAAAATTTTCTGTAATTTATGGGGGAAAATTTCCGTAAAAAAACGGAAATAGTACTGGCGTCTAGATTGCCAGTAGAATCTCCGTTTTTTAGTCCGTTTTTTTTTTTTTTTTTTTTTTTTTTTTTTTTTTTTTTTTTTTTTTTTTTTACAGTGTGTTGTAAAATCTTGATTTACAATGAAACCCAATGGATGAAGTTGGAGGTTTTTCGCGATTTCGCAAAAAATTGATTTTCTGGAAAAGGCCTCGATTAGTAGTACTTTTACTATTGGCAATGTAATTTTTACTTCATGTTAATGCGTACACAAAGTACATTTTAACAATATTTTCGACAATGTTCGCGACAAATTCGACTATGTCCATGCGCGCAAGCCGCCGCCTTTGCTAGTTTCAGATAACGACAAATGCACGACATGGTTTTATATTTAAAAAAATTAGATGTTTTAATATGGTATTTTATCATAATCAAAGAACACCCTTTAGAGTGATTAAATTATGCTATCACTGTACCCTGTTCTATAGAATTTTATATTTCACTATTTCAGTAGTTTTATTAAGTAGTACACACTAATTTTAATTTTATCCCATTTAGGTCCCGCAGTTATTCCAAATGGTACTTATTGTAATAGTTATGACGAATTCACGTGCAAATCTGGCAAAGTGAAGTGCGTCCTCAGGAAATGGGTATGCGACTGCGACTGGGACTGTGAAGATGGCAGTGATGAAATGGATTGTGGTAAGAAGATATTATGTGCATCTTAAGAGTTTAATTCGTAAGTGGCAAGATAAGATGAAACCTTAACTCGCCAAACTGAACTTTAACCCTTAAATGCCTGATTTTTCAAAAATCATTGTAATACTGTTTTTCGTCTTTCATTTTTTAAATTAATCATGGAAAAAATACTTAAAAAAATCATATTTTGTTTTAAGTATAGTTTACGGCTAAAAAACAGTATGTTACTAATCGGCAATACTGGTGTTTAATTGAAAAAATAATTTCCCTTGATAAAATTCTATAATATTAAACACACAAGAATTTTAGGAACAATAATAAGAAATAAATTTTACTTGCTCACTGCAGGTCAAAATAGGGTATTTCGCAAGCTCCCAAACAAAACAAAAAGAACAAGTAGCAACAATTGAAAAAATAAAGCTGTCTTTATTCTTAAACAGCACAAGTGTTGCCACCTACATGTTGAAAATCGATATAATAGTATTTTCAGAATGTATTTTATTAGCAACATTAGGCATTATAGCTTCAATATTATTCTAATAGTATTTTAGAGCCTAAATTGGGTATGTTGCCGAAAAGCAACACCAGGCATTTAAGGGTTAAAATCAAAATTATTTTTTGTAGTTTCCTCATAAAAGTTCAAAATCAACCATATTACTGATGGTGGATGTTCCCAAACCCATCATTTTTTTTCTATTATATTTACTGTTACAGATTTCCTCAATGTCAATCTCTGCCTTAGATCTATTACAATCGACTAACACCATATATAACTTATAAATTAAAGACATTATGACGTTATAATACGTGTATAATATTTTTTGAACAAATATTAAAATATTTCCAATGTGTTTTGCTTTCATTATTATTAAACACTTTTTTTTCTTTTTTTTTTTTAGCTATTTCATGCCTTACAACTGGAGGTAAGAATCCATATTTTACATTAATCTTTTTATAAACTTTCATTGTATTAATGATGTAAATGATCACTTGCAATGACAATTACGACTATAATAGATAAAATGCATTTTCAAAAAACTTAATCGTACTTCCTCATAACATTTTTGGAAGAATATAAAATATGAATAAAATTATTTGATGAAATCGTTAACAATCCTATTGTCATCCCTTATTCATATTTTGGTCAGTGCTGTTTGATCATCTACAGCACTAACCAAAATTGTGTAAACAATTTTTTAAAAGGTGTTTTTTTTTTAGGTTTAATGGTTCATAACACTACTTTCTGCATAAATAATACCATAAAAGTATATATGAGTGGAAAGATAATTTAATCAAGCATGCAATGTAATAAGTTTTATTCAGTTATTAATATTTAATCAAAAGTTATAAACAACAAAAAAAGAAACATAACTTGATTAGATTAACATGGAGTAGCTTTCCTTTATTTGAATGCAGCCAATGAGCATGGGTGTTTAGAGAGCGAGCCAATCAGGTGTCATCCTGTTTTGGCAGTGAGTCAATCAGGTAACAATAGTTAAAGGTATATATAAATATTTTACAGACATACATACAATAAATACAATAAACCCAACTGGAGTGAAAAATTAGCCAGAGCCAGGAATCGAACCCGGGTCCCGGGTTCGATTCCTGGCTCTGGCTAATTTTTCACTCCAGTTGGGTTTATTGTATTTATTGTATGTATGTCTGTAAAATATTTATATATACCTTTAACTGTTGAATGCAGGCGTTATTTATGTGTGAATGTGTGTTTTAATGTATATTGTAGTATGTGTGTTTATTATTAGGTAACAATAGTATTTAACTATTGTTGTCATGTTTTGGAGGCTGTTTGGAGACTCTAAGGAGGACATTTGTTAGTGCTTTGTGTGACTAATATTATAGTTTGATGTTGAAACATAAGAAAATTTAAAAAAAAAATGGCACAAAGATGTGACTGGTCACTTAGAAAGCGATATAAAATTGTGCAATTAAGTGAACAAGGTTGCAGTTATGAAGAAATTAAAAGGCAAATCGGTTATAATGTAGCCAGAGTCCTGAATTTTTGAAGTGGCATAAGGACACTGTTAAACAAAGCTGGTAAAGGAAGAAAAAGGTTTAAAACAGCAAATGATGATAGAAGAATTACGAGACTGTATATAGATGACAGAAGAAAATCATCTGGATATGTATACAAGATAAAATGGAGCAAGGCAAAGCGATATTGAGTGCAAGGTCTGTTCGGTTCAAACTGTAAGGATTCAGTTTAAATGCTGGAATTCCACAGAAAAAAAACATTTTTATCTCTCCGAGAAAACTTCAATAGGTTAAACTGGGCTAAAAGTCGTGTTAACTGGACAACGGAACAATGGGACTGTGTTATTTTGACTGACGAGACCAAAATCCCCCTGTTTGGTAGTGATGGCATAAAATACGTAAGCAAAAGAAGAGGGGAAGATTTCTATCCTAATTGCTTTGCACACTCCGTAAGGCATCCAGTCAGTGTTATAATATAGTTTTAAGACATCAAAAGATGTGGGCAGAATTTGTGTGATTAATGGGATCATGAATACCCAAAAATACATAAGTGAAACACTTCAATCCTAACTGAAGTTTTCCGCACATGATGGTTTCCAAAATAATGAAGCATTTATATTTCAACGGGATTCATCTTTATGTCATGTTTCTAAACTGTGCAAAAAATGGTTTCAAGATAATCCTATTCCAGTGTTGGAATGGCCCGGGAATAGCTCAGACCTTAACCCAATTGAAAATCTATGAAACCAACTCGTTGCTCAGAAGCAACCCATCGATAAAATCCAATTAATAATTCAATCTTGATATCACATTATAACAGCTTCAGAACTAAAAGACTTAGTTCACTTCATGGGAAGGCTTTGTAAGGCAGTAATTAAGAGTAATTAAGAGTAAAATTTATGCAACTAAACTATTAACTGACATTGTAATCATTTTTGTATGTCTCTTTTTTTCGATATGTTTCACTTTTCTTCTTTAGAACTGCTGTTCTAATAAACAACCCTTTATGAAATTTGTTTCTTTACATTCTTCATTAAATTATCTTTAGATTGGTGCATAGTTTTATGGTATCACTTAAAGAGAAAAGTGGTGTTATGAACCACCAAACTTCAAAAATACACCTTTTCAAAAAGGTTTCCACAATTTTGGCCACTACTGTATAACAATGATTCTGGCAAATCATTTATGTATCGTTTGTTGTCAGTCGTAAACATAAAGCGACAAATAGCTTATTATGATTAATTAAAGTTGTCATTGCTTTGAACATATTCATCAAACTTAGTATAAAATGTAAAATAACTCGCAAAAAAAATTCTTGTAAGCGCTTATCGCGAGTACCTATAATGGGGATTGTCATTGTTCGAATAAAACTAGGAATTTGAGAATACTCTCTCCATGTAAAGGCGCTACTCTCTTACAAAGATACTTTAGAGACGAATGAATGATAGATATCGATGAATTTTTACCGATTCGGAATACTTTAAAATTGCGTGAATTATGAGAATACTGATAATTTTAAAGAATCAAGTTATTTTGAGTCATTTGAGCCAGTTTAAAAATTATCAGAGAGATAATTTCAGTTAGAAGTCAAAGGGCGAAATGCTGTATTAGTATAGTTATCAACTACAGAAATTATCCGTATAATCTATCAAAAGCATCATATCATACTGTAAAAGACTTATTCAGCATGCCAGAAAGAGTTTGTGTGGTATTTCATCTAAATTAAAAAAGTTTCTGGACTTTTTTTTTTTTTTTTTTTGGTCATTTGAAGGCAATTTCCTTTTTGATTGACCCGCGTGAACTGCAGGAATAGATGATGAAATGTAAAACAACATGAATGAACTGAATTTTCAAATGAATCATTTGCATGATATTTATATAATATATGAATTTTAGAATTCTGTACAATTTGGATGAACTAAACACTGACTATCGTTCTAATTTCTTTCGTTCCAGGTCCAAAAGAAATGACCACGAGGTCAACAACAACAACAACAACTGAAGAACCTTTTGAAACTGTCCACCCTCTGATAGACTGTAAAGACGGCGAATATCCGTGCAGAGATCAAAAGACGTGCATACCAAAACTGCTTCGTTGCGATAGTGTAAAAGATTGTCCCGATGGATCTGACGAAATATACGGTTGCAGTAAGTATTCTCCGTTTGCATGTCCGGAAGTATATACAGTAGACTCCCTCAAATCCGCACAACTTGGGGCCAGAGGTTGTGCGTAGGGCTGCGGAGTCGGTGGGAAAAATGGACGACTCCGACTCCAGGAATTTTAACAGATCCGACTCCGACTCTTTCACTCAAAAATGGGCCCGACTCCGACAACGCAAACCTGCTTGTAAAATGGACGATTCCGACTCCGGGAATTTTAACAAGTCTGACTCCGACTCCGCAGCCCTGGTTATGCGGATTTCAGAATTTTGCGGGTTTCTGTTCATTGTTTTATTTACATTTTTAAACAGTAATTTGAGTGTAATAATGCAATAGAAATTATATTGAATGCTTACAATATAGTAAAATATTAAAATAATTAAGCAAAATAATAAAAATTAAGGTAATTTAAAAAATAAATTGTTAAAAGTAAAGGTCAAGTAAAAAATTAATAATGTATAATTAAATATGCATAACAAATATGAGATATGTTTTTCTTGAATTATTCAATGAAACTTGCCTCATAAAAGTACCCTATTTATTCACATCAAAATAATAAAATAAGGAAGTTTTATTTCAGGTTTAGCCAAACTTAATAGCCAAAAAAATTTAATTTATAAATAAATATATTTGGTAAAAAGATTGCAATTACCAGTGATGCCAGCATTCAGCAATATCCTGAATTTTTCAGATATAAATTTATACTTGCTTCATGAAAAAGCATGAGTTCAGTCATATTAACAAGAATTACATACGGAAGGATATAAAAATAAAAAAGTCTGTAATTATGTCCCTACATCTGAACTGAAAGTTTCATTGCTTACATCTCCGATGATGTGCAGATTTTAGGCGTTTGCGGATTTGAGGGAGTCTACTGTATAAAAGAAATTCCTGAAATGCACTCTTCGGAAGCAAATGGATTAAGTGAACACTGAAACTATAAAAATTATACTTCCGAAAATATTTAATAAAGAGTACCTAAATTGTCAAAATGAAAATTTGAAAAAAACCATAGAAAAACTGCAATTAGTAATGACAACTTTTATTTTTTAACAACTTAAAAAAAAAAAAATGTCGTGGTTGTTTTGTAAATCGTTCTATCAATTATTCCACCGATGAAATAACTCTACCGAAATAAATAAAATGAGTAATTAGAAATTTTGTTTGGCAGTAAAATAGTCAAGATTTGAAAAAGTTTTATGCTACACAATGTAAATTGTAATATGTAATTTGTGCAATAAAATTACAATTCATTTTGTGAGTGAAATTAGGAAAGAAAGATAAAATTCATTGTTCTGCATATTTTTCATTGCGTTAGCACATTGTTGACAGTAAGTTTAATTGGAAATTTGATTTTGAAACAAAGAGAACTGCGTCCTCTACTGAAAGTATTTGGTAAATTCATAGCCGAGGTAATTTTTGCAGATTTATGCATCGGTAGATATGTCCCGATGTAGGGATTTAATATAAAATTTCAAGCATTTGAACAAAATATACCCAAGTATATTATTGTAAATATACGTATTTTCTGACAAAAGGTTATCAACAGTTTTGTATGGAAATCGCGTATACGGTATTGCTTTAGAATGTATTCAAAAAATTACATTTTCTTAAGCAGCACTCGAATAGTCGAATTTATTGCCTGAAAGTGTAAACACCAAGCGTTAGTTACAGCGCCATGCATTTCAAATATATTCCTGAATTTTCGTCCATTTCTAATGTATCGCATTTTACAACATAAATCTTTTTAATTCTGTTTTTCGCAAAATTTATCTTTCAAAAATAAGTTTTTCGTAATTTAAATTTCATCATAAATATTTAAAAAACACTCTGGATTTCTATTAATTCGTACGTAACAGTAGACTCGATCATAGCGCCCTCTGGTTAAAATGTAATATTTTGGATACGATTTCGCTTGTTGTTTTCCACACATATATACTTCTAGGCGAGTGATTCCCAACGTTGGTCGTACTCCCCACCTGGGAGCAATTTCAAATTTGTAACTCACCCATTTGCTGTCAGGTTTTTTGAAAAAAATAATCTCTTAGACTAAAAATAAAAGTAATACGTGTAAAATTAAAATATCAATAATAAAAAAATTGTTTAATTTTTAAAAAGTTCCGAAACAAAAAGTAAAATCAACACCAGAATGATTATATGAATAACAATAAAAAATATAGTATTATCTCTCCCCTCCTCCCTCCTTCTTTTATTACTAGAAATTTATTATTTTTCAGTTAATCATCTATTTTACAGTTTTTCTCAACTTTTTCTATTATTTACTAATGTGTAAATAGTAAATATTTATGCAGGCCCTGCAACACAGTAAATGAATATAAAACATTTACAATTTGAATTTTTAAAATACGATAATACATGGCAGTCAATTAACGGTAATCGAAAAGGAAAAAAAAAAAGGATACATGCGCTTTGGTGGGGAGTAATAACATCTTAAAACTGATAAAAATCACAATATTTAAAAGCTTCTTGTGTATTTAGTTGTCCATAGAAAGAAAATTTTTCACCATCTTCTAACACTAAAAAGACCGCGAGGGGTCATCTTGACCCCTACCATATGATTATATTTAGGTTCGAACCAAAAATTTCTTTGTAAATTAAGTATAAAAGACACAAAGAAGAAAATTTTTAAATAAATATGTTAAACAGATTTAAATAAAAATTCCGGTGTAAAATATTTTTATAAAACTTGAGTAAAATTTCCGGTCGTGTTAGTGTTAATAAGTTACCAAGAATTTTAAAATGCGCCAATGTTATTGATTTTTAATGTTAAATATGAGAGTCTCTTCAAGCATTTTGCGAAGATGAAAATGGGTAAGTTGGATAGGTAAGCTGGAAATGCACAACACAACTCTTTTTGACATGAAAGTGAAGATTACCTTTTTTACATAGTTATGTTAAAAAAATATTTGCGACAGACAATTCATCTCTTTGGTAAATTTAAAAAAAAATGTTAAATGAATAGTTATTGTTAACGCTCTGCCAGGCCTCTTTTATGTGAATAGAATTCCCTTTTCAAAAAATAAAGAAAAATATATTTTACAGAAAGTGTATGTGCGTGTGTGTGTGAAGAAGGGGGTGGAGATCGTGATTTGACAGATGCCTCGGTGGGACGTGTTCAATAAAAGGTTGAGGACCACTGTTCTAGACACGGTAATTCAACTATATGTTAAGGTTATTGTTCATGAAAAAAAAAAAAAAATTCGAATCTGTATAGTATGTGAAATAAGCCTCTAGAATGGTTAGGTGAAATAAGCTTTTAGAATGGTTAGGTGGAATAATAAGCCTCTAGAATTGTTAGGTGAAATTCGAAATATCTAAGAAATCAGAGTCGATTGAAAGCGAGTGCGGACTGACTGAAAAAAAAGTATACGGGACGGGAACCGGCTCATGAAACTATGAATAAGGAAAGGGCATATTTACAAACAAATCCTTCCGTCAACCAATCTACCACTACACTTTTGTCACAGCGATCATTACAGAAATCATCTTTGCGGCGTAGGCTAATCATATCATAGACCTGTTAAATGTAGACCAATCAAACTGCCCGAACTGAAGTGTACAGTAGGAGTCACAGAGAATGGGCAGGTGTTTCTTGCTGATCCACAGTTTTCCAACCCATTGTAACGTCATTTGCCTTTTTCTTATAAAGAGGAACTGACATATCCTTAAAATGGTGAATAGTGAAGCTTCAACTGCAACCGCTTTCGCTGGGTTTGATTACCGCTGTTTTTTTTTTGTTTGTTTTTTTTATCATGTGACTTTGACAAGCTGTGTCCTACTCTACACGGTGTAGGATGTTGCGCGCGCACCATGCTCATATGCAACTGACAATATCTACATCAATTTCAAAATTTGTTGTCTAATAAAAATATTTTTAGAATAAAAACTATGAATAATGAATGGGTAAATTCAGTTTTTGTGTTTCTTTATGCTTTCTACGAAAAATAAATTCCCGAATTATTTTTCTGGCCAGTGAACATTAAGCTCCTCTTAATAGTGTCTTGAGTTATTTCCAATCGATTGGCACCAGTATTACTGTTTTATATTATTTGCACCAAATTAACCCTCCAGCCGCGGGACGTGCTGATATCGCGTTTCACATATTCTATACAATTCCGCGGGACACACTATTTTTGCGTTCCAGTGTTGCCAATGGGTTACTTTTTTTAAAATTCAGATTACTTGATTCCCACCACTTTTTTAAAAGCGTATAATTCGGCTTATTCTCGCATAATTGAATCTGTAATTAAATAAAGTGACTCTTTCTACTTCAAAACAGTTGTGGGAATCAAAACAATCTGAATTTTTAAAAAGTAACCCACTGGCAACGCTTACAAATATGCCGCGGTTTTATGCAAGAAAATGAAAAAGTCGCCAGCGGCTTGAGGTTTAAAAGAGTTGTTAACCCTTTCCGGCGCGGTGTCCTTAAAAAAGAACACCTAATTTTAATTCCAAAACTGACAATCGGCACCAAGAATATTTAACTAAAATTTTCCGATTGTAATGTACATGAAAATAAGCAAGTTCGTATTTTCTAATAAATTCGTTTATAAATTGCGGTGTCAGACCATTATTTCATCAATTTATAAACAGAATTACTCCGCGCCGGTAAGGGTTAATTAATTAATTTTTTTTTTTTCGTCGACTGCTCGATCCGAATTTTTACATTAATTAAGTTATAAACAGTTATAATGTGTAATTCATCCATATCGTAAAGACTAATGAATAATTTTAAAACTTCAATTTGTCTTTTCTTTTAGAAAAAGCCAAACTCTGTGAGGAAGGATTGTTCTTCTGCGCGGATGGATCTGAACGACCCTGCATTAAGAAAAGACTGGTTTGCAATGGTGTACGCGACTGTCCGGATGGATCTGATGAAAGTCTGTGCGACAGTAAGTTACAAACCTTTCATTTCAATTTGGCGCGCTAATTAAATTCTTATTCTTAGTTAAGACTCTTCTTAAATCCAAGCGGATTACTTTCTGATACTTCTGCGAAATCATTTTTTCACTTTCTTCTATCTTTGCAAGAAGAAAGTATTGGATTCGTAAAAATTTTCGACTTCCAATTTTCGACGAATTTACACGTTTTAAGAGTCAGAGATTCGACAAAAAAAACATGCTTTTACAAAATGTCTGTTTGTGAGCCTGTGACTCTGTCTGTATGCATGTGACACTAATTTTGTGGGCGCTCTATCTCAAGAACTAACGCAAGAACGCTCAAGAACTAACGCAAACAACGCTCTAAATTTAATAATCTAAATTTAAAATGCTCTAAAGTTAATAAAAGAATTTTAGTCACTTTTAATCAATTTTAACCATTTGGCATCATTTAAAAATAAAATCCTGTTTACTTCCATGTGGGCCCCTCAAATGAGAGCCCAGGGCAACTGCCTCGCATGCCCCTGCATTAGTCAGGCCCTGCCCATCTATATACAAGTTGTCTTAAAATGTACCGAGTGTTTTTAAAATTCAACAACAAACAAACGGTGACAGCAATTGAAGTTATGTTAATAGTTGGAGAGTAATGGACGAAGTTGGGTCCAGTCTACTATGTTTCCTTGTTTTAGTTTCAAATACCATGGATATATGGCACTGTGTTGTCTTAAACTGTTAGGTCACTAAAATTAGCGTATAATTTTACTCAGCTGTTGATCTTTATTCTGTTATTTGTAGGAACGTCAGGAATAAAATGGTTTGCCTTTTGAAATTGCAAAGTTATTTTGAGCAGTATTACAGTTTAAGATAGTGCATCACCCTCTATGAGTGACATTTAGAACTAAAACTAGAAAGCATAGTAAAGAAATTTCTTATTATTCACATTACTGTTATGTAAGAATAAATTCAATAGTTAGTGATTTGTTAGTAATATTTATACAAAGGTCAGTCTAATTTAAGACGCTCTGTAGAACGTAATAACGAATAGAGAATTGGTGAAATTTGCATTCTTTTAGGACCTAATGATATGGTTGACAGCTTACCAAATTTGTTCGGAGGTTCGAATTCAACGTTCAGGACTCTTTCGTAAAATTCGGAAGAGTTGGTAACTTCTGGAAATGACCATGTAAATTTCTATGCGTTATTTCGTTGTTCATAAGAATTTCATTGCTGTGGATTTTGACGTGATAAAGACAACATTTGATTTAATATTCATTATTACATTAATATATTTCCTTCCATAATTTCTGAAAGGACAGATTTTAGAAGTTAAATTTTCTCTTATAACATCAAAATACCTAATATAAAAAATTATAAATACGAGTATTAATCATTATGCTCTTACTAACTGAACCTTACTCTGTAAATATCATAACTTAAAAAACCTTTGCATGCTATTTAAATTTTGTGAGCATTAAAATATATCTCTCGTTCTTTCTTTCAGTTTGTCCAAAGAACTTCTGCTTAAACGGTGGCAACTGTACTCTTAATAACAGACGACCAGACTGCAAGTGAGTTAAACTGAATCAAACTTTATATTAAATACGGGTAACATGGGATAACTTGCTTCATATTTTGACTTTGACTTTGTGTCTTAATGTTCCAAATTTTTTATATTTTCTTTTTATATTTTTGTAATCTTTATCTGGGTTCAGCTAAAATCTCCAGCAGAATGTTTTACAATCGATTCTTTATCCTATCGCATGCCGTTATAACGACACGATAACTTAATTGATATGTTTGATTTTCCGATATCATGTTCCAAATCACTGACATATTCCTTTGAGATTTTTATCATAAAAACATTACGAATATGTGTGTTTAATTTTATTATCTTTTTGTTCGACATAATTTTTTTTCTTTACTATTCACTTATGGAGTGATCAAATGACAATTTTTCATTTTTTTTTTTTTTTTTTTTTTTTTTTTTTTTGCCAACGTTGCTTTCGCTAGAGAGTCTTTCACTCGGGACGTGGCTGGGGACCTACGTATCTTGCTTCCGCAAAAGAGTCGGACTAGAGTAGTAGAATAAAGGGCTGCGGACGAAGATGGGCCGCTCTCCGCGGCGGTCATTTTTATCAAATTAAATAATTACGTGTTATCTATATTATAAAGGACATCCGTGCGTAACAACGCTGACGCCATTAAATGTAACTTTTATTAACTTTTAATAGGGTTCTGTACTTAAAAAGTAAAAACGGGACCATTATAAGATCACTCCTGTGTCTGTCTGTCCATCTGTCACAGCCATTTTACTCGTAAACTATGGGACGTGGAAAGTTCAAATTGGCTGAAGTAATAAAAGCTATTGACCCACATATTTATAGATTGTTAACCATTCACAAATATATTTAGGAAAAATGTAGAGGGGCTAATTAAGTTACTTGAAAAAAAAAAAAAAAAAAAAAAAAAAAAAAAAAAAAAAAAACCTTTTCTTTGTATATCATAGGGGTATTTTACATAGTATGAACTAGCTTAGTTTTGAATTTTTTCTGTCTTTTAGTTTAATATTGTTTATGAATTCAGTTTGTCTGTCTGTTTGCCTGTCGTCAGTCCGTTCGCTAACTCAAGTAGATATAGCCAGGTTTGCATGAAATTGATATATGTTATTGTGTTTTACTATAGCTTGTTTGGTAGTGAAAATGAAGTGTGTAGCATTTAAGGTTCGTTTACAGAGGCAATCAAAAGAATTATAATGCATTAATGTCCATGGGCGATATCGTTGACGATGTGTTTTAATGATATTGGACTATTTTAAACAATTTGAAATTTATATATATATATATATATATCACTGAGTGTACTACAAGGCGGTAAATGTAGAATATAGTGTGGATAGAATTTATCGGTTATTTACAGGGACACACAAAAGAATCTGGCTGCAGTACTGCCTATGAGCAATGATTGCTGGATGTGTGTTTTCAGTTGCAGTATGCGTTTTTAAATTTAACTTTTTTTTTTTTAACAAGATGTCAAGTATATTTCTGTTTATTGACGTAAATTTCTGTAGAAGAATTTTTTCAACTTTGCTACGCGTTTAACTTAACTAACCTTTAGCGTACTATGTAGTATACATACAAATCTATAAATTATACAGAGATACACAAAAAAAAAATAGGTTATTTTTCCAACTATTGGTGGTAATTGGTGGTAAGTGGGTTTTCAAATGCGTTATGCATTTTCCAAATGCTTCACGCGGGATTTTTCCGTCTTGTTTTTTATGTTTCGCGTCTTCAACTATGTTCTCATTTTTATACTAACTTTATTTTGTAACAATTTTCAAACCTCGAACTTTTTCTTTTTTCTTGTTTTTTTTTTTTTTTTTTTTTTTTTGGAGATTCGGGGTGTCGATTGGATATCCGTGAATGCTAAGGAGTGTACGTACCTAATCTTTAATTAAATTTTAACAGTTAAAGTTTGTGTGATTTTACGAATATAAATCATAGGTAAACACACAAAGAATCTACTATAACTATACCTTTTTATATTTATTTATTTTATGTTAGGGGTCATCCATATATGATGTCATACTTTTTTTCAATATTTTTGACCCCCCCCCTCCCCCCCTTTGTCACATGTCACGCTATATTACATAAACATATACTTGCAGTTCAAAATGAAAGTACTATGTTATAGATCATATTTCAAATCTTATTTTGAAACTTTTAACTATGTGTTTTAACGACATTTGTGAACATAATAATAAGAAAGATTCGTGTACTTATTTTGTATGAAATGAGATTAAGATTTGCAACAAAAAACATAATTAATATACAAGTCATAAAATATTAATTGAAAGAACAATTAAAAACAGCCGTATTTTGGAATTTGAAATGAAATTTAATATATTTGGCTTTAAATGTTATCTTTACTGTATGAACACAAAATACTTTAATTTCAAAATAACTTTAAAATTTAATCTGTTGATTTTTAATGCTTTTATTTTAACCAAATTGTGTGATGTCACACTTCTTCTTACCCCCTCCCACCCCCTTGTCACAAACTGTCACAATTTCATGAACCCCCCTCCCCCCCTCCAAGCGTGACATCATTTATGGATTATCCCTTATTTTCATAATTACAAATGGTTAGAAGGAGTTTTCTTCGACGTTCAATGTATGTTTTACTTTATATGAGGTATGGACTACCGACAATAATACATATACAGTGGTACCATATTTATTTATTGGGTATAATTAAGCTCGAAAGCATATTATTAGTATACTTAATATTGAAAACCTCATTTTAACATTTGCAATTGTTAAATATTTTATTAATTTAAAAAATAAAGAAGCAATTATGTTACACCACCATTTATTTGTATTTCTTTTATTATTTAAACAGGTGCAAAAAGGGATATTTACAAAATAGATGTGCCAAGACGTCTCTTGAAATTGACCCTGAAACATTGGAGAAATCGACACGTAAGATTATTTGTAATTACATTAACATTAATTGTAAAGAAGGGTGTGATGTATTAAAGTACCCGTGCTAGAAAACGAAAAATAATTATTTAAAATAATTGCAACTAGAGCGAGTTGCTCTATATGTATGATTGGTATAATTTAATTTCCAATTTATATTTACATGCACTGTTTGTATGTCTGTATATATATGATTCCTTATCACATTCTAAAAAAGTCTTACATGATTAAAAATTTCTATCACGTGTAGATTTTAACGAAACTCTTATTTTCTTTTCTTATTTAGAAGCTGGAGCCGGAATGATCGTTGGTGTCACTATCGGAACTATTCTAATCATTGCCATCGGTTTCATCATCTGGTACAAACGCTACACTAACGCGTAAGTACTGTTTACTATTGCTTAGTTCATTCTACTTAGTTTTTAATTAATATCAAATTAAGAGGGGATCCTATTTTTAACAAGAAAAATTGCCAAATATTAGTATGAGCAATTTTATTTTCTTTCTCTCCCTCTCTGTCTCTCAACTTTATTAACTGGAAATTTTCCGCGAAATGTATGTTTTGAAATAGTGTTGCCAGATTGGGGATTTTTTTGCCCCCAGATTGTTGATTGTCACCACTTTTTTGAAACAGAAATATTCGGCCTATATAAAAATTAGATTAAAAAATTCTGAAAAATATGGCGAATTATGCTATCTTAAAAAAGTGGTGACAGTCAAATAATCTGAATTAAAAAAGTCTCCAATCTGACAACACTGTTTTGGAACTATAGAAGCAGCGCCCACTCTGGAAAATCTTTTGTAAATTGATTGTCTATATAGGTTTTTCAGCTTCTAATTTTAACAAAACAAATTGCCAAGTATTAGAGGGAACAGTTTTATTTTCCTTCTCTCTCTCTCTCTCTCTCAGCTTATTAACTGGGAATTTCCTATGAAATCTGTGTTTTGAAACTATACAAGCTTCGCCCACTCCTGAAAATCTTTTGCAAATGGGTTGCCTCAATATATTTTTCAGCTCCTATTTTTAACAAAAGATTTGCCTAATAGTATTAGTATGAACCGTTTTTTTTTTTTTTTTTTTTTTTCTTCTTCTTCTTCTTCTTTTTCTCTGTCTCAACTTATTAACCCTCCAATTCCCAGGGTAGAATACGTTCTAGAAATTCCGTAATTACGATAATCTGAATTCCTACCAGAAAGTTTTAATAATAAATTTTGCTTTATTTTCTCTCCCATCACATCAAGCGAGAAATTCCTATGAAATTTGTTTTAAAACTTCAGAAGCTGTGCTCACTCCTTAAAATCTTTAGTAAATTAGTTACTTGCATAGGCTTTTCAGCTCCTATTTTTAACAAAAAAAAAAAAGAAATTGCCAAGTATTAGTATGAGTAGTTTTATTTTCCTCCTCTCTCTCTCAGCTTATTAACTGAAATTTTCTTATGAAATATATTTTTTGAAACTATAGGAGCTCCGCCCACTCCTGAAAATCTTTTGCAAATTGATCGCCTACATAGAATTTTCCTCTCCTATTTTTAACAAAAAAATTAGCAAGTATTAGTATGAACATATTTTTTTCCCTCCTTTCTCAGCTCATTAACTGAAAATTTCCTGTGAAACATATTTTTTGAAACTATAGAAGCTCCGCTCACTCCTGAAAATTTTTCGTAAATTAGTTGCCTGCATAGGCTTTTCAGCTCCTATTTTTAACAAAAAAAGCTTTCCAAATATTAGTATGAGCAGTTTTATTTCCCTCCTCTCTTTCTCAGCTTATTAACTGAAAATTTCCTATGAAATATATTTTTTTAAACTATAGAAGTTCCGCCCACCCCTGAAGATCTTTTGCAAATGGGTTGCCTACATAAATTTTTCAGTTCCTATTTTTTTAAAAAAATTTGCCTAGTATTAATATTTCCTTTCTCTCTGTCTCAGATTATTAATCCTCTAATTTCCAGGGTAGAATACGTTCTATAAAACCCGTAATGCAGAGGATTTGAATTCATACCAGATAAGTTTAATAATTTTTCTTAATTTTCTCCTACATCTCATTAAGCGGAAAATTCCTATGAAATATGTTTCGAAACTATAGAACCTGCGCCCACTCCTGGAAGTCTTTTGCAAATTGGTTCCCTACATAGATTTTTCAGCTCCTATTTTAACAAAAAAAAATGCCAACTATTAGTAGGAACAGTCTTATTTTCCTCCTTTCTCTCTCAGCTCTTGAAATTATAGAAGCTCCGCCCACTCCTGAAAATTTTTTGCAAATTGGTTGCCTGCATATATTTTTCAGCTCCTATTTTTGACAAAAAATTGCCAAATATTGTTATGAGCAGTTTTATTTTCTCTCCCACCTTATTAATCGGAAAATTCCTATGAAATCTTATCTGTGTTTAGAAACTATAGAAACTCCGCCCACTCCTCAAAGTATTTTGCAAATTGGTTGCCTACTTAGATTTTTTCAGCTTATGGATTAATAAATATTTTGCAATGTACGGATTTTATTTAAATTTTCTTGCAGTCTAACAAAATATGTCCGTATGATATATAACTACGTATTATTTTTGATAAACGCTTGCCAATACTTGATACAAGAAAAGTGAGGTGGGAGGGTTTAAGGATTCGGTACACGCTTTTAGTCAATAATGTTTAGTATGTTATGTTTAGTTTGTAATGTTGTGTAAACACGAGTATTCAAAATGTTAAATACTGTATTCTGAGTTCAGTACACAACAGGAATTATATTTTGATTTTTTTTTTTTTTACATGCTTTCTTTTAATTTACAATTAAGTTTGTGTGTGGCAGTCAAATCTTGTGAATCATTTTTCACCAATTCCTGCTGACATAGAGCTTTAAAAATTAGAATATATATCTATTGCTGAGGGCAATAAATTAATTGGACGTTGATTTTTAAAATTCTATCCCTAATGGTAGGGCGACGGGGGGGTGGGAGGCAAATTTACTTAATGGTTACGTTTGGTTTACTATTAGAGAAATCAGCATCAGCTTCAACGTTGAATGAATTTATTTCAGCATTGAATGTGTTTGTTGAAAAGTACTAATGACAGGGTTGCCACAATAGTGCAAATTTTAGCCTACTTGGCGTTCTTAGGATTTGTTTTCACATCACTGTCTGAAGAGAACCCGGTTCCAGATAAGTGCTCCTTCAGTTTCGGAAAAGAAAATAGTCACTGGGTGCCAAATTTGGGTTGTATGGGGGGAAAGGTGGCTCGAGACTATACACTTGAACTTTTGCAGCAATTTTTGAGTTTGGCGAGCAGTATGGGATCTGGAATCGTCAAGATGACACCATCACACAACAAGCCAGGGCGTATGCTTCGGATGGCTTCACATAACCGTGTAAAAGTGACACAAGCGCGACCACTTTTCTAAATGTTTGCCTTTTCAATTGCTCCGACGCGTCTACGAACTTGCAGTATCTACCCGCACAATCGCTATAAGACAACTAGTGCCATCTTTCTGCACATGGAGGGGAAATATTCCCTCCACAATAATAACTTTTCAAATGCTGCTGCTTGTAACCCTTTTTTATCCACCCTCGTAAAACAGAAAACGAAAACTTTGTGCCAATATAAAAATTTGATTAAAAGCAGTACAAATTGCGTTAAAAAGCTGTCAGCAAGCAGTTGTTTCGTAGTTTCTAAAACTGCCTCATCAGTGCAAATTCAAATAAACAAAAAAACATATTATTTATACATGTTTTTAATTTTTTCAAATATTTGCATTAATAGAAGAGTTTTAAAAGCTTTGTAACAGCAGTCTGTTGAAACATTTAAATGCAATTCGGGCTTTTTACCAGTAATTACGTTGTTTTATCACTTTAATATTCTGTAGTAACCATAATTTTTATTCAACGAAATTTCACATGGCAAAACAAAACATGCTTTTTTAAAACTCGAGTGGTATATGATAAGATCAGTATTTTATTTTTGTAATTTCTCTTTTTGGCATTTATACTTTTTTTTTTTATCATCTGTTTTAAATGTTGCTTTACGTCTAATTTTAATGTATCGAATTGCCTTTTTCAGGGAGCGAGCCAGACTGCCGCATGCCGTGGATAATCCCGTTTATGGTCTGAACTTGGACACGGTGAGTTGAGCTTAAAAGATCACTGTTTCCAACCTTTTTCATAAGTTTATCTTGCACAATGACAAGCATTTTCATTTGCTTGTAATTTTTATCCGAATGCGAAACTTGATTAGCATTTTAAACAGAGCCTGATTAAGCCCTAGTCATAGTTGACACAAGTCTAGGGCCCCTAGATTTTGCGATCCTCCTAAGAAATTCCAGGGTATTAATCTTGAAATTCACACACACACATATATATACATAATATATACATAGTACATAATAATCAAAAATGTTCTAAAAAATCTGAAATTTTTTATAAGTAAATTTCATAATTTCAGTACAGTAAATTTCAATACTGAGAAAGTTTCCAATTGAATATTCTACCTTTTATTTGAATTTTTTAAGAATTTAATTTTGATCTGTGTAACGCATTGGATGATAAACTTTAAAACTTAAATAAAAAAGAGTTCGCTTCGCGCATTATCTTTAATATTGTAACAAAATACGTGAACATTTTACTCCAAATCGGTATTGTTATTCCTGCAAAAGCCTTTTCTGTGTCACAACATGGGTATTGATAAGGTGATGATCTTTCTGAAAATAATTAAAAATTTTAATTAATTTGATTCTTTAAGTAAACTCTTAAATTTGAAATTTTCGAAACTGAAGCTATAGGATCAGTATTAAATGATATATCAAAAATCCTACATGCAGAAGCGTACAATGCATGTTTATCGCAACTGAGTACAATGCAAATTATAATTTATTGAAATCTAAAAACATAGATAATGTATGGTTCACAGTTTTAGAAATCGGTACCTAACAGATGTTGGATGGAAATCCACCATTGGATGGAGTCCTAGTACGTACACTATAAAAATATTTTATCTGCATGAATTTTTACACTGCTAACTAGACGTAAAGCCAACAGAGTGAAAAAGTCTCCAAGCCGAGACTCGAACCCGGGTCATTGGTATAGCGCACCAACGTTCTACCAACTGAACCACTGTTCACTCTGATGGCATTACGCTTAGTTAGCAATGCAAAAATTCATGCAACTACAATATTCAATATTCCGCGCCTAATTAATAGACACAAGCATTGTATATGTATAACACTATAAAAAACTACTCGGAAGTGTTTCCCAAAATCAGCGGCAGCAGAAAGAACTTTGTTTTTATAAATGCTTCTTTAAATCTCGAAAACATATTGGTTTCTGAAATTTCTAAACGTAAAGAAAGGTTTTCAGAATCGTGGATAACTTGGAGAAAGTTATTGTACATTTTCGTTAATGGTTACATTATATTTTCCTACATTAAGAAACATTTGTCTTTTTACAATGTACGGCTTACGGGTATTCTCATTTCTTCTTCATGACTAGATATTACTTTTATGCTTTAATTACTAAGACCTGCTTTCTATTTTTTAGATTACTTTTGGTGAATTAAATTCTCATATGCCAGTGAGGGCTGTTGATGTAAGTATATGGTGCAAATTACTTATTTGAAATTAATATTTCTTAAACATAATATAGGGTAGGTAGGGAAGGGAGGATAAATACATGCATTTTCCATAAATTTTCCTTTTGAATGAATACATTGGTCTAAATTTGTTTGATGGCTGAATAAAAGGTTATATCAGAACCTCACTCAGTATCACCATAAACCTAGATTTTGTCAAATTATAATTTCGCAAGTAATTGCAATTTTTTAAAAACATTGCACTGCGTGTCTCTGCCCCACTAATTGGGGGGGGGGGGGATAAAAACCCGCAGTGAAGCGGCGAATCCCCGTTTTGTTTAACCGGCCAACTAAAAGTTTACCGAAATTCAATCGGGGTAAACTACACGACATTTAGAAGCTGAAGAATTTTTATTCTTCATTGAATTTTTGGATTTGTAGATATTTGCCGTATTACACTATGACGCAAAAGTTTAGACAATGACGTCATTCAGCTTTAAAATGTAGAATTATGACGTCAGAATTACAAAAACCTGTAAATATATTCAAAAACTGATTTAAAATGCTATGTACAAAAGACAGTCGTTTTATTTGCTATAATACTATTTTTTTTTCATAAAAATTCAAATGTGCTTGTCGCAAAAGTTTAGACACTATTCTAAATTTCTTTGAATATTCGCTGGCATATGCAAATTTAGAATCGATGATGTCACAAATTTGGAGTACTTAAGTTCTGCAAACGATTGCGCTTCATAGTCGACATGCCGAGAGCTAAAGAAATTCAAGTGAATGAGGTTTCAAGGATTTGGCAGTTGAAAGGTGAAGGGAAGAGCGTTTCTGAAATTTCTGCTATTATTAATAGGTCAAAAAAATCTATTTATCGAGTTTTATCGAGTGGTTCCGAATATAAAGCAAAATGTCGGTCTGGGAGGCCACGTGTGACAAATGTACGAGAGGATCGCCTGATACAAAGACTAGCGAGTACTCAACAAATGAGCGTACGTGGAGTTCAAAGCTCATCGGGACTCTCTGTATCAAAGGATACGATTCGTAGACGAATTTTGGAAAAAGGAACAATCGTTTATAGCAAAATGCAGAAGAAACCAGCTCTGAAACCATATCATAAGTTACAAAGACTTATGTGGGCTCGAAAGCATATGTCATATGGAGAGAAATGGCAGTCAGTCATATTTAGCGATGAAAAAAAGTGGAATCTGGGTGGTCCAGATGGTTGTTTATCGTATTGGCATGACTTGCGGAAGGCACCTCGACGTTTTTTTAGTCGCAGACAAGGAGGGGGCTCGGTGATGGTTTGGGCAGCCTTTTGCTATAATGGACAAGTATCTCTAACCTTCACCAGTGGTCGTCAAACTTCACAGCATTATACACAGACATTAGAAGAAAACCTACTGCCATTTGCTGAGCTTCTAGGGGGTCCTCAGTGGGAATTTCAGCAAGACAATGCTTCAATTCACACTGCAAAACATTCAAAATCTTGGTTTAATTCCCATAATATAAGAGTTCTTGACTGGCCAGCATGTAGCCCAGATCTTAACCCTATAGAAAACCTTTGGAGCACCATGTATCGCAAAGTTTATAGCAACGCTAGACAATACTCTTCTGAAAAGGAACTTAAGACATCTATTGAGATGGTACGATATCGATCCACAAACTATGCAAGATTTAGTTTCTTCCATGCAATCTCGTGTATATGACGTAATACATAAGCATGGATGCGCAACCAGGTTTTAAAAATTGTTTATTTCGATTTTATTTAATTTGTGTCTAAACTTTTGAGACAGCAGTTTATTTTTGTTACCATTTAATTTATTGCAATATGCACAATTCCACTTTTCTTTGTTATAAATATTGTTTATATGTACAGCACATTAATTTCAAGCAGTGATTTGAAAATTGAATAAATATATTTCAAAGTATGTAAGAATTTCTTCATTGTCTAAACTTTTGCGTCATAGTGTATCATCTCAACAATCACATACATGATTTTTTTTAAATATTACATCAAAAATGAAAAATTGAAACTTACCTAATTTTCTCTGCGCGGAATGCAATTTTCGTCGCATGTTATTAACACACTATTGGTAAGATTTAAGCCTTACTGTGGGCTACTGTTTAACATTGAAAAAACGTTGCTTTCATATTAAATAGGCCGGTGCGTGTCTTTGCCCTCACCTTCCATACTTGAATTCTAGCCAGTATTTAAATAATATGTTAATTGATATAAGTGCGTACAAAGTCTAAATTGCATTAAAAAAGGCTAATATTCATTCAAATAAAAATCATTTTAAATATTTTTATAATTTTTTTTTTTACAGGGAGCTGGTGCTACAGCG
Organism: Maratus speciosus; assembly: GCA_963932465.1. Lineage (NCBI taxonomy): Eukaryota > Metazoa > Arthropoda > Arachnida > Araneae > Salticidae > Maratus > Maratus speciosus. The sequence goes on along the minus strand of OZ010792.1, from coordinate 413,692,547 downwards.
ATTGAAAACCCCCTCTATGCATTCAAGTCTGATCTCAAGTAGAAATAAAATGTGCTTCATGATTTTTTTTCATATCATTAACATCATATCATATTATTGTACAGATCTTTACCTACATCTAGAGACTTTGTAAATGCCCATATGTATAAAGATAGAAGAAAAGTTTTCAAAATGGAATAAATGCAATATACGATTATTATCATCGTTCAGATTTCGTTTTTTGTTCCGTGACGCTGCTCATGTGTATTGCAATATGTTTAAATGAATAAAAATATTTTTTTAAATGTACTTATTTACTTATTTTGTCTAATAGTTTACTGTAATATTATTTTGTTCAATACTATGGGAAATATCGTCAAATAGGATGAGTGAAAACAATATTTAAAAGCAGGAAAGAAAGAAAATTATATGTCAAACATAGATTATAAAACACTTTCCAACACATTCAGAAAACTGTAAGGAAACTTCACGGTTCGACAATGTGGAAAATAATATTTAACAAGGAAGGTCTCCATACGGACATTCTCAGAAAAATCTGAAATGTTACAGAATTTTCTTCTCGTGTGGATATGTAAGAAAAAAAATTGCGGAACCTCGATAGAGCGCCCGTAAAAAAAAAAAATAATAATAATAATAATGAAAATTTTGTTTATTTGGCAATTTATCATCGGTTGGCGATAAAATAAAATTTCAAAAAATACGTTTTTATGTCGAATAGAGGAGACTGGGGAGTTGTTGACCACGGGGAGGCTTGACCTCCCAATCCTCCTTTAGTTTTCATATTTAAAAGAATTTCAGATCTTTACCAATAGATGGCAACTAAAGCTACTGAAATGCTCAAACAATAGTCTTTGTTTCATGAAGATAATTGAAACAGGTGTGGAAAAATCCATTGTGAAGAGTTTTCAGCTTGAAAAGTGTATTTCTTATAAACATTTTGTAAGATTTTCTCAGATAAAACATATCATAGAAATTTAAGTAAGTGGTCTTTAAGTAATATTGAGCTTTCCTTCGAGGCATAAAGATTGTACACTAAATCAGGCTAAACCTAACCATGTGCTATATTTTAAAAAGTGGCTATGTTGCTTGACCCAATCAATGTGGAGAGGGTTGAAGGGGACTCTTCGCTCACTTGAAAACACCCGCTCCGTAATGTTAAACCAATGGGGAGGTTGTTTTCGAATTTCTCGTTTAAATTTGAATATTATTAAACATTTTTTTTTTTTTTTTTTTGGGGGGGGGGGATAGGTTAGCTGAGGTCTATCTTTAATATGGCTATTTTTTACTCTTCCATTTCGGTTTCAGATTTTTTTAATAAAGGTGCTTTCACTTTCGGAACCGGTTTCGAAACTGGAAGTATCTTTAAAAAAAAGTCTGCAACCAAAATCGAAAAAGTAAAAAATAGTCATACTGAAGATTGAGCTCAGCTATCCTATGCAAAAAAAAAAAAATCGTTTAAAAATATTCAAATTTAAACGAGAAAATTGAAAACAACCTCTCCACTGGTTTAACATTACAGAGCAGATGTTTTCAAGTGAGTGAAGAATCGTAAGTGTTTTGGAAATATTTTTATTCCACGCTGTACATAATGAAGGATTAGTGGTTATATTTCTAAAATAATGTAAATTTATTCTGTAAAGCTACAATAAAATGGTGTAATAGAAAAAAAAATGTTTAAAACATTATATGAAAATGTGAAAAATTGCTATAGAAGCAAGAACAAATTTAATGAAATATAAATTGGAAAGTTGGTAGGAACTTTTATTTAATTTAAATAGTACCCATAGTAGGTAAATAAAAAGAATGAAAAAGACTAAAAAGGATGAAAGCAGCAGCCTTAAGAATGTTAGGTATTCATTCCTCTGTAGAAGAACATAACATTGATCAAAACACCTTAGGAAGGTTTTACCAAGATTGGCACAGTTAGATGAAGCCAAAGTATGTGGCATCTAGTGTTGCCAGTTCGAGTGTCACAAAAAGTGGGTGTTTAAAACGGAATTTTTCTCCTGTGCCTTGAATTCCGTCTAAGTTGGTTTGTTTACACATCACATTTTCACAAATATTTTTTAATAATACTGTTATATAATAACATCCTTTCCAATTAAAATTAATTTAAAAAACTATTTTAAAATATTTAAATTAAATCAAAAAACTTCTTTACTTTTAAAATTTAAATTCTACCTTTAAATATTCATTAATTTTCGTTAAGTTCGTTTTTCAGTTAAATTTCACTTAAAAACAATTTTAATTTAATCGCTATAAAAGATCGTCAAAAATTATCAATAATAATATAATAAATCTTAAAATTAATACTTTCTACCGTAATAGAATATTTTATAATAATTTTCAAAATAGAAAATTCAAAAAACGATCTTTTATTCAAACTTTTCTTTCTCTGTGTGGCATCGGTTTCGACTTTCGCGCCTAACGGAAGTTCGTTAGTGGCGTCCTAAAAGATAGCGTCCTCTCTCTCCCCGGTAGACGTCGAGATGTGAGGACGTGCGAAATTTTCGCCCTTTGGGCGTGTCGGTTGCCGTAACGGCTAAAACCGTTGGAAGTCTTAGATGGAAAAGTCTATTCAATTTAAATATTAATATGTAACAATATCATTTCATTCAAAGAGAATCTCGTCAAGATAACATGTTTCATTATATCTAAAATCCAATTAAATTTACGGTAATTCTGCATATAATTTCTGGAGATGTAACCAAGCTTGGATGATTTGGTAATTACAGAAGTGCACCGCCTGATTGGTAAACTTAGTAACATCGTTCATCCAGTCTTCATCATAAGAGATATCTTGAGAACAGTTTTCTCAAATACGACACAAGCCAGCTAGAGAAATCGATATATGTTCGTTAAGAATTCTTCAAGTGTAATGATCAAAAGGAGTTATTACAAAGGAGCTTCTCGAAGAAAGATTAGCAATTGATTCACATGTTCAGAAATAACATTATGCTTATTATGGATTTAGGACTATTAAGTCCAGCTATATTGATCAACAAAAATTTGACTGATCATTTTACATTCCGAATGGATGTAATGACTCAATTTGTACATTGAACTTTTTAGCGTGGCGGATATTCGTAAAAATAAGGAAGGCTTTTATGTAATTGTAACAATATATTAATGGTATTCTTGTTTGTTGATTATAACACAAAATGATTGATGTTTCAAGTATGGGTAAGTGCACTTCCCTCCCCTTTCCCCTTTTAACTACTTCATTTAAATAAAAATATTTTGTTTTATTAAGTGTATATGTATCATTTATGTGTTTGATGTTTTTATTATTGAGTGCCAAATTAATTTATCACAATTATATATTAAAGAAATATTAAATATAAATATTTAAAAGTAAATACTTACACTTGGCACAATTAAAATAGATTCAACACATACAATTTTCAGGCAAGATGAAATACATTATAAGTTCAGGTAGATCTAAAGTTTTTTATTTATATTTTACCATGAAGATTCCTCAGATTATATTTATTTACTTCCTTCACATGCAATGTTTACTAACCACTAACGATCACTATCCAAAATTAATAACAAACTTTCTCCTCTCTTATTCATATAAAAAAATCATATATTATTTATAAATCCTATTAATAATAATAAAATTTAAATTCCTTTCCTCCCTTCTTCCCATTTCTATTTTATTCTTTTTTTAACCTAACATTAATGGTGCCTTTGACAAACTTTCGAACTTCTATATTTTTTAATGGGACTCTTTCTGGGTTATTTCTTTCATTGTTGTTTATTTATTAAAATTCAATAGATAATTTTGGAAATATGATTTGAATATATAAATTTCTCATGCATTCTCCGGGACTTCTTCAGGAAAAATACTTATTGTTGCTATATATACATTTGTTTTTGTTTACTATATATATTTTTATTTTGAAATTATTACATACATATAGAGTTAAAAAATGTCTGAATTTACATTTAAAAAAAATAAATATCAGACTATAAAAGGTTTATTTTGCAAATAATTTTTTTTCTGTTTACATATTTTTAAATATAATAATGATGAATTGAAATAATGATTTACGATGTTATTAATTGATTACAAGGTCAATACTCCTAAAAATTAAATTTTTTTCTGTGATTTCTTAAATCGGTGTATGGTTGTAGAGACCTGATCAATCTTTACCTCCATTTTATTATTATGTCCCTGATCCAGACATTTTAACAATTGCATTGATTTGAATTAATCACAATTCATTTGGTGTCATTTTTTTTTACTCCCAAGTTTGTGCAATATAAGAATTTTAAACATAAAATTTTCAGGTTTGATTGTCATTTACATAGGTTTAGAAGTATTATGGCTCTCTATTAGGATAAAATAAAATTTTAAATAAACATTTTTTATACAAATAATATTCAATTTTATTCTGAGAATAAATTTTTCAATTATATAGAAACTATTTAAATCTGATTTTTCTATCCTAATGCAATAATTTATATTTATTTTCTGGATAGTTTTCCATATCAGGAAAATTACTTACATACCAGAATATTTATTTTTGTTTTACTTACAAAATTTTAGTACATGTTATGAAATTTTTACATTGCTTAAAAAAATTACTTAATATATATATAAAGTTAAATTGCATTTTACTTTCTTTTTACATTTTATTGATAAATTGTGATCAATTAGGTTTGAGTTTATAAATGAGTAGTCTATGTTTTGCGGGCCAAAACAGGCGGTGTACTAGTACGTAATAGTACACTGGGATCTATTTGTTTTTACCATTCAGCATTCTTGATATATCATAATTTTTTCATTTAAAATTTACCATAGCCACAAACCACACCAACTTAATTTTTTAATATATTATATTTTATTTGGGATATCAGTATCATGTTGCTACAATTTTTTTTCATATATACTCAACTATTAATTCTCTTTTTACTTTAAATTTATAAATTATGGTCATTTGACAATTAGGAATTTTTAACTTATATGTCCATTTTAATCATTTAAATTTCTGAATATACTTATATATCTCTTGTCATACAACTTTAAATTTGTTTACAAATGAAATAATTTAAAAAAGATATAGATATAAATATATCAAAATTATACTATTTTCCAGATTTTATTAATATTTATCAAACAAGACTTACAATAGCTGCAATTCTCTCAGGTCATTTTAATGTTACCCCTAAAAATTCATTTATTTTTTCAAGCTATAGCATATTCAGTTTTAACCACCGGTTTTTAGATAATACTTTTTTGGTAGTTCTGTTTGTACACAATGGTTTTGTGGATTAGCCTGTGCATATTAAACCGAAAAATCCAGTGTTTTGTGGCAACAGACTACACTTCATTTGGAAATTCGAGGCTCTTTTTTCTGTTATGAAGTCAAGTTAACCCTGTCCTTGTACTTTTGAGCGCCACCAGATTTCTGGGTCTCAGACAGTTTAGAGAGTCCAGTCGCAATTTCTGGACGCAATAGATTAAAATATTTAATTCCTATTTTATCGAATTTTTTCTTGCCATGATTGTTTCGTTTTGCGTTTCAATCCAGAGCAGTAGAATCTCGTAATTCTCGCTGGCATTTAGTTAAGGGTCGTGACACAAAGGAATATGGCATTCCTCCGCCTTCCAGTCTTGTTCTGCGGTTTAGGAAACTTCTGATAAAATCCATTTAATTTTATAATATTTATTTGATGCTATAGCTAAAGTTCAAATTTATTTATTTATTATTCACTTACAATAGCAATTTTTTTTAACTTTGAGAGAATAGTGTTGTTATTTTGCTGAGGAATTTATTTTTAATGATAAAGTTAGTTAAATTTAAAGGGTACCCTATAGCTTATAAAATTGAGAAAGAAATATATAAAAATAAAAAATAAAGAAATGAAAAATATGAAAAAATAATAGAAATGAAAATAATGAAATATAAAAATGAAAAATAAAAAATAAAAAATGAAATGAAATGAAAAAATTGAAAAATATAATAAAATGAAATGTATATAAAAATATATATTAGACTGATCTAGGCGAATGTTAGGACTTTGTTTATGTGTTGTGTAGAATGTTTGTTTTTTCCCTCAGGCTGACCTGGTCTAATTCAGTTATGATGAGCACACACAGAGGGTAAACTTGGCTTAGCTTGGGTAATTAACCTTCCAATAAGTCCCTCACGGTGCAGTTATATCTATTTTGGATATCATGGGCAGTATACTTGTCAAATTGAGCGGAATAGTTCGTTTGAGTTTGTAAATATTTTTTTTGGTTTAACGCTAGGAGACTTAGATCAGTCATTCCATTGTTGTCGAAGGTCATACTATGGGGCAACTGCCTTACGTTTTTGACCTGTGTACACAATGAAGAGATTGTAGAAATCTATTTTTTGCTGCTATTTTACTTTATTTCCTCAGCATTTAACATTTCAGTACCAATATTTTTTTTAAGAGAAAATTTATAAAATAATAATAAAAATTATTACCCAAATTAAATAATACTATGAAATTTAATTATTATTCCTTTAAAAAAATTTCAAGTAATATTGAACATATATAATTTTTTTTAAAAACCTCAGATTTCTAAGCCAAAATTACTGAATACATTCAATTGTTAGAATTTTTTTTCTGTATATATACAGATTTGCTATATATTTAAAAAGTTCTAGATAAATAGTAACGTAAATATGCTATTTTATTTTGCCCTTTTAAAATTATTTATTCAGTTGTGAGAGTCATATATACGTAGGTCACTTACCTTATCCTCACTTTTGTGCAATATATTGAAGTCTTGGAGAATGTCTCGGGTTTCTTCATGGTGAAATTTTTAACTTGCCTGAACATATGTTTCCTGTAAAAAATTTGTTGTTTTGGTTCTTTATGTTTTCATCTTTGGTTCTATGTGTTTGCATTACGATTTGATGTTTATTTGTATTTGTTATGTCAGTATTTGAGTATGCCTAAGATTTTAGAAAAATTTGTATACTTATATTTTTGTATAACATATTTTATGTGTAGGCGCAAGCGTATTTATTTTTATATATATTTTATACATTTTTATGTTGTATTTATGTTGATATGTGTCAATTGTCCAAGAAACTGGGGCAGATAATTCCTTTTGATTTTGGTTTTGTTTTTAAGTTTTGAAAAGTTCCATTTGCTCGATGCCACAGGCAATAACTTTTTTTTTAATGCTTTTTTTTCCTTAGGGGTAAGGTAAATGTTATATAATAACATCCTTTCCAATTAAAATTAATTTAAAAAACTATTTTAAAATATTTAAATTAAATCAAAAAACTTCTTTACTTTTAAAATTTAAATTCTACCTTTAAATATTCATTAATTTTCGTTAAGTTCGTTTTTCAGTTAAATTTCACTTAAAAACAATTTTAATTTAATCGCCATAAAAGATCGTCAAAAATTATCAATAATAATATAATAAATCTTAAAATTAATACTTTCTACCGTAATAGAATATTTTATAATAATTTTCAAAATAGAAAATTCAAAAAACGATCTTTTATTCAAACTTTTCTTTCTCTGTGTGGCATCGGTTTCGACTTTCGCGCCTAACGGAAGTTCGTTAGTGGCGTCCTAAAAGATAGCGTCCTCTCTCTCCCCGGTAGACGTCGAGATGTGAGGACGTGCGAAATTTTCGCCCTTTGGGCGTGTCGGTTGCCGTAACGGCTAAAACCGTTGGAAGTCTTAGATGGAAAAGTCTATTCAATTTAAATATTAATATGTAACAATATCATTTCATTCAAAGAGAATCTCGTCAAGATAACATGTTTCATTATATCTAAAATCCAATTAAATTTACGGTAATTCTGCATATAATTTCTGGAGATGTAACCAAGCTTGGATGATTTGGTAATTACAGAAGTGCACCGCCTGATTGGTAAACTTAGTAACATCGTTCATCCAGTCTTCATCATAAGAGATATCTTGAGAACAGTTTTCTCAAATACGACACAAGCCAGCTAGAGAAATCGATATATGTTCGTTAAGAATTCTTCAAGTGTAATGATCAAAAGGAGTTATTACAAAGGAGCTTCTCGAAGAAAGATTAGCAATTGATTCACATGTTCAGAAATAACATTATGCTTATTATGGATTTAGGACTATTAAGTCCAGCTATATTGATCAACAAAAATTTGACTGATCATTTTACATTCCGAATGGATGTAATGACTCAATTTGTACATTGAACTTTTTAGCGTGGCGGATATTCGTAAAAATAAGGAAGGCTTTTATGTAATTGTAACAATATATTAATGGTATTCTTGTTTGTTGATTATAACACAAAATAATTGATGTTTCAAGTATGGGTAAGTGCACTTCCCTCCCCTTTCCCCTTTTAACTACTTCATTTAAATAAAAATATTTTGTTTTATTAAGTGTATATGTATCATTTATGTGTTTGATGTTTTTATTATTGAGTGCCAAATTAATTTATCACAATTATATATTAAAGAAATATTAAATATAAATATTTAAAAGTAAATACTTACACTTGGCACAATTAAAATAGATTCAACACATACAATTTTCAGGCAAGATGAAATACATTATAAGTTCAGGTAGATCTAAAGTTTTTTATTTATATTTTACCATGAAGATTCCTCAGATTATATTTATTTACTTCCTTCACATCCAATGTTTACTAGCCACTAAAGTTCACTGGCCATAGTTATTAATAAGTAAACTTTCTTCTCCTTTCTAATTCAAATTAAATCTACATAATTTTTCATAACTCCTATTTCTAATAATAATTTAAAATTTAAATCCTTCTTTCCCTTTATTTTATATTATTTATTTTTTTTACCTAACAAATACTTAAACCATGTAGCATAAAGTTTTTCTGCCTTTTTTAAAACTCTGTATTCATTTCTCTTAACATAGGGGTGCACAACCTTTTTAAGAGAAGGGCCACTTACAAAAATGTTTGGGTTGTCGAGGGCCACATCAGTAACACAGAGAAAATTCTATATCGGGAGGTAGGGGGAGGAGGGGGTAATAACTCTTTATTCTTGATGAATAATTATTTTTTGTCTATTATAAAAATAAACAAACTGAAATAAATAATTGTATGAAGGAATGCAGGGCTTCTTCGCATCTGTATTAATAACCATTCAACACTTTATGAAGAGCAACGGTTCCTTATTGACAAATGGTAACTTGAAGAAAAAAAAATACACAAAATTTCTAAATAACTGAACGTTATTGAAAATTATATTAAAAAAAAAAAATTATTGAAGAATAACTTCATTTAAAATAAAAGGAAACTTATTTTTGAACTAACATGATGGACTAATTATGCTATTTTTTCTGCGGATTATTAACAAAACTCGTTTTTTTTTCTTTTGTCAATCAAGTGCAACTGATTGACGAAATTCGCGATTTTTTATCAACGACCGATTGACAGATTTCGCGGTAATTTTCCATTGGCAATTGGCAAAATTTGCAATATTTTCAAACAACCAATTTGCGACGAAACGTGATTTTTTCCTGATATACATTGATGTAATTTGTGATTTTTTCCGCGCAATAAATTGGCGAAAATTGCGATTTCTTTTATGCGCACAATCGATGAAATTTGCGATTTTTTCCTGTGATCAATGGATTTTTATTTCATGATATTTTTTGGCACCGACACACAAATTTTGTAACTTTTTCCATGAGCTATTCGCGAATTTTTGGGAAAATTCACGGATTTTTTTTTTTCACGAGCGATTGACAAATTTCGCAATATTTTTGCGACCAATTGACAAAATTTGTAATTTTTTCTATAAATTGTCAAAATTCGTGATTTTTTTTCCGCGACAGATTGACAAAATCGCGATTTTTCCACAGTCGATCAACGAAATTTGCAATTTTTGAACCTCATCGACAAAATTCGTGATTTTACTGTGCCCGATTAACAAAATTCGTGATTGTTAACTGTCTCTGATGAAATCTGTAATTTTTCCCGCGGCGAATTGACAAAATTTGCGATTTTTTCCCGCAATAAGCTAGCGAAACTCGCGATTTTTCCGTAGTCGACCAAGAAAGTTTGCAATTTTTTCGCAACTCCTCGAAAAAATTCGCGACATTCGCGATTCTTAACTGACTCTGAAGAAATTTGTAATTCTTAGGCGACAAATTGATGAAATTCCACATTTTTTTCTCGCGATAAACTGGCGAAACTCACGATTTTTTCGCAGCCGGTCAACAAAATTTGCAATTTTTCCTTTCCTCATCGACAAAATTCGTGATTTTTCCTCCCGCAATCAACAAAATTCGAAAATTTTCCGTGCCCGATAAACGAAATTCGCGATTCTTAACTGACTCTGACAAAATTCCGATTTTTTCTCACGATTAACTAATGAAACTCGCGATTTTTCAGCAACCGATCAAGGATTACATAATCGACAAAATTCGCGATTTTTAACGTGTCCGACTAACGAAATTCACGATTTTCAACTGACTCTGACGAAATTTGCAATTTCTTCAGCGGCAAATTGTCGAAATTCGCGATTTTTTCTCGCGATAAACTGACAAAACTCGAGGTTTATCCCCAGCTGATCAGCGAAATTTGAGATTTTTCTGCGACTCATCGATAAATTTCGCGATTTTTCCGAACTCGATCAACGAAATTTGCGATTCTTAATTGGCTCTGATGAAATTTGCAATTTCTTCCGGGGCAAGTTGACGAAATTTGCGATTTTTTCCTGCGACATATGGACAAAAATTTGCAATTTTTGACGAAATTGCGTAAAAGAAAGAAGAAATTATATAAATTGTGATCGTGGGCCACAATTTAACCTATGGTGGGCCACTTTTGGCCCGCGGGCCACAGGTTGTGCATCCCTACCTTAACATATATTTCAATATACAATAAAGTGGGTGAAGCCTCCCACAGGTGAGGAGACTTAACCCATTATTTTCTCATGTTTAAAATCAATGATTTTTCAAATTTCTTATACAGTACACTTATGTCGCAATTTTATTTTGATAACTGATTGTATAACGAATAAAATGATATATGAAATTTCATTCTAGGTTAAATTTTTCAAAAAAAAAAATCATTTTGTAAAAAATGGGTCAACCCTCCCCAGTCTCCCCTATTCTTTAAAGAATAAACTTTTTATGTTGAATTTGTTTAAATAAGTTTAATTTAATTAATTTTAGTTTTGTCATTCTTAGTTTATTTTAACTATAGTTTTGTCAGTTTTACTCCATTTTAAATATAGTTTTGTCATACATATTTATATGCATTTATAATGAAATTTAACTATCATACTTTACGCTTAAAAAAAAATCAAATTGATTTAAAATTTTTTAAGCTCAAACTAAGTCCGATTGAGCCATGCCCATTTCATTTTGTTGCTATAAAAACGACTTCTTCTTCGATATGGAAATGTATAACGGCAGAATTCTTCATGTGTACTTTATTTTTGAATAGTCGTTTAAATTTAAAAAATCTTGGATTGGAGAATAAAGCAATGGCAAAATTTCCTGCAAATTGGTAATAAAAAGAAAAAAAGGGTGGATTATTTATGATTTTTTAGAGCATTTTAAATTAATATTGCTGCAAATGTAATAATACTCATAAGTAAATATTTGCAACTTGAAAAATATAAAAGAAACAAATGTAATTAAAAATCAAATGTCAGTTGGCTATAACTTAAAATAGATATTTGCAACTTGCAAAACACAGAGAATATTTTTCCATTGATACAATTAAATAACTACATCAACAAGCAACATGTATATGTCATAGGCGTTACCAGGGGGGTGCCCTGGGTGGTGGTCCCCCCCCCCCCCCCCCCCGCTTGTGCAGACTCAAGCAGGAAAAAAAATCGAAATCTACAAAAGAGAAAAGAAGTGAAAGCAGAGTTCAATGAGTTTAGTTCAGAAAACTAACAGCCTAAGTTTTGAACTGTCATTTAAAAAAAAAAAAAAAAAAAAAATCCACGTTCTTTTTTTTTTAATTATGTTCTTTATCTTTTTTAAAACTAGAATATTTACAAGAATCTGTATTTTCCATACTAAGTCAAAAAGTGGGTTTTATAATCCCACTTTGACGTCTTTTTTTTTTTTTTTTTTTTTTTTTTTGGGGGGGGGGGAGATTTTTTTTAACACCGTTCTTTCTATTGCATGTTTCTGCAATTTCATGAGAAATTAACGCAAGTTCTTGATGAGGACGGAAACAGAAATTATTTGTCTCTTTGATTTCGCACTTTAAAGTCTAGAAAGAAGCAAAAAAATTTGAAAGGGAATACAGATGTGATACAGTAATTGTAAAATGCGATTAGCCGGGAAAAAGGTGGGGGTGCACAGACCCTGCCTCCTTTGAAAATAAGAAATAATAGCACAGAAAATTAAAATTAATCTGGAGTTGATTGGTTGGTTGAATTTCGTGTTTCATGACTATATTTTGACATTCGTAAAAGGAATATGGTTGCAGTCTTTCAAGTCAATATAGTAATTTTTTTCCTCTGAAAATTTTTATGCGATTTTTGGAGTTTCTTCTCGTTTCGCGGAGTTCTTTTGAAACTAGGAAAAGGACCCGGTTTCAATCTTTTAGCCCAGTGCAGTAAATTTTGACGAAATTCGCGATTTTGTTCTGCGATCATTTCATGATATTTACAATTTTTCCCAAAATCATTTGACGAAATTCACGTCTTTCTACGCGATTTTTTGTCGAAATCCGCACTTTTCACCACTAACCTTTGACAAAATTCGCATTTTTTACCGCGATATTTTGACGAAATTGGGATTTCTTTAGCACGATCCTTTGATGAAAAATCGTGTTTTCTTTACACAATCTTTTGACGAAATTCGCTTTTTTTCTGCGATCCTTTGACAAAATTCTTGTTTTCACCGGGTTCCTTTGACGAAATTTGTTTTTTTTTTGTTTTTTTTTTTGGGGGGGGGGGCGACCTATTCCCGAAACTGATTTTTTTACAGGGGTCATTTGTCGAAATTCGAGATAGTTTTGCGCGACCGATCGGGAAAATTCTCGATATCTTTCCGTACCAATTATCAAAATCCTCTACTCTTTTCCGCGACTTTTTGACGAAATTTGCAACATTTTCTCGTCAATCATTTATCGAAATTCGTGATTTTTTTGCGCAATCTTTGACGAAATTCGCGATTTCTTTCTGCACTCTTTTATCGAAATTAACGTTATTTTTCACGATCGTTTGAAGAAATTCTCAAATTTTTCCGGGACCAAGTCACGAATTTATTTTGAGAAATTCCACAAAAGAAATAAAAATCGCGGACTTCAAAAAACTTTTAAAATACTCACTGAAGAATCACAAATCTGTGAAAGAATTTTGAGGGCGGAAATACTGCACAGCATTTTTTATTATGCGGGACTTTCCTTTTCTTTGCAAAAATTGCGCGATCCCGCACGTTATTTCAAACCCTGCCCCTAAAAAAAAAACTTCATTACTAGTGAAGTTTCGCTGGTTTCTTTTTTTTAAACGAACATAGAATTAAAGAAATCTAGGATTTGGGGGGGGGGACTGCCTTCGGCAACGTACCCCCGACCAAGCTACGACCACTTCCGTCTCGAAACAAACTAATCCTGAATTATCGCGATTTTTTTTTCGAGCCAAATTAAATTTTCAGCTCTCTTATAAGAACTGATTTACATTCTTCCAATTCGAATTTAATCACGGAAATTGAAAAATTACCGGAGAGTTTTTTCTGTTTCAAAAAAAAGTAAAAAAAACACCTCAAAGTGCAAAAAACCCCGCTAAAAATCGCATTAAAAATTCGGAAAAGATTAAAAAACAGCAGGGAATCAAATTAACTAACTGGGTAAAATATTTAAACCGGATTCCTTTTAGGAACGCGAAAAAAAAACCCCTCTAAAAATAACATTAAAAAATTGTTACAAATTAAAAAATCGCTGTAAGAATCTCGCAAAAACTTTATTGAAAAGAAGACAGTTTACTGGGTAAAATATATAAATCGGATTCTTTTTTACTAATTTGAAAAAATTCGCATAAAAATTAATTGAAAAATTCCAGAAACTGTCTTCGATATGCATGACTTCAGGCAAACAGGTACTTTCTGTCAAATCTTGCGGCTGTGAGAACTGCATTGTTTTTTTCAGAATTCAGCGCGCGCGCGCGTACACGCACACACAACCATCAGAGACAGACCACAGACAAGCACCTATCTTTATTATTACAGCCGCATCATGATAATATAATTTTCATCATCTTGACAAAATTTAGTGTATACAGTAGAAGCTCGATTTTGAGGACCTCTTTTTTACGAATTCTTTGTTTTTACGAACTGGTCCCGACCAGCATCTCATTGACCTAATGTTATTCCCATTTACGAACTTTCGATTTTGCGAACACATTATATGAGCCCGCTCGAGTTCGTAAAATCAAGCGTCTACTGTTATCCTGACCTGCTTTACCTAATACATTGGACACATTCTGAGGTAAAAACATGAATTATTAATGAATATTGTTATTATTTATAATATTATAATAATTATTTATATGCACTTTCCTCCAAAGTTTCTTGAGTCCCCCCCCCCCCCCGGTGATCCCTAAGAAGTCATGGAGTCACATTCTGAAAAACTTTCGTGGATATGTACTGGTGCACAGCATGTATTATCTGAGATTTATCATCCGGCAAAATTTCATCTACAAGACTTTGACATAGATAATGTTAGGTGTCACGCAATGCCCGTGTGCTTTTAGAAGTTTCCAGCATGTTTAAAGGCGTTTTTTAATCTTTATAAGAAGTTAGGGTGCCAAAAGATTTTACACTTGTGGATCACACTTAGTCACTGTCTTATTTCACTGCTGCAAGGAAATTAACATTTTTTTTTTTTATTATTATTAGATTTAGTTTTGATGTTTTGAACCCCTTCTCACACACCCTCACGCAAACAAAAGTCGCGTTTGATCCCTTTTTAAAAGAAATACCACACAATTATGAATTCTAAGAGGAAAACGTGTCTAAAACGGACACGCGACCAGTTTCATGGGGTTCCGTTTTAGCAGGTTTTACTATATAAGATATTGTTTGTATCCAACATATTCAGGTTAAAAAGTCTGGGCACCCCCCCGTTCAAAAGGCTGGTTACGCCTATGTATGCAATACAAATATATATATATAATAAACTCTTCCATTGATTAAATTTAAATTCATTAAATTTACCGCGCATTCTAAAAAAAACAAGTTGGAAATTGCTCGTCAAACGTGGCAAACGAGGTGCGTTCGTACTATAACTAGTTTTATAATTATTTTTTGCACCCCATATTGTACTGAATGTATATTTTTTTGCGCTTCATAAGTGCATACTCTGTAACATCATTAAAATGCACTTACAATAATTTTTTCCCCATTCCCCGTAATGTAACGGAAAACTTTTGACTGTCCCTGTAATTAAACTATACATTCGATTTTCATAAAATTTGAAATGGCTCGACAAAATTTTGCAGCAATTATATATTTAAAATTTCAGACCATTCGGAAGGCTGTAAAATCATTAAAATGCATTTGCAATAATTTTTTCCCATTGGCCATAATGTAACGGAAAACTTTTGGGTGTCCCTGTAATTAAACTATACATCCGATTTTCATAAAATTGGAAATGGCTCAACAAAATTTTGCAGCAATTATATATTAAAAATTTCAGACCATTCGGAAGGCTGTAAAATCATTAAAATGCATTTGCTATAATTTTTTCCCATTGGCCGTAATGTAACGGAAAACTTTTGGGTGTCCCTGTAATTAAACTATACATCCGATTTTCATAAAATTGGAAATGGCTCAACAAAATTTTGCAGCAATTATATATTAAAAATTTCAGACCATTCGGAAGGCTGTAAAATCATTAAAATGCATTTGCTATAATTTTTTCCCATTGGCCGTAATGTAACGGAAAACTTTTGGGTGTCCCTGTAATTAAACTATACATCCGATTTTCATAAAATTGGAAATGGCTCGACAAAATTTTGCAGCAATTATATATTAAAAATTTCAGACCATTCGGAAGTCTGTAACATCATTAAAATTCACTTGCAATAATTTTTCCCATTGGCCGTAATGTAAAGAAAAACTTTTGACTGTCCCTGTAATTAAACTATACATCCGATTTTCATAAAATTGGAAATGGCTCGACAAAATTTTGCAGCAATTATATATTAAAAATTTCAGATCATTCGGTCGGGTAGTTTTTGCTCTGTTATATGCGGACGGACGGACAGACAGACGGACGGACAGACGGACAGACAGACGGACTGAACGACGACTATAGGTGCTACGTATTTATATAATTACGAACGCACCTAAAAAGCAATTAGCAAGCGATTTTCAGATGTATTAAAATCGTTTGCTTTTGGCGAAGAAAAATCCTGCTCGGCAAATCGCGTGTCGCTTTCGTCTTTTCGCGCCAAATATTCGAAAGTTTTTTTTTTTTGTTTTTTTTTTTCAGACTTTCTACTGGAATTCCGCCGCTAAATTTAACCGATCCTATATTACATACATAAGTAGTTTCACTAGCATTTTTTTTTTCAATATATTCTGAGTCTGTCCAGTAAGGAGGCTTTTCTTGTAAGTAAAAAATTTAGAAAACGCATGACACATTTGAACGCACAATTACAATAATTACCATCTATAATCAGAAAAATATCCTAATTCTTTTGTGCAGCCCTGTATATATTCTATAAATTTGTATATATGCTATACATAGTGTGCTAAAGCCTACTTCAGTTAGGAAACTTATAACCAATTAAAAATTCTCCTTCAGCATTTTCCATCAACAAACGAAAATGTACTTGAATTCTTTTGTGCAGCCTTCTTATGGTCTATAGCATTTATACACACTAAATAATACGCAAAAATTCAGCTAAATTTAAAAACATACGACAACTGAAAACGCATTTTAAGCAATGATCGCTCATAGACAGTAAGTACTGTAATCTTATTCTTTTACATGTCCCTGTAAGGCAGACAAGTCAAAGACGCGGCCCGCGGGTCACAACTGGCCCGCTGGCAACTTCTTTGTGGCCCGCCAATCCTTTGGCAGTTTATCCTTGTATAATTCAGTTACGAGTTGCAATTTTCCAACTGAGTGAAAAAGTTGGCAATGAGGCAAAGTGAGCAATTAAGCATATATTAACTATGTTCGATAGAAAAATTTTTCTGGTAAAAGCAACAAAATTTGAAAGAGAAAATGTGTTTCATAAATGAAATTAAATACGTAGCGCATAAATACAAGACACAATTTATTAAAAAAATTATTTTTTCAACATATGTTTATTTATTTATTTTTATTTAATTTTTTATTATTATTATTTTTTTTTTTTAAGTTTTTACTTGAAAAAAATCCCGAAGATTAAAAGATATATCTTTGCTAGATTAACATAGCTTGTGTAAAATAATTTTTTTAAGGTAATGCAATTTAGAAAATCCGATTAAACTTTGTAGATTTGGTTGAGAAAAAGTAATGTCTAGTATTTTTTCGAAAAATAAGATAAAATAAACTATGAATTATAATAATAACTTTAGAACTTTACTTGAATATTTGTTTAATATGGCTATGTTTCGTACGTACAAATATTGCTGTGTGCAATTCTAATAATATTATCTAATTTGTTTGATGTAGACCGCGTCTTTGTATGCAATGCTTAATTTGGCCCGCGGCGGGCATATTCACAATACCTACTCGGTTCAGATTCGACACCGGTATTTTTCACTATATTTTTCTGATATGAAATTTTGAATATTCTGAAACTTTTATAAAGGTAATTGTTATTTCATAGAAGCGTAGAATTATCATTTAACCCCTTTCGGGGTTTTATGTCCTATTATGGGAACATGTTTTTCCTTGAGTATTATTTTGTCAACAATCAGTTTTGCTATTATATCATCTAATAATGATAGTATCTTAATCTTAATAATACCATAAATGTGAAATTGTGAAATGTTTGGCTGAATTCAGCGTCGAAACGTATGATTATATGTGGACGATTACTTTTGTATTCCTTATAGATTAGATATCTATATTTTTTCCTACTGAGCAAACATTTCACTTAAGTTAATGAAATTTATCATATTTTATTTGTTTTTAATATATAAAATAAAAGTTATAAAAATAAAACTATTTTTAATCAAATGTAACAATGGAGTATTCTATTACGTTTGTAATACTGTGGCATTCCAAAGAAAAAAAATTTTTTGAAATTGATTTGACATTCCAGTACCAATAAGTACAGCAATGGTAACCGAACTCTGTATAAATACCTAGTGAAACAACTGGTAAAAAGTTTAGTCCTCGATGCAAAAAACTATTGCTGTATGTCTATATTATTTGTATTATCTATATATTACCCCAACATTGGGAAATTTAGATTTTGCAGATATTTGCGCAATATTGGCAACAAATATTTTGCGATTTCAGAATTAATATTTCCAACGTAAAGTAAATACGTTTGCAGTATTGACATTTTGTTAGAGATAATTATAATTTGTAGGAATATTTCTGCAGTATTGACGTTTCATTACAAATATCTCCAATGTAAATCCAATATCTTACAATATTGGTCTTTTAGTTCAAGTATCAGCGACAGCGATCACTGTTGAAAATTAAGCGTATTTCTTTACTCAAAATATATACCACAATATTTTAACAATACTTTTCGCCTTCTTTAATGGCAGACTTTCGTAGATTAAATAAAATAAAAATTACCATTTTAAAAGTCTGGTAGATATTTTGAATTCAGAATTCCGCTTAACTGGGAACACAATTAGTGATGAACAAAAATATTGGCTCAATATAACCGACACATCTGATGCTGGTTTCACTGTAATTGTGTTTCTGGATTTTTATAATAGCTATTTCCAAATGGTAATATTTTTTAATCTCGGAAATTATACGGTACTATTAGTATTAAATATTGGTTATAAAAAATTCTAAAACACAATCACTCCTGGATTTTTGCACCAAGTATATATTTAGTAAAGGTTATAAATACATTGCCGTATCTAGTATTACTGCAAAACCGAATCAATTTTTTCATTTTTTTCTACTTCTTTTTAGGCGCGTTCATAATTATATAAATATGTAGCACCTATAGTCGTCGTTCAGTCTGTCCGTCCGCATATAATGGAGCAAAAACTACACAACCGAATGTTCTGGAATCCACCCTATGTATATAAAATCCTAATGAAACGAATTTATGAAACAGATATATGAAACGGCTGAAATGAAATGAATTTATGTAACGATTCTTTGAAAGGACTGATTAAACAACTGATTATGTTTCACGGCGATTTCTCCTAAAATATCGAATATTTTGCAATGAAATTAATACCAAAAATCAGTATTGATCTGTAGATCTCAAAACTTTTATTAAAATTTTTAAATTCGAATTAGTTTTCGAAATATTAATTTTTTTCTAATTTTAAATACATTTTTCTAATGATGGTAACTCAAATTTTAATCATAACAGATATTTTTTTTCATATTTCAGAAAAGGTTATTATTTTAAACTAATTTGGCGACCAGTTTGGCCTCCCTTAAATGTATGCTAATGTATCATGCTACTTTTATTCATAATTCAATTTACTTGTACAATCTTTCGCCAAATCGAAAGATTCTGATAGAAAAATCAATTATCACGGTATTTTTATGTTAGCGAGACGCAGGTGATAATTCGCCAAACATTTTTCCCGCCGCATTTTTTTATATTTCATTAATTTCATTTAAAATATAATCCTTTCATTCATTTTATTTAAAATACACAACTTTCATTTAAAATTGATGGCTTTCACCTCTTTCTTTAAAAAAAAAAAATAAATAAATAAATAAAACGAAAAGAAAAAAATTAGGCACAGATGTTATCTACGCACCGGGGTTCCTAATTGGCTCCAAAATGGCATTATTGTGATTAACATGGTAACCCAGCTATTGTTGTTTATTTTAATACAGGGGTGGCCAACTGTGCCACGCGCCACACCGCTAAAATTTTACAGTAATCATTGCCTTATCTAATCACCGAATCTCTGCGATTCAAGAAGTCGAATTTTTCTGTAAAATTTTAGTGGTATCTGGCGTGCCACTGTTGGCCACCCCTGTTTTAATAATAAATGTTCATTTACTCTTATTTCTTTTTAAAAATTATATAAATTATTTTGTTCTATAGTTATTAATTATTTTTTTTTATATTTCCTTTAGAAAATAATTTAAAAAATACGATACTACTTAGTTATTCCATCGACCAATTTCGCCAAATTATATAAATCGCCAAACCACTCGCCAAATTATACAAATTGACATAATTTTTATTTTAAATAACGAAAGAACAAATAAATTAGTATAAAATTAATAAGTATGCAAATAAAACGTCGAAATAAAAATCACTTGATGACATAAACACATGTAACTTGCTTAAGGTCAAGTGAATGTGACATTTACTATCAACCATTATTGGCATTGAATCTTATAGTTTGGCGATAGATTTTTTGATCGACGAGATAACTAAACAATACCAAAAATACATATGTAACTGGTATTTAAAAACGAGGTTTTCGCCAAATTTTAGTAAAAAAAAAAAAAAAAAATCACTCCAAACCTGCGGTGCGTATATGACATCTGGCCAAATATTAACGCTCGAAAAAAAAAAATGCTAACTGGCGAGTTGAAAAAAAGCTATTGGTAAAATTTGCATCCGGCTAGCGTAACAGTACCAAGAATTCTTTGCGACCATGGCAACTTTTATGTAGTTTTATTCGAAAAAAAAATTGATTTTTTAATCAAAATGGAAAACTAATATTGGCGTGATTTTTTTCTGACGCCAATGTCATATACAGAACGGGCACTTAACTGCCGCCAAAGTATTGTTATTTTGCTTGATATGGTAAGCCGGATGTTGTTTATGCTGCTGATGGGTTCCTCAAATTGGCGTCGGAAATAAATCGCGCCAATATGGCGCGTATATGACATCTGTGCCAAACTTTCATATGAAAGGCGAAGAATCAGACCGTATTTGTTTATGGCAGTTGATGACTTGAACTATTATAATATAGGTGAAATGACGGCGATAGAATAATTATTTGGCAACTTATCACCTATGCCTTGGCTAACATTGAAGTACCAAAATGGTACCTAGAGTACAAAAAGCGAAGTAGTCCGCCATCAACTGTTGATGATAGTCACATGACTTAGGCTATTGTTATAGAGATAGTATTAAACTATCGGGAGACAAGGACTCTGTATACTTAATTCGTTTTATTTTAGCTTCTTTTACAATGCTTAACTGATCTTCTTTAATCAAACACGAAAACAACCATTGGATGTCTTAACAGCAACTGATTCGCCCTTAAATTTTTACAATCAAAGGGAATTGAATGAAATCCCGTTTACAGGGAGATCTGCACAACTTTTTTCAGTATAATTCAATCTTCTTTAATATTTTTAAAACCCATCAGATTAGCGTGTTTTTAGATTCTGCGGCAGAGCCCCCTAGTTTTAAATGTAAAACAGTTGCAAAATTTTGTCGAGTCATTTCAAATTTTATGAAAATCGGATGTATAATTTAATTTCAGGGACAGTCAGAAGTTATGCGTTAGATTACTGCCAATGGGAAAGAATTATTACAAGTGCATTTTAATGATGTGACAGCCTTTCGAACAGAATGAAATGGATAGGCACTTATGAAGTGCACTAAAATATACATTCATTACAATATGCGGTGCACCTCATTGGCCACGTTTGACGAGCAATTTCCAACTTGTTTTTTTTTTTAATGCCATTACATTGCAAACACAACAGAAATCATTGTCAAATTTGATTAAAAATAATTTTTATTTTTATAACTTTTATTTTATTGATTACAAACACATAAAATATGTAAATTTTATTAACTTAATTGAAATTTTTTCACATTGGAAAAACAAAAGCTGAATATAATGGATAATAAACTGAAAAGCATTTAACCATCCGGTTTGTGGACACTGACTTCAGCCCAACATTTTCTCAGTTCACATTTATAATTTTACTAGGTTTAGAAAAATAATACTCAATGAAAAGACATGTTTGCTTAGTAGGACGTGGTTAAATAATTATTCTGTGTTTCTATGAGATAGAAATTGCTTTCACAAGTGTTTCAAGATTATTTAAAATTTCATACCAGAAAAATCTACAGAGAAATAAATACCTGTGTCGAATCTGAACCGAGTACGTATTGTGAGTATCCCAGCAGCGGTAGACGAGTTTGACATGCCTGCTGTAAGGGAACGAAAAATCACGGAGGAAAGAGATAGATGATGATGTGTAGTGAGTGGCTGGACGTGATGTCGAAAATTCAACCTTAAAACCGGTCAGAATTAATTCCGAATACTTGCGGCTCCACAGCGGCTGGGTCGAATGAGGGCATTTAACCCTTAAATGCCTGATTTTTCAAAAATCATTGTAATAATGTTTTTCGACTTTCATTTTTTAAATAAATCATGGGAAAAATACTTTAAAAAATCATATTTTGTTTTAAGTATAGTTTACGGCTAAAAAACAGTTTGTTACTAATCGGCAATACTGGTTTTTAATTGAAAAAATAATTTCCCTTGATAAAATTCTACAACATTAATCACACAAGAATTTTAGGAACTTTAATAAGAAATAAATTTTACTTGCTCACTGCAGGTCAAAATAGGGTATTTCGCAAGCTTCCAAACAAAACAAAAAGAACAAGTAGAAACATTTGAAGAAATAAATTTATCTTTATTCTTAAACAGCAAAATTTTTGCCATCTAAATGTTGAAAATCGATTTAATAATATTTTCAGACTGCATTTTATCGGCAACATTAGGCATTATAGCTTCAATGATTTTCTAATAGTATTTTAGAGCCTAAATTGGGTATGTTGCCGAAAAGCAACACCAGGCATTTAAGGGTTAAATTTGAGCGATAACCGCCTTCATGTTACAAACCGTTTTTACGGCATACTGCATCTCAGGGCATAAAATAACATGTAAAGTAGGCGGCACTAGTGTCGCCTAGTACCAAGTTATTGTCGCCCAGTGACAGGGGATGTTGCCGGCAATTTTTTAATTTAAAAACAGGCGAATAACATAAGCTGACTCAGTGACTCAGGAGAATATAAGAATGGCAAGTCGTCATAGCAGTAAAACAAAACTATAGCACAGTTACAAAGCGCTGATTGTTTTGCTATCCAAGTATATGGTTCTGTTGAGAAATATAGAGTTGATAACAAGTTTGTTACAGCACTATTTAATAAAGAAGAGCAAGAAATGAAATCAGTTTTTCGAGGAGAATGTAAATCAAGTAAGTGAGGAGCAGAAGGCCTCATGGATGCCATCACAATAGTATTTGATAACTTGGGCATTGAGAAGGTCGAAAAAAAATAAGTTGACAGGTTTCACTAAATTAGGGAAAGTGCAATACAGGCAGAAACAGCTGCTTCTGGGTTCATATGAAACAGCACTTAGGTAGAGATTTGCTCTGCGTTTGGTGAGTTGCTCACAGATCCGACTTAGCTATGTTTGATTTGGAATCATCAGTAATCAAATATAAAATCTCTAGGAACATTTTATGAGTTGTTGCTCTACGCTTCGAAGAACTTGGAAAAATAGCTGGAACAGAAAACCAAGCTGCCCTTCCTTTCCTTACATATTTTGAAATACGGTTCGTGGAATACTTAAAAAACTTAGCAAAAGCAGTATGGCACAATCTTCCTCTTGTGCAAAAACATTGGGAAAAGATTGTGAATCACCAACGCCCCGACTCATGAAGATTATAGATGAAAGATGGTGAACAATAATGCATGTCTTGCCTAATGCTAGACCCAGCGGCAGAAACACCGCGACACGGCGACATAGTCTCTGACAGAAACAGAAATAGAAATCACCTACTCGTGGACAGCCAACCTTGCGGTATAGGAGCTAAATGTCCACGAGGGGAAAAACCCATATCCACCTTCCCGCGAAACCCCCAGACACCAGACGGGCCCGGAGGCCTCAGCAGGTACGAAGACACCCCCCCCCCATTGAAATTTCAATTAAAATTGTACAATCATATCACAAGAGCTATACAATGTTGCTTAAGCTGGGCGAGCCCAAATAAAACAATATTTTGGATTTTTAAGATATTACAGATCATCAATCAGTTATTAAAATAGGAATACTTGAAAGTAGCCAATTTAAAATTTTAATGAAAAATTAAAATAGTATTGTTAATTTTAATTAAATTTAATTAAATTAGCTAAAAGATTTCTTAAAAATTTATACTAATCCATATTAGGGCCTAATAGGACTTAATAAAACAAAGTTAGTTGAGACAAAATTGATTGAAATCTGAAAAATAATAAGTAAATCTGAGCGAAACTTTGAATGATATTTAAATGAAATAATAGTCTTGTTAAATTTAATTATGATTTTGAGTGATGACCTGTTAAGCAAGTTTGAGATATTAATTATAATTAATTTTAAAGTTCTAGATAGCTTAATATGTTGAATAGTCTATGTATTTCACAGTTCAGTAAAGTATATGTCACATTTTTGAGTCATTATATTTTGCAGTTCAAAGTCATTATATTTCATAGTTCATAGTATGATTTTTACAGTTCTAAACACTGTAGATTTTAGTTTCAAGATAAAATTCACAGTTTGGAGATTTAATCCAAAGTTCAGGAATATAAACTTTTACAAATCAAGGTGTTATTTAATTAGGCGATGTTTAATACTTTTATGAATGATCTTGATAGTTAATGGGTGACACTGTTTATAGAATCTTTTTTATGAAGGAGTAGTGTTTATTAAAAATATTGTAATTTTCATTTAGCGCTGAAAAGTTTGCTGGATCCAGTAGAATCTTCTGGAAGTTTTTCCTTAAGGTTTTGTTTTTATTAAATTTGAAATGATTAGGTAGGAGAGAGCAGTTCCCAAAAATATAGTGTTGTACTGTTCCTCGGCCTTTAGTGCGGGAGCATATGTCCGAATTTAATTTGCCTATTTTGTAGAGAAATGCAGGAAAACTGCCATGGCCACTAATGTAATAAACTGATGATCTTGAAGTACAGATAAATTCTTTGTTAACTTGGTTAAGAATTTTATATGTATCTCGTCCTTTTACTGAATGTTCCCAGATATCCTGCCAGTCTTGGATAACTTTTTCCCGTATATAATTTTTAATTACTGAATCCGGGAATGGTATATGTTGAATTTCATCATAGTCGTGTTCAATTGCATTTTTTGCCAAGGTGTCTGCGCGATCATTCCCAACTGTTCCTATGTGAGCCTTTGTCCATGCTATATTTATAGATTTCTGCGGGATTTTTTGTAGTTCTGTATAAATCTGTCTTATTATTTTGTTTCTTGGGAAGATAATTTTGAGGGCATCTAGTGAGGATCTGCTGTCTGTTAGGATTAAAACTGATGTAAATCTAGAGGTCGAAAACCATTCTATTGAATTTAGTATTGCTTTAAGTTCTGCCAGATAGATTGAATTGAGAGGGTTTCAGTTCGCAGCACTGTCGTGGATAAAAGTATCTTCTAACATGACTGTAAAGGCGCATGTAGTTCCCTGTTTCATTAAAGAGCCATCAGTATATATCTTTAATTTATTGCTGCGAATTTCTGTTTCCGTTATTTCTTCTAGTATATTCAGGTTATTAATTTTGTAATAGTCTGGAAAATCGAACGTACTTTCCTTCAGCATTAAATTATCTTTATTTATTTTCGCTGATTGAATTATTAAATTTCTTTTTCCCATTTTTGTCTGATATGCCATGAATTCGTTCTGGATTTTTGTGATGATTGGTGGTACTCCTGTTAAAACATTTAGTGCTTCGTGTGAGATGCTTCTGTAAGTTTTGATAACATTCATTAAACTCATTCTTTGTATTGTTTTCAGAGATCTGATTCCACGACTGTTTAAATTAGGGAACCATATTTCAAGTGCATACAAGATCTGATTCCACGACTGTTTAAATTAGGGAACCATATTTCAAGTACATACAAGATCTAATTCCACGACTGTTTAAATTAGGGAACCATATTTCAAGTGCATACAAGATTTGTCTTTCAACAACCGTTGTGTACCACATCTGTTTTATTTTTGGATTTATTCCTTTTTGGTAATTTCCCAGGAATTTGAAACTAGTAACAAACTGAGATATTCTTGCTTTTAAATTTTCCAGATGAATTTTAAATTTTAATTTTTGATCAAAGATTATTCCTAAGTATGGTAATGATTTCTCTAGTTTGATTGTTTTATTTTTTAATTTAAAAATTGGATGTCTGTTATTTAAGAGGTTTCTTCCAAAGAGTATTGCTTTTGTTTTCTCTTGTGAAATGTTCAGATTTAATCTGTTACATATTTCTTCAAAACTACGGATTTTCTCATTAGCATCCTTTTCTAAGTCGGTTCTTGAATTTCCTTTTATTAATACCACAAAGTCATCTGCATAAACCACTAGTTCTGGGAACTTTTTAAGTAGTTCCTTAATGATGAAGTCTGCTACTATTAACCATAATAACGGGCCTAAACATGAACCCTGCGGGCATCCCTTGAAACTACGAAGCCATTGAATGAAACTAAAGTTGTTTGCTCCGATGAATCTATCACTTATATAGTTAATAAGTAAATTTTTTAGGTATCTAGGTAGTTCTGATTCTTCGATTAGTCCCGAGATCATATTCCAGTCTACTGAATCAAAAGCTCCTTGTATGTCAAAAGATATTAATCCTACATATTTATTGTTCTGGAGAAGTTCCATTATTAGGTCTTTTACAGATTGCAGTGCCGTTAGTGTGCTTCTCTTCTCTCTGAAGCCATGTTGTTGGTTTGCTAAGAGATTTCTATTTTCTAAATATGCTTGTGTACGTAATATTATTATTCTCTCTAACACCTTACCCATCATTGGGAGTAAGGTTATTGGTCTGTAAGAATTTGGATTTCTTGGGTCTTTATTTTCTTCCTGAAAAATATCACTACTCCTTTCTTCCACGCCATTGGAAAATGGCCTATTTGAAGACATTTATTATAAAGGAGTAGCATCAATTTTGGATATCTTTTAATTAGATTCTTTATGATTTTAATGTCGATTCTATCATATCCTGGAGCTTTTTTAGGATTTTGCTGACTGATGACATATTTAAGTTCCCTCATGTTGATTTTAATTTTGTCAAATTCTTCATTTGGAATTAAATCCCGATTAATTCTCGAGTGTATTTGCTCTGTATCTGTTTTTCCAAAATGATGATGGATTAGATTTTGTTGAATTTCAATAAATGAGTCCTCAATTGCTGAAGTTTCTAGTATGGTATGTATTAAATCCGTATTTTTTAGATATTTACCTTTCATTATTTTAAAGGCAGTGCCATATACACTTGTGGTTTGTTGGCAGAATGAATACCATGAGTCCTGTTTAGCTTTTTTTATGTTTAATTTGTATTCGGCTAGTGCCTTTTTATATTCCTTCCTGTATTGCTGATTGTCTGTGTCTCTTCGAAATCTTTTGTGTAGTGCATTTAGTCTACTTCGTTCAATTTTGAGTTTGTCCGTGTACCAGTTGATATTTAGGTCTCTTTTTTTTTTTTTTTTTTTTTTTTTTTAAATGTTGAGTTCATTATACTAGCCATATGTTCCTGGAAATTATTGACCCATGTATCTAGATCTTCTGGAGATGATGTATCTTGAAGTGTTGTCCTTAATTCTTCTTCCTTTTTATCAAATTCTTTGTTAATTTTTTTAAAAGTTTCATATTTGGTTTTAAATCTGTATAGGTTTCGTAGGAGAGGTTCCAACGGCAATGTGAAGTTTAT
The DNA here is from genome assembly GCA_963932465.1 of Maratus speciosus. Classification (NCBI taxonomy): domain Eukaryota; kingdom Metazoa; phylum Arthropoda; class Arachnida; order Araneae; family Salticidae; genus Maratus; species Maratus speciosus. The sequence continues at coordinate 413,664,764 of OZ010792.1, read as the reverse complement.
ATCATAGTCTCGGACAAAAAAAAAATCTTTTGCGGACAATTATTGTCTGCACTAATGAAATCAATTTTAAAAATTGTCCGCAACTATCGGACATTTTTTTTCCCGCGAGAAAATAAAACGCGAATTTTGGTAAAATATCGCGCAAAAAGCGCGAATTTCGGCAAAAGGTCGGGTAAAAGCGTGAATTTTGGCAAAAGATCAGGGAAAAAGCGCGAATTTCGGCAAAAGATCGCATAAAAAGCGCGAATTTCGGCAAAAGATCGCGTAAAAAGCGCAAATTTCGGCAAAAGATCGTGTTAATGGCGTGAATTTCGACAAAAAATAGCGTAAAAGTGTGAATTTCAGCAAAAGGTCAAGTTAAAAGCTTTAATTTCAGCAAAAGATCGGGTAATAGGCGTATATTTTGGCAAATGATCGGATAAAAAACGTGAATTTTGGCAAAAGATCGGGTAAAAAACGTGAATTTCGGTAAAAAAAATCACGTAAAAAGAGCGAATTTCAGCAAAAGATCGCATAAAAAGCGCAAATTTCGGCAAAAGATCGGGTAAAAGGCGTGAATTTTGGCAAAAGATAGGGTAAAAGTCGTGAATTTTGGCAAAAGATAGGGTAAAAAACGTAAATTTGGGCAAAAAACCACGTAAGAAGCGCGAATTTCGGCAAAAGATTGCGTGAAAAGCGCGAATTTTGGCAAAAGATCGCGTAAAATGCGCGAATTTCGGCAGATGATCGTGAAACAAAAGCAAATTTCGTCAAAGGATCGCGAACAAAATGCAAATTTCGTCAAAGTATCGCGGACACAACGCAAATTTCATCAAAAGATCACGGAACATGCGAATTACGTCAGAGGATCATGAAAAAACGCAAATTTCATTAAAGGATCGCGGAAAAGTACGAATTTAGTCATAGGATTGTGGAAAAAACGCGAATATTGTCAAAAGATCGCAAAAAAAACCCGCAAATTTCGGCAAAAAATTGCGGGAAAAACGCGAAATTTGTCAAAAAGCCATGGGAAAATGTGAATTTCACCGAAGAATTACAAAAGAAATAATGTCCTCAAAAGGACGTAGAAAAAAAAAAAAATTGAATTTTGTCAAGGGATCACGATAAAAAAGCAAGTTTCGTCCAAAAATTGCGGCAAAAACGAGAAATTCGTCAAAAAGCCATGGAAAAAATTTGAATATCACCAAAGAATTACAAAAAAAAAAAAAAAAAAAATCCTCAAAAGGCCGCAGAAAAAAAAATGCGAATTTTGTCAAGGGATCGGGAAAAACGCGAAATTTGTCAAAAAGTCATGGAAAAAATGTGAATTTCACCGAAGAATTACAAAAGAAATAATTTCCTCAAAAGGACGCGGAAAAGAAAAATTCGAATTTTGTCAAGGGATCACGAAAAAACGCAAATTTCGTCCAAAAATTGCGGCAAAAACGAGAAATTCGTCAAAAAGCTATGGAAAAAATGTGAATATCACCAAAGAATTACAAAAAAAAAAAAAAAAAAAATTCCTCAAAAGGCCGCAGAAAAAAAAATGCGAATTTTGTCAAGGGATCGCGAAAGAAAAAACGCGAATTTCATCAGAAGTGCGCGAAAAAACACTAATTTTGTCAAAGGATTGAAAAAAACAACTAATTTCATTCAAGGGTTTTAGAAAAAACTCAGTGCTTTTTGCGCCTGAGGCCTCTGAAGCTTCCGAAGGTTTTAAAAGCATCGTTATTGTTTATGTGTGGTTCTGCTTATCCTTCACACTTTAGAAATTCTACAAGAAGTTAGATGATGAAAAGTTATAAGCAAAATTTATGAGAATGCATCATGCTTACCATGTTTTAAAGTGGCCGCCCCTCCGGGTGGTTCGGAACCGGTCCCTTGAGTGGGAAAGGAGACCCGAAGTCCGGCCGAGTTCATTGTACACGAATGCGAGGGGCCGGATGGGGACGAGTCGCTACCTCCTCGAGAGACCTGCGGTCGACAGGTCAAGGGTCCGGTGGCCACGGGTAACGGACGTCGTACATAAGAGATTCACGGTTAGGTGTATTACGTGTTCCTTCCTCCTTCACTCAGGTTCTCTGGGCAAGCCGGATAGCGACGCTCCATAGCCTGATCCCAGAGCCGGTCATTGACCGGGTGGTGACTCTGGGCAAAGGGTAGCCAAAGCGATAGGACCCCATCCACCAATTGACTAAGAGGGAGCCTGAGGTGAGAGAGCGGGCTTTGTAGTGGAAAGTTCTTGGTAACTCGCTAGTGACGACGGGGCTCGGGAGAACGCCATGCAGGGACTCCCGGAGCAACCGTGGGGCGAGGGGTTCGGACAGTGCCCGAGTTACTTTTTGACTCGGGTGGCTCATCCCGCAAAGGACCGCAGCTGAAGCAGTTGGGAGCCGACCCTAAGGGGGGTAGGGTTTGGCGGTGCCCCCCGTTGACCAAGGAGCGGTCGCGTGGGGAGGCCAGTATGGCTCTGGTTGCTCCATGTCCTACCGTGACCCTTGGGAGGGGGTCGGCAGGTAGGTCCGCCCTCGAACGCTATTCCCGCAGGGAAACGGGCCGCGAGGGGTTGAGTCGGGGAGCCTGGGCGAAAAGCCCGGAGCTGGATCGCTTTACGGCCGGAGGGACTTTCCCCGTCCTCCCGGGTCTTCGAGCTAGAGGCCTCTAAATAACTTTCTTATCGGCTGGCCCGCATAAATGTCTTTGTCGGAAAATGATATTTGATCTTGTGGGCCTTCCGTAAAGCAACTCCGGTTCGGGAAGCCTCGGTTCAGTTTCGTGGGCCCAGCGTCTTTATAGGCGTCTGGTTCCTGCGGGGTCTACCGAATCGGGTAACCAAGTTTAGGGACCACTTGGTTTTTCTAGCTGGGTGAAGACTGTCGCATGCGGCCGTTTGTCTCTTCTTTGGAATAGCCGTCGTGGCTGCGCTGGGCAGCGCGTCGGCTTGGCCGAAGTTTGCGTGGGGACTCCGTCTTGTTGGGGCTTGTCTGGCGGTGACCTTCGGGACGCGCCGAGGGGCTTGTCTCGCGGTCGGTTCCCTACGTGGACAGATGGGCTTGAAAAGAGCCTGGGACAGGAGGATGGTCCCCTTTTTGGGGGGCACCCACCGTTTTACCATGTTTAAAATAGAATGATAAAAAAAATTCCTAGTTTAATTTATTATTTATTCATTAAAATGTCGTGCAAAATTTGCAGACAGATTATGAAATTTCAAAAGCTTGTCGCAGGCAGCTACAAAACTTTCTGCCACTGGGATGCTAGATGTCCTGAAACTATTTGAAAAACTCAGAAAGGCAGTCAAAGGTCTTAAATTACAATTACACTGTCTGAGATAAAATTGTCAAAGAAAAAAATTTATGAACGCTTTGATTCTTATAATAGATGGGTGTTATCTTTGTGGATACAAAAAACAGTTGATGGAAATAAATGAAGGCACTAAGGAATATGAAAGTGATTCAGATATTGAAGAAAATCCTCGAAGACATAAAGTTCACAACTCATTAGTTTCTAGTAAGAGGTGCTGTTGTAAAGAAAATATTGCCCAAAGATTAGAAGAAGATCAAATGAGCAACTGAATAGATGTTTTCCTTAAATACAAGAAGAGCGACAGAAGTTGGTAGCGCAGACCGCCTTGACGTTGAGAACCTTTTTGGTAAAACCAAAACCCGCCGATTTTACTGATAATGTAATGTAATTAAAGGCTTTGTACACAGCTGAAAAACTTTGTACGCAGCTGAGGTCATGTCCTTCTTCATAGATGGATTTATAGACAGCAAGACTCTCTTTCTCCCTTAACCCGTAACTGGAGACGGGAGTCAGAATGACTCCGCGTTATTCTTTGGCTCTGATTAATATGTGCTTTTTTGTCCTTGAATAAAATCATTCCTCAGTACCGACAAGTAGTTCTTTTATCATTACATGCTTTCCAGAATATATTGCGTTTCTAAAAAAAAATCCAATGCTGTTTACAAAAGACAAAAAAGGAAAACAACATTATATCTCTGAACGCGTAAGAAAATTCATGTCTCCAGTTACGGGTTATGTCGTCTCACCTTAACTCTGTTTTGAACAAACTGGTGCAGTCATATGTTTCTTTAACACCTCACAGTGCTGGCCCAGAAAGAGCTGTGTCCATGTCCATACATACAACGCTTAAATCCAACAAACTGTCGGAACTATCGAGAGAAGCTTTAAACTCAACGATGTTCATTGCTCTTAATGGAAATGGAGTAGCTTTTTATGATTCAAGACCTTTTGTTGCAATGTTGCTCGAGATCAAAGAAAGAAGGAGAAAGTTTCCAGACAAAGAAACTTATGAGAATCATGAGTTTGTCAAAAAATTCTTTGCGAAACTTGTAAAAAAGCTTAACGATTGTAATTGTTATTGTAGCAATTCGGAAACATTATAAACTAGTCGGATGTACCAATCCCAAAACTTTCTTCTATCTCATACATGTTAATACTTCAAAATTCGCTATCACACTGCCAAAATTAAATGGCAATCTATGCATCTCTTGAGGATTCTAACGATATGAAATTCCGTGCATTAGTTCTTGAGATATGACTATCGCTGAAATCGTCTAAATTCAGCAAAATGCTGCCTAGCAGCGCCACCTATTGGGTGATTTATACCAAATCCTAATCAGCAACAATTTATGTCAACGTCTGACTGAATCTGAAGTTTGGAGAAAATCCGTACATTAGTTTTTGAGATAGAGCAATAGCGAAAATCGTGAAAATTTCTGCATAGCAGCGCCACCTATTGGGTGATTAACATCAAAACCTAATTAACAACAACTTGTGTCAACATACAACTAAATCTGAAGTTAGATGAAAATTGGTCCATTAGTTCTATTGATAGAGCTATTGAGGCAATCGTGGAAAAGGCAGCAGAGAAGCGCCACCTGTTGGGCGATTTACACCAACACCTAATCAGTAGCAAGTCATATCAAGGACTAACTTAATCTGAAGTTTGATGAAAATCCGTGCGTTAGTTCTTAAGATAGAGCTATTGGGGAAATCGTGTAAATTCTGCAAAATTCATCATAACAGCGCCACCTGTTGGGCGATTTACACCAAAACGTAATCATCATCAATTCATATCAAGGACTAACGAAATCTGAAGTTTGATCAAAATCCGTGCATTAGTTCTTGAGATAGAGCTATTGCGAAAATCGTGAAAAATGCAGCATTGCAGCGCCACCTGTTGAGCGATTTACACCAAAAACTAATCAGCATCAATTTGTATTAGGCACTAACTGAATATCAATTTTTATTAAATTCCGTGCATTAGTTCTTGAGATAGAGCGCCCACAAAATTTGTGTCACATACACACAGACAGACAGACTCACAGAGTCACAGACAGACATTTTGTAAAAACATGTTTTTTGGAATCTCTGACCCCTAAAACGTGTAAATCCGTCGAAAACCGGAATTCGAAAATTTTCATGAATCCAATACTTTCTTCTTGTAAAGATAGAAGAAAGTAAAAATTAATAAAGTTTAAATTTTAAAACATAAAGACCAAAATTGTTTTCCTTGTCTGATTAATTCCACTATTTTCATAAAGCAGTCCTTTGTATAAAAATCTTAAACCATTGTAATTCTAACATTGTCGTAGCATTTTGTAAATATTTTACAGATAGAGTTAAAATAGAGAAAGATTTTTAAAACATAAAGAGCAAAATTTGTTTCCTTATTTAGTTCCACTATTTGCAAAATATAGTACCTTGTAAAAGTCAAAACATGTTTAACTACTATAATTATTTTCGATTTGGCATTTCGGAAACATGTTATAAAATTTAACATGATATATTTTTTTTATTTCATGTTTTTAAACACCAAGAGGAAAATCTGTTTTAATGATTTGTTCCACTTTGAGTCTGAAGCTATAGTTACGATCTATTTCACTAAAAAAAAAGTTTAATAGTGCAAGTCAAATTTGTTTTTCAATTTCAGAATTTATTAGGGCTTCAATTACCTAATTAATCCCATCAGAGGTCTGTCCAGACTTTTTTGCCAGGGTCTTGTTTTTGTGAAATTGTGAACAGTGTTCTCGCTGGCTTTTGAGCAACATTAGCAATTTGGCGAATAAGAAATAAAAAACAGTAGCCAAATGAAAGAAAATGGTAGCAAAATGGATTCGGCATGAATCACTGAAAAATTTATCTTTAACCCCTTATTGTATCCCTTTTTTTTTCAATATGTTCTAAAATAAACTAATTTTTTGTAATTGCTTATAAAATAGAAATTCGACTATTCGCTACAGAAACTATTGAAAATAAGTACATTCTAAATATCTCCTAAATGTGTAAATGCAGCACCGTGCGAAAGGGGCGGTCGCCCCGGGCGCGGCAATTTAGGGGCGCCAAATTTGTACTACTTTTTTTTTTTTTTTTTTTTTTTTTTTATCGATCATTTTTATTAGAATTTTTTTTTCACTCTTCGATATCCTATTTTTTGTAAAACAAAATGTATATATTTACATATCGGGATTTTTTTTCCAATGAAATTATTTACATTTTTCATTTCAAAATTATTGCATCGCGTTCACATTAACTTTTCATTGGGCTTCTTAGACTTGATGATTTTATAATATGCTTTTGTGATATCTTATTGCAGTGTTTCTTAAACTTTTGCACTGTGCGGCTTCTTTTACATCGTATTCGAAAGTTTCTGCCACCTCCCACACTCGGTGAATAAGAATTGCAAACCTATTCTGATTCCACTATGGGATCATTCTTATAATCATTCGGTCATTACTTTGCTGTTAAAAAAAGGTCCAGCACAGGATAGAAATGCTGATTACATGAAATCTGCGGTTGCAGCAGGACGACAGTTTTCCAAATTAGCATTCAAGAAAATTATACCTAGTGGCGAAATTATTAACCGCGATTGCGGCTTATTGGATAACTCAATTAAAGGAATCGCTATATTTTGTTTTCTCTGTTTGTTATTCACCAATTACCATGATCGCCCTCCAAAGTTAGCCAATCCAGATTGTGAGTTTTTCAAGTGGAAGAAATTAAATCCTAAAATTCTAGAGAATAAAAATACTCTAGAATACAGGAATGCATGCATTCGCTAAAAGAAACTTGAGAGACGTTTAAAATTAAATCATGTAAACGGCAGCAAATTTGAAAAGAGCAAAAGTGAAAATTATTGAAAGTGAAAAAGATAAATGCCGAAATATATTCAGGATGAAATTATGAACCTCATTGGCAAGAGCCAATGAAGTAAGAAAAACGATTGTAGAAGAAATTCATAGAGCAAGGTATTTTTCAATTTTGTTCGATCGCACTCCATATAGCGAGTGTCCTAAAATGGACTGACTGTTTTTAAAATTCAATAACTTGTAAATGGTGGCAGCTATTAAAAAACAATTGCGGGAAGGTAATGTAAAATGTCAGTAGTCTTTTTTTACTTCGATTCCTGGATTTAGTTCCAAATAGAAACTATAGATGGCGCTGCAAGCAGAGATGACCACCTCGGGAACTCAGCTTACGCTTTAGAGTGATAGTAAAATCCCGAGGGGCAGACCAATTCCACTGGCTGCTCGCGTTACAAATGACTTTTTCAATTCTTATACTGCAGTTTTACAATTTCACATTACAACATAAATATCGATGATTTGTTGAAGAATTAAACAGGTTTATAGTCAATTCAGGTTACAGCAGTATACTTTATTAAACCATATTCATGAAAATCAATCAAATTTATACTGAATTGACAATTATGCCAGCAATGTTAGCACAAGCACTATAAAGACAACATCTAGTGCCATAGGTGCTATGTCAAGGCCAAAACCGAAATCGCCCAACACTGATGCGAAAAGAGGAGGTTAAATACACTGGCCTCCAAAAGTTAAGGTACAGGGACTGGATGCTTTCGATTGTACACGGTTTGCCGAATATCTACCAACATTATTGGCGAATTTTTCTTGAACTTCTAGGATGTAAAGAACATGTTTGATTTCATATTTCTCGGTGAAGATTTATCGGGGGTACAATTAGGGGGCTAATAATAAATTTAATAATAAAATAATATTTGCGATCACCTATGTAACAGAAAAGGCTGAAAATGGTTTGTCACTGTGGTAAATGACTATTTGGGTTCTGTTCAACGTTTGTATGCATTTGTGTAAGCATAGCACTCATATTCGTGAAGATGTTAACGTTTTTGTGAAAAATTCAAAAGTTTTTTGTTTATAGCATACAGAGTTTTCAACCAAATTTAACACAACTTTCCAAAAACCTGACAAAGAACAGTAGCAACAGTATACTGCAATTAAAACATGAATATATTGAATATTTGATGAGATATGGGCACTTGTATGAAATAATTTTTAACTGCGCATGCGTGTAAGATTTCAAAATTTTTATTTCATAATTTGGTAGCCAGCTATTTTGGGTAACGTCTGTAAAAAGTCCAGTCAAATATTGTGAAAACTCAGAAAGATATAATGAGTTGATTGAAAAGTTATGGTAAAACCCTTATAATAAAGCTATTTTTAGATAGCAACTCACTATATCGCCCCTATCTTTGTGAAATTTCTCGATATTTGACTGGACATTTCAGATAAGTTGCCTTAAATAACTGACTACCAAATTATGAAATAAAAATTTTGAAATCTTCCACGCATGTGCAGTTAAAAATTATTTCATACAAGTGCCCATATCTCATCAAATATTCAATATATTCATGTTTTAATTGAAGTGTACTGTTGCTACTGTTCTTTGTCAAGTTTTCGGAAAATTGTGTTAAATTTGGTTGAAAACTCTGCATGCTATAAACAAAAAACTTTTGAATTTTTCACAAAACCGTTAACATCTTTACGAATATGAGTGATATGCTTACACAAATGTACACAAACGTTGAACAGGACTCAAATAGTCATTTAACGCAGTGACAAACCATTTCCAGCATTTTCTGTTGCATAGCTGGTCGAAAATAGTATTTTATTATTAAATTTATTATTAGCCCCCTAATTGTCGGCCCGACTAAATCTTCATTGAGAAATATGAAATCAAACATGTTCTTTAGATCCCAGATGTCCAAGAACAATTCGTCAATAATGTTGGTAGATATTCGATAAACCGTGTGCAATCGAAAGCATCCAGTCCCTGTACTTCAACTTTTGGAGGCCAGTGTATATAGAGTGGGTCTCATTCTCCAATACAATCTTATTTTTAGGGACCTACTCTATATATTTAACCTCCTTCCTTCGCATGATACTAGGGATTTCAGTTTAGACTTCCATTGAGCGCTTATTGCTTGCCACCTATCTCTGCTATTTGGAACTAAAACCAAGAACCGCAGTAAAAATACTTCTGATATCTTACATAACTCTCCTGCAAGAATTTCTTTTAATAATTGTCACCATTTGCAAGTTATTGAATTTTAAACAGTACAGTTTAGGAATCCAGTACACCTCACAAAGAACAAATGATGCAAATTATGCGATACCGAAAATAGGAAATTTTCAATCGTGGAAAGGTTTCTTGAATTAGCGCAAGAAATTTAAGATAAGCTAATGTCCGACAATCTCGACATTTACAGCTGCACGAGAGGTTCTGTTCTCAAAGGTGGTAGACGGGAGGTGCTGAGTTCGATCCAATCGCGCACGTCAGCCTAATCGTTCGAAATTGTTAGTAGTTTTCTTCGAACCTTGCGTAAATACGGGTTAGGTTCCCTTAAAAGACCCTACAGAGGACACCCTCATCCCACTCCGGCCTACTATATCCAACTTGTAGATCATCGGCCATCATAAACAATACCAATATCAACCCTTCAGAGCTCAATGTTGTGATATGGCGCAAATATGGCTTCCCAATATAATGTTGTGTAAGCTCGTCGAAGTAAATAAATTCGTCTATTTTTTACCAGGTTCTGCACATTCTCTAAACTTTGAGTTCGTGCTGCTGGTGTATGTCCAAAAATGTCCGGAACTGCATAAAATGTGTTTGTTTTTTTCTTCTCTTCTACTGAAAGATGGGATATACTTATGTCCCACTTATAAGTTTATTTAAAGAAACATTGCGATACTCTATGGTCATGAAAAAATAAAGCTACATCTGCAGTTTACAAACAATTACCACAGATTTTAAAAGCTCTGGAAGACCTTATAGAAATGAAGTAAAATGAGTAAACTTACTCAGGAGCAAAAAGCTTAATAAAGCAAATAAAGAAATTCTCCTTTATTTAGGTCTAGTAGTTTGACACAGCATTTTAAATGAAATAGAAAAAGTTAATCACGAGAAAAAAAGAAAAAAACTGTCAATGTTTTGATCGCCAGCAAACTGATTGAAACACTAAAAGACACATTTCAGACAATAAGAGAGGGAATTTTTGAACAAGAAAGCGAAGATTTGGTTATGTCCGTAAATGTAGAGTCCTTATTTGAGCAAAACAGAAAACTTAAAATTCGCAGAACAGTTTGACTACGAAGCTCCTGATGAATGTGGAAATTTACATGAAAGTAAAGGATTTCGTGTTACATAGAGACACTATAACCGTGCAACTAAACTGGAGGTTTATGAAACTGAGAAATGTATAACAAGAATTTGAGTTTCTGGCTGGTACGACTCTAAAATCAGTTACCGAAAATCTGCTAATATTGCCTGGATCTTGCCCTTTATTGTTGACTTGAATGGATTTGAATTGTTAAGCGAGGTTTTAAATGCTAAAACATTATTTCTACCATTAGATAAGAACTTTTATAAAATGGATCATTTAGAAATCTTTTAATTGCTCCACGAAGATTCTGAATTAAAATTAAATCTTTTAAAAAGTTCTAAAATAAACGCAAAATATTTATTTAATATAATTTATTTCTGTTTCTGTCCTTTATCGATTTTGAAGGGAGATGGGGGGGGGGGCGCCAAATTGGCACTCTTGGGTGGATTGGCACTCTTGGCTGGCACTCTTATGGATTGCTGCCACACTTCTTGAAGATGCCAACGGTCTCATTTTGAAGGATTTTTGCGAATGAGCAGTTCATCGCCAGCAGGACTCTCTAATAAGAAAGTGCTATCCACTCAGAGTTGCCTTTAGTTTTTGAAATAGGCTAAAATTACACGATCTGGTATCTTGAGAATTGGGGGAGGGGTGTTCAATGATTTTCTATCACCACCGTTGAACTTTGTTGGTAACAAAAGTGTCATTATGCATAGATTAAGGATCAAGATGGGACATTTACAGCAAATTCTGTAATGGCAACAGTACAAGCGTCACTACCAGGGGCGAAGCTACTGGGGGGGGGCGTAGGGGGGCGTCTCGCCCCCTCAATGTCGGCAACCTTGATGACAGTCGCAAATTCTAGGTAGTGAGTATCGATCGATACATTTCTGAAACAATCGATTTTTTTTTCAATTTTCTACGTTTTTTCTTAAAACATACACTAAAAAACACCAATCCTTAGCATTTGTCTTAATTTCTTTCGAAAATCCGAAGTTTGCCCTTCCTTTCTTCGACTTCGCATGACCGCTGAAAATAAATGGAGAAAGAACCAGGAGAGATTAGTTTCTCAATATACAAAGGGGTCTTTCTGAGAGTCCGCAGCGGTTTAGTAGGGTTCTGAACATCTCGATGATCGACTAGCACTGAAGATGATGACGACTTCAGTGAAGACATTCATATTAATCATGGTGTATTGAAATGTGCTTAACAATTGAATCATTTAGTCGATTGTTTAAACGATTGCAGGCATTTTTGAAAAATTGACCCGATCTGAGGAATTAAGTGTTTTCTTGTTCCTTAAGGAGGCATTAGATATAATTGACAGGAAAAAGAAAATTGTTCGTCTGTGTCAAATATTTATAATAAGATCGTGAAAGAAATCAAGCAGAACCGAGGAGAGGTTAGCATTACGGAAAGTGGGAACGATTCCATCATTGAACATGACCCAGGAAAAAGGTCTAAACTGAAGTTAGACAATCAGAGACATATTTGATCAATTTAGGTCGGTATCAGGCAAAACTCAGTATATATCCAATAAGTGGTTCCATCCCGCAAGATAGACAGCAACATTTCAACACCGCTTGGTACAAAAGGGCATCCGTTTTTGGAATATAGCACAGAACTCAATGCTATTTCTTTTGCCTATTTCATGAAGGACCTATGAGAGAAAAAATACCAAATGATTCAGTTAAGAGTGGTGTAAACAAAGGACACAAGGAAAAGAAAAGAACAGAAAGTTCGCACAACATTTCGCTTCCAACTCCCACCAAATTTGCTGTTTCCTATTTTATCAGTTCATAATGACGCATAATCACTTACTAGACGAGAGCAAGCGCAATCAGATTATTCTGGAAGAGTAACAGCAACATCTTGCATTTAGCACTGAAATTGTAGCAATCTTGATGGACATTACTCGAATGTGGAGTAGACAAGCTCTGGTTTGTGGAAGTGACAAAGACGAAAATGAAAACTTTTGGTAAATTGTGAAACTAATTTCCAGACATAACCCACAACTGAGGAAATGTTTGGGGACAGGCGTTTAACACGTTAAGCGCCACGTCAGCTACCGGTGGCTGATAGCGAACTTTCCGTTTAAAACGCGTCATTCACCGATGGCCGGCGTCTAAAATATGATACAAAACTGAAAAAATATACATTGTTTTGAATAATTACTGAACAAATATTTAAAATTTACCTACCTTTTATTTATTACAGGATTATACTTTCTTTAAAATTACTTTAAACATTGTAAATTTTCAGCGCTTCAATGTCAGTCATCGTGGCACTCAACGTGTTAAGGCCACACCACATAACTTCATCCCAAAACGAAATGATTGAATTTCTTGCTTCAGCAGTGTGCAAAACGGTAGTCAGAGATATTCAAGAAGCATAATTTTATGTAATTATGACAGATGCTTCGCACCACGATCGGGTAGCTGTTGTGTTGAAATATGTCGACAAAGATGGAAAAACTCCGATCGGCTTTTGGAAGTTGTAAAAGAAGTCGACAAAACCAATGTCGTCCTTGCATGCTAGAAATCGCACATCCTTATGAAGAATGAGTTCGAAATAGAACAGGTAGTTTTCCAGGCATACGGTTTTACAAACAGCATGTCTGGGAATTCAACGGCACTTAGGACTAGGAGACGTTTTCAGAAGTCGTAGGTAGAATTGTGCAATATACTGCTTGTCAATGTCACAGACTCAATACTTTCGTTTCGCATATCTGCAATGCCAGCAACATTATAGGTGATGTTTTCGGCGTGCTGGAAGATGTTTGTGTTTTTCACAGCAAGTACTAAACGAAAGAAACCATTAGTAGACAAGCTCAAAGAAATAGAAAATGCTCTTCTACTGCGTAATCTTTCTAAAGCGAGATGGACTGCTCGAGCGGAATCATTGAAAGCAGTTTGGGCATCATATGAATCTATCCTACAAATTTTGAAATAGTTGATTCCTCTACTTCTGTTAGCAAAGCGAAGATCAAGCCACGAGGTTTAAGAAAGAAAATGTTATCGCTCGACTTCATTGCTTCACTGATGTTTCGCAAGAATGTTCAGTACAAGTGCAAGTTAGTTACTGAAAAAATGAAGTCGAAGACTCTTAACCCTCTGTCTACCAGAAGGGTCCAATGGACCCGACATGTATATTCAAAATATTTATTCAAACCAGAAATTTCTTCAAAACAAACTAAATTTATAAATCAGACAATAATAAGTTAAATAAACAAATTAAATAGTTTTAAGTAAAAATTCTGGTGTAGAATGTTTTTATAAAACTTGAGTAAAATTTTCGGTAGTTCTAGGGTTAAAATAGACGCTACGAAAATACTGAAGACTTGTATCAAATCATTAGGAGCAATCAACAATGACAATGAAAATATGAATCAGGAATTATAGAGTGCAGTTCTCTTTTAAACCAAGTAAAGTGTTGATCCGTTAAATGAATTTGCTATATAGTATCGACGAAGATTAGCACCAAAGAAGTTAGACGGCAATTGAAACAATCTCTTCGCTCCCGAACTTCTAATATTCTAACGCAGGTGCTCTCAAGCTATTACAAGTAAAGTACCAGTGCTGGTACATGAAGCTCTATGTACGCGAAAGTTGGAAACTGACACATGAAATGAAATAAAAAATACAGTATGTGAAATCAAAAAACAGCTCAGTCACCTCCTCCCCTCCTCTTTCTTGATTTGACCGTTCGCCGGTAATGTGGTTTCTGCTCTACTCTGTGTTATACTGCTTTCACAACGTTTTGCTTTCTCTTATTTTCATAATAAAATTCGATTAGAATTTTTAGATAAGTGGAACTAATGCTTTGGTAGATATTGAGTTGACCTTTCATCTCCCTGAAAAAAAGAAAAAGTTTTATTCTTTTACTGTATTGTATGTGTGTATATTACTTATTTCAACAACCTTCATTATCACATTAAAAAGTAGTTTATTTTCAGAAGATATGTGAATTGTTTATGTAAGTTATTAATTTATTAAATTTTCTTGAGTGTAGTTTACTATTGATACATACATAGTATTCATATAACAAAAAAAATCTCGAAGAAAGCGACTTCAAATGTGTATTTTTTCCCATGTTTAACAATGCTATGTAGTATTTATGTTCTCTATTATACATCTATATTTGTCATCCAAAAATGATACACTTTATATACATAAATGCACTATAAATTATTATAAGAAATAAATTATTCCTTTGCATGCTTTCCGAAAGCTTTCCTTTTACCCGTTTGTTCTGTTTTTAAATAGTAACCTGTTTCATAGGTTTTCCTATATTAGCTTTGAGTTTGTCACCTCGTGGTACGCATAAGTATGAACTTTTATTTAGTGGTACATCGGTCTGAAAATTTCGGAATCCCTGTTCTGACGCATGGAGTTTCAGAAGGTTCTAGATACTCTTACAGTGGTGATAGCTGAAAGTCCTAATTCTTTCATCAGCATAATCACACCACTGGATAAAATAATGTATCCTCCCATTATAAGAGAGAAATAAAAACTAAATCTGGTTAAAAAAGCGGTAAATGTCTTTCGTGAAACATTGCCAATTCCTGATATGGAAGCATTACACGCAGAGATGAAAGTTTTGTCAGACTTCTGCGCAGTGGCTGAAATAATGTATGATATTTACATGAAAACAGAACCTTTGAGATATATTCTATCACTTGCTAACCATGTCAATCGCCTGGCTCTAACTTCTCCAGCCATAATTGCCACGAATGAAAGAACAATGTAAATTAAAAATTGTGAAAAAAATATCAAAGAACAACAATGACCGATCCACGTTTGAATACACTCATGATGTTTACGTTTGAGAAGGATATTTTGAAATACCTAGATTTGAGCACTGTCGTGAATAGATGGGCTTGTCTAAAAAAGTGGTGGGTTAAAATGCATGTTATGCAATGGATGAACAAAGATGTAATTAAAATAAGTTTTGATTTAATCATTTTTAATGTAATGTAATGTAATCAACCGCCGTAGTGAGCAGCCTCTTTCCGTCCGCTGTCCTTTAAGCTTTTTTTCTCTTATTCCGACTCTTTTGCGGAAGCCAGGTTCATACGTCCCCAGTCAGGTCTCGAATATAAGAGACTCTAGCGGAAGCCAGGTTGAAAAAAAAATCAAAATCGGACAAATTTAAAAGGGAAATTACACAAATTAAAGACACCAAAAAGCGGGAAGGTAAGGCCCGGGGCTCTGAATTTACCGATCAACCGCTCCTGCGTCGAGCTTACTATTAGTCTCGATCAGCGGTTGGGTCAACCGTCGTGGGCAGCTGATAAATAAGCTGATTCTGTATAAGTTCCAAGTAGCATCTTACTAAAAATTTCAACTTGTTTAATTAATCCGAATTGCAGATTTCCATCTGCACATTCAGCAAAAAATATTAAAGTATTTTAAGGGAATATTTACAACAATGTAACTTAAGTGAAGGGGTGGTATATCCATCTTTAAATTTACTTTATATTCTCCTCAATATTCTAAAGCGTAAAGTTTTCGACATTCTGAAGTGAAAAATTTGATCTCGATTGGTTAATAATGTTGAATTTTATATAGAACATACCGAGTGTACTAAAATGGATTGACTGATTTTAAAATTCAATAACTTGCAAATAGTGGCAGCTATTGTAAAAAAATCTTGCAGGAGGGTTATGTAAGATGTCAGGAGTTTTTTTATAAGCGATTCTCGATTTTAGTTTAAAACAGCAGCGATACATGGCACTGCTAGTAATAGGTGCTAAACCGGGGCCTGATTTTTTGTTTCTCTTCTCCCTCAGTATTGATGCGAAAGAAGGAGATTAAACATATGGAGTGGTTCTCAGTCGCCAATGAAATTGTGTTCTTAGGGGCCCACTGCATATATTTAATCTCCTTCTTTCACATCAATATTTAGAAAAGAGAGAGGCCAAAAATCAGGCCCCGATTTAGAGCTTATGGCTAATCTATCGCCGATATTTTAAACTAAAATTGATATCGCAGAAAAAAAAATTCCTGACATCTTACATACCTACCCCACCTGCAAGAATTTAATTTTATAGCTGTCACCATTTGCAAGTTATTGAATTTTAAAATCAGTCAGTCCATTTTAGGACACCGGGTAAATGCATATATATAGACACAGAAACGAACTTTTAAAGATATATATATATTTTTTTTAAGTCAGTCGGCAAAATCGCCATATACGCCCCCTAATGAATTCTGCTTAAATACGCCCCTGGTCACTACCGACAAGGGGGAAGAATTAACAAGCCTCCGAAATTTACCTATGTTGAAGAAATATGTTTACCCTTTATTCCTTTGAATATCTATTCTTTCCTGAAACGAAGCAGGTGTCAGAAGATATTCTATTCATCACTTGTATTGGTCGTATTTAACTTACAAAATGATAATAAGAGCAGGGGCGTAGCTTGAAAATTTTATTGGGGGGAGGACCTGACTTTGATGCCCTTTTATCATTTTCATTTTTCACCCCCCCCCCCTCCCAGCAACGTCGTCTCAGTCCGTGCTATGTTTTTGGCTGTGGCCAGCAGGTCCTCCTTCATTATGGAAATATTCTGCAGGGAGGGGGCGCTGTAATAGCAATTTCTGTGCCATTTCCATTGTTTTACCATCGAAAAGTGTATGAAGTTATGTATAGAATTGAACCAAATGTTTTGTGTATGTTTTTGGCTATGGCAAACAGACCCTCCCTGAATTTAAAAATATTCCGCCTGTTCTGTTCTGTGATAGGAAAGGGGTTCTGTGATAGCGATCATTGTATAATTTTCTTAATTTTTTTGTAGTTCTATTGTCCATCGGCGGTTCGTGCAGCGACGGGAACTCGCGTCCTGCTAAGCCAGCTACTCGCAAACAGCTGATGTACAAAAGAATAACGAAAAACTTTTGAATTTAATAAATATCATGATCGAGATTAACTCGTTTTGACTCCGGTTAATGGAGGATATTCCATCCCCGTTTTGATCACGTGGTCAAGGTAAAAACTTCTAGCGTAAAGAAGGGAAGGTTCTGTAGACGTGTAATGTAAATCCCCGCTAGTCAATGAACCAGTTCATGAGGCAAAGCAGTAGTATCTTTCCTTCTTATCAGTTACAAGTTCCTTGGGTAAATTACCGGTATCACGTGACTTTTTTCAGCCTCGAACCCATATTTGGAATATCCTCCATTGAATGAAGTACAAATTTAATATTAAAATCAAAGTTGGTATGGTATTGAACTAATAATTTTGAAGTATTAACATATGTAGCTACTTTTAGAAATTTAAGCTGTATGAGATAGAAGAAAGTTTTGGGATTGGCAGATCTAACTAGTTTGGTAATATACTTAGACATTCCTCATTAACTCAAAGCAGTATTGTAAATAATCTATTATAAGGGTATAGTTGCAACGATATACCGTAAATTTTGGAAAGTTTACCGTCCGCCACATTTGGCAGGCATTAATCCATTTGAATACATTTATGCAGCAAATACGAAAACTTTTGAACAAAGTAAAAAAGTGTTAAATGAGTTTTGTTCTAAAAAAGTTTTGTTCTAAGAAGGATTTTTTTAGATTTTTTTTTCCCTCTCGAAAATGCAAAAATGTTTGATGCAACACAGTTAGAATGTTGATTCCATATCTCTACATGCATCAAACTTTCAGATTTTCATATTCAAATCAAACGAACCGACTAACCAAGAAAGCTTTATTTTCTTTTTAAATATGTGAAACACGTACTGAATTGCAGTTTGATTGTTACCTAGTGATTACTTCTCTCACTATCACCTCTCGAAAGCCTGTTTAAAATATCAGTTTTGATTTTTTCAGAAAAATTCCAGTGCTGTTTGATTCTTAGAGAACTGGTTAAAAATACGTGAAATTTAATATGCGAACAGATGATGATGATTTTACGAATGTGTCAAAAGTAATATCTTGGAAGGAATTTGTGCTTTAACTAAAGTAAACAACTGTAAATGCTCTTACATTCTGCTCAATCGTCAACAATTTAAAATAAATCTTTCATAAATTAAGTTACATAATCTGCTTCCTTCACAAATTTTTTTATTGTTTTCATTTTTGTGAAAAGATACCTAGTTTATTTCTTCCGTTTATTTACTCTTGGGGTATTTTGTGCCTGAGACACCAGTTTACATGCATTCACTTCAGGAAACACATGTCACCAATCCTCCAAATGACCGGAATGCACTGTTGTCACATTTTGCACAAGAGGGGAATTCAAAGAATTTAAACTTTAGGTGGAGGAATTGTTTATTCAGGGGATTCTTTCAGGAGAATTGCTATATGACAACCTTAAAGGTCTGCATCTGCATGGCCGGAGTCCGGTACAGGACGAAATAAAGTCAAACTTTCAAACGGGCCAGTCAGAAAAAAAAATTAAGAGGACTTCGATGTACCAAGTTTTAATGAGCCTGTGCCTACCTCTGTAGATTTTTACGTCCAGAAGCTCTTTGTAAAGCAAAAGCATATCTTGGAAACCTGGGATTATGACCGAGGGCCCGGCGCTCCTATAAGTGTCTGGTACACTCAAAGCTCTCGGGGGACTCGGAGGTGTGATCCCCGAACTACGCCGCTTAATCCTCGAGTACTTAGGTTTTACTGTCGTTGCGACCATGTCGTCCGATGGTGTTTGGGGAGCAGGGAAAGTGACGTGCGCTCGTCGGTGCTCTTCTTTGGCCAGTAGAATGTGTCATGGCGGCATCACTGGCTTACGACAGTCCTGCTTGACGCGATGCACATAAGGGCTCCTCAGAGCTTAGACTGGCGAGGTGACTTGCGTAAGGAATGTTCATTTTATATCCAATTTAAAGGGATCAGACTAAGACGATGAAATATGAACAATTTTCAATGGACTTGGTTGGACCAAAAATAGGTTGTAAATGTGTTGCACGAACCGACGCTAGTTTGACAGCACAGTACAGAAATTTAGCATGCCCAAGGTAGGATCGACATTGGGAAGTTGCATTGTGCCTTAGCCCGGGCCTACTTTTTCCTGTCGACTCGGGCCATTCTCAGGCGTACATTTTTTCTACATACTTGTTCCGGGCTGGACTTTGACTTAATTGTTACTAGGACGTATCGGGCAGCACATTTTTTTATTTATTATTATTTATTATTATATATTTTATTTATTTATTTATTTTTTTTTTTTTTTGTAAAAAAAATAGTGATAATGGAATCTTGGGAAATATACTTTAATGAATTACGAAGAAATATTTTCAAAAATGTATTTTTTTTTTTTTTTTTTTTTTTTGCAATACAGCTTCAAAATGTATGTTTTTTAACCATTTGTTACATTTATTCTAAACTAAATTTTTTTAATGAGTCTTTATTTGAATGTAAAAGTCTAAGTTTAAGTGTTCCTTAATGTTGCTATTCTGTATTCTATAGATTACGTAGTTATAGTTTGAAATATAGGGCAAGGTGCTGCAAGAGTGTGCGGTGTACAAAAGTACGCAGAGCAATTATCTAATCCCAAAACAGAGTTTTGCATTTAGCTACAGTTGTAAGCGATGTAATGACTGTAGGTAAATGTATTTGTTACTGTAGGTAAATGCAAAACTTTGTGTTGGGATATGGGATTAGATAATCACTCTGCGTACTTTTGTACATCGCGCACTCTTGCTCCACCTTATCTTACCATAAAAATTTCGCAAACATATGCATGCAGCATTTTTTAAAAGAAAATCTTAATTATATGTTAAGAAAAATCGGATTTTTTTTTTGTAAAAACTGAGCCGTTCTGGGTTTTTGATTTTTTAACGGCTCCAGATTTAGGGTTTTGGTTTTTAAAACCAACCAAGATAGCTTTGTTTTGTATTGGGGCGTGTCCGGCCTTAGAAGTTTCGGCCCGTGCAGTCTTCTAGACAACCTCCACCCTCTCTGAGCTGTTCTAACCCCCTCTAGTCATTCAACTTTTTCCACTTTCTTTCTACTATAAGAAAGAGTGACCAATAACTACTAAGATAAGGATAAAATGAACTGCTAAGGATCGAATTACACTTACTGTTTCGCAATCGACTACAATTCCTGTTTTCAGAATTATCTCTTCCGTATATATAAATTGCTTTTGTTAGGGAATAGAGGTAATAACAATTTTAAAATTAAATTTCTTATACAAATATGGTAATGTTAAAAGTAATTTACTTTATAATTTACCATTTAAAGTAAAGTGCTTGCACAAATAATTGTAACTACTATTTAAATCATTTCTTTATGTGTGCCTGGCGGCGCCATTAAGCCTTGTGTGGCGCCCTTCCACTTGACCATATTTGTGAACCGTTCTAATCCCCTTCAGTCACTTTCACGTCTTTTCAGATTTTTTCTACTACCAATGGTAACAAACAATTACTGAGATAAGAAGAATCGAATTACACTTACTGTTTTCAGAATTTTCTCTTCTGTATGTATAAACTGTTTTTGTTGGGGAATAGAGGTAGTAATTTAAACCCTTACTTTTGAGGGTGCCTGGCAGCGCCCTTAAACCTTCTATGGCGCCCTACTACTTGAATATATTGGAAAACTGTTCTCATCCCCTTCTGTCACTTTCAGTTGTTTCCACACTTTCTTTCTACTGCTAAAGGTGACCAATCTAGACGAGAAGAAAATAATTGTATTTTTAAGGATTAAATTACATTTACTGTCCAACAGTTCATTACAATTCCTGTTTCCGGAATTTTTTCTTCCGCATATATAGAGGAGAAGGTCCAAATACCGGCTACTAGGTGTTCTGAGAACTGAGCGCAGCGCAGCCTAGCGGTGATAGGCAGAGTTTGTAACTTTAATTGAGAGAAGAAAGTTACGAAAAGTACGTCGCTGAAGTCTGTGTCATTTACTAATAGTAAATGCAATTGCAAAAATGTCGAACCTACGCAATCTGGTACATCAAAAGTTTTTCAGATATGTGTTTCTCATTTTTTTTTTAATATACTGATCGTATATTGGCTTGAATTGTTGATTAAGTTATTTTCTAGATATATCTAGCTCTCAATTGCCACGCGAACAGTATTGGTATTTTATTATATTAATGATGTAATACCGGTTTTAACTTAAACATAGCAGTGGTCCGAATACCGGCTACCTAGAGTGGTCTAAATACCGGCTAGCCGGTATTTGGATCTCTCTCGGTTGCTCTGCTTGAAGGGGAGGAAAATAAATTAGTTTAAATAGTTCCATAATTAATAAATTAATCATTTAAAAGGTTCAGAAATAGTCCCCATCCCATTTCACAATATGAAAAAAGCAACCATGGCCGTAATTCTTCAGGACCGACGCTGGTTACCGGATCACTTTCCAAAAAAGAGCTGTTGGACACCACAAAATTGCCTGTAATAAATGTGAAGAGAAAGAAAAAAAATGACGGAGTAAACCAGGCGAAAGAGGCAGAAATTTGATTTTAACCCTCTCTCTGCTCAACCCGAGATTTACTTAGGCATCGTAAAAGAAGCAAAATTTGCGCAACCCGAGATTTCCTCGGGGATTATTTCCACCACTTATTTTTTATTGTAAATTATGCCTTATTTAATCGGAGCATTTTCCCGGTTAAATTAGATAAAAACTTTTGTTTTGAAAAAACGGTGACAAAAGAATAAAAATTCTTAAAAGACACTCGTCGCGAAAGGGTTAAATACGCAATTTTTAAAGCTATTTTGATAAAACAATTACGCAGCGAGAGGGTTAAAAAAGTGAAAAAGGAAAATATCCAACAGAGGAATATGATAAATTTGTGTCTTCTGCATGGGTGCTTTCTCTGTGGACCAGAATGGGGGAGGGGATTCTGGGTTTAATGTTAAGAATGCGATATGTGGGCTGATAAGGACTCCGATGCAGAGAGTGATATTATGCTTTTGATTTTTTCAGATAAAATAATTCTCATTTCAATCAGCAAGCTTTTTTTGTTGTTTTACACGTTAAAAAACAAAATTAGAAACATAATGGGAAGAAGACTGTGAGATAGTCGTAAAGAATTTTTGAAATTTGACAAAAATACTTATTTATTAAAAATTGCGTATTTTTTCTGTACATAAGAAATGTTATTAATGAATAAAATTTATTAAAATAATATTCTTATTGCTTAATAATTGTCATTAGCTCTATTTGTGTGATCTTTTGGGGAAAAAAACTTAGGTAGCCGGTATTTGACCCCCTTTTAAAAACTCAAAATTTGAAGACTTTCGGAATTTTGCTCCTTATAAACAGAAAACGCCTTTTAAACTGATTTTTTTTTCTCTAAACAGGTATAAGACGTGTCAAGGTACCCTGCTGTCACTTTTTATTTTATTAATTTTGAAAATTGTATGCTCTAGATTGAAAACAAAAGTGGTAGCCGGTATTTGGACCTTTTCCTCTATAAATTATTTTTGTTAGTAAATAAATGTAGTAATTTAAATCCGTTTTTTGTGGGTGCCTGAGGGCGCCTTTAAACCTTCTTTGGCACCCTACTAAACTAAACTAATCTCTGTGGCTATACTATCCATGATGGATCTGGGCCGACTCTGCCCATCCCTGTTTTCTTGACCCTGGGCCCCGAGGTGCTATGCAGCATACGTCCCGGCCAGGTGGTCAGTCAAACGCGAGACCCTCGGTGTTTAATTCCCAAACAAGGACTCATTTCATCGACCCCGAAGGAATGAAAGGCTGAGTGAAGCTTGTCTAGTCGGGAGTCGAACTCTCGACCTGCAGCGCGGCTGAGAGATGCTCTGGCCACTATGCCACTGGTTTCGTGGCGCCCTACTATTGAACATATTTGCGAACTTTTCTAATCCCTCCAGGTACTTCTTTCTACTGCCAAGGATAACCAACAACTACCGAGATGAGAAGGAAATAATTGTACTTCTATCCTGCAACTGATTACAATTCCTGCTTTAAAATTTTTTCATTCCGGATGTATAAATTTTCTTCAGGAAAGAGGCGGGGATGTAGTGGAAGTTACAGGTCTAAAATTGAATACCTTATACAGGTTTTGCATGTAAAAAGTAACTCACTTTGTAATTTTACGTTTAAAATAAAGTTATTTTATAATTACTTTTTACTACTGATAAACCCTTTTTTAAGGGAGCCTGACAGCGCCCAAAAACCTTCTCTGGCGCCCTTCTATTTGAACATATTGGGGGGAGGCTCCCCCTCCCCCCCCTAAAGCTACGTCCCTGAATCAGAGTAATAATATAAAAGAAAAATCCTAGAAAATTCTGTTAATAACGTAAATATGTAAGTTTATGAGATTAAATTGTAAAAAATCAAATTCAGGTATTGAGTTAGTTTATTCATATCGAATAAAACTTTATTGAGTGTCATGTCAGTACCTCTATTTAGTTTTAGCTGTTAGATTTATATAATTCTAAAAATTTGCCAAAATGAATTTTTCCCCATCTGTAATTTTATTATTATTTCTTATATGTTAATATTATAAATATTATTGAATTGATTGTACGTTATTTACATTAAAAATAATATTTTTATTTTACCTGTAAGAAAGTGAAAATGCGTAAATTTTAAAAGATTATTGTAACGATTGTTTAATACGTTAAACTTCATAAATTAATAAAACATCGGCTATAAAAATTTTGCTACTGAATGAGAATATTCAAGAAATTTTCTGGGATTTGTAGAGTGCAATACTTCGTATATTTTTATATTATATCATTACTTTATGTAGCTTTAAATCCAATTTTATGATATTTACTTCATATATAGCATTCAAGACGAAATTTTTACCCTGTTTTTCGTTGCACTTATATCGTTCACTCATCACGTAAAAAAAAAAAAAAAAAATCATATATCCGTGCATGAACATAGAATAGATATTGGATATATAAAATAGAATATCTATTCTATGTTCATGTATCGGTGTAAGATTCTATTGAAAACGAGTGTGTTCAAGAAGCACGCGCGCGAGCTCAGGAGGCAGGAACATGGAGTGTGTCTATATCATGGATGGAATAACACGTAGTGTGTTCAGGAACAGATCATGGATTTGATTAATTAAGGTGCTAATTATAAAGATATTTTGTTGCAAAAGGAACGTGTGCTAGATGGCCGAATGGATAAGGCAGTGAACTCGAGACTAGGGGTTCTGCGTTCGAATCCTTCCAGTCCCATATCGTGTCACAATTTTTTTTTTGTTTTGTTTATTGGTTGTTTTATATTTTTCATAATGAATAAGATATTTTTGATGAAGGTATATTTTTTATTTTTATTATACAGAGGCACGTGTATTTTTATTATAATAATAAAATACTTATTTAAATGTGAGAAAATGAGGTATTTCGAGCTGAAAGTTTTGCATCTGAACGCCTTTTAAATATTCAAAGTTTCGTTTCTAAGTGATTATATATGTATATGTATAATGATATAAACATTAAGCAAATCCAAATGAAAAAATAATATATATTGTGCAAAAACATCCTTTTGCACGTAGGATAATTCCTTGATTTTCTTTTTTTTTTTTTTTTTTTTTTTTTTATACTTTACGAGTGAATTTTTATCGAGACTAGGCTGGAAATCATATTTTACTTTGAACATTATAAAAATAAAATGTAATAGTTGTAGATTATTTTAACTAAAAATATCTGTACATATATTTTTTAAAGAGATAAAATATATAGGTCTGCTGTCTAGTTTTATAGTGAATAAAGTATGATTAGAATGTTTATAAATTTTCTACTGAAAGTATAAGTATTTTGCTTATACTAACAGAATTTTGAATGCCATTTATTTCTCATGTTTTATGATGTATTTTGGTCTGTTATCCACACGGTATTAAAATATGCAATCATAAAATAAGAAATATATATATTAAAACCTTCTCTGAAAAACTGTCTAACTAACAGTGCAAATTCCATTGAAATCCATCCAGTATAGTAGATTACAAACAAATCTCATATGTTGATATCACAATCTTG
The DNA here is from genome assembly GCA_963932465.1 of Maratus speciosus. Classification (NCBI taxonomy): domain Eukaryota; kingdom Metazoa; phylum Arthropoda; class Arachnida; order Araneae; family Salticidae; genus Maratus; species Maratus speciosus. The sequence goes on along the minus strand of OZ010792.1, from coordinate 413,639,424 downwards.
GTTTACTAACAGCATTCTATTTATCACAGAAGTTATAAATCAACTGATAAATCATTTTTAAATAAATAAAAAGAAAATTGTTAAAAAGTTAAAATTTTTAGATCACCATTTGAATTCTTAAATTGTATCAATCAACCTACCAAACAAAGCACAACCAATAACACATAAGCAGAAAACGCACAATCACGTGATCAAATCGCCCACACAATTTTTTTGAGCAGCTTGAGCGGAGTTTGTGTGATGTTGGTTAACTAATTTTAAATGCTAAATGGGCTAAAGTAGATAAAGAAGGTCACGTGATGTTTTTCCCGACTATTTTAGATTTTATCTGAGTGAACATAGGCATGTAGTCCTGTTACGAAAATCATGTTTTGGAAGGATAAAGAAATATAGTCGTTGGTTTTACCTTTTTTGAACCATAAAAATAATGAAATAATTGAATTATGTTAAAATTCCTTTCTTCGATAAGACCTACTCCATGGCATAAACTTCTGAGCGCGCGCGCGCTGCGCGAAGTGCACTTCTGAACACACTCAAAGTAAACATGAAACATTAAAAAAAGAAAGATTACAATAAGGTAGATGCTCAAACATAAAAATTTTACAAGGATGGGGAGTTTCTTCCCCATTGTCACTAAAGGCGCTACGATCGCAATCGCATTACCATTACGCTCTGTGGGAGTGTCCTATCTTGGATGTTAATCTATGGAATAGAATATCGTCTGACACCTGCTTCGTTTTAGGAAAGAATGGAGGATATTCCATCTCCGTTTTGATCACGTGGTCAAGGTAAAAACTTTTAGCGTAAAGAAGGGAAGGCTCCGTAGACGTGTAATGTAAATCCCCGCTAGCCAATGAAACAGTTCATGAGGGAAAGCAGAAGTATCTTCCCTTCTTATCAGTTAGAAGTTCCTTGGGTAAATGGAGGATATTCCATCTCCGTTTTGATCACGTGATCAAGGTAAAATCTTCTGGCGTAAAGAAGGGAAGGCTCCGTAGACGTGTAATGCAAATCCCCGTTAGCCAATGATGAGGGAAAGCAGTAGTATCTTCCTTTCTTATAAGTTGGACGTTCTTTGGGTAAATTACCGGTATCACGTGACTTTTTTCAGCCTCGAACCCATATTTGGAATATCCTCCATTGGGAATTAAAACGGCCTATAGAGGCGCTGCTTCCAGCCTTCGGTACAGGAAAATTGTCCCTTTAATTTCTCTTTAAGTAATGCTAAAGTGTCATTGAAATAATTCTTTATTGTAAATGCATCTGAAGGTTTTTGATATTCAAATTCGGATAATTTTTACTTTGTCTTATTAGACAGAACACAATAAAATCTGAAATTCTGCAAAAAAAATAATCATTCTCAACAAATTTAAAATACATGTAATGCAATGTGCGATGCGCTTGCACGGCAGTATCCTGAAGCGTGAAGTTACATCTTTTCTCCACCAGATGACGCATTCGAGTGCTTGAATCGCCAATAGATATTCAAAGCATAGAGGGTAAACATATTTCTTCAACATAGATAAATTTCGGAGGCTTGTTAATTCTTCCCCCTTGTCGGCAGTAACGCTAGTACTGTTGTCATTTACAGATTTTGCGGTAAACAGTACCTTTATCCTGAGTGTGTTCAGAAGTGCATTGCGCGCCGCGCGCGCGCTCAGAAGTTTATGTCATGGAGTAGGTCTTATCGAAGGAAGGAATTTTAAAATAATTCCATTATTTCATTATTTTTAATGGTTCAAAAAAGGTAAAACCAACGACTATATTTCTTTATCCTTCCAAAACATGGTTTTCGTAACAGAAATACATGCCTATGTACACTCAGATAAAATCTAAAATAGTCGGGAAAAACATCACGTGACCTTCTTTATCTACTTTAGCCCATTTAGAATTTAAAATTAGTTAACCAACCGCACACAACGAGGCACGCAATCCGAGACGCAAACTCCGCGCGAGCTGCTCAAAAAAATTGTGTGGGCGATTTGATCACGTGATTGTGCGTTGATTGATACAATTTAAGAATTCAACTGGTGATCTAAAAATTTCAACTTTTTAACAATTTTCTTTTTATTTATTTAAAAATAATTTTTCAGTTGATTTATATCCTCCGTGATAAATAGAATGCTGTTAGTAAACCAAGATTGTGATATCAGCATATGAGATTTGTTTGTAATCTACTATAGACCAATTCGTTAGGTGGCAACGAGTCACGTGATGTCCATATTTTTCCATGTTTTTGACGTCATCACCGCTAATGGAGCGGGAGATTTGGTGATTTTCTTGGCGATTTTCTGGCAACCTCGTATACTTTTGTTGACATACTAAAATTGTAAACAAGAAGCTATTAACCAGGATAATAACTTATAAAAAACATTATGTAAGATAATATATTTCAGAATATTAATAAAAGCAGTGTTACAAATTATCACCTAAATAATTATTAAATATACAGTGGATAAAAAGGTTCCATTAGCAGCTATAATCATATAATAAAAAAATGATTTTTCACTCAAGATTATTTATTATAAAGTAAATGAAAATTTGTAGTTACAAAAAATATAACGATTGATTGACATATTGCGAACGGAAACTTCCATATTTATTAAATGTTTCAATCGTAACGTCTATTGTATATATGTATTATATATATATATATAACCGTATTTTAAAATACTAGGCTGTAATGTCAAACCAGGATGCATTTTTTTTATTAATAATAATAAAAGCATGACACACAGAAATTGTATTGTATTTAAATTTCTTGTTATTTCTTTATTTTACTGTATTAGAATTTATCAAATTACAAAACTAATTAAATACTAATGTAAAATCAATACTTCAAATGATATAATTCAAGAAATTGAGCATACATTAATATTCATTAGCAATATTCACAAGTCATAAAATGTCAGCTTTTTAGCTTTTCCTTTACAGCATTTATCACTGCTCTAAAAAATTAAGCATTCTTTTAATATATTAATTAACATTGACAAATTGAATGTGTGCTGTAGATGTTTCTTAAAATAAATCTGATGGCACATTTGAAACTCTGAAAAATGTTTTGAAAGTTTTTACAGATTATGTTTGTTGTGTTTTCACAGATTTATTTTACTTTAAAGTTTATTATTAATTGTTAAGTTAATAGAAAACTAATGTACAAAAACTTGTTAAGACAAAATCGCTAGAGATGAAGGGAAATTTTCATTTTAGATAGATTTCACTCAGCAAATATAATTATATGGTATTTCTTTCACCAGAGCCATGAAATTTTTGTATATAATGAAAAGACTGTCTTTACCAAAATCTTGCACTAATGAATGGTCTCCTAATACACAATAAAAACACTGGAGAGTAAGATTTTTTCTTTCTTTCTTTTTTTTTTTTTTTTAAGTACCGGACTCTATAAACTCGGCCCCTAAAATAGAGGCCGTACCCGACTCGACCAGATAAAATGAATCCAAACTTTGAAATCGGCCGGGTCAGCAGAATTAGTACAGTTTTTTTGCTGAGCCAGGTTGGGAGATAAACAAAATAAATGGTCCTGACCAATATAACAAATTAAGTGGGACGACTTCCGCAACATAAATATTGGGCCATTTTGCTCACGCAAAAACACCGGCTCGTTAATGTAAATCCTAAGAAAGATATTTTTTTTTAAATATGTCGTTCGCATTCCATTATTTTTAAATGATCTTTTTTGCATTGGATAGCTGAGGTCGGTCTCTACAAAGAGTCATTTTTACTTTTTCGATTGTGTTTATAGGTTTTTTTTTTTTTTTTTTACTAGAATACTTTCCCTTATGAAACTGATTCCGAAAATCAAAGTATACTACGAAAAAACATCTGTAAACAAAATCGAAAAAGGGTCGAGATTGACCTCAGCTATTCGACGCAAAAAAAATAAATCATTTAAGCATATTGAAATGCGAACCATGTATTTAAAAAAAAATTCTTCCATAGGATTAACATTAGCGAACGGCCGTTTACCCTTGAGGGAAGTAGCTGATCCATACGGGAAAAAAATTGGCCTGGCCCGTACAAAAAATAAATTAATTAATTAATTAATGGCCCAGCATAAAAGTTAAAAGTTTGGCCTGGCCCGGAAAACATTTAAAATCTCAGCTAGATTCGACTGAATTTCTTCAAAACATTGATTTTTACGCTGATATGGTTAAAAATAGTTTCGTAGGAAGAGTTCTCAACAAAAATACTTATTTTATCTTTTTTTTTAATGTTTATAATCTTTATTTTTAAAGAAGCGCCTAATAAAATCACTCAAGTACTCATTTATAACTAATAAACAAACGTAATTTTGTCAAAAAAAAATGGCCATAATTTTTTTTGCAAAAAAAAATTATGACTATTTTTTCCCCCCATTCGGACCAGAAAATCAGAGTTCTAACTTTTTACGATTGCTCTTTCATCTTCACCTAACACTTCATTTATAATGGCTGTTTCATAATAATGGAAGCCATCAGTCCATCAGAAGAAAATAACTCGGTGGAAGCAGAAACTCGGATAGGCGGGACTCGGTAAATTGGGACTGTACTGAATATGTCATTTTAAAAATGATCTTTAGAATATTTTTGTTGATGAACATCAACACCCCCTTCAACACAGGGGGACCACCCCCTTGGATCCGCCACTGTAGATTATGTAGTTCAGTGTTACATATTTTAAATTTTAAAATGAGTCGTCTATTATAAAATTAGTAAAATTCTCTTTGTAAATAAACTTTGTGGAAGAGGGGGGGGGGGGGGGGATACACCAAAATCCATGTTTGAGCCGGGTGCAAAAAAGGCTAGTTTCGGCCCTGCAGTTATCAATAGGTGAACTGCTAAAAAAAAAAAGAAAGAAAGAAAAAAGGAGTGTTTCTAGTTATCCTAAAGTGTTTTCGGCAGTGTGAGATCTGCACGGGTCATACTCTTTTCTGAAGGTTCTGTCCGGGCCGGGTTAAGGCATTACTTTTTTCCTGAAAGATCGGGCCGGGCCGGACCTAACTTATTTTTTCTGTACAGAGCCCGGACTGGTTTCATTCCTAGTCTTCAGGATCCAAAATTTTCAGTCCTAGTTTTGACAAAGCCCGTATGAAAATCATTGTCTCGTCGTGGCCTGGTCCGTTCAAAGGTCAGTAAAATTAGGCCTGGACCAAAAATGTTTGCAAAAAATGCATACATTTTTAAATCGCCATTATTCTACAATTAAACATTAAAATTTATATTCTTTTTAAAGAGTAGTAGATTTCATACGCTTATTAAAATATAGCTAAGTTAAAATATAGTAAAACGAGTGAAAAGAACCTGCCTATGACGGAATCCTGTTTTAAACTGAACAACATGTTGAGGATCTTGTCTATAACGCTTTTTTTTTTCTTTTTTATACAATTCTGTCTTAGCAGATTTTACTGTATAACATTTTTCAGATTTTTAACACTTCAATGCATAGAATATGGATTAACAAAAGTAATGATAACTGAAACATTTACATACAAGAAATAGAGACTCATTAAAAAAATAAATATCACAGCCTGCGGCACTTCATCAATGTTTTGTAGAAATTCAGTCGGGTTGGGCCGAGATTTTAACTTTTCCAAGCCAGTCTTAGGCCGAACTTTCAACTGTTATATCGTGCCGGGCCGAACTTTTAAATTTTTTACTGGGTCGGGCCAATATTTCTTTTGTACGGGCCGGACCGAACTTTTAATTTTTGTATCGGGCTGGTCCGTGCCGATTTTTTTCTGCGAGTCGGGCAGTCCCGGGTCGAATTTTTTTCTACGAGTCGGGCAGTCCCGACCTAGAAATTTCAGGCCGGGCCCGGATATTTCGGTCCGTGCAGACCTCTAAGTGTCTCTATACGATATTTCAAGACATCTAAAATCTGGAAAAGCCGCGGCCGAAACGATTCCGGAATTGAGATTGTACAAATATCAGTTTCTTGGGTGCGGCGCTTACGTCGATAAACTTTTTTTAAAACAGATTTTCATTGGTGTGGCGCTTACGGTGGGTATTCCTGAAAATACTGTATATATCATTTTCTTTTTTCTGGGCACTGTTTTAATTCCATATTCAGTAGAACAGGAAAATAAAAATGGGAAATATAATAATTAATTTAATATGCTATCTCAAAAAATGCATTTTTCAAATTCTTTTATTAAAAAATTGATTGTTATTTACTTTTATATTTAAATTTTTTATATATTTCTTTTAAAAAATCATTTTTGGACCCAGAATTTGTAAATTTGTTTACATTCATTAAGCAATGCGAATTATAGAAAATTGTGGATTATAGATCCTTGACTGTATTTTATTATTATAATAATAGTTCTTTGAGAAAAACTGTATTTTTTGTTAGTTAGGCACAGTTGATAAATTGACAAATAGTGTTCTCGTCACAATCATTTGTACTGCATTCATTTCATTTAAAATATAAATCTTTCACTTATTTTATTCAAAAATAAACGACCAAGTGTGTGTACTACTCGCGCTCAGAGGATTCTGTACAATAAATCTATGAATTATTAACCCTATTATTTAAAAAAATCATTACTAAAAGAAAAATAAAGCTTTGTAAAAAACTATACAACATAGGGTTTGGTATAGCTGTATATATACTAGAAAAGTATGAATGGGTATACTGTAAATGTTCAAAGAGATGTGAAGCCTAAATTCTATCAAATGTTTCTATTTTTTATAACAGTTATTTAAATAAAATAAAATTTGCTTTTTCTTTTTGTGTGCAAAAATTACCTTAAACGGGTTTTCAGGAGGGCAGAGACTATTTTTCTTTTTGATTTAAGTGTTCAACAATTACTTTAAAAGGGGGTTCTTTTTACTTTTGTATGTTTGCAGCGATATAAAGATATGATTTTACATTTAAATAACTTTATATCAATTAACATCTAAAAGAGATAGTTGCTATTTAAAAGGTATGACTATTTTGATGTAAAGAAAAAAAAATAAATAACAAAAAAATATATTGTTTGGATAAATAAATAACAATTTCAAAAAACAATACCCTTTTCCCCAGAAATATCTTATGACAACCAAGTGTCAGACTTCTCCCCCAACCTAAAATGATTATCTATGCACAGCCCTTATATCATGCAAATCAGCCAAAAAATGTAGATTTGTATAAACACTGCAGCAGCAAAAGGAGGTTGCATTTCAAAATTAAAATTTCTCCCAGAGTATTTAAAAAACTGATAAGATGTATTAAAAATAACTTATGTTACGATAAAAATATGTAAAAACCAATGTAAAGAAAAGCATATGTAGCACAAAACGTTTATAATTTGTTTCAAGGCTTTATAAAAGGAATCTATTTCAACACAAATTTAATGAAAGAAAATGTTAACAGCAATATGGCTAATGTGAGGAATAATTATTAATTATCAGTGTGTTATTAATGTGGGTACTACTTGATTACCCCGTTGACCAATTTCATCAAATTATACAAATTTACATAATTTTATTTTAAATAACGAAAGAAAAAATAAATTAGTAAAACATTAATAAAAAACAAAAAAAAAGTAGAATTAAAAATCACTTGATGACATAACAAACACTTGTATCATGTTTAATGTCCAGTGAATATGACATTTACGATCATCCATTATTGGCATTTAATCTTATAGTTTGATGACAATTTTTTGGTGGACGGGATAATCAAATGGTACCTTAATGTGTACGGGGTTGTACATGTATAACGTTAGCAATATTTAGGTAATTTTAGCCCCTTCCCCCTCACTTACAGTATCATATGTTATCATTCCTCACCCCCCCCCCCCTCCATAATGATATCATTATCAATGTTTAAAAATCCTTTTTATTTTTATATGTTACTACTATTGTTCTTTCCCACTCTCTTTTTTTTTTTTTCCTCTTTGAAGATTACAGCGGCTTTTCTATGAAGCCTTGAAACACATTAATGCTAAACTTATTTTGTTTGTTTCGGCTTTTAGTCCCGTGGTTAGGGAGTTGAATTCAGAATTAATTAGGGGAAGGCTGGGAATTATTTTAATCTCTTCAGTTTAGGTCTAGAATGAATGTGCTATGTTTTCCCCCTCGTACTAGGTGAGCGTTAGGAAATATGTATAGATTTACAGTCAAAAAACACATTTTTTTACATACCATAACAGTTCCTCCAAACAACTAACTCTGTCAAAAACATTGTCAATACAAATGTTGTAGAGCTTAAAATTCTGAGTAAAATGAGTAACTACACTTAATATTTTTGTTGAACATTAAGGTCACAATTCCAGTTTAAAGTTTAGACCTGTGGTCAGGGGGTTGAACTCAGAATTAAATAGGAGAAATCTGGAAATTGTTTTAATCCCTTCAGTTTAGGTCTAAAATGAACATACTATGTTTTTTTTCCTCGTACTTGGGTAAATGTTAGAAAATATGCACATATTTATTTTCGAAATAGCCCACATTGGTTTTTATTTGTCAGGTATTGTATCATGCAAGGAGTAACAATTCTCCAAAACCCCTTCCAAATAAGTATATTGGCTGCACCACTGGTATAAGGAATATACACACAAATAATAATTATGAAAAATTAGGCATAGATTATGAAATTCTCACCAACAATAGCTAATAAGAACTTTATTTTTTTCATACAATGAAATGAAATATATTAATGAGCCATTTAAAAAAACATAACTGAGTAAAAATCCATTTTCAGCACTTGTTGGTCCCATAACACTTTTTGATGCATTATATTTATTGAATTTTGCATTTAAATAGCACACAATGGACCTCATTAACATTAAATAATTACATGGCGATCCCAGTATATTTATGAGAGTTGGAAAGTGGGAAAATAGACAAACCAAAACTATTCAACTTACTGAATAAACACTTTTCAACCATGTTGAAAGTGTTAAAAATGAGAATATTTTCTCATTGTTTTATATCTTAGCCATTTTGTTATTAAAAATAAATAGATAATTAAAACTGTTAAATGAAAACAACAAATTTTTAATAAATTTCTTTTATTTGACAGTACAAGTTACAGAAACAAAATAAAACTTCTTTATATTATAAATATTATTACATAACAAAATTTATTATTGAATATAATGATTACTACATATAATAAATAAAATAACATTGACACAATGCTTTGCAGTATAGGTGAAAACTGGGAAATTGAGTTAGTAGCCAGTGGCCGGTAGACTCAGTTTCATTAGTGGCCACTTTTTAAAGTTAGAGGCCACTATAATGTTTCAAACTTTCTTGACATCTACATAAATTATAATCGATGTATATATACATATTTTTCTACAAGTCAGAGTGTTATACCAGCCAACTATTCATGATAAGAATAGGGAAGCAGTCAAAATTCAAGAAAATTACTTTAAAACCACAAAATCTGTTACATTAATTTTTTTAGAATATATCTTTAGATTATTTGTATATGTTCATAAACACTATTATCAATTTAAATTACTATTACTTTCTTTATGTAAAAAATAACTAAATCAAAATTACAACAGTTAGGTGTATACAATTAAAAAAATATCAAATAAAGCACAATAAAATGTTATTTGGATTTTATTTAATAAGTAAATGTGTTATTAATATACTACACACATTACATACAGTTGAAATCTAAGCTGATGAGTGTATTCCGCTGGATTAAACAGTATCTCATGAAGAAAAATAATCTAACTGGTGAGCATGTGGCAGGAGTCGAAATATTGAAAATACTGCAATGTCCTTAAAATCCACTTGCACCCGGTGAAAAAAAAAAGGAATAAAATATTTGAAATGCATGTGGAGTCAAAGCTGATGAATATATTTTGTAGAATAAAACTGTATTTCTTGAAAAAATAATCCAACTGAAGAGCAATGGCGAAAAGCGGAAATATTGAAAATACAGCTAAATCGTTGTAATCTGCTTGCATCTGGTAACAAAAAGAATCAACCACTTTGCTAATTAGATGTAACCAAAGTAGAAATGCATATTTTTATGAAAAAAGCTATAGTTCACATGGCAATCGATAACAGATTTTTTATCGCCACTTGGAAAGTGGTGACTAGGGTTGCGATTGATGGCCGATTTTTTAATCGCCACTTTTACAACTTTAATCGCCATGTGGCGAGTGGCGACCGCCAATTTTCACCTATACTTTGCAGAAAACTTTATTGATCTGCAGAAACAGATATTTACATTTTAATTTAAAAGAAAGATAAAGCATTTGTAAAAATTGAGTAAAAATAGACGGTACTTTTCTGTTATATGGACACCATTGTTGCCAAGCATAATAGTTGACACAAAATGAAAATCGCGTAAATTGAAACATTTGAAAAATAAAAGAAAAAACAGTGTCAATAGTAAAGTGAGCTTTTTTAAAAATATAACATTTGAAAATTACAGACTTTTAAGAACTATTTTATTAAATCACCAATATATACTTAAAATAAATGAACAAATAACTGTTATACAATAAAGTAATAAAATAAAACTCATATTAAACTACTGGTATAAAATTAAAAATATTTTTTAGCATTGCAGTAAACATTTCATTGATCAAAGATCAGGATAGAAATAATTGGGACATTAAGTACCAAATAGACTGTATAACTAGCGAAATTGTTAACTATTAAGACAGGTTTTATTTTATAAAGAAGTGGGATAATCAATTAATAATTTTCAGTTCGTATAATAATTAAAAAGTAATAAATAGTACATCAAAATTAAAAAGCATGTTTCTTGACATACTTAAACAAAAAAAAAAAAAAAAAAAGAGGAAAGAAAGAAAATTTCAGTTGATCAATTGAAATAAACAATAATTGGTAAATAATATTTAGTGAGACAAAATGAAATAAGCCTCATTCAAACTGCTAAGAATATCAGCAGATTTGAAGACATCAGAAATGCAAGTGATTTACACTCCTGTTCTATTAAAAAGAAAACATTTATGGTTTACACATCAAAATTTCTAAAAACATTACAATAATACATTTAGAATACTGTATTTACTACTCATAAGTAAGAGAAACTTACTGTGTGGGCAGAATATAGGCAAGACAAAATAGCTTTTAGACTATTGGTGTTAAATATTTATATAATTAGAAACACATCTAAACAGAGCTTAAAATTATTCAGTATCTGTATTTACTCAAGTAAGATGGAGTGATGAAATCAGAAAAGTAGCCGGTGTAAATTGGATGACTAAGGCACTACACAGGAAAGAGGAAACATTGGAAAAATCTGGGGGAGACCTACATCCAGCAGTGGATTGAAAATGGTTGCTGTTGATGATGATATCTCATTATGTCACATGCCAAGAGATAACAAAAAAGTATGATATATTTGAAAGTGTAATATAACCTGAAGACATTTTTTAAAAAATAAGAAGAAAGATAGAAGTAAATGTCTTACAATTGCCCCCAGAACATTGTTTAAATGCATATTACAACTTTTTAAAGCAAAATTAAGAACAGACTCATTTATTGTAATCAGAAAATTATTATAAAGTACAAATAAACAGTAAAAATTACAAACAAGTACAAATAAAAAGTAAAAATTATTTAAAAGTATTAACGGGTACAACTTACTTTTTTTTCAGGCAGGGGGGAGATCATGAATAAAAAGAGGGCTACATCTGAATAAACAATGTAATGAAAATAAGAAAAATGATAAGTGAGGCTAGTTTTCATGTTAAAATGGCTATGAGTCGCCTCACAATAAGAGCCTATGATAGTAGTAACGGGAGAACACAAATTAAATGTTAAACTAATGGCAGTGTTCTTTTCAAAATTCTTATCTGCATTTCGATACTTTGAATTTTTTTTTAGGCCTAGGTTACCTGAGGCTAATATCTAATCAAATATCTTTACTTTTTTTTTTATGTGCAGTTTTTTTTCTCTGAGGGCACTTTTAATTTTGGAACAGGATCTGAAACTGAAATTTTCCTCTGAAAAACTGTACCTGAAATAAAGAGTAAAAAGATACCAAATTAGACATTGACCTCAAATATCTCATGCAAAACAAAAATCATTTTAAAATATTGAAATGTAAACAAGAAATTTATAAAGAAAGTTGCCATTGGTTTAATATTAGTTTGCGAGCATCGTTGCATAACTAGCATAATTCGCATTGCATCCATTTAATTTTAAATATAAGTCATTCACTCATTTCATTTAAAATACATGTTGCATACATTTCAAATATATATGCCTTTCACCCATTTCAATTAAAATACAGAGAAAAATAAATACCATAAAATTATCATCAAAATATTGTTTCTAATTTAGTAAAAAAAAGCTGTTATTGGCAAGATTTGTGTATGACTAACATAAAAGTACCAAAAATACTCTAAAGTTGTTAATAAGCATTAAATAGTTTAGCCAGCATGAGTATAATAGTCATTGTAGAATAATTTAAATTGAAAAAATATGAGAATATGCTTTCCACAAATAGAAGGCTTGAATTAAAATGCAATTATTTATAAAGGTTTTTTTTTTTTTTTAAGGAGTAGGAAGAGATAATACAGCTGATGTGCAATATGTGTTACAAATAAGAATCATTATTTTTTATGCTGAACTTAACTTATAAACTGTATACTAATTACAACTTAAGAAAATAACCAAATTATATGAATGATATCTGTGGCAACTATGGTCACTTAAATTTTTCCACACACTTTTGAACTAAATTCTGATTCAATAGCTATTAGCATTAACATCTCAAAATTAATCTTCTGAGCTAAAAAAAAACATCATGTGATATACTTAAAATTTCTTAGTTAATTCACATATTTAAAATAAAGTATGAAGTTACCCTTTACTTGCAAAATATATTATAGGGAAAATATAAATTCAGTAAGCTAAATCTAAAAGCATGGCTTCCAATTTCATTGAATTTTTCTGTAACGAATTTTAAAGAATTCAGTGATGCAAAAATTTAGAAGACTCTTTTCAAACTATAGCCTTTTATGGCATTGGATATCATTGGTGCACCCACGAGAGAGCTGAAACCCCTCCCAGACTAGACATTTAATTTTCTTTTAATTATGGAAGAGTTATTTTTTAATAGGTCCTTAAAAAATCAGAATTTTTGAAAAGATATTCATTTTGACACATATATTTTTTTCTCTTTTATTTATTATGAAATCAAAATATTAGCATGTTTAAAATTTACTTAAAAATTTAAGGTACTTCTTAATTATCCTGTCGACCAATTTCACCAAATTACATAAATCGCCAAACCACTCGCCAAAATTATACACATTGACATAATTTTTATTTTAAATGACGAAAGAACAAATAAATTAGTAAAACATTAATAAAAATACAAATAAAGCATCGAATTAATGGTTTTAATGGCCATTATTGGCATTTAATCTTACAATTTGGTGACAGCAATTTGGTTGACGGGATAACTAAGAAGTACCAAATTTAATACCCCATGCAACTTATTGCTATCTTTAACCTTCATAATATTTTGATAATTAATAATAAAACTTTAAATTGTTTGATTGCAAACACAATGTAAAACTATTCAGATGCAGAAACACACCAAAAAATCACAAAAACTAAGATATATTTTAGTACAGTTATTTCATTATGTAATATGTTAAAAGCATTCAGAATTAGCCCCACCAAAACTTTCCAGAGCTTTATCCGACTCTGCTCAAGTCAGCAGAAAAAATTTAAGTCAGGACCTCATCCGGCACGGCTTATCAAATCAAATGAAAGAAAGAGCTCGGCAGCAGGCCAGGCCAAATCTGGGCATATATAGGACTCGAAAATATTCGTAGCCCCCTCCAAAGCATAATCCTGGATGCGCCACTGCTGGATATGTATATTAATTCTAATTTGCGGAGACATTGAAAAGTAAATTACAAACATTGACTGAACAAAACAAACAATGTCACTAAATTTTATTTTCGAGGTCAGAGATCTTTAAAAATGAATTACTATATTGATATTGATGCATTTTAACAGAATTCTAAAATACACATATGCGTCTGATAATTTCAATAACTTATGCTAATTAAATAAAAAATTCATCTCACTTTAAAAAATTTTAAATAAACAACCTAAATTATAACCTTGATAATAATGGCAATACATTTTTTAGATTATTTCAACATTAGTAAATATTAAATCGAATACATTATTAGGTACATATGCAGCTTAATAATTATTACGCAAATGAAGTTATAATGTTAATAATATAGATAATACATTTTAGATTATTTCATATTAAATAGACTAATATATGCAGCTTAATAATTATTAAGCAAATGAAATTATAACCTTGATATAATCATAATACATTTCAATATTAGTAACATTAAATGATTATATATATATGCAGTCTGATAATTACTAAGCTGATATTAAATTATAATTTATAATTATCCAGGGACACCATTTCAAAAGTTTCATTGAAATGGGGAGAGTTATAATTTAATATTATAGTATACAACTGAGAAGCAATCTACATAATTATATTCAAATATATATATTTTTAACTAGCCAAAGCAGTCATTAGATGATAAAAGTACCCGATTTTCAGAATATTGTTATATCAAGGGTTTATGAAATAATTTTATGAACCTTAAACTTCTTATTTAATGCTATGATCTTATTTTAAACAAATCTGATAAGTTATTTTAGCTTTAGTGTAATTTCAGAATATTTTTTTATAGCTTGTGACACATTTTTTGAAACATCAAATTCCTTGAAAAGAGTGTGTGTGCACGGGGAGAGAAGAGATTAACTGTTCCTCTCTAATATGATACTCATACACTTAATTAAAGGTCAAAACAGGGAAATTTCATTACTGGCCAGTGGTACCAGTTTTATAAGTGGCCACTTTCTTTAAACTAGCAGCCACTTTTTTATTTAAAAATACTAAACAGTAAACTTTTGTTAAAATTTTTATTAGTATTAATCTAAAATTGAATAGCACAAATAAATATGCTAATATAAACATACTGCAACCAGAAAAAATAGAATAACATGATGAAATGCAAAAAAATTTTACTCTCTCCTTGTAGGAAAGTGGACGATGACAGCCGATTATTTAATAGCCACTTTTTCTCATTCACTGGCCCTGTGGCCAATAGCTAGTGCTAATTTTGACTTTGACACTTAATGTTTTTATAAAATATAGCTTGCTTATACATAACTACACGCTTTTAAAAAAAAAATGATCATTTAACACAATTTTATAAATCTGAAAGCTAATGCGAAAGAAACCTTGGTTAAAAAATTAATTATAATAAATTATAATTATTGTGTTACAAATTGACATAGCTTTAAGTGATTCTCTAAGATGCAGATCCATTTTATGGGAAAAATGACTTTATATAAAACAATATTTATAAATATACAATGTAGTGTTTAGAAAAGTAACTTACTTACAAGCATCATACTTACAAGTACCTATTACTGAAAACGCATATCATCAAAAACAAGCATGAAAAAGTCCCTTAACAGGATATTTACAAAAGTGAAAGCGGGGTCAACAGGTAGTAATCAACAAGCATACGCATAATTCTTGAAAAAGTCCCATTGAAAACATTCTATAATTTAAATAAATAAATAAATTATAAGAATCATAATGAACTGATTAAAACAACATGAACAATGTAGAATGAATTTTAAAATTCCCTTTTCTTAGGGAACAGAAATTGTATTAAAAAATTACATACTTACAGTCAGTCATAATAAGTTATTACTTACTGGTCGAGTAAACATTTACGGCTGTTCCTGATTGACGAGTTTCAAAAATAGCACATAGTTGAAAGGTATTGGAAGAAATTCCACTTTCTTGCAGAAGACCACAAATGGTAGTCGTTTTTTATACAGAACTACACACCTGTGTTCCCCTGAGAGAAAAAAACATCGTAAAATGTGCATCTATCCTGACACCAGCAGATTCTCCAGACACTCTGTATTAAAACTTTTATGGATTTTGAAAGTTTTTCAAACTCATTCTGAAAAAAAAAAATTATGAATTTTTCCAATTTAAGCCACCCTTGGTCTGGAAAAAGGCGGGGAGGGGTGAAAAAAATTCATATTCTAGATTTTACAGTTTTAATTATACTAGTACTACTGAATAATTATTAAAGAATTTCAGAAAAATAGCATCTCAAATTTTTAAAAAGAATAAGGGGTTTATTAATAGTACCTAGTAATAATAACTAATAGTAAAAACTGTTTATTTAAAAAACAGGTTTGTTCATTTTAACAGAAGTTAAATTTTATATCTCATCAATTTTTTTTTTTTTAGGGGGGGGGGGGGAGAATTACACATTTATTTATTTAATATCTCATTATTTAATAACATCTGCATTTCTAATTAAATAACTCACGGTTAATTTTAGAATCATCAAATTGATACATTTCCCGTGAATAAAATCAATTTTGACTGTAAGAAATAAAAGTTAATACTCACTATTTTCCGATGAAGAAAGATTTAGAAGCAAATTTAGAGCAAAACTATTATTTTATACAGATGAAACATTAATTGAGGCCCATAACAAGACTCCAATAGCCACAGGGCCCTGGGCAACCACCCTTTTTGCCTGATGAATGTGCCAATCCTAACAGTAAATATAATTCATTTACTACAATACATTTTCAGGGAAACATTTTAATAAAAAATTAAGATTGATAGCTATACATTATACAGCAAAGGAAAGTTTAATATAGAACTTAAAGCCATGGTTACATTTTTAAAATGGAAAACATGGAAATGAACAATTTTCTTCTGTTTACTGCTATACCCTGCAGTTTTATAAAGGCTATGTAAAATTCCACCAGCCTTTTTAGAAAAACTACTCACTGCTGGTAAGCACACTGAAGAAGTTCCCAAATCTGATCAAAGTGACAATTTTAGTTATGAATTTTTCCATCAATTTTACATTGCAATAAAAATTATAAAATCAAACACATTAAAAAATTGTTTTATTTATTTTTGGCCTTAATATTTTATTTAAGCTAGCATAACACGAAAGCTAAATAATAGTGCAGTGTAGAGAGAAGGATTGAACACATTAAATTTTTTTCAAGAATAAAAAACTGCTCAAACTATTAAGAGTTGTTGTTTCTTTCACACAATTATAACTGGCGAGAGATAATAAAAAAAAATTAAGAAGGAAAAAACTCAAACAATTATTCAAAAAAGCACAAGGAATATTTATAAAACTAAAAACAATGCGGGAATTTGAAGATACGGAGAAAATTTATCAATGATATCATAATACGAAACGGTCCAGTGTTCTAATTTTTTTTTTTTATGGTGATCTTCAAAAAAGTGTTCCACTTTAATGTGTAACACATGATAAACTAATGACAATTGTCGTCATTTAAGCACAACAACAATTTAGTATCTTCATACCACATTAAATACTAACAAAAAGATTAAAACAAACCAGAAATAAAATGATCTTTGCATATCCAGAAATTTTTTCTTTTTGATTCTGTTAAAGCATCTATTTTCAAGGCAGCCAACAACTTTGAATGTCTGCTGTACGTTATTTCATAGGGACTTTTTCTAATCCCAGGAAAAGCAAAAAAAAACGTTATTTTCAGTATTATCATTATTATTACTGCCTTGAAAGGAGTCGAGAAACGGGATATTTACTAAAACCGCTTGCTTTAAGCCTGCGTAAAATGTGGATAAATTATAGCACACTTGGCAATGCTATCAAGTGAGATAAAGAAGCCAATATGGTAAACAGAAGTCCACTAAAAAGATGCTCACAAGACGTCACAAGATGGGCAGTAGATTGCGCAGATAGGAGATTTTGGTGTCCATGTTTTTGACGTCATACCAAAATGCCCTATACTGGATGGATTTCAATGGAATTTGCACTGTTAGTTAGACAACTTTTCAGAGAAGGTTTTAATATATATATTTCTTATTTTATGATTGCATATTTTAATACCGTGTGGATAAGAGACCAAAATACATCATAAAACACGAGAAATAAATGGCATTCAAAATTCTGTTAGTATAAGCAAAATACTTACTTATACTTTCAGTAGAAAATTTATAAACATTCTAATCATACTTTATTCACTACAAAACTAGACAGCAAACCTATATATATTATCTCTTTAAAAAATATATGTACAGATACTTTTAGTTAAAATAATCTACAACTATTACATTTTATTTTTATAATGTTCAAAGTAAAATATGATTTCCAGCCTAGTCTCGATAAAAATTCACTCCTAAAGTACTCAAAAAAAGAAAAAAAAAAGAAAATCAAGGAATTATCCTACGCGCAAAAGGATATTTATATATATATTACAATATATATTATTTTTTCATTTGGATTTGCTTAATGTTTATATCATTGTACTTATACATACTATATATATAATCACTTAGAAACGAAACTTTGAATATTTAAAAGGCGTTCAGATGTAAAACTTTCATCTCGAAATACCTCATTTTCTCACATTTAAATAAGTATTTTATTATTATAATAAAAATACATGTGCCTCTGTATAATAAAAATAAAAAATATATCTTCATCAAAAATATCTTATTCATTATGAAAAATATAAAACAACCAATAAACAAAACAAAAAAAAATTATGATTACAATGTGGGACTGGAAGGATTCGAACCCAAAACCCCTAGTCTCGAGTTCACTGCCTTATCCATTCAGCCATCTAGCACACGTTCCTTTTGCAACAAAATATCTTTATAATTAGCACCATAATTAATCAAATCCATGATCTGTCGCTGAACGAGAAATTCTAAAATGGAGGGCCAAAATCACAGTCAGGTGAAATACAGCAACCTCATTGGTCGTGTGGTCGCGTGGTTTTAAGAGAGATAAAGGTGAGGATCACCAACCTGTTTCTCCATTTGAATTTTGAAAGGAGTGAGGTGAAAAGTAATTTTGAAACGATTGTTACCTTATTTACAGTTATGCATTATTTACCTTATTATATTGTTCGCTTTTACTTATAATAAACAATAGAAATCAACTCAACTAAGATATTTTAATAACATTTTATACAACGAGAGTGAATAATTTAGATTATAAGTTGTAACAATTTTTAAATGATATGACATGACAAATATTCTTTAATAAAAATTTTGTTTTTATTGAAAAATACTTGTAATATCATTTAAAATTGTCTATAAATTCCGTATGGTAAAAAATTCAATAAATCTTCTCCTCTACCCCCCCCCCCTTCACCATTTAAATCCATAAAATCACAAAAAATTAATATTATTCTAGAAAATGTCAACAACTATAAAAAAAAAACGCTTTTTCTAGACTTTAAAATGGAAACTTTAAATTAACAAAATTATATTAAAAAAATTACGCAAATAATTTTAAAAATACAGAATTTAATGTTTTAGCATTAAATGAAAAATAAAACCTTAAAAATAAATTCAAAAACTTTTTTAAAAGTCGCTCCAGGTACTCTGACCGTAAAATAAATATGAAAGTAAAAAAGTTTTTCTGTTGTTAACCCTTTATGCCCGACGGTACATTAACGTGCCATTAAAATAACTTGTTATAAAACTAATTTAATACATCGATTAGTAAGTGGTAAAACTTTTTAGAATGAATTATAGATATTTTACTTTATCTTGTTCAAAAAACATTATTGGTTGCACAAAAGAAAAAAAAACAATAATTTTTTTTTTTGCTTTTGCATCTTTTTCAGCTTTCTTGACGTTGGCAGATTGGGGGAGGGGGGCGTCGGAAATATTTCTGTTGTAAGAAATTATGTTTGTATATTGTGTAATTCTACAAAATACTAAAAAAAAAGGATGTAAAATAAAAGATTTGAGGGGAGTTACAAATATTGCACAAAATCCCTATAAATTCAATTTAATTAATTAATTTTGGCAAAATCTTTCTAAAATTTTTTAAAATGATTTTGTAAATCATTCTATAAAATTTGAGTAAATTAATATAGTTTCAAAAAATCGCAAAATATGCTTTAGAAAATGAAATTTTCATAAATTCATAATTTGGGACATAAAAGGTAAACATTCTTTTATAGATATTCAATGTTTATCTTAAAAATCAAGCCTAGTTTCATGACTGCTATTCAAGTCCGCTACAATGTGTTAATTTGGCGTAGACCCTGATTATGGAAATTTCCTTCGTTTAATTTACGATTAGAAAAGCACGAACTTGTGCATTTATTTTAAAAATTACAATTTTCTCTCTCTCTCTCTCTTTTTTTTTTTTTTTTTTTTTTTTTTTTTTTTTTACATATTCAAAAAGATAAAAAGCATAGTTTAAACAACCTTTCAAAATTTCTAAATTGTTTTTTGAAACATAAAATCATAAAATAATTAATTAATTAATGATAAAAGTGCATTTAAAAATATATATTACATTCTTTGTATTTTATTTATATTTTATTTTTTATATTTTAATATTTAAACTATTTCATTGTTGCAGTTTCACAGCTAATTGGCATATTTTAGCGTGCCTTGATTTGGCACATAATTAATTCCATTATTAATTAAATTCTCAAAATATTAAAATGTTATATTCTCATCGAAAACCCACCTGCTTTCATAATTTTTATAATATTAGCTTACCAGGAAGTGAGTGAAAAATTGATTTAAAATTTCCAGATTTAAATACGTGAACCAGGAAACAAAATAACTTATTGTACATGCTATTACAAAATTGTTCATGTAATATTTTTTGTTCTGTTTATTCTTAATGATTAAAATCGGTTTAAAAACTGGCATTATTTTTTTAAATTATTTTCCATTAGGCAAAATTTTTTGAAAGGTTTTAGTATTCTAAGTTAGTTATTAATTTTTTCTATAGAAAAGTGCGAATATTTGTTTTATTTTGCATTTTAAAAGTAACACAAGGGGAAAAAAGCAAGTTTCATTTTTAATTTTCATTAACAAAAAATTACTTGCAATATTATTAAAAATTTTTTACAGCTTAAAATCGAAATCTTTCATTCACATTTTATAAAAAGTCATCAAAATATCTTGAGTTAATTTCGATGGCTTATTTTAAATTAAACAGAAAAAATTCGCTTCAAGATTGCCGACATGATTCTAACCTTCTTTGGTTTGGGTACAGCGCCTAGAAGATAAAGTGTGGAAAACGGCTATTCTTCTAGTGCTTTAAAAAGTGCTAAAAACTTGTATCCCATAAATCTCCAACAATGCTCAGCGGCAATATGCTGATACGAGCGCCATCTCGTAACTCTTTTCAATATAATCCCAGTGTTTTAAAAAATTATAGAATGTTAAATATCGGGAACTATAAATATAAGATATTTTAGTCTGCTATAAGCTAATTTAGTCAAGGAATGACGTGAAAGAGGTTAAAGAGTCTCTTTTGGAATGACTATCGTTTTTAAATCACTACGATGGCGCTACGATCGACATCTTGTTATTCAGCATCGTTGTACATTTATGGGATTCAATTTTTTAGCACTATTTTGTAGCCGTTTTCCACATTGTATCTTCTAGGCGCTGTAGTTTGTTTGTAAAGTTGCGAAAACGCTACCTCACCGATTTTTTTTTGGAAGTTTCCCCTAGCACTAGAGATTGCTGTCTGAAATGGACGCGACTCAATGACCAATGAGGTGCTTGGATTTCACCTGACTGTGATTTTGGCCCTCCATTTTAGAATTTCGCTTCCTGAACACACTACGTGTTATTCCATCCATGATATTTACCCACTCCATGTTCCTGTCTCCTGAGCTCGCGTGCGTGCATCTTGAACACACTCAAAAGGCAACTCATAAAGGCATTCTACTTTATGTCGGTGAGTCATGCGCGATGCGCACAGGGAGCCAGTGTTATGTTGCAGTTGCACTCATGTTTACTTCCATGACCTAAGTTTTTTTTTGCTTCGTACTTTAAAAAATTTAAATGGACATCCGTCCGATAATGTTTTGCTGTGTTAGCCATCTGTGATAGAGTTAAAACTTATTGCAAATCTTCCAATGAATAGTGATGTAATTAATAAACTTAAATTTAATCGAAATGTTGTGATTACCATTTTTATAGTAAAAGAAGCCTTGCATTTATTTGGTGAGTTTGTGTTCTGAAACACACTGTTGGTAAAGTATGAATTACTAACTTTAGACCAACTTTTAAATTTAGGTGGTCTTTACTGTGTATTAATGAGTTTAAATATGTCAAGTAGTGATACTAACATTATTGAAGGTATTGGTAATGAAGTCTTATGGTCCATTTCTGGAATCATTGGGCTCTCGATTGGATCTTATTTCTTTTATAACAGGTAATTTGTTAGAGCATACTTATAACTTCAAATTTATGTATGTTGTACTACCTGAAATTTAATCCAAATTCTTTCTTAGAATTTTAGTTATTCGTTGCTCGTCAGTTTTGATAACTTTTTTCAATTTGTAATTGCATTGTAGCAATGGATAATATTTCTTTTTACAGGATTGTTTTTAAATTTTGTTATTTTCATTTTGCAATCTAATAAAAATTATTAAAAAGTTAATGGAACTCTGTAGCTAAATGTTAACGAGCGATGTTGTTATGATTTATGTGCTTGTGTTATTGCAAGTAAAATACCGGGTTTAATATATGCTTACGAAATATGTAGTGTCGATTTCTAATTTTAATTTTTGGGTTATTTTCAGATCAACTGTTACTTTAAATTGTGCAATCATCCTTTTTTTATTTACTTTATCACTTTACTATGTACTTTACTATACCTTTATCCACTTAATGATGTTGAAAGTTGTCCACAGTAATATTTTCGACAAGAAATTTGTTTAAAAAGAGGTTATTAATCAATCGATTTAATCATCATTTTCCGACTGTATTTATATTACATTATTCTATTAACATTGTTGAACTAATTTTGCTGTCTGTCATGTATCCCATTATGAATGAAAAATATATTGAGTTGTACTACCTAAGAACAAAAATAAATCAAAACATCCTACAATTCAATGATGATCACAACACTTTTAGTAATGGACACCCTGCAAATATAACAGGGTTAGCGAACCTATGGCACGCGTGCCAAAGTAGGCCAATTTCTCAGGCACATGAAAAAATTAAATTTGATAATCAATATAGGGTAGATGCACCAGTTTTGCCCACTGTACCAGTTTTGGCCACATTGGATCAATTTGTCCAATATTTAGCCTGTGAATTAATGCTAACAAATAATAGGCATTCTTACATTTTAAGCAAACTCTCTTTTATCATTTACAATATCATTTGTTTATTTTTTGATAAAATATGACTTGCAAAAAAAATAAATGTGTGAAACTGTAGTAGAGATGCAACGAATATTCGGCCGAAGCCGAATATTCGGCCCATTCGGCCTGTCTGCCGAATATTCGGCTTCGGCCGAATATCAAGTCCATTATTCGGCCTTGGCCGAATAATACACTGTAATAAATGTTTTTATATTTACACAGTATAATTTTTTAATTTGACAATTTATATTCATCATATATAATGAAAATTTTATTTGAAATTAACTAACACTTTTTTTTTTCCATTAACTTTCATACTCCGAATGGGTTTTATCTACCCATTTTTATATAAGAGGCTAATTTAGGAATCATGTTAAAAAAAAATTATGCTGTATCAGTAAGTACAAAAAGTATCTGTAATAAGCTAACATAATCTGTTAAATTTAAAATTAATCTATTCAAAATTGTTTTAATACAGCTGTAACAAGCTAATTCAATTTTTTTTTTTTTTTTTTTTATCATAATGTGAAGTTTAACATTTAACCCTTGTTACATAAAAAAATATTTCTTTCAATAATATTTTGAATTATACCTATAAAGAACATAAATATATGATTGATTAGATATAGATGTATTATATGTATAAGATATTTAAGTCGTATATGTTGCAATAGTTAAGGATTTTTTTTTTTTTTTTTTTTTTTTTTTTTTTTTTTTTTTTTTTTTTTTTAAGTAAAATACGCTTAAAAGTAAAATATAATTTAAGTGATTTTTTTTTAAGCCTGTTACTATTTCTTATTAAATAATGAACGAAATGTAAATACTAAATTCTTTTAATTAGTATGCATTTACGTTTTAGATATTTTTTTCAAGAATAGCATTGTAATGCCTTAAAAAACAGTTAAAATGTTTTCAATAAACGTAGATTGTGATGCAGAAATAATAATAATCAGCATTCTCAGATGATAGTCTTTTTTTTTTTTTTTTTTTTTTCCGTAAATGTTACCTGCTTCTAAAAATAACCTCTCTCTATATATGGTACTTCCTGGTGCAGAAAAGTACTTTTTGGCTAATTGT
The DNA here is from genome assembly GCA_963932465.1 of Maratus speciosus. Classification (NCBI taxonomy): domain Eukaryota; kingdom Metazoa; phylum Arthropoda; class Arachnida; order Araneae; family Salticidae; genus Maratus; species Maratus speciosus. The sequence continues at coordinate 413,615,170 of OZ010792.1, read as the reverse complement.
GAAACGTTTAGAAAGTCTTCCGAATTTTTCGCCCACCACCCCAAAGGACGCTGTTGTCTTTCTAGTAGTGGCTGGGAAAGAAAATTACTAATTTCTTTTACTCTTCACATTGAGGCGCACTTTCTAAAGAGGCTTCACTGCTGACAGCAAAAAAAAAAAAAAAAAAAATAATAATAATAAAGATAAATAAAAATTTTGTTAATTGTGAGCTTTATAAAGTCTACCTACAGTGATTTCTTTCCACCATTTTAGAAGATATTCCTTTCACCCTTTCTATCAGTGGTTTTTCTTAAGATATTAAGATTTCTTATTTTTTATTTTATTTCATCTGAAAGCTGAAACTTATGTTTCCTAGTACCTTTCAAAATTTTGTCATTATTTTAAAATGTAACAACAACACATATAATATCTATTAAAATGTAACTACACAGTACCTAATGAGGAACTTTTGCTAAGAATGTTTTTTTTTTTTTTTGGGGGAGGGGGGGGGTCTGAATTATATTATTGAGGCAATTTTTAGGCCGAACATGGCCGAATATTTTTTCAGAGTAAAATAATGCTTTAAAAAATTAAAAATTTGTATATAAATAATTTTTTAAAAGAAAACAATACATTTTAAATGTGAAATATATAAGAATTGTGCATATAGTGCATACCATATTTTGTTTTTAGGCAAAAATAAGTTCATTATTCGGCTGCAACTTGGCCGAATATTCGGTATTCGGTTATTCGGCCAAACCACTATTCGTTGCATCACTAAACTGTAGTGTGTGCTTACATGTATTAAGATTTTTGCTTAGCTGACAAGTTTTCAGAATCTTTCAACATTAGGCACTTATTGGGTTCTATTTGTTCTGAAACAAATTGCTATTAGGTTTTATGAGGTAAGCTTTCTCTCTACTGCAATTTTACATTTAATTTAATTATTTTAACAGTTTAATAGGGGGTGGCCAAAACTGGTGCATTAAATTTGCTATATGTATCAGTTATGGCCATGGGAGTGGCCAAAAAGGGTACAACATTATGTTCCACTTTTGGCCACATGATTCATTATAGAGGGAATTTTAGCCATTTAATAAATTTAAGAACATCTGGAAAAATCAATTTAATTTTGTTTTATATAGTAATGGCTTCAATAATAATAATAATAATAAAAGCAAGGCTAATGGCAGTTCTTATAAAAGAGATTTTGTTATTCTCTGTCCAATAGATAATTCACTTTAGAAAGAAGGATATTGTGCTAGTCACTAAAGAATGATATTGCTAAAGAAAATATAGTATTGTGTTTAGTATTGATAAAATAAAACGGGAGGCGATATGTAATGTTTAGATATGATAAATAAACTAAAACATAAAATTTGAAAGATTTTACAACTTATAAAGTAAAAAGTTTAATAAAATTATAGCATGATTTAATTGCTTCTATTTTTCCTAAAGAAATGGAGAAGTTCCATAATTTTTGCAATATTTCAGGCACACGGATTTAGAAATACTAAATATTGTGAAAATCTTTACTAGAGATATCTAAATACAAATAAGAATGTATTTCACATTATTTAAAAAGAACAGGATTCCTTTTACCAAGTTTAAAAGAGATTCTGTGCTATTAACAAATGGCCTAGAGGGAACACTGCTCTAAGATAGGAAGTAAAATTAAGGCCATTCAAAATTAATGCCAGCACTACAAGCTAGCAAAGTTTTGGAGTAACCCGTTCTTGCCTTACATCACAAGTTTGCAGGATGGACACCACTTTTCTCTAATAATGTTGAATCTCAAGTAATAGATCTAGATACTAGGAATTGAAGTTAAAAATCAATTAGAAAAGTGAATTTTAGATATTGTCAGAATACTATTTCCTATAAAAATGGAATAACTTTTAAGATTCTGCCCAGAAAATTGTAGCCGGCAAGATAGAAACTCCATTTCAAGATGGAAGACCAGGTATGATTTGCTTCTGAAATCACACCCTAAAATAACTTGCAAAGAAGCAAGGTATTTAAATAAGGCACAAGCTAATATAAATCAAAAGATGATTTCATAACTTTTTGATGAAAATCAAACAAAAATCAGAAAATGCTTTCAAGAAATGTAACTCTTTGATGAAGATTCAAGTGTTCTAAACAAGCCACAATCCATGAATAATTATAAAACTGATTGAATAGTTAATCTTTATGTCCTATAGGCACTGTTGTCCCTTTTATTAATCAAATTTAAATATACTTTTTGTTTTTTAATTGAAATTTTCAGTTAAAATCAACATAAGTATATTTTATTTGATGTTTTTATCAATTCATAAAGAAATTTGCAAAATTCTCTTAATACAGCAAACAAATATATGTGTGGTAAAATCATACCTGCCAACTGCTACGAAAAAATCGTAGTTGCTACGATTTGGACCTATAAACTACGATGCTACGAAAATCGGTCTTAAACAACGATTTTTTGCAAAAAACACTAGCGCATTTTTTAGGAGTGATTTCCGAAATTTCCAAAATCTTAAATTATTGATTTCCGAAAGTTTTAACATATTGGTCATTAGTCCAAAAATTCGGACATTAAAAAATGCTCATGGGGGAAAAAAAAATCTGGACCGCAAAACATACTTCTTAACATAAAACCCTCTTTATGTATATTAACCACGTGTGAATCGTGTTTCTGTAAATATTTATACGGCTGAATCCATATCAACTCAGGCAGGGGGGTTACCTTCATAGTCTCAGAAGTGTTTGAATTGAACATATGTTAAAATTTAAGAAAAAGTAAGATACTTGTATATTTTCATTTTGCCCAAAAAAATTCCTGGCCCGAGATACAGGCCGCCAAAGATGACATCCCCGGCATCCTTTCTCATTCGCGATTTTCGATAAAAATTTTAAAGTGCTCTATCTCTAGAACGGTACAAGATATTTTGTTGCGGTTTATTTTATTTTAAAGATAATATTCTTCTGTTTAAAATGATATACCCAATTTTGAAAAATGTATTCAACTTTTCTTGTGGCAGCCTTTTGAAAAAAAAATTTTTTTTTCAAAAAAAAATTTTTTTTTTGAAATGCCAATCCCAAAAATTTTGATTTTTTTGCTGTTGATCAATACCATTGGGAACTACCTTCACTGTAAAGGAGAACTTCCACTTTTGAGTTTAACAAATTTTAGAAAAATTTAAAAAATTCAGAGAAGTTTACAGGAACTGTATATATACAGTTCCAGTAAAAGTCACTGAATTTTTGCTTATTTGTATCATATTTGTAAGGATAAGCCTACTATATATCCTAAACAAGTTAGAAATTGTAATATCAAATGTGGCAAATGAGGTGCGTGCATACTATAACTAGTTTTATAAATATTCAGATCTTGGTGCAATAAGTTACAGTCTTGCGCAAAAAGGGCATGAATACAAAATTTATTATGATTCTACATATTAAATTCAGTAGTAATACGGAAGTAATATGAATTCATCTTAAAAGGACTTAATCGCCATGGCAACCTAGAATCATTATCTATCGTGGTATATCATTGAATTAATTATGTATTATAGGATTTTTAAATAGAATGAAGAAAACTTTTATTAATGTCTTTTATGTTTTAATTTGATTTTCATAGCATTTGAAGTGATACATACTTTATTTTCAATACCGAACATAGTAAAACAATCTCAATAACATATATCAATTACACAGCAATACAAATTATATTAATACAAGTTAGAGTTCAGACAGATGGGCAGACAAATCGAATCCATAAAGACTTTCAACTATGTTGGAAATTGTTAAAAACACATAAATAGGTCAGAATTTGACTTTTAGAAATTTATGTCAATAGACGGAAGCATACTTGAATACTTTCATACAACCCTGTATTTTACTTACTATCTTTATATACATGCCACTATTTAGCTAATATTTAATTAAGATTAAAACATCCTTAAAACCAGTGAAATCACACTTCCAGAGATTATCATCCATAGACGGCCATGAATCTAATTCTTTGCGTGGACCTGTATATCATTTTATCTATATTCTCCAAACATATCTTAGTATACTAAATGTAGTTCAGTGTAAAAATGCATAACTCATTTAAAAATCACCTTTAAGCTACTTTCATTCATAGTAAACCCTTAAATTTCTTTTGTGTAGCCCTGTATGTGATCTACAGCATTTATGCACACAACGTAATATGGAAAAATTTAAACTTAAAAACTCATATCGCAACTAAAAATGCACCTCTAGCAATCATCGCTAATGTACAGTATTTCCAATAAGGTGAAGTATCCGAAATCTTTTGTGTGTCCCTGTAAACACTATGCACTTTCTATGACACAAAAAGTAATTTTTTGTATACCTCTGCAATAAAGTATGTATCACTTCAAATGCTATGAAAATCAAATTAAAACATAAAAGACATTAATAAAAGTTTTCTTCATTCTATTTAAAAATCCTATAATACATAATTGATTCAATGATATACCATGATAGACAATGATTCTAGGTTGCCATGGCGATTAAGTCCTTTTAAGATGGATTCATATTACTTCCGTATTACTGAATTTAATATATGAAATTATAGTAAATTTTGTATTCATGCCTTTTTGCCCAAAAGTGTAACACTTATTGCACCAAGATTTGAATATTTATAAAACTAGTTAATACTATGCATGCACCTCATTTGCCACATTTGATATTGCAATTTCTAACTTGTTTAGAATATATAGTAGGCTTATCCTTACAAATATGATACAAATAAGCAAAAATTCAGTGACTTTTACTGGAACTGTATATATACAGTTCCTGTAAAATTCTCTGAATTTTTTAAATGTTTCTAAAATGTGTTAAACTCAAAAGTGGAAGTTCTCCTTTACAGTGAAGATAGTTCCCAATGGTATTGATCAACAGCAAAAAAATCAAAATTTTTAAGATTGGCATTTTCGAAAAAAAAAATTTTTTTGAAAAAAACTTTTTTTTTTCAAAAGGTTGCCACAAGAAAAGTTGAATACATTTTTCAAAATTGGGTATATCATTTTAAACAGAAGAATATTATCTTTAAAATAAAAAATACTACAACAAAATATCTTGCACCGTTCTAGAGATAGAGCACTTTAAAATTTTTATCGAAAATGGTGAATTGGAAATGGTGCCCGGGATGCCATCTCTGTCAGCCTGTATCTCGGGCCAGGAATTTTTTTGGGCAAAACCAAAATATACAAGTATCTTATTTTTTATTGAATTTTAACATATGTTCAATTCAAAAACTTCTGAGACTATGAAGGTAAGATTTTTTCTTTGGCTGCCTGAATTGACATGGATCATACCATACAGGAATTCCCTTCCTCAGAAACAGGGGTGCCAAGTCTGCAAATTTTTTTTTTCTTTAATTGAATTTTCCCAAATCAGTTTGTGAATCGATCGCGGAAAAGATTGAGAATTTCTTCAAATGATCGTGTAAAAATATCGGGCATCTCAGAAACAAATAATGATTATCTTAGGTCGCTGAATAAAATCGCTAATTTCGTTAACAGTTCAGAAAAAAAATTGTGAATTTCGTCAGAAGATTGCACAAAATATTACGAATTTCAATAAACCATCGAGGGAAAAATATTGCAAATTTCGTCAAAAGGTCGTGGAAGAGTAGTGAATTTTGCTAATTGGTCGTGAAAAGATATCGAAAATTTTGCCGATCGGTTGCGACAAACTATCGCGAATTTCGATAAATGACCGTGTAAAAGAAGAAGAAAAAAAATCAATTTCGTCAATTGGTCGCAGAAGAAAATAAATTTCATTAAAGGATCGTGGTAAAAACGTGAATTTTGTCAAATTATCACAGAAAGAAAACTCTAATTTCGTCAAAAGATCAGTAAGAAAATGCAAATTTCACGGAAAGATCACTTAAAGAAAACACTAATTTCGTCAAAGGATCGTGGTAAAAAACGCAAAATTCGTCAAAGGATCGCTGTAAAAAATGTGAACTTCGTCAAAAGTTCATGGTAAAATGTGCGGATTTCAACAAAGAATCGTGATAGAAAAATGTGAATTACGATCGTGGAAAAAAAAAATTGTGAAAAACGTGAAATGATCGCGGAAAAACTCAAATTTCGTCAAAATTTACTGCACTGGGTTAAAAAGTTGATACTAGGCTCCCTTTACAAATCTCAGAAAAAAAACAAAAAAAAAAAACGCTGCGAAATGAAAAGAAACTCTAAAAATAGTATAAAGATTTTCAGAGGAAAAAATTTACTACATTGAGTTGAAAGACTGAAACCTTATTCCTTTCGCGAATGTCAAATGATGGCTGCGAAACACAAAAAACCAACCAACCAACCTCCAGATTAATTTTAATTTTGTTGCTACGATTTCTCATTTTCAAAGGTTGGCAGGTCTGTAAAATAGATGTTGCATAAAATAGCTTTATTTTTACTTATTATCAATTAAAATGTTTGTTAAACTACATGATATTGGAGTGGCCAAAACTGGTGTAGGGGTGGCCAAAACTGGTACAAATTGGAATAAATTACTTGATGAGTTATTACTCACAACCTAAAATATTCTGCAGAAAGTCATTATAGTTAACAGAAAGACAATTAAATTTACTAAAGAATGATGTTATTATGATTTAATATGCTTCAATCGATCAAGAAATGTAAAATTTCTATTTCAAATTTTCTCTAAATGTGGCCAAAACTGGTACATCTACCCTACATATTAAATTAATTTTTTGTTTCTGTTTTGATTAATAATAGTTTTCACCATACAGACAGACTATCACGAATAGTGCTATTATTTTTGCACGACTTGACACATCAACGGAATTTTCTTTTCAATTCTTTTTCTGTTTAATGGTTGAATCCAATATACAGAGAAATTATATTTAGATTTTAAATATTTTTTTAACTGTTAATATTACTGCATGAAAGCAACTGACTTTCTAACCAGTGCATTGTATAAATATCGTGTGCTGCAAAATTATTTTATATAAAAGTTTGGCACGTTACACTGATGACAGAAATTGTTTGTGAATTTTTGGCATGCGCTCATAGAAAGGTTCGCCATGCCTGGTCTATAATAATGTCAAGTTCAGATGATCTAATACTACCAGAGTTCGCCAATGCACTAGAGATGCAACGAATATTCGGCCGAAGCCGAATATTCGGCCCATTCGGCCTGTCTGCCGAATATTCGGCTTCGGCCGAATATCAAGTCCATTATTCGGCCTTGGCCGAATAATACACTGTAATAAATGTTTTTATATTTACACAGTATAACTTTTTAATTTGACAATTTATATTCATCATATATAATGAAAATTTTATTAGAAATTAACTAACACTTTTTTTTCCATTAACTTTCATACTCCGAATGGGTTTTATCTACCCATTTTTATATAAGAGGCTAATTTAGGAATCATGTTAAAAAAAATTATGCTGTATCAGTAAGTACAAAAAGTATGTGTAATAAGCTAACATAATCTGTTAAATTTAAAATTAATCTATTCAAAATTGTTTTAATACAGCTGTAACAAGCTAATTCAATATATATATATATATTTTTTTTTATCATAATGGGAAGTTTAACATTTAGCCCTTGTTACATAAAAAAATATTTCTTTCAATAATATTTTGAATTATACCTATAAAGAACATAAATATATGATTGATTAGATATAGATGTATTATATGTTATAAGACATTTTTTTAAAAGTAAAATACGCTTAAAAGTTAAATACAGTAGAAGATCTTTATAATGCAATTCTATATAACACAATTCTCCGTATAACGCACAACTTCTCAGATGTAAACAATGAATTTTGCTGCTAAAAAGTAGGGATGCAACGGATATCCGGCAAATATCCGATATCCGGCATATCCGGCTGATTTTTCAATATCCGAAATACCGTCGGATATCCGAATCACAGTCACCGGATATCCGACTTCTCTGCCGGATATCCGGCAGAGCGCAGCGAAGCAAATATATAAGGATAAGAGAAATCATTTGACCCCAAACAATGCCAAACAACTGTTGTTTATAATGGAAAATATGAAATATAGTAAGTTCACTATCATGAGCAAAAGCTAATTTTCAAAAGTTTAAAGAATTGCCAGCTTTCCTAACATTGATATTTGAACGCATTATAATAAATTTAAGAATTTACGTTTACATCTCTTAGAAAATTGTACCTTTACTTTCAGATTGTAAAATGAAATTTGAAGTTGTTTATTAAAGTATGACTTTATTAATTTTCTTTCTTTCTTTTAAATTTAACAATTAAACAGGCCTATTTTTACTTTCTTCTACCTTCAATAGAAGAAAGTATTGTAATCGAAATCTTTTTACACTTCTGCTTTTCGAGGGATTTATATGTTTTACGGGGGTCAGAGATCCCAAAAACATGTTTATACAAAATGTCAGTCTGTCCGTGTGTCGCCATGGTACCATCGAAAAGTGTATGAAGTTATGCATAGAATTGAACCAAATGTTTTGTGTAGGTTTTTGGCTGTGGCTAGCAGGTCCTTCTTCAATATGGAAGCATTCTGCCAGAAGGGGGTGCTGTAATTGCGATTTTTGGCCATTTTCATTATTGTTCCATCGAGTTACCTATAAGTTACCCATATAATTGAACCAAATTTTTTGTACATGTTTTTGCTATGTCCAGCAAGTTCTCCTTTAATTTGGAAATATTCTGCCAGAAGGGGGTGCTGTAACAGCGATTTCTGTGCCACTTTCATTCTTGTACCATCGAAAAGTGTACAAAGTTATGCATAGAATTGAACCAATTCTTGGGAGTATGTTTTCGGCTTTGGCCAGCAGGTCCTCCTTCAATTTGGAAATATTCCGCTGGAAGGGGGTGCTAGCGATTTTTGTGTTATTTCCATTATTTTATCATTGAAAAGTGTATGAAGCTAAGCATAGAACTGAACCAGTTTTGTGTGTATATTTTTGGCTATGGCCAGCGGTTTCCCCTTGAATTTGGCAATATTCTGCCAGAAGGTGGCACTGTAATAGCAATTTTTGGTAAAATGTTCTCGATTTTTTGTACAGTATATTGGCGGTTCGTGACGCGACGGAAACTTCGCATCCTGCTAAGCTGGCTATTCGCAAACAACTGATGTACAACAGAATAATGAAAAAATTATTGATTTTAATAAATATCATGATCGAGATTAACTTAGTCTGATTAATTGACTGGAGCAGAAATTTTATATGAAAATCACAGTTGGTATAATATTGGACTAATAATATTGAAGTATTAGCATTTGTAACTATTTTTTGAAATATTAAGATGTATGAGAAAGAAGGAAGTTTTGGGATTGGCACACCCAACTAGTTATTTTTGTAACTTCATCATAAATATTTGAAATTAAAAGTAATTTTCTTTTTACTTACAAATATCAAAGTTAATTTAACTTAAAATAAAACTAAATGTGACTTAAAGCAAAACAGTATTAGTAGATATTTTATGTTTAAATTATAAAAAGAAAGTATGTATTTCTTTGTGAAAATTCTTTACAATTATAGGCATATTAATTGGTTAAAATCATGGGTGCAAGTTTTCCGGCCACAGGCCGGAATTCTGGCTTTTGAAAATTCCCGAGGACGGAAGCAGGATGGAAAAATCTCCGAAAACGGACACAAAAAAAAAAAAAAAAAAAATCCGGTTTTAGATTTCTCAGGATTTGCGCAAAATGTTTCAGATTCGAGCTTAAAATAACTCCACTTTTTGACCATCCCGTTTAAAATTTTGATTTCAATCTGAAAATCCTAGCTTATATATATATTTTTTGTTCAGACAATCTACTTTTCTGCGGAAACAACGCGGTAAGTCTAAGGATCGCGGAAAAAAACGCTTTCTGTCAAACGATCGCGAAAAAGACCCGATCTCCGTCAAAGAATCGCGAAAATGACACGGTCTCCGTCAAAAAATAGCGAAAAAGACGCTATCTCCATCAAAGGATCGCTAAAAAGACGCGATTTACGTCCAAGGATCGCAAAAAAAACCCACTATTTTCGTCAAAAAGAAAAAATGCTATTTCTGTCAAAGGATCGCGAAAATGACGCGATCTCCGACAAAGAATCGTGAAAATGACACAGTTTCCGTCAAAGAATCTCGAAAATGACACGGTCTCCACAAAAGAATAGCAAAAAAGACGCCATCTCCGTTAAAGGATCACTAAAAAGACTCGATTTTCGTCAAAGGGTCGCCAAAAACCCCCACTGTTTTCGTCAAAAAGAAAAAATGCTATTTCTGTCAAAGGATCGCGAAAAAGACGATATTTCCTTCAAAGCATCACGGGAAAGATACTATTTCCTTCAAAGGGTCACGAAAATGACGCGGTCTCTGTCAAAAAATCGCGAAATAGACGCGATCTCCATCAAACGATAGCGAAAAAGACGCGATTTTCGCCGAAAGATCGCAAAAGAGACGCGATTTTCGCCGGAAGGATCGCGAAAAATACGCAATTAAATACGATTTTCGTCAAATGATCGCGGAAAAAACATGAATTTCGTCAAATGATCGCGGAAAAAACGCGAATTTCGTCAAAAGATGGCGGAAAATGCGAATTATGTCAGAAGAACGTGTAAAAATGCGAATTATGTCAGAAGATCGTGTAAAATACGTGGATTTCGTCGAAAGATCGTGGGAAAATATGCGGATTTCGTCGAAAGATCGTAAAAAATACGCGAATTTCGTTGAAAAATCGTAAATTTCGGACAAAAATCGTTGAAAAAACGCAAATTTTGGCCAAAGATCGTTGAAAAAACGCAAATTTTGGCTAAAGGTCGAGGAAAAAACGCAAATTTCGGCTAAAGGTCGAGAAAAAAAACGCAAATTTCAGCTAAAGATCGAGGAAAAAACACAAATTTCGTCAAAGGATCGAGGAAAAAACGCGAATTTCGTCAAAGGACCGTGGAAAAAACGCGAATTTCATTAAAAGAATCGCATAGAAATGTGAACTTCGTCAAATGGCCGGGGAAAAACACAAATGAATGTTTCCTATTTTTATAAAGAGAAGATATCCAATTGACTTCTTCTTTTATAACTCTGGTGAATTTTGTTAAATTCATGGTAACATGCAAAAAAAATTGTTAATGCTAGAAGAAATAAAATGAAAATATGATAGAACTGGAATAATTTCGTTTGCTGTAATTTATACTTCTACCATCAATGTAATTTGTATTTTAGTGTTCTTTGAGTTTTTTTTATTCTTTTAAGGTACTTTTTTTTATTTTGATATTTCTTCTTGAAATGATTGAGCACTTTTTCTTAAACTGTTGCTTCCACATATAGTAAACTGTAAAATTTTTGCTTCATACCCATTTTTCTGCAATTTATATGTTAAACTGCATATTGTTAATTACTAGTTGTTAAGGTAGTGAACTTAGTTTTACTATAATCTAAAAGTGGATATGAATGGGATATTTTTCAAAATGTGTAATGTAATCAAACATTTAAAAAAAAAAAAGAAAGAAAAAGACAACTACCTTAGAAATTAACAAGATTGATCTGCAGATATTTAAGGTAATATTTTTTTTTTTCATGCCATTTATGAGTAGATATTTTTAAAATTACAAAAAAAGTGTGTATAAGTGTGCCCATGCACATTCTTGTGTAGTTCTCAATTTTATGTGTCATAGCATGTCAACTTCATTGTTTTAGCTGTAGCCTCTGTGAATTAAACTTTTCAAATACTGTTTACATGAATATGAATGTTTTGCATGCATATGCACTTATTTTTTTTTTTTATTCGTTTCAACATAATTGAATTTTACTGCATATAATGTTTAACGTGTTGGGTTTTGTCTAAGTGGTGCTTCAGCGCGTGCGTATGTGCTCATTCAGTGGGGAGGGGGGGGGATTCAAAATATTTTCAGGATTGGCCAAATTTCAAACTTGCACCCATGGTTAAAATTTGTTGTACAAATTATTAGCATTTCATTGTACAAATTAATTATTAGCAATTATCAATATAGTCAAACCAATATCCAAATTCAATAGCAATTATCAGCATTTCATTGTACACATGAACAGAACATTTTAATGTTTAAATTATATTATTTATGCAACATTATTAATATACATTACAGGGCTTGAATTTCGAGACGGAATGTCAGGGTTCGTGCCTTAAAGAATATTGTGGGCGGAGGCTCCTGTTTCTAAAAAATCACTTTCTGAAAATTTTTCTTTCTAAAACGACGATCAAGTCTCGGGACTGACTGACAAACTTCGTGATATTTTCCACTATCGATGGGCAGATTTCACAGTTTCTTCTTACGACAGATTGACAAAATTCATGATTGTTTTTCTGCATCTGACTGAAAAATTTTGCGATTTTTCTCCGAGACCGACTGATGAATTTCGTGATTTTTTTTCTGGAGACAAATCAACGAATTTCATAAATTTTTTTTTTCTCGCGATCAATTGACAAATTTAGCAATTTTATTCTGCGACCGATTGGTAAATTTCCCTGTTTGTTCTTGTGACATACTCATGAAATTAACGATTGTTTTTCTGTGTCCGATTGAAAAAATTTTGTGTTTTTTCTCTGTGACTACCTGAGGAATTTCCCGATATTTGCTCGTGACGGACTGGCAAATTTCATGTGATCGATAGACGAATTTCATGACATTTTCGCGCTGCCGATTTCCCACGAACTTCAGTTTTTCTCTCGCGACTGATCGACAATTTTTTTTTTCATCATGATTAACGAAATCAGAGATATTTTTTCTACGACCGATTTATATATTTTGAGATGTTTTTTTTCTCTGTGCCCGAAATAGGAAATAACTAAAAGGGCAGTAACGGCCACCGGAAACTGAGCTCTACCAAATCGGCCAATATTCAGCACTAAACAAAATGAGATTATACTTGTGGTGCACATGAAGAAAAAAAATTTGGTGAACTTAAAAACCTGTTTAGAAATAACAAATTTGTTGATACTTGCAATTCACAGAAATTAGAACATGACTTTTTGAAATCAACCATTTCTCGTGTAATAGTAGAAATCAATTGACTATTACCTTTTCAAACTTTGGATATGAATTAAAATTCCAATACACAGAACATAGTTCAATTAACAAAAATACCAAGGGTTACAGTTTTGACTACTATAATTCTATTAAGGATATAATAAAGCAAGTTTGTTCAGAAGTGACATACAATCACCGAAGGATGCTGACAATACAACCGATATGCATTATTCATGTAAGTAAGTAAAAAATGAATGCACATCAGATTTTGCAAAGTTTTCTAAAAATTTTTAAGAGAGCATAACCATGTGTTTCTGATAATTTCTAAAGCTATTAAAGTTGCTCTGTGCTGTTTGTCAAAAGTGCACCTTGTGAAAGAGGCTAACGCACGCAAAATGGAATAAAATCTAAATTAAGAAATTCATTTAGCAACCCAATTGGTAATTGTCCATAACATTAGATCTTGAGTTGTTGATTTAAATTATTTCAATAGTATTTTGTCATGTCTGTATAAATGTAATCCTATAAGTGGCACATAAAAAATAGCAGGGTTTAAAGATTTCTTTCCCCCTTTCAAACAGTTCAACTCCTCTGCAATTATAAATGTTGGGAGGGAAACTCCCCTCCAGGGTAAACTTTAATTTCAAGCCCTGATATTCAAAGAGATATAGTTTTTGTAAATTATATTTCAATACATTTAAAATATTTTAATGATGTGTGAAACATGTTTGTAATTTATTGTTCTGAGATGGTATTATATAAAGAAATAAATAAACATTCACCATATAATTAAAAACATATCTAGTGCCGGATATCCGATCGGATATCCGGCCGGATATCCGAATCCGGCAGGCAAAGGAGCTTCGGATATCCGGTATCCGATATCCGGCAAAATCAATATCCGGTGCATCCCTACGTAAAAAGCACCTGCATTTTCACATTGTAAAATATTGCTACTCTCTAGATGACTAAATTTGATACATTATATTCAAAGCTGGAGTAGCACAGTTGAAGTTTTTTCCAACAGAGCGAAAAATGTCCAGACCAGGGATCGAACCTGGATACTTGGCGTGCCGTGCCAATGCCTTACCTGTTAGGCTATCCGGACCGATACCTGGCTGATATAATTCACTCTTATTAGTTGGACTTGATACATTAGTTCGTACTTTATCTTCTAATTTAAGACCTTTTTACTGAAAAAAAATGCTATTATTACGATAAACATTTTTGAAAATGTCTAATATAAGAAATGGTTGTGTCAGTTATATTTGGATCCTGAAGTAAATTTAACAATGCCTGACCTATATTATGCAAAAATTTATAATTTGGATAACTCTTGGTAACAAGGAATGCAGTAGAAAGATATTCTAATGTATTTTGATATGTTTCAAACATATTTGGCCATGTTTACAAGGTGAATTTAATGATGTGATCCATATAACACAGAATTCTATATAACACACAACTTTGCGTTATAAAGATCTTCTACTGTATAATTTAAGTGATTTTTTTAAGTCTGTTACTATTTCTTATTAAATAATGAAAGAAATGTAAATACTAAATTCTTTTAATTAGTATACATTTTACGTTTTAGATATTTTTTTCAAGAGTAGCATTGTAATGCCTTAAAAAACAGTTAAAATGTTTTCAATAAACGTAGATTGTGATGCAGAAATAATAATAATCAGCATTCTCAGGTGCTAGTCTATTTCTTTTTTTTTTTTTTTTCCGTAAATGTTACCTGCTTCTGAAAATAACCTCTCACTATATATGGTACTTCTTGGTGCAGAAAGGTACTTTTTGGCTAATTGTGAAATGTTTGGAAAGGTCTTACGCATTTTTCGCCCACCACCCCAAAGGACACTGTTGTCTTTCTAGTGGTGGCTGGGAAAGAAAATTACTAATTTCTTTTACTCTTCACATTGAGGCGCACTTTCTATAGAGGCTTCACTGCTGACAGCAAATAAAAAAAAAAAAAAAAATAAAGATAAATAAAAATTTTGTTAACTGCGAGCTTTATAAAGCCTACAATGATTTCTTTCCACCATTTTAGAGATATTCCTTTCACCCTTTCTATCAGTGGTTTTTCTTAAGATTTCTTATTTTTTATTTTATTTCATCTGAAAGCTGAAACTTATGTTTCCTAGTACTTTTAAAATTTTGTCATTATTTTAAAATGTAACAACAACATACATAATATCTATTAAAATGTAACTAGACAGTACCTGATGAGGAACTTTTGCTAAGATTTTTTTTTTTGGGGGGGGGGATCTGAATTATATTATTGAGGCAATTTTTAGGCCGAACATAGCCGAATATTTTTTCAGAGTAAAATAATGCTTTAAAAAATTAAAAATTTGTATATAAATAATTTTTTAAAAGAAAACAATACATTTTAATTGTGAAATATACAAGAATTGTGCATATAGTGCATACCATATTTTGTTTTTAGGCAAAAATAAGTTCATTATTCGGCGGCCGAATAGGCCGAATATTCGGCTTCAACTTGGCCGAATATTCGGTATTCGGTTATTCGGCCAAACCACTATTCGTTGCATCACTACAATGCACAATAAATATTACACAATTCTCAAGATTTTGTCATTCTGATAAGAAGCAAGCCATTTTTTTCATTTGATATGTATAACTTTTCTTTGGCAAAAGGTGCAAATTTGAAGAAAACTGAAACACAAAAAAATTTTTGAAACTGGGCGATTCCATGCGGAGAGTCACACATGTAACGCAGGCTTTAATTTGCATTTATTCAATTGTTTATTATATTTTAATGTTAATTCTGATTTTAGGTGGTATGGTAAATAAGTTATTAACATTATTTTTTAGTTTAAATGTGTGTAAGTAAAACTCACAGAAATATATCATTTAATTTCATACTCAAAATGTGCTTTTTTTCTGAAGTAGAAAAAAAGCACATTTTGAGTAATGAAATTAAATGATATACTTCTGTGAGTTTTATTGCCACACATTTAAATTTAAAAATATGCTAATAACTTATTTACCACACCACTTAAAATCAGAATTAACATTAAAATTTAATAAATAATTGAATAAATGCAAATTAAAGCCTGCGTTACGTGTGTGACACTCTCCATGGAATCGCCCATCTATCAAAAGTAAGATGTGGTAGAAAAATGGAAGAAATCATTGTAATGGGACAAATTTAAATGTACACTGTATGATAGGTCTAAAAGACATACAACTTACGATAAAAACTTACAATCTGGCAACCCTACCAAATTCCACCTATGTCATAGACATTTTCACTCACAAATGATACCCTGCCCCTCCCCCTCCTCTTGTTGTGCTATTGCATTTTCTGCTACTGTTATTTTAGAGCTATATTTGTACGAAAGTGTTGCATATAATCTTTATCTCCTTCTGATCAGACTTGTATAAAACTAAAAACTTTCTGCGCACGCAAATATTGGGTCAAAAACTTTCTGCAAATTAATTTAATGTTTAATAAAATAATGTGTTATATTATTTTGATGATATGAATTAAAAATAGTAGTTTTAAAGTAATTACTATTTAAATTAAAAATTAATTGATATTAATTAAAGAATAATTATTTTAGTTAAAAAATAATAAAGCTAAAAATCCATGATAAGAAAATGTGAATTCTTATCAATTATTTTGTCAATGCATTTAGAAACAGCCCAACCCTTAATATTGTAACCTCTTCACACAAAATGCCAGTCACTCTGTTCACAAAATAATACGGCATTGCTTCTGAAACAACTGAATCATATTTTATAGGGAGAGGTCTATTCATAGGTATCATCATTAAAGAGACTGATGCTGGGACGAAAGTGCACTAAAGCCATTTTGTAGCAGCAAAAATCTAATTTTGTAACAATAAAATTCTGTTTTTGGAGCAGACTGGAATTCTAATGCTAATAAACTCATAAAAATTAAAATGATTGCTATCTTGAAAATATTTTCACATTTGAAAGAATAATTACTCAGATAAAATTTCTCCACACATTTTGCTAACTCTGGGCATTCTAAACGACCATTGGGTACAGATTGCAAATAATGAAAAATTAGCAGCAGGAAGAAAAAAAAAAATCAGTTTTTGGCTTTAAAAAATATTTTAAAGCAGCATTTTAACTAATCTGAGAAAAGCCTATGAATACAACATACAGGACTCCCACTCAACTTTTGTAGTAAAAAATGGTAAAGGGGACCATTTTTCTCAAAAAGGACCGTATATTTTACATAAAAAGGAACTTTTAGGAATCTAAATTCAGCAAATCACAAATAAAAATAAACAAAATCTCCGCAACCATTTCACGAAATTAGCGTGTTTCTCGCGATCCTTTGACAAAATTCACGTGATTTCACGATTTTTTACCAAAATTTGAGTGTTTTTTGCAATCTTTTACGGATATTCGAGTTCCTTTCGTAATCTTTTGAAGAAATTTGCTTATTTTTTGCGCTCTTCGCGATCTTCTGAAGAAATATGTAGTTTTTTTTTTTTTTTTATCTTTTGAGCACCTTTGGTTCGTTTTTTCACGAAACTAGCGATCCTTTAAGAAAATTCACTTTTTTTCGTGATTTTTGGACAAAATTTGCGTGTTTTTCCCGGTATTTTGACAAAATTTGCTGTTTGTTTCACGATCTTTTGACGAAATTCGTATTTTTTCGCAATCTTTTGACGAAATTCGCGTTTTTTCAGCGATCTTTTCATGAAATTAGTGTTTTTTTCGTGATTCTTTGACGAAATTATCCCTTTTTTTTTTTTTATAAGGATACTTTGAAGAAATTTCGCGCTTTCCGCGATCCATTAATGAAATTCGCATTTTTTCCGCGAAGCTTTGATGAAGGGGGTGATTTTTTTCTGCGAACGATTGACAAAATTGTTTTTTTTTTTTTCGGCGACCATTTGTTGAAATTCGCAATATCTTTAAGTGATATTTTTTTATGCCTGAATTTTTGGGCTAATGGCCGAGTTTTTTAAATTTTCGGAAAATTCGGAACAGAATTACCCCTGGCAAACAATAAATAAATCGTACATAAAATTGGGAAATATTTAAGATTTCAATATTTAAAAAAAAAAAAAAAGTTACAAGAGCAAAAACTATGTTTTTTTTTTTTTCCCGCAAAGTTCCGAATTTTGCAGAAAATTTTCCGCGCACTGCGTGTGCGTCTATATTATACAACTCTGCTTCTGATATAAATACTGTAAAACCCCGTTTAGTAGCTGTCTGCGACCAGCCAAGCTTTTAACATTTCATAATCTGTCTGCAAAACGTACATGTAATTTGAATGGATAAATAAAACATTAAACAAGGAGTTTTTCATCATTTTCTTTAAAACATGGTAAGCATGATGCATTCTTATTAATTTTGCTTATAACTTTTGATGTTGCATATTGTTTCATCATCTCACTTCTTGTAGGATTTCTAAAATGGGAAGGATAAACCTTCGAAAGCTTCTGAATTGATTTGTTCCTTCTGGGGTTGGAATGTTTCACCTTTTTTAAATATGTTTTCTAAATTTTTAGAGTAATTTCCAAATAATATTTTGATCTGGGTGGCGTCTTCGAAAATGTGAGCTCAAGTTTTTTTTTCACCATTTCACAATCACACACATCATATACAACCTACCTTATCCCAGGATGACATTAAGCACATTTTTCAATGCAATAAGTTTTAGCGGTTGCAGAACACAGAGCTCGTATTCTTCCCTGTATGCTTCGATGTTGCAAGAGAAAATAGGAAGGAACATGAGGGAAACGTGCATGCTGATAAATGCCTGCTTCTCTGCATTTAGTAGAAAACAGAATTTCCTGTGGCATCTCAGTAATAGGAGAACAAATGCTTAAGGCTGCATATTGCTGCAAGAAAAAATTATCTAAGTTTTGGACAATTTAAAAAAAAAATTATTAGTACAGACAAAATCTGTCAAAGTTGCAGACAATTTTATAAATTGATTTAATTAGTGCAGACAAAAATTGTCCGATTTTCTTTGTCCATGACAATATTGTGTGGTGTTTCTGCCACTGGGTGTAAAACAAAGATTTTGCGTGGCTTTACTTCAATCTGTTGAAATTTTAAAAAAAGAACCATATATGTGTTATGTACTACTTGAGTAAAAATACAATTTATTTTCTTAGTGAACTTTATTATGCTGCTTGCAAATAATGCCTACCTAAATGTTTTATATTTTAGGTAATCTCGCACTGTATTAACTCACCCCTATCCCCTGCTATACTTCACAGAACCACTCCCCTCCTATTTTTAAGTGTGTCATAATTGAACTTTAATTCAACCTTAATGGGATATAATTAAACCCACTTTCCTTTTGATGGAGGATTTAATTAATTTTAGGGTGTAAAAAAATCTGATTTTTTTTTGTATTTAAATTGGATTTTTATGATTTTTTTTTCCCAGTGTCATACTGAATAGCTACCAAGAGTTTTAGGCCTCCAAAACAGTTAAACCTTTAATTACTAACATAATCTGTGTTTTTACACTTTAATTAACAAAATTATAAGTATTAGTTACTAATTATATAAATTATAAAAACTGCGTAATTATATAAATTATAAAAACTGCAAATTAGTACTTTCATTCGTAGCATACAATAATGTTATAGACTTACATTAATATTTTGTAATAACTATGTAAAACCAGGGGTGCAGAAAATGTTTCTACTCCCAACATTTCCCCCAATCCACATGAAAATTTCCCCAAAATTTTAAGCTTTGTTATAGGTAAATGCTGTATTATCGTAGGTATAGAAAATTTATTTTTTCAACTTATGCATGAGTATATATAGCAGGGGTGATTTTGAGTGAAAAAATAATCTGAAATTCACAGCAAATTTTCTGAAAAGTTACAGCAGAGTGGGGGAAGGGGGGAATCCACTCCCACCACTATATTTTTTTCACGGCCCTTTGATGAAATTCGCATGTTTTCGCGATCTTTCGACGAAATTTGCGTTTTGTAGCGATCTTTTGACGAGTTTTGCGGTTATTTCACCTTCCTTTGACAAAATTCGCGCTTATTTTGCCCTCTTTTGACGAAATTCACGGATGTTTTGCTATCTTTTGATGAAATTCGTGGTTGTTTTGCGATCGTTTGATGAAATATGCGGTTCATTCGTGATCTTTCGACGAAATTTGCAGGTTTTTGCGATCTTTTAACGAAATTTGTGTTATTTCGCCCTTTTTGACGAAATACGCAGTTGTTTCGTGATCTTTTGACAAAATTTGCAGTTGTTTCGGATCTTTTTACAAAATTTGTGAGTTTTTTCGTGTTCCTTTGACGAAATTCGTGGATAATTCACCATGTTTTGATGAAAATTGCAGTTATTTCACCTTTTTTGATGAAATTCACGGTTGTTTCGCGATCTTTTGTCGAAATTTGCGTTTTTTTCATGAAATGTGTGTTTATTTTGCTTTCCTTTTGACACGTTTTGCGGTTATTTCGCCCTTTTTGACGAAATACACAGTTGTTTCGTGATCTTTTGACAAAATTTGCGGTTGTTTCGCGATCGTTTTACAAAATTTGCGAGTTTTTTCGCGTTACTTTGACGAAATTCGCGGATAATTCACCATGTTTTGACGAAAATTGCAGTTACTTCGCCTTTTTTGACGAAATTTGCGGTTGTTTCGCGATCTTTTGTCGAAATTTGCGGTTTTTTCACGAAATGTGTGTTTATTTTGCTTTCCTTTTGACACGTTTTGCGGTTATTTCGCCCTTTTTGACAAAATACGCAGTTGTTTCGTGATCTTTTGACAAAATTTGCGGTTGTTTCGCGATCTTTTTACAAAATTTGCGAGTTTTTTCGCGTTACTTTGACGAAATTCGCAGATAATTCACCATGTTTTGACGAAAATTGCAGTTATTTCGCCTTTTTTGACGAAATTCGCGGTTTCGCGATCTTTTGTCGAAATTTGCAGTTTTTTCACGAAATGTGTGTTTATTTCGCTTTCCTTTTGACGTGTTTTGTGGTTATTTCGCCTTCCTTTTGACGTAATACGCTGTTTTTTCGCGATCTTTTGACAAAATTTGCAGTTGTTTCGCGATCTTTCGACAAAATTTGCGTTCATTTCGCGATCATTTGACGAAATTTTTCGAGTTTTTTTCTCGCCTTTTTGGGGGTGGGGGGGGGGATTTTGACGAAAATCGTGATTATTTCGCTCCTTTAGTCGAAATTCGCAGTTGTTTCACGATCTTTTGGCGAAATTCGCAGTTGTTTCACGATCTTTTGGCGAAATTCGCGGTTGTTTTGCGGCCGTTTGACGAAATTTGCTGTTATTTCTTAATATTTTGACGAAATTGCAGTTGTTTCGCAATCTTTTGTTAAAATTTGCGGTTGTTTCGCGATCTGTTGTCAAAATTTGAAGTTATGTCGTGATTTTTTGTCAAAATTTGTGTCTGTTTCGCGATCTTTAGTAAAAATTTGCGGCTGTTTCGCAATCTTTTGACAAAATTTGCGTTCATTTCGCGATCTTTTGACGAAATTTGTGGAATTCGCGGTATGTTTGTCCGAATTTCCAGATTGATGAACGATTTTTTTTTTAATTTTCAGAACGGAATGCCTTAATTTTTTGGAAAATTAGGGACAGAATCACCCCTGATGTACGGTACATATTAGTCCGAGATCGATTTTGTAAAGGTCACCATACTGATCTTTTTATTTGTAGTGAAATTTTTCTATCTCAGGGAATTATGGAATTTGTTGTTAAAATCAAAATCAATTGTATATATTTCTGCAAAATTTCCCCCCGATCCTAGATTGCCGGATCGGACATATTCTGCACCCCTGTGTAAAACTATATTAAATACTGGCGATATTTACACTTAATAAAATTTTTAAGCAATTAACTCTGTAATTAGGAACATAATATAAGTTTTTATGCTTTAATTACTAATGATAGTTAATAATTTAGTACTCATTCTAGAAAAAAAAGGGGCAGGGTGATAGTTCTTTCATGAGGAAATATTAATAATTATATAAGAAAAAAAAAGTACATAGCTTCTTAGTATGATAAAGAAAGTGTCATTAATTTTAATAATTTTATGAATTAAAAATTCAATTAAATAACAATGTTTTAATTTTTTTCTAAAGAAATAAAGTTCTATCATTTTTTTGCAAGATCTTGGGCACATAGATTTAGAAATACAGTCGAAGATCTATATAACGCAATTCTCCATATAATGCACAACTTCTCAGATGTAAACAATGAATTTTGCAGTTAAAAAGCACCTGCATTTCACATTGTAAAAATATTGCTACTCTCTAGAAGACTAAATTTGGTACATTAGTTCATCTTTATCTCCTAATTTAAGACCTTTTTAATGAAAAAAATGCTATTATTACAATAAACATTTTTGAAAATGTCTAATATAAGGGATGACTTGGTCAGTTATATTTGGATCATGTTTATAAAATAAATTTAACAATGTCTGACCTATATTATGCAAAAATTTATAATTTGGATAACTCTTGGTAACAAGGAATGCAGCATAAAGATATTCTAAATGCATTTTGATATGTTTCAGACATATTTGGCCATATTTACAAGGTAAATTTAATGATGTGATCCATATAACGCAAAATTCTATATAATGCACAACCTTGCATTTTTAGGTTTGCGTTATAAAGATCTACTGTACTGTAGAATTTGGAAGTTTTTTTCAAGAAATCTCTGTCTACAACTATAGATGAATTTCATTATTATTCTACTTTTTTTAAAAGGCAGGGTGCATTTTGCCAATTTCAAAAGGGGCAAGTTGTGGCGCCCTAAACAAATTACCTAGAGGAAACAGTAAGTAATCACAGAATTAATAAAAACTGCAAATAAGTAATTCCATTAGTTAGTAGCACAAATAACAAAACTAACAAATGTTATTTGCAGCTCATTTTGCATTTGTACTGTTAATTGCCTAAATCTAAACTTACACGCACCTATGCATATGATAACTCCCACCCTCCCCCCCAAAAAAGGGAACTTTAAACCACTCATACACGCATGCTGAGTAAATATAAGGAATAACCAGTTACATCTGAAATCCTCAAAACATTAAACAGCAGCATTATTAGCATTCAGTGGAGATCCTCAGCTTCAGCGTTTCAAAGAGTTTTGTCATCATTTTAATCCCTAACAATCGGTGCTTAACATTTTATACCAATTGATTCTTTTTCTCTGTACATTCTTTTACAATAGCGGTTCAGTCTATCATTCTTTAATTCTTCTTTATCTCCAGTTTGTGCTATAAATTTATTATTGCAAAAGTAGAATGAGAAAATAAGATTCTGGCTATTTTATTCTTTTACTTGCAAAAATTTATTATACTTGCTATTAGGGATGCAACGGATATCCGGTAAATATCTGATATCCGGCTGATTTTTCAATATCCGAAATATCATCGGATATCCGAATCACAATCACCCGATATCCGACTTCTCTGCCGGATATCCGGCAGAGAGCAGCAAAGCATATATATATAAGGATAAGAGAAATCGTTTGACCCAAACAATGCAAACAACTTTGTTTATAATGCAAAATATGAAAGTAAGTTCACTATTCATGAGTAAAAGGTAATTCTCAAAAGTTTAAAGAATTGCCAGCTTTCCTAACATTGATATTTGAACTCTTTATAATAAATTTAAGAAGTTACGTTTACATCTTTTGGAAAATTGTACCTTTACTTTCAGAACGTAAAACAAAATTGTAAGTTGTTTATTAAAGTATGACTATTAATTTTCTTCTTTCTTTTAAGTTTAACAATTAAACAGGCCTATTTTTACTTTCTTCTATCTTCACTAGAAGAAAGTATTGTAATTGAAATTTTTTCGATTTCCGGTTTTCGACGGATTTAGACGTTTTAGGGGTCAGAGATCCCAAAACATGTCTGTGTCCGTGTGTCGCCATCTTACCATCAAAAAGTGTATGAAATTATGCATAGAATTGAACCACATTTTTTGTGAATGTTTTTGGCTATAGCCAGCTGGCTCTCCTTCAATATTTTCTCTCCAACATTTCCACTGGAAGGGGGCGCTGTTATTGCGATTTTTTGTGTCATTTTCATTATTGTACCACCCAAAAGTGTATGAAGCTAAGCATAGAATTGAAGCAATTTTTTGTGTATATTTTTGGCTATGGTCAGCAGTTTCTCCTTGAATTTGGAAATATTCCACCATAAGGTGGCACTCACAGTAACAGCGCTTTTTGTAAAATTTTCTCGATATTTCGCAGTTGTTTTTTTTTTTTTGTACTGTATATTGGCGGCTCGTGAAGTGAAGCATCCTACTAAGCTGGCTATTCACAAACAGCTAGAGTAACGAAAAAATTATTTATTTTAATAAATATCATGATAGAGATTAACTTATTCTTATTCTGATTAATTGACTGGACCAAAAATTTTCAGATCAAAATCAAAGTTGGTATAATATTGAACTAATAATATGGAAGTATTAACATTTGGAACTACTTTTTGAAATATTAAGATGTATGAGATAGAAGAAAGTTTTGGGATTGGCACATCCAATTAGTTATTTTTGTAACTTCATTATAAATATTTAAAATTAAAAGTAATTTTCTTTTTACTTATAAATATCAAAGTAATTTAACTTAAAATAAAACTAAATGTGACTTAAAGTAAAACAATATTAAATAATTGAAACAGAAAATCGGCATCAACTAAACCTATGTTTGGAGAAAACTCTTTAATCATGGGTATATTAGTAGATATTTTATGTTTAAATTATAAAACGAAAGTATGTATTTCTTTGTGAAAATACTCTACAATTATATACATATTAATTGGTTTAAATTTGTTATACAAATTTTCAGCCTTTCATTGTACAAATTAGTTATTAGCAATTATCAATATAGTCAATCCCATATCCACATCCAATAGTAATTATCAGCAGTTCATTGTACAAATAAACAGAATATTTTAATGCTTAAACTACATTTTTTATATAACATTATTAATATACATTACAGGGCTTGATTTTCGAGACAGGATGGCAGGATTCGTGGCTTATAGAATATTGGGGCGGGAGGATCCGGTTTCTAAAAAATCATTTTCCGAAAATGTTTCTTTGTTAAACGACGATTAAGTCTCAGGACCGACTGACAAATTTCATGATATTTTCCGCTATTGATAGGCAGATTTCATAGTTTATTCTTACAACAAATTGACAAAATTCATGTTTGTTTTTCTGCATCTGACCAAAAAATTTTGCGATTTTTCTCCACGACTGACTGATGAATTTCACGATTTTTTCTGGAGATCAATCGGTGAATTTCATAGATTTTTTTCCTTGTGATCAACTGATAAGTTTGGCAGTTTTATTCTATGACTGATTGGCAAATTTCCCTGTTTATTCTTGCGACATACTGATGAAAGTGACGATTGTTTTTCTGCATCCGATTGAAATATTTTACGTTTTTTTTCTCTGCGACCACCTGAGGAATTTCAAGATATTTGCTCGTGACGTACTGGCAAATTTTACAATATTTTTCCGTGATCGATTGATGAATCCCGTGATATTTTCCCGCTGCCGATTTCCCACGAACTTCAGTTTATTTCTCGCGACCACCTGTCGACAAATTTTTTAGGGTTTCGTTCATCTGACGACATCCCTATTCGTCTCGCTCCTCTGTCTGTCTGTCTGTCACAGAGCCCGTTCTCAGAAACTATACATGTTAGAGACTTGAAATTTTGCATACTTATAGATGAACACCACACATCATACGACAAATCATAAAATTTTGAAAAAGTCGTACATTTAACCCTTTGGGCTCCCACATGTGTATTTTAAACAATTCTTTCTAAGTGAGCCCCAAATTAGGTTGGAGGAGTGAAATTTTGCATACTTATAGCTGAATACATCTTATCAAACGACAAATCATAAAATTTTGAAAAAGTACATTTAACCCTTTGGGCTCCCACATGTGTATTTTAAACAATTCTTTCTAAGTGAACCCTAATTAGGTTGGAGGCGTGAAATTTTGCATACTTATAGCTGAACACCTTACATCAAATGACAAACCATAAAATTTTGAAAAAGTCGTACATTTAACACTTTGGGCTCCCACATGTGTATTTTAAAGAATCTTTTCTAAGTGACACCCTATTTAGGTTGGAGGTGTGAAATTTTGCATACTTATAGCTGAACACCATCATGCGACAAATCATAAAAATTTGAAAAAGTCATACATTTAACACTTTGGGCTCCCACATGCGTATTTTAAGCAATTCTTTTAACTGAGCTGGAGATTTGAAATTTTACATATTTATAGCAGAACACCTGAGGCCAGGCGACAAATCATAAAATCTTGAAAAAGCCTTACGTTTAACCCTTTGAGCTACCACATATGTCTTTTAAACAATTCTTTCTAAGAGAGCCCCTAATTAAGTTGGAGACATGAATTTTTGCATACGTATAGCTGAATACCTCAGACCACACGACAAATCATAAAATTTTCAAAAAGTCTTATATTATTTACTCCTCCGTGCTGTAACTTGCATATTTTAAGCAATTTTTCTAACCTCCACCCCTTTCACCATTCTTTCATATTATGTACCATAGCCTTACATATTTTAGTTCCACTTTTTACCGCTAGTGGCGCCTACCTATCTCGGGTGCTATGGGTCCAATCCCCTCGACTAATATATCTATGGATAGTATGTAAAACGGAGTTTCATTCGGATAGAGTTTTGTTTAGAATAGAATGCGTCCCTTTTTGCGAAATGTGGAACTAACAGATTTCTCAAAAGGATAAAGTGTTTTGAAAGGAATATTAAACGAAATCCTCTGTGCGATCTGTAATCACACTTACCCAATTGTTAATTTATTTTACCATGATTCACAAAATCAGTGATATTTTTTTCTACGACTGATTTACGTATTTTGCAATGTTTTTTCTGTGTACCCAAAATAGGAAATAACTAAAAGGGCAGTAACGGCTATTGGAGACTGAGCTCTACCGAATTGGCTAATAGTCAGCACTAAACAAAATGAGATTACACTTGTGATGCACATGAAAAAAAAAAAAAAAAAACTTTGGGGAATTAAAAAAAAAAAACATATTTAGAAACAACAAACTAGATGATTGTCGCAGTTCACAGAAATTACAACATGGCTCTTTGAAATCAACTTTTCTCGTGTAATAGAAAGAATCAATTGACTGTTGCAAAC
Organism: Maratus speciosus; assembly: GCA_963932465.1. Lineage (NCBI taxonomy): Eukaryota > Metazoa > Arthropoda > Arachnida > Araneae > Salticidae > Maratus > Maratus speciosus. Next base: position 413,588,031 of record OZ010792.1, on the reverse strand, counting down.
TTTGGATATGGATTTAAAATTCCAATGCATAGAACATAGTTCAATTAATGAAAATACCAGGGATTACAGTTCTGACATAATTCCATTAAGGATATAATAAAACAAGTTTGTTCAGAAGTGACATAGGGGAAGACGGGGTACAATGAAACAAAATTTACTAATTATTTTTTCCTATCCGCAATTTTGCATGCACAAAAATATAATTAATGCATATTTTTAACCTTGTATTTTCCCCATCTAAATAAATTTTTATTAGGTTCTAAACAATACCTTTATGCTTGAAAAATAACAAAAAATAAATGTCTTACAGTGTTTCATTGTACCCCGTATGCCGGGGTACAATGAAACACATACTGGGGTACAATGAAACACTCTAAATGATGGAAGCAATTTTCACCCAGTATACTTTATTTTATAAAAAATGAGATAAATACAGAAACAAAACTTGATTAATAAGAAACTTGATAAAAATATAGTCTAAGATGAAAAATAAGAAAATTCCATTAGTTTAAGAAATACCTTTCATTTTATATTAAATTGGCTCAAGTCAGTTTCAAAAATTAGCATTTCTGCTTATATTTCAGTTGCTCCTGAAGGAATATGGGATGGTAGTTTCAACACAATGAGTTTTTTTTTAATGTAAGTTTCTAAAAAAAAAAAAAAAAAAAACTAGGTTGGAGTCTTTTTATACCAAGTACTTCACATTTGACTTCATTTAAATGTATGATTTCTCCAACGGTATATATTTCCTTATGTTTCCATTTATACGGATACTGCTAAATAATATATCATGTGTACATCATGACATGTATACTGTCCGTATACATGTTGTTTGGGGATATCTCATTCTTAGTACTTCGATGACCAGCTGGGACTGGAAAAAAAATCTGGATCATCATCAGAGTCTGTAGCAGGCAGAGTTTGTTTTCAAAACAATCCCTTCTTAGCTTTTTTTCTCTTTCTATTTTTTAATTGCTTAACAAGAGCATTTTTTACTGACCTGGTTAGAACAAAACTCTTTTTTTTTTCCTGTTTTCCTACTCTTACTTCTAATATATTCTATTTACTATTTTTATTACTGTAATAAAACATGTTTCATTGTACCCCGCACTGAGGTTATTAAAAAAAAAATTATTTTCAAACTTCTAATATTTATTTTTTTTTAGTTTGGTTTTGGAGGTATGAAGACAACAACCCAAAGATAACAATGTATAGAAAAAATAATTATTACATATAAAAACAAGGAAAAAGAAACAAAATTACTTTTAGTAAAGAAAGTTACTTTCAATGGTGTAAAAGCAATAATCTTCTATTGCTACTGTTGTAGAAGTGTGAATGTATCCAAATCACATCAGTAATTGGAACATATAGTTGTATAACATATATATAAACTGCAACTCTGTATGACAAATTTGATTGATTTTACAAGTAATGTTTCATTGTATCCCTTGTTTCATTGTACCCCGTCTTCCCCTACAATCACCGTAGGTTATTGACAATACAATCACTAACCGATATGCATTATTTATGCAAGTAAGTTAAAAATGAATACACATCAGGTTTTGCAAAGTTTTCTAAAAAATTTTAAGAGAGCATAACCATCTGTTTCCAATAATTTCTAAAGTTATAAAAATTGCTCTGTGCTGTTTGTCAAAAGTATAATTTGTGAAAGAGGCTGAAATATGCAAAAAGGAATAAAATCTAAATTAAGAAATTCATTTTGCAACCCAATTGTTAATTGCCCATAACATTAGGTGAAAGTTGAATAATAGATATGGTATGTATAAAGTTTGATTCTGTTCCTTTGTTTTAATAAAATAAAAATTTTGGATAATTATCTTGAATTGTTAATTTAAATTATTTCAATGGTATTTTGTCATGTCTGTATAAATGTAATTCTTTAAGTGGCACATAAAAAATAACAGGGTTTAAAGATTTTTTTTCTCCCTTTCTAACAGTTCAACTCGCCTGCATTTATAAATGTTGGGTAGGAAACTCCCCTTCTGGGAAAACTTGAATTTCAAGCCCTGAATATTAAAAGAGATATAGTTTTTGTAAATTATATTTCAATACATTTAAAAATTTTTAATGATGTGTGAAACATGTTTTTAATTTATTGTTCTGAGATGGCCTTATATAAAGAAATAATTCACCATATAACTAAAAACATATCTAGTGCCGGATATCCGAATCCGGCAGGCAAAGGAGCTTCGGATATCCGGTATCCGGCAAAATCAATATCCGGTGCATCCCTACTTGCTATGCTTATTGCTTATTTTTATATAAAAGAATGAATAATTTGATTACTAACAGGAAATTATGACATTGCAAGTTATATTAGATTTAAATATTTTTAAATTAAATCCTTTTTATGGTATGTTAGATAAAAACTAGGCTTTTTTACAACTTGAACTTTTTACAACAGTCAGGAATTCAGCTTAGAAACAACTATTTAAAGCTTTTTTTTTTGTGTATTCATAAGTCAAAATACCTGTCTTAACTTTCCAAATTATGTTCATCTTAGATTTTAATAATTTTTTATGCATTTAGAAAATTTATGATTTTAATCAATGATTTTTAAAAAAAATCAGTTGATTGAAATCATGATTTAATCGCTGATTTAAATCAACTGATTAATCATTGACACCCTAATTAATTCAACCCCTAAGTTCGCGAGATGTGTTGAAGATCAGAAACAAGGTATTCTTCCACAATCGGTTTTCAACAATTTATGTATTTTAGCGAGTGTGATCTTAGAAAGAAAAAACAACTATTTATAACAATATACCTTTATTTGAGATGTTCAAACTTTTTACTGTCAGCTGCAATGCTCATTTACCCGAAAGATAATCATTTCTCCTTTCGTTCAAGTTTCATGACATCATAGTGTAGGAAATTGCGAAAAAACAAGTGTGCCTTTTAACTGTTCTATTCTTTGCATTAATGTCCACAAGGCATCATTTTGTACTAAATTGATGATGCTCTACAACTTTGTAAATACCTTTTTTTCCCTATCTCTTTCCATTTTCAAGATAGGAATGCTAACTCTTCTGTTTTACACCAGGTTGTGCTGTAGGCAGCTTCATTCAGTAGCGCACGGCAACTTTATTATACCTAGACCCCGCTTTTATGACTATAACTCCTGCCATTCAGAAATTATTGGGGTGACAAAGGACTTTTAACGGGCACACTGTATAATAAAGGACAAACATGTCTGTGTGTAACGCTGACGTCACTTTGATGTTTGCAACAGCAGACGATTAAATTTCGTTTTTATTTAAATTCTTTAAACTTTTAAACATCGCACATTTTCAATTTTTATACCGTCAAATAGAAAAAAAAAAATACTTATAACATTACAACTGAAACTTGTTTCAAAACTGTATTGCAATTTGTTTGTCAAAAATTCCAGGGTTCGAAATGGAAAAATCCACAAACCGGAACGCTATTTTTAAATTATTGTTCGCAGATTTTTTTTTTTAAATTATAGACAAATTTATTTCTGAACATACAAAGCAGTATAAGAAAAGCATTCAAGACTCTAAATAACAATGAAAAAAGTTACTAAAGTTAAAAGAGCTAAGGACGTATCGATCGTACGATCGCTTTACCACTAGATGGCAGCATAGGGCTTTTGGAATCGAATTGAATAGATTTCATTGCTAATAATTTAATATTTTTCTAAATTTTTATTTTATATAATTATTTTAATAATTACTTACGTTTAAACTAATAAATTATTTTTATATTTTACTTATTTTAATGTTTCACTTTATTGCAGGGTTGGAACGTTTTAAACCAAGTGGTTTTAACCATAGTTTAAACCAATTGATTTTTTTTGTCAAAAAAACCATTTGGTTTTTTTTATAAAAAAATCTATTATATTTTCTTTTTTTTTTTTGTAATTTAATTGTTTTAAATTATAGATAGAAGTAATTTCTACTTTTAACACTTCATCTCAGCAGTCAACATGAAACATAATGAGCCTAGCAGGGTTGGGGTTTTGGACGCCCAAAACTAGTTTTGGACAGGACATGTTGGTTTTACTGTACTAAAGTGTCTAAAACTGTACTAAAGCAGCCAAAACTGTACTAAAGTGTCCAAAACAACATTCCACATGTAACCACTGCACACTTATTAAACATATGAATAAATATAAATATCTCACAATATATTTTACAAACATTCCATTTAATTCTTTGGTAAATGAAAAAAAGTTCAAATTTTTCTAATATCTGTGTAACATAAAAAGTTCTTTTTCTGTTAAAATTGAGTTATAATTATAAGAAAGTCTTTATAATACCACCCATGTAGTATAGGGAGGGCAGATTTGCTTTTGTTTCAATTTTTGTGCAAGAAAATGTTACAAAGAAATTTCTTTTAAACAATGTTTCATTGTAAATTATCTTTTCTAGATTATAGGATAACAGGGTTGGGTTTTTGACATGACAGTGGTAAAAACCGTGTTTTTACCGGTTTATTCCGTCAAAAACCTATCATTTGCGATTTTCCTCCAATTTATAGTGTAAGTGTAGCATACAATACATTTCTAGATTAATTTTTCCTTGCTGTTCTTGTTATTATTATTCACAATTACTTTATTAAATTTATTTAAAAGAAGAGCATTTCCTAAATGGGAAAAATTTAAAAATACAAGAGTAAAAGGAACATTCTACATACATTTTTAATAAAATACATTAAAATTATTTTAGAGATGCAAAAATGCTGTTATATGGTATGACAATAGATTCAAGCATGGACTGTGGCCATTGAATAAATTTGAATGTTCTTAGATATAATATTTGCAAATTCATATCTCATGTATTTCATAAAAACAATTATTGTGATTTTCATTTTCACTTCAATAAGCAGAATCTTAAAATTTTAAATTAATAATTTTTTTATACAAACATGTAGGACCGCATTTCAGATGAAAGCTCTTAGACTTAAAATTTAACACATAACAAAACAATATTTAAGAAAAATCAGAATATAATGTCCTGTTCCTGTATACATTTTACTTAAAATTATTTAGGCATTATTTAAAGTGAATTGAAAGAAATAACACATTGCATATTTTTATTACATACATATGACTGTATGAGTAAAAGTCTTTTACCATTAAAATTATTCTTAAATTATTATTAAATTTAGAGGGATTCTTAAATGTTTTATTTATTTTTTAATGCAGTTAACTTTTTAATTAATGGATCTACATTTCTGCTTTAAAGTAATATTTAATTATTTATTTATTTTAAGGAAATAATTAAATTACTTAACAAAATAACAAATAATAAATTACTTAACAAAAATATATAGTTAAATATCGAGTTTTCACATGGTTTAAAGTTTAATATGGATTTGCAATTTTAATCTCTACAAGATATAACTTTGAAGAACAAGTCTTATTCCTTTCTCTCAAAAGATGTATGTAATTCTCAACTATTAAAATATATTTTATTTCATTTATTTATATAAATCAAGTTTTGCTATATAGAAATAAAAATAATCAATGAACAATTTTGATTTAACACTTTAAGAAATCTTACTTCTGAGGAAATTTCTGAGAAAGCTATTTAGTTTTAAAGAGTAATAAATTCTGCTGAAATTATACACATTTTTTAATCTTACACTTATGGGTTATAGAATTTCTTTAAAAAATCAAATTTTTACAGAATATGCCAAATAGCATAAGATTATTATAGAGATCTGCTAACAGATATGTATATGTATTATTCTAATGCAATTCTTTTTTGTTTTTCTCGCATAGATAATTATACTTCAGAGTCTTTTCGATATTGAATATTTCATTTAAAACAACTTAATACTAAAGACAGAATGAAAAAAGATAATGTAAAAACAAACTACTACTAAAAAATAGGTTTTTGACAGTTTTCGACCTTTTTGACAAAGAGGTTTTTGACATAACGGTAAAAACCGTCATGCGTCAAAAACTTGCCAACCCTGTAGGATAATGAAAGAAAACACGAATATTTAATTTAAAATCTAGAAGTTTTTTTAAAATATGTATTTTTATTATGAATTTAATCTAATTCTAGTGAACATTCTATTTCTTAAGAGTTAAATAGGGTTGTTATAATAATAGTCATATAAAATAGTGTTATAATAATAGTCACTATCTAAATATCTCATAATCAAACAAAATCAATTATTTTTATTTATACTCTTTCGTAATATACACATACACATAGTTGCCAGCAGTAAGCTGGTTTAATCAGTATGCTGAACCTGAACTCCATGTATCAATTAATTCCAGTAACAACTCTCGGGACTTTCAGTAACAGAATTAGAATGCATTTTTCATAAAAATTGTTAGTACTTCTATTAACTACTATTATTTAAATGAATAACATAAAAATTATGATACATAATTAAATTTAATATCTTTTTAATGAAATTACTTTGTTACGTAGGGCAATTAGGTTGTTACTACTAAATTGTTAGGTAGTAGGTATAACATAGGGTAATTAGGTTGTTAATACTAAATTGGTATTTTTGTATTGTAATCTTTTTGCCAATTTTTTAAACTTTTAGCATTGTTCTGATAAATACAATTTTACTACAAATATAGTTTTGGACAGTTTTAGACAGAAGGGTTTTGGGCAGTACGGTTTAAACCATGGATTTTACCGTGGTTTTTATCGCTGTGTCCAAAACCTTGCCAACCCTGGAGCCTAGGTCATGTTTCTATGCATGTAGAATGAAAATTAGCATGTGCTTTTGAACAGATATGGTACCCTAAAGATTTTTCTTAAAACATGTGAAATTGGAAAAGGTAAAATAGATAAATAATATTCAATATTTAGCATAAAATATTTTCCTTTAAAAAATGCAGATTATTTACAGCAATTCATAACAATATACAATGATCTTTAAGATTTTGGTTAAGTTGTAAAAGAAAATTTTCTGGATTGGGATTGGGGAAGATTATCCTTAAAGAATTTAAAAGTGTAACTTAAGATATCAAATTGAATAACACAGCTTGCAAAAATTGAGTGCTAGTTATAGCACTTCAATAATACCAATCAATCTTTTCTGTTAGTTGCTGAATATAATGGCCAAAAATGTTGACTTGGACACTTAGAGTTATCACTCCGAAAACAAAATAACCGTCAGAAGTATTTGGATATTAAAAAAGTAGTAATAATAATAACAACAACCACAGAATAATATATTATATTCATGAAACTGCATCAAATGTTTATTGATTGAGTATTATATTATTAATCAAAGGATTCTCATACGATTTTCAACGTATCAATGTTTCACTGAGTAGAGCAATTTACTTTGAACATAAGACATAGCTATTACTAATAATGTTTAAATTAGAAATAATTTAAATTTTCTATATAGTTGACTGTAATTATTTAATTTAAATAATTTCTGTTACTAATATAAACTGTTACATATATAAACTATAACTATATTAGTAACAGTTTATATTCTGTTACTAATATAAACTGTTACTAATAATGTTTAAATTAGAAATGATTTAAATTTTCTATATAATTGACTGTAATTATTTAATTTAAATATTTTCAAAAGTTATATTACTTATATAATATCCAAAAAATGTTTATTTTATCAACAGATATGCATCTGTATGCAATAGGAAATTATATTTAAAAAAACCTGGTTTAAACCAAAAAAACCCCGTTTTTTTTTCCAACCCTGCTTTATTGTAAGCATTCGTTATAATTTCCCTTGCTTAACTACCAATCGAATTAATGTTTAAAAAACGTAAACAAATCAATGACCAGAAATCCGCAAAATTCTAAAATCCACACAACCTCTGGTCCCAAGCTGTGCAAATTTGAGGGAATCTACTGTATTTTATTTTACTATATTGTAAGCACTCATTATAATCTTGATTGCATTATTATTACATTCACATTACTGTTCAAAAAATGTAAACAAAGCAATGACCAGAAATCCGCAAAATTCTAAATTCTGCACAACCTTTGATCCCAAGCTGTGCATATTTGAGGGATTCTACTGTACAGTCGTGGCCATAAGTTTAGGACCACCACTGAAATTTAAGATCCAGACAACAAATTTGCATCTGCGACATTTATTACTCAAAGTTCAAAAGGAAAGCGAATACAGTAACTCCACTGTCAGACGGAATGACGCCATCTGACGAAAATCGATTTGATTTATGACGTTATCAGTGGTTTCAATTTTAAAAACGCTGTTTCTGCACAGTGGTCCTAAACTTTTGGCCACAACTGTATATATTTCATTTATTCTGAGGATTTGTTTTGCAGTGTATTAAAAAAAAAAAATTGCAAAAATAAAACCTGTTCACGCTTTTTACAGATACTCTGGTGTATTATCTGGTCCAGGAGACAGATTGCCAAAAGTGGTTGCCAATTGACAATCTTTTTTATTGTAGACACTAATGCTCAAAACAGCAGTTTGACATATGTTTATTACATAACTTTATAAAAAGGGTAAATAACATTAATTTAGTAAAATTAAAAAATGGCAAATATAATAAATAAGAAAGAATAATAAATAATATAAGAAATGGTAAATAATATAACATTTAGATTTAGTACACATTTATTAAATGCATAACATCAGGTGGTTCAGGTTATAGCAGTATATCAACATAAAACACAAAGGTCTATAATACGAAACAGTAATTTAGTATGACATTTTAACATAAATAAGTGCTAGGTAATAAAAGGATTTTTAAGAAGACATTTTGTTCTCCAGTGGGAATAAACAATACATAGCCTTTCACAAGGCATCAAAAGTATTGTTTCCTTCAGGGTTGCGGAGTCGTGGGGTCGGTGTGATTTTTTGGTGAAAAGAGTCGGAGTCGCTAAAAATATGCCGGCTCAGACTCCAAACTTTTGTTGAACAATTTGAAGTGAAATAAAAAATAAAACCAATTATGCTTCATTTTAAATTTATGAACTGAATTATTATTTTATTTTTTAACTCTATACATTAATAAATATTTAGTTATTTTTCAGTTTATTGGCATGTTAATGAGTAAATATAAGGCAAAAGGGCGTATGTGATATTTTTCTACATCAGTCATTAAATTGATTCATTTACTTACTTTTTCAGCTCATAGACGACACTATTGTACAATAATTAAATTAAAGTGAGTTTTGAATTTTTTTTTAGTGTTTTTTTTTTATTGTTTTTTGTAAATTAAGTCCAACTCAACTTGAACCCCGTGTTGGTCCGACTACCCAACCCATTGCATTAAATCTATCTCAGACAAAAATAGATGTTTCAATTTAACCTCTGTCCATCCGTGTTCAGGTCGGGTTCTGAAATTTATATTTTAAGTTAATCCGAAGTGAACCGGAAAGAAACCTGAACCCGATTTGAAATGAAATAAAATAAAAATTTTATTGGAATTATGAAAAAACGGTCATCTCTAACAGCCCTTTTATCTTCTGTGTAGGAAAAGGAGTATATATTTACTTATTCGACTTATAAGTTAAACAATATTGTGGATTTCCTTTTGAAAAATCGGGTCAACCCGACCTGAACCCGCAATAATAATTATCAGATTGGCCCACAACGAAAAACATTTAGTGCCAACTCAACCCGAACCACCGTTCAAATCGGGCCCTAACGAATGCAACAATCTAGTTCAGATAACAATGGATCCTTTGTCCAACTTATACTGCCTTATTTTTCAGTATTTCAGATAAAAGAGAAGTGTGAAAAATATGAAATTGATTAATGCCGCTATCACTACAATATCGGACAACTGAACTCATACAGAATTTTTCTCATTAAAACAAAAAAACTGCAGTTTTCTTCTTAAATATTTCTTACCCAAAACTTAGACGTTCTTCAATTTCTAAGTCCCAACTAGAGTCTTTCCAAGGGCCGGGTTGCACCCGACCCGAATATGAAATTTCTGCTGAAAGTCAACCCGAAAAATTACAAAAAGGAATTCGTCAACCAAATCTGAAAATGGAACTTTCCTGATTCGAGACGAAAGAAAATTAGTTCATATTTTATAGAATAAACAATTATGAAAAAAGTCTACAATTTTATCTTTTTTGTATTAAAATGAATTTATATATACTCATTAATATTCAAATATATAGATTTTTCATTTGAAAAATATTCAGTACATATTTTCTTTTGAAAAATCAGGTCATATCGCTCACCCGCAAGAAAAGTGACGCATCTCGACAAAAGTAAATTTTAAAGGAGAGGCAAAAGGGGAAAATTTGCATGATATTACTGTAAGATGAAATTAAAGCACTTTTCTCTGCATGCAGCAGTAAAATTGTGCATAAAAGCATAAAACCCTTAAGGATGACAACGTATGATAAGGTTTGGAGGGTTGAGTAATTTTACCTTCCTACACAATCCACCTCTCTTCTTTGGTCACGAATGAAAATATAGTGTAATAAAGTGATTTTCCGTATAACTACACTTATGAAACTGTTTGTGTAGCAAGACGCACCTATAACAGACCTATTAGTGCAATAAAACGCAAAATGAATTTTTGCGAGATGTGTCACTTTTCTTGTGGGTGAGCGATATTAAAAGTGTCAAAACCTAACCCAAAGCATTTAAAGCCTATCTGGCTCTGGCTAAATTTGGTTATCCTATCCGATGGAGGACCATAATTCTAACCTACTGTAGAAAAAACAATTATTTCATGAATTTTGAGAGGAAAGTGAAGAAACTCATTTCAGGCCTCAGAATGGCCTTTTTGTCTTTTGTAATGTATGTTTTTTAAGATTTTTCTATTTTCTCACTTTTTTTTCATGATTATTCCTTATTCGTCGATTTTTAACCCCCCCCCCCCCCTACTAATCCATGGAAATCGGCATTAATTTATTTAAGATTCTATTAGTATAGTGTAAATGTAGATAATAGCATTTACGGATATGGAATGAAAGGCAATGACAATGACAACTTGCCAATCTTTCCCATAAAGTGCGGTCGAAGCACAATTTTCTTCTACTCATTCTGTTCAAAGTTCAAATTGAAAATATCTTTGTTTCTTAAGCAGGCATATGTTCTTTTCGCATAATTTGGTTTTAATTTGTAGCTGACAAGATAAAAATTATGTTATATATTATTTATGTGTTAATTACCGAAAATAGAAATATTACCGAAATTCGGTTTCTGTTTCGGTTTCGGTCGATCCTTAAACTTAATTACTATTTTATGTTGAACACTTTTCAATTTGCATTATCTATATATCTCCAATAGGTAAAAAATTAAAGCGCATTTCAATCTTTTTGATAAACCTTGTGTATATGCTGGAGTCGATTGTTTCAAAAATCCAGGAGTCGGTAATTTCTCTTACCGACTCCGCAGCCCTGGTTTCCTTGTTTACCATGTAGGTAAAAAAAAAAAAAGGTTACTGCAGACTTGCCAACTGCTACAAAAAAATCAGTTTCTACAGTTTGGAGCTAAAAGCTACGATGCTACGAAAATTGATCTAAAACTAAGATTTTTTGCAAAAAGCACACATGCCGAAAAAAATAAATTTCGTCAGTCGTTCGCCGAAATAACGTCAATTTCGTCAAGGGATTGCAAAAATCCATGAATTTCGTGAAAGAATCTTGAAAAAAATGTAAATTTGTTCAAGAGATCACAAAAAAATGCAAATTTCTTGAAAGAATAGCGAAAAAAATGCAAATTTCATCAAAGAATCATAGAAAAAATGCGAATCTTGCCAAAGAATCGCGGAAAGAACACGAATTTCGTCAAAGGGTCACGGAAAAATGCAACTTGTTCCAAAAGATCGCAAATTTTGTCAAAGGATCGTGGAAAAAACGTGAATTTCGTCAAAGGATCGTGGAAAAAACGTGAATTTTGTCAAAGGATCGTGGAAAAAAACACTAATCTTGTCATAAGGATCATGGGAAAAAACGCGAATTTCGACAAAAGATCGTGGAAAAAAATTCGAATTTCATCAAATGATCATAAAAAAAAAAAAAAAAAAAAACGAATTTGTCAAAGGATTGTAGAAAAAAAATCCAAGTTTCCTCAAAGGATCACAAAAAACCCCCAAATTTCGTCAAAGGATCGCAGAAAAAACGTGAATTTCGTCAAAGGATTGCAGAAAAACATGAATTTTGTCAAAGGATCTTGGAAAAAAATCATGAATTTCGTCAAAGGATCTCGGGAAAAAACATGAATTTCGTCAAAGGATCTCGGGGAAAAAACATGAATTTCGTCAAAGGATCTCGGGGAAAAAACATGAATTTCGTCAAAGGATCTCGGAAAAAACATGAATTTCGTCAAAGGATCTTGGAAAAAACATTAATTTTCTCAAAAGGCCACAGAAAAAATGCATAATTAGCGCCGTGAAGAAATATCTCTTTCCCCTCACACCTGTAACCTTTCAGAAAATTTTCTGTAAATTTCTGATTTTTTTTTTTTTTTTTAAACTCAGACTACTCAGTGCTCTAGAAACATCAAACACAGGCAACAATCTATGTTTATTGATATGATACATGTAATTTTTAATCTGAAAGAATATACGGAACTAACTTTTCAAAAATCGTGTTAACCCGAACTCAACTTGCTGGAATCTAAACTCCGTCCGAACTGAAAGCAATCCGAGTTAACACGATTTTCAGAATATAAAACACCAAACAACCTCTAGATTAATTTGAATTTTGGGTGCTACTATTTCTCATTTTCAAAGTTTGGCAGGTCTGGGTTATTTGCAATTACTATTATTGGTGTCATGCTTGGTGTAGTTGTATCTGAGCTGGCCTGGGTAATAATATGTAAGTACTGTAATACTCTTTACTGATATAAAAAATATATAATGAAATTTAAACAAATTTCGGTACTTCTTTGTTAGCTCAGTGCAAATCTCACAAATAATACTTTTTATTTTTCATGTGTCTAAATTAGAATGCTTTGAAGTTGAAATAAAATGGTTTGGTTTAATGTATTATTATTATTTGTATTTAAAATTAAATGTGTGCAATGTATGCATTTTAAATGAATTGTGCATTTAAAAAGCAATGAGTTAGATTTATATTTTAAATGAAATGAATGATGGCGACTACGAACAGTATTTGGCTTTTTATCATCTGTGCCCGGCTAACATGCAAGTACCCAAATTTTTTTGTAGAATTAGTTTAAAGATAAATAACACTGCTGTCCAATATTTTTATTTTGAAGTTGTTTTAAATATGGATTTTCTTTCTTCTGATAATGTGAGTTATTATTATTATTATTTTTTTAAGTGTTTTTTGCCCTCAAAATTCTCGCTTATTTGATTGCCACCTTGTAATACAACGAAAAAAAACTCAACATTAAAATCAAACAAGTTTTTAAAAAATAGCCATGTTTAATTTTTTTTGTATTATTTATTAGACTTTACATAGAGAATATTTGAAAAAAAAAATCCTTTTTTTAAAGACAGCCCAATATATCTTTTATCAAGTTTGTGTCATTAACATGCTATACATTAGAAAGTGTCCAAATCTGATTTTAAGTATTAGTCCAGTAGCATAAAATTCTCAAAGTGTCTGTGACAGATACTTCAATTGCAAACAATAATCTGCAGGTAAAATATTTTACAATTGAAGCATTAATCCTCTGATAGTCTTACAAAAGGGCAAAATTATAATGTTGTTTTCTCTGCATTTTGTTTTAAATGCTAAAAAAAATTATTCTTTCAACATTATATAAAAAAACTTAATTAAAATTATGAATGTAATCCTTGAGAGTATTAATCATTGTTCAATGTATTAAAAATCCATTAAATCAACAGAATTATATTATTTCAAATATTGCTGATTCCATGATTGCCATGAAACCTGGAGCTTAGTGAACGTATTAATACAGGCTTGTCAGTGAGAGGATTAATTAATCAAGCAGTCACTTATCTGTAATGTCTTTAGTGCATTTTATTCATTTTTATTAATAAACTTGAGTTTTTGTATTAGTAAAGAGTTAAATATCATATAAAGTGAAATAAAGGTTCAATGAAAAAGAATCGGCAAAAGAAAATTTGCGACGCCCATCTTCTGCCTTGAACTTTCTGCTACCGGGAATATTAGATGACATATATTTTCTCATGTTTTATCTTTTCCCTTCAGTATTTACATTTCAGTCATTCATACTTCCTTAATATATTGGGAACCTTTGTATTTAAATTGTAACTTATTTTCAGGTTTCAAAATGCAGCCATTTTCTCGAGCTTTCAGTATTTAAATAATGGACACGCACCCCAACAGGTGTCACAAGTGAACAGTCATCTTAATAATGCACAATCAAACATGGTACATGCAGCAAGACGTATTGAAACAGACTCTCAGTGTCCTGTATGCTTAAGTGAACTACATTATCCTGTTGAAACTAACTGTGGACATTTATTTTGTGGTAAGTATTTTTTTTCTACTAGATGTTAACATTACTGCCTAGATTTTAAATTTATTTTTAATGCCAACATTTTGACAGAAAAATAGTTAGCTTCTAGAGGTTCATATAGAATTTGGGTACTTGTGTATTATCCGGGCCAGGTAGAGAGATTGGCAAAATATGTTGTCAGTCGCTAAATTTGTTTATCGTTGTTAATTGCCAGTCGTGTTCAAAATGGTAATTTAATGTACATTTACTCAATACCAGGGTTCGTAAATATCATGATATTTTCGAAAATATCAAAAATATCCAATATTTTGATATAGATCCGATATTTTCAAAATAGTCAATTCATTGCTGACAATAAATATTTTCAAGCATAATATGAATTAAGAAACATATTGCACTTAATTTGAAAACTTAAACAATATTCTAAAAATGAATTTCTCTTTTCACTTAGAACAAAACTGAAGATCAACTAATTGAAAACAGATACAATTTACATTATACAGATACACTTATAAAAAAACTATTAGTATTCAGTATCAAGAAATCAGAAGTTTATAAAACAAAATTTTAAATACAGAATATTTTCTTTTTAATTGAAGATTTTAAGTAAAAAACATAAAAGTAACCTTGTCTTATTTTTTTATTCTTTAACCTGTTGCACAGTATACTCAGCTAAACTAAATTCAGAAAAGATTCTTTTCTAATGAAGCTGATTATATAAATTAAGGCAGTTTATCTTTCAATGGCTGTTCTGAATAATTGTCTTGCAAAATTTTTAGTTCTACATTTAAAAATAAAAGCTTTAAACATAAAACTGGAAAAGATATTGTTTTTCTTTGGCTGCAAAAGTCATTGCAAGAGAAAAAAGTTTATGTACAGAATGACACAGTCAATAACAATTAAAAATTTCATTTACACTTGTTTTCTGAAAATATCAAAATTATCTAGCACAGTGACATTTTGAAAATAAATATTGAATATACAAAATATCAAATATCTTGATAGTTTTAAAATAAATACTACCAAGCATATGAAAATATCAAACATCTCGATATTTTAAAAATAAATATCGGATATATATCAAGATATACCGGGTTTCCCATAAAAAAGGACTGACTGATTTTAAAATTCAATAACTTCCAAACGGTGACAGATATTAAAAAAATTCTTGCAGGAGGGTTATGCATAAAGTCAAAAGTTTTATTACACTGATTTTCGATTTTAGTTTGAATTACAAACAATAGATGGCGCTGTAAGCAATAGTCGCTAAATACAGGCTCGATTTTTGGTCCTTTCTGTTGTTCCATGCAGAAAAAGGAGATAGAAATGTATTATCCGGGCCACGAAGTACCAAAAATCGAGCCTGAATTTAGCCTCTATTGATCGCAGCGCCATCTATTGTTTGAAATTCGAACTAAAATCGAAAATCACTGTAAAAAAACTTTTGACTTTATGCATAACCCTCCTGCAAGAATTTTTTAAATATCTGTCACCGTTCGGAAGTTATTGAATTTTAAAATCAGTCCTTTTTGGGACACCCGGTATAATCATGGTACATATCCATTGATGTATACCAACAAGCTCTGTTAAATATATAACATTGTTTAAAGTAAATTATATAAAAGCAAGTTAAAATAATACGAAAAAGTAATTTTTTATTGAATACATAACATCAAATTGATGGCTTTTAGCAATAAATGATATTGACGATGGTAGTTTTATTTCCTGTGGTTTGTTTTGCACACCAGAATAAATATCATATAAGTATTATGTAATGTAAATACACTATATGGCCAAAGGTGACCGATCACTTGCGATTTTAGATGTTTTCTTAAATATCTAGAAAAATACATGAGGAATTACCTTGAAACTCCAGGTGTGTAAACGGAATAGTACAGGTCATATATTTCCGTGAAGATTTTTTCCAGAAACCCCATAGGGGGCCGTCAACAAATTAAAAAAGAACGAATATCTTTTGGATAACCTTGTAAAAACTAACGTAGCAAAAGCGTTCAACACAGTAGATTATGATTAAGTGCCTTATTGCAATAAACTGTGTTTATTTTTATGAGAATAGCATGTATATTTATAGAGAAATTAAAGATTTTATAAAAAGAGTCCCAAATTTTGCTAAGTTTATTGCTTATAATTTGTAGAGTTCTTAATATAAAAAAAAAGTTCTTTTCAGAAAATATGACAAACAACATGGTAGACAATACCCTGCAATTAGAATTAAAATATAATAAAAATTGGATGAAAAATGAGCAGGTTTACTAAAAAATGTTTCACTGCACATGTGCGAATGCAATCAAAATATAATGTGCATAATGTATTAGCTAAGTGTATTGAGCAACTTTTGTGAAAGTAAACATAGCTTGAAAATTCTGAAAATAATTGAAAGAATAAGCTCAAAATCTGTTGTTCCCAAAATGAAGCAAAAAAGATGAGGGGTTGTATCCATATATCCATTAATTAGTGCCAATATAGCATACACAATATTGCACGTACTACTGTATTTGGATACAGCCCCTCGTCTTTTTGCTTCATTTTGGGAACAACAGATTTTGAACTTATTCTTTCAACGATTATTTTCAGAATTTTCAAGCTATGTTTTTGAGACTTTCACAAAAGTTGCTCTAGATACTTAGCTAATACATTATGCACATTATATTTTGATTGCATTTGCACATGTGCAGTGAAACATTTTCTAGTAAACCTGTTCATTTTTCATCCAATTTTTATTATTTTTTAATTCTGATTGCAGGATGTTGTGTACAATGTTGTTTGTCATATTTTCTGAAAAGAACTTTTTCTTTTATATTAAGAACTCTACAAATTATAAACAAAAAACTTGGCAAAATTCGAGGCTCTTTTTATAAAAACTTTAATTTCTCTACGAATATACATACTATTCTCATAAAAATGAACACAGTTTATTGTAATAAGGCACTTAATCATAATCTACTAAGTTGAACGCTTTTGTTACGTTAGTTTTTACAGGGTTATCCAAAAGATATTCGTTCTTTTTCAATTTGTTGACGGTCCCCTATGGGGTTTCGGGAAAAATCTTCACGGAAATATATGACCTGTAATATTCTGTTTACACACCTGGAATTTCAAGATAATTCCTCATGTATTTTACTAAATATTTAAGAAAACATCTAAAATCGCAAGTGACCGGTCACCTTTGGCCATATAGTGTATACTGTATCAATGATTATTCTATATCATATTATGTGGTTATACATATATAAATACTTCTGTCACTGCTTTTAATGTAGCAACTATATAATATTAACTATGCAGTTAAAATGAGTAGAGCAAATAAAAGGGGTTACTATGACTAATATTTTTGGCTTCAGTGATGCCGCTTCATTGTTGCAACCTGGCCGGATAATATGTACATACCAAAATTTCCTCATATTATAAAGATACTTATTTCTTAGCCTTTTTCTTATTCGAGACTTGAAAATTTCCTTCCTATTTTCTTTTTATCGCTTTGGAAATTTTTGTTAAAATTTAATTGTACTATACAGGGTGTCCATAAAAAAAACTCTGGAGTTTTGAAGCGAAATTTTTTAATTTAATCATAAAATTAGGTTAATGTTATATATATGTATGTGTATTTAAAGGTAAATTTATCAAAATTTTTACCATTTAGTAGATTTCAATGTGTGTCCCGTTTGTGGCATGGCACACATCCAAATGGTATTCACCTCTTCCCACGTCGTGGCCAACATGTCTGGAGTAATGATTGCTACACAGTTGATTATAATTCACCTGAGATTGTTTACATCTTGAATTTTCTCAGCGTAAACAAGATTCTTGATATGCCTCCAGAAAAAGGAAGTGTAATAGAGTCAGATCAACTTCCCGTTTCTTTAAACACACGTAGCTACTGACGAATGGCTTTGTCCGTAGGTGCATTATCACCATACTTACGCCGAAAGTTTCACTGTACAATGGTAACAGACCCAGTTTCTATAAGCCAAATAACACATTGAGCCTTTTGTTGTGGTGTCGTCATCCCACTGCATTAACTGGATGGAATGAACATCTGCTACGTTACTTCAAGGTCAATGACGTGCTGCGCTACCTAGTAGTGAAAAAAACGAACTGAAACTGGTGTGGATAAAATTTGATGAGCTGATTTCTTCAAAATTAACTGACCTGACCTTACTCATACCATTAACTCAATATGTTTTTTTTTTTTTAAAACCCCAAAGTTCTTTTATGGACACCCTATGTTGTATATATATATTTTATCTTGCAGAACAAAATTTTCGTCAAATCTATTATATTTTAAAACTTTATTACTTCTTAGTCTTTTTTTTAGCCACCGATATGCCATTTCTTTCTCCCAGCTTATTTTGTGTCGTCCCCAATAAATAACGTTACCTTGTATAAGCCAGCCGTAAAACAAAAGCCAATGTTTCATTGTGCGATTAAATTACTGGAATTTTTTTAACTTCTAAGCATTGCACATTTTCAGTGTTTATACCATCGTATTGGGGGGAAAAAAGTACTTTTTAATGCAATTTGTTTGAAAACTGCATCTCCATTTATTTTTGAGATATTAATTTTTTTGTAGTTTTTAGCGACATTTGTTTCATTTTGTCAACTCAAGTACTCCATTTCTGTAGAAAGTAAAGAAAAAATAGTTGAAAAATATCAATTATATCTTGTTACCATTTTCCCATAAAAACTGAAAAAATTTAATTAAAATACGTGCTATTTTGAGAAAAATATAAATGAATGATTTATGATAAAACATGGAGCTATTATAAACTATATTTGGTACTTTTCGGTTAGCCGGGCACCAGTGTTATGTATACATACATATATATACATGTATGTATACATATATTGTATATATACATGTATATTCACATATATGTATATCTATACATATGTATATATACATGTTTATAGACATATACATGTATACATAACACTGGCGCCCAGCTAACCGAAAAGTACCCTATATTTAATTTTAAGTATCAATATTAATGCAAATGACGTCATTTTACATAAAATAAAAGCGTGTGCTTTAAGTCTTAAAATTGAAATATGTTTTGCACTATAGTAGACTCCCGATTATCCGAGTCCCGCTTAACCAAGTTAATTTCTTCTGACGGACTGGTGGCTTCTATTATTATGAAACAGCCATCTTCACCTAAACGCTTCATTTATAATGGTTGTTTCATAATAATAGAAACCACCAGTCCACCAGAAGAAAATAAAGTAATGGAAATGTCAGGGGCGACCATAAATTCTGAAAAAGCAGAATTCCTGTTCTCTAGTATTTCACTTGTCTTGTCTGTCCGTTAGATTCAAATCATGCAATCAAATTTTAACACACTTTCTGTGTTACAATTGACTTTAATTTTGGTATGTTTATTATTTTGAGTTGTTTTCTAATTATGTTTATCTTTCAGAATTTTATCAAATTATATAGAATAATCCATTAACAAAACACTTCAATTTTTCATTTCTAAACTACAGTACTTATCTCTGAAATGTATCTTTGTCAGTGGATCTATGTAAGGCTTTCGTGCTGCAATCTTTTGAGATTATTTGTTATATTTTTCATTAACATTTCTAATCACACATTTTAACGAAATGTAAGTGTACTATGTCAAAGCCTGTTCAAAATCTTTCATATGATATTTCATTATTGTTGTGCATTTTGCATGTGCATTGAAAAAGGAGACGTATGTTAGTAATCATAAATAATGATTCTCTTTTATTTACCATTTATTTTTTTGTTTTATTAAATCAAATGTACATTTAATGTGTAGCATATATAAATTTAAACTTCATAAATTTTCTGAAATTGTGCTAGATACTTAATATGAATGTGGTTATTGTAAAAGAAGACAGTTAACAAAATTCTTAGGATAAAATCCAGAAGCATTTAATAGTCAGAGCTGAGACAATGCATCAGATTCTGAAGAAAGTATATTTTGATGAGAAATTTAAAATTAAAATGAACAAGTAGTACTTGCCTATTTTGCTATTTTCATGAGGTAAAGGTATATAGTGGCAAAAAAATATCTGAACAAGGCATATTTTCCTTATAATTTTGAGTGAGAATTCTAGCAAAATATGCTTCACACACAAATCATGTAACAGTAAAGAAATTGTGAAAATATTTAATGGTAACATTTAAAATTATGCAAGGTTTGTATGCAAAATATGAAAGTTTTTATAAAAAAAAACAAAAAAACAAAACAAAAAAAAAATGCATATGCATAGTATATATTACATTTAATGGTGACATAAGCTGGTGTGATTGCGATAAGATCAAAAAGAATTTCTTAAACACCATAAAATTACAGAAATGCTTAAGGCCTTTCAAAAGAACTTGGTCTTTCTTCATCAGGCACAAAGAGCATGTGCTTTTACTTTGAAAGCAGGAGCAAGACCAAAAAGTTCTTTTTGATCTATCTTATAGTATATATTAGCTATTGGATGAGTAGAAAACAAAAAAAGCTGGTTAAAACTTATTTTTTTGTTTATTGCCATGCAATAAGTTTCACAAATTTCTTGATAAAGTTTTAAATTTATTATATATGGAAAGGAAAAAAAAAAAAAAAACACTTCTGTTATAAGGTCCTTGGTGATAAAGAAAATGGCCTTAGCAAAAGAAAAAAAATTATATATATATATATATATTTTTTTTACCTATTCAGTGTATCATACAAACAAGCTATTTTTTTTTTTTTTAATATTTATTCAATTTATTTAATATTAGCTGACCTGCCTGGCATTGCCTGGTTCCATGATAATAAGCTTAAATAAACCTCAAATTTGTATGACTTTATATTTTTAACCTGATTTTATAAGGATTTATACTTTTAAACCAAAATCTTTTCCAAATGAATCTTGTAACAGGGACTGTGCAATATATTTTTTTAATACTGAATGCATCTTTCCCGTATTTGAACAAAAAATTACTGATTCAAATTTTAAATTGTGCAAATTTTTTTTTTTCTTTGCATTAGGTCATTTAATACTTAAAAAAAAAAAAAATAAATAAATAAATAAATAGTTCTTATTGTCGAAACCCTTTGAAATTTTTACTAGCCGTAACTATAATGGTTTCAAAACCTGTATATAAAAAAAAAAAAAATTTGACATTTAATAGTTGAAAAAATAGTTTTTATTGTCCAAACTCTCTTGAAATTCCTATCAATTGTAAAAGGACTGTTTTCTTCTCCTTTTTTTTTTCTCATTGGGTCCAGGCATGAGATTCTTCCGCGGATCCGCGATTTTCCGCTTTTTTGGCATTTTCCGCGTTTTTCCGATTTTTTGCCGTTTCTCGCAGGGATGATTTGTTCCGAAATTAAAAAAAATCGGTCATCAATCCGAAAATTCGGACAAAAAATCGCAATAAAAACTCAAATTTCGTCAAGATCGCGTAATAAACGTGAACTCTGTCGAAGGATTGTGGGAAAAAATACCAATTTTGTCGAAAAAACGCGCGAATTTTGTCAAAAAAGCGCGTATTTCGTCAAAATATCGCGTAAAAAGCGCGTATTTTGTCAAAAGACCGCGGAAAAATGCGGATTTTGTCAAAAGATCGCGGAAAGAAAGCGGATATCGTTCAAAGGATAGTGGGGAAAACGCAAATTCTGCCAAAGAATCGCCGTAAAATGGCGAATTTCGTCAAACAATAGCGGGAGAAACACGAATTTCTTCAAAAGATCGAGTAATAAACGTGAACTCTGTCAAAGGATTGTCGGAAAAATTACCAATTTTTATCCAAATATCGCGAAAAAACGCGCGTATTTTGTCAAAAAAGCACATATTTCGTCAAAAGATGGCGTAAAAAGCGCGTGTTTCGTCAAAAGATGGCGTAAAAAGCGCGCGTTTCGTCAAAATATCGCGTAAAAAGCGCTTATTTCGTCAAAAGATCGCGGAAAAAACGCAGATTTCGTTCAAAGCATAGTGGGAGAATTCAAATTCTGTCAAAGAATCGCCGTAAAATGGTGAATTTCGTCAAAAGATCGCGGGAAAACGCCAATTTCGTCAAAAGATTGCGAAAAAAGCACGAGTTTTGTTAAAAGATCGCGAAAAAACCCGAATTTTGTCAAAAGATCGCGGATGAAACGCGAATTTCGTCAAAAGATCGCGGATAGAACGCGAATTTCGTCAAAAGATCGCGAAAAATTTGCTGCAATATTAATGTTTTCACCAGATTTTTTTTTGAAGCTAAGTAACAGGTTAAACATTAGCTTGCCATGTTTATTAACTCATGTTTTGAGTAAAAGCATGTTAAAATTTTAATTGGACAACTACCTAAGATTGCTGTGTAAAACATTGCATCAGAATGGACCCTATTCTCCCTTTCGGTTTGAAGCTATAAAAACCGCCATACCAATTGCCACATCACAGAAATATTGTTCATTGTAGTTACTGCAAGCAGACGATTACAGAAAATTTCGTTTACACTTAAAAGAATATAATTTGTTTAGCATTTATTTCCAGTTAATAATTCATAAAGAAATGGATCCTATTCTTCTTTTCTGTTCGAGGCTATAAAAATCGCCACTTTATCAATTGTTACGTCACAGGAATACTGTCCATTATGAAGTTGAAGTAGAAACTTTCAGTTTAAAATTACTTATAGTATTTCCATAAATTACTGACCCCCCCCCCCCCCTTCTTAATAAAGCAGCATTTAAACAAAAATATTAACAGTTTTATTGTGAATAAAATAACCTTATTTAAAATACTATGCACTTAAATGCGCGCTATTTTAAATAATTTCTCATCTTCCTGTTTCACGTACTTTTCCTCTTTTTTTATCTTTTTGCAATCTCATGCCTGCATTAATGTTCTGTATCTTGGTAAAATAACCTTTTCATTAGAGTAAGTAAATAATTTCTGCCTAATTCGTGTTAATAATTTCTTTTAATTTATGCAAAGCTAAATTGTATGTAAATTATATATATATATATTAATAGCAATTATATTTGTTGCGCATGAAATTCATAAGTGTCATTGTTCAAACGTCGTTCGCGCAGTTTTCAGCTTTTTTGCTTTTTGGTCAATCTCATCCCTGATTGGGTCCTTTAATATTAAAAAATCGCGAATTGTATTGAAAGGATTAACATTCGTATTTTTGAAAACAAATTGCACTATTGTAAACAAGAAAGTACAGGTATCCCCGACTTACGTAAGTAATGCATTCTGTAAACTTTTGCGTAAGTCGAATTTGTAAATTCTTTAGGTAAAATTTCATCAGAAACTGCAATATTTATTATTATATATATAATATATACATTATTTACGCAGTATTATTTTATAAATAAAGTAGCATGCAGCAGTGTTTAACTTGGATATAAACTATAAAAGTATGAAAAAATATAAACTGAAAGAACACTTTTCAAATAGAAAGTATCTTGTGAAATATGGGATTTATAAATTTAACATTGATGAATTAATTTATATCAATTTTGAATCTACATCAAACGAACAGCTCTGAAGCTGTAAGGAAAAATACGCTCGTTCCTCTTCACCGAAACTTAAAAATTAGGTCTCGTTATGGTTTGAATTCAACTGACAAAATTGTAACTGTTAAAGAGTTTTTTTTGTCTCATTTTAATCAGGTTTGTTTTGTTAAAGATTTGATTGTATAACCCAATAAAAATATAACTATATCAAATATATAAAACAGGGCTTGAAATTTAATTTTTCCTAGGAGGGGAGTCTCCCTACCAACATTTATAAATGGAGGAGAGTTGAGCTATTTGGAAGTGAGGAAAAAACATTTAAAATCTGTTATTTTGTGTGCTATTTAAAGAATTTTATTAATACAGACATGACAAAATACCATTGAAGCAATTTAAATCAACAACTCAGAATAATTATGCAAAATGTTTTTTATTTAAAAAAGGAAGAAAGTCAAGCTTTTATATACAGTCTATTTTTCAACTTTCAACCAAATGTCATGGGTCTGTAACAATGGGGTTGTTAAATGAAATTCTGAATTTAGATTTCATTCAATTTTGGGTCCTGAATCCTCTCTTACAAGGTAAATTTGTGACAGACAGCACAAGCACAACATTTATGACTTTGGAAATGGATGATTAGGCTGTTTTAAAAAAATTTCAAAAAACTTTGCAATATCTGACTTGCCTTCATTTTTAACTACTTGCATAAATAATTATATTCGGTGATGGCATCATCAATATCTATTTCTGACCGAAATTGTTTTATTATATCCTTAATGAAATTATAGTCAAAACCTGACTCCTTGATATTTTCTTTGATTGAACAAGCTTCTGTACATTCAAATTTTAAACAAAGTCCAAAGTTTGAAATGGAAACTTATTCATTTCTTCTATTATACAAAAATGTAGGTTAAGTTTAAAATGTCAACTCCTGATTTCTGTGAATTGCAAGGATCAACTATAGTTTGGTGCTTTTAAATATGTTTAATTGGAGCTCGGAATTTTTCTTTCATGTGCACCACAAGATCTTTTCAGTCCTTATAATCTTATTTTTGTTTAGTACTGAATCTAGACCAATTTGGCAGAGCGCAGCACCCGGTGACACTTATTAACCTTTTTTGGCGCACCCTTTTGGGATACTTTCCTTTTTCTGCCATGGCCAAAAATATCCTGAAGTATGCGAATTTGGCAGAGGAATGCAGGATAAAATTGCGAAATTTGTCGATCTATCGCGGGATAAAATTGTGAATTTCGACAGTCTGTCGCAAAAAAGCAACCATGAAATTTGCAGCTGATTCTGAGTAAAGAAAAAAAAATCTGAATTGGACGGGAACTTTCCTGCCCACGATATTCTTTTGGGCGGGATTTAAAAATTTTGGGCGTGAATCCTGCCCTGAAATTCAAGCCCTGTAAAACTATATTGTTGTTGTGGTTTTTATTTGCATATTTTATTTATAAAACAATTATCAAAAGTATGCAAATGCGTATCAAATGCACTAGTATGTTCATAAATGTAATTTTCGAAATTTCTCACGTAAGTGCAAATTTACCTAAGTCGAGGGATGCCTGTATATTGATTAACTGCATTTTTTTTTTTTTTTTTTTTTTTTTTTTTTTTACCAGTAGTGATTGTGAATTCATGAAAAAATACCTGAAGTTTTACCGAAAAAAGTTTTTGTATGGAGAAAAAAATATATAATTTATTGCAGGTAAGTCTGAGCCTTAAATTATGAAAAATATATTAATTTTAATTATGTTTAGCAATCATATGAAATTGATATTTTTAATCTTATTTTATGAATTTAATTAGCAGGAAAACCAGAATTCTGGTACTGAAAATGAAATAAATACCTGAATTCAGATACATTACCGGAACACAATCAAAGTATTCAAATCCTTTTATATCATTCGAGGGAAAAAAATCCCACTGTAGCTCAAATTGCAGCAAGCTTTTTAAAGTATCAATATCCCTATAACTATAACAGCAATGTGCTGAAAAAAAATTGTATTTGAATATGCATAGAAAATTTGCTAATTTAAGAAAAGATTTCCCCTCATCTAATTGCAAATTCTATAAAATCAAATATTTCTTACATTTTCTACACTCATGAAAAATTTCAATACACCGGAAAGATCAAAAATCAAATTGGCTAGACTAATCCATTTAATGATGTGACTGTTGAAACATCAATAAAAAAATAAATTAACTTTAACAATGAATTTTTGGCTGAAGATAATATTGCCAAGTGTGTTAATTTTATAGATTTTTTCTTATATATGAGTATATTTTCTAATGAGATGGGTAAATTTGTTATGAACATGGTTAAAACTGATATGTTCATATTTTATTCTTAATTGTTTTTATATTATTGAGTTTCTTTTTATGTTAATGAAAGGTTATTCAACGTATATGTAGAGTTCATTTAAATTTTTTTCTATATTACTAAGAGCGATATGTTTATCAATGTAGTTTCATTTATTAACACTGATTGTCCTGCAAATATTACTAACCCCTTCAGCACCAGATGTCTGCATACATCACAATTTCATCGTTCACTCCTACCAGATGTACTGCCCATATGCCGTGTATAATAATGAAGCGTGTAGTGTTTTATTTTGTATTTGTAGTAGGGTGTCAACAATTTTAATCAATTGATTTAAATCAACTGATTTTTTTTAAAAAAAATCATTGATTTAAATCAAAAGTTTTCTAAATGTTTAAAATGTCAAAAAAAGTATTAAAATCTAACATGAACATAATTTGAAAGTTTCTACAGGTATTTTAACTTATGAATAAACAAAAAAAGAGCTTTAAATAATTGTTTCTAAGCTTAATTCATGAGCATTGTAAAAAATTTAAAAACAGTTGACTTTGTAAAAAGCAATGTTTTTAAGTTTTTATTTAAATTAAAACAGTTTCATTTAAAAATGATATCTAGAGCTAATATAATTTGCAATGTCATAATTTCCTTTAGGTAATCAATTTATGCATTGTTTTATATAAAATACACATAGCCAGTGTAATACATTTCTACAAGTAAAAGAATAGATAGTAATTAATAGCAATCTCAAGTTAAATAAGAATGAAAGAATGACATCTGCTCAACAGTTAAATTGTAAATGAATGCATAAGAGAAAAAAGAAATAATTGGTTTAAAAATGCTAAGCACAGCAAGAGCTTCTTCGGTATAGGTTGCATAATTATTTTTTTAAACTTTAATTCATATATACTAAGTAATAATAATAATAAAAAAAAAAAAAATAGGTATTGAAAAGGCAACAAAACTTTTCTTAAAAAGAAAAATTCAACCATTGAAAGCTAATAATCCACACTGAGAGGTAATAATGCTGTTACTTAAATATTTTGAGGATTTCAGATTTTTGGGCTAACTTATATTTATTCTATATTAGGGATGCACAACCTGTGGCCCGCGGGCCAAAAGTGGCCCGCGATGGGCTTACGTGTGGCCTGCGAACTTCGTCAATTTATAACTGCAAAAAATTGTCAATTGTTATTATGGACAAAAAAAAGTTTTGTCCATAAGTCGCAAGAAAAAAATCGTGAATTTCATCAATTTGCCATGGGAAAAATTGAAAATTTCATCAGTCAGTTAAGAATCGGGAATTTCTTTGATCAAGCACGGAAAAATTGCGAATTTTGTCGATGAGGCGCGGACAAATTTGCATCGGGCAAGGAAAAATCGCGAGTTTTGTTGATCGAGATCGGAAAGATCTAGAATTTCGTTGGTCCTGCACGGAAAAATCGCAAATTTTATCGATCAGGCATGGAAAATCGCAAATTTGATTGATCGGGTACGAAAGAATCAACAATTTTGTTGATGATGCGTGGAAAAATTGTAAATTTTGTTCATTGGCTACGTAAAAATCGTGAATTTCATCAGTTGCGAGAAAAATTTGCGAATTTTGTCAGTCGGTTAAGAATCACGAATTTCGTCGATCAGGGGCGGGAAAATTGCAAATCTTTTCTATTAAGAGCGGGAAAATCTCAAATTTCGTCGATGGGCTGCAGGAAAATCTCAAATTTCGTTGATGGGCTGCAGGAAAATCTCAAATTTCTTTGATGGGCTGCTGAAAAATTGCGTGTTTCGTCTGTTTATCCCGAATTTCGTCATTTTGCTACGGGAAAAATACAAAATTTTTCTGTCACTTAAGGATCACCAATTTCATTGATCGGGTGTGGAAAAATCGCAAATTTCATCGATCAGGCGTGGAAAAAACACAAATTTCGTCGATCATGCATGAAACAATCGCGAATTTTCTCGATGATGTGCGGAAAATTGAAAATTTTGTTGATCGGCTGCGTACAAATCACGAGTTTCGTCAGTTTATTACGAGAAAACAGCGCGAATTTCGCCAATTTGCCACGGGAAAAAATTGCCAATTTCGTTAGAGTCATTTAAGAATCGCGAATTTCGTTGATCGGACGAGGAAAAATTCGTGAATTTTGTCGATCAGGGGTGGAAAAATCGTGAATTTTGTCGATCAGGGGCGGAAAAATCGCAAATTTTGTCGACCGGGCACGGAAAAATCACGAGTTTTGTCGATCGAGCTCTGAAAAATCGCGAATTATGTCGATTAGGCGCAGAAAAACGCGAATTTTGTCGACCGGGTTTGGGAAAATTGTGAATTTTGTCAATCAGGTGCAAAAAAAATCAAAAATTTCTTTGATTGATCGCGGAAAAATCGCAAATTTCGTTGATCGGATCCTCATCCCCCCCTTCGTTCATAAAGTTCACATTTTTTTCGGCACTAGCCGATTTCATGCCTATGTTTGTTTTTTAGCATTTTTCAATAAACAAAATTTACTTCCCCGAATAGAGCCAAGGAATATTATCAGTCCTTCTAAATAATAATTGCTATATCACTGTTATATATACAAACGTAAACTGTTGATATATTCTTGCCAACTGAATTGGATATGTTGACCGGGTAGGGGAACTAGAGGGGTAAAGCTACCCTCCCTCCCCTCTGAAACCATATTTTTCATCTGATTATAGGCCATGATCACCTCCCAGAAATATAATTCTCCCCGTGGCCCTCCACAACCCAGAATTTTCTATAAGTGGCCCTTCTCTTAAAAAGGTTGTGCACCCCTATTCTATATGAATGGGTTTAACTCATTTTCATAATTTTTTTTGTTAGCATACACATACATGTGTGTAAGTTTAGATTTTGGTGGTTTACAGTAATTTTCCTAAATACAAATGAAAAACTAAAATGCAAAATCCTAAATGCAAATAATATTTGTTAATTTTGTTATTTGTGCTACTAACTAATGAAATTACTTAACTGCAGTTTTTATTAATTCTGTAATTACTTGTACTGTTTCTTCTAGGCCATTTTTTTAATGGTGCCACACATGCCCCTTTTGAAATTGGCAAAATGCAACCTGACTTTAAAAAAATATATATATATATAGGAAATTCACCTGTAGTTGTAGCCACAGATTTCTTGTAAAAAACTTCCCCATTCAACAGTATTTCTAAATTCATGTGGCCAAGATCTTGCAAAAATATAGAATTTTATTCCTTTTGGAAAAACAGGATATTATTAAAATATGTATTTTAATTGTATTTTTCAATTTGTTTTTCATAAAATTATTAAAAATTAAGGTCACTTTATTTATCATACTAAAAATTTTTTTTTTCTTATATCATTACTAAACACATTACTAATATATTTCTTCATGAAATAGTGCTCTTTTTAGGGTTTCGTGAGATGAACGAAACCCTATTCGTCTCACTCCTTTGTCTGTCTGTCTGTCCGTCACAGAGCCTGTTCTCAGAAACTATACATGTTAGAGACTTGAAATTTTGGGTACTTATAGCTGAACACCTCACATCAAACAACAAATCATAAAATTTTGAAAAAGTTGGTAATTAACCTAATTACAGGCTAATTAAATTCTAAAATTAACCAATCAACCTTTTGAATGCAGGTGCAAATGCACGTTATCAAAATCCTCCCCAGTTTCTCCTAAGGGTTGCCAGTAAATTTGGCGGATGCTCCGTCAAATCAGTCGGTGCAGGGTTACCACGGAGTACTTTAAGCAATAAATGAAGTGGACCTTTAAAAAGCAAAATCGGATCTGCCGAAATATCGGTCGTACAAATTCGTAACAGGTGTAGAAATACGCGGAAAAAATTCTACTTTATTTTGGTATAAATTTCAAATTTCTGCGTAGGATAGAACGCAAAAAATCCACTAAAAATCGATCGATAAAAATTTAATTTCTGTGTTTTTAAAGACAATGAAAACAGATTTCCATTCACCGGAAGGCAGCTATCGTCATCTCTCGACATATCGGTGCTGGAGAAATTTAAGGGGAGGAAAGTCTAATACGAAATTTAAACTTTTTAAATATTAAATTTTTCGATTAAATTTTTTGACATCCGGGCTGGAAATTTCTCGCAGATTTCATACATACCCGGTTCAAAGAGATTGCTCCATTACGAGCTGAGATATTAATTATTATTTTATTAATTCCTTTTATTTCCATCAAATGCCAGATTAAGATGGAAGCACGTGCTTTTTTAACGGAGATTTCATTTAAATTAGGAAATCTAACAATTTGCGTGGGGTGTTTCGACGGCGCGCTATGAGATAAGTATTAATTATTCAATATGAAAAAGTTTATAGGTTTATAAGTGTTCATCCCACTATTTCCGAATAGCAATTTCAGGAAATATCTTAAATTATTGTTTAAGACCGCCACTCGATGTGTTCGAAACTTTAAGATGCTTTATAACACATAAGAAAAAGTGTAAAAAAGAATGGAGTGTGATATTTTGAGGAGTGGAGGGGGGGGGGACTAGATTTATTTATTAAATCTTAGCGTTTGTTATCGCAGAAAATGTTTTAAATTGTTGGTTAAGACTGCACCGCCACCCTCCCAACCATGTATCTACGGAGAGATTGCGCAAAGGAGTTTCGTTCAGATATGCTTTTGTTAAGAATAGAGTGCGCTCCCTGGTGGTGGAATGCGGAACTAACGTAACGCGATTTTGTTAAAATTAGGAAATATAACAAGGCGATCCATTTGCAACTTTAAGATACTTCGTGACACATAATAAAAAGCTTATAAAATAATGGTGCATGCAATTTCCTGTGAAGGGAGGGCGGGGGAGGGGCGCTGGATTTCTTTTTTAAAAATTAGCGTTTACGACCTTTTTAGATGTCGTTTTTTGAGCACTATGATATACTCAGACACGTGCTGCTTATGAAATATAAAAATGTCAAAATTTTAGTTACCACTATTTCCGAATAGTACTTTCAGCAAATTTCTTAATTTCTCGCTTAAGGCCGCCACCAACTCGAGTAACACATCCACTGATAGGTTGTTTAACAGAGTTTCGATCTGATACACTTTTGTTATGAATAGTGTGCGCTCCCTGGTGGTGGAACTTGCAACTAACATAACGCAATTTTGTTAAAATTATGAAATCTAACAAGTCGATCTGCTGGAAACTTTGACATAGTTCATAACACATAATAAAAAGCTTATAAAAGAATGTTCCGTGCAATTTCCTGGGGCGCCTACCTATCTCGGGTGCTATAGACCCGATCCCCTTGACTAATATACCTACGGATAGGTTGTAAAACGGAGTTTCCTTTGGATAGAGGTTTGTGTAGAATAGAGTGCGCCCCCTGGTTGTGAAATGTGGAACTAACAGATTTCGCAAAAGGATAAAGTGTTTTAAAGGAATATTAAACGAAACCCTCTGTGCGATCTGTGATCACACTTACCCACTTGTTTGGAACTAGCATCCTGTCCCTTTTTCTTTCTAAAATGAATACTACATTATTATCATTTTAATAATTAAGGCTTAAAAATGTATAATATGTTCCTAATTAGAGAGTTAATTGTTTAATAATTATTAATTTGAAGTAGTGTTAACTATTTAATATAAAATGCAATTAATAATTTTAATAAATGTTAAATATCACTAGATTTATAAAGTTTTACATAATTATTACATTACTTAAATGTATATAACATTATTGTATGGTACTACCTAATGAAACTACTAATTTACAGTTTTTATAATTTTTGTAATTACTAATGATTACAATTTTATTAATTAAAGTGTAAAAACATAGATTATGTTAGCAATTAGTAGTTTAATTGTTTTGGAAACCTAAAACTCTTGGTAGTTATTCAGTATTTGAACGCTGGGGGAAAAAAATCATAAAATCTGATTTAAATAAAAAAAACCGATTTTTTTTTAATTTATTTTTTTACACCCTATTTGTAGCAAATAGCTTCTGAAATAAACAAAATTTTGTGCAAAATACGGTATATGCATACATTTAGGATTCAATGATCTGGTGCTGAAAGGGTATATAAAGATTAGTATTGTTGAATTTATTATTGAATGTCTATGTTGTATGTTTCTTCAGATTGAGAGTTTAATTCTCACAAATTTCTTAATTTTAATTTTATGCAAATTTTGGTGTTTGGAATTTTCTTAGTAGTCAGAAATAATTGTTGCTTGCATACATTTTCTATATCAGTAATTTTATCTTACAAAATCTTCACTAATATTTTATTATTTCTTAGTAATTACTTTTATTGCATAATATTTTTCCTTTCTCATTTTGGGTATAGGATAAGAATTAAAATTATTACATAAATAACTTATTCAAAGTATATTGCATTTATTCAAGTATTTTCAAATTATTTTCAGCCCAATGTGTAATTACTTATTGGAGGCATGGGAATTGGTTGGGTGCCATAAGATGTCCTGTTTGTCGGCAGACAGTAAGTTATAAATCTACTTTGTTGAATGATGCAACTTAATTTATGAGTCATGTTGCCCTGCTTATTGAAAGATATCCTAAAATTTAAATTTTTGTCGGATAAGTTTTGTCTTTATATCTATCTTATCTAATGCTTCTGCTGAATAAGTATTCTCAAATGTTTGGAACAACGATTGAAACATTTAGAAGCGTCCAATTTATAGTAAAGAAAAAATTAATATGATTTGTTTAGAATTTTGAGAGTAGGGTAATCAAATTTACTTAATCTCTTGTTAAAAAAAAAAAAAAAAAAAAAATCCTGATTCAATTATTGTTTTCCTAATTATACAGGAGATTCTGGTTATTTGGACACAGTATAATTAAGGTAACTATTTAATTAGGACAAAATGTTAAAAACGAAATCGAGAAAGATCAACTTCTACTAGTTGGTGCTGTTTTAAAAGGATAAATTGTGCTGAGCTCATAAGTCCCTATAAACCAAAATATACTGTATTCCAATTTATTTATGTTCAGTACCCTGTATCTGGATGGGTAGCCCCATTAAGTATTTTATTTTCACTTTATAATTATTTTATGTGTCAATTTTGTTTTGTTAATTTGATTTACTGTAACTCTTGTCTGGCTTTAAATGTCCCAGGGTTCCTAAATAGTTTCCTTTTCCCCCTAAAACAGGTTCTCTTTTTAGGAAAACGTCCATTTTTATGCATTTTGGTCCTTTTTTAGCAACTGAAAAACTATTCCAAAAAATTTAATTAATCTAAAAAAAAATCGTTACCAAAAAAAAAAAAAAAAAAAAAAAAAAAAAAACTCTAAAAATTCAAAAGTCACAGAGAGCAAAATGTACTATAGTGGGCTAAAACATTGTAACCAGAATTCTTCCACAAATGCAAAAAAAAAAAAAAAAAAAAAAAAAAAAATGCTGTGGAACATGAAAAAATGCTAAAAATCAGAGGACAAAATTTGCTACAGTAAACTGATAGTATGAAACCTCATTCCTTTTTACAAATGACAAAAAATCTCCTTTGAACACTAAAACAATGTAAAATTTGCATAAAAGAATCTCAGATTCAAAAATTGCTGTACAAATTTTGAATAAAGAGGGCAACATTTACTATATTGGGTTAAAAAATTGAAATAGGTTTCTTTTTACTAGTGTGGATAAATTGCCTCAACTTATGAAAAGTCTAATTTAAAAAAAATCCTAATCAAAAAATCTAAACACTGGCTTCAAGCAGGGTTGGCAGGTTTTTGACGCATGTCAGTTTTTGACAGTTTAAACTGCGGTTTAAACCGTCATGTCAAAAACCCCATGTCAAAAACCTCGTCAAAAACCTCAAATACTTAGTGATCTGTAAAATTTCACATTAAATGTCACACATTAGATGTAATATTTAAAATTCACTATTACTGTAATTGTATAATTAGTATATAGTATTAGTAATAATTACAGGGTTGGCAGGTTTTTGACACGTGTCAGTTTATGTCGGGTTTAAACCCTCAAATACTAAATTGATCTGTAAAAATTCAAATTAAATGCCACACATGACAACATTTCATGTAATATTTTAAATTCACTCTTACTGTATATCAGTAATTAGTACATAGTAAAGTATTATTGTTAAGTACAATTTTTTAACAGGGTAAAATTTATTTTATTTTATTTTATTTTTTATTTTTTTTGTAAAATTGTGTTTTTCTAAAAAGTAGACATAAAGCTCACCTGAGCTGTACATTTTTTCTCTTACTTAAAATCGTTTTAATTTCGCTTACTTTTGAGAGTTTAAAGTAGGGATGCGCAACCTGTGGCCCGCGATGGGTTAGCGTGTGGCCCGCGAATTCCGTCGATATATAACTGCAAAAAATTGCAATTTTTGTCCATAGGTCGCAGGAAAAGTTGTGATTTTCGTCAA
This sequence comes from Maratus speciosus, assembly GCA_963932465.1. Lineage (NCBI taxonomy): Eukaryota > Metazoa > Arthropoda > Arachnida > Araneae > Salticidae > Maratus > Maratus speciosus. The sequence continues at coordinate 413,553,521 of OZ010792.1, read as the reverse complement.
TTTGCTGTGAAAAAAATTGAAAATTTCATCAGCCATTTAAGAATCGCGAATTTTGACGATCAGGCACGAAAAAAATCGCAAATTTCGTTTATCGGGCACGGAAAAATCGCGGGTATTGTCGATCGAGCTCAGAAGAATCGCGAATTTTGTCAATGATGCGCGAAAAAATTGAAAATTTCATTGACCGGCAGCTGAAAAATCGTGAGTTTCTCAGTTTAGGGGGGGGGGGGGAAACGCGAATTCTATCAATTTGCCGCAGGAAAAAAATTGCAAATTTCGTCAGAGTCAGTTAAGAATCGCGAATTTCGTTGATTGGGTACGGAAAAATTGCAAATTTCTTCTATCAGGGGTGGAAAAACGGCACATTTCGTCGATCGGGCATGGAAAAATCGTGAATTTCGTTGGTCGGGCGCAGAAAAATCGCGAATTTTGTCGATGATGCACGGAAAAATTTAAAATTTCATTCGAAAAAGAGCGAATTTCGTCGATCAGGCGCAAAAAAAAGCAAATTTTTCGATCGGGTTCGGAAAAATTGTGAATTTTATCTGTCAGACGCGGAAAAATCGCGAATTTCATTGATCAGGTGGTGGAAAAATCTCAAATTTCGTTGATTGGCTCATTCTCTCCTCTTCGTTCATAAAGTTCCATTTTTTTTTTTTAACACTAGCCACTTTTATGCATATGTTTGTTTTTTAGCACTTATAATAAAACAAAATTTAATCCCCCGAATAAAGTCAAGGAATATTATGACTCCTTGAAAGCAACCCTTCCTATTACCTGTGTTATATATACAAACGTAAACTGTTAATATATCCTTGCCAACGGAATTGCATATATTGACTGGGTAGGGGGACGTAGAGGGGTAAAACTTCCCCTCCTCTGAAACCATATATTTTATCTGATTATAGGCCACAGATCACTCCTCCCCCCCCCCCCCGAAATAGAATTGTCTCCATGTTACCGATGTGGCCCTCGACAACCCAGAAATTTTTGTAAGTGGTCCTTCTCTAAAAAAGGTTGTGCACCCCTAGCTTAAAGCATTAGCTAACTTTTTTTATGGGAAAAAAAAAACTTAGAAAAGTGTAGATTTTTTTGTATATATAACAAGATAATGTGCATCAATGTTATTCTAGTCTAGGCAATAACCATTCCATTCAAAATTGAAATTGGATTATTAATTTCAAACATTTACAAAATAACAGAAGTAATTAAAAAAAAAAAAAAAAGCTTAAAGTCAAAATCTTTTTAAAACAGGCTTTCTTTCAATATATAAAAATGTTTTCGATTTTAAAACTGAACAAAATTGGCTCTGTCATCTAAAAGAAAATTCCTGTAAGCCCATATTGAAAAAGTGCATAATAGAAGGGATCAAATCATGAAACCATGCCATTGTTTGGCTTATACTTTGCATCCCAACCATCAGGGGCAAGGGTTGACTGCTGTATCAGTTGATTCAGCTCGCGCTTGAGCTACAGAGAGAGTTTATGGATGCTTACCCATACTGATTGTGTATGAAGCTAAAGAATCCCCTTTCCAGTCTTCCTATTTCAGTGCTATAGGGAGGGCTCCATTGTTTGGTGGAAAGGTATCACTAAATGCAACAGCTTTTTGAGCCTGCTTCAAAACTTGCTCATCTAGCAATGCTTTTGCTATTATGTCCTACTAGCTCAGCATCAATTAAGAGACAGACTGTTTTCTAACGCTTCATACACTCTAAACTCAAAAATCTTTTGGGTGTAAATAAATGTGCTAAACACGTGGTGTGCTGCAGCATGCTGCGGGGTAAAATTGATCCGGATTATTTAATTGTACAAAATTATTTTCTTCTGGTTGAAAAAAAATATATATATATATATATATATTATTGCAAATAATATATTTTTTAAATTATTAAATTTCAATAAAAGATCACATAAATCATTGACTTATTTAATGTTTATCTATTGTTAAAATGTTTTAGCGTGTTACATGTATTTGGCAATTTTCGACGGTTTAAACCAGTTTTTGACAGTTTAAACCAGTTTATGACAGTTTAAACCAGTTTTTGACGCTTGTCATGTCAAAAACCAGTTTTTGACGTCAAAAACCCAACCCTGGCTTCAAGGTGCTTAACTTTAGACATACAGGTACCTTCCTACCAAATCTATTAGCTCTACACTTTACTTCTGTTTTCGATTTTGATGGTGAAGTATATGCCCAGCTAGCTATTAAATGAAATCTTAATTACAAGTGTTTCCTCCTTTTTCTTTCTTCATATATATTTATCAGAAAAAGTATCGGAATCATGAAAATTATTTCTCCTTGACTAATGCATGGATTTTCATTAAATGTAATATTTAATTAGACCTTAGCACATACAAGTGCTGATTATGTTTTGGAGTATATGGCTCAATAGGTGGCACTGTTTTACTTCATTTTTTATGATTGTGATAACTTTATCTCAGCATAAATTTCACCAAATTTAATATAGAATTTTTTTTTAAACTATTGATTTCTTACCAGGGGTTCACTGCCATGCTATGCTTTTTTCTGTGAACATTATAGCTTATCTAAGCTTCTACTGTGTGGAACTAAATTTTATATTTGAGGTTAGAAAAAAAATATCAGATCGTCAAAAGGAACAATTACTCTCTAGATAATATTATTGTTAAAAATAGGTCAAAATTTTAAGATTGTTCGAGTTATCGTGATGAGTCTTTAAAAACATGCTTTTGAGATAACCACATTTAAAGATTCAAGTTATGATTTGTGTATGATAGAACAAAGTAAATTAAAGCAGCATAACTCTTTTAATTTTTATCAGATCACTAAGAAAATGTAAGTGAATATTCTTTACTAATTGTACTTTCAGAAAATGAATTTTAAAAAATAAATTTTGAAAGTCTGTAGGTAGGTATAACCCCTTAAAGAGAATTATCAATGTATGTTCTAAATTATGAATACTTTGTCTGTTTGCAGTAGGATATTTAACTGTGTTTCAATGAAGCTGTACACATTGTTTAATATCTTTATAAAGATAGCAAACTAGGTAACATTTTCTGGAGTAATATTTAAAAATGCTTCATATTTAGGCAAACTTACTGTATTTTTTGACAAATGGCACCTTTTTAGTTTTCCTTCTGAACATAAATGCCCCCCCTCCTCGAAAGTCCCCTTATTAAATAAAAATGGTCCTGGGAGCCTTGATGTTCCAACCTTGTGAAGATTAAAAAATTAACCAAACCATTTATGCTTAGTTGATGCCTTTAGAATTTTATAATCTCTGGGACTCAGACAATTCCAAAACTTGGTTATTTTTTTTCTAAAAGTGGATTTTCTATTTAGTTATAAACAATTTCAATAAATTAATACAAAATATGCCTCAAATAAAAAAAAATAATAAGAAAAAACATTATACATATGGGTCATTCCATGTCAAATCAATGAGAAAAATGCAATTTTTGGACCTCGACATCTCAGATTTCTATAATTTTTGGTTTATAGTTTGTATCCATGGAGTATATGAAAAATCTAATTTTTTAATTTTTTTTTTCCTTAGCGGTTTATTTTTTACGGAATTTAAAAAATGGTCAAAAGTATCAAATTTAACCAAATTCTCAACCACAAAATCCTCTATAATTCTTTAACAAATTGGGCTAGAGAGTTAAGTTATATCTTATTTGAAAGCTCTTTTTATGGGCTTTAATATGATATGCAACACTATTTTGAATAAACTAAATTTTTTGACAAATTTTCAAAATTTTTGAATTTAAATTTTTCAAAAACACCATTTTTGATTTTTTTCAAAAAAATATATGTTAATCTTTGACTTTTTGGCTACAAGTATGCAAAATTTCAAGATGGAGAAATGATGGGATTTCGAGCTATTAATTTTTGAATAAGAATGGTTTATTGAAACTACTGGTACTGGTACCTTATACCTGGAAATAAGGAGTTCTATATTTCTACTCTTTTTATAAGTAATTGAAAGAATATAAGTTGAAACTGGTGTGAAACAATAAAAACTAAAATATTTTCTTAAAACACCATTAAACAATTAAAAAAAATAATAATAATGATGTTTTAATAAGATTTTTCAGTTCTTATTTACTTGAAATTCTAATATATTTGGATGTCTTACTTAATTACAATTTTACTTTCTTGTTTTTAGTTTTGGTTTCAGTTGACTGTAGCCATTCAGGTGGAGACACTTTTTATTTTAGTTTAGTTTAATCAGACCAGCCAATCAGAGAGCTGTTTTCTTTTTTAGTTTAGGTTTGCATTACAACTGCACTGCATTTTTTTTACTTGTGCACTCAGTGATATAAATTCTGCATTTAAACAGTTTTCGTAAAAGTATGTCCTACATTAATTATCTTTTAACTAGGGGGGAGGAACAGCCCCCCTGTTCGCTACGCTCATCAACCCCTTTTGTAATCACTTCGCTATTCTGTTCGGTATCGCGAAGTCATCCCTATCTTCTAACCAACACCATATGTAATTGTTTCACGTTTACATTCTGGATCTCTTTGCGATCCCTTATTTCCTATGCATTCAATTTTTAGATTCCACTTGGTAAAAATACGCTCCTCCCCAACTGCTGACAATTTTTTTTTCCCTATCTCCGAGCACATAATCATTAGAGCTTAACTGAGTTTCATAATTATAAGAATTATTAAATATAAAATCATTAAAAAAAGGTAAAATTTATAATTTACTTGAATGATTACAAATTAAATAAATTTATAATTAAATAAAATTATAAATTAATAGAAAATTTAAAATATTGTAAATTTAAAAAGCAACAACTTTATTAAAATTATTGGAATTTTTTTTTCTAATGAAGTCGATAATTTGTAGTTACAGTAAATAATCTTATCATATAAATCTCCTCTCCTCTGAAATTTTCACTTCGCTACCAACATATATGTGTAAATTATATAGATATAAATATTTCCTTCTATCTTTTTTTATAGTAATAATAATTAAATAATCTACATACCCTCCCTCATAAAAAATAGCAGAAGACAATCGAAATGCAAATGACCCCCCCCCCCCCTTCTCATTAGTTAATGTAAATTATCTTCTTTCTGTAAAAATCACTTTTGCCATCGACCCCTTAAATAAGTCTATCAAAATGCAGAAGATTCTTCCCTTTCCCCACCCATCCTCTCTACTTTCATGGTTTCTGCCAAGCGCAATTCCTGCTAAGAAAAGTCAGAAAGCTCTGACTAATCAGATGCATTTTGAGGTATCTATGCAGATTTTCATTGGTTCCTTTCAAAATTTTGACACATTCCCAAATCGTTATTATTATTATTTTTTTACATATAGAAGGATAACTATTTAATAAACAAGCTTCATTTTACTTTAATCAAATGCTTTAACAAAGAAGTCTTGAATTACTACTATTAATGATGTCAGAAGATAAGAAAGACTGGGCATTATTTTCTGTTAAATGCTGCAATCCCTATAAAGGTGGTTGTATTGAGTTTTATTGCACAAAATCCCTTTAGGGACATGCTGTGCCAAACAAAGAATAAAACAAAAGAAAAGTGATTTTAAGAAAAAGACATAATTAAATGAGTTAAAATGGAAATAGAAAAGCTATATAGATGAGGTAACCCATCCAGATCAATCCCTATAAAGAAACAATTCATTCAAATTCAGGCAAACTTAGGAATGTAACAACTTGGTAGTGCAGTTTAAGATTTAATATTAATAAGGGCATGAAAATATGTGATGGCTGTAGAATTAAACTATCAAAAGATAGAAGTGCCAGGTGAAAACACTCTTCACTTACTTGAAAACATGTACTTGGTAATGCTAAACCTATGGGCAAGCTGTTTTCGAATTTCTCATTTAAATTTGAATATTTTTAAACAATTTTTTTTTTTCATAGGATAGCTGAGGTCAATCTTTAATAGGGAATTTTTTTTTATTTTTTTATTTCGGTTGCAGATTTTTTTAATAAAGGTACTGTAACTTTCGAAACTGGTCCGAAAGTGAAAGTACCTTTATTAAAAAATCTGCAACCGAAATCGAAAAAATAGACATGAGAGATCGACATCAACTATCCTATGTAAAAAAAAAAATCATTTAAAAATATTCAAATTTAAACGAGAAATTCGAAAACAACCTGCCTATAGGTTTAACTTTACAGATCAGGTGCTTTCAAGTGAATGAAGAGTCCCCTTAAGGGCAAATTATATAATTACATTTTGAGAAATATGCTTTAGAAAATTTTCATGCCTTAGAACTAAATTTGCTTAGCATCAAACTCTGAAATTTTTAATGAAAAAGAAGTGTGAATTATATATGAAAAGAAATTGTACAATTGTTAATTTCCCCCTGATACTTGAAATTTTTCATGTATAACTCATATTTAAAAATTAATAATTCAAAACCCCATCATTTCTCCATCTTGAAATTTGGCATACTTGTAGCCAAAAAGTCAAAGATTAACATATATTTTTTTGAAAAAAATTAAAGATAGTGTTTTTGAAAAATTTAAATTCAAAAATTTTGAAAATTTGTCAAAAAATTTATTTTACACAAAATTGTTAGTGTGGCATATCATATTAAAGCCCATAAAAAGAGCTTTCAAAGGAGATATAACTTAACTCTCTAGCCCAATTTGTTAAAGAATTGTAAAGGATTTTGTGATTGAGAGTTTGGTTAAATTTGGTACTTTTGGCAATTTTTAAAATTCTGTAAAAAAAAATCCACTAGGGGAAAAAAATTAAAAAAATTAGATTTTTCATATACTTCATGGATACAAACTATAAACAAAAAATTATGGAAATCTGAGATGTTGAGGTCCAGACCCCACGTTGATTTGACATGGAATGACCCATATAAATTTTTTTACACATGCTTTCTCTAATCCCCCCTTCCCCCAATTGGAACATTGTTGATGTTTTATTTTGCATGAAATTATTTTTCTACTGATATACAAAGTTCCAAGTCTAAATATTTTTTTCAAAAATAATGTAGCTATTTGAAAATTTGATAGTTTGTTTTCCAAAAGTTTTGTCCAATTTTGACCTCTAGTGTATATTAGTGTAGGTAAAATAATTCTGTGTGAATTATATATTTTTTAAACTAAAGTTTAGAAAACTAAAATATGAAATATATTGTTGTTACTTCATTATCTCTGTTTGCCAGTGATGTTGTTACTTTTTAAGGCAATCTCATTGTTAGATTATTTTATAAAAATATTTCTTTTTAGGTGACAGTTCTCCTACAGTGTTTCAGAGAAGATGCTGACAATCCAGAAGCTACAAATGACATAATTTATAACATTAATGACTATAATAGACACTTTTCTGGTGAACCTAGAGCTGTAAGTATATTCTTAAATTATATGTATATATATATATATTAAATTATCTTAAATTATATATATATATAAAATTATCTTAAATTATATATTAAATTATCTTAAATTATATATATATATATATATATATCAGTACAGAACCATTTATCCGGAATCATTGGGGTTAGATGTATTCCGGATAACAGGTTTTTCTGGATAACTGGTTGGTCATTAAACTAACATTCTGTTTGGTCAGATTTGTGGAATGTATGTGACTATGACAGTGTTTTGATCTCATTAATTATTAGACTATTCAGAAAGAATCAGGTTCAAAAAAGATCAGACATTAATAAAAGTTTAAAAGAAGGCAATTTATAGAAATACCTCAGAAACAAAAATGCCATTTTTTTCTATGCATAAAAATCAAAATGCCCAATATATAACTAAATATAATTCCATTTCAAATCTTAGTTGTTGGAATCAAATTATATCATGCATGTTGTAAGGTTTAAAGCAATATACATATCAAACTAGGACTGTATGGCTCATTTTTGTGAAATAAGTCAATTGGAAATATCTTTCCGGATAACTGGTTTTTCGGTTAACTGGTTTCCGGTTAAATGGTTCCATACTGTATATATATTAACTGTATATATATATTAGGGATGCACCGAATATTCAGTCTCTATTCGGTATTCGGCCATGTTACCGAATATTCGGTTTGGCCGAATATCAAACTATTCAGCCGAACCGAATACTTAAAAAAAAAACTTTTAAAACATATTTTTTAAAACCTTATACAACTTCTACATTTAACAGTCAACTTATAAAGATATTTAGAATAACTAGAAACAGAATCATATTTAATGTTTTTACATTATTTATTTGCTGTTTGTTAAGTATTATTTAAGAAAATTAACTAATCATGAGGATTTTCATAAGAATTATGTACAAATGCAAGTTCCTCAACATTGTCCAGTAAATAATCTGTTTCTTGCTAAGATTTTAAGAGCAACATTTACAATCTCTGAAAATGATTGCCCACTCCAGACACCGATCTAGGATGCATTTAAAAACTTCCTTACTTAATCAAAGGGAGTAGAACAGTTATTTTTGCTGAGTTGCCACCGTATAAAATTTGAATCAATTGTATTATTTATTAACTTTTACTTTAGTCTCTTCCTGACAAGCAAATATATGATCCTGTACAATTTTTTCACAATTTCTCTTGGATTTTAAAATGTTTGTTTTAGAATTTAAGAAAATTTTATTTGTTTTCATGAAATTTAAAATTTTATTAATTAAAATTTTTTTTATAACTGTCCTCTTCTTAAATAACTCAAAGCAGATTTTTTTCAGCATAAAGTTTACTTGAAAAAAGCTCTTGTTTATTAGAATAAAAGTTTGTTTTAAATATTATGTAAAATTGTTTTAAAATTTAACATTTTAATGCCTTTAAACTTTGAAATATGAAAGTATTCAACAAGCCGAATATTTGGTATTCGGCCGAATAGTTACTATTCGGGAAGCCAAATATTCGATATTCAGCCTAGCAGTTACTATTCGGCTAGCCGATTATTTGGTATTCGGCTCGCCTGTTGGGTGAATATTTGGTATTCGGCCAAAATCGCTATTCGGTGCATCCCTAATATATATATATATATATATATATATATATATATATATATATAACCATAATATAATTACAAATCATCATCTATTTCCAATTATGATAATTAATTCAATAAATTAATAAATTTAGCATCTAATTATAACTGTAACATTATACAAAATACAGATGGAACCCTATACTAGTAATACAAATTAAGCAAAATCTACTAATTGACTAGCACATTGCCTACGATTAATCCAGCAAGTCATTATGAATGATCACTATTTGTTATTTTATTTTCATTTAGAATTGCAAGAATTCTTTCTGAAATGCAATTTCTTTTAAATTGTATCTTTTATATATTTTATAAATATATAATTTCTGTTAGCTAAATGTTTTGCAACGTTAGCAAACTATTTTCTAAATATATATATATATATATATAGTAATTTTAGTAATTGGAAATATAAGGGATGTTCAAAAAGAAACGAGCCGGAGTCTGGAATGTGCAAACTGGTGACAGAATGGTAATATTGTTGCGTCAGTAACAAAGAGGGTTTCCAACAAGAGCATGGAAGTCAATATCTCTGCCGCTAGAAAGTCATGAGTGCAAGTCACGGGACTACAAAGCTAGCAGAAGCATGCATCTGTCATCCAACGCTCATTCGAGTTGTAAGCGACTGGAGATGAGTCTTCGTGTCATCACTTCAAACCAGAATTGAAACGACAAAGTCTCCAGTGGAAGCATCAAGGGTCACCACCACCAAGAAAATCCAACGCCATCCACACAAGTGCAGGAAAGGTTAAGCTGACATTCTTCTTTGACTAAGGCGGTCCCCCTCTGATAGACTTCCTGCAGCATGGGACAACAGTGAATGCCCAGCATTACTCGCAAACCTTGACCACCCTTCGCCAAGTGATCAAATCAAATCGACCATTCAAGCTCACCCATGGGGTCATTCAAATCCACGACAATGCAAGGCCTCATACGGCCAACACGATTACGGCACTCGTGCAGAAATTCAAGTGGGAGGTTCTCGGTCGCCTCCCATACAGTCCACACCTCTCTCCCTGCGATTATGCCCTTTTTGGTCCATTTAAAAAAGGCTCTGAGGATCAAACGATTCACCTCGGACGATGACGTCAAGCAGTACTTGCGGAACTGGTTCACATCGCAGCCCCAGGAATTTTATGAGACAGTCATTCACCGCCTTGTGCCTCAGTGGGACAAGTGCCTCAACAGCCAACATACTTCTGAAATACATGTACTAGTTTCTGTTCCTAGGCCTCCAGCTCGTTACTATGTGAACGCTTCTAATAGATGATGAATTGTAATTATATAATGGTTATATATATATAACATTTAGCTACCGTGGTTATATATTTTAAAAATATATAAGATACCATTATTAATAAGGAAATAGTTGAAAATGAATTGTTGACATTAAAAATGAAAAGATATCATAATATAAAAACATCATAAATAACTTACATTCATAATTACATGCGCAAATGCAGCATAATAATTTGAATGCATAATAATTTGATAACAATACAATTAACTTTTTAGATTTTAAAATTACAATAAAAGAAAACAAAACAAAACAATAACTGATCTATATGATAAACACAAAGAATTTAAATTCAAAGTTAATACATTTACTAATTTTAAATCTTGTCTTCATAATTCTGTATATCGTAATATAATCCTTAATAATTTATATAGGATAAAGTGTTTATGTTCTTTTCATCTAATTAACAATATTATTAAAAAACTAATTTATGATGCATTAAATCATGGTTTTCCTAAAAAATTCATATATTCTTTAATATATAATTAGTAATTAAATGATCTTAAATAACAAATTAACACACACGTTAAAAAAAAAAAAAAAAAAAAAAAAAAAAAAAAAAAAATTACAAATATATACACATATATAAAATAAGAAAATAATTATAAAAAATTAAAAATTGTAAAATAAAAAATTATTATAGGATGGTTGGGTGCAGGGACCCGGAGCTGGAGCTCTAAATTTTCCCCAGCTCCAGGGCTCCTTTAGTTTTTAATATTCTTTTAAATCTTTTTTTTTTTTCAGTCTTTTAAATTTCTAGGCTTAAAATATTTTAATTACGTACATCATTATTCAGTATTTTAATTATATCATTTTTTAGGTTTTTATTATTATTATTAGAGAAGGAAACCTTCTCGAAACATGGTAACACTACTTTACTTCTACTTTCTACTTGAACTAAGTGACAACACTATTCGAAAACAAATATGGCCGCCTGTTGTTTGCATGTGTAGTTGTACAATTTTGGCTGTTTGAAAAGTGTAGAAGAAATTTAAGATTTTTGTGTTTAAAATTCCACCAAACTTTCTATTTTAAAAGCAAAAGCTAAAAGATGTCATACTTTCTGAACAAGCATTTGAAGTTTGATGAGAAGAAAAATGCATTTTGTCAGACCTTTAATGAAGGTAGAAAGTATTTGTGAGCAAAAAATTAAACGTGTAAATTAAAATCTGCAACTCAAAAGCGCGGAGCCGGAGCCACAGTATTTTCTCTAGGAGCAGAGCTGGAGCATCAAAAATTGTTCAGCTCCGGGTCACTGGTTGGGTGGGTAGATGTTAGAGTACGGAGGAGGGTGGCGTTGTCCGGATAATACGCAATGGTAATTTATTATAAAAAAATGGGGCATTTGATTTATAACTATGTTGCTAATACACATCTTATAATGGATGTTGATTCGATACTTTTATATGTATAATGGTGTAGTTATATTTACATATATATATCAATTCATATTAAATTTATGCAGATTCATTAATATTTAATAAAATTATCGATTAACTTGTATTTAAATTTTAGCCTCCTCAGGAAAATATCATATTAATTTCTAATAGTTATACTATCTTAAATGAGAATAAAATGCATAATGGGTGTATTTGTTATACCTAATGTTATGACAGTATGGATTTTATTTTAATAATTTGTTGTTGTTGTTTTCCCTCTATCCTTTTTTATCTTGTTTCATTTTGAACTTAATTAATGTTCAATGGTTTTTTTCTCGGTTTTATGTGTGTGGTAGTCCCAAATTCATATTTTTTAGCTAATTTATGGCTAATATGAAGATGAAATCACACATTTTATTTGTGGAATTTAAGGCATTTGGGATCTGATGATTCTATCTAAGTTCTACAAATTTCCGTCATTCCATTTCTGCTGTTTTTTACTATGTTTTTGGAATCTATGTAAAGTGTGTTGGGGTTATTTGTTAATGTCATTTTATTCATAATTTCAGTTTTTGTTGGTGGTCAGTAATCTTTATTTAATGGTTATATATATACTAGCTGATCCACCCGGCATTGCGTGGGCCCCATGTTAACCTTAAATATACCTAAAATCAGAGTTAAATGATTTTATATTTTTAAATGAAAATCTTTACAAATGAACATAATGCTGGGTACTCAATGTTTTCTGCTGCATTGCACTCACAAATTTGTAAGATTTTATTTTTAAACAAAACTCTCTTAACGAATCCAGGGTTGGGTGCACCTACTGCTTTCCGCAGCATGCAGCAGGCATACTATGCATGTTCTGATCTGTTTTCATAAACAAACCTCAAATTTGTTTGATTTTATATTTTTGAACAAATTTATCTAAAGGAGCCAAAAAGTAGGGGACCCACTGCCTTCAGCAACATACACCAGACATGAAACAAAAAATTGCTGAGCGTAGAGGTTTTTGCCATGCATGTTCAGAAATGAAAACCCTCTTGAAAAAGTTCTAAAACAGGAAATGCACTTCAAAGGCACTGTGAGAGAGAGAAATTTCTGATGAATATGTGAAATGACTTGCAGAAAATAATTTTTTCGAAATAAATAATAATAAGTATTTTTCAACCAAAGATATCATTAGAATCAGAAAAGTACCAGAAATAAGCAGATCTTTTTTGTTTTTTATATTAGTGGGCGAAAATGACATGGCGTTTTAAAGCTAGAGAAAAAATGGAAAAGATGAAACAAACACAAATTGAAATGGGAGAAATTATTATTTTTTTGATAGATTTATTCAAAATCAAGAATATTGCCAAAACCAGAAAAGTACATTAAGTGGGCATTTTTTGTTTTTTTATGTTTCAATCAGGGAAGCAGATGAGTTGGTGGCATAACTCATATTCAGTACCCTGGAGCAAGAAAAATTGGTGTCTCTTTCCCTGGGAAACTTTTACTGTTTAAAATCATATGTACTTATTTAGATTTAAAACCTTAATTTATGTATCTGAAATTCAAAGCATTTTAGCAAAATGGTATTAAAAATTATGCATGCAAATAAAATAAATGAAATTTAATTCTTTAAGCAAAGACTACCTGCTAATATTTGCGACATACGGAGCAGTATTTCAACTTATGTATGCATGCCCAAATATTTAAATTTTCCTACTTTGCAAAATTTATCCGTTGAAATTTTGAAAATTCTCAGAGGAATTACTATGGGAAAGTTTAATTTTTTGCTCAGGAAAGTGCAAGTAATTGGGATGCTGAAATAAATGACAATCCTGATCTTAAATACAATCTTTGTGAACACTTCATAGTCTAATAGATGGGAATGACTTCATAGTCTTAAATGGCAATTTTCTCCAGGCAAATTGGATTAAAATGCCAAAATGTGGACTATGATTACACCTTCCTCACAAATAATAATCATCAGTAATAAAATACAGTAAACCCTATCTATGATAACAGAACCTGTTCACAACACAATCCTATCTTAAATGTAAAAATGTCATTGTCCTTACAGTAGGAATACCATACCTGCTAAGACAGTAATCTGTTTAACACAGAATTTTTCTTCTGTCCCTTGAGATTCCATCTTAGTCGGTTTTTTTATACTAAATAAACACAACAATCATATCAGTGTTTATAAAAAACCCAACCTGAGCAGCTACCCACTACAACCCTGATCTTAATTGTGTTGAGTATAGTGGCATGAACTAATTAAATTTCATTCCTGAAAAATATCAGACTTGTAACAATAACATTTAAATAGGGTGTATTATATGCTGAGAAAAGAGCAGAATCTGCTTTTTTTCAATGCTAAATAGCAAATAAAGCCCACAATATGCACTCCATAAGACTGCAAAATAAAGAGAATTGCGAAACAAATGCTAATCATTTAAACATTTTTCAAATAAATGCTAAATATTTAAATATATACTTTTTATTAAAAGAAAATAATTAGGCTGCAAGGCCACACCATTTATCCACTACTAAAGACAGCTTTGGTAGAAGACAAGCATGTTGTTAGTATTATTAACATTTAACTATTCACAACAATTTTGAATGCCTTTTCAATATGAAAAAAAAAAAAAAAATAAATAAATAAATTGTCTACTTCCTTGCCACTATTTTAAAAATTCTACAAACCATTCTTCAGGACCATAAGGTTTCCCCCCCCCCCCCCCCATATATCATAGTTAGAAAGTATTGATAACTACTGTGGGATATTGGTAAGAGGAAAAAAATCTGAAATTGTGGAAAAGTACTTTGAACACTTTCTAAAGAATGGAATAAAAAGATTTTTTTAAATTTCTTGGCTCCTGGCACATATGAAAGATAACTCTAAGACATCTTAACTTAGCCATGGTTTTCATACCACTAAAAAAACTAAAAATTTTTAAATTAGTTTTAAACAATGTCACAAAGTTTTCAATATTTAAGAAGCTGAATATTTCATTTCCACTTGATCATGTGACAATTATTTCTTAATAACAATTTTCTCTGTTTGTTATAGTAACTTTTTTTTAATATCTTTTTAAAAAAATGTCATATTCAAAATAAAAAATAATACATTAAAAATGTTAGTTGCCGCCCAGGGTTGCATTTAGAGAGAGGCTAGGTGTCTGCATTTGCTTCTTCTCAAGGAATTTGATATTTCAAAGTGTGATTTATCACAAGTTAACCCCCCCCCCCCCAAAAAAAAAAAAAAAACTTCAGAAATTGCACAAAAGTTAAAATAACGTTGGATTCGATTAAAATAAAAGCATTAGTAAACATATTAAGCACAGAAATTAATAATTTTGAATAATATTTGTAAAAACCTTGTTATTGCAACATTCTCAAAATGAAACAATTATTAATGAGTACTTTGGCTAATTTAAAAACATATATGAGAATAAAACGCTATCAATTCCTTCTCAGCTGTGCACAAGATCAAAACAAATGTTTGCCCTTCTCAAAGGAAGTCTTCTACCCACTCCTCTCAAAGTAAGCTTTGAAATAGTACCCCTGTTCTTTTTTTTTTTCCATTACGACAGCATAAAAATCGAAAATGTCCGATGCTTAGAAGTTTATCTATTTGCTATAGAGTATTTAATTGTACTGCTTTGTTTTACGGCTGGCTTCTGTAAGGTAACGTTATTTTTGGAATACACAAAATAAGCTGGGAGAAAGAAATAGCATACCGTACCGAGGATTAAAAAGATTGTGATTACCAATGATATCAGCATATCTTAATTTTTTTCTGAAATAAATTTATACTTCTTTCATGAAAGACCATGACTTCAATATGACTTCAGTCATATTATTGAGAATTGCAAATTAAAATACATACAAAATGATAAACTAAAAAAATCTATAATTTTGTCAGTACATCTGAAATGAAATTTTCATTGCTTACATCTGTGATGATGTGCGGATTTTAGGCATTTGCAGATTTGAGGGACTCTACTGTATATGTTAAACTTAAATAAAGCCGAGCTTGAAATTTGCTGAGTGAAAAGTTTAGCTGGATGTTTAAGAACCGGAAGAAAAAAAAAACCAGTTCTTATAATTAAACTTAGAATAACTTGAATGTTTAACTAATTGAATAAAACAAAATCATGATTTATTTGGGATAACACTGGACATTTATTGAGCAGAACTTCTTAGCATAATATATTCAAGCAAAATATAGTTGATGAAGTCTTGACAATATTTTATCTGGAGAACACGATACATCAGATATGTATAAACAATACTTGAACATTTGAAGCACAATTTTAAATAACTTTAAACTTAACTTTCACAAATATTTAAAAGCATTTAGACACTCACATTTAAAAACTATGTATAAGAGACATTCTTAAATGAATCCAGGATATGGATCAGCCAATATCCATTAGCTAGATAATTTTCCTTCATTAAAGGAAGATAAAAGTGTGATTAAATGCCGAGTGCTACGCATATTTATCCAAATCTGAACAGATTGAAAACTACATTTGAGAGTAACGCCCACCGAATGAGCCAGTCACGAATCAACATCATAATAGATGCAAAAGAAAGATTTAATGAAGATCGATTTGAATTACCGATGTACATTGCTGCCATCTGGTGGGGAAAATATTGTTATGGAAAACTGAAGACAGTTTGATACAGGATTTTATGAGTGTAGGTTGAAGAATATGCCGCTGCTTTCAAATAAAAATGGCAAATTTTGTACGAACTTTTATAGGAATATCATGGTATTTAGATAAAGTAAATATGGACTATATATAAACAATATAAATGGGTAAGTTTAAGTTATATTACGATGTATTATTGAAATAAAAATATTATAATGAAATACATAAAAATAAATGAAAGAGTAAATCGCAGAAATAGACTGATGAATGATTTGGGGAATGTGGATTGAAATGATGATTTATTAGGAAATAGAGGTGACAAGAACCACTGTTATTGATGGGTTCCCATCACTATTGAGTTGTTGCTAGGCACTAATGCCGGATAGAACACAAATATGACATATATAAATTTCATAATGTCTTTTTTATAAGTTAATTTTTTTAGAATTTCCATTCAATAACATGAGAAATTGATTTAAATTAAAGGCAATCTTGTATTCATCTAGTCAGATTTGCCTGTGCCGAATTCTGTTAAAAAACGTGTTTTCTTTGCAAGCAGCATTTTCTAGCACATCATTATGCAACACATATAAGGGTAAATGTTTCATATATTTTTATTTGTTAGTTCGCAAAAGAAGTTTGTCTTCACTTGCATCATAGCAGGCCATCAGAAAATGAACAGACCATCTAAAATTTTATTCTTGCAAATTTTAAATCAATTATCCAATTTCTTGGTTGTAGTTTTTCTTTATCAAATGACTAATTGGGAAAACCTTTTTTCATCAGGCACAAAATATTCCTACACACAAGGATGTATCAGGTGCTCTCAATTTAATGTGTATGTAGGGGGTAAAGGGGGGGGGGGAC
Organism: Maratus speciosus; assembly: GCA_963932465.1. Lineage (NCBI taxonomy): Eukaryota > Metazoa > Arthropoda > Arachnida > Araneae > Salticidae > Maratus > Maratus speciosus. The sequence goes on along the minus strand of OZ010792.1, from coordinate 413,536,362 downwards.
GTCATCCTTTCTAGAAGGGAGTCCCATCTCTCAACGAAGCATTTTTTAAAATGTTGATGTGTATTTCCATGCAAACAATTACTTTTTAGGCAATTTTTCTTAGTTTAAAATGTCATGACCCCTGTGACTTTCCCTTTTGGATTGTACCTTGCCTGTGCAAATCACAAAACAAATGGTTCAGCGACATCTGTACTTTTTGAAATTGTTACTTGGATATATTTGACACAAGTTTGTTGTATATTTCTATATTATATGCAATGGATGTATCATTTTTTTTTAATTACCCTAAATCATATTTAAGTTTTAAAAACCTTTAATATTTCATGTTTCCAGATTATTCTGTTTTTGATGTTTGACATTTCTTATTCTCTTGTTCTGTGCTTTAAAAAGTTTTAGGTTGTGGATAGTTCTTAATTTCTTCTTGTCGTCTTTTATAAACATTTGTGACTTTTTATTATAATTTTTATTTTCTTGTTTTATTGAGGCAAAATTCCTTAAACTAACCAAAATGTTTCTTCACTATTTTTAAATTCCATGTTATTGCCCAAAATTAATAATGGATATTTAAGCCATGTATAGCCAACAATCAATCATGTTCATCATAAAATATTACATGTTTCATATTTGATAAATTATTAGTGTTGAAATTAACTTTTTGATGCATTAAAATTTTGTTCTGGATTTTGTATAATGCAGCAGAGAATAAATTCCTTATGCTATTATAAATTAAAATTAAATTGATAATCTTAATAGTTTTGTTTACATAGTTTTAAATGTTGTTGTTTTATTTCAGTGGTTGGATTATCTCTGGGATCTTCCTACTCTGTTACGCCACGCTAGTTCAGAATTCTTTTCAGTTGGAGGACTTATGTACATGTTTAGGCTACGGATATTTTTGTGTTTTTTTGCAGCACTAATGTATTTAATTTCTCCTCTTGATATGATTCCTGAAGCAGTATTTGGCTTTCTTGGTTTACTTGATGATTTATTTGTCATATTTTTGCTTGCAATTTATGTAACTGTAATATATCGAAGGTTTTTAGCATCAAGATGGCAGTCTCAATAACTTTTTTAAGAATTGAACATTGTGATACATATATCTCATTAAAATTCTATTTTTTTATGACACAAATGACAACGGATTAGGATATTAAAACTCTTTTGTAATTCTGCTGTTATATCATGAACAGTGTTTTCAATCATGAACTGTTAAAATTTGAAGTGTGATTTTTGTTTTAAAATTTGTATGTACATTGAATTTTCGATAGATAATTTAAATTATTGTATAGAATATTAAATGTGTTAAATATTTATACAAACAGAATAACCTTGAATTCCTATCTTAAAATGACATATTTTATTTGTTAAAGATTGCTGAATTAAATTTTATGTAATTTTCCTAGAGGTAGATTTGTCTATTTTTTCACATTTTGTTTGTTAAAGATTTGGATCTCAGCATTTTTAGTTTTATAAGTGTACAGACATAATGTGGAGAGTAAAATTTTATATACTTATATAGTGTATTTTATTGAATTTTTATGTCAATTTACTCTATGAACAAAAATATTTTATATGCTCTGTATATTTTTATGAACATCAACTATGTCGATAAATACTAAATGTTAAATATTTAGCTTGAAAGATAAAAAAGTGTGTACCTTTCCAAACAAATTATGTTTTTATGCTCAACTTTTGATTTGCAGGTAACATGCAGCATTAAGCAACTTATTTTATGTAATCTGATTTCTTCAAATTCATTAAATTAATTCTTGAAAATAAATCATTTAAGAATTATTAGATATTCAATCTAAATTGATCTTTTTGCATGAAGAACAGAAAATTTTTATTGAAAAGCAGGAAAACGTGACTGTTCTGATGTGAATGGGGAAAAAAAAAAGAAAAATGAAAATTATTTCAAACATTTTAGCAAATTGAAAACAAAAATCTTCACATTATCTCCTTTAGTCAGCAGACTAATTAAAAATCACTTGGTGACATAACAAACATGACAACGCATCTAACGTCAAGTGAATATGATGCCACGATCATGCATATCATGTAGTTTGGAGATAGTTTTTTCCATTTTTGAAGAAATTTTTTCATAATAAAATCCTTCAATCATGCATAAAAAATTAACCTTGTGCCTTAAGTCTCAAATTCCTTTCCTTTCCAAACTTTTTCCTTCCACAGCATGTTTAGCAAAAAAATAAATAAATAAATAAATAAATAAAAAATTATTTTTGAATTTTTACTTTGTAGTAACTAGTAAATCAGTTAGCTAAATTATCCCACACTACCCCAATGCAAAATTTTTCATGCCCTCCTTTTCTGGCATATGCAGTTCATTAAAATCTTTGAAATTACTTGATTACTTACTTGATTTTACTTAATATTTTTCCCGTTTTCCGTCCTATTTATTTTTTCAATAAGAGTGAATGAATTTATAAATTATCTAAATTAACTTTTCCTAAAATTTTCTTTCCTCATTATATAAATCTTTACAAAAAAAATGCCTTACATGTAGTAACACTTAAAAAATAATGAACTAACGTAAATTCTCTACACACACACACCTTTAAAAAAAAAACTATTTTTGTCCATCACCTACCCTAGACACACAAAGTTAGAAGGATGTCAGTTTGGCCAGACACCAGATATCCAGCCACACCTCTCCTTTTTTTAAAATTTATTTAAAAAAAAATTTGGTGTGGGATTAGATTAGTCAATTATTATATATTTTCTTTTATATCTTATTTTTAAATTTTCCATTAACAATTATTTTTATGATTTCAGTGTGAATATTATAATTACATCCTTTTAAATCATTAGTTATAGCAGCATCAGCTAATTGGTTTAGTAATAGTAAATTTTTTTACGGATCTGAATACACATAAAAATATAATACAGTGAAACCTCTCTGTGCGACCACCTCCCTGGACAACCATTTTTTCATGGATCGGAATTTATTCCCATAGGCTCAATACTAATTTTACCTCCATTCAGTGACCATCCCAGTTGAATTCCCTCCATGGGCGACCTATTTCTTTGAAGAAAATGAAACAAATTCCATTTTTTCCTGGTCGCTTGAAGGTTTTATTAGAAAAATAATTCCGGAAAGCACATTATTCGTCAAACTTCTAAACTAAGTTTAGAATTTTTTTTTTTTATCCCAGTAACTTTTAAGTGTTTAAACCCCTTTGTGCCTTTTTAGGCAGTGAATTTAACTCTGATGACAAATTAAGAATGACGGTCCCTGCCCTATTCTGCCAGAAAACTCTCAAAGAAATAGATAAATTAATGAAATTGTCATTATTTGTTCCTGCCCCCCCCCCCCCCCAAAAAAAAAAAAATGCATTTATTTAATGAACATTATAAAAGATAAAACCGTAAAATCAAAGCAAACATCAATGTATTCATTTTTTAAACTCTGCAGTAATTAACTTACCCAACAAACACAGAACTTTCGGGCCACTGATGGGTTCGTTAGCCTTGGTCGAAAGTGTTCGATGGAGGCCCGCTATCATTGAACGTTGCGGCTCTGTAAAAAAAGTGTCATGCTGGACACAATAAGGCTGCAAGAAAATTGGCCATAAGTACAAGAAGTTGCCCACAATCGTGCCACTAACTTTTCAGTAAAAGTGTTAGATAGACTTAAACTGCCCACAATTATTATTTTAATGGCCATTAAAAATAAAAGCTAACCAGAAGTTAGCCTTTGTCCTACCATTTGTGGTTGTAATAAATTAAATTTAGACCAAACCTGCCCACAAAAAAGCCTATTATGGTTATTTAAAATGTAATCACTAGCCACGGTTGTGCCATAATGATTGTTTAGGTATAAATCAAAATTTATTCTGTAAAAGAAAATACCTCTTTAGCAGGCTAATTAAATGATAAAATATTTTTGCAGGATTAAAAAAATCTTATAATTATTTAGGTATGCTTTTAAAAAAAATCAAATTCTTTCACTTTGAACTTTTTCAAAAAAAATTCCAAAACACAATACTTCACATAATGCATTCATTTATTTGTTTATTTATTCACTTACATATTTACAAAATTTATATGCAATGCCTATTTAAATTGTTGCATTTCATAAAAATTTATAAAGTATATAATATAATTGAAGAAATAACTAATCAATTAATTCATTATCAAATATTGTATTTTGAACATTTTTGAAAAAGTTCAAGTTAAATTAACTTGATTTTCTTGATAAGTATATCTAAACAATTATAAGATTTTTTTTTTTAACCTGCCTTTTATCATTCAATTAACCTTTTTAAAAGTATTTTATTTTAAAGAATAAATTTCGAATTTATGCTTAAATAATATACATGATTTTAACATAGTTTATTATATATTTTATATTGAAATGTGATATTCTTTTTACTTAGATTTTCACTATATTTTACACAGGTTAGTTGGTAAATCTATTATATTATACTTATTGATCAAAGTTTCATTAAACCATTATAATCTAAATTTTTGCATCATTTCTGATCATTTTTCATTCAAATATTATATAAAAATAGGTTTAAATCTTTATGTAGTAAACGAATGACAGTATAATATTCCTCATATTTTTAAATTTTACTTTTATCAGATAATATTTAGATATTTCTCTTGTAGTTTAATAGCCAAACATTAGAAAAAAATATATTATCTCAACTTTTTCAAAATCCTTGAAAATTATTTATAATTATTAGAAATGTAAATAATAGTTTAATACTGATTTAAAAAATAAATTAATCTTGATATTTCTAAATTTCATTAAAATTTTAGTTAATCAAATTTTCTCGAGTATAAATTCTTAAATATTTTCTCCTGGTAGAAGAAAATAAAACACCTTCTTTTTTAGTCACATTTTTATATTTACACTAATACAAACTATTTTAAAGAATGTGATACCGATAATTATAATGTTTAAAAGTTATTTAGGCAATCCCTTAAAAATTAATAAAAATAATTAAAGAAAGAAAAATAACCTATTGATAGGAATTTTACACTACTTTATCGAAGATTACAAAATGTATGTTTATAAAATTCTTGTGCATTCATAAAGACTATAAAATAAAATAAACTATTTAATGTAATTTAACCGAAAGGTACAAAATGTATGAGTAAAAAATTCTTGCGTATTCATAAAACCTAAAATATAAGTATCAAACAATAATAATGAAATCAAATTATGCAAAAGATAGATTCTGCGATTAATAAATTTGCAATGAATAAACATAACTTAAAGACTTACCGAACCGATACCGATGGACGGACGCAAACGTACAGTGCAATGCTATATATTGAAATGAAATGAGTGACCAGTTGTAGTTGTTATCGCCGTACACAAATAGCATGAATGACGCAGCAAAAAAAATCCAAAGCTGGGTGGGGTGGAGAGTAATCCTAGGAAAGATTCTCCTTGACCTTGCTTTACCGCCTTAGCGATTCGAAAGCAGTATTTGTTTTTGGGGGGAAGGGAGGGAGGATATTTTTATGAGAAGTCCTTAAAAGTGTAATAAATAAAATTCACTTATTTCTTAAATCATATATTTTTGAATAGCTGAGATTAAATTCTAACCGGGTTAGTGTTTACTTTTCTGACTTTGGTTGCAGAATTTTTGTTTTATAAAGTTACTTTAATTTTTACAAATTTGAAAAGAACGCTACCATAGGCAGTGTTGAATTCAGAGGGGCAGGGGGACATTCCCTCTGGAGCAATGAGATGTCCTCCCCCGGAAGATTTGAGATTTTGTGTTTTTAATGGTCAATATGAACAATCCCCCCCACCCCCCCACAAATCCCTCTCGGTGAAAAGCGTCCTGAATTCAACACTACACATAGGTTTAACATTGGCTTGCGACTTTCTTTGTACTTCATATATACATATGTGTTTCGTTCTAGCAAAAATATACAGTCAAATTTATTTATTTATTTATTTATTTATTATTATTAAACAAATAGCACTTCACTTGTAACTGATATTTTATTTATTTATTGTTATTATTTTTTTTATCTAAATTTGTTCTGTAATTCTTCCGTTTTTCTTAACATTAGTTTTCATGTAACTGGCATTGAATTAACTATTTTTATGCATATGAAAAAACATATATGGCTTTAACTATAACTTTTATTAGTGAAATAATGATAATAAAGCAAATAAATATGCATAAATCATTAAAAATTTAATAGAGGCAAGGAATTTTATCTTTTTTTTACCTTTACACTGAATTCACAACTTTAAATTTTATGGTATTTTGTTTTACATTCATTGTTTTCAGTATGACGATAAAAAAATATCCATGCAAAGATATCGAAGATTAGTTTAGAAATATTATTTTATATTTTGTAAAAATATGTTAAAACTAAATTAAAATATCTACCGTAATTTCGTGCATAAGCGCCGTGGCACATACGTAAAAAAAGTTTTTAAAATGCTGGGAGCGGCGCTTACGCTGATGTGGCGTATACGCCGATTTCACATTTTAAAATCTTCTTTTTATCTTACGCCAAGCTTTTGACTATTTTTGGAAAAGATTTATAAACATTCAATATAAGATTTATAAACGTTAAAAGATGAATTTAATCATATTTTGAATATCTTATTTCTTGCTACATAGCATCGTGCATTTACACAGAAATAAACAATCATTGACTGTTGTCAAATTCAACCAACTAAACTTATGAATACAGGAAGCATTATGCGATTTGCATCACCAAGACGATAACTTACTTTTGAATTTAAAAAAAATTAAGTTTTATAAAATCTTACAAAAACTTTAAAAGACCTATAAAAATGCAAAGTTTGTCTTAAAAAGGTGTTTTTTAAAGTTTAATTGACTTAAAATAAATTTTGGTATGAAGTAAATCGCAGGTGCGATCGCAATAAATTTATTGCCGAATGTCGCAGATAAATAGTGCTACAATCAAACAACTCAACCGAGCAACTAGCAAATCAAAACAAAAGGAGAATCAGCGGTTTGCATGTTGAAAAAAGGAAGCGGGTGAAAAAAACGTAGCATGGGAATCTAGGACAAAAATTACGAGATAAATTAAAATGTGTCGATATTTAGGAATTGCAAACATTACATGAATCATATTTCTTCTAAGATTTTATCAATATTTTTTATTAATTTTAATCAGATTTTGCTAATACTTTTTTGCCTTGCCGCTTACGCAGCTATTTCTTTTTTTTAACCAATTTTTTGACAGTGCGGCGCTTCTGCCGAATTTTTTTATTAATTTAATGTATTTTCAGAGGTGCGGCGCTTACGGTGGGTGCGGCGTGTACGTGCGAAATTACGGTAATCTATTTTACTGCTTTAAATATAAATCTCATAATGTATTTATATTTTTACTAAAACCCACATTTAAAATAATTAAGATTAATTTAAAAGAAATGAAGAAAAAATACATTTCCTCTCTTTAAATAAATATGCCGGTTAGGTAATATTAGCCCTCTACTGTCTAAACGATGAGGGTACATTAAATGCTTGCTGGAAATTGCCCTCAATGATTGACTGGTAAAATGAACCCAACTGTTTTCTCGCTTCCGATCCCTAATCTGTTTGGTGATGGCTGCCGTAATTAGTGGCGCGCCACTTACGGCACAGTATTGTTTGGCTACAAATGGCCTTAACTCACCCTGGCCACAACGAATATGCCATGCAGCCCAAAGTCATGTGTTTGTTGGGTATGTAATTAACTTTTGTTTTGATACTTAAATTTTCATATTCATTCCTAATGTGAAAAATAATTTTAGTAACATTAATTGTTACCCTTTTTCCACAATTAAAAGCTAGATTTGAACATGACCTCCATTAAGAGACCACCTCTCGGAGCGACCAATTTTTATTGGAACAGAACGTGGCTTTAGGGAGGTTTTACTGTATTTAGTACTTTTATCTCCCCTCCCCACACACATACCCTCCTTTCACAGAGTATATTCAGACAGTAAACTCTCCTCAATATCCCTTGTTACTTTACACCACTTAAAAACAAGTTTTGTGCTGTGATAACAGAAAACTTGTTCTTGCTAGCTGCTGCAAACATCGTAACTTAGTAACCGAACAAAATGAGTAATGTGATAGCAAATTAGGATATTAGTTTAGTAATAGATAATTTTCATGGGGGAAAAAAATTTAACTGATTACATTTGTAGCAGGAATGTTTTATGTATTTACCTTTCTTATTTCTTTAAACTTCATTCTGTCCATCACTTTACATTATACAAAGTTTTGTTTTGTGATAATAGAAAACTTGTTCTTGATGGCTACTAGCATGACAAAAAGATTTCTTCTTTGACAAAAAAGATAACACCCCAATCTCCAAATTGTAAAAAAAAAAAAAAAAGATTCTACTGCCAATAATGTCTACTTTCAATTTATGTTGTAAAAATAAGCTTAGAGGTTGGAAATTGTACCAGACTCAAATTTTTAATATGAATACCTAATTTTCAGATCATATTTAGCCTTTTCAGTAAATTTCACCTTACTGTACCAAACGGAAGGCATTCAGTCAAATAGTTTAATAATTATGAAGGTTTAAAATCTGGAACTCCTAATGTTGAATACATTTATAATTGTTACAGAAATGATTGCACTGCAGGTAGTAACCTGATTTTACCCACAACAAGAAACTTAGTTTGATGGGAGAAAAGATTAAAACTACTTGTTGAGAGCTACAGTCATGAGTTCCACTTAATTCAAAAACTTTGTTTAAATCAATACATAGGATGGGAAAAATTAAACTGGACCGGAAAATATTTTTAAGACAGGTGTGGAATTGACCCTTGTTAATGAACAGGAGAACTGCCCATAATAGAAAATGCTGGAAATGGTCGATACAACAGCTGTTTGCTGTCACATGTCTGTGTATGATCATTTCTCGTTCCCGCCAGACTTCGAGTAATCGTATCGATTACAAAAAATGTATAATCACATTGTATTCGTAATCATAAATTTTGATTTCAAAATAATCATAATCAAGAAATTTCACTCAGATTACAATCGTAATCACAATATAATTTAATCTCTGTGTAATCTGTATAAAAAATGGCAATCATAATTTCGTACAAACAATTAAGATTACACTTTTCTTTTTCCCTTTTGCTCCCAATCCAAAAAATACTCCACTAGCTAAACATTGTGACAAGAGGATATCTATCAGGGTTCCTACGGGTCAGGGAAAAGTCAGGGAATTTTTTATATACTACTTCCAACGGAATTTCTGTTATCGTCTTAAATGAAGAAATTTTGAATTAATTATTTATCCAGTCAAAAATTTTTATATAAAATTTATGCAAACTATATAACAAAATGAAAAATAATTAAAAAATCGGAAATTCATAGAGCACATACTTTTTTTAGGATTTATCTAAATTAAAGTCCATTGTGGAGGGTTTTACAACAATATATGAGCTGGATTTTTACTGAGAAAGGTCAGGGAAATTTTTGAATAAAGTCAGGGAAAACCTGGAAAAGTCAGGGAATTCTTTTATCAGAATTGTGTAGGAACCCTGTCTATCCATGTTTTTAACTCATTAGTTCATGCTGAAGTGGGGATGGGGGAAAATAGGGTCAGAGATCAGGGTGACAGTATCTGTATGTGGAGTAGAAATGAATGGGAATTCCAGAAAACAGGATGCATTGGTCAAATATCCAAGTCATAAAGTGGGAGTCAAGAACATACAATAACAAACTGTTACTGCTACTTCCATGGTCAAGAAGATTAAAAAATAAATAAAAAGGGAATGGAAAAAATACTATTTTCGTGGTGTTATGGGAACGTATGTCTATCCTCTCGCAAATGTAAGAATATGGATGGAAGCTTTCCTCTTAAAAAAAAGAAAAAAGTTTTAAATTGCATCAGCAATTTATTGAACAACTCATTCTCACTTTGCCCTTTTCAGTGCTTGTTTATCCTCTCAATTTTCAGTATACATTATAGAAATGTCAAAGAAAAATCGCACACACACACACAAAAAAAAAAGACAACTTTAACGAATCAATATTATATATAAAAGAGAAAGGAGTAAAATTTCTAAAATATCACTGGAATATATGCTCACCAGATGCCCATGTATCGATGAAAGTTGAATTCAACATAAACTTTAAACACTCATATGCAACTACGGATTTCTTTTCTAATATACATTCCACATTTATTCGCAATTTATTATCACAGTAAAGTATTTTCCATACTTAATTATGCTTAGTATTTTTAATCCTAATTGTAAAATTATCTGTTTATTTAAAATATGCATTATAAGATATGTAGTACACAATATAGATTAATTTTCTTAATATGAAATTAGCAATAAAAGATGGTTTCTGTATGAAATTTTAATTTTAATTGAATGGGGGAAAAAAAGAAAAGAAAATAAGACACTGTATTCTCCATTTCGTTAGGGTATGCGTGAGGGAGACATTGGTATCTATTTTGCACATTCCCTTAACACAAATGTCAGCAAAATTAGGCAGTACAGTGACATTACAACTCCCTGAAATTTGAAATTTAGTCAAATAAATTTTTATATCTGATTATTAAAAAAAGAGCTCTTGAGTAATTACTAATAAGAAAAAAAAAATAAAAGTATTTTTTATTCAAATTTGAAAATCTCTGCCCTGGAAGACAGCTTTTGATTATTATGTTTTTAACTGTCATGTGTTTCAAATTAAATCAAAGGGTTAAAAGAGGAATGGGAAGGGGAAAAGTTAGGAAAGCATAAAAACCTCGAAAAAAATATTTTACTCAATTTTCCGTTTTTTAAAATTTTAGCAGAACATTATTTTTGAATATTTCTTAATTGTTGATATTTTGAGTTGCTTTTTATGTTAATACGTTTAAAAATTTTCATGCAATGGGAGTTCTGAAGAAAACTGCAACTCATTTTATGTTTATATTCTGCATTAAAAAATGTAGCCTATACTGTGGGCGACCACAGGCATGCTTGTGTACTGTATATTTCTAAACCAGATGAGATGGGGAATTCTTTTTTTTTTTTTTTTACTATGACAGATAGAAAAAAATCCAAACCCTTATAATAGTAAATGTGAAGGTCAAAACTCTTTACTCATGTATTTTCTGAATGTTCAATATTAATATGTATTTTCGTATGACAAAGTGTGGGCGTTTTGTGGAATTTTTCTTGTCCTTAATAATTTTTATGGCAAATAATCAAAACTGAAAAGAGTGAGATTTTTGATTGAAAATATTCTTTCAGATGCAGCTTGACTTCTTTTTAACTGTAAACACACATACATATAAATACTAATGCAGTCTTTCATTCACAAGTACTTGTAAAATGGGAATATTACATATAGTTTAAACAATGAATTCAAAGCAGGAGGACATCGTAATATGCAGATTATAAAATCAGTGTAATCAAATCGTAATCAGCTATTTCGGTAATCGTAATTCAACCAAATTTCTTTAATCGTAATCTAAAATTTAAAAAAAATGGATAATCGAAGATGTAGTCGTAATCTAACTTGCACAAATAGTGACATAATCGTAATCTGCTTTTAGAAATATTAAGTAATCATAATCTTAATCGGTTACAGTCTTCTGTAATCGACTCGAAGCCTGGTTCCCGCATGCTCTGTCAAGAGTACTTTGCTGTGTCATTACGTTTGAGTGAGTGAGATGTACAAACATGTTTAAGGATCAGTTAAAACACAAAATGGTGCTCATGGTAAAACAGTGCATATTCATTGTTGAGTGTTATGCAAAGCACAATTTGTAGAAAACTTGTGTGGAAGTGTTTCATCAAAACCTCCAGCAAAGTTTGCAATGCAAAACTTAGTGGCAAAATGGTGTGAAATGATCTATGTAGCAAATTAAAACCGTAACTATTCGAAAAGAGTTCGAACACCAGAAAACATTGCTCAGTACAGGAAAGCCTGGAACAAGGTCCGACGAAATCTCAACATCATTTATCTGTGAAAGTGATAATTCTGATATTGTTGTGTCAAAACATTATCAAAAAGGGCCTGCATCTGTATCCTTACAAATTTACTGTTGTGCACGAGTTAAAACCTCCAGACAAATTTTCGTATATTGAGATCTGCCAGCGGTTTCTGAGTGAAGTTAAATCAGGACTTTTAGATCCTCAGTCTTTCATTTCTTGAGGCCTGGTTCTGCCTGTCAGAGTATGTGAACTCGCAGAAAATGCACTATTATGCATCAGAAAATTCTCATCAGTACTTTGAAAAGCTGTTGCATAACCTCAAGATTCATTTTTGGTGCGTATTATTGTCTGGTTTCTGCATCACATTACAATTCTTTTATCAAACTGTTAATGCTTACCAGCATGTCCATAATCTGTTTAATCCAGTTGTGGGTCAACTCACAGAAGATGAACGACTGTATGGATATTTTCAGCAAGACTGAGCAACACTGCTTTGACAACCTTGTTACAAGTGCATGAGGTATTTACACACATGGGGAAATCAGACAATTGCATGTTTTTCTGATAATTACAGATTCATACGTTCCAAAAATTTCCTCAAAAGTGTAAAAAAATGTGCCAATAGTTTTTAAATTAAGCTTAAAGTTAAGAGAAAACCACGCGACTAGAAAACGCTGCATGATTGGCTGTGACGTCACTGTTCATGATATGCCAATGTTTACATTTTGTTAGCATGCAGCACCGAGCAATCAAGCGGTGTTTTGTTTCTATAAGTCTGTGTTTTGATATTATTTTGAAATTTTCTTTACATCCAAATTTGTTTCTTCTTTGATCTTTATTACATTTCATTAATCTCACTGTATAATGGAAATAAAATGGCATTATTTTCAGTGTTAAAGATAAGTTTCAATTAAAAAAAAAATTAGCTACATTAGTTTCTTTTGTTTGAACGAATTAAAAACATAAATTCTCTTTTTAAAATATTAGATAAAGCTTTTTTAATGTTATAGTTAAGAAAAATTATATACCTAAAGTATTAATAAGCAAAACTGTTGTCTTAAATTTGCACCAACGCGCAGATTTGAGAGGGCCTATCCTATTTTTAAAAATATATAAGATGTTGTTACTTAGCATAAATTGCTTTAAAACGTTCCATTCTCAGGATGGCCACAAACATTTTTTTTTCTTTTGGTTACATTTCCTCCTACCACTGTTTTAAAATAAAATTCGTGGTAAATTTCTGTTAGAAAGGTTATTGTTTGGTGGAAATAGTAATTAGTTATCAATAAAGAAACCCTTGTGGCAACCCTGATTCCTAGGAATGGCTTTGTATATGTATATCGATACAAAAAACCCTTCATGGGTTAAAAGTTTGTGACGCAGCACTTTATCTTATTGCTATAAGAATTTTAAATATGAAACTTAAAAATAATGATATCCAATTTTAAGTGACGCTAGGCTATTAATTAATGTATATATACATACATTTATATTATTTCATCATTTTATTTTTGTTTTATTTATAATTGCATGTGGGTCATTCCATGTCAGTTCAGGCAGGCATGTAACCCATCATCACAGATTTTGATGAAACTGCGTGTGTTTGTTCCTTTTATTAAGATATGATTCCCAGTATTTTTTTTTACTCCTTGGTCAAATAGTTTCTGAGAAAAAAATTGTCAAAATTTTGAAAAACTGCCATCAGTTGGCATTCTTGACTGCTCGATTTTCAAATGTAGCATGACATAAATATGATCATATTTCAATATCTATTCCACAAATCATCTTCAAATAATTTATGCATAAGATATAGGGTTCGTATTTTATGAAAAAAAATACTGTTACGCTTATATAACATTTTAAGTGTGCCTAAAAAAATGTTTAATCTTTGAAGTCGTGATTTTTTTATGAAAAATAATGCATTAACTAAAATAGCATTATTAACAAAAAGCGGTATTTTTATTAAATTTATTTTTTGTGGGGGATATACTTAAGGGTGTCCTTTACCTGATTCTGAAATAAAAGTAGTGGGATTTTGGGTGTTTTTAGTAGTATTTCCTATTTAAAAATATTTTGAGGCGTATTTCAAATCAAATCAAGCAGAGTCATTCCATGTCAGTCCGCCTAAGACATTTAATTCACTGTCACAAATTCCAATGAAACTGGGCATGTTTATAGCTCATTTTAAGACAGGATCAAGGAAATTAAAGGTGATTACAAGTAAAATATTTTTTAAGATAAAAAAAAATCTAAATTTTGAATTTTTTTTAAAAATGTTTTTAATGACAGATCTATATTCAAAGACTCCATAAAAAAAAAAGTCATTTCAATATAAAATCACTAAATAAGTTTCAAATAATGTATATGTGACAAATAATGTAGGCAGATTATTATTTATTGTTGTTTGTCATGTTTAAATGCTAAGAGTGTGTTTAATCTTGTGAATTCTTAAAATCAAGAATTTTGTGAAAAATAATGTGTTAATCGAAAATTTATTATTAACCAAAGACAGGCTGTTATTGCTTTTTTTAATTGTACGTAAAAATATCTTTTCAATAGTTATAAAATAAAAATAGTGAAAATATGAGCAATTTTAACAAAATTTTCATAAAATGTGAATGTTTAATGATAAATATTGAAGCTTTTCATGTTAAGATGTACTAAAATGACTACGATATCATGTATTTCTACTATTGCTTAAATATAATACATACAATAATAAAATAACAAATATTATTTATAGCAATAAAAATTAAATTAAATAGCATCAGTTCCTTTACCAACACTACATTGCTCAACAGCCGACTTAAAATCAACAGCCCACTCTTATTGAAAAATACTTTCAACTGTTCAAATAATAAATAAACTGCATTTAAAAATTTTAATATCAACTTATTATCTTAAGACGATAATAATAATTAAACAACATGATGAATTTATAAATCAGCTTTTAATTGAAAAGTCATGAAATGGTCCTTTAAATATTGTTGTTCATCGAGTCAATCAAAACAAATTATATAAAAAAAAATAGTGAGCCTAATATGCTGACTGCAGTGACACTTCTAACAAAACTAATTAATTCATTACCATCTGAAATCAAACCCGAAAGATCAAAAAGAAAAATAAATCATCTGTAGTTTGAATGTGACATACTCAGTGGTTGTTGAGGTAGGAATGTCTTTGTGACATTTTCACCTCTACTTCAATAAAATATAAACATGTAAGCTTTTTTCATTCATCCAAATTAAGTAAAACAATTATAAAATTTTGTTGTCATTACACCAGATGTTAAATTTTTCGTTATATACTATTAGATAAGTTCTTTACTTTTAGACATTATTGACATAATATCATAAAATTTACTATATGTATTTTCTATAAGTGTATAAACAATATATATAGGCTTTATTAAACATAAATGAATAATTTTTAAATAATTTGTTTGAGAACAGGGATATATATACACACATATATATGTTGAAAATCCATCTTTCAGCAATATTGTGATGAAATAAATCAAATTACCGTAATTTCCGGTGTATAGCCCGCGGATCAAACAATCGTGTTTCGACCCAGAAATTTTTTAAAATAAAATGTAACTTTTTAGATCACAGTAAATATTGGTCTTCAAATACTGAATAAAATTTCTGGGTCCAAACTGAATTGTTTGATCTGCGGGCTATACATCCGAAATTACGGTACATATTATTAGAAACTGAATAAAGTTACAAAAGTGCAACTCATTAAGTTTTAAATATTTTTTTAGATATAGTTATTTGAAAGATATAAATATAATGGATTATGCATTTTTTGCATATATTTAAAGCACAATACGTCAAAATTTTCTTCAAAAGAGTGAAATTTGGTATTTTTTTTTCAATATTGGCAGCTCAATGCTAAATTTTCAATATTAACAGCCAAATATGAGTTTAAAGATTAGGACTGTCATTTTGAAAATTTCTATTGGGCGGTGAGAAGTAGTAAAAATTTTTCTCTTTTTTGGAAAGGGATAATTGCTCTTCGCCCTAGAAGTTTTACTAAAAAACAATATTGTTTATTTTTTTTTCCTTAAGAAACGAACATAAAAGATAATTTGAAAAATAAAATAAATGTATAAATAAAAATATTTCCAGGGATGATACATTGGATAGGTTTTACATTTGAAAATATTGATAATTTTAAATATGATTTAAATACTACTAAAACCAACCAAAATCCCACTATTTTTATTTCAGATCCAGTTATAATGTAGTATTATGTACAATTTAAAATTTAAAAAATAGTCATAGAAACTCCGCCTCTGATTGATAAAGATTTTTTAATAATTTCATTATTTTTTGTAAAATATTTTTGATTTCAAAGATCATACAATTTTTTAGACACATTTAAATATTTTTTAACATTACAGCAATATTTTTTTCATAATCTACATACTTTATTTACCTTGCTTAAATTATTTGAAGAAGATTTCTTTATTAGTTATTGAAATATGATTTTATATATAAAATGAGGCCTTTGAAAATTGAACAATCATTAATGGCAACTCGTGGCATTTTTCCAAAATTTTGATAATTTTTTCTCATATGTTCACTAATTTTATAACCATTTAAAAGATATTTTTACGTACAATTAAAAAAAAGCAATAACACCCTGCCTTCGGTTAATAATAAATTTTTGATTAATACATTATTTTTGACAAAATTCTTGATTTTAAAAATTCATAAGATAAAAGACACTCTTAGTGTTTAAACATGATAAAAAACAAGAAATAATAATCAGCCTACATTATTTGTCACATATACATTATTTGAAACCTATTTAGTGATTTTATATTGAAATAACTTTTTTTTTTTTAATGCAGTCTTTGAATATCGAACTGTCATTAAAAAAATTTAAAACAATTTTTCAAAATTTTGATATTTTTTATCTTAAAAAATATTTTACTTAGGATCAAGAAAATTAAAGGTGATTACGTCTTAAAATAAGGTATAAACAAACCCAATTTCATTGAAATTTGTGACAGTGATTAAATGGCTTAGGGGAACTGACATGGAATGACTCTGCTTGATTTGATATGAAATGCACCTCAAAATATTTTTAAATAGGAAATACTACCAAAAACACCCAAAATCCCACTATTTTTATTTCAGAATCAGGTAAAGGACACCTTTAAGTATATCTCCCATAAAAAATAAATTTAATAAAAATACCGCCTTTTGTTGATAATGCTTTTTTTGTTAATGCATTATTTTTCATAAAAAATTCACGACTTCAAAGTTTAAATATTTTTTTAGACACACTTAAAATGTTATAAGTGTAACAATATATTTTTTTCATAAGCTGCGTACCCTAAATATTGTGCATAAATTATTTGAAGATGATTTGCAGAGTAGATATTGAAATATGATTATATATATGACATGCTACATTTGAAAACCGAGCTATCAAGAATGCCAACTGACGGCAGTTTTTCAAAATTTTGACAATTTTTTTCTCAGAAACTATTTCACCAAGGAGCAAAAAAAATTACTGGTGATCATATCTTAATAGTAAGAACAAACACACGCAGTTTCATTAAAATCTGTGATGGTGGGTTACATATTGATATTTTACTGCCTGATTTGACGTGGAATGCCCCATGTGTAAGAATTATGTTAAATTTAAAAGGATGTATAAAAATTTATTCATTGATGCTTTATCATTCACATCTTTCATAAATTCAAAATATGAGTTTTAAAAGATATGATATCAAAATTTAAGTGACGCCCTGATGTAGCTTTAAACAATGTTTTAAAATTCAATTTCAATTGTTTTTGGTTTGGCTAAATATATTTACACATGTAACCAAAACTTTTAATTTACCAATACACTGTTAAAAATATCACTCTCACTGAACCTATACAATGCACTGCAATGTATTTATATGAAAAAAATTGATTTATCTTTTGTGCCACGCTATCCAAAATCAAAAGTTAAATTTATATAAATGATTTCTGTGTGTCATTGTATCCAAACTAAACAAAATATATGTAAATGGGTAATATGACGCACAAAAATCATTTACATAAATTTTATTTTCTATTTTTTATATATATTATTATTATTATATTATTTTCTATTTTTTATATATATTATCTATCATTTATTTTATTTTACGTTTATGGAGCGAAGAAGATTTGAAAAATATATTATTTAGTGATGAAAGTTTGTTTTGTGTTTCATATGGTAATCAAGGTATTCGAGTTTGGAGAATGAAGCAAGAAACATTTGATAAAGAATGCTTTAAACGTTCCGTAAAATTTGCTGCTAGTGTCATGGTTTGGGGTTGCATGAGTGCAGAAGGACCTGGAAAGTTATGCATCGTCTACGAAGAGGTTAACTCTCAGATATATCAAGAAATTTTAGAGTATTACACGATTCCATCATCAGAAGATTTATTTGAAGATGATTTCATCTTTCAACAAGATTTATCATCACCGCATACCTCAGTGTCACTAAGAATTGGTTCCACCAACGCAACATTAAGGTACTTCCTTGCCCACCAAACTCACCAGACCTTCAACCCATCGAAAACTTATGTTGTATAATGAAGAAAAACCCCCAAGAAAATCCTCCTTCAAGTAAAATTGAGTTAGTGGCATGTATAAAGTCTATTTGGGCTAATATTGATAGAAATGTTTGTAAACACCTTGTATATAGTATGCAAGATCAATTGTAAGCTGTTATGAAAGCTAAAGTGGATGCTACAAAATATTAACTACCATTTACTTCATATTTATAAGGTAATATTGTTTCATAAAATAAAATATTCTAATATTTTGAACCAATGTAAATTTTATTCGAATATTTTGATGAGTTTCAGAAAGCTGTATACCTAATTTATTGTACTGTATTTTATATTTTGTAAATGTTAAAATCTTATCTAAACATTCCAGATTTAATTTATAAGAAATTTAATTGCATTTACTTAGTTTCAAAAATAAACAAATGAAAAATAATTTTTTCTTATTACTTTTTCTCAATTATTCTAATATTTTGAATATGAGCTGTAGTCGTAAAAAAATCAGAGGGTATACCATAATGTTTCAATATCATGTCCAGGGGCGGACTGGCCCACTCCGCGATTGTGGGGTGGGCCAAACGGGTATAGTGGACCAAAAAAGTACTAAATTTTTTGTGTTTTTTTTCTTTGCAATAAAAAAAAAAATTTATGAAAATTTTCCTTTTTCTTTTTCGTGAAGCATTTTTTTAATTCATCGGTAAGTCCTAATTTCTCCTTTCCTTCTCCCATTTAGCAATCTTTGGAATATATGTGCAAATTACTCATTTTCTACAAAAGTAGAAAGATAGGGGATAAAGTAAACACATATGGTCAGTAAAGAGTGGAAAGTTGTTCGGTGGTATGGGTCTGTCTGTGGACATTTGTCTAGTAGCAAAATATATACAAGGATTAGCTTGTATCATGGAGCTATGAAGATTAAAAGAGTCGACATAAATGTCATTTAATGCTGCTGCTACCACACCTTTCATATCTGCCATATTTAGCCGTGTCTTGCACTGGAGACTGCTGATTGGACTGCTATCGGTCAAAATCAAATATGGCGGACGCAGGAGAAGGGGAAATAACTCGTTTTTCGGCATCAGCACTTTCCATAGAAGAAGATAGTTATGTGTACTCCTTTTTTTATTCATAGCTCCATTACTTGCATATTTATGGATGATCTGCAGATCAAGGATCTTTGGAGGCAAGGATTAAATTATAGACAAAAACAAGATATGGCAGTGGTAGACTTGATTAACAGAGACGTTAAACACAGCATTTTTTTTAGAATTAGTAAAGCTGCTATGCAAATATGATCAAAATTTGCACGGTTATGTAGCACAAGCTATCAAGAGAAGCCAAGAAAGAAGATCTTCAGAAAGGCTATGAATAAGGATATAATTGAGCAGAAAGAAGAACAAAATGAAAATCCTAAATGGCATGGAAGAGGTTCGTAGATTACATTCCTGTTCAAGTCATTTATAAATAATTGCCCATCTTTCCATTCAGATCCAAATATTGCCGATGAAGTAAAAAAGTCAGGTTCATTTAGTATTGAAGTAGATTTCACACAAGATATCTATATTATAAAGGAGAAACATATCTGTGCGTAACGCATACGTCATTCTGCGAATGACAACACTTTGATATTTGAAATGAAATTTTGGTTTTGCAACTTTCGCTACAGCTAATTTTTAGACTTCTAAACATCACACATTTTCAATTTTTACACCATCATATAGGGAAAAAAAACGTACTTTTAAATGCAATTTGTTTGAAAGCTATATCTCAATTTATTTTTCAGATATTAATTTTTTAAGAGTTTTTAGTACCAATTTTGTAATTGTGGCAATTGAAGTACTCTATTTCTGTTAAAAGTAAAGGTGAATCTTTTCGTTGCCATTTTCTCATACAAATTAAAAAACAATTGAAATTAAAATACATGCTATATCAAGAATATCGTATGCTATAAAATCCGGTGATTTTTGGTTTTATTTCGTTTTTATTTATTATTTAAATGTTTTTTAGTTTATTTCAAACTTACTTTACAAATGATACGACACTTTCTCTTTACAAAAATGTATTTTAAAGCATATTTGTGTGACTTTCCTTCACATTTTAAAAATTCATATCAGAAAGCTTAAAGAATGCATTTTTATTTATGTGTGTGTAATAATATTTTCCGAATTTTGAAAAAATGCAAATGAATAATTTCTGATGAAACATGGAGCTATTATAAACAAAAAAAAATGAAGTCCTATGAAACATTAAATACCCGTTTTTTTTTTACTTTCTTCTATCTTTACAAGAAGAAAGTATTGGATTCATGAAAATTTTCGAATTCCGGTTTTCGACGGATTTACACGTTTTAGAGGTCAGAGAACTCGAAAAACATGTTTTTACAAAATGTCTGTCTGTGTGTCTGTGTGTGGCATAAATTTTGTGGGCGCTCTATCTCAAGAACTAATGCACGGAATTTAATAAAAATTCATATTCAGTTAGTCCCTGATACAAATTGATGCTGATTAGTTTTTGGTGCAAATCGCTCAACAGGTGGCGCTGCTATTCTGCATTTTTTATGATTTCCGAAATGGCTCTATCTCAAGAACTAATGCACAGATTTTCATGAAACTTCAGATTCAGTTAGTCCTTGATATGACTTGAAACTGATTACGTGTTGGTGTAAATCGCTCAACAGGTGGCGCTGCTATGCTGCATTTTTATGATTTCCACAATGGCTCTATCTCAAGAACTAAAGCACGGATTTTCACGAAACTTCAGATTCATAGTAGGAGAGCTGTTGAACATTTTTGAATAGGTATTTGAGGCACCCTGAAAATTTGTGCAACACTTCTTTTGTAATGCCTGAATACAAAATCGAATGTCTGGCTGAAGAATCGTGGCCCAAAAACTGTGCCAGACTCGTGCCATTTGGCAGTTGACACGTGTCTGGCACAGTTTTTGTGCCGACTAAAGTGTCTGTCATTTTCAAAATATTTTTTTCTAAGCATAAATATTATTCTGCCTCAATCTCAGCGTGTCTCAAATACCTTTTTTGAGTAGTCAAAAAATGGCACTTGACACGTGTCTGGCACAGTTTTTGGGCCGACTAAAGTGTCTGTCATTTTCAAAATATTTTTTTCGAAGTATAAATATTATTCTGTCTGAATCTCAGCGTGCCTCAAATACCTTTTTTTTAGGGGTAGTCAAAAAATGGCACTTGACACGTGTCTGGCACAGTTTCTGGGACAGTTTTTGGGATCCTTCAGCCAGACATTCGATTTTGTATTCAGGCATTACAAAAGAAGTGTTGCACAAATTTTCAGGGTGCCTCAAATACCTTCCCTAAAATGTTTAACAGCTCTTGGACTATCAGTTAGTCCTTGATAAGACTTGATGCTGATTACGTGTTGGTGCAAACCGCTCAACAGGTGGCGCTGCTATGCTGCATTTTTTACAATTTCTTCAGTGTCTCTATCTCAAGAACTAATGCACGGATTTTCATCAAACTTCAGATCCAGTTAATCCTTGACATGAATTGAAGTTTTGTACAGTTTGGTGTAAAACAGGTGGCGCTGCTATACTGAATTTTTTACAATTTCCGCAATAGCTCTATCTCAACAACTAATGCTTGGATTTTCAACAAACTTCAGATTCATGTATACTTTGATATGAATTAGTGCTGTTTGTGTTTTGGTGCAAATCGCTCAACAGGTGGCGCTGCTATGCTGCACTTTTCAGAATTTCCATTATAGCGATATATGAAGAACTAATGCAACAATTTTTCACTAAACTTCAGAATCAGTTAATCTTTGATATGAATTGACATTTTGGTGTAAATCGCTCAACAGGTGGCGCTGCTATACAGCATTTTTCACGATTTCTGCAATCGCTGTATCTCAAGAACTAATGGACATATTTTCATCAAACTTCAGATTCAGTTACTCTTTGATATGAAATGATGCTGACTACGTGTTGGTGAATATCGCCCAATAGGTGGCGCTGTTATGCTGCATTTTGCACTATTTCCTCAATAGCTCTATCTCAAGAACTAATGCACGAATTTTCATCAAACTTCAGATTCAAGTACACCTTGATAAATGTTGATATTGATTATGTGGTTGTGTAAATCACTCAACAGGTGGCGCTGTTATGCTGCATTTGTCATGATTTGTGCAATAGCTCTATCTTAGGAACTAATGCACGGATTTTCACCAAACTTCATATTCAGTTAGACTGACATATGTTGATGATAATTAGGTTCTGGTGTAAATCATCCAATAGGTGGCGCTGCTATGCTGCATTTTGATGGATTTACACGATTTCATGGACAGTAATATCAAGAACTAATGCACGGAATTTCATCTTTTTAGAATCCTCATGATGAGCATAGATGCACTGTGATAATGAATTTTGAAGTATTGACAAGTATGAGATAGAAGAAAGTTTTGTGATGGCCACAACATACTAGTTTTTTTTTTTTTTTTTCCGGGCTTCTTGAATGACGATTATGTTTTGCTGGGTTGTGTATTATGTTTTGATAATGACTTCATATGCATATTTTCTATAGATGTTGTTTAAAACTAGATCGTAAAAATGGAATGCTTTATTGGATAGAAATGAAGTCATTTTTTTTTTTTTTTTAAAGCATGTATTTTAATTCTTAAAACTGAA
Source organism: Maratus speciosus (assembly GCA_963932465.1). Taxonomy (NCBI): domain Eukaryota; kingdom Metazoa; phylum Arthropoda; class Arachnida; order Araneae; family Salticidae; genus Maratus; species Maratus speciosus. The sequence goes on along the minus strand of OZ010792.1, from coordinate 413,513,236 downwards.
ATATGTTTTGTAGAAGTGCATCATTTTCAGCCCAGTTGCTTTAAAATTCTTAACGACATAAGATTTTGAACGGAAAATTACGTACTACTTTTGAAAACATGTATTTTTTTTCATAAAGTTTCCACATTTTTTCCCCCTCCTGCATGTGTACTGATACTAAATTTCAGAGACTAGGCGAAATGCTTAAGGAAATGAAAATGATGTCATATTTAAAAGAAAATGATCATTTTCTAGATAAAAAGATAAAACTGAACATTTTAACGCAAATGCGTCTAAGCATAAATTACGGCACTTTTTACTCTCCGGTACTGAGTTTAGAATTTCAAGTCAAAATGCGACTGTTCACATGCAAAGATGTTGCTGATAATCGTGACTTCAAGTTTTGAGTTAAAATTCTTTTAAAACGATCAAATTAAAATACCAACTTAAAAAAAATGGTGAATACGGACATAAGAAGTGGGTATGTAAATTTTGAGAAGGTGAAAAGGATGTCGGGTTTAGATTTAATGGGGAAAAAATTCTATGATCATGTCAAAGTGAAATAAATTTTGTTGTTTTTCATTCCTTTATACCAAGCATAAGAGCCTTAATTGATAACTTGATCATAATAACTGATCTTTACGCATGTATATTATAAACGACAAACGTATTTGTGTGTAACGCTGACGTCATTTTGCGAATAGCAAGACTAGACGATGAAATTTTGGTTTTGAAATTTTTGTCTACTGCTATTTTAAACTTCTGACTATCGAACATTTAAAATTTTTAGAATGTCGTATAGGGAAAAAAAATCTACTTTCAAATGCAATTTGTTTAAAAACTGTACCTTAATTGACTGATTTATTATGTTTTTAAAAATAATTTTCAAGCATGTTTTTTTGTATTTTATCATATCACGTGCCCGCTTCAATACCTAATAATAATAAACATTGTTCAGCATTTATTTCTGACTAATTTTCCATAGCTAAATTAATATTTCCTTTATAAATAAATAAAAGAATAATAATAAAAACAAACAAAAATTTAACATATTTGTAATCCAACAATTTAAATTTTTAAACAGCCAAATATGAAAAAATACTTTCAAATGGAATTTGTTTGCAAAGTGCATCAAAATTTACTGATAGTCTATTTATTTTGAAAACAATTTTTAATGGATGAAATATTTTAAAATTTATTCTCTATCACGCGGAGCTTGATTACGAAAGGTTAATCCGTTTTACCTTAAAACAACATAAAGAGTTCATCATTTTCTTAAGGCTAATATTCCATAAAAAAATTAAAACCTCCTCTATGAATAAATAAATAAAATAATATAAATAAAAGACAAATTTAACTGGCATGTAATTGAACTACGCCCTTTAAGCTGAGAAGTTATCAGAATATAAAAGGATGCCGTAAGTAGCCAAATCTTGGGCTGGTAACTCTTAGTATGCGGCTAATACGAAAATATTGTTTTTGATAAATTTCAAAACTTTATTTGATTGTATAATTCATATTTTTCATATTAAAAATGCTTTTTATTGTTAGTGGGCAATCTGAAAAATATATTGCATGTAAAAAAAAAATATTAGTTTTCAATTTAAAAAAATGTTTTCACTTATATTTTGTAACCCGGGAAGCCTGGGTACGATCATCTAGTGTTGGTAATGGAGCATTTGGTACTTTGTGTTCGTTATGTGCAGCATGGCAAAGTGAAAGTTATCTTTTAAAATTGGTTGATGCCCCAAAACAACCGGGGAAGCCCTCTATCTCCAAGTAAAAGAAGAACTTAAAAAGTTTAAATTTCCTTCTTCATAAATAGTTGAGACTTCTTTTGATGATTCTAAAAATATGAGTGAGAGCTATAAAGTTCAGCAGGCACAACTTAAAAAATGACAATCCAAGTATACCCCATGTGCACTGATATGCAAATGTGCTGAATTTGGTTCTGACAGATGCAACAGAATGTTACAATTGACAACGAACTTCTTGGGCTTAATGCAAGCTACAACCGTATATATCTCAGGGTCATATAAGCGAATGAAAGTATGGGCTTCTGTGAATAAGGAGTCTGTTGGTGGAAATAAACTTCTTCGCCGATTGCAAAGATTAAACACTACTAGGTGGTAGAGTAAGGATCGAGTGCTTAATAGCATGTTTGACGAGTCTTCAAAACCTTTTAAAGATCAACATAAATTTTTAACATTGCTTAAGTGCCTACAAGGTATTTTCGAAATGGACGATTGTCATATGCATCTTTTTCGGGCAAATCACTGATTGATAATTGGTGCAAGTCACAGTACATATTAATAGCAACCATTCTAAGTGACCTATTCAATATATCTATGTCCACATCGAAGTAGCTGCAGATAAACGGCCAGGACTACTTAACTGCTGTCTGACAAAATCCACACCCTGAAATCTAATCTGCTTCATAAAAGAAATAATTTTGATATGATTCTGAAAGTTGATTTGCGAAACATCTTCAGAAGCAACTAATTGATAAGGAGTACACCATTGAAATTAAGAATATCCTACCGGAAAAGAGAATAGCTATAGCGAAACGTTGATGTAGTGGATAGTCTCATGAAGAGGCAAGAAGTATTATCGGATCAGCATCGGACGTATTTAAGGTCAAGGTTTATAATGTCACCTTAGACACAATTATTCAACAGTTGAATACATGATTTGCTGGAAATGACTTGCCATGAAAGACATGCCTGGTTTGATCATCGCCGCTTTAGTGAGCTTAAATTGTTAAATGAACTTGCTAAAGATTCTCTTATTACCCTGTCTGTCTTGACGAAAGTCAAGGAAGAATATGCCAAAAATGTTACTGCAATTTTCCATGCACTATGCTGATTATAATCTGTCGCTATTGCTGCAACAATCTCGACGTAGCGAGCTCGGGTGGCGTTTCTTTACCGCTTACACCAAAGAAACGAACGATTCAGAAGACGTCATTAAATATGATGAGATATTCATTAAATATATTAACTGTGGTGTCTGAATAGTGACATTTACTCCATGGTTTCTATTAACTGACTGAACGAGCTAAATTATGAATATACTGTGAACGAGATTATGGAATAAGTAAATGGCTATGTTTAGGTGGTATGCGGATTGAGCATACAGTGAAATATGTTATATTTATTCGTGTAATTTATGTCCGTGTTGTCTTAGTAAAGTGATGTGCATCCGTGTTAAAACCTTGTCTCCATTTGTAAGTAGATTAATACCCACGCAAACAAGATAGGACAGCTGGCGACGATAAATAAAAAATAGATCTGTAAGAAGACTGCTAAAGGTAAAAGTTTCATTTTCATCTTTTAATTAAATTGAATTATGGAACAACAAATACAAGAATTGTTGAAACAGAATCGGGAATTGATTCTTGCTCTTCAAAATAAAGAGAGCGTTTCTCATAAAGTAACTGTTCAATTTGAAAAATTTAATGAAGAATATGAAAATTTCGATAGTTTTTTCGAAAGATTTCTCACATACTTAGATGTTCAAAAAGTCCCGGAAGACGTTAGGGCTAAAGTGTTTATTTCTTCTCTAAGTCCTAAATTGTATCAGTTACTAAAAAATTTGTTGTCTCCAGAAATTCCTTCTGCGCAAAGCTTAGATAAATTGAAAGATATTTTGAAAAAGCATTTGACCCCAAAGCTATTGATTATACCTTCCCGACATAAGTTTCTGAATCGTAAACAGCATGAAGGGGAGAGTATTAATAATTATATAGCGGAACTCCGGGCACTAGCAATTAATTGCGATTATGAAAGTAATATGTTAAATATCATGTTACGTGATGTTTTTGTTAGTGGATTACGCGATAAAATAATTCTAGATAGATTATTTGAAGAAGATAATATAGATCTGGATGAAACTTTGCAAATAGCTTTAGCTATGGAAAAGGCATTTAAGGGGGCAAATGATATTATGGGCCGTGAAATAAATGCAGTTCATGCAGTAAAGAAACAATGGTATAGAAAAACAAACTTTGCGGAAAAGCAGCGGAAATCTTTATTTTGCACGCGATGTACAGGCACGGATCATGTCAAAGAAAAATGTAGATTTATTTCGAGTAAGTGTAACTTTTGTTCAAAAATTGGGCACATAAAAAAAGCGTGTTTCGCAGCTAAAAAGGCGAATGCTAGACCAGTTAAACAAAAACAAGTAAATTTAAAGGAAAATAATGTCCAGGTTCCATTATTTGGTTTAAATACCACTGATTGTACATTAAGCGAGGAAGAACAGAAACGACCTCCGATAATGATTACTTTGAAACTTGACGGAAAGATTTGTTCTATGGAATTAGATACTGGTGGAGCAGTCAGTGTTATGAGTATAAGTAATTTTAGAAAAATTTCAAAGAAACAGATTCAACCCACTGATATAGTTTTTAAAACTTATGACGGTGAATCATTAGTACCTATGGGGTATGTTACAGTTAGAGTTCAATATAAAAACCAGATTTCGGATTTGAACTTATACATTGTTAAGGAGAACTTGGATACCATTTTTGGCTGTGAATGGCTTCACAAAATTAGTCTAGACTGGAATGCTATTAAGGCATTAAGAGCTACGACTAAACTGAACTTAAAAGATCTGTTGGAACAATATAAAGATATTTTTTATGATAAACTGGGGGAAATAAATAATTATGAAGCTAAGCTCGAACTTAAACCGGATGTTAAACCCATATTTTGCAGAGTTAGAACAGTTCCATTTGCATTAAAGAGCAGAGTTGAAGATGAAATAGATAGATTAGAAAAAGAAGGTATTTTAGAAAGGGTTGAAAGCTCTGAATGGGCAACACCAGTAGTACCAGTCGTAAAACCGGATGGCAGTATACAATTATGTGCCAATTATTCCGTAACCTTAAATTCTAATTTAATCGTACCACAACACCCTTTGCCACGATTAGAGGAGATATTCGCAAGTTTGAATGGGGGAAAACAATTCTCAAAATTAGATTTCAAACATGCATATTTGCAAATGAAGGTAAATCCAGAAAGTCAGAAACTGTTAACAATAAATACCCATAAAGGATTGTATATTTGCAAGAGACTAATGTTTGGGTTAAATGGAGCGCCTGCAATTTGGCAGCGGTACGTAGATGGCTTGTTCCAAGGTATGGAATGGGTTAAAGTATTCATGGATGATGCTAGAATAACAGGAAATGACGAAATGTCACATCTTAAAGCTTTAGAGCTGTTTTTCAAAAAATGTAAAGAGCATGGTCTAAAACTTAATCTAAGTAAGAGTCAGTTCTTTCAAAATGAAATAAAATTTCTAGGTCATAAAATAGATGCAAATGGGATACATAAAACCGATGAGAAGGTTTCAGCAATCTTAAAAGCTCCTGTACCGAAAAATGTACAAGAAGTGAAGAGTTTCCTTGGATTAGTAACGTTTTATGGAAAATTCTGTGAAAATTTGGCAACTATAGCAAATCCTCTTAATAATTTGACAAGAAAAGATGTGAAATTTAAATGGTCAAAGAGTTGTCAAGTTGCCTTTGAGCAAATAAAAAAGGAAATCTGTTCAGAAAAAGTTTTAGTTCACTATGATCCGAAACTTCCCTTAACGTTGGCAAGTGATGCATCTCCAGTAGGTGCTGGTTGTGTCTTGTCTCATCGATATCCAGATGGGTCTGAACGGCCAATAGCTTTTGCATCCAAAACCTTAACGAGGACTGAACAGAAATATTCTCAAATCGACAGAGAGGCCTTTGCAATTGTATGGGCAGTAAAAAAGTTTTACCTGTATCTAAAAGGAAGAAGGTTTACGTTAATAACTGACCACAAACCTCTAGTAGCAATTTTTGGATCGAAACGAGGATTACCGTATTAACAGCTACCAGATTACTACATTATGCATTAATTTTGCAATCCTTCCAATTTGACATAGTTTTCCGAAAAACTAATGATCATGGAAATGCAGACTTTTTGTCAAGATTGCCTAAAACTTCGGAAGAACTGGAAGTGAAAGATGACATTACCATATTCCAGATGTCACAAATTGAAACGTTACCAGTGACTTCAAAGGAATTACGAGAAGAAACGTGGAGAGATGAAGAATTGGGTCCACTTTTACAAGCCTTATGGAAAGGTCAGAATTTGCAGGGAAGAGAAGCACAATATACCATTGAAGATGGATGTATCATGTACGGACAAAGAGTGTGTGTTCCGAAGAAATATCAAAAGCGTGTTCTGGAAGAACTGCATCAAGGACACTTAGGCATTGTTAAAATGAAAGCAATCGCAAGATCATTCGTCTATTGGAAAGGGATTGACAAAGATATTGAAGAAGCAGCTAGAAATTGCGCTGATTGTGCCAGACACAAGACTGATCCAACAAAGGCCAAAGTTCATTACTGGGAGTATCCCAGCATGCCATGGGAACGTATACATGTTGATTTTGCCGGTCCTTTATTTGAGCACATGTTTTTGGTGATAGTTTATGCTCACTCTAAGTGGTTAGAAGTATATCCGATGAAGATTACCACAGCGAAGAAAACAATTGAATGTCTATGAGACAGTTTTGCGAGATTTGGATTGCCATTAGTTCTTGCCAGTGACAACGGACCACAATTCTCGTCTGATGAATTTCAGAGATTCATGCGAAGGAATGGTATCAAGCACAAAACTTCCGCACCATTTAAACCATCAAGTAATGGCCAAGCTGAACGCTATGTCCATATGGTAAAACAGTCGCTGCGAGCCATGCAGAGTTATGAAGAAAGTATACAACAAAAATTGAATACATTTTTGCTTCAATACAGAAAAGCACCAAATGCAACAACAAATCACAGCCCAGCTATGTTATTTTTAAAAAGAGATATCCGAAGTAGGATTGATTTACTATTACCTCAACTACAATCGAGGATTCAAGAAAAAGTACGAAAAGGAGTATATGAATTTAGAGATAGAAATTTTGACATCGGTGATTCTGTAGCAGTACGAGATTATAAATCGGCAAATTCGAAATGGAAATTTGGAAGAATAATTAATAAAGATGGTGCTATTCATTATACAATCGATGTTCAAGGTACACTCGTAAGACGCCATGTTGACCAAATCCATCCAGTAGGTGAACAAGTGCAGAAGAATTATTCTACATCGAATGAATATCGAAGATCTCCATCGACAAAGTTTAAAGAGACTTCTTCAGAACTGGAACATCTGAATGCTGAAAGTATTATTGTTCCGATCTCCAGTGACAAACCTGTAGCGTCACCTTCAACTGCTGATGTCCCGAGTAAGGATCTGACTTCCCCAACCCATCAGTCCAATAGTTCATCACCAGTACCTGCTACGAAAGATGCTCCACTGATTCAAGCAAGCCCGACTATAATACCCCGACATTCTCAGAGAGTTCGCAGACCACCCAAGAAGCTTGACCTATAAAGGGGGAGGAGATGTGGTGTCTGAATAGTGACATTTACTCCATGGTTTCTATTAACTGACTGAACGAGCTAAATTATGAATATACTGTGAACGAGATTATGGAATAAGTAAATGGCTATGTTTAGGTGGTATGCGGATTGAGCATACAGTGAAATATGTTATATTTATTCGTGTAATTTATGTCCGTGTTGTCTTAGTAAAGTGATGTGCATCCGTGTTAAAACCTTGTCTCCATTTCTAAGTAGATTAATACCCACGCAAACAAGATAGGACATTAACTTTACAGCGATATCACTGTAAAGTTAATAAGAAATGTAAGAAATGTGACAAATGCCTAGCTTGTGCATTAGAATTATTGAGAGAGTTGAATGCCTTTGGTCGTATTTATCCAACCTTCTACATGGCTTATAAATACATATTGACTTTATCATGCACGCAAGTGTCTTGTGAACGAGTATTCTCAACACGTAAAATTATAAAGAACTACTTGAGTTCATCTCTAGGACAAGAACTGTTAGATGAGTTTATTCTATTCAGTGTTGAATGATCTTTTATTATGATTATGATAAGATAATAGATGAAGTTGCCTCAAATTCAAAAGACTTGTCCAGATATCTGACATTCTAATTAATTAGAATTCACAGTATAAAAACACTATTCAATCTGAGGTACTATATTGATATTCTAAGCAAACATTAATCTATGTACAAAGCGTATATATGTTGATAATTTCAATAACAAAATAAAATATACAAATGAAAATAATGCTATTTCAAATAACAAATTACTCAATGTATGTGTATCAATTTTAATAGTACTATCTCTTTCCAGTCAATACTAACACTTAAAATTTACAATGTAGTGTACAGACAACTCTAAGGTTTTTTTTGACGTCATAGTGACGGCATGTTAGCCTTTCACACCAAAGTGCCTGGCTCCAAATTCCGTGTGAGGGAGGGATGTTCCTACGTGTTGTCAATGTGCATAGGTTATATTAAAAAGGCCCATTACAGGTTATAGTTAAGGATGCCCAATTCTCTTGGCATTCCCTTTGGGAGCTCCTTCAGAAATAGCCACCATCTATTCTAACGATATCGTTGGCCAATTGACCAGCCATTGGACTAATTTTTTTATAAACAAAGAATGAAACATCTGAACCGAATTCTCGTAAGAAATTTAAAACGTTTTTGTTTATTACGTGTATACCTTTTAATTGTTTAACCCTTTATCGGGTAATGGTAATATACTTACAACTTAATTATTATTGAAAACTGATGGATTTTCACCGGAATATTTAGTAAAATATTTTGTTTTTATACTGTAGGTGGTGTAAAAGCCGCTTTATATTTTCAAATAAATTTGTTTGTAGATTCTGGTGGCAGTGAATTCTTTCAACATTTTAGACACAGAATTGGCTTGCCTGACAAAAGGTTAATGTTTATATATTAAAAAAGTGAGTTAAAAATAAGCAAGTTAATTCCCCCCCGCCACACACACATGTTTTTTTTCATGATGAAATTACTACTAATTGAAAATAAACAATTAATTCTAATATCTTTCTAATTGGAGTTAAATCATCTTCCAGCATCATCGAGCAAAGTATTGTGTTGATCGTTAACGCTCTCGCTGCGGAGCCCGAGATTTCCTCGGGGATGCATTTTTCCGTCTAATTAACCCTCCTTGATTATTCCCACCACCAGGATTTATTCACCAAGATTCCAAGATTATTCACCAGTCATTTTTTTATTGTAAATTTTGCCTTATTTAATCTGAGCATTTTCTGGATTAAATTAGACAAAAATTTTTGTTTCGAAAAACCGGTGACAAAAGAATAAAAATTCTTAAATACATAATGTTTGAAGCTATTTTGATAAAGCAATTACGCACCGAGAGGGTTAAAATATTCAAATATTTTAACAATGGGATTGTCGATTGGTGGGCCCAATGCATAAGCCTAGCGGGGTGGGCCAAACTATGCCAGTCGAGGGTTATATGGCATATATCTTCCACTACACTCCTGACTATAGGTACTAAGCATATACAACGATATTTATTGAAATTGAGCCTTGAAGTTGCAACCCTTTTAGCACGAGTCCCATGCTCTGCCAACCAGGTAATTAAAAAATGCATCAACTGTACACTTCATCTTATATAATAGCACATGGCCATCTGTAAGAAATATGGGGTTGACTGCAACACGTTTGAGAAACAAATTGGCCATTTTTACTTAAGATTATTGTTTGAAAAAAACTGCATGAAAGTTACATTTTTAGAAAGACTGTTTAACACTAGAACTACCGATGTTAAATATATACCTAGTTTTACCACACCTGTCAAATTGACAGATTTTTGATCATGGCTTTCACTGTAACTTTTGACTTAGTTAATGTAAATAAAAGAATATAATTTAACAAAAACAACATTTAATATAATAATTCATTAATTATTAATAAAAAAAAAAAAGAACAGTTTCTATTTGCATTTATGGTATAGCACATTTGATATGTATGAAATAACTATGAGGCACATATTTTACAAGTACATGCTATCTTGGATGAATACTTGCCACAAACATATTTGTTGTATACATTGCAGGTATAAATCGCTCTGTTTTTGTAACACAATCGAATTTGCAAGATTTGAATTCATAAGGACTTTTTTTTTTAGTGTTCTGGAGTACAATCTTTCTGCTTTCTGTTGTTTTTGGGAGGAGGCTTCTTTTCTGAAGCACCTATATTCACTGGAGAGTTCTTCGGATAATTGAAATAAAAATTGTTTTCTAGTTATATTTTCATCACAAGTCTCTTTATGTAAAATCCATGCATTGATTGCCGCCAAGTCCAAAATATTATAAAATAACTGTAAAGGCCATCTATGTGATCCTGCTTTTATGCTATATTTGCGGGCCATTTGGTCAACTACGACACATCTGCAGGAATTTGTTTTCAATTAGAAGCAATTTTTACGGATTTATGTTCTGAGCTAAAAAGTAGTACTTTTTTTACGAGTCTTACTTTTGTAAATTGTTAGAACAATATCATTTGATTTGTAGAGTTTTGTGGAGAAAAGAACCATGTTATCTTTTCTAACTTTAGCTATTTTCGGCAATTATCTTATTTGCTGGCATATTTCCAACAAGACTTGTTTTATTGGCCAGTAGCTTTTTGCGAGTTGCATAAGATTCAAAACTACAAATTCAATCAAAGGTACTCCTGATGGTCTAAGTTTAACTTTGCCTAAATAGGGAAAGCCATTTATAAGATATTTACTTCGCACATCTACAACTAACCAAAACTTAATACCGAATTTGTCCGATTTATTGGACATATATTGCAGAAATTTGGATCTTGCCTTTGCGAGAAACAGTTCATCTACACTTATATTCTGATCTGGTTTGTAACAACTTGGGTGTTATCAATAAAGGACTTCCACATTTCAGAAGCTAATAAAAATTTGTCAGTTCGTAAGCAAACACTCCTTTCGCTTTTTTTGTCAAAACGAATGAATCTCATAATTTCTGAAAATCTGTTTTTACTCATAGTTTCGTGAAAGAAAGAAGGTCCCCATTTTTCTAACCACAAATAGGTTAATTTCAAATTTCTCGCTTCGTAGGCTCCTTGAGCATACAAAATAGATACAAATGCATATAATTCTTCAATAGTAATTTTCCAATCGTCCTTCTGTAAAACATTTTTGGCCTCGAGCTCAGTGCACTTTTTATGTGATTCATCATTCAATTATCAATTATATTTCTAAATGCGCTGCTAACATTACCAAGCATAATGTTTCACTCACATAAGTTGGGCCTGAAGTATCCTTCAATATAGTATGTGATGGGAATCTGCCAACCCAACCATTCCCTAATTCTTCCCATTCAGTACCATCGAGAGTAATGTCTTTCTTCTGTCTTTTTTTTTTTAGTTTCTGTTTGGCTATCCAATTGAGTATCTGAACATATTCGCAATCGCTTTCTGCGTTTGTGGCTCTTTTGGGGAATTTCATCTTCACTCCCTGAATCTTTACTTTCATATTCATCTTCTTCAGAGTCTGAAAAAGTTTTATTTTCCACGCAAGATATGTCAAAATTATTATTATTTTAATTAGTGTTCGAACAGTCTTCATTTATACTAGTAAGTTCTTTGAATTCTTCGAATAATTTTTTGCTTCCTGAAAATCGTTTCATTGTTGCCTAGAATTTACAAAAATTAAATTTTTATAAAAATATGTTCATACTGTTTTCCGAGATTGGACTTTTTACAGATTACACTTTGCACAGATTGCACTTTTCACCAAGAACTTTACCAAGTTAGAAGTACAACTGATAATGATTGCATCCTGATTACATTTACCAGTCAGACCATTAAGTTCTAAACTGACTCGTAACCAGAGCAAAATAGATCCTGTTATAATGGCTGCCGAACACTTTGGATTCTCCAACTTTAAAATTGCCAAAGTCGTCATTTTGACGGGTCTTGGTATAAATAAATATAGGTCATACTGATTATAGAAATTAAAGTGGGTGAGTGGAAATTGAATTGGAATATTTAACTATTCTTATATTTTATTAAAAGTCGTATCATAAAATTCTAGAACAATACATAAATTATATCAAATTTTCAAGCATGAAATTTGAAAACCGTCAAAATGACGGTCTTGGTAGTTCTAGTGTTAAAATAATTAATTTTTAGGAGATGAATTATACTTATATATTTCGGATATCTTCAGTCAAAATTTGTCTGATAGCCCAATATCTCTATGAATTTTGCAGTACGCTCTGGTATAAAATATTTTGCACCTATAATCCAATCAAAATTTAGCATGTTAGTCATTAACTGTTAGGTGAAGTTCTAAATATCTCAACTCACTTCTTGTAAATGTAAACAGACTTATTTTAGACAATGAGAGTAATTAATGATTTTTTGCTGGTTATTTGTCATTTGGGGTTATTTTTCATCTCTCTTAAAAGTTTTATGATGCTAACATAATAATTAAAAGAATGGAAGAAAATGTCCCCTTTTTTGTTAAAAGTATTTTCTGATTTTATTTTTTAGTGAATTGATGCAAATTTGTGTAAAGCATAGCTTGTGTGTCATATATACACATTTAAAAAATATAAATCAATTTTTAGAGACAGTTCAATCAATCTTGAAAGAAATGTGAAGAAACTTGTCTTTCTTTGTACACGTTTAAAGTACATCTGAGAAAACTAAGCAGCAAATCAAGGTCAAAGAGCAATGTGCTAGTAGATAATGAAATCAAGTTGGAATTAACAGAAAGAACTTTCCATGAAAATGAAGCAAAAATTCTTTTTATAAGGAACATATTATGTCTGTATATGTATTATAAAAAATAAGAAACTTTATCATTAAAAAAAATAATAATAATAAAGTTTTTTCTTCATATTATTATTATATAGCAGTTGAGTGCAACCTGATCTGTTGCATTGCATGAGAGAGAAAAAAAAAGTCCAATATTATTGCACATTTAGAAAGTAATATAACAATTTTATTAAATACTAAATTTCAAGTAAGAAATCATATTTACAATGAAAGTTAAACAGAAATTACGAAAATTACATTTTGCAGATTACATGATTTTACATTAAAAAAATATTATTCTTTCGAGCTAATAAAATGAAAATGATGTCACTGTAACAAACTTAAAAAATGATTTAGCTTTTTGAATTCAAATAAATGCTTTACAAGAAACAAAATTACGTATTTTTTACCTGCTAAACCATTTTACTCTTAGCGCCATTGTGGAATGTTTTAAATGCAATCTTTCAAAAATAATTTTATTATAAATAGTATATGCTTCTCTTTAAATTCAATTCTTATGAATAGAGGTCAATAATTATCCACCTAAATGCAAAAAGTTTAAATGTTTTTCTTTGGTAGTAAAGCTGAAAAAATTTCTTAATTCTAAATGTTGACAGACAATTTTTCTTTCAATAGAATAAATTGATTTATGAAGCTTGAATATGTGAACCAGGGTTGGGTTTTTGACGTCAAAAACTGGTTTTTGACATGACAAGTGTCAAAAACTGGTTTAAACCGTCGAAAACTGTCACAAACTGGTTTAAACCGTCGAAAACTGCCAAATACACATGTAACACACTAAAACATTTTAACAATAGGTAAACATTAAATTAGTCAATGATTTATGTGATCTTTTATTGAAATTTAATAATTTAAAATATATATTATTTGCAATAAATTTTTTTTTTTTTTTTTTTTTTTGATTTTTCAAAACAGAAGAAAATAATTTTGTACAATTAAATAATCCGGATCAATTTCACCCTGCAGCATGCTGCAGCACACCACGTGTTTAGCTCATTTATTTACACCCAAAAGATTTTTGAGTTTAGAGTGTATGAAGTGTTAGAAAATAGTTTGTCTCTTAATTGATGCTGAGCTAGTAGGACTTGATAGCAAAAGTATTGCTAGATGAGCAAGTTTTGAAGCAGACTCGAAAAGCTGTTGCATTTAATGATACCTTTCTACCAAGCAATGGAGTCCTCCCTATAGCACTGAAATAAGAAGATGGGAAAGGGGATTCTTTTAGCTTCATACACAATCAGTATGAGTAAGGATCCATAAATTCTCTCTATAGCTCAAGCGCGAGCTGAATCAACTGATACAGCAGGCAACCCTTGCTCCTGATGGTTGGGATGCAAAGTATAAGACAAACAATGGTATGGTTTCATGATTTGATCCCTTCTATTATGCACTTTTTCAATATGGGCTTAAAGGAATTTTCTTTTAGATGACCGGCCAATTTTGTTCAGTTTTAAAATCGAAAACATTTTTATATATTGAAAGAAAGCATGTTTTAAAAAGATTTTGACTTTAAGTTTTTTTTTTTTTTTTTTAATTACTTCTCTTATTTTGTAAATGTTTAAAATTAATAATCCAATTTCAATTTTGAATGGAATGGTTATTGCCTAGACTAGAATAACATCGATGCATATTATCTTGTTATGTATACAAAAAAATCTGCACTTTTCTAAGTTTTTTTTTCCTATAAAAAAAGCTAGCTTATGCTTTAAGCTCTCAAAAGTAAGAGAAATTAAAAAAATTTTAAGTAAGAGAAAAAATGTACAGCTCAGGTGAGCTTAATGTCTACTTTTTAGAAAAACACAATTTTACAAAAAAAAAAAAAAAATTAAATAAAAATTTTACCCTGTTAAAAAGTTGTACTTAACAATAATACTTTACTATGTACTAATTACTGATATACAGTAAGAGTGAATTTAAAATGTTACATGTAATGTTGTCATGTGTGACATTTAATTTGAATTTTTACAGATCAATTTAGTATTTGAGGTTTTTGACAGATGGTTTTTGACAAGAGGTTTTTGACATGGTTTAAACTATAGTTTAAACCCGATATAAACTGACACATGTCAAAAACCTGCCAACACTGCAATTATTACTAATACTATATACTAATTATACAATTACAGTAATAGTGAATTTTAAATATTACATCTAATGTGTGACATTTAATGTGAAATTTTACAGATCACTGTAGTATTTGAGGTTTTTGACATGACGGTTTAAACTGCAGTTTAAACCATCAAAAACTGACACGTGTCAAAAACTTGCCAACCCTGATGTGAACATATTTTTATTTCTTCGAACTGTTTTGAAACTTTTAATCTAATGAAGATATTTTTCACCATATATTTAAATTGGAAATGATTTCTCTTCAATTTAATGAGAAAATTATGTATAAAAAAATCTAATAATCCCAATCATTTCCCCTTTTCTCTGTTTTATCCACAGAAATGGAATAATATAGTTGCCACCATTACAAAAATTTCACTAAATATTAAAGAAAAAATTTATCTCAAACCAATTAAATTTTTTAAAGTTATCCTTGAATCCAAAGGATAACTAGTGTTAATTTAATTGCTCAATTCTTTATATTCTAGGAGAAGTTGGGAAATACAGTCTAATTTTAATGTAATAGATGATTCTTTTTCCTCTAATGCAATGGTTCCCAACCTTAATTGGTACGCGACCCACCTTTTAAGTAAAAAAAAAAAATTGCGACCCACCTAATGTAAAGGTGTATATCAGTAAAGAAATTGTTGTATGACCTCTATAACCTATCGGCTGTCCTATCCTACGAAAGAGGCAAATTTTCGTATGAAGGATACACTATCAACAAAAACAAGAATTGATAATCCCAATGTATGTAAGTGAAATAAAAATTAAAACAACACACAAACTACTGAGATAATTAAAAATACATTTGATTATTATCAAAACATAACTTTATAATCAGCGAGATTTCTGGCACTGTTGTTTACTGATGAGGGCATCTATACCAGTGTTAAAACATGTTAATTTCAACCTTAAGCCACTTTTTACATGAAGTTTGTTCCTGTACTTGTTTTGCAAAAACAGAGCAAAGTAGAAAAAGCATGTTCTCACAAGTATGTCGTGTTGAACCCTATCCAAAAATTCAAAGCTGATATAGATATTTCTGGATATTCTGCTTAGATATTCATCCAGAAGGAAATTAAGGATTTCCCATTGAAATATTATTTGTTGTTGAAATTGTTATATTTTTTAAACAGTAATTGTTATATTTTTTAAACATAATAAAATATATTTTTGTGACAAACTTTGATTGTTCCACGACCCATAGGTTGGGAACCGCTGCTTTAAAATGTATTATCTAATATACCAGCACAGATCATAGCAAAAAGAATGGGGGATTGCAGATACAATTTCTTACTGGTATTTCTGTATGTGATTTCAACATAAATACATTTTGAGTTACTTTATTTTGTCTTGAAGGTAATATTTTATATAGAAAGCCCTCATAGAAAATTTGTTCACTTTGAGAGGCCCAGTCGAAGCCCAGCTAGTATAAAGAATATGGAAGAAAAAGTACAGTAATTTCAAAATTATATCCAAGTTGTAAGGTCAACAGTTTGAGTATACTAAGCAATGAAAATGACTAGCCTGCTTGAGTGAAATTGAATCATATTTAAAGAGCATTCTATCCAAAATTCTTGCAAAGTCATTTAAATTGCTGTAATCACTTCTCTATATAAAGTTTGGTCTGATTAAACAGTCTTGTAAATATTTTTCATTTCTGCCAACTGCAAAATCAAAGGATGCAAAAAAAAAAAAAAAAAAAAGATCATAACCTCTCTATTGAAATGAGGATGATTTTTTAAAAGTCACATGATCTGTCCTAAAGACTATTATTTTCTGATTATATTTCTAACATATAAATATGCAGATCAGGATCCTCAATGTCAGATCTGCGAGTTGCATTTTATTTAATTTTTGAAACTTTCAATTAATACTACTAAGTATTTTCAAGCTATTTAATTCTTGCAAATTGCGATTCAAAATATGATTACATGCACTGATACTTCAGATTTTTTTCTTTCTTTTTTGTTATTCAATATGTTAAATCTTCCTATCCAATAATAATTAAAATATTGATTTTGTGACAATCATTGTGACATAACTTGTGACATAACTTGAACGATTAATTATTCTCAAATATTTTATTAGTTATTTACAATCCTAATTGTACAGTTTATTTGAAAATTATTATTGTGCTCATTTCATAATTTTTGAATTGCTATGCAACTGAAAAAAGACACCTCAACCAGTTTGCATATCAAAATATAACATCATATGATATAATGCTCAAGGAAATAATAATAATAAAAGCAATTTAGATGATCTTTAGAAAAGTCATCAAAAATGATGATTGAGGCACTAAAGAAATTTTAATTGGAATAGGATTCTTAAAAAGTTCATCCTTAATGCTTTATTTCACACATAATTTCAGATTTTTGTTAAAGAACAAAGAAAAATATTTTATTATGATATTACGGAAATTGAAAAATGTACTACAGATAATCACATATACAAGCTCAAACAAGATATCTTAGATGAAGAGATGCAGAAGAAAAAGCAACTATAATTTTCTTTACTAAAATAATATTTAAATGTTTATAAAAGTTGCAGTAATTATGTTGTGTTTATCCCACAGTTATATTAAAAACATGAAATTATAATTAAAAAAATAAATAAAACTTTATTTTATAGCAAGAGATTTTTAGATTAATTTAAGATGATTTAAATTATTTTCATATCTACAGCATTACAAGCTGTAAAAAAATCAATTTAGAGAGAGCCTCCATGATGGAAAAAAAAATGAACTG
The DNA here is from genome assembly GCA_963932465.1 of Maratus speciosus. Lineage (NCBI taxonomy): Eukaryota > Metazoa > Arthropoda > Arachnida > Araneae > Salticidae > Maratus > Maratus speciosus. The sequence continues at coordinate 413,495,638 of OZ010792.1, read as the reverse complement.
TTTCAATTCTCCATTTTGTAAAATAGTGGTAGAAACTTATTTATAAATGTTCAACATTTCTAAATTGTTAAATTTGTGCATTGCTTTTTATAAATTGTTTTAATAAATAAGGAGTTTTAGTTGTTAGTTTAGCTTATTTCATGTTTATAGTCTGCACTTAAAAGAAAAAAGACTGTGCTGTGAAGCACAGGCCCATTTGTTCCAAAATCTTGCCCCACCCTAGATTTATTTTTCCTGCGTCTCTTAGTATTTCAAATTCTATCTTACTACTTTCAAAGATTTAAGGTGTGTGTGTGTGTGTGGGGGGGGGGATGACCCTTTTTTGCATATTTATTTGGCAAGTTCAGATGAACAAATAATGAGTTCCTTGACATTCACTATTGCATATTTTTTCTCTTGCTCAGCATAGTACAGCTGCTTTTCATTTTAAATTCTTCTTACACTAATGAAGACTTTACAATGCCATTTTGAAATTCTTGCTTTAATAGCTTAATTGTTTACACTTAAATTTGTAGTTTGCTTGCAGATAAATATATTTTCAAGATAGATCAAGTACCATTGATTCCTATTCGTAATGGTACATGATGATGGATACATAAGATGTTGCTTTTACTTTCTCATAAAATTTAGACACTCTTTATAAATCAAAAAATTTAAATGTATTATAATTTTCATTACCTGTCACTGACAAACTGACAAAAGAGATGACAGGTTTTTTTTCCCCCACTTAAAAATTAAAATGGAATTATGTAATTACAAAAATATTACCTTTTTTAATGTTAAGAAAGAAAATGAAAAAAACCTTATTGATAAAGCCTAGTACAATTCAAAAGTCACAAAGGAGTAATATTATAAGTATTTAAAAGTAAAATGCACTTACTTCCCTCCCAAAATCAAACCTATTTAACTGGGTATATCTTGTAATAGAATACAGTTGGCAGTACTGTAAAATCAGATGTGCCTGGTACCTATTAGGAAGTTTATTTATCCTTCCTCAACCCTACCTTGTACGAGGGTCAATCCATGTCAAGTAACCTAAATTTGGATATGGTTTCTGCTTGCATGTTGCATCCTACAATTTTAATACAATCGCAAAAGGACATACATATTCATCTAAGATGGACATATGCAAACTTTCAGAATCAGAAGTAATATAGTTGGGTCACCAGGGGTCTTTCGGTAAAATTCCCTATTTCACTTGTTACAGGAAAAACAATCTAATTATCAAGTTTACCAATCATACTGCTCATTATACGAGAAACCTTACTTATTGAAAATACGTGATCTAATACAACTGTTTGTGCTGAAAAAATAATTGCAGTATTAAAGATCAGAAATTCATTCATGACCACTTGACTCAAACTAGGCATACATATTGTCCCTATAATCTTGACTCTTACTTTAACAAACTGTGACGATTAACACATTATCTTAAAAGTTTGTCACTTTCTCAATTAATTATCCATGAATATGTCATACAACCACTGAACCGTTTCCTCCTTGCCTTCATATTTATTTATTCATCTTTAAAATGTCCTCAGAAATTAAATTCATAAATTTTCAGAAGCCTATATATCTAAAAGGATGTTTGTGATTTGATTACCATTAGTACCACTGGAAAGAACACTTTAATTGCCAAGAAAACCCTTGTTTCCTTTTAACCTTTATAAAGTAAAACAATCAAAGTTCAAAACACTTACTTTGCACGAGATTTGTAACCAGTACCGTGCGAAGAGAAAACTGCGCCCGGGGCAGCATGTCAATTTGCCCCCCGCCCTCCTTCAAAATTGATAAAGGGCAGAAACAGAAATAAATTGTATTGAATAAATATTTTGCGTTTATTTTGGAACTTTAACCCGGGAGAACTCGCTAGTGAGAACGCCCAATTGCTTTTCTTTTAATTTACATTAATATAATATCAATTTTTTTTGGTTGGCTTAGTACTTTTATTCACAAAATAAGTAAAATAATTGAAAAACATTTTGAAATTTTAATTAAAATGATTTAAATAAGAGTCTTAAAAAAGTACAACTGTGAAAGAAAATCTCATGCAGCGAGTTCTCCCGGGTTAAAAGATTTCATTTTAATTCAGAAATTCCAAACATCTAAATAACAGTAAAGAAAATTGCACTTATTTGTTAATGAGATCATGATGCTTTGCGACAGATTTTTCTTAACCTTTCTCATATTTTTCTAGCCATTTTTAGTTGTTGTTAGTCTTTAAGCTGCAGAAAATGGGTAAAAATCGCTAACAACCAGGTTGGAAACAAGTGGTCCCTTCAACCAATAAGTACTGAAAAAGCAAAACAAACAAAAACCTGCAGAAGATAATGTAAAATATAAAGATACAATGTTTTAATTAACGTAAAATAAAATATAATATCAGGCAAATGCATTTACTTCCATTTTCTTGCGTTTAGAGTAGCAAAATCGTTTATTATTTTATGTGTAAAGATTGCGTCACACTGAATTTTATAGAAAGTAAACTCAGGTTGCTTAATCTCTCGACCCATAGTAGATCTTAAGTAGTTTTTTACTATTGTTTTTGTTATTGGAATACTTATAAATTATGTACGCTGTGTCCATGTTTTTGTAATTCCTAGTTCTCCCTAAGTTTAAAATTATGGAGCAACTAAAGAATTTCTAAATGATCCATTTTATAAAAGTTCTTATCTAATGATAGAAATAATGTTTTCGCATTTAAAACCTCGCTTAACAATTAAAGTCCATTCAAGCCAGCAATAAAGGGAAATGTCCAGGCAATATTAACTTAGATTTTCGGTTGATTTTAGATTTTAGATTCGCACCAGCCAGAAACTCAAATTCTTGTTATACATTTCTCAGTTTCGTAAACTTCCAGATCAGGGCTCGAAATGTACCTGAGCAAACCAGAACGATGTTCCAGTTCGTAAAATGTGACACATATTGTTCCGGTTCGTGAAAGTATGAAAAATATTGTTCCGGTTCGTGAAACTATTAAAAACTATTAGTACAGTTTCATACATATATAGCTTACTATGCTCTCTGTAACTTTTTTCTAATATTTAGAATCTTGAATGCATTTTTTTAACCTTTAACTGATATCATAGAAATTGTCACATAATCAGTGTGAAGCGGTCTGTGAGACCGCTCCATCGAAAGATGAATAAAAGCCGTGATTGACTCATAGAATGTTGTTTTTGTACTAAACTATTTGTACAAGAGTGTTATAATTAAAATTCACCTATTCAAAAGTATCTGGTGTTAGTTCTAAAGTTCCAAACAAAACAAAATTTCAGTAGTGTTTCTAGATAAACTGAAATTTGCAAGTTGAACTATGAAAATTGAAAAAAGCACCGGTCTGTGAGATCGGTAACATCAGTTAAAGGTTAAATTGTTTTTGCTACGGTTAAATATAAATCTGCTATACAGTAAAGTTCCGATTATCCGAATTAATATGGACCAAGCTCATTTCAGATAAGCTAAAAACTCGTATAAACCGGATTTCCACAAATCATCACCAACTAAGGAGATGAAATATAAATTTCCAACTAATTCATTGATTTTTATGGAGCTTGTAACATTTTTTTGATGTACATTTCCGTTACTTTTAAGAAAAACGAGGAATGAAGTTATTTACTTGAAAAAGTCCTTGATAATTTTTTGTTTGTTGAATGTCAATTTTGCTGCGGTTTTTTTTTTCTTCTGCAGTATTACGCTACTGCATAAGCTACCAATTTCTAAGATTTTTTTCTTACCTCTAAAATTTACCAGTAAATTTTGCCTAATTCAATCGCCGAAATCTAACAATTGTCAATGATTAAGTATAACAAAAATTTGTATTCAATTTTAGAGGTAACAAAACCGTACAAATTGGCAGCTATGTAATTCTATTAGTGTCATGAAAATTGCAGCAGGTGTAGCCTCTTCTTTCTGCTCGAAGTATTAAATAGTTTTTTCAATCAAACTTATACCTTTGGAATGGATCATTTTCTTCTGATGGACCGATGGCTTTTATTATTATGAAACAGCCATTGCAAATGAAGTGTTAGGTGAAGATGAAAGAGCAGTCGCAAAAAATTAGAACTCTTATGTTCTGGTCAGAATGGGGAAAAAATAGTCAGACGACAGGCCCATTTCATCTTCACCTAACCTATATTTATAATGGCTGTTTCATAATAATGGAAGCCATCAGTCCATCAGAAGAAAATAACTCGGTTAAAGCAGAAACTCGGCTAAGTGGGACTTGGATAATCGAGACTTTACTGTACTTTAAAAAAAAAAGCGTTCCGGTTCGTGGATTTTTCCATTTCGAGCCCTGCTCCAGATCAGTTGCACGGTTATAGTGTCTCTACGTAACACGAAATCCTTCACTTTCAAATAAATTTCCACTTTCATCAGGACAGACCGGGAACCAGCAGCACAGACACATGCTTCGTACAGATACCGTTATTTTTCCAGGAAAACTACCAGTATCTTTTTATAGAAAAAGAAATCTAGGTTAAACGCGCAAAATTTCGCCTTCTTTTAAGAAGAGATTTTCTATAAGATTATACTGGTGCCGAAAAATTTTCTGGTCTGCAAAATTCAAGGAGGCGTACGAACCATGAGACAACCACCTCATCGAGTTGGAGGCTGAAATTACAAAATTAGCTAAAACTCGATTCTCATATTAAAACACAATCCATCTGCCAAGTCATATCTTGGTGGAAAACACCTAAAAACACAGATTTTACCGGTTGACTCGTAGTTTTACCATTGTGTTTTCCTGCTCCCAGTCCGCCATGTTTTCATACCTTTGGGTGCAGGAAAACGCAATAGTAAACCTACGAATCGACCGCTAAAATCGGGTTTTTAGGTGTTTCCACCAAGATATGAATTGGCAGACCGATTGCGTTTTAATATGGGACTCGAGTTTTAGCTAATTCTGGAATTTCAGCCTCCAACTCGATGAGATGGTTGTCTGTGCTGCCAGCTCCCGGTTTAGGGGTTTCGTAGTCAAATTATTCTGCGAATTTTACGTTTTCTGTTTTGCTCAGATAAGGACTCTACATTTACGGAAATAACCAAATGTTCGCTTTCTTGCTCAAAAATTTCCTCTCTTATTGTCTGAAATGTGTTTTTAGTGTTTCAATCAGTTTGTTGGCGATCAAAACATTGACAGTTTTTTTTCTTTTTTTTCGTGAGAATAATATTAACTTTTTCTAATTCATTTAAAATGCTGTGTCAAACTACTAGGCCGCAAATAAAGGGGAATTTATTTATTTGCTTTATTAAGATTTTTGTTCCTGAGTAAGTTTACTCATTTTACTTCATTTCTATAAGAACTTCCAGAGTTTTTATAATCTGTGGCAATTGTTTGTAAACTGCAGATATAGCTCTATTTTTTTCATGATCATAGAGTATCGCAATGTTTCTTTAAATAAACCGATAAGTGGGACATAAATATATCCCATCTTTCGGTAGAAGAGAAGAAAAAAAAACAAACACATTTTATGCAGTTCTGGAGATTTTGGGCATACACAAACTCAAAGTTTAGAGAATGTGCAAAACATGGTAAAAAATAGACGAATTTATTTACTTCGACGATTGGAGCTTTCACAGCATTATATTTGGAAGCCATATTTGCACCATATCAAAACATTGAGCTCTGTAGGTTTGATATTGGTATTGTTTATGACGGCCGATTATCTACAAGTTGGATATAGGAGGCCGGAGTGGCGTGGTGGTGTCCTCTGTAGGGTCTTTCTAAGGAAACCTAACCCGTATTTACGCAAGGTTCGAAGAAAACTACGGACAGTTTTGAATGATTAGGCTTACGTGCGCAATTGGGTCGAACTCAGCACCTCCCGTCTACCATCTTTGAGAACAGAACCTCTCGTGCAGCTGTTAATGTCGAGATTGTCGGACATTAGCTTATCTTAAATTTCTTGCACTATTTTTTTTTCTTTTTGACTTGATGTAGTCAAGAAACCTTTCCACGATTCAAAATTTTCCATTTTCGGTATCGTATAACTTGCGTCACTTGATGTATACTGGATTCCTAAACTGGACTGGGTTTAAAATTCAATAACTTGCAAATGGTGACAAATATTAAAAGAAATTCTTGCAGGAGAGTTATGTAATATATCAGAAGTATTTTTACTGCGGTTCTCGGTTTTAGTTCCAAATAGCAGAGATAGGTGGCAAGCAATAATCTCTCAATGGAGGTCTAAACTGAAATCCCCTAGCATCATGCGAAGGAAGGAGGCTAAATATATAGAGTAGACCCTAAAAATAAGATTGTATTGGAGAATGAGACACACTCTATATATTTAACCTTCTCTTTCCGCATCAGAGTTGACGATTTTAGTTTTGGCTTTTATTGAGCACCTAAGATGCTAGATGTTGTCTTTATAGTGCTTGTGTGGTTATACATTGCTGGCATAGTTGTCAATTCAGTATAAACTTGATTGGTTTTCACGAATATGATTTAATAAAGTATACTGCTGTAACCTAAATTTACTATAAACCTGTTTAATTCTTCAACAAATCATCGATATTTATGTTGCAATGTGAAATTGTAAAACTGCAGTATAATAATTCAAAAAGTCATTTGTAACGCGAGTGGCTACTGGATATGGTTCTCCCCTCAGGGTTGCACTATCACTCTAAAGCGTAAGCTGAGTTCCCGAGGTAGTCATCCCTGCTTGCAGCGCCATCTATAGTTGCTATTTGGAACTGAAACCGGGAATCGAGGTAAAAAAAGGACTACTGACATTTTACATTACTTTCCCGCAATTTTTTTAAAAATAGTTGTCACCATTTACAGGTTATTGAATTTTAAAAACAGCCAGTCCATTTTAAGACACTCGGTATATGGAGTGCGATCGAACAAAATTGAAAAAATACCTTACTCTATGAATTTCTCAAACAATCATTTTTCTTACTTCATTGGTAAGATGGCTCATAATTTCATCCTGAATATATTTCACCATTTATCTTTTTCACTTTCAATAATTTTTTCTTTTGCTCTTTTCAAATTTGCTGTCGATTACATGATTTAATTTACGTCTCTTAAGTTCCTTTTAGCGAATGTATGCATTGCTGTGTTCTAGAGCATTTTTATGCTCAGAAATTTTAGGATTTAATATTTTCCACTTGAAAAACCCACAATCTGGATCGGCTAACTTTGGAGGGCGATCATCATAATTGGTGAATAATAAACAGAGAAAACAAAATATAGTTATTCCCTTATTTAATTTATACAATACTAAGCTGCAATTACCGTTAATAATTTCTCCACTAGGTGTAATTTTCTTGAACGTTAGTTTGAAAATTTTTCGTCTTTCTACAACCGCAGATTTCATGTAATCAGCATTTTTCATCCTGTGCTGGACCTTTTTTCAAGAGCAAAGTAATGACCGAATGACTATAACAATGATTCCATTGTGGAATCAGAATAGGTTAGCAATTCATATTCACTGAGTGTGGGAGGTGGCAGAAACCTTCGTATACGGTGTAAAAGGGGCCGCAGAGTGCAAAAGTTTAAGAAACACTACAATAAGATATCACAAAAGCATATTATAAAATCATCAAATCTAAAGAACTCAATGAAAAGTAAATGTGAGCTATGCAATTACTTTAAAATGAAAAATGTACATACTTTCATTGGGAAAAAAAATTCCCGACATGCAAATATATATATTTTTTTTCTTTTTTTTTTACAAAAGAAATAGAATATTGAAGCGTAAAAAAAAATTTACAATAAAAATGATCAAGGACAAAAAAAAAAAAAAAAAAGAAAGAAAAAAACCCAGAAATTAGTAGTACAAATTTGGCGCCCCCTAAATTTCCGTGCCCAGGTCGACCGCCCCCGTCGCCCCCCCCCTTTCGCACGGTGCTGTTTGTAACTATATCTGGTGCAAAACAAAGTCCGGGTACACTCATATATATGTTTAATGGATAAAGTTGGAATTGTAGAACAAGTGTCTACCAATAGAAATATGGCTATGTGATGCACTCATATGTGAGTGGCTGTAGAGTCTCTAGAAGTGAATTTTAGAAGCAGCTGATCTATCTTGAAAATATGAGCTATAGTGAATAAATGTTAATTACAAAAGTGTAAAGTATCCTCTATTTAATATAAAAGGATGTCTTACATGCAAAAATAACTTTATTATTAGGAGCACTAAAGTGTTAATTTTTCGATAACCAAAATCACCAGCTTAAATATGTCGCTAATTGCACCTAGAAGTGTGGCAACAGAATGTAAATGCATATTTTCTGAAAAAACTAACACATGTAATAAAGAAAGACACAATTTATTTTAATAAGAAATTCACGTTAAGTAAGTTACAGATAGATACACATTGAACAATGTATGTAAAATGCATTTCAGTGCATGTGTATTGATGTCGATGGTGTACACATTGTGCATACTTAACTTGAAATTAAAATAAATTGTACCTTGCTTACATGCATTAGTTTTACTAATATACATCTCTTTTATAAATGCCCTACTTCTACAAGTAATTAGTGATGTAATAAAGCTGGTGATGTTTATCGAAAAATTCACTTTTCAGAGCTTCTAATAAAGTTATTTTTACATGTAAGACATCCTTTCATACTAAATAAAGGATGCTGTACACTTTTATAATTGACATTTTTTTTCTTATCACTCATATTTTCCATGATAGGTAAACAGTTTTCAAATTTTGACACTAGAGGCACTGCAGCCACTCTCGTGTAATATTGCATAGTCGTTTTACTACACGTAGTCACCTATTCCACAATTCTTGCTTGCTTTATCCTTTCAAGAGACATTTGGTTGTACTGGGATATTGTTGCGAATCTCTCACAAAATAGGTGGAATGGACTTTTTTTTTTTTTTTTTTTTTTTTTTTTTTTTTTTTTACAATTAAGGTGTGTTCTTTCCAGTGGTACTAATGCAGGGAACATGCTAAGAAATTAAGACTATTAAACAACACATTAGCTAAATTTAAAAATTATTAGCCAATTTTCAAGTGTTAGCTAAAAATTGCACTGAATTTTTTTTTTAAATATTTTATATATAATATATAAATCTTAAATTTTACAGTAAAGAATATAATTTTTTTTATTTTTAAAGTGCACCATATCATAGCAATTTACTTTTCCTTCAGTTTTATTTAAAAATGGTGACATTTGTACCTATTTTAAAAACAATATGCATTAAAATAAGCGTTTGCCACATATTTTGACAAAATGAAATTTTTATTGCCATTTTCCAGATTTATTTGCAGTTAGTGAGGCGTTCCTGCTAATGGTAATCAAATCAGAAGTGTCCCTTTTGAGATATGGACTTCTGAATATGGAATTGAGTTTACGAATTTATTTTTGAAGGGATTTTAAAGATGAATAAAATAATATATATTTAAGCAGGAGGAAAATGACTTCAGCAATTCTATGACATATTGATAGGTAATTAATTGCTAAAGTGACAAAATTTTAAAGTAATTAATTTATTCTGTAGTTACAGCTTATTAAAAATAAGGTTCAAATTCATTGCGGCAGGTTGTATGGCCTAGTTTGAAGCCAGGTAATAATAAATGTATTGATTTCTATCTTTGGTACTGCAATTACGTTTTTCAGCACAAAAAGTTACACTAGATTACATATTTACAATAAGATTTCTTGCATCATGAGAGCAATAAAATGACAAACTTGGCAGTTGATCGTTTTCCTGCAACAATAAAAATGTGAACTTTACTTTTGGTGCTTAAACTATGGAACTTCAGACTCTGGCAGTTTAGATATTAATTTCAGAATGTAGTATGAATGTTCTATAACGATTACATCAAAATTGAAGAGGGTTGAGCAGGAACCCCTAGGTTAGTTGACATGATCCACAAGCAGCATGAATTCAACCTTTGTTTAATCTACCTGACTTTCCTTGCCCTCAAGGATTTCTTTTTCTTTCTTTCTTTTTTTTTTTTTTAATGCAGCAATTCACTCATGTTATAATCCATGGCTTATATTACAGGGTTCATACCCATTTTCCAAGAAAAAATCCCCTGAGAATCCCCTGATGCATTTTCAGGGATGCATAATGTTTTCATGACAACAATTAATGACATTTTTTAAACCAGTATCACGACCCCTCGCCCTCCTCTCCTTTAAAAAAAAAAAAAAATACAAACTAGATAATCTCAAGGGATTTTATTACCTCTTTGAAAAACATTACGAATGATTTGAAGGCTCAAGTGCCAATATCAATTTTAAAATGTCCTTTATTTTTCTTAAGTTCTTCTTTAACAGTTTTCAAACCTCACGATGTTAGAAGGCATGTCTAGTGACTGAATGGATGTTGCCAGACGTTAGAAGTAGTACAGATTAAATATAACATATGTTATATCTAATCTGTAAGAAGGAGTGGCTAATTTCCAATTCTACATATCGCGATGTTAAAAGAAAGGTCTTAGTTTGATTTCATTAAGACTACACAAAACACACAAACAGCAGCGATTGCCCTCAATTTCCCAGAGTAACCAATCATTTTGCCAGGTTTTCCCAGGTTTGGGGAATTTTTTGCATTATCCCATGAGATTCCCCTGATATTTTAGGGCCAAAATTTATCCCCTGATTATCCCAGGAATCCCATAATCCCCTGATGAGTAGGAACCCTGTATTAGAAAACATAGACTTGACTTAAACTGGACATATTAAAAAGTCACCACTCTCTGCAGTAGCCCGGTGAGTTTTTGATGCAAAGGATTTCCTTCCTAATGATTTACTTAAGTAGTCATTTTTCAAGTGAAGCATTTCTGATACAAAACATGCAACTAAAGGTAACACAATCTATGAACACTTCACGAATGAAATCACATCAAAATTCAGCAATGATGATGCATGCAGTGACATACCTGAGAATGAAATTACCATATTTCATTAGTTTCATAATTTTTTTTTTCGGATTTTTAATTTTAAAGAAAAATCTTAATTTACAAGGTTAATAAAAAAGGCGCATCTTAGATAAAGAAAAATATGAAAACAGCACTGATATTGAGAATATATGCATATAAATCATTCCCTCATCCTGCCCCCATACACACTCATTAGATAGAAAGTTCTATATAATTTTATTTGGGACAAAACATAAAAAAAATCTTAGACTAATTGATTATTAAAAAAATATAAAGTTTTTATTAATAATAAAAGCATTTCTTCAAACTGACAATTTGAGAAGCAGTTTTTACTAAACACAAGACATTTTAGTTTTAAAATGCATATTTTAATATAAAATTTTTTAAAAATGTACATATAAGGAATAATTTTCTGTGTGTAACCTTTAAACTAATTCAAAAAGTTGATGACAAATATGCTGTAAGTTTTGAAATGGTAATCTGCAGAAAAAAAAGTAGAGATCAATCTAATTCCATAATTAGCTTTGCCAGTAAGCAGATTGATTTAGTTTTGACAGCAGTTATAAAATGCTTACAAATGGTATCTGAAACTAAAATACACATTTCTATTAAAGTAAACAAACTAGTGAATTTCAATTCTCATTATTATCAAATGCAAAACTCAATTTACCATTCTTGAAGAGTGAAAAATCAGCTCCAGAGTAAACCACTATGTAGAATTTATTCATATTAAAATCTGTTTCATGCACCTGTACATCATTTGAAAATAACCTTCAAGTAGACAGAGAAAAAAAAATCTTGAAAGTAAAAAAGAAAACTTGTAAAGCACTTCACAGAGCTTAGATGCTCTGCATCTTCACTTGTCCGAAGGATAGCGACAAATACTTTTGTTTTCACTTAATTTAGAATTTAAATATTAATGATGAAAATTTGCAGCAAATGCAAAGAAACAGTAGCAGTTATTTGTCGAGTGGGTATCACAGGTGTAACATGATTTTTTATAGTACACAGCTACCATGTAGCCAGACTTTACTTATATAAAACAAGCATGCATATTCACAAGTCAATTCATCTCTCTTCTAGAGTGAGAGTTTCTTTTGGATAAAGTTTTAGTTCTTCTAGAGTTTTGTGAGGCTCTACAGTGACAAGCTGAAAAGGAAAAGAAAAATTACTAAATACACCAAGTAAAAAAAAAGATTAATATTTTTTTTCAAGAAATGAAAATTTAAGATGTAAATATAATTAAAGAAATTACAATAAATTAAGTATTTATATAAACATACAAGGGGGCTCTTCCAAACGCATTTCATTTCTAAATGATATTAAACCTAGTTCCATTATACATCCTGCATCATGGAAAACCTTCAATATTAAATCTGAAAACCAGCAATAAAATATCGTTGGTATCTAAAGCAAGTGTGACACAGTTCCATTTCATATCCTGCATCATGGAAAAAACCTTCAATATTAGATGCGAAAACCAGCAATAAAATAGTGATGGTATCCAAGCAAGTGTCAAACAAATCCTGATGAATACATACAGGATCTTCACCCAAACCTTTGAAAAAAGTGCGTCCTAAAACATCTAACTTCATGATCCATGTGACCTTAAAAGACATAGAAATTGGGAAAAATATCTTGATTCCAAATGAAAAATTAGGAAAGACAGCCTCAAAGAAATATAAATTAAACTATATACGATTCCAAATAGCATGTGTTGCCAAAATATAATGCTGCATAAAACACTAAACATGAAAAACTTTAAAAGTCTTCTTTCAATCTCCATGAGCTTGACATTTATCCTTTATTGACAGTACAAATATTCACCGTCGGCAGCATACTTGAAATTTTAAATGCTGTTCTAAAGTTTTTTTGCCGTTTTAAAAGTACTATAGTCTGTGGCAGTGAATTTTGATTTTTATAGCTCATTCGATTCGTCTCATCGAACTTACTAATTTTATACATTGCATATCGGCTATTGAGTTTTTATAATGACAGAGGGGCGGGTTAAAGTTCAAAATTTCGTTTAGTGAAAAACAGATGCCTTCAAAGAAATAAGTGTGATTTAAGTTTACTAATTGTTTTTACAGTGTCATACATTACCAATAACTACTATAAGGTTATATTATTGCTATTATTATAAAAATTTGTAATTGCAGAAAAAATATTCATATGCTACTTGACAGGCAGGTTTTTCGCAAGGTATGGTGTCCTCATCTAGTTCAGTGCTGCCAGTGGGATACTTTTTCTAGATTTACATTTCTTGATTGGCACCACTTTTCTGAAATGGTAAAATTCCCCTTGTTTTCTCCTTGATTAATATGTCATTAAATAAGGCAAATTTTACTGTTTCAAAAAAGTGGTGCTAATCAAGAAATCTGAATTTTTAAAAAGTACCCCATTGGCAACACTGGTCTAGTTTTGTTTGTCCTGTCAATACTTTTTCCCGAATTACGAGCAAAAATCTTTGTAACCACACATTGTCAGTTCTTTTGTCAGTTTTTCAGTCACTTCATAACTTGCATAACGTCTGTGTATGCATGCAAAGGAATTTTCTGCTACTGTTTTATTTTCAGCAGCTCGCACTATGCAAACTTTAACTTTGACAAGGGCCCTTGTCATTATTAAAATTCAATAGCCAATATGCAAGGTAGCAAATTACTTAGCTCGATGAGATGAATCGAATGAGCTATAAAAATCAAAATTCGCCACCACAGACTATAGTACCTTTACTTGTTAGGTTTACACAACTTAACAGATGAAAAAGAGTAAAAACATTGCTTAAAAATAGATACTTGGAAAAACTATATACAGTATGGAACCATTTATCTGGAAACCAATTAACCAGAAAACCAGTTATCTGGAATGCTATTTCTAATAGACTGATTTCAGAATCTTTGCAAAAAAAAGTATCATACACTGCCAGTTTGACATATACATTTCTTGAAACAATTGTATAATTTGATAATAACATCTAGTATTTGAAATGGAAACATATTTAGTTGTATTTTAGATGTTTTAATTTTTATGCAGAAGAAACAGAAGAATTTTTGTTCCCAAAGGATTCCCATAAATTACCTTCTTTCAAACTCTGATTAACTTTTGATCTTTCTTGCATCTGATTTTTAATCCAAGTAATCTAATAATTTAAAATCAGAAATAATGCCACAACCACATATATTCCACAAAACTTATCAAATGGATGCTGATTTAATGCCCAACCAGTTATCCGGAATACATCTGACCCTAACAATTCTGGATAAATTGTTCTGTACTGTATTAACATTGCATTCTTGCATAAACCATAAGCAGTAGATAACGAGACGACATTTAGAGTCCATCAACCATCTGAAAAACAATGAATAAAACTGACGAACACCCAGCGCATCATGATATAAATACCCAAAGCCGATCACTGAACTAATCCACTATGCACTCTTCATCCCAATTGCTCAAAACGTCACTTGTCTCCAGAAAGATTTTTGATGTGCTGTGGCTGTCATGATGGAGAAACGCAGGCAACATCACTTGTTGTCGACTGACAGATCTCCTCAGATTATTGAACAACAACAAGGCCATAGCGAGAGGATGAAAAGTTGGAATAAAGCAGTTATGGTATCGTTATATGTGGGCTAAAAACGTGATACTGAGAGTCGAAAGTAAACAGGTGTTTGAGATGAAACATGGGTGGAAAGCAAAGTAGATTTGACTAACTAAGAACTGTACATAAAGAACATCTAAAGACACTTTAAATGCTATATAATATTTTAGGCTTGAAATTAAATCAGATGTGTAAACTTTCCATGATTGTTTAACAAATCTATGATTTTTTTTTTCTGCAATTGTTTCATGAAATTATCTATTTTGTTAAAAAGATCAATTGACGAAATGAAAGTTTTTTTTTCCATGACCAATTGATGACACTTGTGAAGTGATCTCTTGACAAAATTAATTTTTTTTTTTTTGCTAGAGTGATTGACTGAAATTTGCAATTTTGTTCCTGAACCATTTGATGAAATTCTCGCTTTTTTCTTGGCGAACATGACACTTTTTTTATGATTCTGCAGAAGTCAGTGATCAATAAAAAAACACAAAACACAAAAAGTGGAATGTACTTAAATCTTAACTTGAATTTAAACTATAGAAACTTTTAAAGACAGACTTATTGAAAATAAAGATAAATGAATTATTAAAGTGACGGGTTATAAGAATATCTGGGAGTTGTATACAAGGATATAGGGCATTCTCACAAACTTTTAACTTTCATGTCCCTGAATAATAATTTATTTAATACACTTTTTTGTGTTTTTCTTATTTCATATCCTTGGGAACATCCCAATGCATGATTGCACAACAATATTAACGAGATAAATAAGTTTTGGACGATGTTAGGGGTCCAAACACATGGAAAACTCATCTACCGTCCCGTGTCCCTGATGCTGATTTTAAAGTTTGGAGCTGTCTTGATAAAATTGTTTCAATAAAAATAATTCGATGTAATTTTTTTCTGAAACTGGAACTATTGTTTTATATAAATATGTAACTAAAAATTAACCTGCACACATTTTTAGGGTTGATATTATTTTTTGAAATCTGTCCCTGGGTTTTAGATTTTTTACCATCCCTCTTCTAAAATGATACAGAAAATCACTTCAGATGCAGCGACTGAATTTTTTTCAAGTTTTTGCTCATGCTGCAGAAGTATGCTAGAGAAAGAATATCTAAAATTCTTTGACAGGAAATTTACTGCAGAATATAAATAAGCATTTAAATATCAATTTCAAGCACCGTGGCTTTATTGGTAGTCTTACCGTCCGCAAGGTTTAATCCTGCAATTTTCAAGGTAAATTAATTATTTTTTTTAATTTAATCCAATGTAAATAACTGTTTCTAAAAATCAATGAACATTTTCGCTACCATTTAGTCTTAACATGATCTGCCTAAAATAGGTGGTAAGTTTCCTTGCTGTTCCATCCTTACCGTCCCTTTTTTCCCCATTTTGTCCCTTTTTGCCCCATTTTGATCCTTTTTCTCCCATTCTGTCCCTTTTTTCCTATACCATCCCCCTTTTTTTTACATTACCGTCACTTCTTTAACACCCCTTTAAGACAATGTTATACCAAAATTTTGCACTAAAAATACTACATTGTCATTATTTCTTATTTGAATGTCCTGTGGGTGCTATGCAAATTCATTATAAGTAAAAAAATTAAAAGAAAATAAAAAGTTATAGTGGTAAAATGGTAAGGAAAATTAAACTCTCAAGTTTAATTTAAACCTCAGTTAAATAAATTTTTTTTCGCTGCTGACCATTTTTTCTTTATTTTGAATCATTATAGCATTCGTCTATCAGATTAAAATGTTATTTTAGCCATTTTAATTTTGCCAGATTTTTTTTCTCAAAAGTTAAAAGATTGTGAGAATGCTCCATATGTACATATAAACAATTCATGATTAATTTCTGCAATTGTTTGACAAAATTTACAATTTTTTTCTGCAACTGATTGTTTGAATTTATGATTTTTTCCACGGCTAATTGACAAAATTCTGAATTTTTTTTCTTGAGCGATTGACAAAATTTGAGCTTTTATTCTGTGATCACTAAAAAAAGGTCTCAATTTTATTCTGTGATTGTTTGACAAATTTCGCGATTATGTTCGGCGAAATTTGCGATTTTATTTTGTGATTGTTTGATGAAATTCACGATTCATTTCTGCAACTGTTTGATGAAATTTGATATTTTTTTTTTTTTTGTGACTGGTTGACAAAATTTGTGATTTTTTTTTTTTGCGATCCTTCGACAAAATTCACAATCTTATTGCGTGATTGTATGACAAAATCTACAATTTTTTTCTGCAATTGTTTGATGAAATTATTATTATTATTATTTTTTAAAGATCGATTGATGAAATGTAAGTTTTTTTCCATGACCAATTGATGACATTCGTGAAGACTTGACAAAATTAATTGTTTTTTTTTTTTTTTTTGCTAGAGTGATTGACCAAACTTGTAAAAAAAAAAAAAATAAATAAAGGAAGGAAATTAAGCAAAAATCAAGTATTAAATTTACAATATATGTAATGTTTTATGCACAACAAATGGAATAATTTACATACATCTCTCCTAGGCCAACTCTGAAGTACTTTGTAATCTTCTGTAGGATAACCTTGAGATGCAATGTAAGTTAATAATATAGATAATGGAGTGTCTGCTTTGAAGCGTCGAGCTATAATAACACCTGTAGGTAATCTTACTCGTATATGACTGATAGGAAATGGTGCGTCTACAGGAGGTTCAGATGGTAACTGTTCTGCAAGAGATTTTCTCACAGCCTAAATGAGACAAAATAGTTATTTCTTCTTGGGTATGAGTATTGAGAAAATTAAAATCACTAAAAATTAATAAAGACTTGCACAGAGCCCAAAGCAACTTTTTTAAAACAAAAAGTAGGGGAAAAAATTGGAGAAAAATGCTGAAGAAAATAGGAAAATATAGGAGATAGTTATAAAAAGTAGAAAAAATAGGAATACAAATATTTCAAAAGAATCCCAAAATGTGAAAATATGCAAAATTTAATGTCCTTTATTGAAAGGACACTTATGAAACATACATTTACTCTTAATTTATGTTTAATAGCAGTATTTAGTGTTTAACAAGTTACATTTCCATAGTAGACAAGGTTCAATTTTCAATCAAAGAAGGAAGAATTGGAAATGGCTTTATGACAAAAATCCTCTTTTAGTTAAATATTTCACTTTGCATTTTCAGAACTTAATTTTTCACAATTTTTGCTTTGGTTCCATAAATTTGTTAGTTACTTTAAAACTATTTAGTTTTGAATATTTTAAGATTTTTATTAAACTCTGAACAACATTATTTTGTTCATTTGTCATTTTCAAATCTATATTAATAAAATAAAAGAGTTTGTGTCTGTCTGTGTACAATGACTAGCGAAATCTACTGCACATAGTCTAAAAATTTGGGTGAAGACAGTCCAAGGCAGGTCCTGATGCACCTGAGGTTCAAATTTTAATTATTTTCATAATTAGCCAAGATATTAATTTGAAATAAAAATTAAAAACTTGCATTAAAGGCTCCAGTGTTGTAGGATAGAGTGGATCAAAGTTAAGGAGCAGAATAGCAGAAAAGAAATGGAGACTTCATTTTTTGCTGTTTTTCTTAATGCCTATCAGCAGATTCGTTTGGGTCCAAGAAAACGGATGACAAATTCTGAAATTTCATACTTTTACATTTCGAACATTGGATCCATTCATAAACAAGTTGGAAATTGCTCGTCAAACGTGGCAAATGAGGTGCGTTCGTACTATAACTAGTTTTATAATTATTTTTTACACCCCATATTGTACTGAATGTATAATTTTTTTCACTTCATAAAGTACATAGTTTGTAGCATCATTAAAATGCACTTGCAATAACTTTTTTCCCATTCCCCGTAATGTAACGGAACACTTTTGACTGTCCCTGTAATTAAACTATATATCCGATTTTCCTAAAATTGGAAATAGCTCGACAAAATTTTGCATCAATTATATATTTAAAATTTCAGACCATTCGGAAGGCTGTAACATCATTAAAATGCACTTGCAATAATTTTTCCCATTGGCCGTAATGTAAAGAAAAACTTTTGACTGTCCCTGTGATTAAACTATACATCCGATTTTCATAAAATTTGAAATGACATGACAAAATTTTGCAACAATCATATATTTAAAATTTCAGACCATTCGGTTGGGTAGTTTTTGCTCTGTTATATGTGGACAGACGGACATTCAGATGGACGGACGGACTTGACGAAACCCTATTCGTCTCGCTCCTCTGTCTGTCTGTCTGTCTGTCCGTCCGTCCGTCACAGAGCCCGTTCTCAGAAACTATACATGTTAGAGACATGAAATTTTGGGTACTTATAGCTGAACACCTCACATCATACGACAAATGATAAAATTTTGAAAGGGTCGTACATTTAACCCTTTGGGCTCTCGCATGTGTATTTTAAACAATTCTTTCTAAGTGAGCTCCTAATTAGTTTGGAGGCGTGAAATTTTGCATACTTACAGCTGAACATCTCACATCAAACGACAAATCATAAAATTTTGAAAAAGTCGTACATTTAACCCTTTGGGCTCCCGCATGTGTATTTTAAACAATTCTTTCTAAGTGAGCTCCTAATTAATTTGGAGGCGTGAAATTTTGCATACTTACAGCTGAACATCTCACATCAAACGATAAATCATAAAATTTCGAAAATGTCGTAAGTTTAACCCTTTGGGGTCCCACATGTGCATTTTAAACAATTCTTTCTAAGTGAGTCCCTAATTACGTTGGAGACAAATTTTGGGTGCTTATAGCTGAACACCTCACATCATACGACAAATGATAAAATTTTGAAAGGGTCGTACATTTAACTCTTTGGGCTCCAGCATGTGTATTTTAAACAATTCTTTCTAAGTGAGCTCCTAATTAGTTTGGAGGCGTGAAATTTTGCATACTTACAGCTGAACATCTCACATCAAACGACAAATCATAAAATTTTGAAAAAGTCGTTCATTTAACCCTTTGGGGTCCCACATGTGCATTTTAAGCAATTCTTTCTAAGTGAGCCCCTAATTATGTTGGAGACATGAAATTTTGGGTACATATAGCTGAACACCTCACATCATACGACAAATGATAAAATTTTGAAAAAGTCGTACATTTAACCCTTTGGGCTCTCGCATGTGTATTTTAAACAATTATTTCTAAGTGAGCTCCTAATTAGTTTGGAGACGTGAAATTTTGCATACTTATAGCTGAACACCTCACATCAAATGACAAATCATAAAATTTTGAAATTATAGCTGAACACCTCAGATCTCACATCAAATAATAAATTTTGAAAAAGTTTTATGTTTAACCCTTTCAACTCCAGCTTGTGTATTTTAAGCCATTCTTTCTAACTGAGCCCCTAATTAAATTGGAGATTTGAAATTTTGCATACTTATTGCAGAACACCTGAGGCCTGGTGACAAATCATAAAATCTTACGTTTAACCCTTTGAGCTACCACATATGTATTTGAACAATTCTTTCTAAGAGAGCCCCTAATTAAGTTGGTGACATGAAATGTTGCATACGTATAGCTGAATGCCTCAGACCACACGACAAATCATAAAATTTTCAAAAAGTCTTTTATTATTTACCCCTCTGGGCTCTAACTTGTGTATTTTAAGCAATTTTTCTAACCTCCGCTCTTTTAACCCGGGGAGAAATTTTCCAACTTTTGCCGACACCCCTTTGACCATTCTTTCATATTATGCACCATAACTTTACATATTTTAGTTCCATTTTTTCCCGCCAGGTGCGCCTACTTATCTTGGGTGCTATGGGCCCAATCCCCTCGACTAATATATCTACGGATAGTATGTAAAACGGATTTTTGTTCGGATACAGGTTTGTTTAGAATCAAGTGCGCCCCCTTGTTGTGAAATGTGGAACTAACAGATTTTTGAAAAGGATAAAGTGTTTTGAAAGGAATATTAAACGAAACCCCCTGTGCGATCTGTGATCACACTTACCCACTTGTTTTCCTATGCTAAAACTAACAAAACGTCGGTATTTCGACACAATCTTTTTACACTATCTGGCAGGCCCAATCTACATCATTTATAAAAAATTCTAAACGTTACGGCAAGTAGAAGTATTTAAAAAAGAAAAAAAAGAACTATGAAAATTTTGATGAAAACATTAAAATGGAAGCTGTTTTGGCACAGATTCAGCTCATGTTTTCATAACTAAATACATATGCATATTTTTCCTAATGCAATTAACTAAATGCATATTTTTCCACAATTTTTTTACCAAGGCTTGAAAATAGTTATATTTACCAATATAAATTTCAGAGAGTTCAAAAGATAAGAACTATTTTTTTTTTTTTTTTTTTTTTTTTTTTTTGTTATGTTAAAGGACTCTACATGAAAACAACAACAATAAAAAAAAACCTAAAAGAAAACATTTCTTTTACAACTAGATATTAATATCTCTTCACAAAATTTTTACATGGGCTGCAAAAACCACTATATTTATAACCAATAAAAATTTCAAAGAGTATGGACAAGAATTTTTTTTTTTACTGAAACAACCCTACATGAAAAAACAAGAAAATGTCTCCTTACGAGCGCTTTTACCACTAAATATGAATATATTTTCACAAATTTTTCATTTAAATATTTATTAATGTCATACAAAATTGGGTTAAGAACATAAAATCATATAAATTTGAGGTTTATTTAAGGCTATTATCGCGAGCACGAAAAATGCTGGATGGGTAAGCTAATTTCTTAATAAAAGGCCGAAAGAAGTGGGAGTTTTAAAACTTGGCCAATTTCACCAAATATGAACAAAATGTTATTTTTGCTTCATTTACATTTAATAAGGAAATGTTTTTCAGTATCAATTCCTATATCTTAATTCATAGGTTGTTTCAATTTCTCTAACTAGAAAATTCAATGTCAAGAAATTTATTTCCTTTTAGATTGATAATCTCTTCTTTCATAAGCATTAATAAAGTGTTGAGCAGTTGGTTTATTTTTGTTACAGTGCATGAACAAGAGCAACCTCAATTTCAGATAATGCTAAATAGGCTAAAAGCTTGCAAAATTCACAAAAAGTGAAACATTCTGAAGTCAGTGCTCAGTGCATTAATATTGCCCAAATTAACTTTTATTTATTTTTAAAACAGAAAAAAAAAAAGTTTTATCCTTCTAGTGCAAACTTTCCTATAAAATTAACATCCTTAAAAATTTTTAACTTTTCAGATGTGAGGTGCTGCTACATAGGAGGCATATTAGAAAAAAAAAATCCTTTTTGTACTTGTATTCATAGTTTCAACATTCTGCAGTTTTTGCTCTAACATTCTAAGAAATTCTGAAACACAATTTTGCCCTTCTCTGGGGAGAGCAAGTGAAATTAGGTTAAAACGAAATTTCCGTATTCTGTGTTCATGCCATGAGATTTACCAATGTGACAGATTTCATTTCTAAGATCTTGAAAATTTCTTCCCTAATGCTACAATACATTCCAGCCTATGATTTTTCCTAGAGTGGGAAAGAAACAAATTTTGAAAAAAAAAAAAAAAAAAAAAAAAAAAAAAAAAATCCTTCATATCCACAACTTATGTTATGAAATTCACCATCCTAAAAACTAAAATCTTGACAGTTTTGAGATATGTGTTTGGCCTAAAAAATTTCCATATCCTATGTGCTTTTAAAAAAATCATGAAATTGGCAGGTGTTCTTATTCAAAAACTATTAATTGAACAGCATTTTCCATTTTTTTTTGGTAAAGGCAAAAGATCTTTCAGAAAATACTTGAACTGAATTTCCAGACACGATAGTGCAGGAAAGGATAAAAACCAGTTGTCACGTGATAAAAATAACTTATAACTCAATAAGTATCTAGCTATAAAAAAGGGAAAATGCCGTTTAATTCCAAATTGCTTCAATAGTCAGCCCTGCTAATTTTATGCCTTTACATTTAACACTGTGTTAGAAAATGTCTCAAAGTTTTGCTTTTGTTCAGCTGGGAAATACTTTTGTGCTGAATTTGATTTTTGCTTTGTTTCCAGAGATCTCTATGCAATCACACACATAGGTACAAATGCAAATAGTTTCTTTTATTAAATAAATACTATCAGTATATTTTCAAACAATATTAAAAAAGGCATTAAATTCCCATGAAAATTTTATAAAACCAGTAAAATGCTGTATTTTTCAGATGCCTCCTATACTTCTGCAATCATTTCTGGATAAACTCCATGCAATTATGAATACTTAGGCTAATGTCAGACGAATGTCTTTTTGCATGCTTTTTTCCCTACTTATCATCCCTATACACGCTACGTTCGTCTGACATTAGCCTTAGAACCCTTGCGATAAATATACTAGTATCCGTCAGGTCGAAATGTCGGAGCATGGAGGCACGTAAACTTAAAAGATATTATTTAAAAAAATCTTTTATTTTCTAGATTACTGTTTAATAGTATAAAAGTAAGTTTGAAATAACAATCGTCGACACTTCATTTTAAAGTGTTTAACTCAGTCGTCAGTTGCCTCAGGTAATGCACAAATGCTAATCTGTCAGCAAGTGCTCCCATACTTCTAATTTAGGTAAAGCTGTCCTTAGTGAAAATTGCTTCCATTAGAACTTTCTCTAAATGACAAACTACAGTAAAAAATGACATAAGTTGTTTTATGTGACAACACCTTTAGATGAATATCCACAGCAGTTTTTGACAATGTTAAACTCGAGGATCTATGTATGGTGGCAAGGTATGCAACAGTTAAAGGTAACTAACTTCGTGAGAATGAGGCTTTTTCTTCTTTCGAAAATTTAAAATAGGTTTGATAAAAAAAAATTACAGTTAGAAATGGCTTATGATACACAACAAAATGAACTATTATGGCCTGTGGCAAGCCTCGAGATTCAAAACGTGGGTCATAGGCAATATCTTTCATCGTACTTATGTTTACCAATCCTCACTCCGTTCAGATATTGATATGTAGCATAATGCATAACTCTGCATCCAGCTGCTGAGGAAAGTCTAGACTGAAGTCCAGACGTGTGACCATCTTCACTCCATCTTGCTATTTAATCATTGTGATCTGCTAAAATTCTTGTTTATTGGCCCCCCGCTTTGATTTAAGAAGTACTTCTTGATTATATTCTTTAGCTTGCTTGGTTTTGAGAAAAAGACATATGGAACTTTCAAATCATTCAAGTTAGCCGAAAGCAGTATATCTTTGCCTCGTTGCATAAGGGGTGAGAGGTAGTCAAAAACTTGACTCACGCAAAGTGAGTTCAGAGTCTTTCGGAACTGTGTCTGCTGATCGTCGTTTTGTCTCAATGAGTTTGCTAATGCAAAACATTTTTTAAAAGCTCTAAGCATTTTTTGTCCGCGAAGAATCAAAATGAATTTTAAAGAATGTCTCTTATATAGAGGGATGTCTTTTACGCAATGTAACTACCTAATACGTCCAAAGATTTAAACAAATAAGCCTCCAAAAGGCTCAATGCTATCTATTTTACCTTCGCGACATCTTTGTTCAAGGTCAGCCATAAGACAGCATCCTATCATTGGAAATTCGTCAATAATGAGAAATAACACTGCATCCATTCTGAGCTGTAGATTTATGTCTGACTTTTTAAATTAGCGAACTATTTAAAACACATTGGTTCTTTAAACACTGAGTGAATTACCTTGTCTTTGACATTAAATGCAGCAGTACCTGTTAGTGCCAAAAGTTCTGATCCTAACTGCTCTATGATGGTTTCACTAATTTCTTTGATTTTTGTACATTTTACAGCACTTCCTTTTCCAATAATAAAAGTTGATTTAGGTAACCTTTGTTTGCAAAGACAAAAGCTGTTCAGTGCATAACTGAAGGCAGAATAATTTGTTGTTCTTCAGAATAATTCAGAAATGTTAAAAGTAAAGAGAAACCATTGGATAAGAGAATCTACGGTAAAGATAAAGAATTACCCCCGGATGTATTTGAGAGATTTTAATTTTCTAATTTAGCTCCAATCTTTGAGAGCTTGATCCATCGGGTTCGCGGCAGAAAACTTCAAAGCTCAAGACATGCTTGTCTGGCACAGCCCACACTTATTTAATGTGGCAACAGGTAAAGGTTTGTAACACGTATGTAACACACACTCATAGATAGTTTGCTATACTCCTCTATCAAACTTGATACCTTTATTCATCTGAGTTGTTGTTATATCGTTATTCTGAAAATATTTGGAAGCACTGGGTTATTTTTATGCAATTTTTCTACATAGAATTAAGCTGAATAACTCTATACATTTGAATTACTTTCTTTTAACTGTTATTTTCGAAACTTCTGTGTATAACGTTGCACACATAAAATATGTATATTTCTTATAATGTACACTAAATCTAGGCAACAGATTAAAAAAAATCAGGGATTGATTTATGACTTTTAGTGAATATGATTTCTCACGAATTATCTTTCATTGTTGTATCCATTTCTCTGATCATAAGCATAAGCGATCATAGTCATATACATTAATGTTGCATTTATCGCTAAGCTTCGCGACATTTGGACGAAATATCGCCAAATTTGGTGACCAAAAATATGTCATCACAAATTAAGCCAATTTGGCGATTTCCATTGAAATTCAGTACTGATGATTCTTCTCTAACCGGGTTCTTCGCATTTTAACTTCGTGTTCTCCAGTAAAATTAGCTAAAATCTTAAAACCAAGGAATAGGGAAGCTACCTTTTCCAACCCGTACAGGAATTTTTTATTTTGTAATCCACATATTTCTGTTTTCTAGTGTACATCTTGACAAAAAAAAAAAAAATGCTTATCTCATTTATTTCAGAATGTTCACTTGCATTTCAGTTGAAATATATTCACTTACGATGAATTAAAAAAAAATGAGTAATCTTCAGTAATTGGGACCACTACTAAATTTTTAAATTTGCGCATCAAACAATTCTCAGTAAATTATGAAATTGTCTACAATCCCGATTACGAAAATTTCCCAATAGAAACGTACATTCGTCTGAATACAAACATACATACATAAGAATACATACATATAAGTAATGTATGCATGACATTGTATTTTTCTCGATTTTTTTGAGTATCAGTCGTAGCCATTCGACTAATGGCCAAAATCTTATTTTCCATATTCGATTTTCTTTTCGTTTCTCTTAATTTAAAATTCAAAATGAATTGCATCGATTTGGAAGCTTACAAAGAATGAAAAGTTCGAAAAAAAAAATAGTGGTTGTTACATACGTAGAATGTAAAACTTTTGAAAGGGGGGGGGGGGGGTCAACCTATATCTCAGGTCACGAATGTATGAACATCGACTTCAACATTCGACTCCATAATGATCCGTATGAGGTTAAAATGCATAATTTATAGCAATGGAGCTAATGTTTTAATTAATAATGGGATGAATCTCGTCGGATTTCGAGGAAAGAAATTGTTTTAAAACGAACTCATACATAGGATACTACTTAGTCTCTTAAAACAAATATTATTTTTAACTTAAAGTTACCAAAATACTAATTCCATACACCTCGACTGTTCAAAATATTAAAAAATTAAACTGTATTATTTATTATACCTAATCAAGAAATGTAATTTTGATGAAATTACCCATTGAAGCTGTTATGTTTAAAAGGCACAGATGTCATATACGCCCCATATTGGCGCGACTTTTTTCCCACGCCAATTCGGCGAAAACTTCAACAGCACAAACAATAATATCCGGGTTACCATATCAAGCAAAATAACGACACCTTGGCACCAGTTAAGTACCCGTTGTGCATATGACATTGGCGTCAGAAAAAAATCGCGCCAATATGAGATGTATATGCCATCTGTGCCATTTAAAATTGCCGATTGAAAATTAAAAAAAATGATTTCACCTTAAGTCAATCATGGAATTATTTTTCGCGTAAAATCTAAACTTAATCTTATTTTCACCGTCTCATAATTTGCATACGCATCTCTTATATTTACAATCACCATTTCAAAAATATTACAATGCGCAATATGTGATTAATACATATATTTCTAAACTTGAAATCAAGTTTGTCAACTACGACTTTGCATGTGAACATTCGCACTCTTGACTTGTGATAATTTCTGTATCAGCGAGTAAAATTCCAGAAATTTATATCTTTTAGAGGCGTTCGTAATAAAATATTTACTTATATCAGAGAAAATTATCATTTTCATTTAAATATGATGTCATTTTGTCTCATTGAGGCATTTCACCAAGCGTCTCAAACTCAATGAATGAAAAGAATTGTAACAGCTTTTTGCAGAAAACATGAGTATTTTATTAAAGCATGACGTCATTTTCTGTTCAGTTTTTTCAGAAAGTTTATTTTGAATTTTATGAGAAAATGGCATCAATAAAAATAAGCAAACCTTATTTTTCCTTTCTTTACAACAATGGAAGTAATCCAATTGCTACCATTTTGAAACAAATTCATAGAATTTTTTTAAATTTAAGTATAAAATTGGGAATATTTAAAAAAAAAAAAATAGCTAGTGCGGGCAAATCTACAAAGAAACAGCTTTCATAAAAAAAAAAAAAAAAAGAATAAAAAAAGCTCAAGGTACATGACTAAAAAAAGAAAGCCTTATCTTTCAAATATATATAGAATTAAATTCGCAATGTTATCTCTATGGGAAAATTTTGAGCCGACAATTCAGGCTGTTAGGGTTGACGAATATTTATGATTTTCAATATGCGCTGAGATTTTGGCACTACCAACGTCCAGCTCATTTTTTGTGTTGATGCGTCAAATATTTTCGACACTATCGTGTTAACAATAAGTGCAATTTTTGCAGGGAAGCCGGAGCTGTGCTCCGACAAAAAGTTGAAGCATTCAGGGTAACAGGATAACAAGGAAGAAAAAAAAACAAACAGATACTTACATAAAGATGTCATAATTTCTCTTAAATTTTAATTTTTGAATCAACCTTATTTTTTATGACAAATAATAAACTTATTACAAAGTGATATGCTAACCCAAAGCCTCTCTTCTCATACAATAAAGAACAACTAAGATTTTGAAGCTTCTTTTTATTATGGTTCAAGCCAAAGGCAATAAAACTGATTAGCAGGATAATTCACTTCTAAGCCTCACTTCAAAGAATGCTCCAAAAACACAGTTGTCAACCTTCCAGTTTCTTTCAATTTAAATAAACATATTTTGTACCAGAAATTATGATAATCTGGTATGATTATCAAGTAAATATCACTTAAAAACAAGACACGTTTTGCTTATAAATTTTCTGGTTCAAAATATGTTTATCTGACTTGGAAAATTATGCAAAAACCACAACTGATGATTGGACACATATACTTCAGCAAAAAAGGCTAAAGCACCCCATTAATAATTGAATGCTGGAAGCATGAATTTGGTATTCATTAGATAGATACAGGAAGTTATCTCCAGTTTACAATCTAAAAATAGAACTGAATTCTGAATTAAAGACAATATTTGATTTCATTAAATTGCTCAGCATGAACAGAATAATCAAATTCATGTCAAAATTAAGCAATGCAGTATACAACATAGTATACAAACTTTAGTATTCAACATAGCAGTGCTTTAGTATACAACATAGATATATACTGTGAATAAACAGTATGAAAAATGAATAATATGAAAAAATACAAACATCTTTGAAGGCTTCTTCTTGTTGCCTCATCTGCTCCTCTTCTTCTTTCTTTAACATTTCCTCCTCTTCTTGCTTCTGTTTTACTTCAAATTCTTGACGCCGAGCTTCCTCCTGTGTTAAGAAAAATCTAATATAAATACGATATTTAGAAATAACAACAAGAAAAAAAAAACTATATAATCTGTAATAGGAATAGACATGACAAAGAATTTTCCAACATTCAGTGCATTATATGTTAAAAATGAAACTTTTTTTTTTTTTTTACACCTAGATTTTAATTTTACAAACATTTTTAAAGAACAGTGTTTAAATAGGATCGACTCTTTTTTTCATTTTTTAATTGCAAGTGAATTTTAAAAAATGAATCTGAACTGTAGAAAATATATTTCGGTATAAAGTTAATTTCCATCACATAAAATTAAAGGATTTTATTTACTAGAACAAACAACAAGTAATTTTTGCCATAATAAGTCCTAAAGGTAATTCAATACGTATAAAGCTGTACCCCTTTTAATGGTTTATAATTTTACATTTATACATTTTTATTATATTTTAATTTCAATATTTATTTCTATCTATCTATTTGTCTAACCTAAAAATGAGGTTTTTATCCGATTGAACCAAACTTGGATAAGTGCAGGAATAGAAGTGACTTTCTTTAAAAATATTATAGGAAATATAGAAGTTTTTTCAAGAAAATGTAAGAATTTTTATTTATATCATGGTTCAATGCTGTAGAAAAACACATAAGGAAAATAGCCACCCCATTGATTATCTATTTCAAAGAAATCTTATCAGATCTTTTAATTTTTATAAAAGGCATTTTCATGACATTATATTATTAGAGAAATTTTAAAGAATAATATGTTTTAACTTAGTAAGCTATCATGGAAAGAAATTTAATGCATAATAAAAAGAATAGGCATTAAATTTTATGTAGTAAAAAATATATGTATCCTTTGACGAAATTTGCGTTTTCCCCACGATCCTTTGACAAAATTTACGTTATTTCCGTGTTTCTTTGCCGAAATTTGCCTTTTTCCTGCAATCCTTTGACGAAATTTCCTTTTTTTCACGATCCTTAGAAGAAATTTGTGTTTTTTCTATGATCCTCTGATGAAATTTGCGCTTTATTTCCGATTTTTTGTTGAAATTTGTGTCACTTCTCTAGTCTGACAAAATACATGTTTTTTCTGCGACCTTTTGATGAAATTCACATTTTTTTCAGCCATCCTTTGGCAAAATTACAGATTTTCTTCATGCAAATGATTGTTGAAATTGATATTTTTTGGCAACAATTTATCGAAGTTCACGGTATTTTTCAGCACTTTTATTCCTTGAAAATGAATACTTTTTTTTGCAGTACTTTTTCTATTTTTCCAAAGTGTACGAACCATGTATATGTAAATACACCTACACATGTTTTAATACACTTACATACAAGCTGCGGCAGGTATTTGAGAACAAAATAATGCCTGCTTTCAGTAACAGACACTAGAGATAGAGCATTTTTTTACTTTTAATGTTCTGTACAGGTGACCACATACACAATGGATGACATCATTCATTGAAACCACCGCCAGCCACAATAACTGCCTCTATACACTGTCAAAGTTGACTGCAGGCAGTTACGAGCTGAGTGTTGGTAACGTTTGCAGCATGCACAGTGGCTGCCCTGAGAACCACAACAGCGTTGTGTGGATGACTATTGGAGTCCCTCTCAACCACATCCCATACATAATAGCCCATCGAGTTAATATCTAGGGAACTACAGGGCAAAAATTTGAGAATGACATGGTTAAAAAGATTTTTGGTCATCCATTATTAGGTTGTATGGGCTGCATGGAATAGTGCAGATTTGTTAAAAAACGTACGGCCTCTCATGTGCTACAGAAGCAATCCAGAGTTTTAACACCTCAGTATAAGCAACGGCATTGACTCTGGCACCTTGAAGAAAGAAATTTGGAGGCATCAGAGTGTCTTTGCTACTTACGACCCCCCCAGAATCATCGTGAAGCTGGGAATTTTCTGTGCATGACGGTCGGAACCTCTTTGGAGATTTTACACAGCTACTGATCTTTTGGCGGTTCATTTTCTGGACCTAGTGAAAGTTCTTCTCATCAGAGGGAAACAACAGCATTCCTGCCTCCTCTTGAGCGTGCCTCCTTTTTGAACTTAAACTTAACTAAACCTACAATTTATTGTGACAATCAAAGTACTATCAGTTTTTTTCTGAAAACAATATAGAAAATACAAGAACCAAATATATTGATACACGTAGTTATGTAAAGGAAAATATTGGAAATTTTAAACTTAAGTATGTATCTGGTAAATGTAATGTTGCTGATGTAATGACATAAGCATTGTCTAGTGAAAAAATTTTGTATTTTAGAAAATGGTTGTTTGGC
The DNA here is from genome assembly GCA_963932465.1 of Maratus speciosus. NCBI lineage: Eukaryota > Metazoa > Arthropoda > Arachnida > Araneae > Salticidae > Maratus > Maratus speciosus. Next base: position 413,465,137 of record OZ010792.1, on the reverse strand, counting down.
TAGACAGAAGACCTAGGAAAAAGGGTGGAATTTGTAGGGTTAAAGTTATATTTTTATTTTTCTCAGCTCCTCTGTGTAGTGTTTAACCACTTCAACGCTTGCCCCGAGATAAGTCGGGGGTAAAAGCACTGTTTCCTTATACCTGCTGCCGGTGAAGTGGTTAAGCATAAAAAAAAACCCCTTATTTTTAGTAGCCACCACCATATAAAAGGTTGCTTCTATTTTCAGTTTAATTTGTTTGCTAAGTATCTTGTATAGTTATTCATTTTTAATGTTTAAGTTCAACAGTCTAAAACTTACAGCAAGTGTTAATGCTTATTTACCTTTTTCAGCATGTGGTTGGATGGTTAAGATAATTTTTTGTTACTTTTAAGTTTTTTCACATTGGTTGTTTTCTCTGATGCAATTTTGACACATTGATGTCATTTTGTTCTAGTGGATGTGTCCTACTTATTAAAACTTGCGTTTACTAAGTTTGCAACATTATAATGCAAATTTTCTACTGTGTTTGTAGTATATATTTGGGAAGTTGTTCGTTTTCAAACAGTTGGGGCCTCCATGACTGAGTGGTTAAGGCAACATGCTACTAATCGCTTGAGAGCGTAGGAGGTCTGTGGATTCAACTCCCACTGGCTCTGTTGCACACTCTTTGTGGAGCTCCTGGCTGTACTATCTCGTCCTTGTGTATTGACGAAATTGTTATGTCAAAAAAAAAATGGGTAATTATCTCTGTGTATAAAATAAAGGATCATTCGAGGTGACAGCCATTGTAGCTATAGGCCACAAAGCAATCCCCACTTCGGTGGACTTTAAATGTTCAAACAATTCAGCATGTGAGTAGCATAAGAATTAAACTGTCTATTTTGTGGATATTTTTAATTTGGTAGCAGGTGTCTATTTGTTTTTAGTGTTATATATGTGCAGTATAAATTCAATGTTTTTGTAGACTATTTATGAATTTAAGTTTCTGGAAATTATATTTATGATGTGCCTACTTATGTTTTTTCTAGAAGATGTTTTTCTAATATACACAGTAACAAATCTAAAATACGTAACTTTCCAGACCTCGGCAATTCCAAATTTTGGGTCATTTTCAGTTTCTTTATCAAAAAATTAATCTAACCCCTTCCCCTCTTCCCTATGAAAAAAAAAAGTGCATGATTTATGTCAAGAACACATTTTCAATACTAAAAAACAATAATATTAAAGCAGATGTTTTAATAGATTAAAAAAAAATCTATCCACATTGAACACCCCTTTCCCTGCGAATTATTTACATCAGAAACACGTTTACAATACTGAAAAAAGATACTTAAAAATAATAAAACTAAAGAAGATATTTGAGATAATTTTTTTATAAAAGAAAAATGAAAAGTTATCTGAATTAGAACAAATTTTGGATAACAAACTTAATTTTTTTCAATGCTTTTTACACTGAACATATCCGTTATTTTGCGCTGCTTCATCCATTTTGATTTTTCGGCAATAACCTTCTCCTTTATTCTATAAACGGACATCAGTTCCTGTCCTGTAATGATGTTCCACTGTTCCAATCCTTTAATTAAAATCCAATTAAAATATAAATAACTTATTTTGGATGGTATTTTTTTGTATTTTGTAGTTTGTTTTTAATCTTTAGTTAAAAAGAAAAAAAAAATCCCTCCATGGTTTCTTTCTGCATAGCAAAACATATTATCTATTCAAAGTTGATGATCTGATGCTCGTATTCATGAATAACTTCGACCGAGGGTTAAACCGCGGGTCCAGTAACCCCAGGTTGGTATTTTCAACCGGGAGTTGAAAACTCGTATTCACCATTTACTTCGGATGAAAAGTTACCCAACTCAGAGTTTCTCAACCCAGGTTCAATCAAGTGTGCTTATTGATAAAAAAAAAATCACATGCCTTGTTCAGTTTTGCGTCGAGACATTGTTTGTGATTTTGGAAGAAAAGCGCCAAAAAAAAAAAAAAAAAAGGAAGTAAAGAAACGAAAGATTCAATGTAGTGTGGATTTTTTTTTATTATTATTTCCCCCAAAATGTATGGACAAAATAAAAACCTGTAATCACTAAATATGGATCAACTTAATTTAATTTCTTGAAAGTTTTAATATTTTTTAAACCATTCTTTTTTTTTTTTTTTTTTTTTTTTTGATTAATGAGTTAGGTCAATGATATGAAACGTGTCAAGTGCTAAAATAAATGTTAGAAGATTCTTTTTCAAAATAAATTTTCGCATAGTTGTGAAAAAATGAAACTTGATTTGGACCAAAACTAATGAAACTTGATTTGAATAAAAACTAAAATTTTATTTCAACAGCAATTATGTTGATTTCTATTATTAATAGCTCTAATTAGTAATTAAGCAATTTCTGATAATGAAAATATTAAAATGGAGAAAAAAGGAAAAAAAATCAAGAAAGTAGCCTGTTGTACTTTATATATACTATTTCTTTTATTAGTATAGATGGTATCCCAGATGTATTAATTTTACTGTTTGGATTTTCAGCGAGCTAATTAAAATGTTTAATTCTAATTGAATTAGATAGTAATCAGTATTCCAGGTTCACTGGAAAAAAGTAGTGAAATAATATTAACAGAACTGCAGAAAAAGAGGAGCAGGTGATCCTAGCGGTGCCCCGACACCAGGCACCAAGCCGCAGAGGCGAACTGAGTCCAGTTATCACTTCCGATCGATTGATAAACCTTTTTCATTTAACTAATCGCTAAATAAAACTCTACACTTCCTTTAAGTTTAATCTGTGTGCAGTGCAGATATTTTATAAGATGTTATTTTAAGGAACACAAACATTTTAAACCTTTTAAGACTACTAGAGTATGAATTTCCACTGAACACACATAACTGAATAAGGCCTTTTCTAAATCATGATAAATGAATTCTGAACACTATCTGGACAAATAAATGTGAAATATTATAGAAAGTTGAATTTTTATCGACCAGCTTTTAGGACCTCCCTCCCTCCCCCCCCCCCCTCCAGCCATTTGTATGAGAATTTTTCTGTTATCACATATACAAGATCAAAGCTATTCACTTGATTCTCTTTGACTATTTTTTGATAAATTGGCCTAATAATTACGAAATATTATTACATGCACACAGACACCTGTTTTTGGATGCAGTGTTGCATTTGAAAAAATGTATTTATTTAGAAAATGATATTTTATTTTCTATATTTTTTCTAGCTTCTTAATTTTATATTTTTAACTCATTTAGATATCAATTCATTAGATGTAATAAGAATTTCATTTAGAATAGAAATAAAAAGAGAGTATTTTTTTTTTTTTAATAACTGATTAATGATAGATTTCTAGACTAAATAGGCAGAGTAATTATAGTTAGTGATCTAACAAAACAGCTCAAATTAATTATTCACAATTTCATATAATTTTACATTATCTAATAAATAAAATAGCTGTCTGTTGTTTGTGAATCAGTGGACAGGAACAAGTCTCCATTTGCACCACCCTACCCATTCCCTCTATTTTTTCTTCTTTTTTGGTGCCATTCGTTAATTAAAGTAAGTTAAAACATTACTCAAGATGCTGTGTAAGATATAGAAACAAGTGGGTAAGTGTGATCACAGATCGCACAGAGGGTTTCGTTTAATATTCCATTTAAAACACTTTATCCCTTTGAAAAATCTGTTAGTTTCCCATTTCGCAACCAGGGGCACACTCTATTCTAAACAAACCTCTATCCGAACGAAACTGCGTTTTACATACTATCCGTAGATATATAAGTCGAGGCGATTGGGCCCATAGCACCCGAGATAAGTAGGCGCCTCTGGTGGTAAAAAGTGGAACTAAAATATGTAAGGCTATGGTGCATAATATGAAAGAATGGTCAAAGGGGTGTCGGCAAAAGTTGGAAAAGTGCTCCTCGGGTGAAAAGGGCGGAGGTTAGAAAAATTGCTTAAAATACTCAAGTTAGAGACCGGAGGAGAAAATAATATAAGACTTTTTGGAACATTTTATGATTTGTCGTGTAGTCTGAGGTATTCAGTCCAGAAGTCTGAGGTCGTATGCAAAAATTCATGTCTCCAACTTAATTAAAGGCTCTCTTAGAAAGAATTCCTTAAAATACATAAGTGGTAGCTCAAATGATTAAACATAAGACTTTTTCAAGATTTTACGATTTGTCGCTTGTCCTCAGGTGTTCTGCTATAAGTATGCAAAATTTCAAATCTCCAATTTAATAAGGGCTCAGTTAGACAGAATTGCTTAAAATATGCATGTGGAAGACCAAAGGGTTAAATGTACGACTTTTTCAAAATTTTATGATTTGTCGCATGATGGTGTTCAGCTATAAATATGCAAAATTTCACGCCTCCAACCTAATTAGAGGATCACTTAAAAAGAATTGTTTAAAATACACATGTGGGAGCCCAAAGGGTTAAATGTACGACTGTTTCAAAATTTTATAGTTTGTCGTTTGATGTGAGGTGTTCAGCTATAAGTGCGTAAAATTTCACGCCTCCAATCTAATTAGGGGCTCACTTAGAAAGGACTGTTTAAAATACACATGTGGGAGTCCAAAGGGTTAAATGTACGACTTTTTCCAAATTTTATGATTTGTCGTTTGATGTGAGGTGCTCAACTATAAGTATGCAAAATTTAACGCCTCCAACCTAACTAGAGGCTCACTTAGAAAAAATTGTTTAAAATACACATGTGGGAGCCCAAAGGGATAAATGTACAACTTTTTCAAAATTTTATGATTTATCGTTTGATATGAGGTGCTCGGCTATAAGTATGCAAAATTTCACGCCTCCAACCTAATTAGGGGCTCACTTGCCTCCAACCTAATTAGGGGCTCACTTGCCTCCAACCTAATTAGGGGTTCACTTAGAAAGAATTGTTTAAAATACACATGCGGGAGCCCAAAGGGTTAAATTTACAACTTTTTCAAAATTTTATGATTTGTCGTTTGGTCTGATGTGTCCAGCTATAAGTACGCAAAATTTCACGCCTTCAACCTAATTAGGAGCTCACTTAGAAAGAATTGTTTAAAGTACACATTTGGGAGCCCAAAGGGTTAAATGTACAACTTTTTCAAAATTTTATGATTTGTCGTATGTTGTGTGGTGTTCAGCTATAAGTATGCAAAATTTCAAGTCTCCAACATGTATAGTTTCTGAGTACGGGCTCTGTGACAGACAGACAGAGGAGCGAGACGAATAGGGTTTCGTCAGATGAACGAAACCCTAATAAAAAGAAAGTTTAAAGAACATATTACCAAAAATAGAAGAATATATGTAATCTCATACATATATGTATATATTATCTGTACATTTTTTGACTAGTTTGTCTATATTTATACATATATCTCCTACATTACATGTTGAATTGTTTGCTTTCATAAATACTCATGATCACGAAGAATTTATTTGCATTAAAAACAGTCATCATTACTGCAAGGGCTAATAAAAGTATTTTTGGTGTGGGGTTATTTTAAAAAAAGAAAGTTTTTTTTATCAGCGTATTTCAACCCTTTAGTAATTTATTTTAATTTAGCTGTCAATTAAGAAGCAAAAATTATAAGTGATCTCGAAAAAAAGGTCACAATTTCAGGAGGTAACATTGAAAAGCGATTCATTTTAGGATTTATTATTTTCGTATAAAACAGTACTAATGCAATATTTCATATTAGGTATAATTTTGAAATTAAAATACAGTTGAAAAATAAATGCAATAAAAATAAATATTTCAAATTTCACAAAAATCCCTGCCGGCCCGGCCTACAGGCAGAGGTAGATTTCGAAGTCAAATATACTAATTTCACAAACAAAAACTAAATCATGATTATAGATAAATCCACTTTAACAATTTTATCTGGCCGCTCTTGACGAGTTTTTATTTCATTTTCATATAATAGCTGGTTTTATCAGAATCATGTTAGGGCGGTATTCAAAAAAATACTTTTCCATGCTCAACAACTCGAAATTTTCTGGCATAATTCCAGATTCATTTTTAATTAAAAAAAAATATGAAACTTGCTGACGTGATTTTTGAAGAGATTTATAAGCGACCTGTGTTTTTATTTTTTGTTCAATTAATTAAAACTTGATATATAAACAATTATTTTCTCAGAAGGACAATATTTTTCGTTTCTAACACAATCGCTTCGGGAAATTCCGTTCAAAATGCCCACTTTAACATCATTTTTTGAAATATATTCTGCCTCTATCTAAAAATCGATTATTACTGTACATTATATAGTTTCTGAATAAGCGAATCTACCAATTAAATGCGTTTGAGAGCAAAAATGAATTTAAAAACCAGTCAGAAAATAAGCAGTTTGGATTTAAGCGCATCCTTAATACAATGATTTTTCCAACACAATTCGCTTCGGTAAATTCGGTTCAAAATGCCCTTTTTAACAGCATTTAAAAAAATATATTCTGCCCCTATCAGAAAATCGACCATTACGGTACATTATATAGTTTCTGAGTAAGAAAACGTACCAATTGGAAGCCTTTGAGAGCAAAAACGAATTGTAAAATGAGTCAGAAAATAAGCAGTTTGGATTTGAATACACCCTTACTAAGATCATTTTTTACTTCAACCGGTATGTATTTTTAATTTGTTTTTGCTCTAAGAATTGGTCCTATCCAAAACTTGTCTATATAGATGTTGTAGACAATATTAAGAAGATATATGATAAATTCATGGGGATTTTATATCTTTTGAATTGACGGAGTTATGGATTTTTTTCTTCTTCAAACCCCCTTTTTGTTTTCGTTTTTAATTTTTTTTTTGCGGTACGAATTGGTCCTATCAAAAACTTGTGAATATAAAAGTTATAGATAATGTTAAGGAAATTCATGATAAAATTAATTGGATTTGATATCTTGAGAATTGACGAAGTTATGAATTTTTTCTCCCAAAAACCCTATTTTTTGCGCCCCTTGAGCCCATTTTTAACTTTATCAAAAATCTGTGATACATAAATTTTTGGCCCTATTTTTAGAAGTAATAAAAACTTTAAACTGATTTGATATGTACAAAAATTAAGAAGTATGGGGGTTTTTCTGTTTTCACAAAACCCCTCCCTATTTCCCTCCCCTTGGTCCGATTTTGCCCATTAACGAACTTGACCGAGATTTTATGCCCATTGATTTTATGTATCAGTTTGGAAGAGATTGGTGCAGAATTACGAAAGTTATCGTGTCCAGAAGAAAGTGATATATATATATAGATAGATAGATAGATAGATAGATATAAAGTTTTTTACTGAGGGTTGTTTTGGGTTCTAGGGGTCATGATCGGTGTAGATCTGCAAAAATTTTTCAGAAATTCCAACATAGGAACGATCCCAATAGGTAGTATTTCATACGAAATCTACCTAAAAATGGGAAACATACGTAGAAGCTTACAAACAATAACAGCAATGCTATAGTGTTAATTAGTGATACAAGTATTTAATATAATGAGCTTCATAATTTTAGAAAGAACAAACCTTGTACAAAAAAAAAAAAATCAATAAAGTAATAAAACTCAAATTGTTTAAATTTTAAGTTAAAATATCTAATTTATAGATCTGATTTATATTTATCTTAATTTGCACATAAACAATAATATATCTTTCACACAATAGACCCAAAATTTAATTTTAAAACATTCTATAAGTACTGATAAAAAATCTGCAGAGAATCTATGGATATTCGAAGATAATCTGTGTATTTCTTTACTTAAGGGTGTTCTCAAGTCCAAAAGAGCAACTTTTTGACATAAGTTTTAATTTATTTTTGTTCGAAAATGCATGAAACTAGCTGGTGGTGTTGTTCAGAAACTATGTCATTGAGCTGTTTTTTCTATTTTTTTGCAAACGCAACAGATCTTTCAGAAAAGAGTGTCAAACTGGACGTTTTTAATCGAGTTTCCATGCGAACAGAGAATAAGCACTCAAGAGCGGGCGAAAACGTGTTTGTTACGTGATCAAAAACACTTATAACTCAATAGGTAATTGATGGATCAAAAAATGGAAAATACAGTTCAATTCCAAATCCCTTCCATGGCCAGGCTTTCCAATTTTATATCTTTCCATTAAAAAATGAATTTGTAAATGTGTCAAAACGTTTTGCGCTTGTTGGGCAGAGCAGTTAAGAACAACCTTACAAATTAGCCTGAGTCTCACATTTTAATTAGAACTTATGTAAGTACGACATTTATTTCAGTACTGTTAAAATACATTTGTGAATTTTTTAACATCAAAATTGCAAAAAATAAATGACCTTAAACACAACAATTGTTATTTTAGAAGCAATTTATCGGCCGTTTAAGTAATGACAGCTACTTTTAAGGCAAATAAATTTTTCGCAACCACGCGTATTTATGTAAACAAACAATTCAACATATATTCAATATATAGAGGCTATATCTATCTATATTATAAAGGACAAACATATCTGTGCGTAATGCATACGTCATTCTGCGAATGGCAACACTTTGAAATTTAAAATGAAATTTCGATTTTGCAATTTTCGCTACGGCAAATTTTTAAACTTCTAAACATTGCACAGTTTCAATTTTCACACCGTCGTATAGGGAAAAAAATGTACTTTTAAATGCAATTTGTTTGAAAGCTCTATCTCAATTTATTTTTGAGATATTAATTTTTTTATAGTTTTTAGTACCAATTTTGTAATTGTGGCAACTAAAGTACTCCATTTCTATTAAAAGTAAAGGGAAATTAGTCATGGTTTATTTCTTTTTATTGATTATATCCTTATTGATGCCATTTTCATATTACAAATAAAAGTAACTTTTTTCTAATTTTTGAAAAGAAAATAACGTCAGCCATTAAAAAAACATGCATTTTTCTTCATAAATCAAAAGATTGAAGAAGATATTTCAATATTTTTACATTACGCTGATACTGAGTTTCAGACGCTAGGCAAAATGATTCAGTGAGTAAAAAGGAAGTCATATTTAAAACAAAACGATCATTTTCTTTGATAAAACTAAATATTTGACCAATACTATGGCAACTAAAGTACAAATTTCTGAATGGTAAGTTTTTGCGGGTACTGAGATTAGAAGTTTGTGCGAATGTTCACATGAAAAGTTGCATTGAACAAACGTGACTTTAAGTTTGGAAATACATTCATTAATAATGTATTGTGTGTTAATACTTTTAAATTGCAATTTGAGTGGTACGTATGTAAATTTTGAGAATGTGAAAACAAAGTACAGTTTAGATTTTATGGGGGGAAATTTTATGATGTGACAAAGCGAAATCCTTTTTATTGATTTTTCATTCCGTAAAAACAAACATAAGAGCCTCAATCGATAACTTCAACATAATTACTGATCTTGATTACGTATTCTAATATAGTTTAATTTTTCAATAATTTAAGCAATTGAAGTTTGTGGAAATAATATTTTGCTAATTTTAAGTTAAAAACATTATTTGTTTTAAGAGTTAGACAACCAATGCAAGATGAATTTTTTATTGTAATTATTTTTGTAGGTTTATTATAAATTCGATCTAACAGTTCCATTCTAAACATTTTAATTCGTCGAATTTCGACGGGTTCCAACTCGTACTAATAAAAGAATAAATCGCTCTGTGTGTCTGTCTGTCTGTATGTCTGTCTGTGTGCGATGGCTAGCGAAAACTACCGCACGTAGAAGTCTGAAAATTCAGATGTGATTAGTCCAAGACAGGTCCTAATACACCTGAGGCTCAGATTTTTAATTTTTTAAGGGCCGGGGCCCCTGGGCCCCTTTCAATTTTTCACTAAAACGTTAATAACATGCCTCTTTTCTATCCGATCTTCTTCGTTTTTGGGGTAAATTATCTTTTTAGTTTCTGCCCCATATCTACATTTCACTTTAGACCCTGGCACCCTTGCAAGGGGCCCAGTACAGGGCCTCTTGAAGTTTCAGTGTACTAAATTGTTAATAACATGCCTCTTTTTTATCCGATCTTCTTTGTTTTTGGGGTGAATTCTCCTTTTGAGTTTCTGACCCATTTTTACATTTCAGTTAAGACCCTGGCACCCTTGCAAGGCCCCTTGAAGTTTTAGTGCACTAAATTGTAAATAACGTGCCTTTTTTGTACCTGATCTTCTTCGTTTTGGGGATAAATTCTCCTTTGAGTTTCTACCCCATTTCTACATTTCAGTTAAGGCCCTGGCACCCTTGCAAGGGGCCCAGTACAGGGCCCCTTGAAGTTTCAGTGCACTAAATTGTTAATAACATGCCTCTTTTCTATCCAATCTTCTTCGTTTTTGGGGTGAATTCTCCTTTTGAGATTCTGACCCATTTTTACATTTCAGTTAAGACCCTGGCACCCTTGAAGTTTTAGTGCACTAAGTTGTTAATAACATGCCTCTTTTCTATCCGATCTTCTTCGTTTTAAGGGTGAATTCTTCTTTCAGTTTCTGCCCCATATCTACATTTCACTTTAGACCCTGGCACTCTTGCAAGGGGCCCAGTACATGGCTCCTTGAAGTTTTAGTGCACTGAATTTTTAATAACATGCCTCTTTTATATCCGATCTTCTTCGTTTTGGGGATGAATTCTACTTTCAGTTTCTGCCCCATTTCTATATTTCAGTTAAGACCCTGGAACCTTTGCAAGGGGCCCAGTACAGGGCTACTTGAAGTTTTAGTGTACTAAGTTGTTAATAACCAGCGTTGGGTATGAACGCGTTCATTGAACGAAAACTCACGAACTTAGTTCACATTCTGTGAACTTTGAGTTGAACTTGACTCACTTTTTGATAAACGAACGTGAACTGAACGAAAGCTCAAAAAATCCGTGAGTTTGAACGAAATTTACAACTCAAACTCAGTTTTTTTTCATAACTTATTTTTTAAATTTTCCAGCCGTTAAGAACACGGTTTTTCCATTCAAATGCTATTTAGAGGTCTAAACGGACTCGGGACGGGTCGAGTTTGATCATCAGTTTTTCTGGGTCGTGCCCCGGCCTTGCTTTCTCTGGAGGCTCGGGTCGGGCCGAGCCGGATTTATTTCTAAGCCTGTGCTTTATTCTTTCTAGAAGTCTGCACCGACAGAAATTTTCTGGTCTGGTCGCCCCTGCTTCTATGAAAATTATTGCCCCGTCTCAGTCTGACTCATGCAAAAATCTGTAAGGAACAACCTACCTTGGGTCAACAATTTTTTCCGAAAATGCATATATTTTTAAATTAACATTATTCTACAATTAAAATTCTCTTTAAAGTATAGTAGTACATATACATTTCAAAGGGGGGGGGGGATACAGTACTGTAAAATCTGTTATAAGAATCTGTGCATGACAAGACTTTGTCCCCTATGTTGGAATTTCTGAAAATATTTTGCAGATCTATACCGATCATGACCCCTAGAACCCAAAACCACCCTCAGTAAAAAAACTATATACATATATATAACTTTCTTCTGGACACGATAACTTCCATAATTCTGCACAAATCTCTTTCAAACTAATACAAAAATCAAGGGGCATAAAATCTCGGTCAGTTCGTTAATGGGCAAAATCGGACTAAGAGGATGGAAATAGTGAGGGGTTTTGTGAAAACTGAAAAAACCCCATAACTTCTTAATGTTTGTACATATCAACTCAGTTTAAAGTTTTTATTACTTCTAAAAATTGGGCCAAAAATTTATGCATCACAGATTTTTGATAAAATTAGAAATGGGCGCAAAAAATACAGTTTTAGGGAGAATTTGAAGAAATTTGAAGAAATACAAAATTTAATTTTCATACGGCACCCGTACTAATAAGATCATGTACAAAATTCCAGCATTTTATCATAAAAAGTTGCAGAATTATGAAAATGCATAAATGCTGACTTAAACCACTTTTCGATGCCTAGATTTACAAAGGGGAAAACATCCTGCTGGATGATCGCGTTTCAGGGGGTCGTACACAAATTATGAAATAAAACATTGATTGCTACTCTAGCTGTAAACATTTACATTTTAATTTATGATTAACCCGTCACCAACTTTGTTTTAACATATCTCTGCGACTTTTTAGGATAAAATGCTGAAATTTTGTTTAGGACCTTATTAGTGTATGGGGTACATTTGACTTATTATAAATTTTTTGTACTGGGGCCGTATAAAAATTTAAGTTTTATATTTCTTCAAATTTTATCCCCTGAATATTTTAATCGATTTCATAATGTTCTGTACCTTTTAGGTAGATTTCGTATGAAATACTACCTATTGGAGTCGTTCCTATGTTGGAATTTCTGAAAAAAAAATCAGATCTACAGCGATCATGACCCCTAGAGCCCAAAACCACCCTAAGTAAAAAACTTTATTTATCTATCTATTTATCTATGTATCTACCTATATATATATCACTTTTTTCTGGACATGATAACTTCCACAATTCTGCACCAATCTCTTACAAACTGATACATAAAATCAAGGGCATAAAATCTCGGTCAAGTTCGTTAATGGGCAAAATCGGACCAAGGGGATGGAAATAGTGAGGGGTTTTGTGAAAACCGAAAAAAAAACCCATAACTTCTTAATGTTTGTACATATCAACTCAGTTTAAAGTTTTTATTACTTCTAAAAATTGGGCCAAAAATTTATGCATCACAGATTTTTGATAAAATTAGAAATGGGCTCAAGGGGCGCAAAAAATACGGTTTTAGGGAGAAAAAAATTCATAACTTCGCCAATCCTTAAGCTATCAAATCCAATTAAATTTATTATAAATCTTCTCAATATTATCTACAACTTTTATATTGACAAGTTTTCATAGAACCAATTCGCACCGCAAAAAAAATTAAAAACAAAAACAAAAAGGGGGAGTTGAAGAAGAAATAATCCATAACTTCGTCAATTCACAAAATATAAAATTCGCATGAATTTATAATTACCTTCTTAATATTGTCTACAACATTTATATTGACAAGTTTTTGATAGGACCAATTCTTACAGCAAAAACAAATTAAAAATACATAGCGGTTGAAGGAAAAAATCATCGTATTAACGCTGTATTCAAATCCAAACTGCTTGTTTTCTGACTGGTTTTTAAATTCATTTTTGCTCTCAAACGCATCCAATTTGTTGATTCTCTTATTCAGAAACTAATATATAATGTACCGTAATGATCGATTTTTTGATAGAGGCAGAATGTATTTCAAAAAATGATGCCAAAGTGGGCATTTTGAACCGAATTTCCCGAAGCAATTGTGTTAGAAATGAAAAATATTGTCTACTGAGAAAATAATTGTTTATAAATCAAGTTTTAATTAATTGAACGAAAAAAAAAAACACAGGTCGCTTTTATCTCTTCAAATACGTCAGCAAGTTTCATATTTTTTCTATTAAAAATGAATCTGAAAATGTGCCTGAAAATTTCGAATTGTTGAGCATGGAAAAGTATTTTTTTTTTCTTTGTAATACCGCCTTAGCATGATTTTGATAAAACCAGCTCTTATATAAAAATGAAATAAAAACTCGTCAAAAGCGACCAGATAAAATTGTTAAAGTGAGTTTATCTCTAATCATGATTTAGTTTTTGTTGGTCTAATTAGTATACTTAACTTCGAAATCTACCTCCGCCTGGAGGCCGGGCCGGCAGGGATTTTTTTTTTTCTAGTCGTGTGCCGGGACGAAATTGGTCTTAATCGTTCTCAGAATATATAGGACAGGCATTATGTTTTGTAAAAGTATTAAGAGCTATAATGAATTTCTGTTAACAGTGGTTTTGGAAAAGTTACGTTGTACCATAAGATGGTCCTCAAATTCACTGCTCAACAATGCGAAACTTTCCGATATATTTTCTGCCTCATTTTTAACTGTAAAGGCATAAATTGAAAGGCCTGACATTGAAGGGATTTGGAAGCGAATAGCTTTTTTCATTTTTGATAAATATCTTAGAGATATAAGAGATTCTTGTCACGAGACTTTATGTTTTTAGCCTTTCCCGTGCTGCCGCGTCCGAAAATTCGATTCAAAACGCTAACTTTGGCAGTATTTTCTCAAAGATATATTGCGTTTATATTAAAAATAAATAAAAATAAATAAAAAATTATCCATTTACATATTTTCTGAATAAGAATACCTGCCAATCTTACATTTTTCCGAAAAGAAATTAATTCAGAAATGTGTCAGAATGTAGCTCCTTTGTATTTGAGAAAAGACTTTGAATGATTGAGAAATATTTTTACAAATCTACTTGTCATTATGTAGCTTCAAAAGTTACCATGTTTTTAACCCTTTATTCTAAACTACATTAATTTTTTAATGAATTATTGTTTGAATTTCGAAACGTCTAAGACCGTAAGTAATCATTAATGTTACAATTGTATGTTTTCTGTTTTACGAACACATAGTAATGTAAAATATACTGTAAAATGTCCCCTCCCTCCATAAATACGCATGTAGTATATTCATTAAAAGAATATTAATTGTATGTCGAGAAAAAATGGATTTTTTGTAGAAATTGAGTCGGGCCGAGCCGGGCCTGTTTTCACTGATTTTTGTACGGGCCGGCCGAGCCAAGAACTGTAAAAATGTAAACGGGCCGGCCGGGGTCGGGTCGAACTTTCAATTTTTACACCGGGCCGGCGCTGATAGCTTTCGTTCGGGCCAGGCCCGGGCCTGGAAATTGCGGCCCGTGCAGACCTCTAAGTTATTATTTAAGAGACTAAAAAAATCGAAATTAAAAGGATGAAACGAGCAAAAAACGCGTCTAAAATTGTTCTAAATGCGATTTCTATGGAATTGTTAAGAACAGAAATTTGAAATGTAAGCTAAAAAGTTCGAAAATATGCGATGCACGCGCAGAATAGTCTTTTTTTTTTTTTTTTTTTCAACATTTAAAATGGTGTAGCAAAAAAAAAAAAAAAAAAACTAAATAAAATTCTGAATTGCGAATTTTGTGATGCTAAAGGGAATAGAAATTAAAAATTTCTAATGGGGGGTTACTTTTAAGATAAAAATGCTCTCTACGAATGATTTCTAAAAAATTCAAAATTGAAAAGCGTGAAATGAGTAGAAAATGTTCTAAAGACTTTTTAAATTACGGTTTTTATATGAAATCGTTAAGGGTAGAAACTTGAAATTTTACATGGCTACTACATTTATGATGCAGGCACAGAACAGTTTTTAAAAAAATTCAAAAGAGCGCAGGAGAAAAAACATTCTAAACTTACCATTTTCGTGATACTGAACTGATGAAAAACTCGAAATTTGGCATATGCCGGCTACTTTTAAGGGTGTTCTCAAATCCAAAAGGGTAACTTTCTGACATAAATTTTAATTTATTTTTGTTCGAAAATGCATGATACGAGCTGGTGTTGTTGTTCCGAAACTATGTCATTGAGCAGTTTTTTTTTTCATTTTTTTGCAAACGCAATAGATCTTTCAGAAAAGAGTGTCAAAGTGGGTGTTTTGATCCGAATTTCCGCGCGAAGGAAGAAAGAGCACTCAAGAGCGTGCGAAAAACGTGTTTGTCACGTGATCGAATTCACTTATAACTCAATAGGTAATGGATGAATCCAAAAATGGAAAAAACAGTTCCATTCCAAATCGCTTCCATGTCCAGGCTTTCCAATTTTATATCTTTCCGTTAAAAAATGAATATGTAAGTATGTGAAAACGTTTTGCGTTTGTTGAGCAGAGCAGTTAAGAACAGCCTTAAGATACAAATGATATCTAAAAATGGTTTCTAAAAAAAATCAAAATTAAAATGATGAAATGAGCAGAAAACGTTTTAAAAATGTTCTAAATTACGATTTCTATGAAATTTTACATAAAATTTATTAATTAACTAATTTTACATTAATTTCAAATGCAAAAATATGCATATTTCAACAACTACGCGTGCAAACCAAGGGTTTTGCTAGTTAATGATAACTAAAGATGCATCGCATTTATAGGGGAGGGGAACGTTTCTTAATTATTTAACAACGGATTGAAATTAACCGTTTTTGCTGGTAAATTTATTGCGTCATAGACATTGAGATTGTCAAGCGGATAAAATGGAAAATTTCAGAATACCCTGGAGTAAATCATTTCATGACAAAACTTAATAACCACCTTTTAAATTAAACCTGTTTGTAAAGCTGAATCTGCTTCAATTAAAGGAAGGGGCGTTGGTTCAAAGAAACTACAATAAACGTTGTGTTCTTAAATCTAAAGAAATGACTGATTCGATTATGCAGCGATGCGAATAACAGGCGGATTTCCCTACTTTTTCCTTATAGGGGCCCGTGAAACCAATCACCCGCCTGGGTTCTTGTGTTTCTATGGTCATTTCCGCCAAAAATTATTATCTTCTTGTAACCCATCTCCCCTTATAGTTACAACAATGCTGAAATGCTGTGTAACTGACCTTCGCTGTTCGACCTCCTGTCTAGTAAAACTACAAGCCATTCCTGTGTTTTCTCAGGATTTTATTGCATTTCCATTATAAAGTTATATTCGGTCTGAATGAATAACCGGCGCGGCGTGCGATCACGGGCGCCAGCCGATTTTTTTTTTTCTCCCCAGCATTCTTCTTTTTCTTTCCCATCCCCTGGAATTTCTCAGAAGGGAGGTTTCCGGAAATGGCGGAGTCTGTTTCGTTTCGTTTGCTATCTCTCCTTTTTTCTGTTTGCTATTTTGCCGTACAGTTTTTGATTATTTTTTAATGTCTCATAAAAAGTTTTAAACTGTTCAAGAAACTTTAAAAACGTTATGATATACAGTACATATACATTTAACGTCTGAATTTAAAAACCATTAAAATACCAAATAAAATAAACTAAGAGACAGACTTGAGCACAGTTAAAAAATAAAATTTATAGAGAATATACTTAAAAACAATTAAAAATACAATATGTAAACGTTTTGGCCAAGCAATGATGCCTTGCGTGTCGCTTGGCGAAACGTTTACATATTGTATTTTTAATTGTTTATAAGTATATTCTCTATAAATTTTATTTTTTAACGTTATGATAATTTACAATAGGATTATAGTAGTGATGAAGCAAGTTCATCAGAAGAATGCAATAATTTAGTTCTAAACGAAGATGATGAAACTGATAATGAAGAATTGGAAAATGAAGAAATATTAATCAACTGGGGAAATTTATTCAAATTAAATATTTAATTTGAATAAATTATTTATTATTTACTTCATATATATGAAGTTCGTACTCAAAGAGTCATAAGAGGGTCATGCCCCACCTGAAATAAGTCAGTATATCAGGGCCGAAATTAGCCTTTTTTGCACCCGGGGCAAACATAGATTTTGCCCCCCCACAAAGTAAATTTACAACGAGGATTTTACAAAGTTTCTAATAATAACTCATTTTAAAATTTAAAATATGCAATCAAAAAATGCGGAATACTGAATTATGCAATCAACTTTTTAAAATATTGATTCATTAAAACCTCTGAAACGAAATCCAAAGGAACTGAAAAGAATTATACAGGTTTCTGTCTTAGCAGGTATAATTGTTGGTATTCTTTCTGTAGTAAACATCTTTTTTTTTTTTTTTCCATTTAAGGGTGTTCTCAAATCCAAAAGGGCAACTTTCTGGCATAAGTTTTAATTTATTTTTGTTCGAAAATGCATGAAACTAGCTGGTGTTGTTATTCAGAAACAATGTAATGGATCTGTTTTTTCCATTTTTTTGCAAACGCAATAGATCTTTCAAAAAATCGTGTCAAAGTGGGCGCTTTGAACCGAAATTCCGCTCGAAGGAAGAAAGAGCACTCAAGAGCGGGCGAAAAACGTGTTTGCCACGTGATCGAATTAGCTTATAACTCAATAGGTAATTGATTGATCAAAAAATGGAAAAAACAGTTCAATTCCAAATCGCTTCCATGGTCAAGCTTTCCAATTTTATACCTTTCCGTTAAAAAATGAATTTGTAAATGTGTCAAAACATTTTGCACTTGTTCAGCAGAGCAGTTAAGAACAGCCTTAAGATAGGATTTCGTTATAGACAGATTCTACTTTCACAGATTTTACAGTAGTTGTAGTAATTGCTAATAAGGCATTTAAAGTCGCAATGTTTTAGAACTTTGTGTTTTAGAAAAACACAAAGAATTACATTGTCTTAAGAGCCTACACTAGTCACGCGACGATACTCGCAAGCTAATGTTAAACCTATGGAAGTGTTTTTTTTTTTTTTTTTTTTTTTTTTTTTTAAATTTCTTGCACGCATTTTAATGTTTTTAAATGATTTATTCTGTTTGGGATACCTGAGGGTGATCTCTCACCGGGTTAATGTTTACTTCTTCGATTTTGGTTGCAGCCTTTTTTTATAAAGTTACTTTCACTTTCGGAACCGGATCCGAAAGTGAAAATAGCATCATTAAAAAAAAAAAAAACTGCAACCAAAATCGGAAACGTACAAACTAACAATGCTAATGACGATGTCTCAGCTATCCTAAGGAAAAAAAATCATTTAAGAATATTAAAATGTGAGCGAGAAATTTTAAAACGACGTTTCCATAGATATTTAACATTAGTTTGCAAGTTTCTTCGTGTGGCTAGTGTAGGTTCTTAAGAACTCTACAACCAAACTTCATTTGTCGCCCCATTCGTTTTCCGTTCTGGCGCCTGCCCCTTCCCCTCTAGCTTCGGCTCTGCCGTTTATTTTCATTTGTTTCATTATTTTCATTTTCATATATTTTCATTTGGTACATATATTTTCACTTGAAAAAAAGGACTGAATTATAAAATCTGTAAAGTTGCACACACAAAAACGAATCAACGAAAAAAATAAATAAATAAGAAATGAAAAGTAGCTACTCCTTTACGTTAATAATTTCGGAGAAAGGGTTATTTTATCTCAACTTTTTATTATCTCTATAGATATGGTAAGAAAAAAAATTAGAATGAAATATTGATATGTGTTATTAATAATATTACCTGAAATACACAATTGAATATTTATTTAAATTACATAAATGATTGATGTAACGTATTTTTTTCAACTTCAAATTGGCTTCTTGTGCCGGAGCACTATCAAAACCAACCTGACAGCGGTGCTGTCCTTCCAAAAAATATATAACTATCACGATTTGAAATTTATAACTGAAAATATGTTCTAATTCATTGTATTCATTATATCTTTAAAAATTCAGTCAGTTTATATAATATTTTTTTTTTATCATTTTAACATATTTTGAAAAAAAAAGTTATTAAAACATTTATTTAAATGTTAACCGAATATATACTTAAATATGTACTAATTGCTATAACATCTAAATGTTCTCATTCAAGCAATAATCCCCCTCATTTTCTCCGTTTTCGATTTTCTAGTAACACCCGTAATTTTCCTCTGTTTTTTCGGCCAAACGCGAACGGCGGCAAATAGACCGAATGCCCCCCCCCCCGACTACGTTCTAAAAAAGGCGCGACTACTCTCGGGTTAATATTCAAATATAGTAAAATCTCTGAATAGTAGAGACCTCGGGATCATTGAATAGAGTCTTGCATCGCGTCAGGTTGTACATAAATTCCTGTTTTCAGGTCTTAACGAATGATTCTAATATTCTTTTTGCGGGTTGGGTTCAGCCTAGAATAATTCTTGCGAGTCATAGTTAGATCTTTTAAAAGTCGGGTTGTTTGCATTTTCACAAAAAGTTTGAGCACAACTATGTTTCAGATGAAAATAAATATGTTTTTGAGTATGAATGAGTATATATTCAAATTACTGCATGAGAAATAAAATTTATAAAAAATATGACCATAGATCATTCTTTCTTTACGGTACAGTTTAGAATAATTTTTCCTTCTCTCGGAATATGAAAAATATTGCCAACATTTAATTTTTGATATACACAAAAACACATGTATGATACTTGTGATAGTTTATGCATACATAAACACGTTACATTTGTGTAGATTGGGAGGTTCCCATATTCAGCGATATAAGCGTATAAATACTTAAGTATTAGGAATTGCAAAAGTGTTCGACGACTAGATGTGTACTTTTTGGGAGTATGCATTATGAAGATCTTGTTGTATATAGATTTTTAATCTAAAAAAATATTTTGGATATTCTTTTGGAAAATCTGGTCAACCCGAACGGCAAGAGTCAAAATCCAATCCGAACCCGAAAAATGATAGTCAACCCGACCCGAAACCGACCTGAAACAAAAAAGTAGAAGTGAATTTTATAAATTTGGACGATAAAGTTCTAATATATATATATATATTAAAAGGAAAAAAAAAAAAAAAAAAAAAAAAAACGAGCTTTCAGTGAACTTCGCTCACTTTCATAGATGAGTTTGAGTTGAGTGAGTTCGTTTGAAAAATTTTGAGTTTGAACGTGAACTTGACTCATTTTTGAGAAATTGAGTTTGAGTTTGAATTAGTTCGTTTTTTTTGTGAGCGTGCCCAACACTGTTAATAACATGCCTCTTTTCTATCCGATCTTCTTCGTTTTAAGGGTGAATTCTTCTTTCAGTTTCTGCCCCATTTCTACATTTCAGTTAAGACCCTGGCATCTTTGCAAGGGCCCAGTACATGGCCCCTTGAAGTTTTAGTGCACTGAATTTTTAATAACATGCCTCTTTTATATCCGATCTTCTTCATTTTGGGGATGAATTCTACTTTCAGTTTCTAACACATTTCAACATTTCAGTTAAGACCCTGGCACCTTTGTAAGGGGCCCGGAGCAGGGCCCCTTGAAGTTTTAGTGCACTAAATTGTAAATAACATGCCTCTTTTCTACTTGATCTTCTTCGTTTTGGGGGTGAATTCTTCTTTCAGTTTCTACACCATTTCAACATTTCAGTTAAGACCCTGGCACCCTTGCAAGGGGCCCGGTACAGGGCCCCTTGAAGTTTTAGTGCACTAAATTGTTAATAACATGCCTCTTTTATATCCGATCTTTGTCATTTTTGGGTTGAATTCTCCTTTCAGTTTGTGGCCCATTTCTACATTTCACTTAAGACCCTGGCATCCTTGCAAGGGGCCCAGTATAGGGCCCCTTGAAGTTTCAGTGCACTAAATTGTTAATAACATGCCTCTTTTCTATCCGATCTTCTTCGTTTTTGGTGTGAATTCTTCTTTCAGTTTCTGTCGCATTTCTACATTTCAGTTAAGACCCCGGATCCTCTGCAAGGGGCCCAGTACAGGGCCCCTTGAAGTTTTAGTGCACTAAATTTTTAATAACAACCCTCTTTTCTATCCGATCTTCGTCGTTTTTGGGATGAATTCTCCTTTCAGTTTGTGCCCCATTTCTTCATTTCAGTTAAGACCCTGGCACCCTGTCATGGGGCCCAGTACAGGGTTCCTTGAAGTTTTAGTGCACTAAATTGTTAATAACATGCCTCTTTTCTACACGATCTTCTTCGTTTTTGGGGTGAATTCTCCTTTCAGTTTCTACCCCATTTCTACATTTCAGTTAAGACCCTGGCACTCTTGCAAGGGGCCCGGTACAGGGCCCCTTGAACTTTAAGTGCACTGAATTGTTAATAAATTGCATCCTTTTTATCTGATCCTCATTTTTGGGATACTTTCTCCATTTAGTTATACTCCCGTGTCTACATTCCAGTTAAGACCATGGGCCCATCCAGGGTTCTGTAGGGCCCGGTCCAGGGCCCCTTAAATTTTTTGTGTGCCATTTGTTTTTCATATCCTAATTTTCTGACCTTCGCAAAGCGTAATTTTAAAGTTGAGTCTTAAACTCTTCTCCTTAGACCAACAATCACATATTTTTATTGGGGCCCTAGGGCCCTTTTTTAAGCCTTTCCCCAATTTTTTGCACATTTCTTTTAAATTATATTCTAATGATTAATTCGTACCCTATGCTTAATCTCAAGTAATCGAAAACCTAAACGCTAAGTACTAAAACGTTGTAACACCCATTCATGTTGTAACACCCATGTGTTTTCATGTTAGGGCCTTTTCTCAACTATCAGTTGGCCTCTTTTGGGCCCCCTGTTATAATTACCTTAAAAATAGTCCGATTCACTAGCTTTTTTTTTTCTAACAACATCTTAGGTTCTCCAGCTATTACATGAACGATAAGAAAAAAAAAATATTTCAGGCTTCAACAACCACCAATTTTGAATATAAATCGTCTTCTTAGGGGCCTTGGCGCATCTTCTTTAAAAATGATCCGAATTCCTTGCAATTTTCTTTACCATCGTTCTAGCGTCCTCAGATTACATTATAGCCACCGCGGAAGGCAATGGACCCTCCCAAATTAGGTTCACTTAAAAGAATTTCCAAAGATATAAAATCAATCAAACTTAAGTTCTGTTTAAGGTTATTATTTACAAACCCCGGGTAACGCCGGGCAGGTCTGCTAGTACATAAATATAAACAAATCAAATGAAAATATTGAAGATAATTACATATATATGAGATTACATACCTTTGCATAATGTTATTCTGTTTTATTTAATAGTAGAACTTATATATTTTACACAGCACCTTCTTTCAGCACACCCGCCGCCATTGTAAAATGTCGGCCCCCTCCCTCTCACCGCTTGTTTTTCGTTAAATACGCATGCTTGGTTGAGAAATTCTGACTTGAACCTGCTCTAGACCAGAGTTGGGTTAGTGAACCCGGTGTTAGATTTCAACCTCGAACTGGTTCAGTGAGGTAGACGGTGAATAGCGTTTGAGTTTTCGACACGGGTTTTCGGCATAACTCCGGGTCAAAGTTATTCGTGAATATGAGCATGAATGTGTAAACATAAGACTTCTGATTTTACAGAGTGAGGTGAATAAACAAAAACAAAACACAGATAGTTCCTATTTTTTCTTCACAGTTTTTGTATAGTGGGCATTTTTGGCAGGTGTAACTTTCTAATAACTTACTATATTTTAATAAAAATTTGCTACACAGCCTAATTTGCTATTAGACTAAACTCTCAACTATCTGGCCTAGTAAAAAAATAAGGAACGTTGCAAGCATCTGAGACAGGCAGGTTTGCGTTTGTGAGAAAGTGCTGACCCACGACAGGAAGGAGCAAGAAGGAGTTCCAGAATGAAATAGCCAAGCAATAACAAACAGGAAGGGAGGGGTTAAGGCTTGATAACCTGTTTCATCTGTTGTGCTGCGGATGTTATTTGCCGCTGTTCCTGGTTATGTTCATATAGTCTTTTGGTGCGCTTCGTGTTTATTTATTGAAAATTAACGAAATGGGTGATAAATGAAGAAAGGTTGTATTGACTATTTAGGAGAAACTACGTGCTATAAATCGATTGCAATCTGGGATAAAGGGCAAAAACTATTGCTTCGGAGTTAGGAGTTGGCCAAAGTACAGTGGGTGACTGGAAGAAAATTTGAGCAGAAATTGCAGGTGTGCTGTTGAAACCAGTGGAAGTAGAATGAAAAAAAAAAACATGCTGATATGTAAACATAAAGGAGTCGAAGAAGAATTTTTGTGGCATCAGCCCTTAAGGGAAGACACCACTGGGATACCATGCACACTCACATTAATTTTACTCTAATATTTTATACTCATTTATTATATGAAACTAAATTTTATCCAAATGTTTATACATACCTTAATTCATTGTTTCATAAAACTGTGCGAGAACTTCACACAAGTTAGAAGTGTTTAAGATTTTTAGCTCTCCAAAAAATTGTACTTTTCAGCTAAAAACCTCATTAACTCCTAAAGTACTTGAGTGATTTCAATTTAAAAATTTTTGATAATACAGTAGTAAATATAAGATTTATGTGCCTGGCAGTTTAAAAAAAATTTAATTAGTTTCAGATTTTTTTTTTTCTGAAAAATGATAAATTTCTGAAAAATTGCCATTGCTCTAAAATAAAAAGTTTTAATCACCAAAAAAAAACTGTCTGCCATAAGTCTTGAGCATAATCCAGTAAATATGGATTCCAAATTTCATCAAAATCAGTTGGGTAGTTTCTGAGGAAATGGGCCTTAAAAGTTGCATATTTCCCATTCTTGTCCATACCCAGTCTTGTCTTCCTTTAAAAGGAAACGGCTTGCCTGTTAGTGGACCAATATTGCAGGAAAAAGCATTGCAATTTTCGCGACTATTAGAAGACGTTTCAGGATTTACTGCTAGTGAAGGATGGTTAGATCGCTTTAAAGCACAATTCGGTATTCGTCAGATTACCATAAGTGAGGAGGTTTTATAAGTTTTATCAGGTTTATAGACATTTACAAATTCTTTTATATCTTAGCTTTTAATAGATGTAGATACAAAATCAAAGCTGTTTTGTAAAGCTAAAAGAATCCTCTATTCAATAAAACCAAAAAACTGGGAAAAACTGAAAATTGACCATTTCAACGCATTTGGTTACCTTAACTCTTTAAGACCCAACCCGCACGATCATGCGGGTTAGACATTCATGTAAATTTTTGCTTCTGAAACAGTCGTATGTAATAAAAAAACGAATCTGACGATTGTTCTGGTTTGCAAAAAGAATAAAGTGTCATTTTTTATCAACAGATGATGGTTGTAGTACATATTTTACTTTTAGCCGGCATGACTAGCTTTGTTTACAAGTACAACAGATACAGCTCATCATTTTATCTGTCATAAAAAGGTAATTATCAGTAGATTTCTAATTGCTTAGATAAATATTTTTGCTTTAATGTCTAAATTAGTATAATATAATAAAAAACATTAATTATACACTATTTATGTTGCTCCTAGGACTCAATATTTCGTTACCCGCACGATCGTGCGGCTTGGACATTATGTTAGTCAATGCTACAGCAAAGGTATAAGCTTTCTGAATGTTCATCTTGATTTCTGTTTCAATAATTTTGCTGACAGTCAGAATAAAAATGAAGTATGTTATTATATAATTAATGCCATATTATTTTCTTAGGTGTTGTCATGGATGAATTATTTTTTTCTTTTTTGTTTTTCAATTAATTTTTACTTTTTTTCTTTTCAATTAATAAAATTTTCTAATACATTCTATTATTTTTTATGGAATACTTTGTTAACTTTTAACAAAGCAAAATAAAACACTTTTTCAGATGTCTAAACCGAAAAGAATTCTCACACAAGAAGAAATATTGCAATTGATGAATAAATTAGACTCTGAATTTAGTGATCTCTCGGATGATGACGAGGTTGCGGTCAAAACATTTGAAACAGATTTATAAGAATGATAGTCAAGTTCAGATGAGCTCGATGAAGAAAAATTTACAAATATTTCTAAAGAAATGAGAATTTTGGATCGTTCTTCCTCATCAAAGTCTTCTGAACTCATTCCCCAAAGTTCTACATCCAAACTAAATAGAATGAAAAAATAAAAATAAAAAACAATACAAGTAGGATGTTAAGAAGTTCATTTCTGTACCTCATCCTAGATTTCACGCAATCGCAGGTATGTCTTTCATTTCTTAAATTTTAATTAAAAAAATTATAAACTTACAGAAAAAATAAAACCAATATTATAAAAAAGCTTTAAAAATATGGCAAACATTTTTAAATTAATTAAAATATGAATTATGTAAAGTCAATAAGTACATCTCGAATATTAACTTTTTTTTTCTTCTTTTTTAGGCTTTTAGAGCCAGTAAGGATTTCCATTGCAGTATTTCAGCCAACACTTCGCAAATGATCTTATAAGTAATGCTTTCACAGGAAAAGCTCAACCCGTACGATTGTGCGGGTGTGGCTTTCCCAGAAAAAGCAAAACCTGCACCTTCGTGCGGGTACTCTCCACGCTCCAGGGGGTGACGGAAAATTTTTAAATTATTTTTTTAAGTGTCATTAGGGTCAGTATAGAGTTAATAACCAGAAGAATGTAATATTTAAATATGAAAATGTTCTGGGTTTTAAAGGGTTAAGAAAGCTTAACTTAGCAACTTTTGGATCGAAAATAAAATAAAAATCACAACTGATATCATATATGTAGATTTTCAAAGTCAAACATATGAGAGTTTAAATTCCCACAGAGAATCCTCACATCCAATTTTAACAAAAGATATGAAACCATCTCATTGGTTTTCAAACCTTTGTTCCACCAAAATCATATTTCATTTAGTCATGCCAGTAAAATAGTGATGCTCTAGATGTTTATTTATACGGAAAAACTTCTCAAGATCTGATGATATTTTCAGTTAATTATTGCAAGCAATCTCTTTATTAAAATATTAGAATTTCAAAGGGACAGCAAATTTGTTTTTAAAAACTGACACTTTTCCAAATTCAATCTCACATTAATCAGGCATGAATTGGATTATAAATTTGCATAAAATAATTATGGATACTGTGAACATAACTTATGGGAAAAAGTGAAAAAGAAGCAGTGAACTACTATCGTGAAAAAGGGACATTGGAAAAAAAAAAAAAATGAGGGTAGGAAATCAAAAATATGTGTTGTAATAATATCTGAAAGTATTAATATTTTGTAGCGCTGCATTTAGCTTGCACAATGGCTGTAGAAAATACATAAATAATATAATTAAAAAAAAAAACCCATAGAACCTTAGCTCTATCAGCTTGCAAAGATGCTTCATAAGCTGCATCCTGCTCTCTTTTAACTGTTTCTCGGGCTTCCCTTTCCTCCTACAGAAAAAGAATAAGTAGTATTAATGACTGAAATATTAAATCATCATTCTATAAGAAAAATCTCATAAAAGTAAATACATTTGAGACTATGACTAAAGTGATGATAACAACAAAAATATAACATCAGTTGTATTATCAAAATTGAATTTGCATGATAATACAGCATGTCTGAGAAAGATCTTTATTATTCTAAAGATTAATAACAAAAAATATGAACAGGTTACATGAAGTGTAGTTTGTGACAAAAAGAATGAAGGAAAATAAAAGTTTTTTTTTTTTTTTTACAGTATCTTCAATGTAGCTCTATGCGAACTGCAAGCTCCGTTAGTGCAGACATGCTACAGACTCAGCAAAAAAAAAAACTAGTATGTTGTGGCCATCACAAAACTTTCTTCTATATAAATCACGTCAATTAAATCATTTAAATAGTATAAGAAATTACATCAATTTAGAACCAATTCGTATCAAAGTATACCTGAATTCGAAGTTTGATGAAAATTCGTGCATTAGTTATTGAGATAGAGCTGTAGGGGAAATTCTGAAAAATTCAGCATAGCAGCGCCACCTGTTGAGCGATTTGCACCAAAACACAAACAGCACTAATTAATATTAAGGTATACCGGAATCTGAAGTTTGATGAAAATCAGTGCATTAGTTCTGGAGCTAGAGCTATTGTGGAAATCACAAAAAATGCAGCACAGCAGCGCCACCTGTTGAGCGATTTACACGAAAAGGTACAAAACATCATTTCATGTCAAGGACTAACTGAATCTGAAGTTTGATGAAAATCCGTGCATTAGTTCTGGACATTGGGCTATTGTGGAAATCGTGAAAAATGCTGCATAGCAGCGCCACCTGTTGAGCGATTTACACCAAAACATAAACAGCACTAATTCATATCCAGGTATACCTGAATTTGAAGTTTGTTGAAAACCCAAGTATTGGTTCTTGAGATAGAGCTATTGCGGAAATCTCAAAAAATGCAGCATAGCAGCGCCACCTGTTGAGCGATTTACACCACAAGGGGCAAAACATCAATTCATGTCAAGCACTAACTGAATCTGAAGTTTGATGAAAATCCGTGCATTATTTCTTGAGATTGAGCTATTATGAAAATCGTGTAAATGCTTCAAAATGCAGCATAACAGTGCCATCTGTTGGGCGATATGCACCAAAACGTTACCAGCACCAATTCATATCAAGGATTAACGGAATCTGAAGTTTTATAAAAATCCGTCCATTAGTTCTTGAGATAGAGCTTTTGCAGAAATCCTGAAAAATGCTACATAGCAGCACCACCTGCAGGGCGATTTACACCAAAAACTAATCAGCACCAATCTATATCAGGGACTACCTGAATATAAATTTTTATTAAATTCCGTGCATTAGTTCTTGAGATAGAGCGCCCACAAAATTTGTGTCACATACAGACAGACAGACAGACACACGGACGGACGGACAGACAGACAGACAGACTCAAAGACAGACATTTTGTAAAAACATGTTTTTTGGAATCTCTGACCCATAAAACGTATAAATCCGTCGAAAACTGGAATTCAAAAATTTTCATGAAACCAATACTTTCTTCTTGTCAAGATAGAAGAAAGTAAAAAGCTCAACTTTCACAGCCTCATGTGCGAAAAGCGCAGAGTTTTTACCACTTTGATGAAATTAGTGTTTTTTTTTTTTTTTTTTGTGGTCATTTGATGAAATTTGTGATTTTTTGACAAAATTTGCAGGGTTTTCTTTTTTCATGACTCTTTGGCAAAATTTACATTTTCTTTTGCGATTCTTTGATGAAATTTGTGTTTTTTTCTACGATTCTTTGACGAAATTTGTGTTTTTTCCCACAATCCTTTGATGAAATTTTTTTTTTTTTTTTTTGCGATCCTTTGATGAAATTCGCATTTTTTCCACGATCCTTTGACGAAATTTGCATTTTGTTGTAATCCTTTGATGAAATTCTCATTTTTACATGCCATACTTAGATGAAATTCTCATTTTTTTTTTTCACAATCCTTTGAAAAAAAAATTTTTTTTTTTTTTTCCTTGATCTTTTGATAAAATTCTTTTTTTTTTTTTTTTCACGATCCTTTGATGTAATGTGTGTTTTTTTTTGCAATCCTTTGAAGAAATTTGTGCTTTTTTGTGAAGATTTGAAGAAATTTGTGTTTTGTCCTTGATCCTTTGACAAAACTCACATTTTGTTCCATGATCCTTTGAAAAAATTATTTTTTTGCTATCCTTTGACGAAAATTGCATTTTTCTGTGATCCTTGGGTGAAAATCTCGTTTTTTCTGTGATCCTCTGACGAAAATTGTGTTTTTTCCATGATCTTTCAGCCAAAGAAGATGATAGTTGCATGCGGCTGCCCTTGTTTTCATGCTGTTCGTTTCTATGTGAGGACTAAATTTCACTGGAAAGAGAAAGTCGAATGAGAAAGGGGGAAATAAACTGAATTTGGTGCTGTTTGAACTCGTGTTTTTGTTATATTTCGTCCGCTACCGCTGCCCCCCTGTGGCAATATTAAAAATAATTGTAGGGTTAAGTACATTGCTGGATTCCTTTAATAAATTAATGATAATTAAAAATATAATAAGAACATTCTTACTTTAAAAGCTTGTAAACTGTTGAAGACAATGAAGAGGCATTTTTTTTAGAGAATAACCAAAAGGTCTTTGCTTTTAGTCACCACATAGATATTAAAAAATCAGAATCTTTTGTAAAAAGAGAAACATAAAAATTTGTTGAACTTTTCCATTGGATTTTTAGAAGATAGCAGCACAGATTATTAGATTAATTTGGGCATGACAAAATATCCACATCACGAATATACGATCCATAATGTACTCTTGCAGGAAACTATTTTAGCAGTATTCGAATGGTAAGCAGCAAGCCTGCGTTCCGATAAAACTGCATCTGAAAACTACATCTTTTCAGGACCACATCAAACTAAATTCTAATTCAAAAATTGACGGGTTTTAGTTTATAAATGACAAGTACGGGGACTCAAAAGTAATTACACGGCAGATTTAAATTGATTAGCTAAATTAAAAGTTATGACAAATTAATGAAAATCAAATAAGCTGTAGATTTAAAAAGGATATCACTGATTCGCAAAAACGAAACTAACGCGCACCTCCTATAGACGTCATCTATCGCACAACAATTACTTCACGGACAGGAAAGAGAGAAGCGCATCAATGACATCATCATAATACATGCTGGCAGCAAACAGAGACCAGTGGCAGTATTCTGCCCTTAATGGAATAAAACAACTCAGAACTAAACATTCACGTAATTCATAGCAACATTCAATAGTTTGCAATTCTGCCTTACGAACGGAATTTGCGAGCAACCATCAACGCCTTCCTTTCAAGGTTAACCAGTTTCAACTAATCATTTCCATGTAGTTTGTTTATTTACCTGAGATTTGAACACATGTATTTGTAGCCCCTTTAAAAGGAGACCATTGTTAGATTCATATAAGGGAATGATATAATATCCCTATGAACAGTATGTAAAGTTTTAATAGGTGGTGAGTTATAGATAATTTATGAAGTTTTAAGATACAATTATATAATTTTTATCATTATTTAGAGTAACATTAAGGGATTGTTTATACAAAAATTATTTGCAATTACACTTTTAGATTGATACAATTTTTAATCTTCTAAAAAATATATTTTAGCATGAAGTTTTTTTTTTTTTTTTTTTTTTTTTTTTTTTTAAATATAAGCTTAATACAAATAATTGAAAAATTATGCTTCACTCATAATTATTTTACATTTATATAATTTTTATTAATATTCAGATTAAGGGATTATTTAACAAAAACTATTTGTAATTACTCTAATGAATAATAAAAGTAAGTTTTAATGTTCTCAAATATCTATATATTTATATAACTTTTTTTAATACAAGCTTTTCTTTTTTGCAAGCTATATCAGCCAGATAATTGAAAAATTATGCTTCACTCATAATTGTTTTACATTTACAATTATATAATTTTTATTATAGCAAAATCAAGGAATTATTAAACAAAAACTGTTTGTAAATACTCTTTTGATTGAGTAAAGCAAGTTTTAATATTCTCAAAAATATATTTTAGCATGAAAGTTTAATACAAGCTTTAAAATACAATTTTTAAAACACAAGCTATATCAGCCAAATATAATTATGCTTCAGTCATGATTATTTTACATTTACAATGATATAATATTTATTATTATTTAGAGTAAAATCAAGGAATTATTTATAGAAAAACTATTTGCAATTACATTTTTGGATTAGTATAATAAGTTTTAATCTTCTCAAAAATTTATTTTAGGATTATTATTATTACTGTTATTTTGAATACAAGCTGTATCAGCCAAATAATTGGAAAGTTATGTTTCACTCATAATTACATTTATAATTATAGATTTTTTATTATTTAGAATAAAATCAAGGGATTATTTAAACAAAAACTGTTTGTAAATACTTTTTTGTATCAGTACAGTAAGTTTTAATCTTCTCAAAAAAATTTTATTTAGCGTGAAAGTTTTTTTTCTTTAAAATACTAGTTTTAAAATACAAGCTATATCAGCCAAATATAATGGGAAAATTATGCTTCAGTCATGATTATTTTACATTTACAATGATATAATATTTATTGTTATTTAGAGTAAAATCAAGGAATTAATTATACAAAAACTTACATTTTTGGATTAGTAAAATAAGTTTTAATCTTCTCAAAAATATACTATTATTATTATTTTGAATACAAGCTTTAAAGTACAAGCTATATCAGCCAAATAATTGGAAAATTATGTTTCACTCATAATTATTTTACATTTACAATTATATATTTTTTATTGTTTAGATCAAAATCAAGGGATTATTTAAACAAAAACTATTTGTAATTACACTTTTGGATTAGTACAATAAGTTTTAATCTCAAAAATATATTTTAATGTATTTTAGCATAAAGAATTTTTTTTTAATTAGTTTTAAAATACAAGCTATATTAGCCAAATAATTGAAAAACTATGCTTCACTCACAATTATTTTACATTAAATTTAAAGTAAAATTATTTTTGTAATGAACATAACAAAATTGGAAAAAAAAAAAAAAAAACTGATGGGATTAGATTTAGATAAGGATTAATAGCAGAGAGTTAAAAAGGCCCAATGGAAATTTAAGCTAATGACCCCAAAGCTGTTAAGTTTAAAGTCATGAAAAAGATGAAATCCAATCTTTACTTTAAATAGCTAAAGAAGAATAAAATGTATGGTGGTGAAATGAATACAAAGGAAATATAAAAACTATCTAACATTTGTTAATCAAAAAATAAAAATAATATATATAAGTTAACTATATCTTCATTCAGTAGATCATAAACAAAACCTATTAAACTGTTAAAGTATATAGACGATGAAAAGCATCTAGAAAAATATATTTAACAGCAATGAGATTAAAATAAACGAACAAACCTCATGACATTTGGAAAATAAAGTAATGTATCAATGAGTGACTGCCGATATGTAAAGTCCCACAATATTCACGAACTGCTTGTAAATCATGCTGAGCTAATTACTTTCAAAATAGGATTGAATCGTTGAAAAACACCTTTATAACTGATAGCACTTCAATGGAGAATGTAGCGATAAACTTTAAACGAAACACAGGAGATAAATGATTTAGCTTTGATCTTTCCAACAACGGTGACTCACTAAGCGATGTTCTTTTAGAAACCATTAACACAGAGTTTATACGCTAATCCAGAGTCGTCGACGAAACTATCAAACTCCCTACGGGTAAATCGTAGTGGTAAGACTCAAAGTAAATCAATATAAATATTAACTTATTAAAAATATGCAGAACTTCCATTTGACATTAACTGCCATTCTAAAAACATCAAAGATGACCATTGTTAAAATGCCAAAGGTAAGAGAAGGTGAGGAAGCAGGGAAACATATCCATATTTATATGAACCGGGAAAACGAATAATATCTAATCACGCAATTCAACGAGGAGCAAAAGATGATTTCTGAAAGACGACATCGTGACGAAGTGTCATACAATCGATGTGCGTAGGCTCAAACGAGAGACGCCATCTAGCAGCGATCGTGAAACCAACGTCAGATGAAAGAGTTACTTGCTGTTGATTGTGTGGGAGAAACAGAAGGATAAAAAACGGAAACAAGAAGGAAAGTGCGATAATGTAAACAGGGTAGATAAGTTAAAGATATGATAACAAATTAATTTAAGGTAAGTAGAGTGACGTTTAAATTAATATTAATAAAGATATCTTATCACAGATAAATAAAGAAGTAAAATGTATTGTTTAATAAAAGTGAATATAGAGGAGATAGATATATTGTTAAGTAAAAGTGAAATGTAGAGGGTAAATTCCCGGACAGTGGCAAGACAAGGAGAATGTAATTTACATCTATGAAAAACAACTAATAATACAGTGCGAATATACATTTAACAAAAAATAGGTCTCTCTATCCTCATGTACAAGAGCTACATATATAAGCACCATCTTAAACCAACACAGATAAGGCTTTCCGGCTGCCTATAGCAGTCGGATGGATTATGAAGAAAACAACCCCGGAAAATTGGAAAGAATTCCAAGACGTTAGGGCCAGAATGTGAAATTATCACATTGCTCTAAAAATCGAAGAGAGGCGAGGAAAGGTGTGTGCGAAACATCGACGATTCGCTCCAAAATGCCATAAGGAAAAGAGTTCTCAGCGTGATTGATAAAACGTAAACATTGCGGTCGGACACAATAAATGAATTTAAATAGACATTGATGCAAAAAAATAGCTGAAAAGGAACAAAAATAAATTAAATTTAAATACTGTAAGAAGTAATCTCACACCTCCCCCCCCCCCCCCCCCCCCATGAAAATATAAAAAAAATTTAATGCAGGTTTGCATCGATCCCAGGGATGATAAAAATCAGCACTAAAAAACCAGAATCCCGCGTTTCCATGGAAAAATAGCATGTCTGGTTAGTGACATGAAGAGGGCTTAATTTCTAACAAAAAAAAAAAGTACAGGAGCTCTAATTTGCTGCAGTAATGACAACCGTCCTGTACTATGCTCTTTTTTTTCTGTAACCAATGGACGAAGTTGATTTTTTTTTTTCTTGCGATTGATTGACAATTTTTGTAATATTTTCTAGCAACTTATTGGGCAATTTCAAAGGTTTTCCTGTAATCCATTGAAGAATTTTGCAGTTTTTTTCACCATGATCGACTGAAGAATTCTATGATTTTTTTCCTGTGACCGACTGACAAAATTCGCGATATTTTCCAGTTATCTCTTAATGAATTTTGCAGGTTTTATTCTTGAGATCGATTGGCTAATTTCCGGATTTTTTCCTTGTGCCTTACTGCCGAAGCTCATATAAGTTTTTTTTAACCCTATCATGTACAAAATTTCATTTTTTTTCCCCCATGAGAAATTGGCAAATGTCACAATTTTTTCCCCTTGGGCACTTTTGAATTTCACAATTATTTCTTGCGAGCAACGGGCAATTTTTGTGATTTCTTCTTGCGATAGATTGGGGAAATTCATGATTTTTCTCCACATTCCACTGAAACATTGAGATTTTTTTCCCGCGATTGACTGACAAATTTCTCAATTTTTCTCCTCGACAGACTGATCTTCCATGATCAATCGAAGATTTTTTTTCTTGCGACCAATTGATGAATTTCTTGATATTTTTTAGAAATTTACTGGCAAATTTCACTTATTTTTTTCACGACTGACTGAAGAATTTAGTGATTGCTTTCCTGTGATCAATCGGCAAAATTTGCGATATTTCCCAGCTACCTATTAGAGAATTTTGCAGGTTTTAATCTTAGGGTCGATTGGCTAATATCCGGGACTTACTGGTGAAACTTGCGGAGTTTTTTCATGCAAATATAAACAAATTTCGAGATTCTTTTTCCTGTGATCGATTGACAGATTTAGAGATTTTTTTCCGCAAGTGAATGGAGATTTTTCCTGTGGTAGATTGATGAAATTCACGATTTTTTCCAAGTGTCAACTGAAATAGTTAAAGCTTTTTTTCGCAACTAAATGCTGAATTTCACAATATTTTCCCATGATCGATAGATGAATTTTGTGGTATTTTCCTGTGATTGATTGCAAGTTTCCAGATTTTTCTCGCAATCTATTGGTAAAATTCGCTAGTTGAAGTATGCGAATATCAAAATTTTGCAAACCCAAAATGAGCAAAGTGCATTTGCAGCTATATAAAAATGGGCAGGGTGCATTTACAGCTATAAAAAAGGGGCAGGGCGCTGCACTCTCCTGAAAACACCTAGAGGAAACACTATATAAGCTCCTGTGAGTTTTAACTAATATTTAAATATCCAGTAAAAATAAAGAAGTACTGGAGCTGCACCCCTGTAAGATTTGGTGCAAATTAAGCATCGCTTGGAGCTAAAAAGTTGATAAGTAAGAAAATTTTACAAACTTGAGCTCTGGTAAATTCCGACAAATATTTAAATATTCACTAAAAAGAGAGAAGTACCAGAGCTGAGATTTGGTGAACTCTGCCACAAATTAAGCATTGGGCATGAAAAATGCTGTGGCTTTAGTCGATTTCCCATTAAGTCTTTTTAACATTTGCAGTGCAAAAGCGAGAATAGTAAATTGCATTCTTTCCTTTAAAATGGAAAAATTAGAAACAGGTGTTTTTTATGTCTTAAAAACATTACATAGCATTTCCAATTCAAAATTAACATAATTTTTACATAAATAAAAATTTTATACTTTGTTCATTAAAATAAACAAAACTTCAAATTCAATGTCAACTTAATAAATCCATTTCTCAAAAATTAAATATGTTCAATAATATCTATTTAAAATTAATCTCCATTTTTTATCACTATTTATTAAATAAAACAATAATTTAATTCTCTTTCAACAATCTACAAACTTGTATTTATTTTTCAAACATTGCGATATTAACCTCACAGCAATATTAACTAAAGAAAATAAGTTAAAAATGGTGTGAATGAATAAGAACAAAAAAAAAAAAACTTCTTAAAACACCATCAAAAATTATCAAATGCGCTAGGCCTTTCGAAAGATCTGAGTCTTTCTTCGTCAGGCGCAAAGAAGACGTCCTTCTACTATGAAAGCAGTAGGAAGACTGAAATGAGAGAAAAGGGAAAGAAAACAAGCTGAAGAAACAGCCAATAGGAAGTTAGAAATGAACAGCCAATAGGAAAGTAGAAGACAACAGCCAATCACAAAAGAGTATAATCAAAAGAAAAGAACACAGAGTAGGAGGTGCAAAAATTGGAAGTGGGAAAATACAAATAATTAAAAATGGGAACACATGAAAATAAATAAATAAATAAAATATAAAAAACAAACTAATATTAATTAATACAAAAATAAATTGAATGGTAGTACTGAAAAGATTTTTCCAAGCTGCAGAGAGCATTGTGGAATCAGATTTATCATTAACAATGACATCACGATTAAGATAAATAGCAAGATTTTCAAGGAAGTCCAATTCAGAGATACTATTGGCATTAGAGATAATTTTAGCATTTTGAAAATTAAAACTATGGCCAGAATCCCAAGAGTGCTTGGCAATAGAAGATTTAGAAACTTCTTGATTGATTACATAACGAGAGTGTTCTTTTAAGCGGATTTCGAGATTTCTTTTAGTTTGACCAATATAAGATAAATCACAACCATTACAGGGAACTTTATAAATTCCCCATTTACGAAGATCAGGAACAGGAGATTTAGTGGAGGGGAATATGAATTTATTGACAGGATTAAAGATAATGTTAAAATTGAAACGACGTAAAACATTAGCTAACTTGAAACATAAAGGAGGATAAAAGGGGAGGACAACCAAATTATCAGGTTTGCTTTTGACAGATTTGGAAAGAGTAGATTTATTAGATGGTCTATAGAATTTCTTCACAGCATTATTGATAACAGAAGGATTAAAACCTCTTTTGACAGCAACAGTTTTTAAGTAATTAAGAATCACAGTGAGTCATATCATAAGGATTTAAATATAAAATAACGTACTTAATGAATTAATAATCCAGAAAAAAAAATTAAACAAATACTTACCTCTTCCCACATTTCTGATTGCATTTCACTATTGAAAACTTCAACTGCATGAATTAGACGAGTCATTAAGTCATCTAAGCCAACATTACCTAATTATAGGAGAAATAAATAAAAGAAAAACCAATTATAAAAACACAAAAGAAAAAAGAATAAACTCATTAGCTTAAAATAATAATAAATCAATTTTGACAGGGCTAGGAAAAGTGCAAGCAGATGCTGACTGTCATAAACATGATAGATTGAATGCTTTTTAAAAACAAAAACTAAATAAAATCAGATATTTTCACATTGTTGATACTGTTCCTATAAAAGAAAAACATTTAAAAATTGTTACTGAATTATGTGTAGGACAGATCCTCCAAAATATTTGCAACACATCAATAACAATTATAAAGGCAGTTTACTCTTTTAAATCTTTAGTTCCACTATACATGATACAAACAAACAAACCAGCATCTAAATTATACATATATATTAAAAAATGTAAAATCTTACATCATATAGACTTAGACATACTCATATTTCAATTTATTATTATTATTATTATTTATTTAATTTTTAACCTAATCCCATTTGTCAAATTTTAATTATTCAAAATTTGTTTTAATTATGAGCAAAATTATGCATTAAAAAAAAAATTGGGCTAATTCACTTGGGAATGAAATTCATGAACTTCTAGACTACAGAAAAGTTATATTGCTGGCCAAAATCTTGATATTCAGACTAAGTTATATAATGTGAAAACAATCTCTGTATATTTAGACTGATATTATCTAATTATCTTTTATTAAATAAGTGTACCTCCATTTCTATAACTTTTTCTATATTTCATTTATCTTTACTGAATATCTATCTTTCAATTCAAAAGGTTTATTTTCTTCAATTAAAGCTATTTCTTATTTATCTTTATTTAAAATATCATTTATTAAAGTTGTATATTACAGTAGATCTGGCTGCACATCGTTTGTATGACATTTCGTCACGATGCTTTCCTTTCTAAAACCGTCAGCAGCTGCCCCTTGCATTGCATAATGAGCTTATATTTGAGCGCTTGTTTCATATAAATATTCTGAAGTTCATGCTGGCTTTACCTTATGTATTTACCTTTCTATAGTATTGCTGTACTAACTTTGTTGGTGTTATCTGAGATCCTCGAACGGCGACGGCTTTTGATGTTACCTGAGAAGAAGTTCTTATTGCTATCATTTTACTTTATGAATCATTGTGAATGACATATATTTTTACTTAAGTTAAGTAGTCATTTAAAGAGTGCTTTAAACTTACAAGGGAATCACTTTTGGTGCTGCTCGCACCTATGATTGAGACCTGGTGCATTTTAAAGCCCTATATTAGGAAGTTTGAGAATCAATAAAAATTTTCTGTTAAAATCATATTTTTTGATTTTACAGCAGCATAACTAACTGAAAATGCAATTTTTAAAACCACTTATCAGACTATTAACATGGAATTTTTTTTAAAGAAAAGCATTTAAAAATAGAAATTAGTCAATAAGTATAAAATATTGAAAAAAAAGTTTAAAAATTCTTTCAAGAACCTACGAAATTGATTTTGAAAAATTAGAACATTATATTCACATTTTTGGCAGAAGTTGACGTTTTTTTCAAAAGTAGAGCTTTCCAGCAACCCTATTTAAATGTCATAGCTGCTTGTTGTGTGTGAGTGAGCAGTGGTTTGGACTTAGCTAGAAATTGTAACGTTCAACCTAATTAAGCACAGTAAATTTTCTAAATTGTATAAAAATATTAATTTACTTTATGATTACTTTCACCAAAAGACACAACATTTAACGCAACTTTTCATTTTAAACATTCAAAACTTTATTCTATTTGACTTCAAAAGAAAATAGTTTGATTCTTTTGAATTTCAATAAAAACATAGTTTTCAATCATTTTTAAAGTTTTTAACAGATATATGTATATTTACTATTTATCGTCTGCATAGAAAAAAAAACTAATCCTTGTTTCTTTATGCTATTATCAAACAAATCGCAATCTGATTTAATTCTAATATGTGAGAGGGATAAAGCAGGCAAAAAATGTTCAGCGCCATATTTGGAGACTTAACCTACTTTTGGCGTGAAATAAAGAAATAAAAATCGAATAATAAAAAATTAAAAGTATAAAAAAATATATAAAATATGATTTTAACAGAGAATTTTATCTGTTCTCTAACTTTTTATGTACAGGGCTACAAAATGCACCAGGTCTCGATGCTAGGTGCAAACAGTACCAAAAGTGATTCCCTTGTTAGCATTGGACTTTTACAACTAGTGTTTATCTTAACAGAACGTTTAGTACAAGTCATCATATCAGCAGGACTACTATCATGGAAAAACTATCATGGAGTGAAAGATTAATATGCTTCGCTTCATTATGCAGTTTATCTTAAGCAAGTGGTGTTTCTGTAGTAAAGTACATTCAATAATGATGGCTTGTCTTTCGAATAATCTCTGATGTCATAATGGCTTCCTCTTGTCTTAAGACAATCAGTTTACATCTCAAGAATGGTACGCTGGATTATTGGCCTCTTAATGATATTTCAGCAGCTATGAAGTCAGTTTAGTTTATTTCTTATTTTTAGTGTGAATGTAGTTTTATTGTCTTATGTAATACGAAACAAAAACTTAATGAATGTCTAATATTGATTTTGTAGTATGTTTTTATTTATTGTTTTATCTTTTCTTTTACTTTACTTTTTAATAAACATTAGTTTGTTTTTACATTTACCTGTATTCATTTTACTGCCATACATACATTTATTTATTTATTTGAAGTTAATATCTGCTGTTCAGAATTTGCACTTTATAGTTTATCAACAGGTTTAGAGACTAACAGCACTTCTGCTTTCATTGCCATATTCAAATCTCTGCTAAGTTTAAGTTTATATTTTAAACTATCATGGCTATGGGCTCATCCCTAACCTAAAATCATTTATTATTTTAATTAATAGAAGCATTATAAATAAATTAAAAAACAAAAAATAGCTAACATTGCCATAGTAAAAATTAAGATATAATTTGTGTTTTTGTTTCAGTTCAATTGTACTTTATATATATTTAATAGATAATATTTTACTTTATTTAGTGTTTGCCATTTTTAACCCTTACAGGTCTGGCAATATGGTGGTGAATGCTACTCCCATTGGTTAAAAGAGATGCTTTATGATTTGGGGGGGGGGGGGGATTGTATTATATTTTTTTGTTTTAAGTAAATTATTTGATATTTTAAGTGTTTAATGGCGGAATTTAATATTAGTACAGTAATTTATTATAGTTTTTGATAATTTATTAATTTATTTTTTTACAATGATATAAATTTGAGGTAATTAAAAATTTTTTATGGCTTCATGGCATATATATCTGGTGTTTTCTGCAAATGCAGCACTTACTGCATTTACAGCCTTGCCAACATGTAATAGTGAGAAGTTCCAGGCTGGGTACCGTTCCATGTGGTTTAGTCGGTAGAATGTCAGTGCGTTATACTGATGGCCCGGGTTTGAGTTCCGGCATGGAATCTTCTTCACTATGTTGACCTTGACGCCTTTTACGCAATTTAATTTGAAATTTGATTTTCATTTGAAATATTGTATGCAAGGCGAATGTTTCTCTCTGGAATAATTTCCAAATATTAAACTATACCTTACATTCTGATTCATTCAACAAATGAACCAACAATTGCCAATTAATAATGAATTTGAAAAAGTTAAAATATCAAGATTCATGACTCAATCTAAAATGAATTATTTGGCAATAGAAATTAAATCTTTTCAAAAGAAAGATGGTCAGAAAAAGGTCAGACCAAAAATGGCTACTTTTTATCCCCTCAGAGTTGGACTTGATTAAAAATTCCAATAGACACACTTTCTACAAATTTCTTAGACTTAAGTTTAAAAGAATATTTAGAGTTAAAAACATCTAAACAAGTCATATGTATTATTTCTAATTGCTAAAAAGGCGTAAGATTAAAACTTCAGTAAAATAGTTTTATTTGACTGTTGACATGTCTCAATTCATCCAGAGTCATTTTCAAAACAAATCATGATATTCTGAAATTGCACAGTCTATGGTGCAATGAACTGAAACGAACATCATTCAGATTTTCCTGTAATGCAAGTTACTTTTTTTTTTTTATTTTACTTGGATGTTCATTTCTATTTTCTAAACTCTTGAGTACATCGAGCCACAGTTTTGGTAAGTTAAATGATGCGGTATTGTTACTTATGTTAATTTTACGTGTTAAAATCTCTATTGTTTCTTTTATAATGGATGGATAATATTGGTTGGAGGGAAAAATTATCTTACTTTCATTGAAATTTATATAATAATTTCTTCTTGATGTAATTTTGGCAAGGCTGTGGTTTTCCTACTATATTTAATATCAGCTACATGCTCCTTTTTTCTGCATTTAAATTTCCTGCCAGTCATTCCAATATAGTAATTCTTTGATCTGTCTGCTCGAATTAATGATATTTCGTATACTCCTGAATAATTCTCAAAATTAATTGGATCAATTTTAGTACAAATAACATTCTTCAATTTCAGAGGTGGTTTGGCTACTAAGCAGATATTGAACCACTTAAGACTGTATTTTAATTTCTCAAAAAAGCTTGGATAATATTGAACAGGATAAAGTTTGTATTTCTGCAAGTTAAATTTATGTTCAGGCTTCTTATTATTGGTAATATTCATGATTAATTTATTAATATATTGAACTTTAAAACCATTATTATAAGCAATCCTACAAATATTATCTAATTCATCATTCAAATTATTTTCAGTACATACTAGAAAAGCTCATCTTAAGAAAATTCTGTAGGTACAAATTTTAAAGATAAATGGAGAACATGCATTATTTGGTATGGTAGCCTGATTTTTCTGTTTACAGAAAAATCAGGTCTGTTTAGAGAAAAGCCATGCTTCTTCTGTACACAGACCTGTTGATAGATTGATTTGTTCTTGTTAACATTATATCAAAGAATACAAGACTATTATTATGTTCAATTTCAATAGTGAATTTAATGTTATTGTCTATGAAATTTAGATTATTTGGAAATATTTTGAGTTCTTTAAGACTGTACTCCCAAATTATGAAAATATCATCAACATGTCTAAGCCAAGTGTGAGGCATTAATTGACACATACTAAAAACTTTTTTCCAATGGACGAAGAATAAATTCAGCTAATAAACCAAAAAGAGGAGAACCCATTGGGGCTCCATGATTTTGTTTATAATATTGGCCATTAAATATGAAAAAGTTATTATGGAGGATCAAATTAAATCCTCTTTTTAGTGTTAATTTCATATCATCTAGTATGTACTGAAAATAATTTGAATGATGAATTAGATAACATTCGTAAGATTCCTTATAATAATGGTTTTAAAGTTCAATATATTAATAAATTAATCATGAATATTACCAATAATAAGAAGCCTGAACTTAAAAATTTGACTCGCAGAAATACGAACTTTATCCTATTCAATATTATCCAAGCTTTTTTGAGAAATTAAAATACAGTCTTAAGCAGTTAAATATCTGCTTAGTAGCCAAACCACATCTGAAATAAGAATATTATTTGCATTAAAATTGATCCAATTAATTTTGAGAATTATTCAGGAGTATAAGAAATATCATTAATTAGAGCAGACGGATCAAAGAATTGCCATAAAGG
The DNA here is from genome assembly GCA_963932465.1 of Maratus speciosus. NCBI lineage: Eukaryota > Metazoa > Arthropoda > Arachnida > Araneae > Salticidae > Maratus > Maratus speciosus. Next base: position 413,422,875 of record OZ010792.1, on the reverse strand, counting down.
AATGACTAGCAGGAAATTTAAATACAGAAAAAAGGAGCATGTAGCTAATATTAAATATAGTAGGAAAACCACAGCCTTGGCAAGGTTACATCAAAAATAAATTATTCATATAAATTCCAACGAAAGTAAGAATTTTTTACCCTCCAACCAAGATTATCCACCCATTATAAGAGAAACAATTAGAGATTCTAACACGTAAAAATAACATATGTAACAATACCGCATCATTCAACTTACCAAAACTGTGGCTCAAGGTACTCAGAAATAAACATCCAAGTTTAAAAAAAAAAAAAAAGTAATGTGCATTACATGAAAAACTGAATGGTGGCATTTCAGTTCATTACATCATAGACTGTGCAATTTCAGAATATCATTATTTATTTGTTTTGAAAATAACTCTTGATGAGTTGAAACATGTCAACAGTCAAATAAAACTATTTTACTGTTTTAATCTTACACCTTTTTAGCAATTAGAAATATATTATTACAAGCACAGGGTTCATACTCATTTTCCAAGAAAAAATCCCCTGAGAATCCCCTGATGCATTTTCAGGGATGCATAATTTTTCCATGTCAACAATCAATGACATTTTTTAAACCAGTATCACGACCCCTCGCCCTCCTCTCCTTTAAAAAAAGAATACAAACTAGATATTCTCAAAAATACAGTTTATATATTACCTATATAAACAATATGAACAGAACTTTAAAGGAAAAGCATTAATTTGTGTACAACAGAGATGAAGTCTGCAAGCCTTGTGGGGCTCTCCTTAAAAAACTTGGTAGATTGCTGTAAGAATTTAATTTCCACTTAGGGATTTTATTACCTCTTTGAAAAGCATTACGAATAATATGAAGGCTAAAGTTTCAATATCATTTTTAAAATGTCCTTTATTTTTCTTAAGTTCTTCTTTAACAATTTTCAAACCTCACGATGTTAGAAGGCATGTCTAGTGACTGAATGGATGTCACCAGACGTTAGAAGTAGTGCAGATTAAATATAACATATGTTATATCTAATCTGTAAGGAGTGGCTAATTTCCAATTCTACATATCACGATGTTAGAAGAGAGGTCTTAGTTTGATTTCATTAAGACTACACAAAACACGCAAACAACAGCGATTGCCCTCAATTTCCCAGAGTAACCAATCATTTTGCCAGGTTTTCCCAGGTTTGTGGAATTTTTTGCACTATCCCCTGAGATTCCCCTGACTTTTTAGGGCCAAAATTTATCCCCTGATTATCCCAGGAATCCCATAATCCCCTGATGAGTAGGAACCCTGAAGCAGGGTTCTCGCTGCTGCTTGCCATTGCGCCAAATCGCGACAACATGCTTCATTTGGTGAATAAAGGAGAAATCATACTCCCCAAATTGCGAGTGCTCAATTTCTGCTCTGTTTGTGTGTGTCAATATAGTCGAGATTCGTATCCGCGTTCCTGAACAATTGATGTCGATTTACATGTTCAAACACACCGTGCCATTTACATTGCACTATTTATAGAGATACTGACACAATACCAATTCAGTTTAGGAACAGCCAAAGACACAGAAAAATTTATGCCATACGCATTTCTCTATTGTCAGTTAATTGCTGTCTGTGCGCCGACATCACGCTGGTAAAACACAATCAAAATTATTCATATCAAGGGTCAAATAGAAAAAAATTTTGCTGGAATGTGGTATTGAAATTGGCTACTTATCATACTATTTATTAGTTGAATGTAAAGTATCATTGCACTGCCAATATTTTCTATCGGTTAGAGTCGAAACCTTATAACAATTTTTAGTGTATATTTTCAAAACGAGAAATCAAAGATAGCTGTTTTGAATTTTAACTTAGAGTGCTAAAAGAATGTCTGAAACACGTACTCATTTAGAATGTACTTTTTTTAATAGTTTCAGTAGCAGATAGTCGAATTTCTATTTTATAATTAATTTTTAAAAATTAGATTATTTTAGAACATATTCAAGAAAAGTGATACAATAAGGGGTTAAACATGGTTCATACACTCGAGAACAAATAAAATTCAAGCACTTTTCAAGCACTATTCCAGCACTATTCAAGGACTGTTTAGATACATGCATAAAAATGGCGTAAAATAACATATAGGGAGAATAGCCACCCCATTGATTATCTATTTTAAAGAAATCTTGTCAAATCTTTTAATTTTTAAAACAGGCATTTTCAAGACATTGTTAAAATTTTTTTAAAGAGTAATGTGTTTTAACTTATTAAGGTACCATGGGAAGAAATTTCATATATAATAAAAAGTTAAGACAACAGAGCTTGATTTTCTTTTCTTTAAGTGCAAAAAAAAAAAATAAATAAATAAAAGGTATGGTATCACTACAAGAGCAGAAAACAGGAGTAAACCAGTTAAATTTTAGGAATTCTGAACACTCATCACGAGTCATACATTAGCATTTCTGAAGTTGTGAACAATATACTTTTTAATAAATATTATCTGAATTCTCAAACCTTACAGCATTTGCGCTTTATCCATACAAAAATAATTCAAATAAAGGTTAGATAATTTACTTTTAATTCTTAAATACAATAGATTTTTTTAAATGAATTTATAAAAAGGAAATAATTTTTTTTTTATCAGTTACACAGTGAAAAATTTCTTAATATAATTCGGCGAAGTTTTAACTGATTGACAACATTCGTGATTTTTATAAATGACCGATTTTTTTTTTTTTTTTTTTTTTTTTTAAATGACTGATTAACTATGTTGGGGGGGGGGGGGCAATATATGAAATTGGCATCAAACTGTCGAAATTTGCATTTTTTATCGATGACTAATGGATGAATTTTGCGTTATTTTTCCTCGCCGGATTGTTAAAATTTGCAATTTTTTTTCAATGACAGATTGAAGAAATTCGTGACTTTTTTTCAACGTATAGTTTATGAAATTTTCAAGGGTGATTCTGAGTTTAAAAAATTCTAAAATTTACAGAAAATTTTCTGAAAGACTACAGCAGATAGCAGAAGGGGTAAATCCCCTCCCGGCACTGGCTATGCGTTTTTTTCGATACAAATTTAGACAAATTTAGTCTTTTTTTGTAACCTTTCGATGAAATTTCCCTTTTTTCCTTGATCCATTGAAGAAATTAGACTTTTTTCTACGATCTTTTAATGCAGATCGCGCTTTTTCCGCGATCCTTTGACGAATTTTGTGTTTTTTTCGCGATCCTTTGAAGAAATTTGCATTATTTCTGTGATCCCAGGGGTGATTCTGGGTAAAAAAAAAAAAAAAAAATCTGAAATTTACCTCAAATTTTCTGAAAAGTTACAGCAGAGGGAGAGAGGCGGAAATCCCTTCCCGAGCTCTCTGACGAAATTCGCTTTTTTCGCGATCTTTCGACGAAATTTGCCGTTTTTTCGCGATTTTTTGACGAAATTTTCGGTTTTCGCGATCTTTTGGCGAAAATTTCGGGTTTTTTCGTGATCTTTTGACGAAATTTTCGGGGTTTTTCACGATCTTCTTGCGATCTTTCCACGAAATTTGCAGTTTTTCCCGCGTTTCTTGGACGAAATTTTGCGTTTTTTCCGCGATCCTTTGGCGAAATCTGAGTTTTTTCGGAAAACGATTGGCAAAATTTATTTTTTTGACGACCGGTTGTCGAAATTCGCGATTTTTTATGGCCGAATTTTCGGATTGATGACCGATTTTTTTAAATTTTCGGAAATGAATGCCCTAAATTTTCGGAAAATTCGGAACAGAATCACCCCTACACGATCCTTTGAAGAAATTCGCAATTTTTTGCGATCTTTGATCGAAATTTGTGTTTTTTTCACGATCCTTTGTCGAAATTTGCGTTTTTTGCGCGATCCTTTGATGAAAACGCGCGTATTTTCACGATCTTTTAATGCAATTCGCGTTTTTTCCGATCCTCTGACGAAATTTGCGCTTTATTCGAGATCTTTCGTCGAAATTCGGGTTATTTCTCTAGTCTTTGACGAAATACGCGTTTTTTTCCACTACCTTTCGACGAAATTGACGTTTTTTCCGCGATCTTTAAACGAAATTCGCTTTTTTAAAGCGATCCTTTGGCGAAATTACCAATTTTTTAATGCGAACGATTATTGAAATTCATATTTTTCGGCAACAATTTGTCGAAGTTCGTGATATTTTCCAGCACTTTTCGTTCCTTGAAAATGAATACTTTTTTTTCCAGCACTTTTTCTATTTTTTCCAAAGCGTACGAACCATGTTAAAGATTGATTTTTTTTCAGTGCTTCATGCCGCATCTATTTTGCTAACATTTCTTTTCATTTGGCTACTGTTTTTTATTTCTTATTCGCCAAATTGCAAACGTTGGTCAAAAAGTCAGCGAGAACCCTGATTACAAGGTGTTAAATTGTCAATAAATCATATGTATAAAAACATAACTAAAAATACAATGTATGTTTTAGTAGAGGTTTATACAGATCCGGACTAATTTCCTTTTATAATACTCTTAGTCCAAGGATTAATCGATTAAATTACTCGATCAGCCCAGTTCATATTATGGCAGTGAAGAATATGATAATGATGGAACTTTTGATCTTAAACTCGTATTCTTTATTTAATTGTAACCTGATTAAAATTTTTGTTTTAATTAGCAAATATTAAACATGTTAATATTTTTAAATTATTAAAAGAATATAAAAAAAGAAAAAAAATTAGAGTCAAAATCAAACTTATCCTAAAATTTTCTTTTACCTAAGAACCTTTAAAAAAATAATCTTTCATAATTTTCGGGCAGTTTGAATCTTTAGTTTAGTCTCATTGCCTCTGGGAGATGGGGCATCAGTTCCTGGCTTCCCCGTCGTGTTTACACGATTGGACATACATTATATGTGAGGTAGAGGTCTGCACGGACCGGGATTTCCAGGTCCGGCCCGGACCGCACCAAAAGAAAGCTATCTTCGTCCGGCCCAGTGAAAAAAATTAAAGTTTGGCCCGGGCCAGGCCCAGTTATATTTTCAGTGTTCATGGCCCGGCTCGTACAAAAATCACTAAAAACAGGCCGGCCCGTGCAAAAATCAATTAAATCAGGCTCGATCTGATCCGACTCAACGCACAATTGAAGAGCTGAGTGGAAGAACATGTTATGCTACATTTTCTTAAAAATTATTTTATCTTTTGTACGAATGCGTTATCAGGTATTCTATCACATGGTAGCCTTGAAGATTTAAGACATTACTCATTAATATTTAATATTTTATTATTTAATAATGTAAATAATATTAATTTTTTTTATATTTAAAAATTAAATATGAATAAGTTTTTTTGATAGAGTTCAGTACCACATCTATTAATATTTTAAACACATGGTATCAAACAGTAAATAAATCATTAAAATTAAACAACAAAAACTTTCACATCAAATTTCTCCAAATGTAATTTTTGTTACTTAACATGTTCTTCCACTTAACTCTTCAATTGAGATTTTTTAAAAGAATACTACATACATGTTTAGGGAAAATTTTTACAGTATATTTTAGACTACCATGTGTGTTCGCAGGACAAAAAATGCACAATAGCAACGTTAATGCTTATTTAGAGGCTTACAAGGAGAGGACCAACCTTGTTAATTACAGATTTTGATTATTTTAATATATGTTGTAGGGTAGAGACCCCTTAGTGTCAGGTTCAACGGATTTTATCCAACGCTCCTTAGTTCTTGAGAAACTGGGGGCTCTAATAATAGTACATAACTTAAATACTTACTTTGCAACCACAGTGATAGGTTGGTCGTAGCTTAGTTGGTATGGCGTTTACTGGCTGATCCGCGTCCCTGGGTTCGATACCTGAATACGCTACATTTGTTTTTCTCATTTTTTGTTTTATAAATAATTGTAAGTATAATTAATAATTTCACTGTCAATTAAAATTTATAATATTGTATATCAATTATAATTTTAACCTATTTAATTTTTTACTTTTACTAAATAGTTGTATAAAACATAAAACTGTTAATTTTTTAAAAATCACTTTTAAAATGTGTTTCATATATTCTTTATCGATGCAATGATATTGAGCAATTGTCTCAATTCATGATTTTAAAGAAACATCATTTACGCATTGCTTTAACAAAGAAAGTCAATGCGATAATACTATTATTCTGTTTTAAAGTAACAGGCATAATCATATTAAAAATTAGCATCAGAATTAAATTACAACCGATTTTTTGCATATTAAAGATTTTAAAATTTATAATACGTATGCTTGCGCTTTTAATTATTTTGCTTTCACCTTTATCTTCTTTCTGCTTTTATTTTTACTTTATTGAATATTCTTTTATTTTATTATAACTAGATGGCACCACAACAGATTTTGTCAAGATTTTTGAAATTTTATCATTCAATAATAGATCCAATTTCTTTTTAAACCTCTTTAAAGGATGAGAAATAATAGTTTAAAAATAAAAAATGATAAATTTAAGTTGTTTAACATTATAATTAATGTATGATATTAAAATTTGTAATTGAAATTATTAAATTATAATTATAATTACAAGTATATTTATAAAACAAAAATGAGAAAAACGAATGTAGCGTGTTCGGGTACCGAACCCGGTCCTGCAGATCAACCAGCGAACGCCGTACCAACTGAACTACGACCAACCTATCATTGCGGTTGCAATGTAAGTATTTAAGTTGTGTACTATTATTAGACCCCCCGGTTTCTCAAGAACTACGGAGCGTTGTATAAAATCCTTTGAGCCTGACACTAAGGGGTCTCCACCTTACAACATATATTAAAATAATCAAAATCTGTGATTAACAAGGTTGGCCCTCTCTTTGTTAGACATTTCAACAATCAAATAAAGATTCATTTAAAAAATTATGTAGTTAAAAAAGTTTGAGATATCATATCTTTTGAAGCTGTCTAACAAATAGACTTTTGAAAATCTCTGTAATTTATTAAAGCTTTTTCAAATCCAAAGAAGGTACTTTCTGACAAATTTCTGAATACATTTTTCTTTGGATGGAAGGGGTCTTATTCAGAAACTATGAATTCAAATGGCATTTTTCATTTTTTTGTACAGGTAAAAGATCTTTCAGAAAAAAACTGTCAAAGATGGCAACCTGTCGTCACATGACAAGAATCGAGTATAACTCATTAAGTAATTTATTTATCAAAAAATGAAAAATGCTATTCGATTTCTAATCGCTTCAATAATCAGGCATGTCGATTTTATGCTTTTACAGTTAATGAGTCAGAAAATGGGTCAAAAATTTTCGTGTTGTTGAGCAGGGAATATGAGAACCATCTTAAGGTATATTTTCAATGATTCCGTTAAGGGTGTATTCCAATCCAAACTGCTTATTTTCTGATTTATTTTCAAATTCATTTTTGCTCTCAAACGCATCAAACAAGCAAATTATCTTATTTAGAAACTACATAATGTGCCGTGCTTGTCGATTTTTTGATAAATGCAGAAAATATTGCAAAAAATGCTGTCAAAGTTGGGGTTTTGAACTGAATTTTTAGAAGCGGGAGATCTGAGAATGAAAAAAAATGGTCATACTAAGAAAATAATTGTTTTAAAATCAAATTCTAATTATTTGAGTGAAAAATGAAATCACACGGCCTCTTATACATCACTTCAAAAATCCCCTCAGCAAGTTTCATGTCTTTACTTTTAAAAATGAGCCTGAAAATGTCTCAGAAAATTTCGAACTGTTGAGGGTGAAAATATATTTTACCGAATACACCCTTAACAGAAGTTTGTTATCAGTATCACTATTTTTACAAAACATATAGTCTACCCGACACACCCTGGGCACCCTAGCTAGTCTGGACTATGTAGAGAAAAATGTAAGCCTGATCCCGGCCCGGCTGGAGTCCGTTGAAAAAATTAAGACCAGTCTCAGACACGACGTAACTTCCCGATGCTGATCTCTTCGCTGGGCATGTTATATTTCTGTATTGATACTGTAAAACCAGCATTGGCTCATGCAGCACGTTTATACTTATTCCCGAGAAAGTCACAGTCACATCCCTTGAAAATGGTTCACATTTTATTGGCTTCATTTAAATTTTTATACCAGGCCAATAGGCCCGCTTAATTTTTTATCGGGTCTATGGACCCATTTAATGTTTTTTTGTCGGCCAGGCCCGGTCCATTAAAAAAATTGTCCTAATTCTACAGTCTCGGCCCGGCGCGTTTGAAAGATTGTCTTCATATTGCAGGCCGAGTACAGGCCTCTGGCCAAACCCGGGCTCGTGAAGACCTCTAGCGTGAGGAGAGGAACATCGATATTCGTATAATTAAAAAAGAAACTTGATTGCACAAGAATCTGCTTTCTTACATTACGAATAGTTATTAAAATAATAGTGAGCAGTTTGTCAAAATCATCAGCAGCACTGACCTCTTAACAAGTAACTTTCAGTTCATACGCCTGTCCAGACTGGTGTTGCTGTCTGTGCTAAAGTATAACAATACCTATAGACTGAATATATAAGCTACAAACAATCTATTCTCTTGTCGAGCGTCCACAACTCGCACTGAATATTTTATTGGCAAAACATTTTACCCTTTATAAATAAACATTTTTACACATAAGTTTTATTATGAAAATTTTTATGTTTTTGCATTACTCACGACCAGGGATGTAGTGGAGAGTATACAGGGATATACGCCATATACCCTCTGGATTTTTTAAAGGAACACCGCATACCCTCTGTTTCTCAAGAAAGCTATAGTATATATACACTAGGGTATACCCTCTGCCTTGAGCGTATACCCTCTGCTTAGAACGTATACACTTTATTTTTTTTTACGACTACACCACTGCTCATGACAAAATGAATAATAAATATTTATTTAGGCTTTTTTTTCGAGTATGATGCCTTCCTAGGCACGAGGCCCTGTGCGGTCGCACCTGTCACACACCCCTAAAGATGGCTCTGGGCAGAGCCCCCGAGTACATAGGTATACATATATATGGACAGATAAAGAAAGAAGCAATTTTCTCTTCATAATTATTATAATATGCAGTAAAATAAAAAAATACCTGGTATTACAGTTAAAACTTCTGGAGTCGATCTCACTTTTGTAACAATCATTAAAGCAGGTAAGCTGTTTAAAGCTAAATTTCTCACAGTGGTAGCAGCTGCCATACCTATGTTCCCTAAGTTTTGAGACAAAAGTGCCAGCAAACTGAAAATAAGTGATGAAATGTTTAGCTATGTATAAATATTAAATATTATTTATAGATACATTTTATTATGGTCATATTAAAAAGCAAGCCCTGCCAGCTATCCAAATTGAGTCAAGACCTTTGCAAGGTAATGAAATGTATAATTAAATCAATAATATACTTTAACCCTGTGTTAGGAGCACAAATATTTGTTATGCATTTAGTCGTGCAGGGGGACATATGTCACCCATTTTCAATATGCTGTTTTTGTACTTTTAAAAAAAAGTAGCAACAAAGCAACATTCTAAAACAACAAAATACGCATTCAAAATTTATATTTAAAAGTTACAACTGTTTGAGAACAAAACAATTATGAAAAAGAGGCAGGGAATCCCAGACAGGGAACTAAAAAAAAAAACTTTTCAGCTGCCATGGGTGACATATGTCACCCTCACACCTAATGTAGGGTTAATAAGACAAACAGAACCAGAAGCAAAATGCACTTTTACAGTATGACATCATGATATTATGCCATAGCTTATATTGCTAAAATGGGGAAAACATCATTGAACAGTTATTTTTTGATAAAATAAGTACAATCTAAATTTTTGGCATTCCTCCCATTATTATGAAAACACAGATATTTAAAATTTGGTAGATAATAATCATTAATGAAACAAGGTTTCCACTTTTCTATATATATATATAGAGAGAGAGAGAGAGTTGCTAAGTAATATTATTTAAATACTGCCAAAACAGAACACCATTTATGTTAGACCAGGAGGTGGCAGCACAGTCAATCATTCACCTCATCGAGTTCACGGCTGAAATTCCAGAATTAGTTAAAACTTGATTCGCATATTAAAACACACTTGGTCCAAGTCATATCATGGTGGAAAACACCTGAAAACCCGATTTTAGCGGTTGATTCGTAGGTTTACCATTGTGTTTTCTTGCACCCAAAGGTATGAAAACATGGAGGATTGGGAGCAGGAAATGAAATGGACAACTCAGTACTTACATATAGCACTAGGGATAAGTATATTTAAAGAAATTATGATTCAACAAATAGATGGTTAGTATTTTCAGTAGTTTACTGGTGGTAATTTTGCAATATTTTAATTTAATTAACACTTTTTTTAAAATGCTACTAATTACAAAGATGGCAATGCGTTTTTATGAAGAAAGTTTTAGAGCTGACCTAATTTCATTTGGAAACTAGTATAAGAAATGTATAATAAGTGAAATTATGCAGAAAGGAAGCAACACTAGTCTCTGGGTATGTTTTATACACTCAAATGACAAAAAACTAAAAATTAAACAGGAAAATTTTAACCATTTGTTTATATTGTTTTAAAAACAGAAAAAAAGACATGTAGCAAATCCAAGAGCAGTATGTGGTGAATATTAAGCAATTATGTGTGAAGTACAATTAGAAATTATATATAAATTTGTAGAAGTTGTTGTTTGTAAAATGCTAATTTATTAACAACTTGACTAACTAGACGTTGGAATAATAACACATAAACTTTAATACAATTCTATAAAGATAAATTTACTTCACTTCGTCGATAGCTTATTCAAATACATTACATTTCTGACATAAAACCTATGAAATTCTTTCGAACAATCCACTTAGGCCTAATAGTACCTCCCTTGGCATTGCAAAAGCTGATGCTTCATGAACAATATAATTTTATAGACTGACTCTTTTCCAATTTTGAATATCTCCAAACATTGATCTCATGATCGTGAATTTTCATAACTCGTGCTTTCAAACCATGGATAATATAAATATCAGAGCGTCAGTTGATTTAGTGATCATGCACGTCATAAAGAAAATAAATGATGCTTAAATTTAAATCCTACATATGTTTTCTACTTTGTTTGAAGACCCAGAATTTTGAAATACACTGAATGTTTCCACCAATTTTAAATTCAGTTTTAATGTTGTGTCATCTGACAGATGAAGTATTAGCATCAAAGGGTATTCTCGGGTTAAATAAAAATTCCAATTCACTGTAGTAATGACAAAGATCAACAATATTAATAATTCTAATACAGTAGCCCCTTATTAACCTGAACTCGTCGGGAAACAAAGAAAAAAGCACATACTGAAAAGCACAATTAAAAGCATTAAAAAATTAAAATGATACTCTGCAAGTAGACATTTCATATTTTTGTCCAAAAACATTAATTTATATACATATTACATTTTTCTTAATAAATTAATAACCAAAATTACATTTACTTAATTACAAAGTATGATTAATTGCAGAGTTGTTTACCTCTTTTCTTCTTGATGGGAGATATGGAAAAAATGAAGTAATGAGATGAAATATAATGAAGGGTTACTGTAATAAAGTAATAACTCTCATCCTGAGTAAATTTATAAAAGAAACATAACTATAAACATTTCAGCAAAATACTTACAATGTTTTGTTGGATTCAAAGGTAAGGTCCCAAGCCCAAGTTACAAAATTTAAAGCAAGATAACTAGCGACAGTTTCTGAACATAAAAGTTGAGTGCAAAATACATTCGTTAAGACACTAGCATCATGATGTAAGTATATAGCAAGTGGTAATCTCTAGAAATAAAAAAAAGTACAATTGAATATAAGAAAAACATCACAGTATGACAATATTTGAAGCTGAACACTAAATTTAAGATGTAATGTTTAATGCACACCTTTTCAAAAAAAAATTAAAAAGTTCTGTTCACCTGTATTCTAAATCAGAGATTTTTAAACTGCAGCCCTCAGACCCCAAGGGATCCAGAATTTACCTTCAGGAGGGTCTGTGAAGGTCTTGTGTTCAATGTAAAATTTATTAGTTACTTAAAATCTAAGAGAAATCATACATACAAGTAAAATAAAAGAAACTAAGAATGTTACTAAAAAATACTGTGTAAGTAATTTCTATATAAGATCTATTAGTTTATATATCTTGCATTCAATATTCTAAAGAATATCAGAAACTTCAGTCTTATAGCTAAGGGACCCCTCAAAATCAGAAGAAATACAAATAGGGTCTGTAGTAACAAACAGATTAAGAATCACTGTGCTAAATAATACTCACCAACATTCTAAAATTTAGAGAATAACATGTAATTTTAAAAATAGAGAAATTAACTAATGGCAAGATACAAGAAGTTAATATCGATTGTCAACTGATCATTTGTTTTTCAACATATGGCAGCTGACAGCTAGAAAAAAAGAAAAAAAAAGGAAATCGAAATTTTTTTGTTCAAAGCGAATGAAATATCCCAGTGTGTTATAGAGGTCTGCACGGGCCGGAATTTCCAGGCCCGGGCCCGGCCCGAAGGAAAGCTATTTTGGCCCGGCCCGGTGTAAAAATTGAAAGTTCGGCCCGAACCCGGCCCGGCCCGGACAGTTTACATTTTTACCGTTCTCGGCCCGGCCCAGCCCGTACAAAAATCAGTGAAAACAGGCCCGGCTCGGCCCGACTAAATTTCTACAAAAAATTCCGTTTTTTCTCGACATACAATTAAGATTCTTTTAATGAATACTACATGCATATTTATGGGAACATTTTACAGTATATTTTAAATTACTATGTGTTCGCAAAATAGAAAACTCACAATAGTAAACGTTAATGATTACTTACAGTGTTTTAGTCAACGTCTCTACAGACGTTTCAAAATTTAAATAAGGGTTCATTAAAAGATTATTGTAGTTTAGAATAAAGGGTTAAAAAACATGATAATTTTTTAAGATTATAATAAAAGGTAGATTTGTGAAAATATTTCTGTCATTTTTAAGGCTTTTCTCAAATCCAAAGGAGCTACATTTTGATACATTTATGAATTCATTTCTTTTCGGAAACGCATGAGATTGGCAGGTATTCTTATTCAGAAACCATGTAAATGCCATTTTTTCTTAGATAAAAGTAATATATCTTTCAGAAAATACTGCCAAAGTTAGCGTTTTGAATCGAATTTCCAGAAGCGATAGCACAGGAAAGGAGAAAAACGTACAGTCACGTGACAAGAGTCTCTGTTATCTCTGTACTTAATTTATGAAAAATGGAAACGCTATTCGATCCCAAATGCCTTCAATACTCAGTCCTGTCAATTTTATGCCTTTATACTTAAAAATGAGTCAGAAAATGTGTATGAGAGTTTCGCATTGTAGAGCAGTAAATATGAGAACAACCTTAAGGTACATTTTCAAAGATACTGTTAACAGAAGTTCATTATCGCTATTAATACTTTTACAAAACATAATGCCTGTCCTACACATCCTGAGAACGATTAAGACCAGTTCCGTCCCGACAGAAGTATGCCGAAAAAATTAAACCCGGGATCAGGCATCATGTAAGTGTACGATCTCTACGGTGGACATGTTACATCTCTGTATAGATGTTGTTAAACTCGCATCGGCTCGTAACGCACATTTATACTTCTCGAAAAAGTCATTGGAAATGACCTCGTATTTTATCTGCTCCTCTCAAATTCTTATATCGGGCCGATAGGCCCGATTAATTTTTTTTTATTGGCCCGGCCCGACTCTGCAGGCCCGTTCAATTTTTTTGCAGGCCCGGCCCGTTTGAAAATTCTCCTCCATTCTGCCGGGTACGGGCCCCGGGCCAAGCCCGGGCCCGTGCAGACCTCTAGTGTGTTACGAATAATTTTTATCCAAGGAAAAATTATGAGTAAATGGAAATAAAAAGGGTAATAATTCACTATAACAACTCAAGACATTCAATATAAAGTTGTGTAAACCGATCTGGAGTTTGTAAAACTGCCCAAGATTTTAGATGTTAAAATTCATGCAGAAAATAAAATATTTTTTAACTGAAAGCTAATTAGAAAATATTCATATGTATCAATTAGAATTGTGTTGCTCAAAACCATGAATATTTGAATGATGCTTAATTAAAAAACAAGACTATGGGTAAATAACCAAATATAAATAAAAAAACAGCTATATTATTTAATAATTGTAACATCATTACCTTTTATTGCATTTACTATTATATAACATAGTTTAAAAAACTCACCCATGAAACATGGAAAAAAATAAGATTATAAAATTATCTATCATTCCTTTTTAAAATATCAAAAATAACATTAGAAAATCTTTAAACAATAGAAATAAATTTTAATATATTGCTATTTAAAAAAATTGCACAAAATCTGTTTTAAATTATGACAGGCATGTAGACATGTAGCATAAGAGTATCAGTTAACCAAGGCCTACACTATCAGTTCACTAACTTGCCAAATGCGCTGAAACCATTAAATTTATAACAGAAAATATTTAATTTGGCAAAATATTTGACAATTCCTATTTTTGGCACTGAGAAAAAAATTATGACAGATATTTTCAGATAGTTGTATTGATGAATGGACCAATAAAAATAAATGGTATTTGTTTAATTTTGTCGACCATTTACAGTAAACAAAATCTATTGCCAAACCATGTGAATAACACTAATGATGGATAAGCATGATATGACATTTACTGTTGCAAACTGAGATGCTGCATATCACATGCACACATATGCATACAATGTACAAATTCCCTTTTTATTTATTTTGTAGATAAACCAGTTTAGATTTTGTAATGAAGGATCTAAGTTAATTGCTACACAGATTTTAAGTTTGACAATTTAAAGGTGAATAGCTAATATATAAGGTTTTATTTTCCACATCTTATTGCAGAATGCTACTGAAATTTTTCTCTATTTTTGGATTTGAAGGCAATTCGCTAACAGTACTCATTGTTTCATAAACGCTGATGTCATTAAATGATGACCATTAACATAATAGCGAATGCAGCATTTCCAAATTTCATGGGTTTTTTTTTTAGATTCCAACACAACCATGTTGTTGCATCCAATACATTTGTTGTTGTTGTTTTTCATGAACACAAAGGTCAGATACACATGTTTAGGGGTTGCAATATTAAACCTTATTTATATTTTAGGTTGATATATGTTTTTTTACAACACTTTACAAAAAATGTTTATAAATTATCAATCTTCTTATCTATACTAATGAAAGAAAGTTTCTGTCTGTATGTTTGTTTACTGGTTATAGTTCCAAATAGATGAAGCCTGTCTCAAAATGCTGGAGGATCAAATGTGATTTTTTTTTAATTTTATATAATTTGCATATATCTCTGATTTTTCAAGTTTGACAAAGATTTTTATCCCGTCACAAAAGCAATCCAAATTCAATCTTTTAGGCCAATATAGTACACTTTGTCCTCTTTTCATTAAAGTTTATTTGGAATTCATAGAGATTTTGAAATTTTAAAAAAAAGCCCCCCCTTCTACAGAAAACAGGGAGTTTGTTTTTATCAACTGATTTTTACTTCATGCATTAGTTCCATCTAATATTGTACTTTATATCTCTGTATGGAGGAAACCTTTGGGAATATATTTTTTTCCTAATTTAAAAATACAGTAGACTCCCTCAAATCTGCACATCATTGCAGATATAAACAATGAAACTCAGTTCAGACACAGGGGCAAAATTATGGAAATTTTTAGTTTTATATCATTCCGCATGTATTTTAATATGTAATTCTTGATAATGACTGAACTTGTGGTTTTTCATGAAGGAAGTATAAATTTATTTCGGAAAAAATCAAAATATGCTGATATCACTGGTAATTATAATTTTTTTACCAAATATATTTATGTATTAATCAAGTTTTTTTGGTTATTAACACTGGCTAAACATGAAATAAAACTTCCTTACTTTATGATTTTTATGTGAATTAACAGGGTATCTTTATGAGGTAAGAATCAGTAAACAATTCAAAGAAAATGTATCTCATCTTTATTATGCATATTTTATTATACAATTATTTACTTGACCTTTACTTTTAATAACTTAATCATTTTAAAAATTTACTTTTTATCAATTTAGTTTATTACTTAACATTTTACTACATTACAAGCATTCATTATAATTTTTGATTGCATTGTTACATTCAAATTACTGTTTAAAAAAATGTAAAGAAAGCAATGGCCAGAAATCCACAAAATTCTAAAATCTGCACAACCTCTGGTCCCAAGCTGTGCAGATTTGAGGGAGTCTACTGTATTAATTATACAAAGTTTTTAAAACTTTAAAATAATGTCTCAAATGAAGTTTCAGAGAGAGATTTTTCTGTAGTTGAATTCCTATAGTAACCTTTTATAGCCCAAAGGCCTGTCATTACGACAGTATTCTTTCATAAAAGAAAGATAAATGACCTTATCACAGTCAAAATGTTTTGATTAGTTTTCTTTTTTGAAAAGACATTTTAAATTGTTTATTTTTATAAAATTATTTTTTTTTTAATTTTACATACACATTGAAAAAGGAAAATTATTTTGCTGTTATGGCAACCTTTTATTATGAAAGACTTGTACAGTGCAACCTCGATTATCCAAGTTAATTGGGACTGTTAGTACCTCGGATATCGGAAATCTCGGTTAATAGAAACTGTGTGTAAAAACTCGCCGTGCTTGTAAATTCAACATCTCTTACAATAAAAAAAGAATAGAACGTTTTTTAAATAATAAAAATAAACATATGTAAAGTTATGTTTCACAGCTTAACATATTTAAAAAGAAAGTCAACTACTAGCGGTAAATTTTAGAAAGCAAACTGAAAATTCACGAAAATTCACACAGCCACTGGAAACAAAGCACTGTTCTCTGTTGACTTCTCAGGATCCAATGTTTCTTGGGAGTTGAGAGTGTTTTTTGGGACAGAAGAGCCTGTATAGCACGGACAGTGAACTAAAAAAGTGTGGTCTTTTTCAAGGCTCATTCACAAAAATCAGACTTCGTTATCGGCTCGGTTAACAGAAACCTCGATTAATCGAAGCTTGGTTAATCAAGGTTCTACTGTACATTAATTCCAATATTATTTATATATTACAATAGTAACCCGACTTATGTCACCCCACATTTACGTTGTCAGGCCTGGAGATATTTTTTTGCTTAATTAAGTGCACTTTGAACTTTTTTGAAGACTTTTGCAAGAAATTTAACACCCCAGATGCACTCACAGTCATAGAAGATTCATGTGGTGAAGTTCAGCAAAAAGCTATGACAGATGCTTGGAAAAGACTGCCCTTTTCCTTCGCAGAGACTAAGAAAACATGTGAAAATTGTGATTTTGAATTTCTCTTAATTGATGAAATCCCGAAAATGGAAGAGATGGATGCTGACTTAGATATGGATGCTGAAGATGTTGTTGAATGCATAAATTCCCCTGATCTGGAATTAACCATTGACGCACTTATCGAATTAAAGAAACAGAGTACTGTCAAAAAAATAGATGAAGATTTTGAGCCTAGGGGGAAGGGAAAAGATTATGAAGGTTGCAAAATTAACCGAAGGACTAAACCTTATTGAAGCTGGAATGATGGTTTTCGAAAATATTCATTCAGATGAGCAAAGTGTGACAATGACTAGAAATAACTTAGACAACTCAGTCTGCTGTTACAAAGAGCTTCTAAGAGAAAAAAAGAAAAAATTATCGGTTCAAACTTAATTGCAAGATTTTTTTACATGCTCAAAGGCTCGAACGGGGCAACAAAAAGAACAATAGATTGAATAAGTTAACAACTTATTGATTTATTCCAAATTCTTGTAATGCAAAAGTATTTTTTTTTCTAATGTTAAATATGTATAACATAATCTCTAAATACAATAGAATATGTTCATTAGATTTTGCTGAATTTTTATTAGTTACCCTTTTTTGCTCATCTAAATGTATCTCGACTTATGTAGCTAGTCTTGGAACAAACTGCTGACACAAGTCGGGGTATTACTGTAATTCATTATTTCTGTATTACTTCCATTTATAATAAAAATATAAATTATTAAGAGTTAAAATAAATTAGATTAGGGCCAGGCTTAATTTTTCTTGGCAGACTCAGACTGCATGCCTAGGCAATGAAAGGTGGGTTTGCTAGTAATACAAGAACACTTAAGATTTATTATATATTACCAGGGATGTAGTGGAGGATATATAGGGGTATATGCATATACCTTCTGTTGAACAAAACAATGATAAAATAGAATAATTAGAAAAAACTATTAAATTTAATCTGATTTAAAAATATAAATGGGAAAATTCATAACTCAGGGTTCCCAGCAAAACATGACTGGCAAATTCCCTGACTTTCCATGACCAAATCTCAAAAAAATTCCCTGACGAAACGGGTAAATAGCGAAATTTGCTACTTATTTTTGCAATCCTTTATCAAAATTAGCGATTTTTTTCTGGAAACTATTTGATGAATTTTGTATCATTTTTCATTTTTTTCCCATGACTTTTTAGAAAACATTTGTAAATTCCCTGACTTTTCTTATATATTTTGAAATTTCCCTGACTACTTTGAAATTCCATGACTTTCCAGATTTTCCCTGACTTTCCATGATGCTGGGAACCCTGTAAACTAGAAAAAATAACATTGCATAACAGCTGGATAAATGCATAAAATTCTGTTTAGTAATATTTTTATCTGGAAATATGCATTTTATGAAAATAAACTAGTGAATGTTGACATTAGCGATTGTTATTTTTTTTTCTCAAAAGCATCAAACATTAACCCTTAAATGCCTGATTTTTCAAAAATCATTGTAATAATGTTTTTCGGCTTTCATTTTAAAAATAAATCATGGGAAAAATACTTAAAAAAAATCATATTTTGTTTTAAGTATAGTTTGCGGCTAAAAAACAGTTTGTTACTAATCGGCAATACTGGTGTTTAATTGAAAAAATAATTTCTCTTGATAAAATCCTATAATATTAAACACACAAGAATTTTAGGAACTATAATAAGAAATAAATTTTACTTGCTCACTGCAGGTCAAAATAGGGTATTTCGCAAACTTCCAAACAAAACAAAAAGAACAAGTAGCAACAATTGAAAAAATAAATCTATCTTTATTCTTAAACAGTACACGTGTTGCCATCTACATGTTGAAAATCGATATAATAGTATTTTCAGAATGTATTTTATTGGCAACATTAGGAATTATAGCTTCAATATTATTCTAATAGTATTTTAGGGCCTAAATTGGGTATGTTGCCGAAAAGCAACACCAGGCATTTAAGGGTTAAAATATGAATTAAAAATAAAAATTCAAAAAATGACATTTCTCATTAACCTCTTGCGCTCTAGCACTGTTAGCGGATGTATGTCAGTAGCAACAAGGCTTCGTAATAGTATGAACTTTGTCAAAAACTGTATCAGCTATTCCAAATGATTAGAGTAAGATAGCTATGTATTATGTATGGATGAGTTTGTAAAAAAAAAAAAAAAAAAAAAAAAAAAGAAAAAAAAAATAATAATTTAATTAATCAAGTTCAATTAATTAAGTAGATTTAATTAAACTATTGTAATTGGCATTTGCAAATTAACCTAACTAATGCTAATACAAAATGATGGCATAAAGTAAATAAGAATACTAGGTCAAATGCAAACAAAATAAAACTTGTCATGGAAATAAACTTTCATAATATACTGTCAGTGATAGGCATCAAAATGGCTTTGATTACAAAACCATTGAAAATCTAAGCAACCAGAACGCATAAGCAGAGTATCCCTACATGACTCCCCAGTTTTCATTTATATCTTTGCAGAAAAACGACAACACGACTGTAAAGGAACACATTTTCACCCCTATTGCATGATCACATACATAGTGAATATCATGACGTATGCAGTTTCCATGGTGGTTCCAACAATGACATACGCTGCATATGTACAAACTGACCACAATACCACGACGTACACTGTGTACATCATAGAGCGCAAGAGATTATATATAACCTCTTGCGCAATAATATATAATAGAGTGCAAGAGGTTATATATAATGTTAGTTTCCCACAGTTCAAAGATGTGTGTGTGTAATTTCTAGGTGAATTCTGTCCATTTTAATGACGAATTTGATCTCTAAAACTGTGAGACGAATGTTCTTCACAAAGCCTTCCATATGAAACTAAGCAAAATGCAAACTAAGCTACTAAGTAGCTACTAAACTACTAAAGTCTCATTAGCTTCATTAGTTGAAAGCCGAAACCCTATTGATGATTCTTAGGCTGGATTGGCTTTACACAGGGTGGTAAAACAACACTGGCCTTTCTTAATGAGAAAGGAATGCAATTAATGCTGCAAGACAAACTTTTGTTCTAATCACTGCCAGTTATTGAAGTAAATTGGATGTTCCAGCAGGATAACACATCAATACATCCAGGGAAAAGAATGGTGTCAATGCTGACATGTCAAGACTATGAAGAGACAAGACCAGAGCCCTGATCTTAACAACCTCACTGAGAATCATTGGGATGCTATAATTTATACAGTTTATGATGATGTGCACCACAAGAACATTATGAGTTTAAAGTTGGCTATACTTGTAACATGAAATCAGTTGCCATTGCATCAGTTGGAAAGGCTTGTAGAATCAATGCTGAGCCACATATGTAAAGGTAGTTTAGAAAAATGGCATTTTTCAGTTGTATGAGTTTATTTCCTTGTCCAGATTTCAAGTAATGATAATTTTTTTAAAGATATGCAATTTCATATCTATATATATATATTCATTTGAGTGATGTGTCATATTAAACTTATGAATATTTTCTAATTATTTGTTTTTGTTTCATTAATCTAATTGTATATTTAGTTTAGTTATGTTTAAAACAAAATGAAATTTTCATGTTTTTTTTTTTTTTTTTTTTTTTTTTTTTTAACCAGCAATGGAGTTATTTACTCAATAAATCAAATACATACCTCTTTTGCAGGCTTATTACAGGAAGCATTTAAAGCATCAGCTAGAGTTCCTTGAAATGTTGGATGGCATGTGCCATATCTATCAAATCACATAATTCATAATTATAAAGACAAAATACAAATATAATTAAAAAACAGTCAAAATAGTATAAAATTCTCTAGAAATAAGAACATGTAAAAATCCATAACTATCTATATATTTAAAAGACCAGGCTGTTTTTTTAGTCATCAGCCCTGAACTTTCTACTGAACCGATTTTGATATTTTTTTTCCGTTCATTTGTAAATGTGCCCGTGCTACCTATTTTTAAAAATATTTCAATTTTTATATTTTAAAAGTTTTTTATAAAATTTCTTTACTGTGGTGGCAATTGGGTTATTTCCATTGTTACAGACAAAAGGGAAATAATGGGAATTAGTACATCTTTAGTGATGCCATTTCATCATTACAATTAAAAATATATAAATTTCTTTTCATGTAAAATGACGTTTAAAAAAAATCATGCATTTTCCCTCATAAATATGTTACGTTTCAATATTTATTCATTCCGCTAATATTGAGTTTGAGAACGCTAATCTCATTGGGAGGCTAAATGCTTCAGTGGGTGAAAATTATGTCATAGTAAAAATAAAATTAATATTTTCTCTGATAAAACTAAATACTTAACTATGAATGTGTCTAAAAGAATAAATTTATGGATTTTGCAAGTACTGCGATTAGAACCTTAAGTCAAAAGTGTGGATGTACACATGCAAAGTTGTAACTTGGAAATATATTTATTACACATTAAAATATTGTAAAAATTAGGTAATATGAACATGAAAAGTAAGCACGTAAATTTTGCAACGGTGAAAATAACGTAATATTTAGATTTCAATGAAAAAGAATTTTGATTGTGCTTCAGTTAATAACTTCATAAATACTTATCTTGATTACAAGTTACTGATTACTTATAGGATAAAGTAATTTGAAAAGTTTAAGTTAATGGAAGCAGCAATTTGGTAACTTTAGTTTTAAATAATATTTTTGTTTTAAGAGTTAGCCTAGCTAGTGTAAGATTGATTTTTTATTGTAATTATTTTTGAAAGTTTTTGTAAATTAAATCTAACAGTTTTTTAAACATTTTCATCAGTCGAATTCGACGGGTTCCCACTCATATACTTAAAAACACAAACTTTTAATATTTTCCCACCAATTCTAACAATTAACTGCATTTTGATTAAAACTGAAGTTTTAATCTTATTATTATACCCTTTTGCTTAATATGACTGCTGTTTTACTCAATGTAAAATAAAAGAACTACCTGTTGGTAAACTCTGCTTCAAAATGGCTAACTGCAGTTGCTTCATCTTCAACGTCTTCAGGCACTAAAATTTTCAGATTCATTAATTTTATATTCAAGTGAAATTAAGAACAAAATTCTAAAGCTATTTAAAATAACTCACTGAGAGGAACTATTTTTTTAGAGGACGATGAAGCTTGAAATACATCATCATCTACCCCAAAGCATTCTGTAGCATCTTCAAATTCATTTTCACTATCACTTAAATCAGGAACAGGCTAAAAATATTTAATACATAGTAAAACACTTTTACAGAAAAAATCATTTACATGGTCTGGTCATTATAGTATTATCACATAATTAAAGCATTATAAACTTCTTTGTTTATATCAGACAATTCTCTGAGATAAGTTATAATCTGGTAAATATACAAGACATTTATAAGACATGATCAACTATGGGGAACCTTTAGAAAACTCAAATTCAGGGAAAATATATTTTAAAACAAAAACAAAACAAAGAAATAGAAAGTTGAAATTTGTTTAATTTTTTTTTAAACTTAATAATTTAATTGGGGCATAATTCTCTTATTTTTTTAAATCAAAATTTCTTTTTAATCCAGATGCAGACTGATAAAAGGTTAAGATAATTATTTGTATACAAACATACTTTCCAACATAGCTATCCAAGTTTCTGACAAAGCTTCAATAATTTTAAAATATTATGAATTTATTATTTAACTTAAACGCATTTTTTAAACATTTATTCATTAAAATAACTTCATTAAAACGTCTTACATAAATGTGAATCAGGTTTTAAAAGATTACCAAGAATTAAAAAATATGGAAATTTGTGAAAATGTTAAATGGAAGCAGAAACATAAATAGATCATTCTACAAAAAAGTTACTTTTTCATACATGATAGTTAATTTTTGACTAAGTAAGCAGGGGTGTAGTGGAGAATATATGGCATATATTTTCTGGATAACCTCTGCATACCCTCTGTAAATATAACATATATTCTATGGGTACCCTCAGCTAATGGCCTATATCCTCTGGCTTTTTTTACAACTACACCATTGAGAATAAGCAGACAGCAGTTAGTTTTTGCTAATATATATAAAAATATTTTAAATACAGCAGTTTGAGATGCAACTGCAAAAATCTTGTTACTGAACATCTATGGGTGAATATCACAAAATGTGAGATTTTGAAAACAAAAATTTTGAAAATGTAAATCATTTCAAAGCTTCTGATTTTTAAAAAAATGTTGGTTGAACAGCTGAATAAAGGAATTTATATGTAAAATTGTTAAAGTTTGAAGAGCTTAAGTTGATTTTTATGTAATTATAATTATGTGTTATTTTCTTGGCATATGTATGCCAGGATAATGACCACCAAGATAATGACAATTTCATTCTAAAACATTTTTCACATTCTTTTTTTTTTTTTTAATTTTAGATCTAACATTTTAATTTTGTTTAAAGGAACGTGTTTCCTCTATAGTATCTCAAATTCAGTGTAATGTTCAGTTTTATTTGTGATTTATAGAAGCCAGAAAAATGACATAATAAAAGTCTACTCAATTTTTACAAAGCCTTTAAACAATTTTCAAAGAAATACCTAAAAGATCTTGCTGGTAGCAATGATTTTACTACTTCAGACTTGAACTATGTCAAGAACAAGAAGAATTACTCTGCAGTGCCATCTTTATACCTCATAAAGAACTAAAATGAGCAGGCCAGGACAATGACATTTATTTTCAGTGACAATCATATTTTAATTATGGAAAATTATTTGTAAAATATAAAACTTGTTATCTTCCGCATATATGTGTTATATAAGGTATAATTATTAATTAGAAATAAAAAGAAACTAGAAAAGGATATTTGTACATGATAGCAGAAAGTCTTTTACTTTGTACACATCACCGTGTGACATGCCAGGAAAATGACAATATGAAATTTTAAGTCTTTTAATTGCTTTATTTTTGTGTTATTATGAATATAATATCTTTTGAAAATACTTCTAAGAATATTTTTTATTAGAATGTAAAAAAGAAAATTGCATTATATAACATTAAATAGAAATTTTATTGTGCAGACTGCAATTTCCATATTTTGTGATATTGACTCCTATAAACCAACAATTTTTGATTAAATATATTTCCTATTGATTTTACCTTTAATTATGAGTTTTTTTATTACCTAGTATCTCTTGCAGACTATATACATATTACTGTGCAAAGAGTCAAAACATACCCACCTCCAATCACAGAGATAAGCCAGGCATTTCTCATTTTTATCTGTCTCCCTCCTCTTCTCTATAAACAAATGTATTACAATTTCTTTATATTCTTATTTATTTATTTATTTTACATTAGTTGAAGGAAGCTTTTAGAATATTTTTGATGCCATATTTGAGGAAAATTATTTTGTAGACAGCATTTGCATTTTTAATTTTTATCTCAGTTTGTTAATTTACACATTTTAATTGAATTTTGAAAAAATTTAATCATATTAATCGAAATGATTAATTCAATTAACAAAATTGATTGTGATTAAGCTTTCATCGCTTAATCGTCACAGCTCTAATATATATATATATATATGAAACGATAAAAGCTAAGCTTCTTTTTAAAATTTGAAATCCCTGTTTTAAAAAAATAGAAATTTAAATTTAGAAATTAAAGTTAAAACTTTTTAAATGCTTTAGTAATTGTGTCTCAATTGATGGAAGCTGGCGTTGCCCCTGTTAAGTAGTTTTTCCACATTGCATCTTATAACTTTTAAAGATCGTTTTGTCACATTTCATAAGAATACTTTTGCTGAGGTAAGTGCGATTTTAAATTCTAGCGGCATCCTGTCTGCCAATTTGAGCCAACGTCTTTGTCCCGGGCAATCAATCATTCAGCTAGTGGCCAATTAAATTTTAAATACGTATGTACTGTGTATTTAACCACGTAATTAATCCTAGCATAAATCACGAGGTGTGTAACAGAAAGTCCTAAAAATGTTGCAAAATCTACTGTTTTACGGCAAAATGATGAGAAGAAATCTCTAAAAGAAAAAAAAAAAAAGAACAGAAAAACATTCATTTGCCGTAGTGATCAATTAAGAAGAAAATGGTCTGTTACTGAAAATCAGTTCTTTTTTCCAGCCAACAAACGATTAAAACTGTTAGACAATCTTTTCTAGAAAGAAAAAAGAAACACCCTTCATTTCATCCCTGCCTCAGACATTTATTGAAATGAAAAACGCTATCAGCCGAAAAAGTGGTTCAAGATCATGAGTGATTCATCTAGGAGAGATCGTCTTCTCTCAGTTAAAGGAACAGCTGTGTTGAAGAAATCAGTTTGGGTTTCTAAACGATTAGAAAGATAAAAAAGAAAAAAAAAACACATAGTGAAATGGTGTTTGCAATTTATGACACAGACTTAATCCGATTTTATAGACAAGTTACATGAATGACGTTTTTATTGCACGATTAATTTTTTTTAATGTGTAAAAAGATAAAGCGTGTAAAGCAGGTAAGCGCTTCCTTGTTATTAATTAAAGAAAGAAAACAAGTAGCCAAGGAGCCGATTTTATACAGAATTAGATTCTTTTTTTTTTTTTTTTTTTTTTTTTTTTACTTTTGATAAGTTGTTTTTGAAAAAAAAAAAAAAAAAAGTCTATTTGTAACAACTTAAACAATTTAAATTTTAATTTATGTGAAAATTATGATGTAAAAGAAATGTTTTTTGCTGCATTTTTGACTTAGTTTATTTTTTAGTTATAGAAAAGAAGAGTTTTCTTGAGTTAAAAATAGACTCTTTTTAGTTGTTTGTTATTTTAATAGTAAGAATAGGATAAAAGAATGTACTATTTAAGGTTTATTTATTTTTTTTTTTTATAAAGGAGAAAAATTTGTTGAAATTTGGCCACTAGTTAAACCTTTGGAATTTTAAAACTTTATTTTAAAGTTCGTTTTTTTTTTTTTTTTTTTTTTTTTTTGTCTCAATTTGAAAAAAAATATTAAATGAGTTTAATTTAGATTTAAGCCCAGTTTTACAAATCTTGTGTTGCAGTTTTAAGTGTTTTGAAAAATATTCCATTTTTATTCTTATGTGTTTTAATTATGCATTACATTTCTGTATAATCCTATGATATTTTGTATTTATATCCATCATGAGTATCTCCCCCCCTCCCGAAGATCTGAATGACTTAGAAAGCAAAACAGGTGACCCTGATAAAGAGAAAAATCAGCTTCCGAGTAACGATGGTATGCCAGTTCATAGTCCTGAAGAGAAAGATAGTCAGAAGCCTAGTCAGGAGTTCGGAGGTGCACCACAGACACATAATGTAACAATGTTAGGTGAACAGACCCTGTCAGCTCAAGCTGGGTCTGGTCACAATTCAGTAACCGCTGGCCTAAAAATGTCGATAGACCCCGATATCATTGATTTTTCGCCACTAGCGGGTATGTCTTGGTACCATGGTTAGCCTATTTCGAGAGTGTCTGTATAGAACAGAGGCATATACAGAAGTACTTAAAAGACAGTGCACTTACGTTGTACATTAATAATTATCTAAATGTACTTCATTGGTCCGAATGTCACTTTGTTCAACGAACACTACGAAATTCCTGACACTCTTTCTCTAACCGATTTTTCCCGTATTCGATACAAAGTTGGAGAGGACCTAAACGAATATTATCAAAAAAAGACTAAAATAGGGCAAACCTTAGGTTTAGAACAGAAACTCATCTTAGAAGGGCTAACAGAGGGCTTGCTGTTAGAAATGCAGAAGTTAGTTATTGCAAGCAACCCCTCAACTACACATTCATGGCGTGAATTAGTGTTCAGAATTTGCAAACTGCAACTGGACAGAAAGGGAAATGAGAGCAAAGTTGAAGCAAGCCCACAAAACCCCAATCAGTATCGACAATGGCGATCCTTCCGACCCCCATATCAGAGGGGACAGAATTTTAACAGACAGTGGAACTACAGAGTTCCCTATCAAACACCCCCCGATTCGACCTTTTCCATCAAATCAAACACGAAATCCCCAAAATACGTTTAGACCAACTTTGAATGTTCAACCATGACCGAATGTACATCACCAGACCACTTTGCCGCCCTCCCCATGCAAAGTTTGTCTTAATATAGGAATACCAAATGCGTAAGACTGCCCTTTTCGACAACAAGTTTTAGCAGTTGCAACCCCTAGTCCCAATATGACTGTTCTGAACTCCAACCAAGATCATGTAGCTAATGAGTCATCCCGAAATACATTTAGTAATCAATGACGGTTTTTTATGTCCGGACATATACAAAAAGAAAAAGCTAGCTATAAAAAATCAAATAGAAATTGTCAAAAAGTTACTTATGTAAAAAGTGAAGATTCACTACTTTGTTTGATCGATACAGGGAGTTCAATCAGTGTTATTCCTTGTCATTTAGCCCATAAACTTAACCTAAAAATATGTAAAGTTCAGCAGAGTATATCAGTCACACAAACACAAGGTGTTCTTGCTTTGAAAGAAAAATGCCTTGTTAGTTTGCAATTAGGACGTATCTCTAAGAATATTGAACTTTTTATAATTAATAATCAGTTACCTTATGCTTTGATTGGGCTGCCCCATTGTAAACTGTTTAAATTAAATATTGACTGTGTTAAAATGTAAATCACTCAAGATAATAAAAAAGTATCTCTCATGGACAATATTTCAACAAATTCATCTCACCATACTTTACATTTATCAGAAGCATATACTAGTCAGCCAGAAATTGAAAATGCAGAGATATTCGGAGAAAACTTTGAGCCGGAGTTGTTCAAGACCACTGACCATGTGCCAAATGTTCAGACTGTCAAGGAACAATTACCTGTTCTTCAAGCCAAATATATCTGTATTTTCACTAAAGATAAATATGATGTAGGCTGTGTAAATATTGAACCCCAGAGAATACAGTTGACATCAGACCTAAACGTTTCTTTAAGAACATATCGCACTTCCCCTAAGGAAGAAGAGGAAATTAAAGAACAAATTCAAAATTTATTGCGAGCCGGTATCATTAAAGAAAGCTATTCCCCTTATTTATCACCCGTAACTTTGGTGTATAAACGTGAAGAAAAGAAGAAAACCTGATTATGTACTGACTTTCGAAAATTAAATGCCATTACAAAAATAGATGCAGAACCCTTACCTAGAATAGACACCCTGTTAGATAAATTGGCACATGCTAAAATTTTTTCCACTCTTGATTTGGCCAGTGGATATTGGCATATCCCTATCCACCCTCAAGACACTGAGAAGCTGGCATTTGCCAATACCTTTGGATTATATGAGTGGAATTGTTTACCATTTGGTTGGAAAAACGCGCCTGCTTGGTTCAACCGTACCCTCAGAAGAATCTAAATATAAAATTGACTTTGCCTGTAGTTACTTTGATGATGTTATTGTATTCTCCCAAAATGAAGAGGAACATTTGTGTCATTTAGAGACATTATTTAATATCTGTGTCCAAGAAAACCTTAAACTCAAATTGTCAAAGTGTAATTTTGTTAAATCCAAAATTAATTTTCTAGGATATGAAGTCTCGAACGGTTGTATCACACCTGACAACCCTAATATAGAGACAATTAAGAAATTAACACCACCTACGAATGTAAAGGAATTACAATGTTTTTTGGGATCTATAAATGTTTATCACAAATTTATTCCAAAGTATGCTAACATTCGATAACCTCTCAACAATTTGTTGAAGAAAAATGCCCCTTATGTGTGGGACGAAAATTGTCAAAATTCTTTCGAGAAGTTAAAAAATGCTTTAATTGAAAACCAATCTTAAAGTTGTTTGATCCCAAAACACCTTGTCATTTG
This sequence comes from Maratus speciosus, assembly GCA_963932465.1. NCBI lineage: Eukaryota > Metazoa > Arthropoda > Arachnida > Araneae > Salticidae > Maratus > Maratus speciosus. The sequence continues at coordinate 413,393,816 of OZ010792.1, read as the reverse complement.
TTTGTAGATGCATCAAGTCATGGAGTGGGATGTGTTGTGAAACAAGTTGATGAAAAAGGAACATTACATCCTATAGCATATCCCTCTAGAAATCATTGCAATTATGAAAAAAATTATGCAATTACTGAATTAGAATGTTTGGCGATTGTGGATGCTTTAGATAAATTTTATTATTCACACGGTCAAAAATTTGTCATACATACAGATCATGCGGCACTTACCTGGCTCAAAAATATAAAAAATTTAAGAAGACGTCTTTTCCGCTGGTCCTTAAAACTTAGTATGTTTGACTATGAAATAAAATACCAGAAGGGCTCCACTAATGTTGAAGCTGATATGCTACCTAGATAGCCTGTTTCAGAAAATTTACCCCATATTATACATCTCTTTGACTTGAATGAAGTAAGAGACAATCAGAAAAAATAAAATGTAACAGTTGATGGTAAAAAGTACACCGAGATAAATGATGTTGTTGGGATTAAAGAAAAAAGTTTGTATGAGATTGTGGTACCCATGTCTTTACGTCTATCCCTTTTAGAAAAAACCCACACCCAATTTGGCCATCCTGGAATTTATAAGATAAATTTAATCTCTCCGCAGTATTATTGGCCTAACATTAATCAGGACATTGAAAATTTCATAAAACACTGTCACACTTGTCAGATAAACAAAAAATGTAGGCAAAAAAGATTTGGCTTATTGCAGTTAATGCCCCCAACAGATATACCTTTTGAATGTTTGGCAGTGGACTCTGTTGGTGGATTTAATTATTAAAATTCTACAAAAAAATATTTGTATTTAGTCATTGACCATGAAGCTCGCTATGTGTGGGGTTGTCCTTCAAAAAGTGTAATTACCAAAACTTATACAAACATTTTGAAACAATTATTTCAGATACAAATACCAGATCGATTGTTAACCGACAGAAATGAAGCCTTTACAGCTTCCATGTTTAAGAGATTTCTTCGTACTTATAATGTAAAACACAGATTGACGAGCAGCCATCACCCAGAAATGAATGGGAAGATTGAACGCCTAAATCAGACTATTGTCACTAGATTAAAATGTAAAGTCAATTCCACATCCAAGAAAATACCCTGGACTAAGCTTTTAGATGAAGTCTTATATGAATAAAATAATACTCCTCACTCTGTAACCCAATTCACCCCTAGTTATTTATTGTTAGGAAAATTACCATATGATCCTCCTTTCCCAAATAATAGTTATTATCCCCCTGTGGATGAAGCTAGAAAATTGGCAAAAGAGAGAACAATTGCTTACCATAAAAAGAATAAAGTCCGTTACGATGCTTGTTTCCTTCCTGTAAAATTTAAAGTTGGTGACATTGTGATGTATGAAGAATTTCATTATCCTAATACCCGTAAATTGACTTCACCATATTCTGGCCCATACACCATTTTAAAACAACTTTCTGATGTATCCTTTGAAATTGATAAACCCAGTCCACATTTTAAGAGAAAGTCCGAAATTGTCCATTCATCCAAGTTAAGATACTACCACCCTCCTCAAAATCTTAAACTCAACCATGAATAAAACCCCATCTATCTCTGTCATCTGTCTTTTTTTTTTTTTGCTTTCCTATCGTCCCTTTTGCTCGTAGCATTTGGACGAGGACCCAGCTGGGCATGTAACCCAAGCTCCCAGCAGCGTAGAATGATGGTGACAGTTTAAAAGTAGTTAAAATTTATTTATTTATTTATTTATTTTTTAAATATATTATGATGATGATTTTGTGATATATGAAGAGGTCCTCGGCTCCGTGGCCACTCGTCTTTATAGTCCAAGAGCTGTTAAACATTTTAGGGAAGGTATTTGAGGCACCCTGAAAATTTGTGCAACACTTCTTTTGTAATGGCTGAATACAAAATCAAATGTCTGGCTGAAGGATCGTGGCCCAAAAACTGTGCCAGACACGTGTCAAGTGCCATTTTTTGACTACCCAAAAAATAGGTATTTGAGGCACGCTGAGATTGAGACAGAACAATATTTATACTTAGAAAAAAATATTTTGAAAACGACAGACACTTTAGTCGGCCCAAAAACTGTGCCAGACACGTGTCAAGTGCCATTTTTTGACTACCCAAAAAAGGTATTTGAGGCATGCTGATATTGAGGCAGAATAATATTTATGCTTAGAAAAAAATATTTTGAAAATGACAGACACTTTAGTCGGCACAAAAACTGTACCAGACACGTGTCAAGTGCCAAATAGCACTTGACGCGTGTCTGGCACAGTTTTTGGGCCATGATCCTTCAGCTAGACATTCGATTTTGTATTCAGGCATTACAAAAGAAGTGTTGCACAAATTTTCAGGGTGCCTCAAATACCTACTCAAAAATGTTCAACAGCTCTCCTACTATTAGCCGGACTGTTTTCCTGGATTCTCTTTCCAGGTTGAACGGAGAATCTGGCATAACTGCTTCGCTTCTCCTCTGCAGGTGAATATTGATTACCCACCTTCCTTTTTCGGTTGTGCAAGTGGCACATTTTTTGAGATGATATTCACCTCAGAGTATTAAAACCTATGTCGCACTGACCCTGGGCATGGTGAAAATTGTAGCAAGTGTATATTTGTAGTTTTTTTAGCTATAGTTTTCCTGTTTAGACAACTTAGTTTTGTTTTTCATGACGATAACCCTAAGGCTGCATCATAAGAGTAGCTAAGTCCATACCAAAACAGAATGGTATAGGAAGAAATATTATGTGTTTGTTGTTATTAGTATTATAGTGTATTTTACTTTTATTTTATCTCAGTGTGAAAATTCAGTATTTTTAGAAATGCAAACTTTTCAAATTGTATTTAGTATACAATATATTTTTGTTGATAGTACTATTAGTGAATATTTTGTATTATTGAATATTTTATATTTTTGAATATTGTGTATTATTGAACATTTTTATATTTTGGAATATTTTGTATTTGTGAACTTTTTTTACATTTGAATATGCTGTATGATTTTCAGTATGTTTATCTTTGAATATTTTAGTATACTATATATTTTATGGTTGCAAATTTGCAATTATACACAAAAAGGATGTTTCCCAACAAACTGTACGAGAGACTCTAAAACAAAAACTGGAAAGAAAAGGAAGCATCAAAAACACCGTTGTTTCACAACAAAGTTTTATAATCAAGATATGTCTCGAGATATATTATTGTTTTGCTGCAGCACCACTGAAAGGATCCCAATATGTTAACCAATATTTTTATGTAAACTTGATATATAAATGTAAAAATAGGTCCAATTGGCTTGAGAGCTGGAGAAAATAAGAATCTAAAACCGATGAAAGAAAAAAAAACACCCTGGGTTAAATTCCCGAGATAAGAGGGGGGGGGGGGATATGAAACGATAAAAGCTAAGCCCCTTTTTAAATTTTGAAATCCCTGTTTTAAAAAATAGAAATTTAAATTTAGAAATTAAAGTTAAAACTTTTTAAATGCTTTAGTAATTGGGTCTCAATTGATGGAAGCTGGCATTGCCCCTGTTAAGTAGTTTTTCCACATCACATCTTATAACTTTCAAAGATCATTTTGTGACATTTCATAAGAATACTTTTGCTGAGGTAAGTGTGATTCTAGCAGCATCCCGTCGGCCGATTTGAGCCAACACCTTTGTCCTGGGCAATCAATCATTCAGCTAGTGGTCAATTAAATTTTAAATACGCCTCCTTTGACTTCGACGACCCCTAGCAGGAATAATGCAAAATACATCATACTTATACCGCTGCACAGGTCTGAAGAGAGGGCTTTTTACCATCCAAATAATGCAATAACTTCCCGCCACTCTGCTCTCCAGACATCGCTTTGTGATACAACTAACTCCCGATGTCCAGAAAGGATTTAAGTAGCAGCTCTCATGCCAAAGGGGTCCGATTTCTCAAAAGGATGTACTAAAGACCAATAAATCAGGTCCCTGAAAAAACTGTGTCTTCCTTTAAGCGGCCACGCATTTTATCTGACTTTTATTAACTTCCAAATAGCAGTCACGGCCTATGACTCTAGAGATATGCTAGAAGTTCAGAGGGAGTGATCCACCGGCACGGCAACGAGCGAGACTGCGACAGAGGACTCACAACGGGAGCCGTTTAACCTTACATATATAATTTTTTTTTTTTTTTTTTTTTATGTTTTGGAGGTTTTATATAACAGAACATATTAAAAATCCATATTTAATGAAGATTGGTGATGTGAATTTATTTTTATGAAGGGAGGTACACTTTTATACTTCTGATAAATATTACACTTAGTTTCCTCCATTTTCACTTATTTTGTGAATGAGATAAATATGTTATTCACTCAATCAGGCATAAAAGTGGCCAAAGAAAAAAAGGTAGACAAATTTTTAGATTTCATTCTCTAAATTTTGAGGGGAAAAAAAAAAAGGGGGGGGATATTTTACATGCACACAAGGTGTGCTACATACAGTCTGGTCTGTTTTGACTTTAGTTCCTATAGTAATGGAAGTAACAAAGCTGAAAATTTTAATTTAATCTTTGTCAAAATAAATAATCAAAATAATTCAAGTTTCATTTAATTTGAAAATGTGGAGCACACCAGATTTTTTTTACAAATGTCAAAAAATTGGTGAAAAAACATTAAAATTCAGATAAAAAATGTAATTTCTTTTAATTAAATCGCTGTATGAATTTTGAATAACCTTTATTAAACAGAAGATAAAATTTACTATGTTGGGTTAAAAGACTGAAACTGGATTTCTTTTACTAATGTGGAAAAACTGCTGCAAAATGTGATAAAAGAGAAAATTGTATAAAAAATTAGCGAAAATTTCAAAAATTACTGTATAATTTCTGAATAAACTTCATTGAAAAGAGGACAAAGTTTACTATATTGGCTAAAAGGTTGAAACCTGATTTATTTTATGAATATTAAAAAATCACCATAAAATGCAAAAATAAACACAATCACATAAAAAAACACTATTTCATTAAAAAACACAATCTCATAAAAAACTAATAAAAAATTCACAAAAAATTAAAAAATCCTTGTATGAATTATGAATAAAATTTATTGAAGATGGGTTTTAATCTTTTAGCCTAATATATTAAATTTTGAACAATATTATTTTTGAAATTTTCCTGAATTTTTTATACGATTTTTAGCATATTTTCGCATTTTCCAGTGATTTTTTTTCACAACTTTTTTCTGAAATGGAAATACCTCATCGGTAAATTTTGTTTCTGCTGTGATTAAATTTAAGTTGAAAGAATGATAAATTGTTCTGTTTAGGATCGTGAATGACAATGCCGAAAATTTTAATTTAATCTGTGCCAAAAATAATAAAATGTCATTAATTCTAGCTTAGTTTAATTTGAGACTGGAGCAGGCATAGGATTTTTTTTATGAATGTCAAAAAATCACCACAAAACATCAGAAACCACTAATTTTTTTTTTTTTTTTTAAATCATCATATGAATACTTTATTGAAAAGAGGACAAAATTGCTACAATGGGCTAAGAGATTGGAACCAGATTAACTTTGCTAATGTAGAAAAATCGACGTGAAACACTAAAAAATGCACGAGATAATCTCTAAAAATTTAAAACTTGAAGAGGCCAAAATTTACTATTTTGGGCTAATAGATTAAAACCGAATTCCTTTTAGGAATGTCAATGGAATGCTGAAAAAAATCTCTAAAAATCACAAAACGTTAAAACACTAAAAAATCAAAAACCGAAGAATACAAAATATACTATACTGAGCTAAAAGATTGAAACCTAATGTGATGTAGTAATCACATTTATTTTTTTAATTGTAATGCAGCATACTTATCTCACGTTTTAAATTATTTATTTTCGACTCAACATCGTTCAAATCTTTTTTTTTCTTTCCTTTTTTTTCTAAAGTAGCAGATAAGTTTGATTTCAGCTTTTTCCCTCTCTCTGATCTATTTTTTGAACCAGCACATCATGATGATGTTGCCCACGTCACATTAAGGGTGTGTCTTCGCTCCGCGAATGAAAAAGTTCGTTCTCTCGGAGTTTTTTTGTTTTCTATTCTCTTTTCATACGCAATCTTCATAATATGTAATTTTAATTTAACTAATAGATTTAAATAATTTCTTTCCGGCACTTTTGTAAACCCTGTTCTAGTTTTTAACAGATTTTTTACGAAAGTTTTGATATTGTATTTTTTGACAATGTGATTGTCTTTTGGATTTCGGGCTGTGAGCCTGAATTCAAAGAGCGATTCTTCGATCACGATGTTATTCTAAGGTGATCATTTAATAACTAAAACTTTGTCATCGATCGCCGATGGAATTTAATTTAACGCATTTTCGATTTGGACATTTTATCATCAAGACATTCTCTAAGAAATGATTTTAACCAGCATCAGCCAGCATTCTTTATAGTCATGGAATTACTTAAGTTTTTAATAATGATATGTGGAACGTTTTTCTAACATGTACGGTGACCAACTGAATTTCTCTAATATACCTTCCTACCTCTCCATGTGATTAATAAAGTTGGACTTATCGTAACTTCTTGTCTTCCTTGATCAAGCCTCTTGTATCAACTGTTTATCATTAAGTAAGAATGTTACATTTACTTATTTATCCTCCTTTTATTTTTTATTTCTACTGCAACAACATTTTATCATTGGCAAAATATTTATTCTCAGCACTTAAGTCAATCTTATGATCAGCAGCTAAACTATACGCCACTTATATTTATTTTATCTAACAGCACTTAACTCTCTTTTTATTTATAATCGTCACACCTAATTCCACTTACAAATTAAAAAAAGAAATCCCCACAAAATGCAAAAAATTCAAAAATCGCTGTATGAATTCCAAATAAACTTAATTTTTTATAAAAAGCTATATTGGACTAAAAGATTGAAACAATTTACTAAGACCACAAAAAATTGCCACTAAAAGTAGCATAAAAAATTAAGACATAAAAATATGAATTTTTCATTGGAAAAAAACAGTAAGCATCAAAATGAGTAAAGCTGAGAGAAAGGAAAAAAGAAAAATTGAAAAACAAGTAGCAAAGCTCTTAATCTAGAATAAATCATCTCTTAAATCTACATATTTCCCCTCCCCACCTTGCTACTTCTACATAAATGTGACCTTTGACCCAACAACTCAAGAGCACACCACACTGTTCCTCTATTCCTCTGAGGAAAAAAAAAAAAAAAGTCATTTGTGAAACTATTTCCCATTTTTAAATCTAAAAATAGATTTTCCCTCCACGAAATGCATCCCATCTGGTATGTAAGCTGATCTTTGATCCCATAGCTCTTCACTCCTTCCCTATTACACAAGCAAACTATCTCCAACTGTATTTTTCTTTTCTCTAAAAATTCCTTTATGTGTAAAAAATTTTTTACAGAAGCAGATTTGAAGCTATTGAAAATGTTAGTGTTTTAGTAATTTGATTTTCTTAATAAGAATCCCTTCCAAAATATATTAAAAGAAAAGTTGTCATATGTAAATACTGAATACTAAACAGCTAGCAAATAATTGCAAAAAAAAAAAAAAAAGATGTTGCTAAAGATGAATTACCTCTGGAAGTTGATAGCTTCAAATATTATGCATTAGAATTAGATCTAAAATGTAAATCATGTTTGACTATGATCTACTAAGATAGGCAGTTATTTCAACTTAAATGTTTATTCAAGCCTAACTAAGTACTTCAAAATCTTCTATATACTGACTGTATCTGTTGCTTCCAGCCAAAGAAGTTTTAGAAAGTTGAAACTTAATAAAATATACCTGAATAATTTAACAAACGAAGAGCTAATAATAATAAAAAACAATTAAAAATTTCAGTGCATCAATATTAGCATGAGGCAGCCCGTAGACGGCCTAATGATGATATAATAAAAAATTTTGCAGTGAAGAAAGTTCACAAAGTAAATGTTTAATTAACAGATAACTATGATGTATTTTCTGTAATGTTTATATCATACAATTATTTACATTAGGACAGGAAAAAAATCATAAAAGTATATACAGTGCACTCTCTTTAATACCTTTCCTCTTAAGACATATCTCCAGTTAATGAGGACAATTTCATATTTCCATAATTTTCCAGGGTTCATACTCTATTTGAATAACAAAATTCCCTGACTTTTCCAGGTTTTTCAGATAATATTTCCAACAATTCCCTGACCACAATTGATGACATTTTTAGAAATACGAATTACAATTCCAGATCTTAATGATTGAACAGCAAAAGAGAATAGTCCGATACATCAATAAGAATAGAACATATAAATTTACCACTGAAAATGAAAATAACCTATAAAAATGAAACTAAAAATCTACATCATTTGGTATTGAAAATATAACAAATGATAACAAATGAAAAGCAATCAAATTTAAAAAAAAAAACCTAATACAACTCTTATGGCTTCAAAGTAACTTTTTACTCATATAACTGAATTTACACATATTAAACACGCAATTTTTTTTAGACAGTTCTGCTATCATATTGTGTATTTGCATTGTTTCAGAAGCAGTTTGTTGTGTAAGTTTCAATTTTTTGTCTTTTAACATTTAAATTTCAGCTACAGATTTTCTTTGTTTCTTTTTTGCTTGCTTCATAATTTTCTTTAATTTTTTTATTTAAATATTCATGATATCTAGACAAATTTGTATAGTTAAAACATCTTTATGTTAAAAATGTGAATTTAACGAAAATTCTACTGGCAAGTGAAAAATCCGAACTTTTTTGCACACAAATCTCAGAACTCAAGTGTACACACACACACACACACAAAAAAAAAAAAAAAAAAAAAAAATCCCTGACTTTTCCAGGTTTTAGATAGAAAAAAAAATGTAATTTTCCCTGACTTTTTGAGCACTTGATAATTGCTTGTTTTCCAGGTTTTCCAGTCACATACAAACCCTGTTTTCTATTTGCAATTAATGCAAGGGACACTTTAATTTGTACTACTCTTTGGACAATGCAGACAATCTTTTTACAAATTGACAGGGCAAAATCATAACCGGTTTCATGCAGTATTTCTTCAAAAGCAACCTTTGTCTAACTTTCGTTATGAAGGGATCAAGAAATTTTCAGTGACAGTTATGAAGAAAAAGAAAACATTCCACTACCAAACAGGTGAGAGATTTTTAAAATGTTAACTACGATTTGCCGATATTACCGATAAAATTCTGGTGTAATTTATCAAGTTTTTCAGTGTGTTGCAAAACTGGAAAATGTGGTAAAAAGATCACTTGTTCAATTATCACAAAGAAAAGTGAGAGATTACTTTAAATAAAGTTAAAGTATGTAAGTATGCCAATTTTTTTTTCACATTTGCTTGTCTTTAGTCATTTTTCCTTCGGTATTAACAAATTGTTACCAATAAATTGTCAACAAAAATTACAAAATTAAAGAAAAAAGGTTTTTTTTAGCATAAAATTTGTAACAAATATAATTTCTGTCAAAAACTTAATTTATTCAATGCAAAGGAATACAATATACTTTTTAAAATCTAAAAATGCTACGTATTATTAAGAAACTGCACCTTCTAAATTACGGACTTTCTGGTCAGGCAAATTAGTAGTATTTGCATGCCAGGCAATATAAGTCGGAACATAGGTTATCTTCTATAGTTTCTCTTCTATTGTGGAACAGCAAATATTAACATAAAATATTCCAGAACAAGATATTGCAGTATCTCCAGACATGCCAAGCACTATCCAAAACAAAGTGAATGAAACACTGGTCATATTTTCTGACATAATATAATGCCCTATAATGGAGCTTTGGAATGATAATGGATCCCATGAGTGATCCCGTTGGATTATGGAGATTTTTGTTAGATAGGTAATTTTTAGACTGTATAAAAAGTTAACAATGCACCAGTGATTATTGCCTACAATTATTATACATTGATACTGATTACCTATTAAAAAATCTATTGTTCGATTCAATTCAGAAATGTAGATGAAATTCAATATCATAATGATATTCAGAAAAATTTTAAATAGTACTTACAAATTATATCAGAAACATCTGGCTGTAAATTGAAAATCTGCCCCCACGATAATAATACAGTAAAGTGTAACTGCATATCAATGATGCAAATTCCAAAATTCACTTTCAAAGTATAGGTAGTACCTTTCTGAGGAAAACCCAAAGAGAAAATCATCAGCATTTTCATCAGAAACTTATGAAGATTTACATAAACTAGCACAAACACATAAGGGGAAAAAAGAGAAAGAAAAAGCTGGCTGTCATGCCTACGAATTGGTTAAGAACCAATTGTTGAAAAAACAGTGACAAGGGTCTTTTCAGATTTTTCTCACAGTGTCCTGTTTTTGTGAAAAGTTTTTTCATATTCGCGAAAATTCTAGTTTACATTCAGGCTCCTATGCATGTATCTTACATAGGAGCTTTTTTTACACATAAAAAAAGCTAAGAAATATGTTCTTTGACAAGTTTATTTTGTGACAGGTAAGATTTTATTTTTAAATGATTTGTGTGTGAGATTCAGTTTGGAAGTGGAAAAGTTTTGTGAAATGTCTATTTTTAAAACAAAGAAGGTTATGAAGGGATTGAGGATGAAAAATTTGTTCAGGTTTCAGGATGAAAAATTTGTTCAAGGGTAAAGATGAGAATTTCTGTGAAGGGTTCTGTTTTAAGATGAAAAATTTTGTGAAGGTTCCTTTTAAGGACCCAAAAATTTCTTAAACAGATCCCTGATAGATATGTGAATATCCCTTGCATTATTTTATAAAAGGATGGATGAAAAAGAACTTAATACTTTCATTTTTTTTCAAAATTAAAATCGTGTGAACTGAATTTCTCCAACTGAGTGAAAAAAAAATGCCTATGTCAGGAGCCTTTAACTTAAACTGCCAATGCTCTACTTATTGAGCTATCTGGGCTGACAACTGGCAATCACATTTCACTCAGATAACCTTATTGGCAATAGCATCTGGTCTTCCCTGTAGACAACTCAACAGAGTATACTGCAGGTAATAGAACTCCATAAAAAGATGGATACATAAATACATTTTATTATTTTTAACTCACTCATACTGAATTGGTAAAAATATGATAAAAGATGATACTCAGAAAAATTTTAATAATAGTACTTACAAATGGCTGTAAATTGAAAATCTGCCTGCCACATCGTAATATTACAGTAAAATGTAATTAATTGCATATCAATGATTCAAATTTGAAAATTCACTTTTAAAGCGTAGATAGTATGTTTCTGCAGAAAACCCAAGTAAAAACTCATCAGCATTATTTTTATCAGAAACTTGTGAAGATTTATATAAACTAGCACAAACACATAAGGGAAAAAGAGAAGGAAAAACTAGCTGTCATGCATGTGAATTGATTAAGAACCAATTCCTGAAGAAACACAGATATGAGCGCATCATGATGAAATATACTTTATAATATTGGAGGATGGATGAAAAAGAATTCAATATATGATTTTCACTTTTTTCAAAATGAAAGTCATGGGAACTGAAAAACTGAAAATTTTTCAATTGAATGAAAAAATGTGCAAGCTGGGAGTCGAACCCCCAAGAATGATATCTTTACCAATCAATATGATTGAGTTAAAAAATAATAAAATGTAGGTACATATTCATCATTTAATAGAGTTCCATTACCTGTGGTATATTCTGTTGAGCTGTCTACATGGCAGACCAGCTGCTATTGCCAATAAGGTTACCTGAGTGCAATGTGTCTGCTGATTGCTGCCATAAGTATTTCAACAGATAGAGTGTTGGTAATTAAAGTCAAAGGTCTTTTGTTCGACTCCTGGTCTGGGCATTTTTCACTCAGTCGGAAAAATTCAGTTCATATGATATTTTTATCAATCAGTATGATTGAATAAAAGCTAATGTAATGAAAGTCATATACTGAATTTATTTTAACTTACAGGCAATAAGCTGTTCTACAGCTTTTAACTACTTATTTTCCAAGTATTCACACATACACACAAATGAGGTGGGATTTCCCCCTCCCAAAATTTTAAGTGAGATCTTTTAAAAATATTGTGTATTATCATGTTCTAGTGTGAATCACGACTGAGGCACTACACAAATAGAATGACTGATAATTATGGCTTACTGGGGGGGGGGGGGATGACAGATGAGAGAAATTTTATGAAAATGCTAAAAAAAAATGTTAAAAAGTGTAAAAGTTAGCAACTATTTATTAGCATTCAGAATAGCAGATGGTTGCACATAATGGAATGAACAATTTGAGAAATAACAAATTATCAAGATACAAAGAAATTATCTTCTCAACTTATGAATGAACATTACAATAAACTCTTAGAATTAATAAAAAAGGCCAAAGCACTTTAACAAGTACATTTGAATATCAGGATTATGAAATTACATTTGTATGTATTAATGAATCAGATTAACTATTGTTTTTCTTTCATAAAAAAACATTGAGAGACCCCCCCCCCCCCCCCCCCCCCCCCCACACACACACACTATTCAAAGGTACGATTTATAATATTTTCTAAGGCTCACCAACTTATTGAGCCATATTTTTAAATTAACTAATGTCCTTTTCATAAAAGAACATTGAGAGACCCCCTACTATTCTAAGGCAAGATTTATAACATTTTCTATGGCTCACAACTTATTGAGCAATATTTTAATATTTTACTGCATTTCCAAATAACAGAACTTCTTCATACAACAAATTGAAACAGAGAATTTTATATTTTAAAAACAAATTAATTTAAAAAACACAAATTACAGAAAGGAATGGAGAGACATGGCTATGGAAAATAATTAGAACTGGACTATACAACTGGATAGATAATTTTGAAGTAGATAAATTGATAAGCCTAGCAAGACAAATAGATTAACCAGGAAAATTAAGTTAATAAAAATACATATTAAGCCAAAATTAACTGGTTCAGGTTCAAATGTAACAACTTTTTATCTTAAAAAGAAGAAAAAAGCAAATAAAAATTTCTAACTTACTTTTTTTGGTTTCACATTTTCTTCTCGACTTAAAATTAATTCTAAAGCTTGATTGGGATTTTCTAAAGCAGCAAGTTTAGTCTACAATATAAATTAATATGCATAAATGTATTGATAACGATACAAATTCAAGATAGAGGTACATTCAATAGATTTTATATTGAATTTTAAAAAATACACCATAATAGAAATGTTTTCTTATTGATTAATAAATTATTATAATTAATTAAACTCAATGCAAAATTTTTTATAATTGTCATATACCAGCCATGGCCCATGGGGTGGTATAGCCCATAAAATTATTTAAATTTCTTTTTAATCTAAATTAGCTAGCCCATAAAATTATTTAAATTTCTTTTTACTCTAAATCAGCTATCTGCAGAACATACAAAGGTGCAACATTTCTTCCAAAAGTTTTAATGATTAAGACAATAATTGTTTTTCAATTACTTTTTTTTTAATGGCCATTTCATTTGCAATTGCATAACAGAAACAAAAGGCCATCTTTATTTATTTATTTATTTTTAATATTCAGAAATTTAAGAAACTACATAATTTCAATAGCTTAATAATTATTCAAATAATTTAATATTTTATTAAATAATTTCTATAAAATACTTACATTTTCATCTTTCAAAACTTCTGGCCATCCCACCCACTTCTGAAATCTAACAGGAATATTTGTTACATCCAGCAAACCAAGCTTGATCTATAATAATAGAAAATAGAAATACATATTTTAATTAGAAAGTAGTCAGTTTCTGTAGAATTTCCAACAAGATAGAAAAATGGTTATTTGTCTATCTCTGTCTGTAATCTAATATTTACCCTTGAACAGTGAGTGTACATTATATAAAGCACATAATTTCAAATCTCCAAATGCCTAATTTGCACAAGAATCTCTTTATTCTAAAAAAAAGTAACTAATGTTGTCACTGCTGTAAATTAATTTTTGTGACCGAAAATCTTTATCATTTAATATTAAGAAAACTATTGCATATAAAAATATGAAAATTGGTAGTATTATAAAGAAATGTTCCATAAACAAATTGTGATTAAGTAGGCAGTTTTCAAATCTAAGAAATATTTTAAGAGCTATTTAATGTTGAAGTCGATCAAAATAGTTCAGTTAAAAAAGTTTTATAAGAACAAAAACTATACATAGTAATTTAACCATCTTTTACAGGGAGATATTTTACAAACTTATAGTGAGCAGTTTGCAATTATTTTTTTAATTTAACTAATCATTCAAGGTTTTTTTAAAAAATTATTCAAATTTTCATCATTTCATCAGAGATTTTTTTTCATTTTTAGAAAAGGTCATTTTAAATTACCAACAAATTATAAAACAGCGCATAGAATATTTCCTTTCAATGAAAAAATGTACTTACACATGAGTATTAAAAACAAAAATAACTTTAAAATAATAACTAAAGGATCACAAGCAGCAAATGGGCAAAATTACATCATAAAAATGTATTTACATGTGAATATTCAGAAAGAAAGAAAACATTTAAAATAATAATTACATTATCATGCATTAAAAGCAGTAAACGGAGCAAAATTATGTCACATTTAAAACTCCTGAATAATAATATTGCCAAACAGTTTCAATTTAAAAATATAATTACATGAGATTTATTTTAAATTTCAAGATGGTCTTTTTAACTATTGTTGTCAATTCTAAAACAGCACAAATAAAATTAAAATTATCTAAGAGTTGCATCAATGTTACTTGCACATGATGAGAATCAATCTATTAAAATTTTTTGTAAAATAATTTTTAATAAAACATTTTTAATATTTCTAAGACATAGGTCTACATTTTAAACTTGAGTCATTTGCAATTACTATTATTTTACTATTGCAATTACTAAACATTAAATTATTGATCAGATTGCATATCTATATTTCATGAAATACTGCTGATTGAATTTTATAGTTTTGATTGTTTGAGTAAAAAATAACAGTTTGATGGGTTTTTTTTTTAAATTTCCTGGGGAGAAATAATAAGTGAGTATCTCTACTATTTATAGTCAAATTTATCCCTTTTCCTTTCAGAATTAATTTTATAAGTATAGTAAACATTTATATACAGTTGTTCGCATTTAAACGAATATTGACGGTTCCAGAAATAATATTCGATTAAGCGAGGAATTTGATTAAACGGGGAATCATAACTGTAATATTTAATGAATAATAAAAGGGCAAATAACCATCTAAGGTAGGGGTGCACAACCTTTTTAAGAGAAGTGCAGACCTGCCAACTGCTATGAAAAAATCGTAGTTTCTACGATTTGGAGCTAACAACTACGATGCTACGAAAATCGGTCTAAAACTACGATTTTCTTCAAATAAAACACATGCCGAAAATAACCAATTTCGTCAATCGTTCGCAGAAAAAAAATGCCAATTTCATCAAAGGATCGCAGAAAAACGCAAATTTCGTCAGAGGATCGAGATAAAATGAAAATTTCATGAATGAATCGCGGAAAAAAGCAAATTTCTTCAAAGGATTGCGAAAAAACGCAAATTTCTTCAGAGAATCGCGAAAAAAAACACGAATTTCGTCAAAGGATAGCGAAAAAAACACATTGTTCCAAGGGATTGCAAAAAATGCAAATCTCGTCAAAGGATCGCCGGAAAAACGCAACTTTCGTCAAAGGCTCACGGAAAAGTCCAAATTTCGTCAAAGGCTCACAGAAAAAATATCCAAATTTTGTCAAAGGATCGCGGAAAGAACGTGAATTTCGTCAAAGGATCGCGAAAAAATGCTAATTTCTTCAAAGGATTGTGGAAAAACGAAAATTTCGTCAAAGGAATACGGGGAAAAAATCCAAGTTTCCTCAAAGAATCGCATAAAAAACTCAAATTTCGTCAAAGATCGTGGGAAAAACATGAATTTGGTCGAAGGATCACGGAAAAATGCAAATTTCTTCAAAGAATCGCGAAAAAACCCCGCAAATTTCATCAAAGGATCGCAGAAAAATGTACCAATCTCGTCAAAGGATCGCAGAAAAAAGCAAATTTCGCCAAAGTATCGCGGAAAAAAAGCGCGAATTTTGTGAAAGGGCCGCGAAAAAAATGCATAATTAGATTGTAATCCCCCCCCCCCCCCCCAACCACCACCACACACACACTCCTTACAGAAAATTTTCTGTCAATTTCTGATTTTTTTTTACTCAGAATCACCCCAGCTCTGTGCTCTCTTCAGAAAACATCGCACGCTGACAAAAATCTTTATGCTTATTGTTATGATACATATAGTTTTTAATCTGAAAGAATATAAAGAAATAACTTTTGAAAAATCGGGTTAACCCAACCTGCAGGAATCTAAATTCGGCCCGAACCAAAAGCAACCAGCTCCTGATTTGCAGCGTAAAAAACAGCAACCAACCAACCTCTAGACTAATTTGAATTTTGGGTGCTACGATTTCTCATTTTCAAAGGTTGGCAGGTCTGGAAGTGCCACCTACAAAAATGTTTGGGTTGTCGAGGGCCATATCAGTAACGCAGGTAGTATTCTATATCGGGGAGGTGTGTGTGTGTGTGTGGGGGTGGGGGTCATAACTCTTTATTCTTGATGAATAATGATTTTTTGTACACAAAAAAAAATAAACAAATTGAAATAAAAAATTGTATGCAGGGCTTCTTCACATCTGTATGAATAACAATACAACACTTTATGAAGACTAACTGTTCCTTCTCGATAAATGGAAACTTAAAGAAAAAAAAATTTACACAAAATTTCTAAAAAACTTGGCGTTATTGAAAAATAAATTTTTCTTTATAGAAGAATAACTTCATTTTAAAAAAAGGAAACTTATTTTTGAAATAACAAAGCATGATGGACTAATTAGTATGCTATTATTTGTTTCTGCAACCGATCAACAAAATTCATTTTTTCTTTCTTTTTTTCAATCAAGCGCGAGCGATTGACGAAATTCGCCATTTTTTCTCAACGCCCGATTGGCAAAATTTGCAATCTATTCAAACAACCAATTTGCGAAACCTGTGATAAATTGTCGAAATTCGTGGTTTTTTCCAACGAAAATTTTCGATATTTTTTCCACACCGGATAAACTAAATTTGCAATTTTATCCGCTCCCGATCAAATTATTTCAGACTTTTTTGTTCTGCGATTTTTTCCCTCAATAAATTCACGAATATCGCGATTCTTTTTAAGTGCACGATCGACGTAATTTGCCATTTTTTCCTGCGATCAATGGATTTCTATTTCACGATAATTTTTGTGACCGGCACACAAAATTTGTAATTTTCCTCCATGAGCGATTCATGAAATTTGTGAACTTTTGGCAAAATTCATGATTTTTTTCCACGAGCGATTGAGGAATTTCGCGATACTTTTAGGACCAATTGACGAAATTTAAATTGTTTTCCATCAATTGTCGAAATTCGTGATTTTTTTTACTGCAGCATATTGACAAAATTCACGATTTTTTCTTGTGATAAACTGGCGAAACTCACAATTTTTCCGCAGCCGATCAACAAAATTTGATATTTTTCTGCGCCTGATCGACGAAATTCGTGATTCTTAACTGACTGGCAAAATTTGTAATCTTTTCCCTCAGAAAATTGGCGAAATTCGCGATTTTTTCTTGCGATAAGCTGATGAAACTCGCAATTTTTCCGTAGCCGATCAACGACATTTGCAATTTTTCCGCATCTCAACAAAAATATCTCTATTTTTCTGGGCCCGATTAAAGAAATTTGAGATCTATCAGCAACGAATCGACAAAATTCGCGATTTTTCTGCACTTGATTAACGAAATTCGCAATTTTTCCGTACTCGATCGATGAAATTTGCGATTTTTAACTAATTGACGAAATTTGCAATTATTTCCCGGGACAAATTGACAAAATTATGCGATTTTTTTCTCGCGATAAATTGACGAAACTCGTGATTTTTCAGCAGCTGATCAACGAAATTTGAGATTTTTACGCTCCTGATTAAAGAAAATCGTGATTCTTAACTGACTGACAAAATTTGTATTTGCAATTTTTTCCACACCTCAACGACAAAATTCACTATATTTCTGTTGCCGATTAAAGGAATTCTGGATTTTCCCGCACTCTATCAAAGAAATTCGCGACTTTTTCCGCACTCGATTAACGAAATTCCGTATTCTTAACTGACTACGATATTTTTAATTTTTCCAGCGGCAAATTGATGAAATTCACGATTTTTTTCTCGCGATAAATTGACAAAACTCGTGATTTTTCAGCAGCCGATTAACGAAAACGAAATTTGAGATTTACCCTCTCGTGATTAATGAAATTCGTGATTCTTAACTGACTGACGAAATTTTTATTTGCAATTTTTAGCACCTCAATGGCAAAAGTTGTGAATTTTCTGTGGCCGATTAACGAAATTCGGGATTTTTCCACACTCTGTCAACGAAATTCGGGATTTTTCCGGCCTGGTCCACGATATTTGTGATTCTTATCTGACGAAATTTAACTTTTCCCGCAGCAAATTGACGAAATTCCTGATTTTTTCTCGTGATAAACTGACGAAACTCGCGGTTTTTCCGAACCCAATCAACAAAATTTGCGATTCTTAACTGACTGACGAAATTTCAAATTTTTTTCCGGTTACAAATTGATGAAATTCACAAATTTTTCCAGTGACATATGGAAAAAATTGCGACTTTTTCCAGTTATAAATTGATGAAATTCTCGGTCCATAAGTTATCCCATCGTGGGCCACATGTTGTGCATCCCTAATCTAAGGTATATTTAATTAACAGCATAATAAATTGTGAATAGAATAACATAAACTAAAATAAATACAAATGCTAAGATAAAGTAAATATGTATTAATTTAATGTCCGTACATGTATTTATATGGTTTACATCGCACTTAATGTAGCTCATTTGAATTTGGTCAAAACTTTGATACTTCTAATTTACTTATACTGTCTTAAAAAAATCGTTTAAAGTGGTTTGTTTAAGGGAATTTTGAAGGAGTAAATATTGAGTTATTTTTTGAATGAGTAAAATATCACACTACCATCTCGAGTTTTGAAGTGACGATGCATTGCCATTAAAGCCTGGTTAACAGCAATAAGTGATGGTGGGGAGATCAAGGTGGGGAAATCATTTCACCTGCCCATTATACACCTGCCAGTTGAAATCATTGCAGGAAGAACTGAAAATTTGTTTTCAGCGTAAAGGAACCAACAATGATAAAAGGTGGAAGGAAATTCCAGCTGAAATGTGCTTTCCGTGCCTATTTTCAAACATCGGTCACACAGTTGTTATTCGATTAAGCGGTGATGTTCGTAAAAGGTATTTGGTTTAAGCGGGGAAAAATAACATAGAACCAATAGCAATAAATTCGGTTCTGAAAGATTCTAATCGAATGAGCGGGGTATTCGATTATCCATGACCGATTAAGTGGGGAGGACTGTAGTGTATTTTCATCATATTAATATTTGTTATGATGAAATTTAAATATCCTCTATTGAGCATTTTTGGACAATTTTTAATACTATTTCAAATTCCAGAATATTCCTGTACACTCATTTCAATATTAGTTCCTTATGAAAAATGTATATGTTTAAAATTAATTTTATTGGAAGAAAGTAGCATAAGCTATCTATATAGTTAAAACACAAGGGTGCTTTTTTAGTCATCTGTGCTAAACTTTCTATTAAAACAATTACTTTTTTTTTTTTTTTTTTTTTTTAATGAAAGCTGTAGATTTGTAGATATGACCACACTAACTACTTTTTAAAATATTCCCATTTTCATATTTTAAATTTAATTTTTAAAAGTTTCCTATGAAATTTCTATAAAATGGTGGCAATTGGATTACTTCCATTGTTGCAGAGAAAAAGAGAAATAATGGGATTTATCTTTTATTGATCATATCCTTATTGATGCATTTTCTCATTATAATGAAATATATAGATATTTTTTAACTAAACAGAAAATGATGCCACGCTTTAAAAAACATACATTTTTCATCATAAAGCTGTTACATTTAAATGTTTTTTAATTCTATTAATATTGAATTTGAGATCCTAGGCAAAGTACTTCAGGGTCATTCCATACGAATTCAATCAATGGGTGTTGGCATCATAGTCACAGATTTTTTTTTTTTTTTAAATGTTTAACATAGACAGACATAGTTGCAGGTAAAAAGTTTCAGTTCGGAAATATTTCTAAATTTCTATTGTAAGAGCATTATACTTGTACATTTCCGAACTCTATAAAATACTTAAAGTAAAAGATTTGTGTAGAGTTACAAATATTGCACAAAATCCCTATATATTTAGATTTAGTCCATTAATTTTAATTGACAAAATCCTTCAAAAATTTATTAAATGATCGTGTAAATCTTCTAATGTGGTTTGAAAAATCCACGAAAAATACTTTGGAAGATGAAATTTTCATGAATTCATAATTTGGGACATAAAGGGTTAAGTCATTGTGAAATAACAACAACAAATGTGAATTCAATGAATTTATTTTTATTATTTTTTAATATTTTATACAAATTATTCAATTGTGATTTACAGCTAGTATTTCTCAGAAAAATATATTATGTGGAATTTTTTTAAAAAAAAATACAGCAGAATCCTGCTAATCCGAACCAATTTTATTCACAGGATGAATGTTGGGGAAAACGTGTAGAAGTTAGAACTAAACAAAAAATGGCAGTAAAGTATGTTTTTTCTTCTTTAAACAGCTTGAATAGAATTAACAAAATACTCAATATTGTAAAAGTACAACATATGTACACGAATATAAAATAAAAACGTGCACTGTGGGCCTACTCGCAGAACCCATCTTAAAAAATTCTTGAATATCAGTTTGTTTGCCAGTACTATATTATTATTTTCTAAAATGCAAAAAGTATTTAATTTGGATGATACAAATTTATTTTTCCTTTCAACAGTTTAATTTTGCAAATTATATGCAGAAATGTTTTTTCTTCCCCCCTCATCGACGTGGTGACTGAGCTATTTGCACATTCACGATTTTGAATCATTTGTAATGGGCTGTTACGTAATTCCTCATTCTGAAGTTCCATTGGATTGAAGTTCCATAAACATCAGGAGTGATTAAACATGGAATAATATTTTTTTCCGAAAGTCGTGCCAGATTGTCCAGCATGCTGGACCATAGGATGCCAGATTAGAGGATGTTTACTGTACAACTAAGTACTTATAACTTACTTTTTTATAGAACGCATCTTTTTCTTTTCTATTTTCATCGGAATTGCGGATAATCCGAATTAGCGGGGTTCTACTGTATAATCCATTATAGTATTTATGTAGATATTTTTTTAGAATTATATTCTCATTTTATATGAAATAAAAAGTAGTACTGAATGCAAATTTATTATTTTAATATAATGTATGAATTTTTAGTATAAACAGCTGCAAACTGATATTGGCATATTGAATTACATATATATACACACACATTAATTCATATGCCAGAAAATTTTAGTTTTAACTATTATTTCTTTAATCAGGGATACTTATGTGTTCTAAAATGGTTGCTATTTGGAAAGTGACATCCTATTATGTGTAAAAAGCGATTTATTTAAAAACAAAAAATTTTACCTATCTAAATTTTTTTTAATTTAAAGCACACAAATGAAGTAATATTAATAATAATAAAGGACTTTACGTTGTAATATCGATACAAAACAAATAGGTGTTGCTATCCAACGTACAATTTATTCACAAGTTTAACATAAAACTCTACGTTTCGGCTTAATCTTTAAAACCTTCATCAGGAGAAAAATTTTCTAAAATATAAATCGACAACAAACTCTTTACATGCTACATTTTGAAATCAATTCAAAATACAAAACTTTCTAACGGAAACCTCTTACTCCCAAATAAACAGTTCAGTGGCGCCATCTTTTAACCAAAGATGCAAACGAAAAAAGAAATGCTGAAAAAAGTGGAATTTTCATTGACTTTTCAAAATTGAAAGCCATATTTCTGGGATGTGAAAGGAAACATTATCATTACATACTTCATGGTTTCTTAGACACATTATCATTACACACTTCATGGTTTCTTAGACAAGAAACCTAAGAAACCATGAAGTGTGTAATGATAATGTTTCCTTTCACATCCCAGAAATATGGCTTTCAATTTTGAAAAGTCAATGAAAATTCCACTTTTTTCAGCATTTCTTTTTTCGTTTGCATCTTTGGTTAAAAGATGGCGCCACTGAACTGTTTATTTGGGAGTAAGAGGTTTCCGTTAGAAAGTTTTGTATTTTGAATTGATTTCAAAATGTAGCATGTAAAGAGTTTGTTGTCGATTTATATTTTAGAAAATTTTTCTCCTGATGAAGGTTTTAAAGATTAAACCGAAACGTAGAGTTTTATGTTAAACTTGTGAATAAATTGTACGTTGGATAGCAACACCTATTTGTTTTGAAGTAATATTTTTACAAAGTTTCAGAAAAATTCATGATGGTCTTTTTTTTTTTTAATAGCTCATTACAGTAAGTCATTTTTTGAGGGTGATATTTTCAGTTTGCATGTAATAAAAAGTATTAAAATGAAAATTTACTATGTTTTGATATCATATGTCCATGCTTAGTACAAATAGTTTCAAACTGGTATCAGAAATATGGAATTTGAGCCATTGATTGCCAAGTTATGGAGATATATAGACATTGGGAATGGATACAAGATGGCCACCATTCGGTAAAAATGACTAATTTTTAAAATCTTAGCCAATATTGTGAAAATTATTTTTAAATTTCTGATTTGAGGATTTTACTACTATGTCTATGGTAAAAATTAAAAAAATTATGTGACTATGGAGCAACAAGTTTTCTTTAAATTAGTTGATTTCACATGGAATGACCCTTCAGTGAGTAAAAATGATGTCATACTTATAAGAAAAAGATAATTTTCTTTCATACAACTAAATATGTTACCACGAATGCGTCTGCCAGACAAATTTCTGAAATTTTTAGCTGCTGGTACTGAGATTAGAGCCTCAAGTCAAGAGTGCAAATGTTCACATGCAAAGTTGTATGACTTAAAAGTAATTAGCATGTTGAATTTCCCGTTTCAACTAAAACAATTACAAAGAAATCATAACTTAAAAAGGTTTTAGGAGGGTTTCAGTTCATTTCACATTTTTTTTTTTTTTTTAAGAACTGCTCTTAGTGAACATTTACATCTTAAAGGTAACCACAATGTGAAATTTTACATTTATAGCTCCAATACATTCAAAGAAAGTGTAACTTTAGAACTTTTGTTGTTCCTGCACCTCTTTGAGGTCAGTTGCACAAAGATAACCAGCATGAGATGGCATCTCAAAACTTTCTTCTACAATCTACATTATTCTAATATATTTGTGTAAATAGTGCTGTTACACAGCAACAATTATGAAGTATGGTGCATGACTGCAAATATAAAATTTGGCACATTTTTACTCAATAGAAAATGATTTAAAACTAGTTTTAAAAAAAAATATTTTTTTTTTCCCCTAATGATGTATTTCCCCATCCCTGGTTAAATACATCACACATCTGCACAGCTGAATTTCCTTCAATAAAATAAATGATACCTCACACAATAAAGATAACACGATTTCCATTTTGTTTTAAAATACAGTAAAAGATCTTTATAACGCAAACCTGAAAACGCAAAGTTGTGCATTATATAGAATTTTGTGTTATATGGATCACATTTCACAAATCATTAAATTTACCTCATTAATATGGCCAAATATGTCTGAAATATATCAAAATACATTAGAGTATCTTTATACTACATTCCTTTTCCAGATTATAAATTTTTGCATTATACAGATCATTCCACATATTGTTAAATATACTTACTTTATAAACATGGTTCAAATATACCTGGACCCAAGTCATTCATTATATTGTTCATTTCCGAAAACATTTAATAGCAATTTTTTTCATTAAAAAGTTCTAAAATAAGGAGATAAAGTTGAACTAATCTATTAAATTTAATTTTTTAGAGAGTAACAATTTTTTACAATGTGGGAATTTAGGTGCTTCTTCGCTGCAAAATTCATTGTTTTTGTCTGAAAAGTTGTGCGTTATATGGAGAATTGCGTTATAAAGATCTTCTGCTGTATTGTCATATAAAAGCAAGAGATTCAATATAGCACATATCACACAGATGGTTCTTTGCAGTATACTAAACAAAAAACAACTAAAACAAGAATGAAAAATCTTGCATTAAGCATAAATTATGAAACACTTTCCAACACATCTAAAAAATTGCAAAAATCTTAACTGTTAAAAATATGATAGATATGCAAGAAAAAAAAAAAACATTTAGAAAACATACACATTTAAAAATCCCTATTTAGCAATTACCTTCCATAATCAAAAAAGTAGTCTAATCAGTTTGTGCAGGCCTGTATTGTATAGTTATTTAGTTAATTAGCTAGTTATTTAGTGAAAATTTAGTTAAGTTAGAAAATTCACTTCTAGCAATTTTTGCCAATAAAAGGAAATGCACTTGAATTCTTTTGTGCAAAAAGACTTTTGTACACTACACCACATATTAAGCTAAAATGCAATTAAGGTAAAAATGCACAACACAAATTAAAATGCACTTACAACATTTACCAACCAAAAACGGCAATATATCTTGTTCTTTGCACAGCCCTGTATATGAATTTATTTATATTCCACAAACTTTTATTGGTATACAAAATATAGTTCAGCAGGAAAACACACAACACAATTAAAAACACCCTTAAGCAATTCACTCCCATAGTCAGTGATACTTACGAATTCCTTTATGCAGACCTGTATATGGTCAACAGAATTTATACACACCACGCAAAAATTTAGTTACACTTAACTCAACAAAAATTTAAAAATGCACTTGCAGCAATTATCACTCATAGACGGTACTGTAACCAAATTTTTTTGTGTGTTCCTCTAAATGTCCCCTAACAATAAAGCCCATTCACACTATACTTTTCAGTAAGAAATCTATAGTGCCTCTTCATTATGTTTGAGATAGTGTAACAACATTAAAACATACTGCAAATGATTTTTAACTGTTGACCATTTTGTAACTGAATTATTATGTGAGACTGTAAATGAATAATAAATGCTTTGCACCCCATATTCTACAGAAAGCATGTTTTAGTGCACTTCATAAATGCACATCAATTTCATTATGTTTGAAATGGTGTAACATCATCAAAATGTACTTGAAACAATTTTTACCATTGATGGTAATGTAACAGAATACTTTTGACTGTCCATGTAAACAAACTATAAACGCTACACAATTCATTTTCAATAGCGATTGTGATATAGTAAACATCAATAACACATAAAAATTTCGGGGCAATCCAAGTGTGTTTACGAGAGCTAGAACCAGGGAGTGTAGTGGAGGGTATACAGAGGTTACGCCATATACCATCTAGATTTTTTAAAGAAGCTCTGTATACCCTCTGTTTCTCAAAGCTATAGCATATACTTTAGCCATGAACTTCATGATTCTAGCCTATACCCTCTGCCAACAGCATATAACCCCCGTTTTTTTTTTTTGTTTTTTTTTTTGTTTTTTTTACGACTACAACACTGGCTAGAACACTGGCAGATAGTCAGAGAGACAAACAAACCAAAGTCATACACACTTTTCCCAAGTAACCCGGTTTTTAGTTGAGACTGTCACCAATTGTATCCTGAAAAAAATTGAAATCAGCTTAGTAGTTCCAAAGCAATTATAATTTTAGAAAGTTTTCTGCTCATTTCACTTTTGAATTTTGATTTTAAGAAACTGTTCTGTCAGAGACTTTACATCTTACAAGTAACAGCCATGTCACATTTCAAGTTTCTAGTACTAAAAATCATAATTTAGAATTTTTTTAGAAACAAGTCTTAGCGAACATTTACTTCTTATAAGAAACCACCATGCTAAATTGCAGGTTTCTATTGCAAACAGTATCACCAGGGTTCGTAAATATCAAAAATAGCTGATATTTTGATATATATCCGATATTTTCAATATATATCTGATATTTTTAAAATAGTCAACTTACTGCTGATAAATATTTTCAAGCATAATATAAATTAGAACCTAAAACATATTGCACTTAACATACAAACTTAAACAATGTTCTAAAAATGCATTTCTCTTTTCCTTTTTTTTTTTTTTTTCACTAAGAACAAAATTGAAGATCAAATAATTGAAAACAGATACAATTTGCTTTATACACTTATATAAATATAAACTATAGGAATTATATCCAGTTTCAAGAAAGTTTTATATTTTATAAAGCAAAATATTAAATACAATATAGTTTTTTTGTTTTTTTTAATTGAAGAATTTTAACATAAATGTAAGCTTGTCTTATTTTGTATTCCCTAACTTATTGTACTGTTTAGATTCAATTAAACAAAAATCAGAAAAGATTCTTTTCTAAAGGAACTGTATATTAGTATGAATGATTATCTAAATTACAGTTTATCTTCAAATGGCTGTTCTGAATTAATTGTCAGACATAATTATTAGCTATACATTTAAAAATAAAAGTTTCAAACATGAACCTTGGAAAAGATATTTTTCTTCTTTGCCTAAAAAAGTCACTGCAGAGACAAAAGTTGTTTATCTACAGAATGACACAGTCAATAAGAGCTTAAATTTTTGTTTACTCTTGTTTTGACTGAAGAAAATATCAAAATTATATTGCACGGTGATATTTTGAAAATAAATATCAAATATACAAAGTATCAAACATCTTGATATTTTGAAAATAAATATCAAGAATTTGAAAATATCAAAAATCTTGATATTTAAAAAATAAATATCAGATATATATTAAGATATATATCCATTGATATATATCAACGAACCCTGAGTATCACAGAAATCTGAATTTTAGATTTCCTTGCTTCTGCAGTGTTTTAAATTTCAAATTTATTAAAAAATGTTCTCTGCAACTACAAGTATTTACATCTTAAAACTTAAAAGTAACAACCATGTGAAATTTCAAATTCCTAGCTCTAACAATTCTATTCAAATTGTTTGGAATGTTTCCTCCTCATTTCACCTTTTAATATTTCAACTTTTTTAGAAGTAGTTCTTAAAGAGTATTTACATCTTAAAAGAACCACTGTGCCAAAATCCAGACCTCTACCCTGAATGGCATCACAGAAATTGAAATTTCAGAACATTTTTGCTCCTGCATGAATTTAAAATTTGAATTTTTTGCAAACTATTCTGAGTGAATATTTGCATCTTAGAAGTAACAACCATGTCAATTTTCAAGTTTGTAACCCTAACAATTCCAAATATAGTAATTTAGAATGTTTATAGGATGTTTTTCTCTCATTTTGCCTTACCTTTTAAATTTCAAATTTTGTAGAAACCGTTCTTAGCATACATTTAAATCTTAAAACTGACCATGCCAGATTTACGGTTTCAATCCCAAAGATATCAAAGCAATAAAATTTTAAAAATTTCTTTTGCTGCACAATTTTAAATTTTGAATTTTTTAAAACCTGTTCTCAGGTCAAATTTCAACTTTCTAGCCCTAAAAATTCCAAATAAATCATAATTTAAAATGTTTTCCACTTGTTTCAACCTTCTACACTTTGAATTTTTCAGAAAAAGTTTAGAAGAAATTGTACAATCAATTTAAAAAGATACAGATATTAACCCATTAAAAAAAAATCCATTTTTGAAAGTCAATTTTGGTAAAAGTCATTTTTTTCTTGTAGGATTTCAACGTGGAAAAAATTAATGTGAGAAAACTTTTTGACTGCAGTTCATGTTTTTACCCAAACATGTTCCCAAAATAAAAGGTTTCACTCTGTCTGTGTGTCGGCAATGGTTAGTGAAATCCAGCTTATTTAGAGTCTGAAAATTTGTATGAGGATAGTTCAAGGCAGGTCTGAATGCACCTGAGACTCAGAATTTTCATTTTTTGATAATTAACTGAGATGCGAGATATTAATCAAAAATCACAAAGCACTCTCGTCAAAAACTCACCACTTTCATTCAAAGTTGGCAGGAGCATTTGTACATGTCCAGAACCTGATTTACACAAAGGAAAGAAATGAACCGAAAGCAGGGATGTTTGAGAGTTTGTCATTTATTTTTGTTTTTAGTTTTAGAAGCCATATAATTAAAAACGGAACAGATATTCTGAAACACTGTATTTTTACACCTTATATGCCGCAATGAGTTTTTCTTTTTCTTCCACATGGCATCGCTTCACTAAGGTGCAGTTTTGGAGATACAGATTAACAAAAAATGCGTATTTTGTCGAAGAGACCTTTTCTTCGACAGTGTAATCAGTTTTCAAAAATACGAATTTTAACCCTTTAAAAAAATTTGCAACTGCAGGTCACTTTGCGCCTAACAGAAATGATCTTTTTTCTACAGTAAAAGTGATTAAATGTCTGTAATCCAACACAATCTTTTCAGGGCATCTCTGCAGAACGGATTTACATCACCTACAAAAATTTTGAAACACTTGGACGAGTTGAGATATATTTTACAAAATTAAATGTATGAAAATTTCAAGGAAAAAATTAAAACAGAATGATTCAGTGCAGTTTTGCTCGCCTTCAGCTCAAGTTGTCACAACTAAATATGTATATTTTTTCATGAAATTCTTAAGAAGTCTCGGATATTTATAACCTATTAAAATTTCAGAGAATGCAGACGATAAGAAAACATTTCTTTTCCAACTACATAATATTTTTTCTCGATTTTTTTTGTCATGAAGTGCATAAAAGTCATATTTAAAACTGCTGATAATCACAAATTCCGGACAAGAACTACTTATTTAGCTACTGAAACAGACCAAGTGGGAAAAAAAAAAAATCTTATGATCCATTTTACCACCAAATATCAATATTTTTCTTGATTGTTTCGCACAGGCTATGAACACTCTTAAAAATTTCAAAAAGTTTGGACGATAATGACTATTTTTTTTTAAACATTTAAAATACTGGATGTCCCTCCCTTCCCCTCTATTTTTCGAGCCAGGGTTCGTAAATATCATGATATTTTCGAAAATATCAAAAATATCCGATATTTTGATATATATCTGATATTTTCGATATATATCCGATATTTTCAAAATAGTCAACTTACTGCTGATAATAAATATTTTCAAGCATAATATATATTAGAAACTAAAACATTGCACTTAACATAAAAACTTAAACAATATGCTAAAAGTGCATTTTTTTTTCTTTTCTTTTTCCTTTTTTTTTTTTTTTTTTTTTTTTATACTTTGAACAAAATTAAAGATCAACTAATTGAAAACAGAAACAATTTGTTTTATACACTTGCATTGAAAAAAAAAAGAAAAAAAAAAGAAAAGAAAAAATGCTATAGGGATTTAGTATCAACTATCAAGAAATCAGAAATTCATAAAACAAAATTTTAAATACAAACTATTTTGTTATAGAAAATTTTTAACGTAAAAGTAAGCTTATCTTATTTTTTATTCCCTGACATTATGTACAGTTTAAACTGAACTAAATCAATACCAGAACAGATTCTTTTCTAATGAAGCTGTATATATAACTGAGTATCTAAATTAGACAGTTTATTTTTCAGTGTCTGTTCTGAATTAATTATGTCCCTAATAATCTATAGTCAAAAGTAAAAAAAAAAAAAAATCAAACATAAAGCTTGGAAAAGATATTTGTTTTCTTCTTTGGCTAAAAAAGTCACTATCAGAGACTACAGAACAACTCAGTCAATAAAAGTTGGAAATTTCATTTGTATACCTGTTTTGACTGAAAATATCAAAAATATCTTGCACAGTGATATTTTGAAAATAAATATCAAATCAAATACAGAAAAATATAAAAAATATCACACATCTTGATATTTTGAAAATAAAAATCAAATATAGAAAATATCACACATCTGGATATTTTGAAAATAAATATTGGATATTTATAAAACAAAATTTTAAATACAAAATATTTTTTTTATTGAAAATTTTTAACGTAAAAGTAAGCTTATCTTATTTTTTATTACCTAACATGCTGTACAGTTTAAACTGATTTAAATCAATACCAGAACAGATTCTTATCTAATGAAGCTGTATACATAGGCGTAGTACCCCCCCCCGCCCCCCCCCCCCCCGTTTGCGCAGACTCAAGCACAATTATTTTAAAAAATTGAAATCTACAAAAGAAAAAAAGAAGTGAAAGCAGAGTTTAATTAGTTTAGCAAATTAGTTTAGTTAAGAAAACTAACAGCCTAAGGTTTGAAATGTCTCTCTATTCTAAAAAAAAAGTAACTACCGCTGTCACCGCCGCCGCCGCCGGTTTTGAATTTTTTGTGACCGGGGGTCTTTCTTCGTTGATATTGAGAAAAATAATGCATACAAAAATATGAAAATCAGTGGTTTTATACAGAAATGTTTGATAAACACGCTGATGCAGATAGTTTTCAAATCGAAGAATTATTTTAAGAGATATTTAATGCTAAAGTTGGACAAAATCGTTCCACTAAAAAAGTTTTATAGCAGCAAAAACTATACATGGCAGTGTAATCATTTTTAGATTATTTTATGCGTTAGAATTTGCCGGAGTGCAGATTACATTAATTTTTTTATTTTGACTCATTTTTTCAGGTTTTATTTCTATTTTAAATTAAAATTTTCAGCATTTCTAGAGATATTTTTTACAGATTTCAGAAAATTGTACTAATTTAAACTGTTGCCAACTGTATAAAAAGCGCAAGCAATAATGTTTGCTTCAAATTAAAAATTTATTTACACGTGACTATTATAAACAGGAAAAATACTTTCAAATTAGAATTAAATAATTATGTATAAAAAGCAGGAACTTATTAAAAATTACGTCATAAAAAGTACACACGTGAATTTTAAAAGGGAAAGGATATTGTAAAATAATAAATTCATTAACATGCGTTAGAAGTCTTAGGAGAAATTACGTCATATTTACGTCACATTATAGTTATTACATAAAATGAACACAAAATAATATTGCAAAAAAGTTTAAATTTAGAAATTGCGCTAGACATTTAATATTTTGAGAGGATATTTTCAACTATTTTTGTTAGGAAAGCGCAAATAATATTTCATTGCTAACAAAAGTACTTTCACGCGATTATTTAAAAGAGAAAGAATAGCTTGGTAAAAATTACGTCAGATTAAAAACGATTAATTTAAAATGTCTCATTTAAAAAAACTTTCTTTTCGCTTTGTTAAAAATACCAGGAGACAAAGACTCTGTTTACTTAATCCCTTTTATATTAGCTTATTTTGAAATGTTGTTACACGTGTCTACGTCATCAAGTTATTTTTATTTCGACGTTTTATTTGTATTTTTATTAATGTTGTACGAATTTATTTGTTCTTTCGTTATTTAAAATAAAAATTATGTCAATTTGTATAATTTGGCGAGTGGTTTGGCGATTTATATAATTTGGCGAAATTGGTCGACGGGATAATCAAGTAGTACCGCAGCGGATTTGGCGTTAAAATTCCCCAATCAAAGAGAAATGAATAGAAATTCGTTTATAGGGAGATCGCCACTGTTTTTTAAATTATGATTCAATCTTTCGAAATCTTTTTAAAGCCGATCAAATTAGCGTGCATTTAGAGCCTGCGGTGTCTGGACGGGGGTTGGCGAGCGTAGCTCGTAGGGGGCCGAGCCCCCTAGTGATTAAAAAAGAAAAACCCACGTTCTTTTTTTTCCTTTTTTTAAAAAGAAAATTATGTTGTTTATCTTTTTTAAAACTAGAATATTTACAAGAATCTGTATTAGTCATAATAAGTCAAAAAGGTGTCTTTATAATCCCACTTTCACGTCTTTTGTTTGAGGGAAATTTTTTGTAACACCGTTCTTTCTATTTCATGTTTCTGCAATTTCATGAGAAATTAAAGCTGTTCTCAACTGCTCTGCTCAACAAGCGCAAAACTTTCTGACACATTTACAAATTCATTTTTTAACGGAAAGATATAAAATTGGAAAGCCTGACCAGGGAAGCGATTTGGAATCAAACTGTTTTCCATTTTTTGATCAATCAATTATGTATTGAGTTAGAAGCGATTTGGATCACGTGACAAGCACGTTTTTCACCCTTTCTTGATTGCTATTTCTCCTTTCGCGAGGAAATTCTGTTTAAAACGCCCACTTTGACACTATTTTCTGAAAGATCTATTGCTTTTTTAGAAAAACGAAAAAAAAAAAAAAAACCAGCTCGATGACATAGTTTCTGAACCATAACACCAGCTAGATTCATGCATTTCCGAACAAAAATAAATTAAAACTTATGTCACAAAGTTTCCCTTTTGGATTTGAGAACAGCCTTAACTCAAGTTCTTGACGAGGATAGAAACTATTTGTTTCTTTGCTTTCATAGTTTAAAATCTAGAAAGAAGCAAAAAAATTTTGAAAGGAAATGCAGATGTGAAATGATATTCTAAAATGCAATTAGCCGGGGGAAATAGGAAGGAGTGTACAGACCCTGCCTTCTTTGAAAATGAAAAATAATAGCACAAAAAATTCAAATTAATCTGGAGGTTGGTTGGTTGGTTCAATTTCGTGTTTCGCGACCATTTTTTGATATTCGTAAAAGGAATATGGTTGCAGTGTTTCAAGTCAATATAGTAATTTTTTTCCTCTGAAAACTTTTATATACGATTTTTAAAGTTTCTTCTCGTTTCGCGGCGTTTTTTTGAAAGTAAGAAAAGGGATCCCGGTTTCAATCTTTTAGCCCAGTGCAGTAAATTTTGGCCAAATTTGCGATTTTATTCTGCGATCATTTATGATATTTACAATTTTTTCCCGAAATCGTTTGACAAAATTCACGTCTTTCTACGCGATTTTTTTTGTCGAAATCCGCACTTTTCACCACTAACCTTTGACAAAATTCGTATTTTTTACCGCAATCCTCTTACGAAATTCGCATTTTTTATCGCGATATTTTGACGAAATTGGCATTTCTATAGCACGATCCTTTGATGAAATTCGCGTTCTCTTTCTACGATCTTTTGACGAAATTCGTTTTTTCTTTCTGCGATCCTTTGACGAAATTCTCGCTTTTACCGCGATCCTTTGATGAAATTTATTTTCTGTTGCGGCCGATTGACGAAACTGATTTTTTTACAGGGGTCATTTGTCGAAATTCGCGATAGTTTTGCGCGACCGATCGGGAAAATTCTCGATATCTTTCCGTACCAATTAACAAAATTCTCTACTCTTTTTTGCGACATTTTGGCGAAATTTACAAAAATTTTTCGTCAGTCGTTTTTCGAAATTCGTAAATTTGCGTAATCTTTTGACGAAATTCACAATTATTTTCTGCACTCTTTTATCGAAATTCCCGATATTTTTCCACGATCGTTTGAAGAAATTCTCAAATTTTTCCGGGAGCGATTCACGAATTGACTTTGAAAAATTCCATAAAAGAATCGGGGATCTCAAAAAAAATTTTTAAATACGCACTGAAGAATCTCTGGTCTGTGAAAGAATTTGGAGGGGGGGAATACTTCACAGCATTTTTTATTATGTAGGACTTTCCTTTTCTGTGCGCAAAGCGCGCGATCCCGCTCATTATTTCAAACCTTATCCCTCAAAGAAAAGTTCATGACTAGTGGATTTTTTTTTTTTTAACAAACGTAGAATTAAACAGTTCTAGGATTGAGGTGGGGACTGCCTTCGGCAACGTACTCCCGAGCAAGCTACGACCTCTTCTGTCACAAAAGAAGCGAATCTTGAATTGCGTTTTTTATTTCGAGCCAAATTAAATTTTCAGCTTCCTTATAATAACTGATTTGATATTCCCCCAATTCGAATTTAATCACGGCAACTGCAAAAATTACCGGAGAGTTTTTTGTTTCAAAAAAAGTAAAAAAATCGCCTCAAAGCACGAAAATCACCACTAAAAATCGCATTAAAAATTCGGAAAAGATTAAAAAACTACAGGGAACGAAATTACCTCATTGGGTAAAAGATTTAAACCGAATTCCTTTTACGAATGTAGAAAAAAAATCACCACGAAATGTTGAAAAAAACCCTCTAAAAATAACATTAAGAAAATTGTTAAAAATTATAAAATCGCTGTATGAATCTCGAAAACACTTTATTGAAAAGACGACAAAGTTTATACTCGATAAAATATTGAAATCGAATTCTTTTTTACTAATGAAAAAAAAAATGCCGTAAAATGCGAAAAAATTCGCATAAAACATTAATTGAAAAATTCCAGAAATTGTCTTCGATATGCATGACTTCAGGCATACAGGTCCTGTCAAATCTTACGGCTGTGCGGGCTGCATTGTTTTTACAGAGTTCAGCGCTTGCGCATACACACACACATAGACAGACAAGCACCTATCTTCATTATTAAAGTCGCATCATAATAGTATTATTATTATGATGGTATTATTATGATAGTATTATTATAGTATTATTATTATAATTTTTATCTTGATAAAATTTAGTGTATATTATCATGACCTACTTAATATATTCTACATATTTTGTGCTAAAAACACGAATTACCGTAATTACCGGTCTAAAATCTGCGGATCAAACAATTACATTCGAATCTAGAAAACCTGTTCCATAAAACGTAACTTGTTAAATTGTGATAAATATTTAACCTCAATACGGAAATAAAATTTCTGGATCGAAACATGATTGTTTGAACCACAGATTATAGGCAGGAAATTACGATATTAATGCATATTATAATTACTTATAGTAATAAAATAATTATTTGTATAGACTTTTCTCCAAAATTTCCTGGGTCCTTCCTGTGATCCCTAAGAAGTCATGGAGTCATATTCTGAAAAACTTCTGTGCGTATGTACTGGTGTACCGCATGTATTATCTGAGATTTATCATCCCGCAAAATTTCATCTACAAGACTTTGACTGAGATAATTTTAGATCTCATGCAGTGTTCCCCTGTGCCTATAGAAGTTTCCAGCATGCTTAAAGCCCTTTTTTAATCTTTATAAGAAGTTAGGGTGCCAGAATAATTTACACTTGTGACCACTCTTAGTCACTGTCTTATGTCACTGCTGCAAGGAGATTTACATATTCATTTTTTTTTTCTTTTTTAACATTAGATCTAGTTTTGATGCTTTGAATCCCTTCTCCAGGGCCCGACTTAGGCTGTGGGGGGACCCGGGGCAAGCATCATTCTGGGGGGCCCCTTCTATCTATCTATAGAAATTTTCTGAGAATAATAGGGAAGTGGCTATAGTACTAAATTTCATACAAATTGTATGTATTCATGAATTTTGTACGCGGTACTGCTCACATCTGTATACAGGGTATGACAAAAAGAGGGTCACAACTTTAAGAAAAAATACTAGTAGGATAATAGTAGAAAAAAATGATAGATTGGTTGACACGAGCATTTCTTTGCAAACTTTTACTTTGCTTATCTACATACATTATAAGATGTCTAAAAGAAAATGTCCAAAATTGATCATAATTAATGGTTTTAACTTACCACGTTACGAGGAAAACGTTAATAAGGAATTTCTTTTGAAAACAATAGGATACTAAGTTATAATAAAATTTTAATCATTGGTTTTCTAATGATATAGTTTTTCTTTTGCATGGGTGGAGGGGGTACTGGAAGCAGAGAGGGGAACGAGGACCACACTCCCATCCTAAATGTTTGAAAATATATGAATTTTGGTCGTTTTAGGCTAATTTTAATAATTTGGCACTTTTTAATGATTCCTGATTACTCTCATGGGGGGCCCCTAAAAAGGGGGAGGGCCCGGGCAGTTGCCCCGCATGCCCCTGCATAAGTCGGGACCTGCCCTTCTCATCCCTCCTCACGCAAACAAAAATCACGTTTGAGCTCTTTTTAAAAGAAATACCACACAACTATACCTTCTAAGATGAAAACCTGTCTAAAACGGAAATTCGACCGGTTTTATGAGGTACCGTTTTAGCAGATTTTACCATATAAAATATTGTTTGTATCCATCATGTTCAGGTTACGAAGTCTGGGCACCCCCCCGTTCAGAAGGCTGGTTACGCCTATGGTATATAACTGAGTATCTAAATTCAGTGTCTGCTCTGAAGTAATTATGTTCCACATAATCTACAGTTAAAAATAAAAAATTCAAACATAAAGTTTGAAAAAGATATTTGTTTTCTACGGAAAAACACAGTCAATAACAGTTGGAAATTTAATTTGCACTTGTTTCTACTGAAAATTTCAAAAATATCTTGCACAATCATATTTTGAAAATAAATATCAAGTAATATGAAAATATCGAAAATATTAAAAATCTTGATGTTTTGAAAATAAATATCAAGTAATATGAAAATATCGAAAATATCAAAAATCTTGATATTTTGAAAATAAATATCGGATATATATCAGGATATATATCAAGATATATATCCATAGATATATATCAACGAACCCTGTTTCGACATATTTCAAAATTACGAATCAACTACGAAAATCAACATGCACAAAAAAAAAAAAAAAAAAAAAATACCAAACAGCACGTACAGTCAAGGATCTATAATCCGCACTCCCATAATCCGCAATTTTCTATAATTCGCATTGCTTAATGAATGTAAACAATTAAACAAATTTACAAATTTTTGATCCAAAAATGATTTTTTAAAAGAAATATCTGGAAAAATTAAATATAAAAGTAAATAGAATCAATTTTTTAATACAAGAATTTGAAAAATACATTTTTTGAGAAAGCATATTAAATTAATTATTATATATCATATTTAAAATAGTGTCCAGAAATAAGAAAATGACATATATTCCATAATACTCCATAATCCGCAATATTCCATAATCTGCATAACCTTTGGTCCCAACTTGTGCGGATTAAAGAACTTTGCCTGTACTTTCAATTCACTTTTTAACACTGCAAATCATTTCAAAAAACAAAAATTAACCTTTTGAAAAAAAAAAAAAAAAAAAAAAAAAAAAAAAATACATTCCCCGAAGTTGGTTTTTGTTTTTTCAGCACATTTTCCCATAGCATTAACATTATGCACGCTTTGATTTAAATATACACTTACTTTTAGAGAATAGCTATGAAATTTTAATAATACCATACACTACCTCTTCGCTAATGATCGATTATTGATTTGGTTCAGGTATAATCAGATTTAGAGGTGAAATAATTAGTTTGAAAATAACAAAAATTCTGATTTTTCACATGGTCTACAGACACATATTTTATATAACATATACAAATCTTTTATTTGGATTGGACAAATATGCGTTATGAAATTTATTATATTTTTAAAAAATATAACATTTAGTAACGAAAAATGAAATACTGTTACTCAAATGAAAAAATTTTCTTACGAGCGTGTTTACCACTAAAAATGAATATTTTTTCGTGATTTTCTCATTTAAAAATATAAATTGACCAAATCAAATTAAACATAGTTTTTCACGAAATTGTAAAGAATGCTTGGATACAGCTATATTTAAAACTGATTGAAATGTCAGAGAGTTCAAAAGGTAAGAAATATTTTATTTTCTTATGTTAAAGGACCCAACGTGAAAACAAAACCAGACTAAACAAAAAAAGCAAGAAAAAACACACTTCTTTTACCAATAGATGAATATGTTTTCATGAAATTTTTACATGGGCTTAAAAACCATTATGTTTACAACCTATAAAAATTTTGAAGCAATACACTTTAAAAAAAAAAAATATGAAACGACCCTACATGGGGGGAAAAAATGTCTTCTTAAACAAGCACTTTCACTGCTAAATATCAATATTTTTTCGCAATTTTTGTCCTTTAAAAATATAAATTCAGACAAAATCGAGTTAAAGCTATAAAATCATAGAAATCTGAGGTTCATTTAAGGTTATTGCCAGGGCAATGTCAGACAGGTCAGTTAGTTTTAATTAATAGAATTTGGCAAAAAGACGCAATTAAGAAATATCAAACAAAGTTTTCCCCAGAATTTTGCATATATGCAGAAATAAGTGTAAACCAGAAATATTTATGGAATGAAGAATTACTTATTTTGGAAAAGTGAAAAAATAATTCAAAATTTTGAAAAGAATTTAAGTGTGGAGGTATACAAAGATTTTATTGGATATTTTTCAACTAAATATTAAAAAATGTATAAAAAGAATAGTTGTTTACTTCAATCATAAAATAAATTTAATATTTTCTATTCATTAAAAATTTAGTATTAGATCAACAATAGTTGAACAAAAAATAAAACTAATATAGAAGACCCTAGGGAAAATTTAATATCAGAATACTAAATGTACTACAAAACATTTTTAGTAGGTTACATGAAATCAGATAATTATTGTTAAAGACATAAAAATTGTATAAAGACACAAAGGCAATAGAAAAAGAGCATTAAAAATATATGATAAAATATTAGCTAGTTACAACTCTCCTAACTATTAATAGAAAAAAAAAAAAAAAACCACTAACCTCTAAAACAGTCTTGGAACCTGGAAACTGTAAGTCATATTCTTTATTATTAGACATATCTACTATATGTAATCTGTATTTGGAATTGAGACGTTCACTATAGCTAGGTCTAAAAGAAAATAAAACATTGGAAATTCCATTCAGCTTGTTGAAATTAATAAACCCATACTGAAAAATTTAGGTACTTTTCGGTTAGCCGGGCACCAGTGTTTTATATACATATTTACAAACATACATATATGTAAATATATTTGTTTATTTACATACATGTATCTATATAAATATGTATATAAAACACTGGCGCCCGGCTAACCGAAAAGTACCAAAATTTATGCACCACGTCAAACATACAAAATACATATCTTAAAATATCATAATACAGAAATCTTAAAAGAAGGATTTTTTTTTTTTAAACATTTTTTATTATTCATATTTTTATTTTATTCTTAATAAATTCTAAGTAGCTAAGCTAATTGAAGTATTAATTTGATCAAATATTTTATTTTATCATGTAATTTATACATTAATTAATGCTGTTTTGTTTTTGTTTTAACAAATAATGCGGTTTATTTACTATCAGGCATGAAAGCGTAAGCTGGGCAAAAAAAGCTAACTCTATGTGAATACAAAATTAGAATAATATCAATATGTGCTTATATGTATGGCCTAAGTTGTTGGGTCACAATTTATCAGCGGTTTTGCACCGATCTCAAAAATAGCCAGAAAGGCATTCAAAAATTCAGCAAACTTTCATGCCAAATACATTACAGCTGTATTTTGATAATACTATTTTATACAGTAAAAGTCACATCACACAGAACAAATTTTACATAGGGTCACTCCATATGAAGTGCTCCAGTGCTTGTTGCTTGACTATTTTTTTTTTCTTTTTTCGTAATTGGCATGTTATTCTCTTGCTTTTGTCACTCGTACTTCAAAATATAAATTTTTGTCTAATTGCAGAAATTGTTAATACATACAATCAGACTGAAGCAATTAGCTCACTCATTGCTCTTGACGCTATCTCTCTTCTAGGTACTGCACTGATACTGATGATTAGAACAAATAAAGGCATATAAAATCTCAAGTTATTCCATTGTTATGCTTAGTTCCTTGTATGAAAATACAACTTTGCAATAGGTTTATGCACCAGTTTAGCTGTTAGATGTCATTTGCAAACAATTTATAGATAATTTTTAAGACTGTTTTCCAGGATTCTAAAAGTACAATGATTTACTGGAGGAAAATGACATTGTGTTTAATATTCATCTTGTATTTTAACTCTTTAAACTGAAATATTTTTATACAAAAAAAAAAAAATGATGTCATCAGTTTTAAAATTACAAAAATTTTTGACAAATGTTGTCACATTTAAAAATAACAATTAAAGTTGTACTCTGAGCAACGCTTTAACATACATTACATGAGAGTGATGACACACACATGTCGTACATTCAGATGGGAAGAAAATTCTCTTAACCAATCAAGTTTTTGTTTACCAAAATGTCTACATTTGTTTTTAAGCACTCTACTATAATTGCATCAAAATACCGTAATTTTCAGTTAAACTACATCTTAATTATAATTCTTATATATAAATATAAATCTAATAAAACTATTTAAAGTATTGTTTTAAAGTACAAGAAAATTAAATATATTTTTAACCCCAAAAATAGAAATAATGCAAATTTAAAAAAATAGTTAATAAAAAATAATAATGCAAAGTGCACTAAGTGTTCAGAGTACATTGTTGGCATGACATTGTGGTGCTTATGGAGTAACAACACAGCGTGAACCATGCGAAACCTCCAACGAAATTGAAAAGGGAATATAAAGATAAATTTTGAAACGATGCATGGTCACAACAAACAATGCAGAGGTTTTGAAACAATGCAAAGGTATAATTTAGAGAAGTCTGGTGGATTCCCAAAGGTCATTCCAGAGTTGGAAGCACGAAGTTAAATATAACCTTCAAAATAAGGAGCACAGAGCATCCAAACTTGTTAGGTTGCCTTATACTTCGATGTCACTTCAACGACTGGCATAGATAAAATCAGAGAATGTGAAGACGGTAGGGTACCAAAGTGCACAGAAAAGACATAGCATAAGGTTATCAGAGACCCAACCTAAAAGAATCCTGCTAAGAGCCCAAAAAACAAAAGGGGCCACATAGTTCACTAATTTGGATGGCCATTTCCTAGTGCCTGACACCAGCCGAGGTTTTCCAGGGTATGCTCAAACCATTAAGCCTT
This sequence comes from Maratus speciosus, assembly GCA_963932465.1. NCBI lineage: Eukaryota > Metazoa > Arthropoda > Arachnida > Araneae > Salticidae > Maratus > Maratus speciosus. The sequence goes on along the minus strand of OZ010792.1, from coordinate 413,353,162 downwards.
GAAAAAGGCATGTGCTACACCATAACTGGTCCATAATGACTGATAGCAAGTATTTTGAATGGAGGTCAGTTAAAATTAAAAATATAAAATCTCTAAAACTCAACTAGAAAAACTGGATAAGAATTTCGAGACCGTGATAACAGTACAATACCAACCACGGGACACTGAAATAGTTCAGACCGTAGCTCTGATAAGAGCCTTTCACTGATCGAGTCCCCACACGAGAGGCAAGTTCACTCACCAGCGGTCAGGAAGAGAATGAGCCAGATTGGGAGAGAAACAGTTTTAAATAGTCAGGGTACAATGAACAAGTACCCATGGGCCAATGAGATTCGGAAATAGGCAGAGCCTAACCCCAGAAAGAGGTCGAAATAGCTTGCAAACAAAATGTCCTATCATTTTTGTGAAAAGGATAGAACACCCATAAAAATTACTAAAATATGAAAGTAAAGGAGATCTACAACATTTATAATAAAATAAATTTTTAAAAAAGTGAACAATACAAATTAAGTTAGGAAGGTTGAAAAACATGGCTGTATGAAAAGAACAATATGCTGCATAATGGCAATGAGTTTGCCAATACTAGATGAAAATTTATCTAAGGAAAATTTTGATTTTTTCAGGAAATTCTGCATTTAAGTAACTGCAGAAGGATTTCTTCTGGAAGTTTTGGAGCTTGCAATGAAATTATCATTCTGAGTGAGTATGGCTAGAGGACGTTTCTGCCCCCTTCTAACTCTGGTGTTATAGCGATGTATGGAGTTTAACACAAAATTCTGCATGGCTAGGGTTGACATGTGAAACTTCATCGCAAGTTTTTTTAATTTCAGCAAAAACAGGTTTAATTTTAAGGTTACAATGAATAACATCCTTACAGACACAAAAAGTTGCTTTAGTAAATCTGTGCAATAGCTTGTTTTGGAAAGTTTGGATTTTTTCAAGTCTTGTTTTAGAAGCACTTCCATACATTACTGAACCATACGTAATGATTGGCCATATCATAGATTTGTATAGTAACAATTTATTCTTGATTGACAGGGAACTATGCCAGGCCAAGAGGGGATTAAGGAAAAACACGGCGCATTCAGCATGACTCAGAGTTTCTGTGATGTGCTTGCACCAGGTTAATTTGGAATCTAGGTGAATGGCTAGGTATTTATAATTAGTGTTCGTAGGAATGGACTCATTATTTACTTTAAAATTAAGATTAGCATTGGGAGTGAACCGTTAGTTGGAAGAAGATGGTGGCACTTTTGGCATTATTCACTTTAATTTTCCATTTTTTTTTAACCAAGATAATATTGGAGTTTAGAGAACACTGTATGTGCATGTTTATACTTATGGAGCATGGCTGTGTCGTCGGCAAATATCGCCAAGTTGATGTCAGGCTCTTTGGGAATGTCGCTGACATATACGTTAAAGAGATGAGGCCCACTAAGAGATCCTTGAAGTACAGAGCTAAGAATAGATTTAGGGTTAGAGGGGGAATTTCCGACTCTTAACGACGAAGGGTCTAGATTTGAAATAATCAGCATAGATTTTTACAAGTTAACTCAGTGGGCCAATCAGGGTTGCAAAAAAGCCAGCTAAAATTAAAAAAAGCCAGGCCGGTGGCTTTTATTGGTTTTAACAGGCTTTTTTGGCCAAAATTGACCTTTTTTGGCCGTAATTGGCTTTTATATAATGAAGCATTGTAATTATAAACTACACATTTTAAAGTGCTTTTAATTAGTTTTAATGACATTTAATTGATTTAGAGTTTAATAAGTAACCCAATTTCTCAATATGAGGACATTAATACTGGAATAAAACTTAGTTAATTTTGTTAGTAATTTGTAGACAGAATTGCAAAAATGTCAGCAAAATTTTAAAAGGGGTATACCAACTGCCAATTTTTTCATTTTTACTGCTTTATAAAATTAAAGGGGACAATGGTTACTTAGTTACATGTTTTATTACTTAATTAATTTTAAGAGCTATTAATATAGAAGTCTTATTTTATTTCTAGTAAACATTTAAAATTATATGTAGTCATATTAATAAAAACACCATTTCTCACTATTAAAAACATTATGAATAGCATATGCATGAATATGCTTAGCAACAAGCTTTTCAAAATTTTATTTAGAGATTTTTTTTTCTTGTTTAAAAATGCTCTATTTTTTATACACATATATGTACCACTCTCCTCAAATATTACATCCTTTCTAATTTCGCTTTTAACATATTATAACTTAAGCTCTCCATATGGACACATAACAATTTCCATTTTGATGTGCTACATTTTGTCATTAATTAAATATAATCTTTAAAATGTGTAGTATATGTGAAGCTATGTAATATAGAATTTCAAAACACCAGTTTGGAGCCTAACTTATATTCTTTTCAATGTTTATATGTATATATATATTTTTTTTTGACATAATGCCTTCACAGCTGCCTTCTAGAAATTATTTATTTGACAAAATTTAATAGAAATCCATAACTTCTTTTAGTAGAAAATATTTATAAGTGTATTAAAAATTAATTGATCCAAATTTAAAACGAATTAACTGTAAACCAACTTCAAAAAATAAAAACAGGCTTTTTTCAATAAAAGCCAGCTTTTTTTAAGTGGTTAAAACCAAAAAAAGCGGGCAACCCTGGGGCCAATGGCAATAAGTTTGAAGAGAAGGTCGATGTGCCAGACTCTGTGAAAAGCCTTCCGCACATCTAGGAAAATTACCCCTGTAACACTGCCAGATCTAATTCTGTAATGAAGGAGCTCTGTAACTCTCCAAAACTAATATTGCATTGAATGACGTGCCCAAAAACCGAAAATGCTCCGGTATAAGCACATCATGAGAGTTAACGAACTCCTTAAGGTGGTTGACAAAGATATATTAATAAATTATAGAGAGGCAGGATAGCAAAGTGATTGGCTGAAAGCTGGAAGGGGCATAGATATCGTCCACCTCACTTTTGGAGAGAGGGAGAAAATTAGCCCTTTTCAGGCAATCAGGAAAAATATTCATTATGCAATTAAGATTACAATATAGAGAATAAAGTTTTAAGGTAAGTAATACACATATTGTTAGAAATACGGTTCTCACCCAGAGATTTATTCTTTTTTAAGCCTGAGATGTACTCCCGAACCTCCGAAGAGATGGTTGGGGGCAGCGTGTTTGGTGTGTCAGTGTTAAAATTTTGCACTGTGCTCTCCAACACAGTGGACACCCGAGGGTTGTCCATACCAGAATGAATTTTAGAGAGGCAGGATAGCAAAGAAATTGGTCGAAAGCTGGAAGGGACGTAGATATCGTCCATCCCACTTTTGAAGAGAGGCGATAATAGCCTTTCCCAGCAATCAGGAAAAATATTAAGAGTCATCATGCAATTAAGATTACAATACAGAGAATAATGTTTTGAGGTACGTTAATAAGCATAATGTTAGAAATACGGTCCTCACCTGGAGATTTATTCTTTTTTAAGCCTGAGATGTACTCCTGAACCTCCAAAGGGGTGGTCGGGGGCAAAGTGTTTGGTGTGTCAGTGCTTATTAACTGTGCTCTCCAACACAGTGAACATCCAAGGATTGTCCATACCAGAAAGTGGTGTAAACTGACTTCAAAGACTTTCAGAGATAGCTTCAGACTTTTCAGTGTTAGTATAAGCTATGGTATTTGGGCTATTTATAGCTGTAATGTGTGTTTGATAATATACTATGAATATGGGAGGCAGTCCTCCAAATTGTATTGTCTTCAGTCGATAAAGATTCAACAAAATTGTTCTAGCATTCATTTATAAACTCAGAAATAGCAGCCCTAACCCTCCTATGAAGCTGATTTAAATGGGTCCTAAAAAGGGGGGTACAATGAACCTGCCACATTCTGTGAGCACGATTTTGTGTGTGTCATCAGTAATGTGTCTCGCTTTAGAGCACTGTTTGTACATATCTCTGAGAATGTCATTCAGTTGGCTGATGGGGGTCTTCCATATGCTGTTTAGTCTCCGGAACGAGAGACGGAGTTCCTCTCTGCTACAGCAGGAAGGTGAAGTCCTGCCACCTGGTGATGAGAGACCAAACTAAGTCCAAGTCATATGAGCCAACTCTGTACCTAAGAATTATCAGCAAGTGATCTGAGCTCAATGCATTCAGCATTTGAATGCTGTAAGGATAAAGGAGATTGCGAGTGATAGCTAAGTCAAGATAATTATTAGAAGTAAAAGTAATGAAGGTGGTGAGGGGGTTGCTATAATATGCGTGAAATTTTGATTCAACCACCTTCTGAGTTACACACCAAACCCATTTGTTAATCTGCAATGCCAAGAGGGATGAGTTACATTAAAATCACTCGCAAGGATAGGGCCATGTGGGGTGGAATGGGTAGGTGGGGTGAAATGGGTAATATTGTTTTGTGTCTGAATTAAAATCATACTATGTACAAAAAAGATTTGTAAATCATGTATAGAATTCATTAACCATTCTTCTTTCATTTTAAGTTTAGAAAAAAAATATTGGCAACATTTAGTCCATTTAGAATCTTTTTTGAAAGCCACATGATGAATGTCAACATCATTTAGTGCTGCGTTAACTTTACTGTCTCTTTTTATTTTATTGCAGAAATATTTTTTTTTTTTTTTTACTGCATAGTTCGTACATGGCAGTGTTCTTTATTGACTGAAACAAAGATGTAAGAAAAATTCTTTATTTTTTAAAAGTTATAATTAAAAATGTAAAATGGGATGAAATGGGCATATGATTAAGCTTAAGGAAAACTTAGGTAAATAATACTTAGGTGGAAAATCTAAAAAATATTTTATTGCCCAAGTGTTAAACATCAGATCCTCTTATGTTGCAAAATTCCTGCATAAATCATCAGTAGCAAACTTCTATACCTTTCCTAACAAAAATGACAACGTAGAAATCAACAGTAAACATCTTTCAGAAAGCTTAGCCAGCCAACACTTAATAATCAGGGGCATTATGTATTTAATGAGAAATAAATTGTCCAATACAATTGTCAATAAATAATTTGATGTAATAAAATATATAATCATTGAAATTTGGGTTATTGGTTGCTTTGAATGCATTTTAAACTTGGTTACCTCCCCCCCCCCCCTACTCTATGGGGTGGAATGGGTATAGAAACAGCCATTGGAAAAACTTTTTTCAAAGTTAATAAATAATCTTTTGAAAAACAATTACGATGAAATTGTGATGTCTATAAATGCAATGTAAACACTGAATCATTACTTTTTATAAATTCCTTTCCATTCAGGAATGATTCCAAAATCATTTCAAATACTTGTATTTTTATACCCATTCCACCCCACCTGACCCTAAAATTTGGGAAAGAATTAGTGAGCCGGGTTAAGTCTTGCCCCAAAAGGTTGCTATTGTTTAAAGGAGGGACATGCTATAAGACCTTTTGGAATATGGGAGGAAATCCAAAATAATAGGAGTAGCTTTAATGCAATGTAGAGTGGGAATATTAATGGAGGTAGTGTTGAACCCTCTTTTAACGTAAAAAGCAGTGCTGCCCCAAGAGCGGTTGTTGCTCCTATGAGCCCTGTCTACAGTGAACTCATAGTTAGCAATCCTGGAAACATTTCCAAGGGAAAAATGGGTCTCACTGACAAAACAATGTCTACAACAATTGTTACTATAAACCCAAGTGCTGAACTCAGTTGCTTATCTTTTGAAGCCATTGGCGTTAAAAATACCAATTATGAAAGAATCCAAATTACCAGTAGCTGGGAACATGACGATTGGAAAGATAAACAAAAATGGAAGGGGGGAGGGAAGCACATACCAATAGATGGCGCCATATAACCAATTTTGGATAATGAGACAATGTTTTTATAAAGAATATGAATCCGGTCAATCTCTGTGGATGCTAGGCGGAGTGCCAGGAGAGTTTCTGTAAAAGCTGAGTTGACAATGTCAGGGATGAATTGCTCATTGGAATTCAAGCAGCTTTTTAATGACTTTGGTGGCTGAAAAAGCATCCTGAACTGGGACCAAATTGTTTGAATTTTGAAGGCTAAGAGGGGGAGGAATGGTGGGCGACTTTTTGTCTACTTGCAGCTCTAATCTCATAGGATTGGGAATTCTTAACTTTTCTAGATGAGGAAGCCCTGTTTAAATTTACATTAATTAACAAGAGTTCTAGTATTATTAATTTTAGAATTTTTGCCTTTCTTTGTGGGTGTTGTTTTGGGGAATTTGAGACAGGAGTACATTTTTCACCCCCCTCTCCCCGCTCTTTCTTTTCCACTATCATTAATTAGTGTTTATAATATTTTTCTGATTTAGTTTGAAGGTCAATAAAAAACTATGATATAGTCATAAAATACCAGTATGCAGTTACATTCAATAAAAACTTTGAAACCCCTGGACCATTTTCAATTTCTCACTGAGCCAGACTTGTTTTCCGTTGGGCCTCGCTTCAGATCATTTTTTGCATATTCGTGTCTCCTTAATCATTCTGCATCAACCTTGCACCACCAACGCACGTTCCATGCAGTTGATCACCTTGCTCTCGGTGACTATTTCCACGGCCTCTCTCTTCAGGGCATGGTTGAAATTCTTGTAGTTTGCTAGTCTTTTGGTACGCTGAAAGTCAATTTCTATTCTATCATCTGCATTGAGCCTTGCCAAAGCCGTTGTTACTTTTCCTTTCTTAATATCCTCCTTGTGCTCTTTTACTCTCTTCTCTATTCTTCGCTTCGTAACTCCAATATAACATTTTGAATCCCACTTTCGTTTTATAGGTTAATTTTGTATATGCCCGAAGTTTTCCTACCATCTTATCCCCTTATTCGTTTCTTATTCTCTGAAAGATATTTTTATTAAGTTTTATTGGTATATTGATGTTGTTATGTAATAACATCCTTTCCAATTAAAATTAATTTAAAAAACTATTTTAAAATATTTAAATTAAATCAAAAAACTTCTTTACTTTCAAAATTTAAATTCTACCTTTAAATATTCATTAATTTTCGTTAAGTTCGTTTTTCAGTTAAATTTCACTTAAAAACAATTTAATTTAATCGCCATAAAAGATCGTAAAAAATTATCAATAATAAAATAATAAATCTTAAAATTAATACTTTCTACCGTAATAGAATATTTTTATAATAATTTTCAAATCTAAAATTCAAATTTATCACTTAACGTTATTTTATTCAAATACTTCTATTACTCTGTGTGGCATCAATTTTAAAATCAACCAATCATCATCTTTGGCACCGAACGCACGTTCGTTGATAGCGTCATCACGCTCTCTTGACTTCCGGACGACGACGTACCAACAAGGGTGCGAAGTCGCTCCGTAAAATTCTCTTTCTTTTACCGTTGGGTTATAATAATAGTTTCTTTAATTATCTTCTGCTAAATTATAATGATCATATTGTAAAACATTGATAGAGATAATGATGTCGTCTGCCTTCTAATATTTCTTCACTAAATGTCTCAGGATACATCAAGATGGTTTACTGCGTTAAAAGTATTCAAGGTGGAGCAGAAATGAATATTTTCTTTCACTTCTTGAAGGAAATGAAGTGCCTAGAGAATTGGTATATTCTCAATCGACATTTATTCCTAAATTATCAAGATTCGATACAGATCAACAATCCCTATCTAGAGATTAAATATTGAAGTGAAATACCTTTCGTCGTCGGCTCCCACAATTTCTGTTGGAGCGGAAATTGCATTTCGTTATGCTCAGGAATTTATTGAACTATCTTCATCCAGATTCTCTATTTAAGAAACCCTTTCCAATTGAATTTCCACGTCTTATGTTTTCACTATCAAGTACAGGAAAAACATAGTGTTTTAAAGAACGATTTAGGCCTTCTTCGTATATGAGATATGAACTTTGTTGATAGTTACTACGATTTACGATGACAGACGATGTTAATATTTCGTTTAACGCAATGTAGAAGAATGATACGAGATTTTGTCATTCACGATTATTAATAACATCTTTGATTTATATCAAAAACGTATGTGTAGTGATATGTTAAATCATTTTTTGGGTAAGTGTACACTTTCTCCCTCCCCATTCCCCCCATTTAATTAAAATAATATTTTAATAAAGGAATTTGTTTATTTAAATATATTTGTGTATTTTCCTGTGTTTTAATTTATGTATCTCTTAATTTGATCATAAAGTGCCAAATTAATTTATTGCAATGAAATATTACAGAATTATTAATTATAAACATTTAAAAGTAAAAAATTTAATACTTGGCACAATTTAAAATATGTTCAACATATGCAATTTTCAGGCAAGAAATATTTTCTTAGTTCAGATGAGTCTAAGGTTTATTATTCATATTTTACCATGAAGTTACCAAGTTATATTTATTTACATCTCTCACATGCAATGTTTATCCTATCCACTAACGATCATTTGGCCATATTAAATAGTAAACTTTCTCCTCTCTAATTCATATTAAAAATCACATAATATATAACTCCCAATTTTAATAAATTTAAATTCCTTTTCTCCTTTCATCTTATTTTATTTATTTTCTTTTTTCTACCTAACAGATGTTATGTTTCACAGCTTCTTTTTTAAATTTGTTAGCTGCTCCTTTATCATAGGGTATTGCTCTTGTAAAATATTTTCTTGTATTTTGTACGGGTTGGATTTTGCGAATGATTGATAGCTTTTTCATACATTTTCCGTACAGCTTGTCTACTATACAGTTTTTGAAACCAGATGTTTTTGCTATGGTTTTTATTGCCCTAATCTCTTCTCTTAATAATTCCTTATTGGAGCAAATGTCGATAGCTCAATTGACATAGGCTCTTAGAGCAACCCATTTGTAATTTTTTGGTGTTTTGCATTTTTCATTGATAATATGGTTAGCATTCGTGGGTTTTCTATATATCCTTGTTCTAATTTCTTCATCTGTTCTTATTATTTTCACATCAAGGAAGTTTAGGATTCCCCCCTCCTCCATTTCCAGTGTGAACTTAATGTTGTTGTCCAATTCATTCATTTCCTTTAGAATTTCCTCCGGGTTTTCTCCCCCCTTTATCAACGTAAAGACGTCATCGACTTATCTTGACCAGGTCTTAATTTTTCCACTTTGATTGTTCAGTTTTTTTTTGCCTCTAGATCTCTTGGTTTAAATTCGGTTAAAATGCCTGATATAGGTGACCCCATAGGGAGGCCATTGATCTGCTTGTAAAAATTGCTATCAAATGAGAAATGACTCTCATGTACTACTAAGTTTGTTGATCTAATATATAAGTCTCACTTGGTTTTTCCCAAATTTTTCCTCTAGTTTTTCATTTACTACATTCGCTATCTCCACTGTATTGTACCACCAGCGAAATTTAACCAGCATTGGAAAATGCGCTAGCATCAATGCAGGAGTTTATAAAAAAGTTCAGAGAAATAAGCATTGATAAAAATGACATACTTGTAAGTTTCGATGAGAAAGAACTGTATCCCTTGGTAAATACAGTGGAGATAGCGAATGTAGTAAATGAAAAACTAGAAGAAAAATTTGGGAAAACCAAACAACAGACATATATTAGATCAAGCAACTTAATAATACATGAGAGTCATTTCTCATTTGATGGCAATTTTTACAAGCAGATCAATGGCCTCCCTATGGGGTCACCTATATCAGGCATTTTAGCCAAATTTAAACTAAGAGATCTCGAGGCAAAAATACTGAACAATCAAAGTAGAAAAATTAAGACCTGGTTAAGAAACGTCGACAATGTCTTTGCAGTGATAAAGGAGGAAGAAAACCCAGAGGAAATTCTAAAAGAAATGAATGAGTTGGGCAACGACATTAAGTTCACACTGGAAATGGAGGAGGGGGGAGCCCTAAACTTCCTTGATGTGAAAATAATAAGAACAGATGAAGAAATTAGAACAACAATATATAGAAAACCCATGAATACTAACCATATTATCAATGAAAAATGCAAAATACCAAAAAGTTACAAATGGGCCGTCTTAAGAGCCCATGTCAATCGAGCTATCGACATTTGCTCCAAGGCTGAGGAATTAAGAGATTAGGGCAATAAAAAACATAGCAAAGACAACTGGTTTCAAAAACTATATAGTAGACAAGCTGTACAGAAAACGTATAAAAAAGCTATCGATCATAACCCCCCGCGCAAAATACAAGAAAATATTTCACAAGAGCGAGACCCTATGATAAAGAAGCAGGTAACATACTTAAAGAAGCTATGAAACATAACGTCAATGTACCAATAAAGCCCAATAAAAATATCTTTCAGAGAATAAGAAACAAACTAGTTGGATGTGCCAATCCCAAAACTTTCTTCTATCTTATACATCTTAATATTTCAAAACCTAGTTACACATGTTAATACTTCAATATTATTAGTTCAATACTATACCAACTTTGATTTTCATCTTAAATTTCTGCTCAAGTCAATTAAACGGACTAAAAACAAGTTAATCTATATCATGATATTTGTTAAAATTATTAATTTTTCCTTATTCTGTCGTTATCAGCTGTTTGCGAATAGCCGGCATAGCAGGAAGCGAGTTCCTGCCGCTGCACAATAGAACTACAAAAAATCAAGAAAAGTATACAAAAATCGCTAGCACGGAGCCCCTTTACCGCGCAATATTTCCAAATTCAAGGAGAACCTGTTGGCCAAAGCCAAAAACAAGCACAAACAATATTGGTTCAATTGTATGCATAATTTTATACGCTGTTCGATGGTACAATAATGAAAATGGCACAGAGATCGGAATTATAGCACCCCCTTCTTTCGGAATTTTTTCAAGTTCAGGGAAGACTTGTTTGCCATAGCCAGAAACATGCACAAAAAATTTGGTTCAATTATATGGATAACTTCATACACTTTTCGATGGTACAATAATGAAAATGGTACAGACATCGCAATTATAGTGCCCCCTTCCGGCAGAATTTTTCCAAATTCAGGGAGGACCTTCGTGACATGACCAAAAATAAACACACAAAATTTGGTTCAATTCTATGCATAACTTCATACACTTTTCGATGGTGCAATATTCAAAATCGCACAAAAATCGCTATTACAGTGCCCCCTAACGGCGAATTTTTTCCAAATTCAGGGAGGACCTGCTTGCCATATCCAAAAACTTAAAATAAAAATTTGGTTTAATTCTATGCATAACTTCATACACTTTTGGACGGTACAATATTCAAAATCGCACAAAAATCGCTATTACAGCGCCCCCTACTGGCGAATTTTTTCCAAATTCAGGGAGGACCTGCTTGCCATAGCCAAAAACTTAAAATAAAAATTTGGTTTAATTCTATGCATAACTTCATACACTTTTGGACGGTACAATATTCAAATTCGCACAAAAATCGCTATTACAGCGCCCCCTACCGGCGAATTTTTTCCAAATTCAGGGAGGACCTGCTTGTCTTATCCAAAAACTTAAACTAAAAATTTGGTTCAATTCTATGCATAACTCCATACACTTTTGGATGGTACAATATTCAAAATCGCACAAAAATTGTTATATCAGCGCCCCCTACCGGCAAATTTTTTCCAAATTCCGGGAGGACCTGCTTGCCATAGCCAAAAACTTATAATAAAATTTTGGTTTAATTCTATACATAACTTCATACACTTTTTGATGGTACAATGGCGACAGACAGACGGACACACAGACATTTTCTATAAACATGTTTTTTGGAATCTCTGACCCCTAAAACATGCAAATCCGTCGAAAACCGGAAGTCGAAAAAAATTTCGATTACAATACTTTCTTCTATTGAAGATAGAAGAAAGTAAAAAGACCAATGGGCAAGGGCATATACAAAATCAACCTAAAAAATGAAAGGCGGGATGAAAAATGTTATATTGGAGTAACGAAGCGAAGAATAGTGAAGAGAGTAAAAGAGTATTAAGGGAAAAGTAACAATGGATTTGGCAATGGTCAATGCAGAGGATAGGATAGAAATTGACTTTCTGCAGACCAAAAAGCTAGCAAACTAAAAGAATTTTAACCATGCCCTGAAGAGATAAGCTGTGGAAATAATCAGCGAGAGCAAGGCGATCAACTGCATGGAACATGTGCCTGGTGGAGAAGGGTTGGTGCGAAATGATTAAAGGGAGACATGAATATGCGAAGAAGACGAAAAATGATCCCAAGAGAGGTCCAACGGAAAATAAGTCTGGCTCAGTGCAAAATTGAAAATGGTCCAGGGAAGACCAAAATATATTTTTTGTTTTTAATACCTTTTATAGTAGTTGGAACTTAGGGTTTCAAAGTTTTTATTGAATGTAAGTTAATAAAAAAGTTTTTATGTAAAGCAAAAAATAAAAACAGAATTTCAAATCGGCATACTTTATCCCATGTAAAATCACTTGAAATAATAAAAATAAAATTTATGGATGGCAGAAATTTTTATATACATAAGATTTTGCTCACATGAATCTACACCTGGGTCATTCAATGTCAAATCAACCAGTGACTCAACCTGACCATTTCAGATTTCAATGAAACTCTCAGGAATCATTCTCCTTGATGATACAAATGAGAATATATTTTTATATTTTTTTTTATTGCAGTAAATTTTCATACAATTATTTATTTAAATTTTGAAAAATCATTTTTCAGGTTGCATAAATTTTTCAATTTTGAATTTCTCAAGTTATATCAGGCATACAGAATTTTCTGACCCCTCATTTTAAAAAGAAATTTATAAGGTTTAATTTGATACCCAAGTTGACTATGCTCAGTTAATAAAAATAAATTTAAAATTTTTTTAAATTTTAAAATTTAAAAGTTTTTTAGATAGTGTTTTTTAAAAATTTTGAAAAAAATGTATGTTTGTTGTAATATTATCTATATATATATTACGCTAACGTACGTGTCACAGAAATCGCGATTATTTGTTATTGTTTAATGGCAACGCCCGAGAAGCGCATCTGATTGGTTATTGTGTAAGAGTCCTTGGCAGGATTTAGGGCGATCGGGTTTGTGTTTGTTTACGTTTCGCTTTTTCGGTGCAATATCTTTTGCTGCAATTATGTAGCTTTAAAATATCATTTGCAATGCCGGTAAAAAATCTCGGTGAATGCGTGAAAGTGAAGAAGAAGCCAAATTCGAGTCGAATCGAAATAGATTCGAAATCCAAATAGGATTTGATCGAGAACGCCGTCAAGCGATCGGCAAAATAGGCTTAATAACTGTAGCATGCACACGTTGCTTCTGAAATCCAAATTACTAATTTAAACGTTCCAAACATGCATAAATGTGGGTGAAACGTGCAATTTCTATAAAGCACTGTATTGGAAATGCGAATTAAACAGCAGCAAGAAGTTTACAAAATGTTGTCATGACGCAAAAAGTAATTTTGTACGGACAGGTAGTTTTGACTGTATGGACCTGCGATACGAATTTCAGGTTCATTTAAGAATGTTATTACGGGCCCCCCAGAAGTAAGATACAATGAAACCTGCTTAGACGCAAGCGAAAACGACCAGTGATAAATTCCGTTTTATGCAGGTTATTTAAATTTAACAAAGCATAATAGCCTTTTTTTAGGGGTGGGGGGGGGAGAGAGCTGGAACTTTTTTTTCGTTTATTGCAGGATTCCGTTATAAACAGGCTTTACTCTATTAGAAAATAAATTTGCTGGATGGTACTTTAAAAAAAAATCTATATAGTAATTTTGCTTACAATTTTATTATTTCTTTTTCAGTATTACACTTTATGTTGTAGTATTTGTAATTGCTTTTTCATATAAAAATTTTAAATAAAAAATTAAATTATTGAAAATATAATTACATCAGTTAATTTGGAATAAAAAAGTTTAAAGTATGAGAAATATAAAAATTAAAAAACTTAACCTTTGACTTTACACAACTTTGGAACCGAACAAGAGTCGGGCACTGGTAATTTGCATCGTCTCCACCCGGCCCCCTCTGTACGGACCTGCGATAAAAATTTCAGATTCATTTAAGAATATTATTACGGGCCCGGGCAACGGCGGGCGGGTCAGCTAGTAAGCTTAAATTTCTGAAATTTTTAGAGTGGGATCTCAATGGGACCAAGAGTTATGAAATAAAAACTGAAAATTACCATTCAAATAACAATCTAATTCTTTCTATGTTGTTATTTATGTATTATTTGAATGGTAATTTTCAGTTTTTATTTCATAACTCTTGATCCCATTGAGATCCCAGTCTAAAAATTTCAGAAATTTTAGCTTATAATATTACTACAAACATACATTTTTTTTCAAAATTTTAAAAAAACACTATCTGAATTTTTTTTTAATTTTAAATAAAAAAAATTTTAATTAATTTTTTTAACTGAGCATAGTCAACTTGGGTATCAAATTAAAACTTATAAAATTCTCTTTAAAATGAGGGGTCATAAAAATTCTGTATGCCTGATAGAACTTGAGAAATTCAAAATTGAAAAAAATATGCAACCCAAAAAATGATGATTTTTCAAAATTAAAAATAATTAATTGTATGAAAATTTAACGAGATAAAAAAATTATAAAAATGTATTCTCATTTATATCACTGGAGAGAATTATCCCTGACAGTTTCATTGAAATCTGAAATGGTCAGGTTGAAAATTGAAATTTTTTGGTTGATTTGACATGGAATGACCCACCTATAGAATGAAATCAATTGGAAAAAAAAATTGAAACTCTTACGTGCTTTTTATTTTTATTTTAAAAAGATTAATTATGAATTACTTACGTTTCTGCAGAATTCGAGGCTATATTTAAATGTTCTGGAGCATGCAAATACAACTTAGTTCTTTGAGGTAGTTGTAAAGATGATAAGAGTGTCTGCAATTAAGAAAAACTAATATCAATATCTGTTCGTTGGTATAAAAAAGGGTAATGTCTACCAATAATTTACAATACTCATAGATATAAGAGGGAAAAATGCAAATGTACCTGTCATTACTAACACTTTAAAATAATCACCATTATTTTTTTTCTAGGTTCACCAATCACGACACAATTAAAATAGGTATAATAAATATTAATGCCCATGTCTTCCCTTAATTTATTGTGCAAAGAAATTAATTTTTCAATAATAATTCAAATAAAGTTTAAAAAAAAGAAAAAAACATTAAATCAGTTTTTTCTTAAACTGCCAAAACTGGACATTGCCTCTTCCTCCTATATTTTAACAAGTTGCACATAATTCAGATTTTGCAGGTAATTTAGATTTAGATTAAAAAGATTTAGAAATAAACTAGCCTGGCTTCACCTGTCAAGCTGAGTGGGTTTTCCAAACAAAGTTGCCAATGCAAGTCCCACTATCTTCAACAGTGCAGACTCAGCTTTTGACCTTCTTCATGTTGATAAATTGGTGATCACTGTCACAACATAGACGCCAACATTGTATAGACTAAACCAGGTATAAACTAGTCAAGTTTCAGAAGTTTTGAACAAACTTCAGGAGTCAAATACAGTAGAACCTCGATTATCCGAAGTAATTGGGACTGACCCTCTTTCAGAAAATCGAGAATGCTTTCATTTTCAGATTAAGAAGCAATATTTACATATGCAATATTTCTTATTATGGTAACAAGTGCTTAATAAAAATAAAGCAACAGCAAAATAGAAACAAAAATAAATTACCTCAATTTTAATTTTGAACTTAAGTACCTTTCACATATATCACAAGGGTTTGAAAAAATGTTTTGTTTGTTGCAGTTTCGATTGCCTTTGCTTTGAAGCTCTATTGTGAAGCTTTTAAATATTATTAGTTCACCAGTATCACAGGTTTTCATTGCTCCAGCCATGCCAAACTTTTCGCAAAACATTCAAAAGCTTCAGAATTACTAATTTGTTCGTTTTATTTGTTCCATTAACCAGCTTACGGGAGCTCAAGTTAAATCGAAGGAACTCTAAGAAAAGAGATCGAAAATATTTATATGTACTCGTGGTTCGGAAAGAACCGCTTGCACACGAGGAATATGATAGTAAAAAAAAAAAGCTTTCAAAATGGATTTTGCACACAAGGAATGTGACAGTAAAAAGCTTTAAAAATGGATTTCGGTCAACCGAGCGTTTTGGATAAAAGAGGTTCTATTCTACTGTATTAGCACTTCAGAAATAATTTCAGAAACAGTACACTTTTTTTTTCAAGTTGTGCATTTTAAAATTTTTTATGAATATTCTCTGAATCTCCACTTTTTACAGCATTTGTATTTAACAATACACACATAATTGAAATAAAAGTTACATAATTTACTTTTACCTTTTAAATATAAATGATTTTTTGTAATAAATTTATAAAAAAATCCCTGCCAGCCTGGCCTACAGGCAGAGGTAGATTTCGAAGTTAAGTATACTAATTTCACCAACTAAAACTAAATCATTATTAGATATAAATCCACTTTAACAGTTTTATCTGTCTGCTTTTGACGAGTTTTTATTTCCTTTTTATAAAATAGCTGGTTTTATCAGAATCATGTTAAGGCGATATTAAAAAAAATATTTTTCCATACTCAACAACTCGAAATTTTCTGGCACATTTTCAGATTCATTTTTAATTAAAAAAAATATGAAACATTCTGACGTGATTTTTGAAAAGATTTATAAGCGACCTGTGTTTTTATTTTTCTTTCAATTAATTAAAACTTGATTAATAACCAATTATTTTCTCAGTAGGGCAATATTTTTCGTTTCTAACACAATCGCTTCGGGAAATTATGTTCAAATTGCCCACTTTGACATCATTTTTTGAAATATATTCTGCCAATATCAAAAAATCAATTATTACTGTACATTATATAGTTTCTGAATAAGAGAATCTAGCAATTGGATGCGTTTGAGAGCAAAAATGAATTTAAAAATGAGTAAGAAAATAAGCAGTTTGAATTTGAATGCACCCTTAATAAGATGATTTTTTTCTTCAACCGCTATGTATTTTTAATTTGTTTTTCCTGTAAGAATTGGCCCTATCAAAAACTTGTCTATATAAATGTTGAAGACAATATTAAGAAGATATACGATAAATTCATGGAGATTTTATATCTTGTGAATTGACGGAGTTATGAAAATTTTTCTTCTTCAACCCCCCCTTTTTTGTTTTCGTTTTAAATTTTTTTTTTGCGGTACGAATTGGCTCTATCAAAAACTTGTGAATATAAAAGTTGTAGATAATATTAAGGAGATGTATAATAAAATTATTGGATTTGATATCTTGAGAATTGACGAAGTAAGGAATTTTTTCCTCCCAAAAACCCTATTTTTTGCGCCCCTTGAGCCTATTTTAAATTTTATCAAAAATCTGTGATGCATGAATTTTTGGCGCTATTTTTAGAAGTAATAAAAACTTTAAACTGATTTGATATGTACAAAAATTAAGAAGTTATGGGGTTTTTTTGGTTTTCACAAAACCCCTCCCTATTTCCATCCCCTTTGTCCGCTTTTGCCCATTAACGAGCTTCACCGAGATTTTATGTCCCTTGATTTTATGTATCAGTTTGGAAGAGATTTGTGCAGAATTGCAGAAGTTATCGTGTCCAGAAGAGAGTGATAGCACAATTGCTTCGGGAAATTCCGTTCAAAATGGCCACTTTGACATCATTTTTTGAAATATATTCTGCTTCTATCAAAAAATCGATCATTGCGGTACATTATATAGTTTCTGAATAAGCGAATCTACCAATTAAATGCGTTTGAGAGCAAAAATGAATTTAAAAATGAGTCAGAAAATAAGCAGTTTGGATTTGAGTGCATCCTTAATACAATGATTTTTCCAACACAATCTGCTTCGGGAAATTCGGTTCAAAATGCCCACTTTAACAGCATTTTAAAAAAATATATTCTGTCTCTATCAAAAAATCGACCATTACGGTACATTATATAGTTTCTGAGTAAGAAAACGTACCAATTGGAAGCCTTTGAGAGCAAAAATGAATTGTAAAATGAGTCAGAAAATACGCAGTTTGGATTTGAATACACTCTTACTTAGATGATTTTTTTCTTCAACCGCTATGTATTTTTAATTTGTTTTTGCAGTAAGAATTGGTCCTATCCAAAACTTGTCTATATAGATGTTGTAGACAATATTAAGAAGATATATGATAAATTCATGGGGATTTTATATCTTTTGAATCGACGGAGTTATGGATTTTTAACTTCTTCAAACCCCCCCCCCTTTTTTTTTTTTTTTTTTTTTTTTTTTTTTGTGGTATGAATTGGTCCTATCAAAAACTTGTGAATATAAAAGTTGTAGATAATATTAAGGAGATTTATAATAAAATTAATTGGAATTGATATCTTGAGAATTGACGAAGTTATGAATTTTTTTCTCCCAAAAATTTTTTCTCTCTTTATCAAAAATCTGTGATACATAAAATTTTGGCCCTATTTTTAGAAGTAATAAAAACTTTAAACTGATTTGATATGTACAAAAATTAAGAAGTTATGGTGGGTTTTCGGTTTTCACAAAACCCCTCCCTATTTCCATCCCCTTGGTTTGATTTTGCCCATTAACGAACTTGACCGAGATTTTATGCCCTTTGATTTTATGTATCAGTTTGGAAGAGATTGGTGCAGAATTACGAAAGTTATCGTGTCCAGAAGAAAGTGATATATATAGATAGATAGATATATAAAGTTTTTTACTGAGGGTGGTTTTGGGTTCTAGGGGTCTTGATCGGTGTAGATCTGCAAAATTTTTTCAGAAATTCCAACATAGGAACGATCCCAATAGGTAGTATTTCATACGAAATCTACTAAAAGGGAATTAAAAATTTTGAAGATAATGTACAATATTTTGTATAAAGATTATAATCGCAGGAGTCATGATAGAGTACAAGATCACAAGAATCTCACACTTGCCGAATTGTGAGAGGCTCATTAATTTTTAATGTAAGAAAGGATAAAAAGTATCACTGAAAGTAAAACTGAAGAATTTTCTTTACATTTTAATGGAAATACAGTAGAGGACCCATTATCCGGAATTCCAAAATCCGGAAGGACCCGAAATCCGGAAAAAAAATTATTTGAAAATTTTCTAAATTTGTAAATTTTTACTAAAATTTTGAAATTTCTGAAATTTTTTGAAAATTTTACAGATTCCTATTTTTTTTTCAATCCATTGTGTTTCGATTTGCAACCACTAAAATATGTTACTTCAGCCGTGGGGGAACACGGACCCCCCCCCCCCCCTGACATTAGGAAAAAAATCATTTTTCTCACCAATTTTAGTATAAAATTAATTTATATTAAGATTCGTTAAAAAAGAAAATCGTCAGATATATTAGCAGGGGGGATTGATTCTGTTCTGAATTTTCTGGAAATTTTAAAAAATTGGTCTTCAGTCAGAAAATTTAGACATAAAAAATATCACGAATTTCGACAAATGGTCGCCGAAAAAAATCAATTACGTCAATCGTCTGCGGAAAAAATTGCCAATTTCGCCAAAGGACTGCGGAAAAAAACACGAATTTTGCCAAAGGATCGCAAAAAAAAACCCACACATTCCGTCAAAGGATCGCAAAAAAAACGCAAATTTCGTCAAAGGATTGCGTCTAAACGCAAATTTCGTCAAAGAGTCGCAGAAAAAATGCGAATTTCGTCAAAGGATCGCAGAATAAACGTGAATTTTGTCAAAGAATCGCAGAATAAACGTGAATTTTGTCAAAGAATCGTGAAAAAAACGCTAATTAGGTCAAAGAATCGTGAAAAAAAAATCTGCTAATTTCGTCAAAGAATCACAGAAAAAACACGAATTTCGCCAAATGATCGCGAAAAAACGCTAATTTCGTCAAATGATCGTAGAAAAAATACGCAAATTTTGTCAAAGAATCGCGGAAAAAACGTGAATTTTAACAAAGGATCCGAAAAAAAAACACAAATTTTGTCAAAGAATCGCGGAAAAAAACGAGAATATCGTCATATGGTCGCGAAAAAACGCTAATTTCGTCAAATGATCGTAGAAAAAATATGCAAATTTTGTCAAAGAATCGCGGAAAAAACGAGAATTTCGTCAAATGACCGCGAAAAAACGCTAATTTCGTCAAATGATCGTAGAAAAAATGCACAAATTTTGTCAAAGAATCGTGAAAAAACTCAAATTTTGTCAAAGAATCGCAGAAAAAGACTAGAATTCCGTCATATGGTCGCGAAAAAAACGCTAATTTTGTCAAATGATCGTAGAAAAAATATGCAAATTTTGTCAAAGAATCGCGGAAAAACGCTAATTTCGTCAAATGATCGTAGAAAAAATGCACAAATTTTGTCAAAGAATCGCTGAAAAAACGCAAACTTCATCAAATGATCGCGGAAAAAACGTGAAATTCGAGGGGACCCGAAATCCGGAAAATTCCAAAATCCGGAAAGCCTTCGGTCCCGAGGATTCCGGATAATAGGTCCTGTACTGTAGTATGTAACTCTACCGATAGAAAGTCAATTTGATGTCCAAGTATAGAAGGGATAAAATGCAATTAACAGTGGTAATGAATTCCTATCTATACTAATAAAAGATATATGTTTGTCAATGCGTCTGTCTGTGTACGACACCTAGGAAAATCTACCACTCATAGAGGTCTGATAATTTGGATGAGCATAGTCCAAGATAGGTCCTAATGCAACAGAGACTCAGATCCCCCCCCCCCCCCCCCCAAGAATTAGGCGAAATATTAATTAAAAAATGGTTGCTGACAGAAATGTAACAGGGTGCATTCAAAACCTCATTTACGAAGCGTAAAAGCAGCTAAAGAACAGCTAAACATGCAAGAGCCACTTTTCATTTCAGCTTCATTTCAAAGCACATATCGGCAAAACTGTTGGAAAAAAGAAAAAACTGAAGACATATTCTTAAATTTCGTACTTCTATGTTTAAAACATCACAATCAATTTGAAAAAATATTATGATTAACACTTTAAAAAAAGTTAGATTTCACGTCCCTCCCCCCCCCCATCCCCTTTTTGTCGAGTCAGAGATATGGATTAGCAAAAAGTACCTCCTAGCGGGCACCTTCTTCTCTAGGACAGTGCAAATTGTTTTAAAAAATACGAATGTTAAACTTATTTAAAAAATATTTGAAACTGTAGGTCACTTTGCGCTTTCTGGAGATGCTTTTTTTCTAAAAGTAACTAAACATCGAAACTTTAACACATTCTTAGAATACTAAATTTACATCACCTCTAAAAACCTTAAAACATTCAGACAACTAAAAGTAATTAAAAAAAAAAAATCTGAAAAATTTTCGCCCAGAACGTCAACACATAGGCAGCCTTTGGCTCTAACTTTTTCACTTTAATATAGACTTCAAAAACATTATATTTATAACCAATAAAAATTTCAAAGAGTTTGGACAGTAATAATAATTTTTTTTTTAAGTTTTAAACAAACTGACATGGAAAAAAAAAAATCTTCTTACAAGTGCCTCTACCACTAAATATCCATATTTTTTCACAAATGTTTTTACTTAGGCTACGAAAACATTATATTTTTGACTCACAGAAATATCAAAGACAATAACAACTATTTTTTAAAAAACACTTATTGTACTCGATGATCTCCCACCCTCTTTTTTTTCTGCATACTTCTATTGTTGACTCTAGAAAAAAAAATGGCGCTAGGTGGGAATTTTTTAAAAATGGACAGCAGCGTTCGAAATCCTTGGTGGTCCGCTGGTCCGAGACCACTAAAAATTCAATCGGACCACTAATTTAAAAAATTTAGTGGTCTGAAGGACCAGTCACTAACAGTAACTTTTTCCCCTTTCTGACAGGTAAACGTAAATTTTCCCATCCCTGAGAAAACTGTAACCAAACATTACAATAAGCATAAAATTTGCATAAAAACTTAGTTAAAATAAATAGATGGAAATAAAAAACATAATAATTTCAGTTTTTGTTTATGCACTATTTATTTAATTTTTAGCAAATTATAATTTTACATTTTATTATGCCGAAAATTTTGGGTAACTGAAAGGAAGTTTGGTTTATATTCTCGGAGGAGGAGGGGGAAGGGGGGGGTCACTCAAAGGGTTAAGGTACTTATATAATTTTATGTAGCAGTCCAGTGACAATGTCTGCAGACCAGTAAACTCTGATGTTTACTGGTCCTTGGGATCAGCGATTTTTTTTTTTTTTTTCAATTCTACCGCAGAAAATAGTCAGGGTTGCAAAATCGCTAAAAAAATGACGGTGGTAACAAAAAAGATGACAGACGATCAAGGGAGAATATGCAAGGGATATACAAAAACTCATTCAATTTCATTATAAAAATTAACATAAGGTTAACAGATGATAAGATTAAAAATTCAAAACAATATTCTTGTATTTAATAACATTTGTTATAATACTTGTCCCCAAGCAGCATTAGCGATAAATACAAAATATTATTTTGTCTTCAAAAGCATCGGTAAATTAGAAAAATTTTGGTTAAAAAAAAAAAAAAAAAAAAGATTTATTCAATCTATCTTTTAACATGCTTTTACAAACAAAATACCAAAGTTCTCCAAAATGTTATTTATGAAAAAAGAGAGAGAGAGAGATGGGGAGGGGGGAGAAATTTGTAAAAAGCAAATAGTATAAAATTTTGAAATGATAATGATTCTGAGATTCATATAAATATTAAAATTGATCTAAGCCCAATAAAAAACAATGATGTTTTCAAAACAAAATACCAAAATTTTCCAAACATTATTCCTAAAAAAAGAGAGGGGAAAGGGAATTTGTAAAAAGCAAATAGTAAAAAAAATAAACAAAAAATGTTGCGCATGCATGTGGCAGTAAGTAAAAAATACTGCATTGTATGAGCACTGCATGCCCATAAAGCAAAAATTCAAAACAATATTCTTGTATTTAATAACATTTGTTAATGCTTGTCCCCAAGCAGCATTAGCGATAAATACAAAATATTATTTTGTCTTCAAAAACATTGGTAAATTAAAAAAATTTTGGTTAAAAAAAAAAATCTATTCAATATGTCTTAACATTCCGATGAAGCAAGTAACTTTTTTCCCTCTCTGACAGGTAAACTTAAATTTTCCCATCCCTGACAAAAACCGCAACCAAACATTACAATAAGCATAAAAACTTAGTCAGTTAAAATAAATAAACGGAAATAAAATACATAATTAATAATTTCAGTTTTTGTTAATGTACTACTTATTTAATTTTTAGCAAATTATAATTTTACATTTTATTATGCCGAAAATTTTGGGTAACTGAAAGGAAATTTGGTTTATATTCTCGGAGGAGGAGAGGGGGGGGGGAGTCACTCAAAGGGTTAAAGGTACTTAATATAATTTTATGTAGGGGCCAGTGACGATGTCTGCGGACCAGTGACTTTTTTTTAATCATTTCTACCGCTGGACAGAATATTTAAGTAATCTCTTGTACCTTGTTAAAAACAATATTTTGAATTGATTTGTTTAGAGTCCCCTTTTAACAGTACAGTATAGGATCTGTTATCCAGAATGCTTGGGACCTGAGATATTCTGGATAAGGAGTTTTACCGTAATTCCAAACACTTTACTATAAGTATTAAGAATAGTACAAAATAACGGTATGAAATGTATAAAATATGAATAATATATGTAAAAACATAATTACAAATTTGTTAATTTAATAACTTACTTACACAAAATAAACATTCTAAATTACAATTTAAATAAAAAAAAAAAATTACATTAACATACATGACTTGAGAGCAGAATCCTTTGATTCTGTATACTGACATGATTTGCTGTTCATGGAAGTAGCTTTTATTTTGCATTCTACAAAACAGATGTTCAGTTGAAAAATATCAGTAACTCATTTGAAATTTCTTTACCCACCTCATTCTGCTGGTCATCATCATTACTTCCATTAGACATATCATTTGCCATTATGTCACAAATCTCACTGCCAGTCGTCATCTGATGACTTACAGGAGTATCATCACCAGCAATTAGACAATCTTACACTGAATCTTGATCCCACAATTGAGATTCTGAACATTAAAGTCTTTTAGCTAAGTCCAGCAGATCTGTAATAGTTTCCTTCTCCTTGGGAAATTTTAAAGTCTTCAACTTCATGCTCATTCACACCATAAAAAATATTTGAAACGACCACAAATTATATTACCCAGAGAAGAACGTATATCTGTCTGCTATCCCGTGCTTGACGTAAAATACATCTTTAGTTTTTACATTTTTGAAATAAACAAATTATTTTTCAGTTATCATTTTGCATTCTGGTTTTCAGAGCATTCTGGATAACAGGTCCCATAAGACTGTAGTATTTTGCAATATTTTCCTGCGACTGATTGAATTTTGCGATTTTCCCACGAAACGACCGCTGAATTTCTTGGGGTTTTTTTCCCGTGACAATTGACAAATTCACATTTTTTTTCTGCAACCGACTGACAAATTTTGCGATTTCTCACAACTGACTGACAAATGTTTAAATTTTTCCTTGACAATTAACAAGTTTCGTCATATTTTAAAGTGACCAACTGAAGAGTTTCTAGATTTTTTTTTTCTGACGACTGAATGACGATTTCCTCAGCCGATTTATGAATTTACCAATATTTTATTTTTTCCGACTGGTGACACTTGTGGGTTTTTTTCATGTGGTCAATGGACGAATTTTGCAAGGTTTTCCCTTGGCCGATTGATAAATTTCATGATTTTCTCCCATGAACAGTAGGTGATTTTTTTGGATCCCCTTCCCCTCCCACCCACCCTCCCTGGCTTATTGGCAAAACTCGTGAAGTTTTCTTTCCATGTGATTGGTGGAAAAATTTCGTGATATTTTTTCCGTGACCGACTACAGAATTCGATTTTTTCTGTAACTGATTAACAAATTTCTCGTTTTTTTTTTTTCAGACAACACATTGATAAATTTCATGATGCTTCCCTGCAACCAAATTTACAATTTATTTTCTGCAAACAATGGATGTATTCCATAAAGGTTCTTTTCCAACTACCAGAAAAGAAAATGAATCGAAAGGGCACATAAAAAATGGCAGTAAAAGTATGGCAGCCACGTAAAATAAAAAAGGGCTGCTGGGTGCAAAGAGTAGTTAAAAAGGGCCATTGGATGCATAAAGTAGTTTAAAATGGTTACCGGGCACATAAAGTAGCTAAAAAAGAGCCGCCATGCGCTGCAACCTGCCAAATTGGCATAGAGTTAACACTAACTTCAAAATGATGTATCAGTTTGCGAAATCAAAAAATACATATATATATACAGTCGAACCTCGTTAACACGAAATTGAAGGGGCTGCGAAATTTTTTCGTGTTATCTGGGATTTCGTGTGAACCGTCAAAATAGTGGTGCTATCTATATTTGATTAAAAGAAACTAAATAAATAAGCTTACAAATATATCCCTGCTAAAATAATAAATTAATAAGAAATAGAAATTTTAATTAAGAAATAGAAAATTTAATTAAGAAATAAAACAAATTGGTCATTATTTTAGGCAATAATAAGTTTATTTACCTACTAATCATATTTTTAAAAATCTGTTATTGACTTTTGTTTCAATTTTTGTAGACTGCTTTGTTCTAGAAACGTATGGACCTCATCTAATTTGTCCAAAGCTCGGGAAGCCTTCTCTTGTTCTATAAGGAAACGTTGTACAGTTTTTAATGCTGCGGTAGCTTCATTTAATGACGCTGAACTTTTCAGTTCTGCGTTGAATTCTTCATCCTCGTCTGAGATGTCGATGTTGTCATATTTTTTTTTCAGTTAATGAAGCAATTATTTCTTCGTCTGTCGTCACATACGAAGTCAGAACATCTTCATCTATGCAAATATACTCGACACACAATGTCTGCGAAATAATTCTCCGTTTTTCGGCTTCTTCTATTAAATCAGTCGTCATTTCAGATTCTGTTTCATTAGTTTCTTCATTTATGTCATGTGTAAATTCCACGTGTCGGAAACAATTTTTCACAGTTCTAGTAGTGATACTGTTCCAGGCACTTCTTAGATAAGTTATAGCTTCTAGTAAATTCACAGAAAATTCCGTTTTATTATCAAAACATTGAATCATTTTATGAACAATTCTTTTTCTGTACTGCACTTTTAAGCATTGGATAATTCCTTGGTCACAAGGCTGAAGTTTTGGTGTAGTGTTCAGAGGAAGAAAGACACATTTAATTGCTTTTAATACTGGAACATCTTTATGAGCATTGCAACTGTCCAGCAATAAGCAGATTTTTTTCTTTTCTCGGTAGAATTTTAAGTCCAGATCAAGTAACCATTTCGTAAAAATAATATTGTTTATCTATGCATTTTTGCTGTAAGCGTAGCAAACTGGCAAAGTTCTAACGTTTTTGAAACAACGTGGTTTCGCCGACTTACCGATCATGAGCAATGGTAATTTTTCACTTCCGTCCATTTTGCAGCCGACCATAATCGTAATTCTTTATTTGCTGAATTTTCCTCCAGTACAATTTTATCCTTTTAAAGTAAGTGTTCGCGAGGGTTCTGCTTTGAAAAAAAGCCCCATTTCACCGGCGTTAAAAATATTACGGGGTGCATAATTTTTTTTAATGTCTAACCACTTTCCTAATAAAAAAGACTATAGAATTCTCATCTATAGCAGATTCTTCTCCACATATCTTTTTGCAGACAATTCTATGACGCTCTTTAAATCTTGTCAGCCATCCGTTAGAACATGTGAAATCGTTGTAACCGAGAGCATCAGCAAAAGCCTTTGCTTTCTCTTTCAAAACTACACCAGTTAAAACAATGATCTGGCTTTTTTCTACTTTTATCCCCCGTCAGAGAGCAATTTCAATTTCTTCATTTTTTCCTATGCGCATCCGTTTTCTTGCTGGTTCGAATTAACTGACAGCATAAGCCGCTTCAATCTTTTCACGATTCTTTAAAATTGTGAAGAGTGTGCTACTGGGTATTCCATACTTTATCGCAGTTTCTGAATTTTTTCAACACTTTATCGCTGACTTCATTTAAAATCTTTTGCTTTGTTTCTAAAGATACAGCTTGCTGTTTTCGACTCATCTTTCAAGGAATTCTACAGATCAACTGCGAATAGAGTTTCAGTAGTCAGGTATAGAAGTAAGGATTGTCACTTCTTTCACTCGAAGATATGGGATTTCTGAATCACTGTTTATGGTTAATGTGACTATCAATAGAGTCAAACAATTAATGGAACAATCACATTAAAAAAAGAAACTCCTTCACCCAAACATTTACTGTGGCCAATCTATAGCTCAGAGAGGGAATATGTCCGCATAAAGGACCAAACAGATAGCTAACAGATACGATTTCTAAAGATCAGATGTCAAGAGCAGGAGCCCCTGACAGTTCGGACACCACCCCTTTCTACTGATCACCTCCCCTTTCTTTTGTTCACCTCACCTTTCTTTTGTCGATGACCACAAAATGTAATTCAAAAAGAATAGGAAGACATATGATTGATTGCCATCTCAGGCATACTTGCTCAGGATGTGAATAAATGCAACTTAAGCGAAGGGGGGGGGGGGGGGAGTGCGGAATATCAGAGGATAAAGAAAAGCAGAGATTAGTCAAATATTTCACCATTTTTTTAAACCCTTTTTCTCTTTGTCATTTTCAAACAATGAGAAAAATTCCATTTTTAGTAAATAAGATGTGACATGTAAGTTTAAAATATTGAAAACTTCGCTTAAGAAAGAATGCTTTGATTTTTGAGCAAAAAAAAATTTCGCCTTAAGCGGGATTTTGCGAAATTCTATTTCGTGTTAAACGAATTAATTTACATTGGTTATCAGACTTATCTGACGGGACCTCAGTAGTATTTCGTGTTAAGTGAAATTTCGCGTTAAGCGATTTCGTGTTAACGAGGTTCGACTGTATATATATTATCAGTGTTAGAAATGATAAAAAGCCACTGGTCCCAAGGATCAGTAAGTATGAGAATTTACTGATCCACAGGCATCATCATTGGTACTATCATTGGTCATATTCTACTAAAATACTTTAATTATAGGCTTAGTCTTCCATAATTGAATTCACAACTAAAGTTGGCATCAAACATGAACAATCCTGCAACAATCAGTTTCATGTGTATGAGAATTACAATCTTTTTTTTTCACAAAAAAGGGTTATAATTCTCATACTTTAGTATATTTTATAAAAGTATTTCTTTTGATTTTTTTTTTTTATTTATTTATTAATGTAGATATTTTTTTCCTTTTTCTTCAACAAAATTAATACATAACTTCCATAGGCTTTTAGTAAATAAAATATTTTTTCTTAAAATATGTAAGAAAAAAAGATTTCACTAAATCAACCACTTCAACGGTAGCCCTGAGATAAGTAGGGGTAACAAGGCTATTCCCCTATCTCTGCTGCCAGTAAAAATAATTTAATAATGATGTAAGAGAAAATGTTATCAGTTATAGTCACAGAAAGGATGAAAAAATGTTTAGATACCAAACTCGTTGCCCCATAGATATAGATATACGAAGGTAACTCTGAAATTTTTTAGACAGGGGCAGGCAAAAGGCGGTAAAAAAAACTATTGGTTGGGTATGTAAATTTGAACTCATGTCCACAGACCATAATTTGTAGCAATAATTGCAATTTAGCTATTTTAGAATAAATTTTGAAAGAAGAGAAAATGGAGTTGATTGCATTATCGAGCTATGATTTTCTATGATTTTAAAGTGGGGCTAAATCAAAGAGTCAACAAGACCCTTCAATGTCTGCAATTAGCGAATGGAATTGAAGCTCCAAATTGTGCCCACTGTATTCAGATGGTTTATAGAATTTAGAAGAGGTCAAAATTCTTTTTCAGATGAAGAACACACAGGAAGACCTTTGTCAGCTGTAGTCTCAGAAAATGTGTCAGCCATACGAAAAATGTTAATTGATGATAATCGCCGTACCTACCAAATGATACAGAAGGAACTTAACATTGGATTCACAGCTATACATAAAATTATTCATGAAGAACTAACTGCATATGAAAAAAAATAGTTTGTCGTTGAACTCCACCATAATTTAACAGAAACCAAAAAGTGGAGTGTGTCAGAAGCAGTAAAGAAACCCTAAAATTACTTAATGGTAATGGCCACCGCATTATTTCTAAAATCATAACTGGTGATGTGACGTACATTTCTTTTTTTGATGTTCCAACATGTCAAGAAAGTAAAGTATGGGTCTTTGAAGATGATCCCAAACCAACAATGGTGAAAAGGCAACAAACAATGAAATAAGTAATGCATGTCATGTTCTTCAGAAGTACAGGTCTTGTCAAAGCCATTAAGCTAGAAGGACAGAAGACAGGGCTAACTGGTACAACAATGCATCTTTTCATTCAGGAAGGATTACAGTCAAATTCCTTGAACAAAAAAACATCAAAGTGATAGAACATCCACCTTATTCTCCTGATGTTGCTATTTGTGACTTTAGCTATTTTTCATATTTTTTAATCTAAAAAAAAATTTCTGTGGGCATTGTTTTCATTCTGAAGATGAAATTGATGAGGCTTATAAGAGAATATTTTTCATCTATTTCAAAAAATGAATGACTTGAGGCATTTAAACTTTTCAAAAATTCGCCTACAAAAATGCAATGATCTTTGAGGGGACTACTTTGAACACTCCTAAGAGTTGATAAGTTTAACTTGTATCATTTAGCCGTACCTCAAAATTTGAGTGTGACGCTCGTATAAATGAAAGAAGAAATTGCACTAGGTTAATTTAGAAACCAACATAAAAGCTGAAAACTACAGAATAATATCATGGAAGATTGAAAGTTGATGTGAAAACAATTTAAATATTTTATATTAGGAAAGTAGCAGCAAGAAATTATGTTCTTTTAAGAAAAACTACCTTATGTATTTCAAAGCTGTCCATAATCCAAACTAGCTACTTTCTGAAACATTATTGAGTTCACTTTTGTTCACAAATGCATGAAATTAGCAGGTACTTTTATACAGAAACTATATAAGTGAACAGTTTTCCTCTTTTCAGATAAAGCAGAAGATCTTTCAGGAAATGCTGCCAAAATTAACATTTTTAACCAAATTTCCAGATATGACAGCGCAGGAAAGGGTAAAAACTGCTGTCATCAGATAACAAACACTTTATAACTCACGATATAATTCATTTATCAAAAATTGAAAAAAACTGATTCTAAATACTATATGATAACTGTAAGAAAACAGAGAGAAGATTTCACTTATTTCTTTTTTTGCTTATGTCTATAATTAATTATTTCACTATTTTCAAAAACAACATATCTTGTTTATTATTATGAAAATAGGCAGATAAAAAAATAAACTCATAACAAGAACATAACTCACATCATCTGTTATATGATTCTGCTTCCACCCACATAGTTCTTGACGGCAAGCAGGAACACCTAATTCAGCAAACAGAGCAGCTTTTATAGCAGCTAATTAAAAAAATAAATACACAATATAAATAATGATGCACTTACGAGAAATACATGATATATCTTAAATGAAAAACACACTTCATTCAAACGAAATCTCTTCAGAAAGTTTTTAGATCAAAATGACTCAAAATTACATTGATACACATTTTTTACCCTAATATTTACTAACAAACTTGATGCATAAAAATGAAATGAAATCATTGAAGGTTAAAATATAGTTTTGAAAGTCGAATATGAAGTATCAAGACATAAATTGCCTAAAGACATCTAGCTAGATGGTTTAAATATGCACTGGCAAATAGAAGTTACATATAACACTTCAGCAGATAAAAAGTTGCAACCTTGTGTTAAACATTTATCTAGGATGTGATTGTGATATTAAAGAATGTCAGTTAAAACATGAAAATTCATGAATTTACAAGGTGTTTTGGGACCCTTACTGCATCTACCTTCTAATATATCACATTTTTTTCTACTTTTTTTGTGAATAAAATATTTTCTTAATTTTCTAAGCGACTCTCCTTTTTTTGCATTACAATAATATAAAGATTTATTGCAGACAACAACAGCAAATATATATATATACATATATTATACATATACACTGGCCTCCAAAAGTTAAGGTACACGGACTAAATGCGTTCGATTGCACACGTTTTGTCGAATATCTACAAAACTTATTGGCGAATTGTTCTTGAATTTCTGGGATGAAAAGAACATGTTTCATTTCATATTTCTCGGTGAAGATTTAGTCGGGGGTACAATTAGGGGGCTAATAATAAATTTAATAATAAAATAACATTTGCGATCACCTATGTAACAGGAAAGGCTGGAAATGGTTTGTCACTGTGGTAAATGACTATTTGGGTCCTATTCAACGTTTGTATGCATTTGTGTAAGCATAGCACTCATATTCGTGAAGATGTTAATGTTTTTGTGAAAAACTCAAACTTTTTTTTTTTTATAGCATACAGAGTTTTCAACCAAATTTAACACAACTTTCCAAAAACCTGACAAAAAACAGTAGAAACAGTATACTGCAATTAAAACATGAATATATTGAATATTTGATAAGATATGGGCATTTTTATGAGATAATTTTTAACTGCGCATGCGTGGAAGATTTCAAAATTTTTATTTCATAATTTGGTACTCAGTATTTTGGGGCAACTTCTATAAAAAGTCCAGTCAAATGTTGTGAAAACTTAGGAAGATGCAGTGAGCTGATTGAAAAGTTGTGTAAAATCCCTTATAATAAAGCTATTTTTAGGAAGCAACTCACTATATCGACCCCATCTTTGTGAATTTTCGCGATATTTGACTAGACTTTTTATATAAGTTGCCCTAAATAGCTGACTACCAAATTCTGAAATAAAAATTTTGAAATCTGCCGCGCATGCGCAGTTAAAAATTATCTCATAAAAATGTCCATATCTCATCAAATATTCAATATATTCATGTTTTAATTGCAGTATACTATTTCTACTGTTCTTTGTCAGGTTTTTGGAAAGTTGTGTTAAATTTGGTTGAAAACTCTATATGCTATTAAAAAAAAAAAAAAAAAAAAAAAAAAAAGTTTGAGTTTTTCACAAAAACGTTATCATCTTCACGAATATGAGAGCTATGCTCACACAAATGCATACAAATGTTGAACAGGACTCAAATAAGTGACAAACAATTTCCAGTCTTTCCTGTTACATAGGTGATCGCAAATATTATTTTATTATTAAATTTATTATTAGCCCCTTAATTGTACCCCCGACTAAATCTTCACCTAGAAATATGAAATCAAACATGTTCTTTTCATCCCAGAAGTTCAAGAACAATTCGTCAAAAAGTTTTGTAGATATTCAACAAAACGTGTGCAATCGAATGCATTTAGTCCCTGTACCTTAACTTTTGGAGGCCAGTGTATATGGCAACATGTGCTGGTGATCTCCAATGATTGTATTTGTTATGCCTAATGCTAAGACAGTATGGATTTTAATTTGGTAATTTGTTTTGTATTTTTCCTCTATCCTTTTTAATCTCGTTTTATTTTAACTTAATTGGTGTTCCATGGTTTATTTCTCTGTTTTATGTGTGTGGTTGTCCCAAATTCATATTCTTTAGCTAATTTATGGGTAATATGAAGATGAAACCACATATGTTATTTGTGGAACTTTAGGCATTTGGGACCCAGCGATTCTGTCTAAGTTCTACAAATTTCCATTATTCCATTTCTGTTATTCAATTTCTGCAGTTTTTTACTATGTCTTTGGAATCTATGTTAAGTGTGTTGGGGGGAATTGTATTTTTGTCAATTTGTTAATGTCATGTAATTTCACAGTTTTTGTTGGTGGTCGGTAATGTTTATTTAATGATTATATATATATATATATATATATTTTTTAAAAATTAACTATTGCTTTAAAAAATAATATTGCTGATTTGGTTTCTATTAATACAAAGCATTTTTTCCAACAAATTACTAAATTACAAAAAAACTACGTTATTACATATGTAGACAAATCTCCTAACAATTATGCTATTATATGTAAATCATATTATCACCAACTTCTTACAAATTGTATTTCTTCTAATAAGTCATTTCAAAAAACTAATGAAAATGTAATTGTAAATAATCGTAAAATTTGAAGTTATTATAAACTATTAAATATTTTATCTACTAACTTTAATTATCCATATTTAGTTTTTATTCCCAAATTTCATAAAACTCCAATTAAATTTAGGAATGTAACTATTGGTTGCAATACATATAATAATAAAGCCAATAAACTTCTCTTAAAAATTCTTAATCAATTATATGTACTTACTACAAACAATGATAATACACATTGTATAAAAAATAGCTATCAACTTGTCAATATTTTAAAAAATCTTCATTGTGTTTATAATATAACGACATATGACTTCAAAGATCTTTTTAATAATATAGACCTATTAGATTTACATAAAATTATAAATGCATTATTTAAAAAGTATCATAAAAAACTGGAATTACCATCTAATATAGATATTGCAAGATAACACTTTATATTTACAGCATGTCGGTATACCACAAGACGGTTGTACTTCCAGTTTACTCTCAGACTTATACTTATATCATTATGAACGTAATTTTACTAATAATAATCTACATTTATATCGTTATATTGATGACATAATTTTAATTGATACTGATCAATCTGCAATTACTCGATTTCCAGTAGATTATCCCACTAATTTGGAATTAACGGAAAACCTTTTATCTAACAATACAATTAACTTCTTAGATCTTAAAATTACAATAAAAGACAACAAAACAATCACAGATTTATATGACAAACGTAAAGAATTTAAATTAAAAGTTAATACATTTACAAATTTTAAATCTTGTCTACATCATTCTGTATTTCAAAATATAATACTTAATCATTTATATAGAATAAAATGTTTATGTTCTTCTCCTCTAATTAACAATAATATTAAAAAACTAATTTATGATGCATTAAATCATGGTTCTCCAAAAAAATTCATATATTCATTAATATACAATTAGTTCTTTTCTTACATGATCTTTTTAAACAAATTAACACATGCGTAAACAAAATTACAAAAAAAATTATAAAATAAAAAAATCTATAAAAAATTAAAAATTGTAAAATAATATAAAAAAATTATTATAGGTTGGTTGGGTGGGTAGATGTTAGAGTACGGAGGAGGGTGGTGTTGTCTGGATAATACGCAATGGTTAATTAAAAAATAAAATAAAAAAAATAAAAATAAAAAGGGGCTTTTGTATCATTACTATATATTTTTGATACGTATTTTATATGGATGTTGATTTGATATTTTATATGTAATTGGAGAATTTCATTAATATTATAATTAGCTTAATTATTGATTAATCTTATTTACAATCATTTGTTATTAAATTTTAATTTACTAAGGACAATATCATATTAATTACTAATAGTATGCCATTTTTATAGTGATTAATATACATATAAGTATATTTAATATAAATAAAGTTATACTGTATGTATCAAAATTGGGTAATTATTTTTATTATTATTCCTCTATTCTTTTTAATATTTATCTATTTTCAATTTATTATCGGTTTAATGTTTTTGAATGTCCCACATTCATACTTTTTGGATTTTTATGGATGTATGAAAATAATCCACACTCTATATTTGTGCTTTTTAGGTAATGGGAATTTAAGTATCTGTTAACCTTCTATATACTTCCATATGTTTTTTATTTCCTGTTCATTTTATAATTATCTTATATATAATAGATTTTTAAAAAAAAATTATATTATTTTTAATAATTTATATTAATTATTACTGAATTTATTTTGTTTTATAGCATATAGCTAAATGCTATATATTATCAATGTTCTAGAATTATTTAAATTCTTAGTTTAGTTTAAATAAGTTAGCTAATAGAATATTTTGTATGCTTTTTAAATTTTATTTACAATAGTTTTTTTTTTTTTTAAGTACATAGTGTGGTTTATGTTAGGTTTATAATTATCTATATATAAGGATATGTTTAGTTTTGCTGTTAAAAAATTTTTTTACATTCAAATGCTTACAAATGTTTATCTTGTGACATTTAAATAATAAAAGTAATACTAGATGGCAGCACCAAAATTTGTCTTTTGACGATAAGTTCTAAATTTTAATTTTTCTAGCTCCATTTCAGTTATAATTTACTATACCAGGGGGAATTTTTAGCTAAATTTTGACGATATTGTTAAACAGTTAATTTAAATAATGTAATTACTTTCTATTTATTTTATTTTATATTATATTAAATGTATTTAACATGGTATTTCAAAATTTATTTCAAAATGTATTAACTGCATCCTTTGGTATCAATTACTGTGATTTCTTAACTGTTTTATTCACCTTAATATTTATGATATTTTGGTAGCCATGTGCGCGTGGATATTTGTAAAATACTGAAATATTAATCGTGGTGTTTATTATTTCTATTTTATATCCTATAAATATTTAAATAGGTTTTATTGATTCTTCCATTTCATATTATTTGTTTATATTCTGTTTTCATTTTTAATCAATTCACTTGATTTTAATGGTTGTTTGGGCACAGGGGAAAATAATTTTTAGCTTTAGCTTATTTTTCTCACAGAAAACAACCATATTGCTTATATCATTGAATTCTGTGCCCTTGACAATGTAATTCAATATATAAGCTTTTCCATTATTTGTCGGTGTCCACTTTTTTCTTTTTCTTCCATAATAAATCTTATAATAAATTGATTTTTTTTTTATACTTACAGCTTTAATTCATAATATTACGGTTTTTGATGGTGGTAGGTTATGTTTAATTATTGGTTATATATATATATATATATATATGTGTGTGTGTATATATATATAACCATTAAATAAACATTACCGAACACCAACAAAAACTGTGAAATTATGAATAAAATGACATTAACAAATACAGTTCCCCCCAACACACTTAACCCTTTGATTACGGGGTTGAGACATATGTCGTCCCAGAGACTATTACTTTATTCTATTTGTACCACTTTTCGGAAACTATTCTCTGCCATATTCTTAAAACAGAATAATTTTAAAAGAAATCTACGAAAAAGAAATTTTTTATAAATTGTGGTACGAGTGAATATAAAAATAGTTGCCAGACCTAGCCCGTAATCAAAGGGTTAACATAGATTCCAAAAACATAATAATAATTAAAAAAAAAAAACAGAAATTGAATAATAGAAATGGAATGATGGAAATTTCTAGAACTTGGACAGAATCATCAGGTCCCAAATGCCTTGAGTTCCACAAATAAAATGTGTGGTTTTATTTTCATATTATCCATAAATTAGCTAAAGAATATGAATTTGAGACTACCACACACAGAAAACCGAGAAATAAACCATTGAACACTAATTAAGTTCAAAATGAAACAAGATTAAAAAGGATAGAGAAAAATTAAAAACAAAACAAATTACCAAATTAAAATTCATACTGTCATAGCATTAGGTATAACAAATACACTCATTATGCATTTTATTCTCATTTAAGATAGTATAACATTTGAAATTAATATGATATTGTCCTGAGTACGCTAAAATTTAAATAAAAGTTAATTGTTAACTTTATTAAATATTAATGAATATGAATAAATTTAATATGAATTGATAAATATATAAATATAGCTACACCATTATACATATAAAAGGATCGAATCAACATCCATTATAAAATGTGTATTAGCAAAGTAGTTATAAATCAAATGCCCCATTTTTTTTAAAATTTATTTTTAACCATTGTATATTATCCAGACAATGCCACTCTCCTCCGTACTCTAACATCTACCCACCCAACCATCCTATAATAATTTTTTATTGTTATTTTACAAATTTTAATTTTTTATAATTATTTTCTTATCTCTCTATTCTAAAAAAAAGTAACTAACGATGTCACCGCCGCCGCCGGTTTTGAATTTTTTGTGATCAGAGGTTTTTCTTCGTTAATATTAAGAAAAATATTGCATACAAAAATATGAAAATCTGTGGTATTATAGAGAAATGTTTGATAAACATGCTGATGCAGACAGTTTTCAAATCGAAGAATTTTTTAAAGAGATATTTAATGCTAAAGTTGGACAAAATCGTTCCATTAAAAATGTTTTATAGGAGCAAAAACTATACATTGGAATTTAATCATTTTTAGATCTAGTATGGCAAAAGTATTTTCATATGAATATTAAAAATAGAAAGAAAAGCTTGATGAAAATTACGTCAAATTAAAACGATACATTTAAAATGTCTTTTTTAAAAGAACTTTCTTTTCGCTTTGATAAAAAATACCGGGAGACAAAGACTCTGTTTACTTAATTCATTTTATATTAGATTATTTTGAAATGTTTAACTGACTTTATTTAATCAAAGACGAAAACAGCCATTGTATCTTTTAACAGCAGCTAATTTGGCCTTAAAATTCCCCAATCAAAGAGTAATGAATAGAAACCCATTTATAGAGAGATCACCACTGTTTTTTAAAATATAATTCAATCTTCCGAAATCTTTTAAAAGCCGATCAAATTAGCATGCTTTCAGAGTCTGCGGTATCTGAACGGGGGTTGGCGAGCGTAGCTCATAGGGGGCAGAGCCCCCTAGTTTTATATATTTTTTGTAATTTTATTTACGCATGCATTAATTTGTTTTTTAAGATCACTTAAGTACTAATTATATATTAAAGAATACACGAATTTTTTTGGAAAACCATGATTTAATGCACTATAAATTAGTTTTTTAATATTATTGTTAATTAGATGAGAAGAACATAAACACTTTATTCTATATAAATGATTAAGAATTATATTACGATGTACAGAATTATGAAGACAAGATTTAAAATAAGTAGATGTATTAACTTTGAATTTAAATTCTTTACATTTATCATATAGATCAGTTATTGTTTTGTTTTCTTTTATTGTAATTTTAAGATCTAAAAAGTTAATTGTACTGTTAGATAGGAGGTTTTCCGTTAATTCTAAATTAGTAGGATAATCTACTGGAGATTGGGAAATATTAGTTAGATCAGTGGCAATTAAAATTATATCATCAATATAACAATATAAATATAAATTACTATTATATATATATCAATGCAAAAACCCTTGACGGGTTAAAAGTTTCTGACGCAGCACTTTATCTTATGGTCTAAGAATTTTAAATATGGAACTTAAAAATACTGATATCAAATTTTGAGTGACGTTATGCTATTTCTTAAAAAATATATTTGTATTTATTTCATCATTTTATTTTTGTTTTATTTATAATCGCATGTGCAAAAGTTATGTTCAACATGAAAAGCTGCATAAAATTTTATTCGCTGTTGCTTTATCATTTACATCTCTCATAAATTCAAAATATGACTTTTAAAAGATATGATATAAAATTTAAGTGACGCCTTGATGTGACTTTAAAAGGTTTGTTTTAAAATTCAATTTAAATTATTTTTGACTTGGTTAAAATATTTTTTTACATCTACACAATACTTTTAATTTTCCAATTCACTGTTAAATATATCACTTTCATTGAATCTATACTATGCATTGAAATGTATTTATTTCAATAAATTGATTTATCTTTTGTGTCACGCTATTAAAAATTGTGAGTAAGATTTATGTAAATGGTTTATTTGCGTCAAACTATCCTTTTTCATACATTTCATGTAGTTTGGACACAATGACGCAAAGAAACCATTTACATAAATCTTACTCACAATTTTGAATAGCGTGACACAAAAGATAAATCAATTTATTGAAATAAATACATTTCAATGCATAGTATAGATTCAATGAAAGTGATATATTTAACAGTGAATTGGAAAATTAAAAGTATTGTGTAGATGTAAAAAAATATTTTAACCAAGTCAAAAATAATTTAAATTGAATTTTAAAACAAACCTTTTAAAGTCACATCAAGGCGTCACTTAAATTTTATATCATATCTTTTAAAACTCATATTTTGAATTTATGAGAGATGTAAATGATAAAGCAACAGCGAATAAAATTTTATGCAGCTTTTCATGTTGAACATAACTTTTGCACATGCGATTATAAATAAAACAAAAATAAAATGATGAAATAAATACAAATATATTTTTTAAGAAATAGCATAACGTCACTCAAAATTTGATATCAGTATTTTTAAGTTCCATATTTAAAATTCTTAGACCATAAGATAAAGTGCTGCGTCAGAAACTTTTAACCCGTCAAGGGTTTTTGCATTGATATCATTACTTTTTTGAGGTTAGTGATAAAATGATTAAAAAAAAGATACTTATGGAATTTAATGCAGATTTAATTTTTACTATTTTATTACAATATTCCTTATAGCAGTTTGTATATAAAAACAAGTGGGTAAGTATAATCGCAGATCGCACAGAGGGTTTCATTTGATATTCCTTTAAAAACACTTTATCCTTAAATTAATAAATCCAAAATGTTAATTTATAATTATTAAATCCTTACATAGATGGTGCACCAATAGTTCCAATTTTCATGGGGCAGGGAACGCATTCTTTTAAACAAACCACCTTCCAATTGAAGTCACCAAAAACCAAGTTGAATAAGCCAGACCCCATTGTGTTGTTTCACAAACAGCAGTCTCATGTCCCCTCCTTCCCCCCTTTTTCAAAATTTTTCAGACCAGTACCTAAGAATGGAACCGAAATAATTTTTTCTCTTCAGAAATTACGATAAAAAAATAGTATGCAGTACTCATA
Organism: Maratus speciosus; assembly: GCA_963932465.1. Lineage (NCBI taxonomy): Eukaryota > Metazoa > Arthropoda > Arachnida > Araneae > Salticidae > Maratus > Maratus speciosus. The sequence continues at coordinate 413,313,554 of OZ010792.1, read as the reverse complement.
CATTTACTTTAATGCTATATAGGGTGATTATTAAGTTAATTATAACGTTTGGAATCTGTTGCATTGATGTCCGAAAGGTGGTTTCTGAGTTATGGAAGCTGGATCCATAAGGCGCCATAGAGGGGCGAAGCCCACTAGTGTCTATCATAATTATATCTGCCATGTGGACTAATTGCGATATTTAATCAAAATAGTCCCCCCCCCCCCTCCTCATCCCCGGAAATATAACAAATACAAAATGTGTCTTTATAAACCTATCGTCAAATAGGTTTTTATTTCTTTTTCCCTAAAAAAAAAAAACATGATTTTTATATCCGTAACGTAAATAGCGGACGAAGCCCGCTAGTTCCTATCATAATATATATTTTTAATAATTTTATATAGTCTATAATAAAAATTAGACTTAAAATAGTCTAGTTCCATGAGTACTTGTAGTGTCAGTTACATGCTACGATTTTTGGATACCAGTATTTTAGAACGGGAAAATGTGACTTATTTTATCGGAGATATCTCATTAATTGAATAAGGTGAAGCAAACTTTTTGAAAAAAAGGTGGCCAACAAGCATGGCAGTTATCAGCTATGTGACTTCGTGCTAAAGTCCATTAATTTGATCTGCTTTAAAAAGATTACGGAAGATTGAATTATAGTAGAACCTGGATTAACCGAGCTTCAATTAATCGAGGTTTCTGTTAACCGAGCCGATAACAAAGTCTGATTTTTTTTTTCCTTTTGAATGAGCCTTAAAAATAACCACACTCTTTAGCTCACTGTCCGTGCTATACAGGCCCTTCTGCCCCCAAAAGCACTCAACTCCAAAGAAACACTGGACCCTGAGAAGTCAATAGCGAACAATGCTTTGTTTCCAGTGGCTGAGTGAACTTTTGTAAATTTTTCAAATTGCATTTTAAAATTTACTACTGGTAGTTGATTTTCTTTTTAAATTTGTTAAGCTGTGAAACAGAACTTTACATATATTTATTTTTATTATTTAAAAAACGTTCTATATATTTTTTTAAAAGAGATGTTAAATTCGCAAGCACGGCGAGTTTTTACACACAGTTTCTATTAACCGAGATTTCCGATTCTGATTTACTAACAGTCCCAATTAGCTCGGATAATCGAGGCTGCTCTGTATAATTAAAAAATCAATGGCGATCTTACTGTAAACGGGTTTCCCTTTTACTGAGGGATTTCAAGACCGAATCAGCTGATGTTAGTTGCTGTTTCCGTGCTTGATTAAATAAGATTAGTTAAACATTTGAAAATTACCAAATATAAAAGAAACTTTTTTTTTTCCTATGAGACTTTTTTAATGAGACAATTTTATCCAGATTTAACATTAAATATCTCTTAAAATAATTCTTCGATTTAAAAACTGTCTACTTCAACATTTTTATCAAACATTTCTCTATAATACTACCCATTTTAATATTTTTGTATGCAGTAATTTTCTTAATATTTGCGAAATAGACCTCTAGTCACAAGAGATTCTTTCAAAGCGGTGAAAAGCGTTAGTTTTTTTCCTTTTTTTCCGAATAAGAGACAAAATGTAGTACGCAATTGCGTCAAAAGATGGCGACACCAAAATTCTGATATGCTTATTATGTAAAACTTCATTGTTATTTATAAATAAAACATTTCAACTAAATTATTTATTATAAAATAATTATTACATCACAATAGTTTTTATGCAAGGAAAATAATAATTATAATAATAATAATATTATGGATGTCAGTGATTATATATTGATTGACCGTCATAATAATAAAAAATGATATTATAAAAAGAAGAGCTGAAATGAATTATTTTTTTACGTTTCTGATCGTGTGATTTATATTCAAATAATAATTATTAATGTATATTTTTTGTAAAGTGATTGAAATTAAATATATTTATAAAATTTATGGTAATATTTTTATTGTTGAAAAATTGCCAAGAAATAATCATTATCAAATTGGCGTCATTATAATTGTAATTTTATTTAACTTAATAGCAATTAAAAAATTACAAAGGAACTGAGAATAATGGTCAACTAACAGACTTAAAAAAAAAAAAAACTTCACACGCATCAGGAAGTATCGAACTGCCTATGTTAAGATCAGTAGACGATGGCCCTCAACCACTCAGCCGTGGGAAGACAAAATTTTTCTCCCCAAAAGTGGTTAAAAAGAAAGCATGTGTATGAATACAGTGTCATGCATTTTCGGTGAAATTTCCATAGAATGGCGAAGAAATATAGTCCGATTTTTCATGCGCATTATAAAACGAACAAGAGTCTTGCTGGAAACAAGTAAATTGTTATTTGGTTCATCTGAAACATATTTATTTGATTTTTAAAAAATCGCCCGTGTCATTTTCGAGAGAAAAAAAAAATCGAATTATTTAACGAACGAGAGTTTTCCCAGAAAAAAGAAAAGTGTTATTCACCTCGCCTTAATCACATTTATATTATGTATCAATTTAAAAATAATCGTTAGAACCGTTTTCGAGATTTTCAAATTAGGAACTTCCTCGATATTATACCAATGTTTTCACTTTAAAAATGACTATTTAGATCTCAAAATATACTGCACGTAGAAATGTAAAAATTTCAGTATACGATTAGACTGCAGATATAAGACTGTTCTAGAAAATTCAGACAATAAGACGTATATCTGCTGAGTTATTAAAAGGCGGCTTTTCGCATTTTCTTTGATGTCGAGTTAGCTGTATATATGAGTTCCGCCATCTACGAATTCTATGATACGATACGATACGATACGATTTTAGGCTTAAGGCTGCGTCACTCGAAATACTACCGTCTTCCATGATATATATGAAGACAAGGGTTTCAAAACTTGCCTTATACAAAATTTAAAAAATCGTATTTTGTCTATCAATCTATTCTATTGGTAAATCTGCACTGAAAACACACAGCAATCTGCAAAAAAAAACTAGTTTTATCTTGTATTTCTGGTATTGTAAAATCTTGGTTTACAATGAAAACCAATGTACGCAGTTAGAGGTTTTTCATGATTTCCCGATATTTGATTTTCTGGATAAGACTAGTTTTGAAACTCACATCGTCATATTTATATAATTATTGCTTGGAGTCATGGCTGGTGCAAGTGTAAGTATTAACTCAAAAGAAACACATTTTGAGCATACAGTTCTTTATTATTTAACTCTGGAAACATCTTGGAGTGGAGAGCATAGTAATCTTTAATAGCAAACTTCAGGATTCTAGGATTTGTTCCTGGCACTTGTAGGCTGGATTAAATCCAGGAAGTAGTAACGATGAAATTAACTAATGAATCATCTCAAATTTAAAAAAAAATTACTTGTTTTTGTTTATGTTGATTTGAAAAAATTACATAATTGAAATATAATTCAATATCAGAATTCCATTCCATTCTACAATTAAATAAAAGAATAAAATTCCATTATAATGTTAAAATGCAATATTTATATAGAATGATTTTTAGCTGAAAAAAATAAGGGTAAAAAATAAACTTTTATCGAAAAAAGAAAAAGACAGTATGCATGCCATATGAAAGAATAGTCAATTATTCAACAGATTTAACTGCTGACTCGTACCAACAGTCTCAGAATCAGGTACTTCAAGTGGAAGTATATTTTCTCTGTAATGTACAGAGAAGTTTAATAATCTAGATGTTAAAGGACTATCATCATCAATAATAACTGGCATAGATGGTAAAACTTCAGATGAATTTTGTGCTTCTCTTTCAAAATCTCCTGATGCAGATGCTACGCTAGCTTCAACTACTTCCATAGGAAGTTCTGGTTCTCTCTCTGAAGGTAAAGTCTGAGATTCTTCTGGCATAACAGAATTTATTGCATCCTGAAATGAAAAATCAAAATATATATTCATGACAATTAGGAACACACATTCATTGGTAAAAAAACATTGTATTTAAAATAATTATTGTATATTCTATAAAACTGAAATTTAGCAGCTATATTTTGAATATAAGCAGAATTAGAAAATGTAGGAAAATCATGTAAATGCTATTTGCAGAATATTTTAGAAAATTAAAATAGTTAATTTTTTTTTTTTCCATTTACTGGTGCCAGCTCTGAAAGTATAACTAGATAATCATAAAACCCATAATTTTTTAAGGCAATTAGTAAGCATCTTGTTTGAAGATGTTGCAATGTTAAGAATTTTACCAATTTTTAATCAATTGACAAGTGAATATGTGTGACTATTGTAAACAAACAATCTATAGATGTAAAATAAATTTATGCTTTGAGATGTGTATGTGTGTACAAGGACACACACACACTAGTTGGATGTGCCAATCCAAAAACTTTCTGCTATCTCATACATGTTAATACTTCAAAATTCGCTATGAGTAACAAAATTAAATGACAGTCTAAATCTATGCCCATCATGAGGATTCTAAAGATATAAAATTCCATGCATTAGTTCTTGAGATATGACTGTAATGTGGAAATCGCATTTCTTTAATATCTTATATTCGCATACTGTATTTATTGCCCTGGACTTTCTTTTATTTTCCTCACCGTTTTTTACAGCTCTATCTTTCATTTTACCATAAGGTAACAGATTGTTTTTCTTCCTGCCATTTCCCCTTCGCATGTTTCGTCATAGCAATCTATTTTTAGCTTATTGCTCTGATGTTGGGCCACATAGTAAAAAGGGAGTGTTTCGTTAAACCAATAAAATGTAGTTTCATTTTTTATGGGGTTTTAATTTGTTTCTTCTTATATTGCATCATTTTAATTTAACTAATGGATTTAAACCTAATTTGGCATCACTTCTGTAGCCCCTGTTTATCTAGTATTTATACTAATGCATTTAAAAGTTCAGAACTTTTAAGGAATTTCGTTAGTTTTTTATCATGATGTAGATTGCTTTTTTGGTGTCCGGGTCTAACACCTGCTTCAAAACCTACAATGTTCGGGATACAAATTCTAAGTTTAAAAAATGATGTCTCACAAGGGGAGATCCCAAGGTTAGTGTCACCGAATGCCCTGAACATTTGTGTATCGACAGAGTACAGTTAGTATATAAATATTTGACTGCCATAAAGCACAACCCCCAGGGGTTCTTGAGAAAATGAGTCGCAAAGTTTAAGATACAGTTTATAACCAGATAAATTTCCTTCTTTGGCAAGCGGGTCAGTAGCATGGTTGGCGGGATGTTGGATTTGAGATTTTTCTACCCGAGTTCAAATCTGCTCGGACTTGTTTTTCAGAACGAAAATTTTTATCAATCATTTTTGAACCGCAATTGAAAAAACATGTATAATAATTGAAATTTACAAAAATTATGAATTAAATGTATGTTTTGTAGCATATAAGTGCTTTTTTGACTATCAAATTTTGCATGTTTAAATATATAATGAAAAGTAAAAAACGCATATTTATATGTCTATAGACCAGAAATTTTTTTTTGTTATTTAAAATTATTTGCAGTTATTCCAATAAATATCTACAATTTTTAACAGAGAAATAAATTAAAGTAAGTGAACAAATATATTATTTTCATTTTGTTTCTTCATTCAAATACTTCACATATTTCATGGTCTATTAAAAACATGCTTTTATATTTTTAATATGGTTTTTTTTAAACCTGGGATTCTTGATTTTTAATTAGATTAAGTGTCTATGTAGTAATTTCTTTTTTTTTTTCTTTAATATTTTTATATAATGCAGTTTAATTATGTAAATACAATTTTAACTGTGAATCTTTGCATGTTTATATATTTAATGAAAAGTAAAGATAAAATAAATAAATAATAATAATAACGAAGTAAACAAATAGTAAAGTGGAACTTTTATAGACCATAAAATTAAGCTAATTTAAAAATTTATTTTCTGTTATTTACATAATATAAGCTACTATTTTTTTCACAGTGAAATAAATGTATCATTTTTTTACGATTAGCTTTTTAACTTTTGAATTTTTTAAATCTTGGATTCTCATGATTATAGTTAGAATAACTGCAAAACCAAAAATCAGAAATAAAAAAAAGTCGTATTAAGAATTTAAAAAAGTGTATTAAAAAATCATCAAATATTCGAAATACTTTCATATAGAAACAAAATTAAAATAATATAATTATTTTCACATTTATATCACATGTTAATTTATTTCTCAGTGAAAAATAGTAGATTATTCATTGAAATAAAGGTAAATTATTTAAAATAACAACAAAAAATTTCTGGTCTATAGACATTTTTTTAAAACTTTTCATTATATATTTAAACATGCAAAATTTCGTAGTTAAAAAAGCACTTATATGCTACAAAACATACATTTAATTCATATTTTTCATAAATTTCAATTATTATACAAATACTTCTGAACATATTTTTTCAATTGCAGTTCGAAAATGATTGATAAAAATTTTTGTTCTGAAAAACAAGTACGAGCGAGATTTGAACCAGGGTAGAAAAGTCTCAAACCCAGCATGCTGCCGACCATGCTACTGAGCTACTTGCCAAAGAAGAAATTTTATCCAATTATAAACTGTATCTTAAACTTTGCAACTTATTTGATCAACACCCACTGGGGATTGCGCTTTATGGTGGCCATATATTTCTATACTAATTATACTCTATCAATACACAAATGTTCATCACATTCGGTGACACCAACCTCGGGATATCTCCTTGTCAGTCCTTTAAAAGTTTTTTTTTAATTTGTCGGAATTATTTAATTTTACCCATCTCAATTTGGATTTCAAGGTCGGAAACACAGAATGCAGTGAACATTTGTGTATTGAGAGAGTATAATTAGTATCAAGGCCTAATTTCTAACAAAAGAAGCACAGGAGCCCTAATATTCTGCAATACTAAAATAATGAAATACTTTGTTATTCATTGAAAAATGATAACTGATATTTGCAAGACACTAATTTGGCAAAACAATAGCAAAAAATTACAATTTGTATTTTTTATAAATTTGTTTTTTAAACCTACCTATTTTACTCTATCTGACTCTATAACATAGGATATGGTAGACTTAAGGGGTTTCGTTATAGAAATTCATTCTAAAAAGATTTCACGAAGCAAAAAGGTTGGGAACCTCTGATCTAATTTATAAAAAGTTTTAAAAATAGAAAGATAAGGGGAAGGGGTGGAATAGAAGGATAAAACTGACTGAAGGAAGCTGAATGAAAAGGATAAAACAGATTTTATGTGCTGATTTAGAAGTTTCAATTATTTCATCTAAGATTGTGTTGGGTAGACACAATGCAAACAGAAAAAAAAAATAATACAGTAGGACAATCTTTCTAATGCAATTCTATATAATGCAATTCTCTATATAACACACAGCTTCTGAAATGTAAACAATGAATTTTACACTTAAGATGAGTCTACAATCCATAGCATAGAAATATTGCGGAGGACTAAATTTCAAACATTATTTCATCTTTTTTTTTTCCATAATTCCTATTTTTTAAATGAAAAAATCATTTTGCAAAGAGTAAGAATGATTTAGAGAAAATGACGGTAAAAATTCAGGAAGAATATGAGAGATGGGGACTTCACATGAATGTCAGCAAGACCAAATACCTATGTATAGGAGGAAGTGAGACAGACTTAAATCTAAATAATAATATAAAAATAGAAAGTTGTAAGCATTATAAATATCTAGGTGTAGACATTAATAGAGAAGGAAGAGACTCACAGGAAATAAAATACGGAATTTGTCAGGGGAAAAAAGGCTGTAAAACTATTAAATTCTATTTGGTGGAGTAAGGAGATCTCTAGGAAGAGAAAGTATAATATATACAACTCTATTGTAAAGAGCATACTGTTATATGGAGCAGAAGGAGGGAGAATTATGGAGACAGAAAAAAAGAAATTAGTGGCAGTAGAAATGGATGCCCTAAAAAGAACATGCAGGATATCAAGAATAGAAAGAATAAGAAACGAAAGAATCAAGGAAACGATGAAAATAAAGGAAACCATATCAGATGATATTAAAAAAAAGCAATTAATCTGGTATGGTTATGCTAAAAGAATGAATAATGGAAGACATCCCAAAATCACATTCAATTATAAAACAAACGAAAAAAGGAAACGGAGAAGACCACGAAAGAACTGGATGGATGATATTGCAAAGGCAATGAGGGATAGAGGTCTGGAGGAGGAATGGGCCCTTGACCAAAAAAAAATGTAAAAGACTATTGCAGATTCTTCGGATGGCGGCATCTGACGCCATAAACTGAGTTTATATATGTACATATAAAAATCACTATTATTAAAAAAATTTAGAAGTAGTAATATAATGATTTTTTCATGAGTATTGGTCCTAGGTGTTAATTCAGGACATACTTTTACCGATATTTCAGGACACATTTACCTGGCATACTACTTTTTTCCACAATTGTTCGTCAAAATTTGTGATTTTTTGCCGAAATTTGCATTTTTTCACGATTGTTTGACAAAATTCGCACTTTTTCTGTGATCGTTTACAGAAATTTGTGTTTTTTTTTTCTATAGGTTGTTGACATTCATGATTTTTTTTCTGCATTCGTTTTCTGAAATTCAAGATTTTTTTTCCTGGATCGTTTGACGAAATTCAGAATCTTCTGCCAAAATTCGAGAATTTTCCTGCGATCATTTGCAGAAATAAGAGACTTTTTTTCGCGATCATTTGCCGAAATTCGCATTTTTTTCCTTCAATCATTTGCCGAATTTGTGTATTTTTCCTCAATCGTTTGCCGAAACTAGATTTTTTCCTGCGATCATTTGCCGAAATTCATGTTTTTTTTTCTTTGATCATTTGCTGAAATTCGTGGTTTTTTCCCGACATTGTTTGCCGAAATTTTAGATTTTTTCTGTGATCGTTTGCCAAAATTCGCGATTTCTTTCTGCGATTGTTTGCCGAAATTTGTGTTCCGTTTCTCTGATCATTTGCCGAAATTTGTGTTCCGTTTCTCTGATCATTTGCCGAAATTTGTGTTTCTTTTCTCCGATTGTTTGCCGAAATTCGTGATATTTTTTACCGGAACAGTTGACGAAATTCTCAGTCTTTTTTTCAGTGCACATTAATGCAAATTTTTTGTTTTCACAATTCTGCGGAAACCGCTGATCGATTTTTAAAAAAGCAAAAAAAGTGGAAATCCATCAAAAAATGGAAAAGTGGCATCTCTGTGAGTTTCAGCGAATGATTGACTACATTTCCCATTTCTTTAGAGATAGATTGAAGACTATCACAATTTTTTTAAACAACCGATTAACAAAATTCGCAATTTTCCTTCCTGCCCGATTGACAAATACCCGATTTTTTTTTCTGCAACTACTTGACGTAATTTGGGAGTTTTTCATCATCAGATGACAAAATACTGCACTATTTTCTGGTTCCCCTATGAACCTATTAATTCCAAAATACAGATTTTGTAGATTTTTTTTTTTAAAAATGGATGATTCGCGGAATTGTACCAATATATATATAGACTTTATCAGAAATTGGGTTTTTTTTTTTTTTTAATCTTTTCTCATATGTTTCATATCGATTTATTGCCAGCAACATGCTAGTGAATTAGTTGCATTTAATAAAATTCTGTATTACTAGTTACATGTTCCTTATCTATTCTGTTAAATGTCTGAGTTATGAATATTTGCTATAGTATAAATTTAATTTCAATTATTGGAAATCGATGACGATATGTTATATATTATGGTTTTTTATATATATATATATACACACATATATACTAGCAGCCTTCGCCCGCTACACTGGTCGGTTTTTCTAAAGAAATCTTGAATGAAATAAAATATATCTGTGAATTTGATCATGCGTTTTAAAGCAATATGGAGATTTACCTGGTGTATCCAACCGAATTGCTGAAAGCAATATGAATGTCATTATGCTATTATATCTTTTATTGAGTCATACAAAATTTAGACTGTTAAGCACCAATTTCTTTAGTTGATCTGTTAGTGTAGGATTCGGTAAAGAACAATAGAACAATATGTAACATACTAAAAGCCTTCATGAAAAATTATCAATGCAAGTCTCATCAGAATCTGTTAATTAGACTTATTGAAAAGGCTGATCGTCCATAATAATTGGGTTCACCTGATTCTAGAACTTTCATCTAAAATTCTACAATCAAGCAACCTAACAACCAAGCAACAGCAAATGATATGTGCTTTATACTAAAACATCCACTGAAAAATTAACTAACCGATCAAGTTCCATCAAAATCCACTTAGCAGAATCTTTTAAACTGGAAAATATACTGAAACCTTCTCTAAAAATGATCTAATTAACAGTTTAAATCCCATAAAAAATCATTCAGTGGAACCTTTAAAAAAAGCAAATCTTTCAAAATTGGGTTCATCTGATTTAGAACTTTCCCCATAATTATTTAACTAAGCAACGCATAACGTTAAGTTTTATACTAACATCTTTTCTGAAAAATTATCTAACTACCAATGTAAGCCCCATCAAAATCTATTCAGCAGAACTCAAGATATAAGCGGCCAGAATAAAATTTCTCTTTGCATTATACAGTAGAGCGCCGATTATCCGAACTCCAATTAACAGAAATTCCAATTATCCAAACAGCCAATTTCTCTCAAAAAATATTTTTTAACCGAACTTCCAATTATTCAAACAGCCAATTTCTCTCAAAAAATATTTTTTAACCGAACTTCCAATTATCCAAAAAGCCTATTTCTCTCAAAAAAAATTTTTTTTAACCAATTATCCAAATGCCCTATTAGACCTGTACATCAGATTTTAAATGATGATGAGATTGTGATGATATTCAAGACGAAACAGAAATTGAAAACAAATGCTCTGAAAATGATCATGGTCCATCACATAACGAAGCCTTTGAATGTTTGGAAACAGTTAGGAAATGGCTCGAATGGCAGAAGAATGCTGATCCTATTCAACTAGCATATTTAAGAAGAATTCGAGATTTGGCAGCATGGAAAAGAATGTCTTCTTTGAAGCAAGCAACAATCGAAAGCTTTTTTGCTTAAATTATAATCTCTGGCGTTCAGAAAATGATAATAAAAAGTAAACAAAAAAAATTAAAAAGACAAAAATCAATTTTTAAATATGCCAGAGTGCTGTCAGTCTAATGTGTGAAGATTTTAGTTTAGTCAGGAACATCAGTTAAATTGTCTGTCCATTTATCCGAACTTTTGCTTATCCGAACTAAGGTCGGTCCAGACTTGTTCGGATAATTGGGGCTCTACTGTATATATATATTCAGATAGTTAATTGTAACTTTCATAATCGCGTTAACCTGATTATAGAACTCTCTGGGAGGTAGGGGTAGGTATATACTGCATCACTTCTGAATTTTTTAAGGAACTCAGCTCAATTTCCATAACTATAGCATATATACTCTCTAATATACCCTATCTCTGTAGCATATATCTTCGAATTTTCTTTACTGTACCACTGAGAACTTTTTACGCATTTTCCGTAACTAAAAAACACAGAATGATATGATAAATATTGAAAAAATCCCTGAAATATTATCTAACTTACTGTGCATTTAATTAGTTGACTTGAAATCTTTCATAATTGAGTTCACCTAATTTTAGAACTCCCGTAGCAACTTAGAATGATGGTTTTAACATTAAAACATTTATAAACCAAATTTACTATTTAACAGTGTAAGTTCTACAAAATTCTGTTCAGTACAATCTGAGTTATAGTCATATTTACAATATTTATTGCTCATTAAACCTTTTTTCTTTACATTTGAAATAAAATCAGTAACTGTTTTGGCATTTCCTTGTTATGCCAACACCATTGTCACCAAGCGTAATAGTTGGCGCAAAAATGAAATGATACATTTGAAAAAATAAAAATTTTGTTGATAAAAAAAATGAGCATTTAAAAAATATAACTTTTGAAAATTACGGACTTTAACCTACCATTTTTTAAAATCCATAAAACTAATGGTATTACTTGGTTATCCTGTCGACCAAAAACCTATTGCCAAACTATAAGATTAAATGCCAATAATGGTTGATCGTAAATGTCACATTCACTTGACTTTAAGCAAGTTACATGTATTTACGTCATGAGGTGATTTTTATTTTGACGTTTTAAATGTATTTTTATTAATGTTATACTAATTTATTTATTCTTTCGTTATTTAAAATAAAAATATGTCAATTTGTATAATTTGGTGAGTGGTTTGGCAATTTATATAATTTGGTGAAATTGGTCGACGGGTACCAAAATAAATACTTAAAATATAAGAATAAATAAATATTTTGCAAGTAATAAAATATAGTCAATTTAAACTGCAGTCTTGAAATTGTAAATGTCTTTTACTACTGAAGCATGGCGTACATAATACGTATGCCTCACATTGCAGTAAACATTTCATTCTTTCAATGAAGACATTCGTGGTTTTTTGAACAAAACATTTTTATATGTATAATCCCTAACTTCTGAAATAATTTTATTGTAGCTTCCTCATCATCAGATAACTGCCTCTTTTACTACTGAAGCATGGCGTACGTAATATGTATGTCTCACATTGCAATAAACATTTCATTCTTTCAATGAAGACATTCATGGTTTTTTGAACAAAACATTTTTATATGTATAATTCCTAACTTCTGAAATAATTTTATTGTAGCTTCCTCATCATCAGATAAGTGCGAAATGGTAAAATCTATATCAGTATCAGAAATATATATTTTCTATACAAAAAATAACAAATTAAAAAGTTTTGCGAGATTATAATGGAATAAAATAAATTCCATCATTAAAAATTCCTGCATAAAAATATTCACGTTCAATAATTAGCAAACGTTAATGTGTGGCACGGTTTGCAATAAAAATCGTTTGCACGATTAGGGTTTAAATAAATGGAGCGATACCATACATTTTGGCATGGTATTGCGACGAAAATTAGAACGAAAAAGTACCACAGTTTTTATTATTTAGTTTTAGTTTTTGAGGCGTTTGAATTTTTTCTTCCTAATTGACAAAGTTGTTTTTATTTAACCAAAGGGATTGGTTAAAAAATTATTCAATTTGAATTTTTTCCCTTGCTATAGTAACAGAATGAAAAGAATGAGTTTTTAGAAATTATCACTTGAAAAATTCAGGTTTTGGCACCAAAGATAGTGCCAAATTAGAAAAATATGAAATATCTCTCGAACTATTGGGCTTAAAAAATTTTAGTTAGTACCATTCAATTCAGCATACAAAAATACACCAAAATATGTTATCAGTTGAAAAATAACTATAAAATCAGATTTTTAAGGAATTTTTTTAAAGTTCGTTCTCTTTTTTACCCCCTTAGGAGTGGAGTTTTGGAAAATCCTTTCTAAGCAGCACTCTATATCATAAGTATTTTTACCCCGATTTTCAAGATTTTAGGTTCAGTAGTTTTGGCTGTGCTTTTTTCATTTTTCAGGAATTTTAGGACAAGTACTACCCCTGTTTTTTCCAATTGTATTTGATCATGTTTATAAGGAAATTTCACAATATATAAAATGGTCTATAATATATAAATATTTATAATCTGCACAAGTTTTGGTCCTGAAGAATGCAGTATAAAGATCTTCTACTGTATATTAATACGCTCCAGACCTATTTGGCCATGTTTACAAAGTTTTAATGATGTATGAAATGATCTACATAATGTGAAACCTTGCGTTTCTATGTTTGCGTTATAAAGATATTCTACTGTAATCATCTGCTATTGGTGAGATTTGCACCCAGCTAATGGGAAACTATCTAAGAAGATTAGCTTGAGAAGTATGGTAAAATATTAAAAGTAAAAATAATTAATATTACAAAGGTATTAAATCTTTCAGAATAATATGAAAAATTTTACTTAAAAAAGAGCTTAGAAAACATACATTTTATTTACTTAAATATGAAAGAAATAAATTACCAAAAGATTCCACTGGCATGCTTCAAGATGCATTATGCACTCACCAACATCTTCTATACCAGTACAAGACTAGGAAGGAAAAAATATGTTAATAATTCAGTAAATAGTTATTTTAAAGAATACTACAAATATCATGTGATGTCACTAAACTTTTGAAATCTTGGGTCCCGAGGGCAATTTATATTTCCAAAATCCTTACACTTCTAATTTTAACAAAAGTTTGTACTCTTTTAGAAATTCAATGTCTTTAAATATAAAATATGCCTCTTTTGCAATCTTTCAAGGGAAAAATTCTGCCTCCAGAAGTATCCATAAAATTTAAGTACAGAGTAACTCTGGGATGACTTTCAAAAGTTTTGCTGGCACATTAGTGATTTAAAGCTACTTTTAATGTTCAACTCAATTTTCTAAAAATGAATAAAAACAAGTTGTTAAGTATGCTAAACTAGAGATGGGAATGCTCGGAAAAAACCCGGAAAAGTTGGGGGAAAAAAACAGATTTTTTCCGAAGTGCTATTTTTCAATTTTTCCAAATTCACAGTTTTTTCTCCTTAAAACAAATGACCTTTAACAAAATTCTTTCACTTAAAAATAGACATTTCAGAATTTTTTTACAATCTCCAAATTAAATCCTTCACAAACGTAATGATTTTAGAATAAAAAAAAAAAAAACCTGTTGTATAATAGCTGCAATAACCAATGAATCTATTATCTAGCTGTTTATATGTACAAAGGACAATAATGTCTAGATAAGAACTTAAATATGTAATTTCTAATTTACAAAATTCTGATTACATTCTTTACATTTCATTCACATTTTTTACAAGTTCATAAGTTTTTATAAAAGTTCACAATTTCGCAAAAACATGATCGTGTGAATAAAAATCTAAGCAAATCCTTGGTAAGATAATTAAATGGAACTTCTCTGGTTAAAAATGGAAATTCATGTGCAAAAGTATTTCAATATTATACCAATAAATGAAAATGGTAAGATGGAAAATTTAATATAAAATTTGAAACATGCATTTATTTTTATTCGCATGGCTGTGATTTTTCACTATTGTTAGAAAGATTTCTTTTCATAATAACATGCAGTTGGAATTATGTATCATTTTTTTTTCTTTTCTTAAAATATAGATTATTAGAGTTATCTAAATGTATTTTCAAAAAACATAAATCCATACAAACTTTGCAAAGAAAATGTAAGCAAATCGCTGTGAAAAATCTATTTGAAAACAATTTTTAAACATATGGAAAAATCCACCCATTTTAAAAGTTTCATTAAATTAAAAACACTTTTAATATTAAGGATCTAAATCTTACTAAAACACAGTTTGGGTTAAGTCTGGAAAGCTGTACCGAAACTACATATACAGGAAATGAAAATTATAACTGTAAGGGGGGGGGGGGGGGATGTAATATTGTAAAATAATACCAATTTTTAAACAATGGAGGATTTGAAAAGGATAATAGTATTTAAATACCAGAACTACTATAATTTGTTTCTTTTACACTGGCATCCTTTATGAGTACTATGTAGGTAGATGAGATGTACAATACAGTTTAAAACTGCTTTAAAACTACAGTGATATTGGTTGAAACTTGGAACTAAAGATTTCTTTGTTTGTTTGTTTTTTAAATTAGCTCTACTGATATAATTAAACAAGTGCTACTGAAAAATCATTTCAACAGACACATAATATATTATACAAACACTGGTGTTAAATTAAGCAAGAAAAGCTATTCTGAGAATTCTGAGACTGAAAGGATAAACTTTTAAAAGCTGGCTTTTTCTTTTTTTTTTTTTTTTTTTTTTTTTAATAACATATTCACATATAAAGGAAAAAGAATTTTTTTTAGTATGCAAAAATATTGAAAAACTTTATTATTGTATACTTTTTAAGAAAATATAACTTATTTTTGAGAAACATTTATAGGAAATCAATTTCTCCCATTTTTCCAGAAAAAAACTGGAAAAAAACCATTTTTTCCGCCACTTCAACTTTTCCGGAAAGTTTACATCTCTATGCTAAACTAAACTACACTCTGTGGCTATACAATCCATGAAGGATCTGTATCGACAGTGCCCATCTCTGTTTTCTTGACCCTGGGCCCCGAGGTGTTATACAACATACCCAGGTGGTCAGTTCAGTACGACAGCCCAGGTGGTCAGTCTGACATGATACCCTCGGTGTTTAGTTCCCAAGGAAGCTTGGTACTCATTTTATCGACCCGAAGCGATAAAAGGCTGAGTTATAACCTTGCCCAGTCGGGAGTCGAACTCTCGACCTGCGGCGTGGCAGTCAGACACCCTGACCACTACGCCCCTGGGCTTCTGTTAATTATGCAGACTAAGTGAAAAATGTTACAACATTTTAAGAGGATATGTAGATATCCATATCCAAAACCCCCTTGGCAAAAACGTGGCTACACAGTGACATTGTCGCAGAAAGGGAAGGGCCCTTGAAGAAAATTTTCATTCTCGAACCACTAAACGTAAGCTGACAGAGATATTATTTTTTTAGAATTATTATTTTCATTTACAGAAAAAGTATATTACAGTTACTAAAGTTCCATTAGAAGTTCCTAGAAGACTAAATTTTTTATGCAACTACATAACTCCTTAATTATGTTTTGAAAACATAATAACATAGGTTTCTGACAAACTGGCTTTCAATTAACTAGGTGAAAACAGATAAGTTTAGTATTTTTATTTATACTAAGAATAAGAATGACCTTATAATCAATATTTACCAAGAAGAAAAATTAGATATGTAACAATATTTAAATATTGCTACACTAGATGGCAGCACTAGATGATAGTTCCTTATCCTTATTGCAGCAGCTGCCAAATAGTTTTATCCCATCATCCCTTGTGTTAGATTTGCTCGCAGAGTTGAAAAAGAGAGTTCTAGCGACACACAATGGGGAGGTTACAAAATGCCCGCTGTCTTGTTTTTTCCCCCCAGAGTTTAAAGGAGAGGCAGAGGGAAATGTTAAAATGTTTTTTTCCGAATCAGCGGATTTCGTCTGAGTTTTGTGATGTAAATATGTACAGTATTCCTGTAAATAATAATATGTCTTGTAGTACAGAGATTCATTAAACATTACTTTGTACTAAAGTATAGAGTGGCGTTTCCTTTTTGAAGTGATGAGTCCGTAGTCCGTCATTAAATATTGTGGCCCCTACTTATAAAAAGTAATTTTAGCTATAGATATGTAAATAAATATATTAATTTATATTTTAAGGCTGTTCTCAAATCCAAAAGGGCAACTTTATGACATAAGTTTAAATTTATTTTTGGTCGGAAATGCATGAAATTAGCAGGTGTTGTTCAGAAACTATGTAATCGAGCTGTTTATTCCTTTTTTTTTTTTTTTTTTTTTTTTAACAAACACAATAGATTGTTCAGAAAATATTGTCAAAGTTGACGTTTTGAACTGAAGTTACTGTAGAAAGCAGAAAAAACAGTCAGCAAAGGGAGAAAAACATCTTTGTCATGTGATCAAAATTGCTTATAACTCAATATGTAATTTATTTATCAAAAACTGGAAAACACAGTTCGATTCCAAATCATTTCCATAGTCAGGTCTTTCAATCTCATATCTTCCCGTTAAAAAATGAATTTGTAAATGTGTCAGAATGTTTTGCGCTTGTTGAGCAGAGCAGTTGAGAACAGCCTTAATTATTTTAAATAATTAAGCATACACGTGCAGTGCCTCTCCCCCCCTCCAATAAATTGATTCAATTATAGTTTTCAATTCTGTGGTACATTGCTAGAAATTGCAGCAATTTAACCTCGTACTCAATCAACAAATCTTAGGAAAAGTATTGGGAAAATTTATTTATTATATATTACTGTAAATATGCTAAATAATTCCTCTAATGCTAATTCATGAAATTTAGGGGGGGGCGGGCGGGGGGTGCATGCAGTTTAAAAACAGATAAGACCATATCAAAAACATATAATAACTGGTTTATTAAATATTAGTTCATCTGTATAAAGTTTAAAAAAAGTATAAATTTAAAGTTTAGTTTACTACTGTTAAAAAATATCATGTTACAGAAAATTTTGCTGTTAATAAAGCCTGTCGCAAAAAGCTTAAAAACATTCTGCCACAGGGCCCAAAACCTTAATTCTAAACTGTTTTGTTTTATTTTATGTAAAATGAATTTTATGGAAAAGTATTTACCCTTAAAATCATACAAATATTTTATTTTTTCCCCCCTAATAAAGATTATTTGGCACTCCAGAAATGTTGAGCCTACTTCAGTCATGCGAAAAGACACGTTTGCTAACGCTATTCCTATGGAAGAAATTTATAAAGATATCTCGGCTGCATTTCAATATTTTTAGATGATTTTTTTTGCAGTGGCTAGCCGAGGTCGATCTGTAAAAAGGCCTTTTTTTTTTTTTTTTGATTTTCATTGGGGATTTTTTTCAAGAAGATGCTTTCATTTTAGGAACAGGTTCTGAAAATGAAAGTGTCCTGATTAAAAATACCTGTAAATGAAATTAAAAAAGTAGAAAACAGCCTGCATGCAGATCAACCTCAGATATCCACTGCAAAAAAAAAAAAAAAAAAAAAAAAAAAAAAAAAACTCCTTGAAACTTTTGTTTGCAGAAAATCATTAATAAAAGATTTCTCATCTCTGTAGAGCAAAAAATTTGCAAACTTCGTGTCCAGTTGAAAAAATTCACAAACAATTGCTGAATTTTCTGATTTTTTTTCCACAGTCGTTTGAGAAAATTTGTGATTTTTTTCTGTGATGATGAAACAAAATACACGATTTTTCCCAGGACTGGTTTGATGAAAATCACAATTTTTTTCCCCTTGAGTGATTGATGAAATTTATGATTTTATTTCCAGAGACAATTTGACAAATTTCACGATTTTTCACAACTGAATGTTAAAATTCATAACTTTATTTTGTACTTTTGTGTTAGCCAGGTGCAAATCTTGACAATAGCATTTTTTTTTTAATAACCAGTAACAGCTTTATTTTCCATGTGTAAATTAGAAACAAGACATTGATGTTGAAATAAAATGTCTTGGTTTATGGTAATTTCTTATTATTCTCTTCCCCTCTTTTTTTTTTTTTTTTTTTTTTTTTTTTTCATTTGACATGAAATAAGTGTGAAAGGCGTGTATTTTAAATGTATGATAATTTTCATATTTTAAAATACAAATGATGGTGATACTCGATAGAGACAATACTTGGTGTTTTATCATCTGCACCCGGCTAAAATAACGGCACCTTAAAAAAAACAGATAAACGAAATCAGAAGGTCTGCATAAAGAATGAAAACTTTCTGCAAAAACAGAATTGGCAGCTATGGATGACAAATTTTTATAGTGTTCAGTTCATTCATAGTCAGTTTTATACAGCATATGACCCATTATGACATCCGGAGTTCCAAAATCCAGAAAAAAAATTATTCGAAAATTTTCCAAATTTGTAAATTTTTATTAAAATTTTACAATTTCTGACATTTCTTGAAAATGTTAGATTTCTATATTTTTTTTTTTTTTTTAGCCCACTGTTTGAATGTGTAACCACTAAAATATGTTACTTCAGTGGCTGGGAACGCTGAGACACTCCCCCCCCCCCCCTCCCACACACACACACACACACACAAAAAAAAAAAAATAATAATAAATAAAAAATAAATAAAAAGTAGAAAAAAATCTTTTTCTGTCAAATTTTAAATTAAAATTAATTTATACTATGATTTGTTTAAAATAAAATTTATTTCTAGCTTTCTTCATTTTAAGTGCATAATTTATATTATGTTGCCTTATTATGCAAATATAGTAATATAGCATAGATTTAGATATAATATATTTATATATTCATTGATACAGTATATTTATATTACATTCATTTTGGTAGGCATAACAAACTGCTGGAAATAAAACTATCGCCGTTCATACAGTAGACTCGCAATTTTACGATCACCGATTTAGCGCCCATTGGATCAGATCCTGACCGTATTCCAATACTCATGTTTCCCCTTGCTCATTTTATCTTGATTTAGCGACCTTTTCACATCAGAACACAAAAACTGAATATTTCAATCATCTAACACAAGAATTACGAAAACATGTCGTTTTCTCGGAAAATCTAACATCCGAGAATTTTGTTGCTGTTGATGGTAAGTTGAAAATTGAGGAGGAACTTTCAAAAGATGATTTAGTCCTGAACAGGACATTCCAAATAATTTTTCTGACGACGAAATTGACGATGTTCCAGAAACACCTCCTATATCAAAAGAAGCAAAGGATGCTATAAAAATTTTTAGAAGGGAAAAAATTTCTAACGACTAGTTTCAGATGATCAATGGGCCCATTCTGGAAGTTTCCAGCTGCCATTTGAAGCAAAAAAGTATAAAATCATTTTTTTTAAATATTAATTAGCTAGTGTAAATCATTTTTTAATTTATTAAAGTATTTAAATTAATTCTTATAAAATTATTTCATAATTTTAATGCATTTTTTAATTCTAAAGATTAAGACAATTAACAAATATATATATTTTAAAAACAAATACATCAATAGTTATTAATTAGAATGTTACGTATTATTGAACTGCATAAAAAAATATATATATATTACCGACTTTTGATTTAACGACCATTCGATTTAATATCCGATATGCCAAAGTACTGTGAAGGTCATTAAATCGCGAGTCTACTATATTATTTATTGCTAAAAGCAATCAATTTGATGTTATGTATTTAATAAATATGTACTAAAATACTGTTTTGTATTATTTTAGTATACTTTTATACTATTTATCATTTTTAAGGATTTTATTAAGTGTACACTAAATTACAGGTTGGGACATGATTGACAACGATAAACAAAATTGGCGATTGACAACCATTTTTGGTGATCTATCTACCTGGCTCGGATAATATGCAAGTTCATACCAAAAATTGTCGTCATTTAAATAGGCAAGGCTTGAGCCCCATGTGCCCCTCCTTTTCCTATGCCCATGAACATTATTCTCAGCTTCCTAATTGGTTTGATTGTAAATATGCAAGGCAAAGTTATAAAACAATAATAATCTGGTTAACAAATTTATTAACCATATGAAATTACTTAGCAGTTTTTTTATAAAAATAATTTGTTCTCTCATTACATTCAGTCAAATGCAAGGGAAGAGGGGTGGAGACAGCAAGGTTAAAAAAATATGTCTCATTACTCTTTTTCTACCCCTTCAATCCAAATGCCACCATGTAATATAAAGAGAGTTCCGTCAGAAGTCAAAAATAATTACAGTAATTAATATTATATTGGCTAACTTAACTTTTAAAACAAATATTATTAAAATCAGACAAAATGCAATTTTCCACCTTGATTCAAATATAAAACATATATGAACTTTAAAAAGTTCACTGTTTTACTTAAAAGGCAATTAAAATAATGAAAGAGATGTTACAAATTAAAATATACATTTAAAACTTCTTCGTACTTTTAAGCTTTTCCAAAATCTTCATCAGAGAATTATTTAATAACTAATTGTTTGTTTATACAAGTACATCACTTCGTTTTGAAAATGAGAATTTGATATTGAAATTATTATTAAAATATTCTCTGATGAATAGCTTGAAAGTACTAAGAAGTTTTAAATACTGCTACTTCTACTTTCAACTCTAATTATTATTGGCTCTCTCATTTTCAAAACGAAATGACATATATATATAAACAAACAACAATTAGTTAGTTATTAAAATATTCTCTGGTGAACAGCTTGGAAAAGCTTCAAAGTACTAAGAAGTTTTAAATAAAATGTATATTTTTAACATAGCATCTCTATCATTATTTTTATCACCTTTTAAGTAAGACAGTGAACTTTTTAAAGTTCATATTATATATTTTACAAATATTAGGTACTTTTAACTAAAGTTTAATTTCAACTTTTTAAGTTATTGAAAAATTAAACTTTATTCCTATACGTAATCAATAACAAACAATTAAGATAGTAAAATTATGAAGTTATTAATAGAGACTTTGATCTTTGGTAGTATGTAATGAAAAATCAACAGAAATTGCGCCACTATGACTAAATTATAATTTTTGCATTCAACAAAATCAAAAAATAACATCCTTTTCACCATCACAAAATTTACATGCATATACTTTTCATATTCCCTATTTAAAAAATAATTTAATGTGCAATAGATTATTAATAAATATATTCCCAAACTTGATGTCACATTTGCCAGTTACAATTTTGCAACATCCGCACTCTTTACCTGAGGTTCTAATCTGTGTGTCAGAGAAAATCAGAAACTTATTTTTAGAAGCATTCATAGTAAAATATTTAGTTTTATCAAAAAGAATACTCATTTGGGTGATTCTACGCAAATAGGCCATAATGATGAAACTGGATGATATTTAAATTTTTTCAACAGAAAAACCTAATGCATTTTTTTTTAACATGTAGTTTAGACATGGTTTTATCATATTAGCTCATGAAATTTAACTATTAATTAAAACATATATTTAAAATAAATTTTTAAAACTATTAAATATCATTCCCTCACATGCAACTACTACCAGCCAAAAATATAAAAAATACCATTTCTTACTGAAATATTTAAAAAAGAAAATTCTGACTTCTGTATTTTAATATGGACACATAATGTATTATTTCTATGTATTACATTATTTTTTTTGGTCTGCACATGCAATTTTTATTTGGCAAAAAAGTTTGCAACTCATATTTCAGATCATTCCCTCCTTCATTAATAATTCTGGATATTTGAGATAGGTGGTACTACTGTAGACTGAAACATTGCATATGTGCTCAGCACATGGGTCTTACCTGTCTGTAAAACAATTTTTAGCCATCCTGGAGAAATAGTTCAGTGTGTAAGGAATAATTTAATAGACAGATTGGGCAAATGTTAAGATGATGTTATCATTCCCTCATTTAAATTTATAAAAATAATTTATTTTCTAAAAATGTATTAATGGGTGGTTTAGTTTTCTCTGAAGGGATAATTTGAGTACATGTATTGTTTTTTAAATTTACTTTATGAGTTCAAATTTTAAAAACTAATAATGTACGTTTTATCATTCCCTCACTAGTCATTCCCTCATGTGAGGGAATGATTTTTATGTGAGAGAATTGTTCTATTATTTTTAAAAAAGTTGTAGAAAAGATATTTTTGTTGAAAATTTAATGCTTTTGATGAAAATAAATGCATATTTTTAGGCAAATCAATGTATAAAATATTATTTATTATGCAAAAGGTAAAAGAAAAGTCAGCAAGGAAACCAAAAAAAAAAAAAATCTCGTGGAGAAATTTCATCAAAATAACTTGTGAAAGAATTTAGCATTCAGTTGAAAATATTCCTGGTACACAGTAGAAATGTAGCTTATTAATATGAAGCAATTAAGAAAATAAAGTCATCTTAAGCACAAACCTATATCTTATTGCATATAGATTTCAGCGAAAACTATTTTTGTATATTCCTTAAAGAAATTCAGGCAATACATTTCAAAACAGATTGGCAACAAGGGTAATATGCATACAAACATTGGGGACTCAATAAATTTTATTTAACAGTACCTTTAGATAATTTGGATTAGATAATTTTGGAGCATGAAATTGAAATGGAGAACTATTGAAAATTGACAAATCAGTCAAAGTAAATTCTGTTGAACCAACAGGCAATGGAAAGTTTAAGTGGCATTTAAAAGAGGATATTTATGACAACATGTGACTTTGTTTTTTAAAAAAAATTGAGCCTCTTAATAGCAGAGAATCTAGATTTAATCTTTCTGGACAAAAGTTTTCTTAAAAATATAATTTGAAATTGTTTTTCACAAAATTGCCATTTCCTCGCATTGTAATCATCCCCTCAATCTAATAAAAATCTAAAAATTATATAGAATTTCTTAATATTAAGCCTGACGGCTATTTTTTTCCTAATAAGGAGCTTTTCTAGTGTCTTATTACAAAAAATTAGGAACTTCTGACATGATTTATTTTTTCTTCATCACTATGATGAAAATGGCCTATTTGCGTAGAATCACACATTTCATTTTTACTATGACGTCATTTTCACCCACTGAAGCCCTCTGAGATTAGCGTCTCAATCTCAGTATCAGCATAATGAAAAAAAATATTGAAATGTAACAGCTTTATGAGTAAAAATGTGTTATTTTAAATTGTAATACGAAAATGGCATCCATAATGATATGGTAATTCCAATTGCTTCGCTTCTCTCTTCAATTATGGAAATAACCTGATTGGCACCAATATGAAAAAAAGTCATAAAGGACTTTTAAAATTAAAATATAAAAATGGTATTATTTAAAAAAATAGTGAGTGTGGACACATCTACAAATAAAGTGCTTTCATTTAAAAAAATAATTATCAAAATCTGTTCAGTAGAAAGCTCAGACCAGATGACTAAATAAACAGCCTTGTCTTTTAAATATATCAGATAACAGGGGTTTGTCCAGACTTTTTGCTCAGGGTCCTGTTTTTGTGAAATTGTGAAGAGCTCTTTTATATTTGTGAAAACTCTAGTCCTAATTTTGTGAATTTGAAATGAACATTATACTCGGGTTCTTTTTTACATATTTTGAAGATGATACATGTATGTAAAATACACATATCTTTTCTTTATATATGTAGAAGTGACATGTCAGATTTTACTTTTAAATGATTAAATTTGTGAAAGGTTTAACTTAAAGCTGGAAAAATTTTGTAAGAGGCCTATTTTTAAGACATAGAATTTTGTGAAGGGTTCTTTTCTAAGGTGAAAAGTTTTGTGAAGGGTCCTGTTTTGAAATGAAAAATTTGGACCTAATTTCTTCCTAAACAGATCCCTGGATAATTAATAATAATAATAAAAAACGGCTGTAAAGTTTAAAAATAGATGTTCAAAAGCAATAAATTAATCATAGAGTTGTGTTGAATATTCATAAATGGAGCAGCTTCCATGGTGCTTTTCTTCACATTGTTTATTTACCTGTCCTATAATTAACACAGCACAGACTTTTCGATTTAACTTATCAGTTTTTTAGTGAGTTGGGAGAACTTTAATTTTTAACAACCTTCTCCCCTCCCTGTTCAATGCATGAGTGTGCATTAACCTTTTGTATTACATGAAAAAATTACCAAATGTATATTGTGTAATACACTACACCTACTACATCTATTGTTCTCTTTCTAAGTGGAATTTTAATGGTAATATATTTACCTTATGTACAAAAGAAAAAAGAATGTACTATGATTATGAAGTATTTGATGCAAGAAACTGCATATATGCAGATAACTTTCCAATAAAGAAAGGCATCAAAGCTGAAAGACATCAAGATAAAATAATTATTTTTTGAATTATCACATACACTTGAATATATATACCAAATGGGGATAAATTCTTTAATGAATTTAAAGTGACATGACCAAAACAAATTACATATATTTTTTAAATTCTAAAATATTACTAAAAGTTTTTAAATAAACTGGGAAATTCAAAATATGTATCAGAAAAAACTTAGAATTTCTAATTCACTTATTAATTTATTTTAAATATTTTTACAAATATTAGATGGTTTTGCAAATTCACTTTTTATAAAGCAACAACTGCCTGAATAAAATTACATACTAATTTAAATGCAAAGTGGGTTATTATGATGTACAGAAGCTAACTAATGATTAAGTTAGATTTTAAAAATTAAATGAAATTTATTTATTTATTGCAAATTAATACTGTTTCTTTAATTTTTTTTTCAGTTGAAAAATATCTGAAAAAAAAAATATTAAAATGTGAATGTTCTTCATAAGTTATGGATGAATGCATCAACTATGATATGCATAATTTGCACGTCAAAGACATATGTAACGTATAACATACTTAAACAATTTAATCTTAAATATAAACATAGGCACGTTTTTTCATAATCATCATTATTTCTCAATCTACTATTAACACATAATGATTATAGGACATCCACTCATATATATTAATATTTTTCAGAACTATACATACCTGGAAATCTGCTAATATTTGCTCCCTGTTTTCCTCCATTGTAAATTTAATCAAAACAGACGAAAATTACTTATTTCAGACATCAGACGAGAAACTATCATTCAGTAGTCTGCATTACAGATATTCCATTATAAGAGAGTAGCGACATCTGTACAGGAAATAAACACATCCTAAAAATTATTTTTTGTGGTAATCATCATGTAAACAACAACAACAAAAAAAAAAGCGAAACTGAACACAGTGTCAACCAGCAATAAATTTAGCTAATTTTGTTTTTACATAACTGTCAAGCATTTAAGAGAATAAACAATTTTTAAAATTATTTAATTATTATTATAATTTTGATGTTAAACGATTAGAGAAAATACCATGAATAAATTCAACACTAGATGGCGTTATACACATATAATGGGTCACTAAGAAATAACTGTTTTTCCGGCTTGTACGTAAAATAACCATTCATGTGTTTATTTTCGTCTGTTTATACTTGTTGATAGATTTAAATCTCACTTCCGGATCTGAAGAAATAACTTAGCAGTATTGACATGAGCTTAGAGAACTTAGGTATGTAAATTATCTTTACATTCATAAATAAATAACGAGATAATTGTATTTCGACATGCCACTTTGATTTAATTAGATTTTCAATGTAAAGGTCATAGGTTAGAATGAAAAAAAAGTCCGGCTATTATTTTTTCCCTCTAGTGAGATTGAATAATTGATACATATTTTGTTTCAGTCTACTGTTACATTCCTCTGATATCTTTGAAGCAAAATGTTCTTTTGTAAACAATGTATGCATTGCTCTATATTTTTGTAATAATGTTTATATATGTATGCTGATTTTATCTACTTATTTGATTTATAAATTAAAATCCTGAGATACAATATTTGTAATTTTTAAATGCTTCCTGGTTTATTTTTTCCTCATCTTTATTTTATCATGCATGTTAAACATTTCGTCACTTCATGTAACATTTTAAAGATTAGTAGGGAGTAATACAATAGGGTATAATTTCGTTCCACCTTTTGGCGCTTAACCCGGGAGGACGCGCGTAAGGCCTGATAGACCCGGAGTGTGTATGATTTTACAATTGTCACCACTATCTTATTAAAAGTAATCTTCAACTTATTTTTTCGCAGAATTTTTAACCATTGTCTCAGACTAATATAAATAGGATGACTATTACTATTTGCATTTATTTTTGACAAAGTAAGAACCATTCATACCCTGGGTATGCGCACGTTCTCCCAGGTTAGAAAAAAAAGCCAAAATTCTTAATTGTTTATTTACATTTATTGTAATGTAACCCCCAATAAGTAGTAAATGGTAGAATGTTGCCATTCTTATTTTTTAGTTACACATAGGAAAATAATGGTTTTAGAGATAAAAAGTCACTAGAAACTAAATTTACCTTTATATGACCGTAGGGCCATACTGGATACATATCATTGTAATGAAATAAAAGTATACGAAACATTACAAACCTTAAAAGATAACTTAGGCTTTAATCAGCATAGAACAGAGCATACAAAAACATACAGCCTGGTTGTCAAATCGCTATACGTAAAAGTAGTGTTGCCACAGCAATAACATATATATATCATTCACCCCAACCAAAAAGTTAGTTTACAACATAATCCAACAGATAGGCAGGTTTACGTTTCAGTTTACAGGGATGCAGCTGTTCATCATCAGCTTTCTGTTCAGGTAGAACACTCTCATCAGGTAATGTGCATTCTTCAGGATTCCTTTCGATCTCCTCCAAAATCTCTGTTGATTGTTTTGAATGACCATCTATTCTGGTTAACAGGTGACTCCATTTCACCATTACTCATAGGTGGGTTCGATGATTTCCCCTCTCGGAGCTAAATGTCGTATAGACACACTAGTCTCACGTCCATCTGGTAACTTTACGTAAGCATATTCTGGATTAGCTTCCAGAAGTTCAACTTCTTGTACAAGGGGCTCATACTTATTAGTACATGAATGATTTTTCATCAACGCTGGTCCTGCCTGAGTAATCCAAGTAGGTATTGAACTTCCATTATGAGACATTCTAGGATGAGAAAACATATGTTCATGTGGTGTTTTATTGGTTGCTATGCATAAAAGAGAATGAACAGAATGTAGTGCTGATTGTAGGACCCACAGCTCAATTTTCTTGTTCTTAGTTTTCAAAGCCAATTGAATTGTTTTCCAAATGATACCATTGTAGCGTTCAACCTGTCCTTTTCCTCGTGGATTATAGGCAGTGGTACGACTAATTGCTAAGAAAGTTGATCCCTAGGTCTAAAACCAAAGAAAAAATGCAATTAAGTCTTTGAAACTGGAAGCATTAATAAAGTGATTCCTTATCAATAGATCTAGCAACATAATTTCATTCAGTCATTTTTACTTTCTTCTATCTTTACAAGAAGAAAGTATTGGATTCGTAAAAATTTTCGATGGATTTACACGTTTTAGAGGTCAGAGATTCCAAAAAACATGTTTTTACAAAATGTCTGTCTGTGAGTCTGTCTGTCTGTCTGTGTGTATGTGACACAAATTTTGTGGGCGCTCTACCTCAAGAACTAATGCACGAAATTTAATAAAAATTTATATTCAAGTAGTCCCTAATATAAATTGGTGCTGATTAGTTTTTGGTGTAAATCGCCCAACAGGTGGCGCTGCTATGCTGCATTTTTCGCGATTTCTGCACTAGCTCTATCTCAAGAACTAATGCACGGATTTTCATAAAACTTCAGATTCAATTAATCCTTGATATGAATTAGTGCTGGTAAGGTTTTGGTGCAAATCGCCCAACAGATGGTGCTGCTATGCTGCATTTTGCAGCATTTACACGATTTTCGTAATAGCTCTATCTCAAGAAATAATGCACGGATTTTCATCAAACTTCAGATTCTGTTAGTGCTTGACATGAGTTGACGTTTTGCACCTTGTGGTGTAAATCGCTCAACAGGTGGCGCTGCTATGCAGCATTTTTCTCGATTTCCACAATAGCTCAATGTCCAGAACTAATGCACGGATTTTTATCAAACTTCAGATTCAGTTAGTCCTTGACATGAATTGATGTTTTGTTCCTTTTGGTATAAATCGCTCAACAGGTGGCGCTGCTGTGCTGCATTTTTTGTGATTTCCACTGTAGCTCTAGCTCCAGAACTAATACACGGATTTTCATCAAACTTCAGATTCCGGCATACCTTAATATGAATTAGTGCTGTTTGTGTTTTGGTGCAAATTGCTCAACAGATGGCACTGCTATGCTGTATTTTTTAGAATTTCCCCTACAGCTCTATCTCAATAACTAATGCACGAATTTTCATCAAACTTCAAATTCAGGTATACTTTTATATGAATGAATTGATATAATTTCTTTTACTATTTAAATGATTTAATTGACGTGATTTATATAGAAGAAAGTTTTGTGATGGCCACAACATACTAGTTTATTTTTGTTGTAAGAAGGTAATCTCTGTGTTCTTACAATCAAACTTCTTTTTGAGTAGGTAGTTTGAGTTTCATATTTTTTGCTAAATATAACTAAATTACTTCATTTCATTGATATAATATACTAACATTCCTCACTGCTTAAATGTTGTTATTTAAATCCAATACAGTTTCTTTATTTTTGATTTAGCATTTTTTTCCACAAACATGAACATTAGGGATACTTGTTCCCTGTTGTATGGGGAGACTTGTGAAGGGGCCTATTCTATTAAATAGGTTTTTGTGAAAGGGCCCTACATCGGCCCCAAATTTTGCCCGGATTGACCCATGAACTAAATTATTTATTGTTATTGATATAATATACTAACATTCCTTACTGTTTAAATGTTGTTATTTAAATCTAGTACAGTTTCTTTATTTTTGATTTAGCCACTTTTTTCTCCAAACATGCACATTAGGGACACTTGATCCCTGTTGTATGGGGAGACTTGATCCTGGGGATCGAGTGTCCTCAAACCAAAGTTAAGCTAAATTAATGTTAAATTATATTAATCCCCTACTTCTCATAGTGACATTTAGATATTATCTGTATTAGTTAGAATATGGTTGCCTTGATTATGGTTGACAAAGATAGAAAATTAATATGTGGCTGCATATGATGGTTAGCAAGCACATGGTGGATGAATGCACATGTGAGACATATGTCTAACTTTAAAAAAATTTTACAGCACTTCGTAAAGAATGCAAGATATTATAATCAAAACAGTAAAGTGTTAATCATAAAAAATAATCATGATAACTATATAAGCATTGAGAGTTTGAATTATGCCAAAGAAAATGTAATAATTTTCTTTAAAATATCACCGCACACTTCTCACAAGTTGCAGCCTCTGGATCGTACTGTATATGGACCACTTAAACGATATTTTAATGAGGCTGCTCAAGACTGGATGACTAATCATACTGCTCAAAGGACAACAATTTATCAAACTGCTGAACTGATTGGAATTGCCAGTCCTAAAGCCATGGTGTCAACTAACATAATAAATGGGTTTAAAATCACTGGAATATATTCCTTAAATAGGAATTTCTGAAGATGATTTTTTATCATCTTTCGTCGCTAATCAACCATTAACTACAACAAGCAGTAAAAAAGTTACAGTTAAACCAAACATAATGACATCAGAAGACATGCAAGCCTTCTCTAAAGTTTCATTTCCAAAAATGGGAAAATCTAAAGAAATGAAAAAAGGGTCTTCAAAAATTTTGACAAGCACACTAACTAAAAGACAGAATGAAGAAGAAATACAAGATCACCACCTGAATAAAAAACAAAAATCGAAAAAACTCATATCATCTCAAGAAAAAAAGTAAAAACACTAAAAATGAAAGACCCGAATCTTCAGAATGTTATAAAAGCAGTTATAGTGCAGGGCTTGAAATTCAATTTTTCATAGGAGGGGAGTCTCCCTACCAACATTTATAAATGGAGGGAAGTTGAGTTACTTGGGAGGGAAAAAGAAAATCGAAAACCCACTGTTATTTTACGTGCTTTTTAAAGATTTACATTAATTATTTTGTCATGTCTGTATTAATACAGACATGACAAAATACCATTGAAGCAATTTAAATCAACAACTCAGAATAATGATGCAAAATGTTTTTTTATTTAAAAAAGTAAGAAAGCAGGGGTGATTCTGAGTTAAAAAAAAAAAAAAAAAATTCTGAAACTGACAGCAAATTTTTTAAAAGGTTGCAACAGAGGGGATGAAGGGGGGGGGGGGGGATCACTCCCAGCACTAGCTATGTGTTTTTTCGTGCCCCTGTGACAAAATTTGCATTTTTTGCGATCTTTTGACGAAATTTACCGTCATTTCACGATCTTTTGATGAAATTTGCCGTTTTCCCGCAATCTTTTGACGAAATTAGAGTTTTTTGCGCGATTCTTTGACGAAATTCGCGTAGTTTTTTTCGTGATCCCTGGACGAAATTCGCGTTATTTCGCGATTCTTTGACGAAATGCACGTTTTTTTTGCGATCCTTTGTCGAAATTTGCATTTTCCCGCAATCTTTTGATGAAACGTGCGTTTTTTTTCACGATTCTTTGATGAGATTCGCGTTTTTTTTCGTGATTCTTTGATGAAATTCGCAGTTTTTATTTTCAGCGGCCATTTGACTAAACACTAAATTCGCATTTATTCCGCGATCCTTTGACAAAATAAGCTTTTTTTCAGCAATCCTTTGACGAAATTCTCTTTTTTCGCAATCCTTTGCCGAAACTCGCATTTTTTCCGTGTTTCTTTGCCGAAATTTATGACTTTTTTGCTATCCTTTGATGTAATTTGCATTTTTTCGCAACCCTTCGATGAATTTCGAGTTTTTTTCCTGCGATCTGATGAAATTCACGTTTTTCCGCGATCCTTTGACAAAATTTGTGTTTTATTTGCAATCCTTTGCAACGAAATTGGCTATTTTTTCCTCGAACGATTGACGAAATTCATTTTTTCGGCAATCATTTGTCGAAATTCGCGATATTTTTCGGACATAAAAATATCGCTAATTTCGATATGGTCGCCGAAAAAAATCTATTTCGTCAATCGTTCGTAGAAAAAAATCACCAATTCCGTCAAAGAATCGCGGAAAAACGTGATTTTCGCCCAAGGACCACGTAAAAAACGCGCAATACGTCAAAACATCGCGAAAAAACGCAAATTTCGTGAATAGATCGCGGAGAAAACGCAACTTTCGTGACAAGATCGTGGAAAAACGCAAATTTTGTCAAAAAATCGCAGAAAAAACACAAATTTTGTGAAAAGATCGCGAAAAAATGCAAATTTCGACAAAGAATCGCAAAAAAGAATTACAAAAGTCTTCAAAGTATCGCGGAAAAACGCAATTTTCGTGTAAAGATCGCGGATAAAATGCAGAAATCGTGAAAAGATCGCGGAAAAACGCAAAATTTGTCAAAAGATCGCGGAGGAAATGCAACTTTTTTGACAAAATCGCGGAAAAAACGCAAATTTTGTCAAACGATTGCGGAAAAACGCAAATTTTGAGGAAAGATCGTGGAAAAAACGTAAATTTCGTGAAAAGATCGCGGATAAAACACAAAATTCGTGAAAAGATCGCAGAAAAATGCAAATTTCGACAAAGAATACCGAAAAAGAAACGCAAAGTTCTTCAAAGTATTGCGGAAAAACCTAAATTTCGTAAAAAGATCGCGGGAAAACACAAATTTTGTGTAAAGATCGCGGATAAAATGCAAAATTCGTGAAAAGAACGCGGATAAAACGCAACTTTCGTGACAAAATCGCGGAAAAAATGCAAAATTCGTGAATAGATCGCAGAAAAAATGCAACTTTCGTCAGAAGATTGCGAAAAAAACACAAATTTCGTCAAAGATCACCTAAAAACGCAAATTTCATCAAAAAATCTTGAAAAAAAAATGCAAATATTTTCAAAGAATGGTGAAAAAATCCCCCACAAATTTCGTTAAAAGAATACAAAAAAAGTGCAATTTTGTGAAAAAGATCGTGGAAAAAATGCAGATTTCGTCAAAAGATCGCGAAATTCGTTAAATGGTCACAGAAAAATGCATATTAGTTAGTGCCGTGTGGGGATGCGGTCCCCCCTCTGCTGTAACCTTTCTGAAAATTTCCTGTGAATTTATTTCATTGCAATTAATAGTAAAAATAAAATTTTTCAGTTGAGTGTAATCATATCGAATGGTAAGTAATATATATTAGTAAATTACAATGTTGATAGTTAGAAAAAACACAATTTTGTATGGAGCGTACATAACTTTGTTACTGGCCAGTGAAAAAAATCAGTGTAGTGGCCAGTGGGTAAAAATGTTAATTTTGACCTATAGGTTGGTTGAAAAAAACCCTTCTGGCAAACTAAAGTGATATTATTGGTTAAAATTCTGTCTTCTGGAAAGTTCTGGTAATAAATTAACCCAATCAGATAATTTTAGCAATTAATTAATTAGAATTTTCATATTTTGAACAGCAATTTTCGATTTATAATTCAACAATAATTACAGCTTTAATGTTATTTACATTTAAAAAATGAATCAAAGTGGAATAGAGTATATAATTTTTTTTTATTTTGAACTAAATTTTAAATTGACCATTAAAATTTTTTTAACAGGTATCAAAACACACTTTGAGCTGCAATATTACAACAGGGTTAATTTTTTAACTAATTATATTTATTTTGAATGTAGATATATTTTTAATAGTATTTTTTACTGTACATGTGCTAAATATTATTTTGTATAATTTTGAAGTACGATAATTTTTACTTATTGTACTTAGTTAACAATTGTAATTTTATCATTTTGTATAATATACAAGTATAATTTCTCTCTATTCTAAAAAAAAGTAACTACCACTGTCACCGCCGCCGGTTTTGAATTTTTTGTGACCGGAGGTCTTTCTTCGTTAATATTAAAAAAACTGTTGCATACAAAAAATATAAAAATCGGTAGTATTATAGAAAAATGTTTGATAAACACGCTGATGCAGACAGTTTTCAAATCGAAGAATTATTTTAAGAGATATTTAATGCCAAAGTTGGACAAAATCGTTCCATTAAAAAAGTTTTATAGGAGCAAAAACTGTACATAGGAATTTAATCATTTTTAGATCATTTTATGCGTCAGAATTTCCCGGTGTGCAGATTGCAGTTAGTTTTTTAATTTGAATAACTTTTCGAGGTTTTATTTCTATTTTAAATTCAAATTTTCAGCATTTCGAGAGATATTTTTTACAAATTTTAGAAAATTGTATTAATTTATACTGTTGCCAACTGTATAAACAGAGCAAACAGTAATGTTTGCTTCTAATTAAAAATTTATTTTACACATGACTATTATAAACAAAAAATATAAAAAGCAGGAACTCATTGAAAATTACGTCATAAAAACTATAGTTGCACGTGAATTTTAAATGAGAAAGAATATTGTAAAATAATAAATTCAGTAACATGCGTTAGAAGTCCTAAATAGGAGAATTTACGTCATATTACACTTATTACGTAAAATGAACAAAAAATAATATTGCAAAACAATTTTAATTTAAAAATTGCGCGAGACATTTACTTGACATTTTAAGATGATCATAATATTTCATTTCTAACAAAAGTATTTTGACGTGAATATTAAAAAGAGAAAGAAAAGTTTGGTGAAAATTACGCCAGATTATAATTGTCAGATTCAAATTATAATTCAATCTTCCGAAATCTTTTTAAAGGCGATCAAATTAGCGTGCTGTTAGAGTCTGCGTTGTCTGAACGGGGGTTGACGAGCTTAGCTCGTAGGGGGCTGAGCCCCCTAGTGGTATAAAAAGTGACAATTTGTAGAATTTTTTTCATCATTTCTTTTTTATTTAAAATTTACTGAAACTTTGCACTAGATTTCAATTTGCCACGAAAATACTTCTATGTCTTGCAGGAATTCATTATTAGCATTCCTATTTATAATTCCTGAGGGATTCCCCTTCTTTTTAGCCACATTAAAAAAATATATATGTTTATGAAAGATAAAACCTTACCAAACTTTTAGATGTAAATATGTATGATACTTCTGGTAATAAAAGAAATATCAACATTATCTTGTACTTTCCGTTTCTTATGGAAGCCGGTAAAATTGAAATTCTTCTTTAAACATAAAACATGCAAACTGCCCATTAAAATTTTTTTATCGGGCATCAAAACACTCTTTGAGCTGTCTATTTATGCAATTAGATGAAAATTGAAGGGGGAACAATGGAGGAAATCAGCCATTGAAGTTATACCTTTTTTTAATTAAAAAAATGGCAAAAAGTCATTTTCTGACAGCATTTTAACGGAATAAATTGCATAAAAATCTGTTTAGATAAAAGTTTACTTTATTCTGAACAGAACAAAAAAAAATTGAAAGTTCTAGCTTAAACCTGAAAGAAGTTATAGACCTTTATGTTGTCACATGTGCCATTCAAAATGGTGACAAATCGGCCATCTTGGAAGACATTTAAAAGCTCATATCTGACAAACTGTTTGATCAATTTCAATATGATTGACATTTTTGGAATCAGCATTAAAAACTCTGCAAATTCACTGAATTTTATCAAAATTGGTGATGGTTGGTGCCATGCCCTGGGTGATTTGACATGGAATGACCCATAATAGAAGTCGACGAGAGATGCAAACAAGCGCAAAAAAGTTTTAGTAGTGGCACCATCTATTGGTCACTAAAGAAGATAGTGAATTAATTTATTTTATATTTCATGCAAGGCTTTAATTAATGCATGACATAAAATATGGCCTGGCTCTTTATTTATCGAAAATGAGGATGAAGATAAAGATTTTTCAGTTAACCTTACCACAAGCTAAAGCATCTGAACGCTGTTGAATTATGCAAAAAATTTGAACCAGAGGTTCACAAGAGTTTTTAAAGAAATTATTGAATGGATGAACAATAAAGATGAATTCTTAAAATCATGTTGCAGATGAAAAAATTATTTCTTCAATAATGAACCCACCTGAAGATAGGGAAACTGAGTCTGACATTGACTGTGAGAAAAAATTTCGAAGAAGATTTGGTTTTAGGTGAAAATTTTGAAGTTCTTGGAGCAGCAAAGTTGCACATATTAACAGGAAATAATAACTATTTACAGAATTAAAACAAACTCCAATCAGAAAAAACAGAAGTTCTCAACCAAAGGACTATATAAAAAAATGTTTAAAAATTGTAACAAAAAATAATTTTGTGTATGAAAATGATAATGTACAGGTAAGTAAAAAAGATTCAATGCTCTTTTTGGAAATAAAAAATAGATAAGTTGAAAAAAATAAATAATTTAATCCAGAATTTACAAAACTCTAAAATCTGCAAAATTCCAAAATCCACACAGCCTCTGGTCCCAAGCTGTGCAGATTTTTGAGACTCTACTGTATATCTATCGTAAATTTGGCACTAACCTTCAGATCCTTTGGGGGTTTTCTAAGCATGTTGTTTTTATTATCTTTTATCTGATATATTTCATCAGGGTTGGAAAAAAACATGTTTTTTTTAGAAAAAAACAAAAAACATGTTTTTTTTTGTTTAAAACGCTTTTTTCTCATTCAACAGCACAATTTTGATTAAAGCGAGCAAAAATTATTAAATTAAATATAAAGAAAGAAAATATTTTCAAAAAACAGTAAATAAGAAAAAAATTATTTAATAAATACCAAACATTAATTAACAATTAATTTTTTATTCTAAACTAAAACATCTAATTATTAAGTTCTTAAAAATTGTAACAAGCTTGGCAACCTTATCAACACCTAACTGGTTTCTAGTTTTGCTCAGCACAAAGCCAAAAGTCGAAAACTCTTTCTAAACCATCCACACAGCTGTATGTAATTGTTTTGTGATCAGCATGATATTTTTATTGACGTGTTTTTCAAAGCTTATCCACCAAGATAAAGGTGTTATTTCTACAAAATTGTGCACTTTATTTGATTCTTGAACAGCGAATTTATGATTGCTAACTGACAGCATATCATTTTTATTTATTTTTTTGCATTATTATTAATAGCATCAAACATATAACTGGAGAATGGAGCTGACTTAGCTTTATAGTTTATAATTATAGGAATTAGTTCAGGACATAATTCGGCTGCAAGGTTCATGCCTTTTTCTGTCTCATCAATTGTAAGTGATTCTCCTTTAAAGCATGGATCAGTAATGTCTGCCAAGAAATGTACAGATGTCATGGCCAATTCATATCTGTCTTCTATGGCTTTTTCAGTGTTTTTTGTAATCATGGTAAGATTACTAGCAGCACATATTTCTGATATTTCTTTTTTAAAATCTTTCCAAACTTCAACTACATCACTAATAATACAATTATTACTCTGAGCTTTGTCACATGAAATTGCAATATGTTTGAGCCTTTGGATAAAATCTTCAACATTTCTTTTTAACTGCAAGTCTATGGACTTTCTTAGAAATATCAGAATTGATTTTCTCTCGATTATCTTCACAAATTTTGAAAATTTGTGACCAATTGCTTATGTAAGACTCCATTGTGTCCAACATGGAATTCCACCTGACACCTGATGGTAACTCAAGCTTTTTAGGAACTATTTC
This sequence comes from Maratus speciosus, assembly GCA_963932465.1. Taxonomy (NCBI): domain Eukaryota; kingdom Metazoa; phylum Arthropoda; class Arachnida; order Araneae; family Salticidae; genus Maratus; species Maratus speciosus. The sequence goes on along the minus strand of OZ010792.1, from coordinate 413,276,089 downwards.
CCGAAGCTTTGCTGAAGCAAAATGATCATTTCGAAAATATTTAACAATATCAAAACTTGAGCTTTTATATTAGAGATTTTAATGTCTTTTGCTAAAAGATTTAAAACATGAGCTGAACATCCATAAGTTAAAATATTCATATTATGTCTCTCAATCTTTTTAAGTTCATTTCTCATCTTCATGGCATCATTGTCTGTTACAAAGCTGCCAATAAAACAACCATAGTGTTCCTCGACTTTATTTATGGCAATACTTGCAAGCTCACAAAGATAATTAAATTCATGAGGATGGCCAGATGTATTAATTGAATCTACTAAGTAAATCTGGCCTTTACAAGATACTGTAATTCCTACAACTGGCTCATTGTGAATGTTACTCCATCTGTCAAGAGCAGCACAAACAATCTGTTCTCTTAAATCATTTTTATAAGTTTCCAGCACAGATTCATACACTTTGTCAAGTAATATGCCTCCTATTTCATGATGATTTAGTGGTTTGTAGCCAAGTTTTGTACTCAACACCATCTTTTTAAATTCTGAATAATCCACATATGAAAATGATGTATTTGTTGCGTAAATAAAGCGTACAACTTGAATATCAAACGATTCTTTAATAAACATGTTTTAAACTGTTTTAAATGTAATGTTTTAAACAACTGTTTTAAACAAAATGTTTTAAACGTAACAACCCTGTATTTCATAGATGCTAAAATCAAAATTAACTTTTTGTTTTAGATAAGTTGAATTATAACATTCCATTGATGTCGCCTGAATCAGTGTTGTCATCTAATGGGGATAATATTCCTGCAGTATATAATCAAGGAAGTATTAAACGACCTAGAACTGAAGACTATTCTGATGTTGGACTTTATCCATCAAGCAAACCTACTAATTATCTGTGTTCAGAAAACCGCAGTTATTCTAGACGTAAGAAACTTTCTACCTTATTACTCTTTAATGCACTCATTTATATGTACATTTGTGTCTACATAAATGTATAGAGTAGTGCTCAAGATTATACGTATAAAACGTATTATACCGATTTGGATTTTGGATAGGTGTAATATGGTAAAAGCAATTCTCTATGTATACGTTTTATACGTATTATATCAGGGGTGATTGTGTTCCGGGTGTACCCTAGATTTCCGTTCTTTTCGATCGATCCTTCCGGATTTGAGATTGTTACGCCCAGTAGCAGAAAATTCTCCATGTGTCTGCAACAGATACTCCAGGGGCAGAAAATAATCTGCAGGTAAAATATTTTACAATTGAAGCGTTAATCAAATGATCACTTACCTTTGACGTTATTATGCATTTTATTAATTTTACTGATAATAATCTTAAGTTTTTGTGTTAAGTAATAAAGAGTTAAACATAATATAAAGCGAAATAAAGGTTCATTAGAAAAATAATCTGCAAACTAGAAAAGAAAATCTGCGACGCCCGTCTCCCATCTCGAACTTTCTGCTACCGGGTCGTTACGTTTACTGGAAAATTCGGACATTAAAAAATATCGCAAATTTCGCCAAATGGTCGCCGAAAAAAAATGAACTCCTCAATCGTTCGCTGAAAAAAATCGACAATTTCGTCAAAGGATTGCTGAAAAAATGCGAATTTCGTCAAAATCTCAAGATTAGCACAAAATTCGTCAGATGATCGCGAAATAAACACAAATTTCGTCAAAGGAATGCGAAACAAAGCGCAAATCTTTCAAAGGATCACGAAAAAACAAGATTTTCGTCAAAGGGTCGCGGGAAAAATGCAAAATTCGTTAAAGGGTCACAAAAAAATATGAATTCCTTTAAAGAACGCACAAAAACGTTAATTTCATCAAATGACCGCAGAAAAAATACATAATTAGAACCGAGAAGGATTTTCCCCATCGCGAAAGAACGCAATTTTCGTCAAAGGATCGCAGGAAAAACAGAAATATCGTCAAAGGATCGCGGAAAAAGCGCAAATTTCGTGAAAGAATCATGGAAAAAACTTGTATTTCTTTAAAGAATCGCGAAAAAACACGAATTTCATCAAAGAATCTCAAAATAAAACAAATTTCGTCTAATGATCGCGAAATAAACACAGATTTCGTCAAAAGATTGCGGGGGAAAAAAAAATGTCAAAGGATCGCAGGGAAAACGCAAATTTCGTTAAAGGATTACGAAAAAACACTTTCTTTAAAGAATCGTGGAAAAAAAACACAAATTTCATCAAATGACTGCAGAAAAAACACATAATTAAAACTGGGACTGATCACCCGGTAATCGCGGGAAAAACGCGATTTTCGTCAAAGGATCGATGGAAAAATGGAAATATCATCAAATGACCAAAGAAAAATGCAAATTTTGTTAAAGGATCACGGAAAAAACATGAATTTCTTTAAAGAGTCATGAAAAGAACGCAAATTTCACAGAAAAACACTAATTTCATAAGAATTAGGAGTAATTCCCCCCCCCCCCCCTTCTGCTGTAACCTTTCAGACAAGTTGCTGGGAATTTCAGATACTTTTTTTTTACTCAGAATCACCCCCTCCTGGTATTGTGTTGTCCATCTCAATCTCAGTGCAAAAATTTTATATCTGTAATGTGGAATACCCAGGAAGAAAGCAGGAAAAAGAAATTTACCTTGTATAAAAGCAAAGCTTTAAAAAAAAAAATTGAAAAAAAAAAACTATTTCTATTTTTTTTTTTTTTCTTTTACTTAGCCATTTAGAAACAAAATTGTATTGGTTTTGATATTTTTTCACTGCTGTCAAATAACTAGGTGTCATCAGTGCTATAGTTGGGTGGGAACGGATGGGAACGCCGTTCCCAGAAATATTTGGTTTGTTACTGTAAAAAAATATATCGCGCGCGCACAAACTTTTCTTTTTTTTTTTTAGGCGAAACGATAATTATTGTTATTTATTGTAACGATAAATATCAAGTTTATTGATACTGGAGATGAGCTTAGAGAACTAAATCCTCTTCTCCACACTGTGAAAACTATACCCATTTCAACGTCTGAATGCGAAAGTATATTCAGCTGTATGAATAACATCATGACCTATGCGAGAAATACACTCTTTATTGAAAAATCCAGTTCACTTATATTCATAAGCCGTTTAGGACTTTCCTTAAAAGAATTTTGTCCTGAACCATATCTGAAATCTTGGTTGCGGACAGGAAGAAGATTAGCAGACGAAACAGCTTTTTGTAACTAAAAGATCAAAGAAAACATTTCTCATTATCGTTCTTTGTGAAAACTTCCGGGATAGATGTGCTTGCTAGTAAGTAATAACATATGGATTTATTTTGTTATTTCAATTTAAAGTTTGATTCATGATGGAAAATGTTACTATGAGATTTATTAAACATTGCTTTTGGATGAATACTATACAAAATAATACTATAAAAATTACAATATAATAATTATAACTGTTAATTTAAAAAATATATCCACTTTTGGCTAAATGTTTTAAATTGGCTTTTTGCTTAGCAAAAATCCGGTAGCATCAACATCTACTCTATAAAAAGGTGTGTTCCCACAAATATCTTTTTCCAACTACAGCACTGGGTGTCATATATATGACTTCATTAAATCTACTAAGATATCCTACTCATAATAGTTAATTTGTGCTTGTTTCACGAGTAGTAGTACTTGGAATAAATTTATTTACTAATTATAGAATTCGAACTTTGCATATTTAGAAAGATAAATTGCACTCTCCATTTGATGAAGTCATTTAGCCATAGGGGTGATTCTGTTCCGAAAAATTAAGGCAATCATTTCCGAAAATTAAAAAAAAATCGGACATAAAATATATCGCAAATTTTGAAAAATGATCGCTGGAAAAGATTAATTTCGTCAACCGTTCAAAGAAAAATCGCCAATTTCGTCAAAGGATTGCGGGAAAATGCGAATTTCGTCAGAGGATCGCGAATATAACACAAATTTCGTTAAAGGATTGCGAATTTCGTCCAGGGATCACTAAAAAAGAGCTAATTTCGTCAAAAAATCACGGAAAAAACGCAAATTTCGTAAAAGATTGGGAAAAAACTTCAATTTTTGTCAAAAGATCGCGAAAAAACGGCAAATTTCGCCAAAAGATCAAGAAAAACGTAAATTTTGTCAAAGGAGCTCGAAAAAACACATAGTTAGTGCCGTAGTGGATTCCCCCCCCCCCCCTCCCCCTCTGTTGTAAACTTTCAGAAAATTTGCTGTGGATTTCAGATTTTTTTTTTTTTTTTTTTAACACAGAATTACTCATACATTTAGCTTTCAAAGAAATTAATGTAAGAGTACCAAATTATGTTTTTCTACAATTGTATATTTCAAAAAACAATAGCAGAAATATGTTATTTGATTGTCATGCTGTTTTAGCAGCATCTGTTGCTATGTAAATTGATATTGGTATATTTTGCATCGATAATTTTCAGGGTTTTTCACTTTGTATCAGATAATTTTCAGGGTTTTTCACTCTAGAGTCATAATCACCTCTGTTATATGTATTACGTATAATCGCGAGCACTAGTATAGAGCATAAAAATGCTATTTACACTATTTATTATTCAGTGTGAGTCCTTTTAACTAATTTGAGTACAGGCATCCCCTGACTTACGTAAGTAATGCATTCCATAAACTTTTGTGTAAGTCGAATTTGTAAATTCCTTGGGTAAAATTTCACCAGAAACTGCAATACTCATTATATACATTATTTATACAGTATTATTTTGTAAATAAAGTAGCATGCAGCAGTATTTATTTAGATATAAACTATAAAAGTATGAAAAAATATAAAAACAAACTGAAAGAACTTTTCAAATAAAAAGTATCTTGTGCAATATGGGATTTATAAATTTAACATTGATGAATTAATTTATATAAATTTTGAATCTACATCAAACAAACAGCTCTGAAGCTGGAAGAAAAAATACGTTCGTTCCTCTTCACCGAAACTTTAAAATTAGGTTTTGTTATGGTTTGAATTCTGCTAACAAAATTGAACGGTTAAACAGTTTTTTTTTTTTTTTTTTTTTTTTTTTTTGGCTCATTTTAATCAGATTTGTGTTTGTTTTGTTAAAGATTTGATTGTATATCCCAATAAAAATAGAACTATATCTAATATATAAAACTATATTATTGTTGTGGTTTTTTATTTTATTTATAAAACAATTATCAAAAGTATGCAAATGCGCATCAAACACGCTAGTATGTTCATAAATGTAATTTTCAAAATTTCTTATGTAAGTGCGAATTTACGTAAGTTGAGGGATGCCTGTATTTCATTAAGAATTTTGTTTGAAATATTCAATGACAAATTATTATTATTTCATATTGGTTCTTGAAATACGTACATAAAATGGAATACTAAGTTAGGCAGTGCTGTTCTGCTAAAATTCCTTTATTTATATTTGCCAAATTATCTATAAAAAGTGTTTTTTCTCCATATTCATGCATTAAATTACAAAAATTATTAAACTGATCTGTCCTATATTTGTGACATCAGAAGCACATATTAGTTTTTTGTAATCTGCAATGCAAAATCAGGCTTTTGAAATCTTGCATGGCCACAAAATTTAAATATCTCAACTCATTTCCTATTGAAAATGGAGACATAAGCATTCACAGGGTATTGTTTTACAGGGTTAAACAAAAGAACCTGAATACATTACAGTCTATGGGTGCTAATGGATACAATTTTTTTTTAAATATTAGTATGATTTTTTATTTACTTCTCACCAATAGCATGATTCTTATTGAAGATAGTGTGTATAGCATCAGGGCTTGAAATTCAATTTTTCCTAGGAGGGGAGTCTCCCTACCAACATTTATAAATGGAGGGGAGTTGAGCTATTTGGGAGGGAGGAAAAATATTTAAAACCCGCTGTTATTGTGTATGCTACTTACAGAATTTTATTAATACTGACATGACAAAATACCATTGAAGCAATTTAAATCAACAACTCAGAATAATTATGCAAAATGTTTTTTATTTAAAAAAGGAAGAAAGTCAAGCTTTTATACCTACAGTCTATTTTTCAACTTTCAAACAAATGTTATAAGTTCTTAACAATGGGGTTGTTATATTAAATTCTGGATTTAGATTTTATTCAATTTTGGGCCCTGAATCCTCTTTCACAATGTAAACTTGTGACAGACAGCACAAGCACAACATTTATAACTTTGGAAATTATTGGAAACATATGGTTATGTTCTCTTAGAAAATTTTCAGAAACTTTACAATATCTGACGTGCCTACATTTTTAACTACTTGCATGAACAATTATATTCGATGATGGCATCATCAATATCCATTTCTGAACGAAATTTTTGTATTATACCCTTAATGGAATTATAGTCAAAACCCGACTCCTTGGTATTTTCTTGTGTTGAATAAGCTTCTATGCATTCAAATTTTAAACAAAGTCCAAAGTTTGGAATGGAAACTGTTGATTCATTTCTTCTATTATATTTCACGAAAAATGTAAGTTAACTTTAAATTGTCAAGTCTTAATTTCTGTGAATTGCAAGGATCAACTAGTTTGGTGTTTCTAAATACTATGTTGAATTGGAGCTCAGAACATTTCGTTCATTGCACCACAAGATCTTTTCAGTCTTTCTAATCTTATTTTTGTTTAGTACTGAATCTAGACCCATTTGGCAGAGCACAGCACCTGGTGACACTTACTGTCCTTTTTTGGTGCACCTTTTTGGATATTTTCATTTTCCTTTTTCTGTCACAAGAAAAAAATATCGTGAAATATGCCAATCTGGCGTAGGGAAAAAAATCGTGAATTTCCTCGATCGGTCGGGGGAAGAATATCGTGAAATTCGTTGATTGGTTGTGGGATAAAATTGCGAAATTCGTCGATCTGTCTCGGGATAAAGCTGTGAATTTTGTCGGTCTGTCACAAAAAGTAATTGTGAAATTCGCGGCTGATTCTGAGTTTAAAAAAAAAAAAAAAAAAAAAAAAATCTGAATTTCACAGCAAATTTTCTGAAAGGTTACGGTAGGGGATGGGAAGGGTTTGGGAAATCCTCTCCCAGTGTTAATTATTTTTGTTGCAGGTTGAGTAAACTCTGTTTTTGGTTTGGGTGGATTTCAAACTGAGCATAGATTACTGCAAGTTAAGTTCGGGTTAAACCCAATTTTTCAAAAGTTAGCTCAATATATTATTTCAGATTAAAAACTATACCTATAATAATAAACATGGATATTTGTGTGCTGTTTTCTCTAAAGAGACTGTTGCATATTTTTCACGACCCTTTGATGAAATTCCTGTATTTTTTGCAACCTTTTGACGAAACTCTCATTTTTTCTGCGATCCTTTGATGAAATTCGTGTTTTTTCCACGATCTTTTGACAAAATTCGCGTTTTTTCCGTGATCCTCTGACGAAACTCGTGCATTTTCACCGATCTTTTGATGAAATTCTCTTTTTTCGGGATTCTTTGATGAAATTCGCATTTTTTTCAGCTGCCCTTTGACTAAATTTGCATTTTTTTTCCAATCCTTTGACAAAATTCGCATTTTATCGCGATCCTTTGACAAAATTCGCATTTTTATTTTGCGGTCCTTTTACGAAATTCACATTTTTATTTTGCAGTCCTTTTATAAAATTCGTGTTTTTTTCAGCAGCCCTTTGACTATATTCGCATTTATTCAGCGACACTTTGACTAAATTTCATTTATTCTGCGATCCTTTGACGAAATTTGCATTTTTTCCCGTGATACTTTGCTGAAATTTGCGTTTTTTACACGATCTTTTGATGAATTTCGTGTTTTTTCGCGATCCTTTGATGAATTTCGTGTTTTTTCGCAATCCTTTGATGAATTTTGCCTTTTTTCCGCGATCCTTTGTGACGAAATTCACATTTTTTTGGCAATCCTTTGCGACGATTGACAAAATTGATTTTTTCCCATGATCATTTGTCAAAGTGTACGATATTTTTCTGTTATATATTTTTTTATGTTCAAATTTTTTAATTGATGACTGATTTTTCATAATTTTCGGAACTGAATGTCTTTAAAATTTCGGAAAATTCATAACAGAATCCCTGTTAGAAAAATAAGATGCCTTATCCTTTTGTCTTATCACCTTGCAAATATTTTCCATATTTATTTGCATACTTTTAGCATACGTGCTCATAATATATGTAGCTGGTATGGCATATATACATAAGTGTTCCTGCCTGAGCTTTCTCTTGGTAACCAATTACTATGTTTATCTTTATTAATTTTAAGTTGTATTTTATCTGTAAGAAAAAATAAACTTACATTTCACAATAAATTCCTTTTTATAGCTTTTCTTATCTAAATATAAAAATATAATACTTTTATTTTTTAGTTTCTTTTACCTTTTTACAATGAATGCTGACATCAATATTTCGCCGTAACTCTCACATGTTCAACTCGATCGTCTATTTTTCTCAATAGCTACTGTTACTGCTAACAGATGGCGTTGAGATATGACGTAATTGCAGCTTGTTCCACGATTTATGTTGCTCCATCAATATTTGCATATGACATTCTGGAAGCAGGTAGAAAATAATTCGGTCATGCATATTGGCCAGTTTTTAGACATTGGCAGAGGATAAAAGGATTTACCTTCAGTCCCTGTTAACCATTGATGTCTTTGATTGCCTCGAGAGGTGTGTGGCTGTTTGGTGATGTTCAGTATTTTGTGAAACGATGTTGGCTTTCCCGAAATCGTCTTTCTTTGTTGAAGTATAATGTTTAATATGAAAAGGGAAATTTTCAGTTGAATATATTTGCAGCGGTTTGAGATTATATAATAAAGTTGTGTCGCTTTGAATAAAGTACTTAATGTCATGCTGTGTAAAGGGTAAAAATTGGTGTTAAGAAATGTGTTCTGCTGAACTGAGTTTTTCATGCGTATTAGCAACATCTCTGATTTTTCCTGGAAGTTTCATATATCAAAATCATCTTTTTGTCTGACTGTGATTTGCAAGTAAAGTTGTTCTTTTTATAAGAACATGTACATCTTCTTGAGTTCAGTCAATTTATCTTTTAAGTTCCAGTTTGTTAGCCATATTTTTACATAAAGTGTCAGAACGAGATATTGTATTCATCATGTCATAATTGTCCTATTTACAATCAGATAAGTTTAATGCTATTTCATCTAAAGATATATCTCATTTTGTTTTTAAAAGTTTATTTTCATTTAAAGTATATGTATATTGTTTTTATGTGTTTGTCTTTTAAATGTTAATAAAGTATGTTAGTTTATTTTAACTATGTCATCTTTACTTTAACACCACCACATTTATTTATTTAAGTTATTTTTATTTCTAGTAATTTCTTTAACAGTAATATCTAATTTGGGGTTATAAATCAGCATTCAACGCTTTTACTGCATTGAATGCAGCTCTGCTAACTCCTAACCCCCAGGAAATACTTTTGTATTTCCCAATAATCACCTATGAATTCGCCAATCGGTCGTGGAAAATAATGCGAAATTTGTTAGCTGATATCAGTGAAAAATAGTGAAATTAGTCTATCGGTTGCAGGGAAAAAATCGTAAATTTCAATGATCTTTCATGGTAAAAAAGTCATGAAATGTGTCAATTGGGCGTGCGAAAATATCACGAAATTCGCAAGGCCTTCGTGGGAGTTGATCGTAGTTTACTAGTTAGTAGTAGTCAAACTTGCCGGAAAAGGGTGAAAATTTTTGGACGGGAGCCTCCCGCCCACGATATTCTTTTGGGCGGGATTTTAAAATTTTTGGTGCGAATCCCACCCTGAAATTCAAGCCCTGAGCATTATAATTATTTTACTGAGCAGCATAAAAATTTGGGTACATTACTGTCTGCAGGAGGTATTTTTTGTTACATTTTAATCAAGTTATGTTTTTTCAAACTCAATAAAATTCATGTATGTTATTAACATACACTACTCTACATTTCCTATTTAAAATGTTGTACATAGCATTATATTTCTTTTACAGGGCTGCACAAAATAATTCAAATACATTACCATCTATGGCTGATGATTGTTAAGAGTATATTTGATTGGTATTATGCATTTCCACAGACCTTCCAACTGCTACGAAAAAATCGTAGTTGCTACGATTTGGACCTATAAACTTCGATGCTACGAAAATCGGTCTTAAACTACGATTTTTTGAAAAAAACACAAACTCATTTTTTGTTTCTAGTTGCGATTTTTATCCCACACAGCATATTTTTCAGACGTGATTTTGTTCCAAAATTTCAAAGTATTCATTTCCGAAAGTTTTAAAAAATTGGTCATTAGTCCGAAAATTCAGACATAAAAAAATCTGAGCTGCAAAACAAACTTCTTAACATAACACCCTCTTTATGTATATTAACCACGAGTGAATCATGTTTCTGTAACTATTTATACAGAAATTCCTTTCCTTAGAAACAGGGATGCCACTTAAAGAATTTCTGGAAAGGGGGGGGGAGGGAGACGGTTCTTTGAGAGGCAAGGTTTGAAATAAGGTGTGCAAAATTGCACGGTTTGCACACGGAAAAAAGTCCTTCATAATGAAAAATGCTGTGCAGTATTTCCCCCTTCAAATTCTTCCACAGACCTATGATTCTTTTACGAGTATATTTTGAAATTTCTTAGAAGTCCGCGAATTTTTTTTCTGTTTATGGAATTTCCCCAAATTAATTCGTGAATCGATCGCGGAAAAAAATTAGGATTTCTTCAAATGATCGTGTAAATATATCTAGTATTTCGTCAAAGATCTCAGAAACAAATAGCGATTTTCTTCAATGGTCAATGAATAACATCACTAATTTCGTTTAGAGTTCAGAAAGAAATTCCGAATTTCGTCAAAAGAGTGCGCAAATAATCACGAATTTCGATAAACTATCGAGGGAAAAATATTGCAAATTTCGTCAAAAGGTCATGGAAGCGAGTAGTGAATTTTATTAATTGTTCGCAAAAAGATATCGAAAATTTTGCCGATCAGTTGCAATAAATTATAACGAATTTCGACAAATGACCGTGTAAAAAATCAATTTCGTCAATTGGTCGCAGAAGAAAATAAATTTCGTCAAAGGATCGTGGTAAAAACTTGAATTTTGTCAAAATATCACAGAAAGAAAACACGAATTTCGTCAAAAGATCAGTAAGATAAAGCAAATTTCATCAAAAGATCAGTAAGAAAACGCAAATTTCACCAAAAGATCGCGGAAAGAAAAACCTAATTTCATCAGAGAATCTTTGCAAAATTCGTCGGAGGATCGTGGTAAAAAATACGAATTTCGTCAAAAGTTCATGGTAAAAAGTGCGGATTTCAACAAAGAATCGTGATAGAAAAATGTGAATTATGATTGTGGGAAAAAAATTGTGAATATCATCCTGAAATGACCGCGGGGCTTGCACCGGGCTAGAAAACTGGAACTAGGCTCCTTTTACAAATGTAAAAAAAAAAAAAAAAAAACGCTTCAAATCGAAAAGAAACTAAAAATTGTTTAAAAATTTTCAGAGGAAGAAATTTACTGTATTGAGTTCAAAGACTGAAACCTTATTCTTTTTACGAATGTCAAAAGATGGCTGCGAAATATGAAAACCAACCGTCAACAAACTTCCAAATTAATTTTAATTTTGCGTGCTACGATTTCTCATTTTCAAAGGTTGGCAGGTCTGATTTCCAGCACACAAAAATTCTAGTTTAAATAACTATATTCTAGTTATTTTATCTATAATTTAAGCCGCCACTCGTCACTGCTCCAAAAATAAAGATGTTAGATACCATAATTAGAAACAAAGACCATATGTGGAGCAGATCTCAGTATAATTAAATTGTGGAGTTTTAAAGTATGGAATCGGGAAATAAACTTATTGAATAATTACTTTTTAAAAAAGTAATACAATAAAACTTGTCAAAATTTAACTTTTCCTTATTACTATTAGGAGAATGCATAGATGAAAATAAATACAAACATATTAAAAGATTGAAGTAAATAAATACAAAGTAAATGGTTAAAAAGTATGAGAGATGAAAATAAGTTTCTTTTATACCAGTTCAAAATCAGCTATTCATATCGTCTGAAGATATAATTAATATTTTTTTTATTTGCTGTTTAGTTATCGCAATTTACTTACATCAGTAATACTGGTTGAATTTGTATATAAAAAAAAAAACCCATTATCTATTAATAGAAATTATTCAAATTGTAGACATGGTTTGATAAGTTGTAAAACTTTTAATAAATCAAATTATAGATTCAGTCATGTCTAAGATGATAACATATGGTAGCATTACATTGCAAAAAAAGAAAAATATATATAATGTATTTACATTTTCTATAATAGAAAGTTAGAGAAATGTAGTTTTCTAATTGAACTAGCATTTCATTCTAAGATAAGAAACATACTTGTTCTAATATAGATAGAATGTCAGATGTTTAGATTATCAAAGAGAAAATTATAGGATAAAGGGGTGGGAAATATTCTTTTCTGTGGAAAAGTAACACAAGTTTGAAATTGCACGTCAAATGTGGCAAATGAGGTGCGTTCATACTATCACTAGTTTTATAAATACTTTTTGCACCACATATTGTACTGAATGTATATTTTAGTGCACTGCATAAGTGCATATCAATTTCATTCTGTTCAAAAGGCTGTAACATCATTAAAATGCACTTGAAATAATTTTTTCCCATTGGCTGTAGTGCAACGGAAAACTTTTGAGTGTCACTGTAATATAACTACACATCTGATTTTCATAAAATTTGAAACGGCTCAACAAGATTTGGTAGCAATTATATATTTAAAATTTTAGGCCATTCAATTGTATAGTTTTTGCTCTGTTATATACAGACAGACAGACAGACCGAACTACGACTATAGGTGCTACGTATTTATATAATTACGAATGCACCTAAAAGGGGGGAGAATATCTATAATAAAGGGATAAAAAGGGAGAATATCTATAGAGAGTAATAATTAGGGATGCACCGGATATTGATTTTGCCGGATACCGGGTATCCGAAGCTCCTTTGCCTGCCGGATTCGGATATCCGGCACTAGATATGTTTTTAGTTATATGGTGAATTATTTCTTAATATAATGCCATCTCAGAACAATAAATTACAAACATGTTTCGCACATTATTAATACATTTTAAATGTAGTGAAATGTAATTTACAAAAACTATATCTCTTTGAATATCAGGGCTTGAAATTCAAGTTTTCCCAGGAGGAGAGTTTCCTACCCAACATTTATAAATGCAGGGTAGTTGAACTGTTGGAAAGGAAAAAAAAAATCTTTAAATCCCGTTATTTTTTATGTGCCACTTAAAGAATTACATTTATACAGACATGACAAAATACCATTGAAATAATTTAAATTAACAACTCAAGATAATTATCCAAAATTTTTATTTTTATTAAAACAAAGGCACAGAATCAAGCTTTATATATACCATGTCTATTTTTCAACTTTCACCTAAGGTTATGGGCAATTAACAATTGGGTTGCTAAATGAATTTCTTAATTTAGATTTTATTCCATTTTGCATCCTTTAGCCTGTCTCACAAATTACTGTTTTGACAAATGGCACAGAGCAACATTTATAACTTTAGAAATTATCGGAAACGCATGGTTATGCTGTCTTAAACAATTTTAGAAAACTTTGCAAAATCTGATGTGCATTAATTTTTAGCTTATTTGCATGAATAATGCATATCGCTGATTGTATTGTCAATATCCTACAGTGATTGTATGTCACTTCTGAACAAACTTGTTTTATTATATCCTTAATGGAATTATTGTCAAGACTGTAATCTCTGGTAGTTTTGTTAATTAAACTATGTTCTATGCATTGGAATTTTAAATCAATATCCAAAGTTTGAAAAGGGAATAGTCAATTGATTTCTTCTATTACACAAGAAAAGGTTGATTTCAAAAAGTCATGTCCTAATTTCTGTTAACTGCAAGTAACAACTAGTTTGTTGTTTCTAAATAGTTTCCTTGAATTTTTTTTCTTCTTCGTGTGCACCACAAGATCTAATCTTATTTTGTTTAATAGTGAATCCAGGCCAGTTTGGTAGGGCTCAGTCTCTGGTGGCCGTTATTGTCCATTTAGTAATTTTCTTTTTTGGGCAAAGGAAATAAAAATTGCAAAATATCTAAAAAATATCAGAGATTTCGTCAATCATGGCAGAAAAAAAAATATATATATCATTCTGTGAATTGCGAGAATCAACTAGTTTTTTGTTTCTAAATATGTTTTTTGGAAGTTCACCAATTTTTTTTTCTTCATGTGCACCACAAGTGTAATCTCATTTTGTATAGTGACCAATTTGGTAGAGCTCAGTCTCTGGTGGCTAGGACTGGACGATGTCTCAATTTCTACATTGTGATGTATCGCCAGAGTAAAATGACGATACCACAATGCATCGTGGTGTTAGACATTTGTTACAAGTGTCTTGGGGTTTATTCACAACTCAGATGCCAGCAAAATTATTACATTTACTAACTCTTTTAATTTATACATTTATTTATTGTTATATTTTATTTAATTTTATTTTTTTAAACAGGGGGAGGGGGGTTATCCTATCAAAATAAACTAATGAACCAATCCTCTTTTCCTGTCAATACAAGATGAAAAATCAAATGGCTCTGTATATTATTGCACACGTTTAGAGTCAGAGTGATGTGGCCTAGGGAAAATGTATATTTTGCATCACCGTATTTTCTCAAATGAACATCATGGTGCCTTCATACATCTAGAAAAACAGACTTGAAACTGTGAAGCATGTAGGGATTTTGGATTGAGTTGTTTATCTGCTTCGACGATTGAAGGAGAAACCGGTCTCCCCTTACTCTACCATCGGTCTGGTACATCATAGATGTCTAGCTATGCACATGGTTATTCACGTTGGCAGCAAAACCAGTCTTCCCTGTACTCTCCCATTCATTTGCGATCCAGGTGTGATGCATCGTATGTCTGCGATGCATCGCTAATTCAAAGATCAGGAAATCAGTTTGACAATTTATGATTTAAATCGATATCTCACGATGTATCGATGCATCGCCCAGTACTACTGGTGGCCATTACTGCCCTTTTAGTTATTTCCTAATTTGAGCACACAGGAAAAACATCACAAAACACGTAAATTGGTCGTAGAAGAAAATATCGCTAATTTCGTCAATCATGGTGAAAATAAATAAAAACATTTGTCGACCGGTCTCCAGTAAAAAAACTAAAGTTTGTGGAAATTGGTAGAGGGAAAATATCACAAAATTCATCAATCGATCACGGAAAAATATCGTGAAATTTGCCAGTCCATCATGAGTAGATATCGTGAAATTCCTCAGATGGTCACAGAGAAAAAATGCGAAATTTTTCAATTGGATGCAGAAAAACAATCGTTACTTTCATCAGTATGTCGCAATAACAAAGAGAGAAATTTGCCAATCGGTCACATAATAAAATCGCTAAATTTGTCAATTGATCGCAAGAAAAAAAATTATGAAATTCACCAATAGGTCTCCAGAAAAAATCGTGAAATTCGTCAGTCAGTCGTGGAGAAAAATCGCAAAATTTTTCGGTCAGATGCAGACATGAATTTTGTCAATTTGTTGTAAGAAGAAACTGTGAAATCTGCCGATTGATGGCAGTAAATATCATGAAATTGTCGGTCGGTCCGGAGACTTGATCGTCGTTTTACAAAGAATCATTTTCGGAAAATGATTTTTTGGAAACAGGAGCCTCCACCCGCAATATTCTTTAGGGCACGAATCCTGCCATCCCATCTCGAAATTCAAGCCCTGTGATATATATTAATAATGTTGCATAACAAATGTAATTTAAACATTAAAATATTCTGTTTATTTGTACAATGAAATGCTGATAATTGCTATAGGATTTGGATAAGGGATTGACTATATTGATAATTGCTAATAATTAATTAATTTGTACAATGAAATGCTGGTAATTTGTATATCAAATTTTAACCGATTAATATGCCTATAATTGTACAGTATTTTCACAAAGAAATACATACTTTTTTTTATAATTTAAACATAAAATATCTACTAATATACCCATGATTAAAGAATTATTTTCTCCAAACATAGGTTTAGTTGATGTCTTTTTTCTGTTTTAATTATTTAATACCGTTTTGCTTTAAGTCACGTTTAATTTTATTTTAAGTTAAATTACTTTGATATTTATAAGTAAAAAGAAAATTACTTTTAATTTTAAATATTTATAACGAAGTTACAAAAATAAAACTTTCTTCAATCTCATACACCTTAATATTTCAAAAAGTAGTTCAATATTATACCAACTTTGATTTTGATCTAAAATTTCTGCTTCAGTCAATTAATCAGAATAAGTTAATCTTGATCATGATATCTATTAAAATCAATAATTTTTTCGTTATTCTGTTGTGCATCAGCTGTTTGCGAATAGCCAGCTTAACAGGATGCGAAGTTCTCGTCGCTTCACGAGCCGCCAAAATACAGTACAAAAAAAACTGCGAAAAATCAAGAAAAATTTACAAAAATCACTGTTACGGTGGTACTTTCTGGCGGAATATTTCCAAGTTTAAGGAGAAACTGCTGGCCATAGCCAAAAATGTACACAAAAAATTGGTTCAATTCTTCATACACTTTTCAATGATAAAATAATGAAAATAACACAAAAATCACTATTATAGCCAGAGGAATATTTTCAAATTGAAGGAGGACCTGTTGGCCATAGCCACAAACATACCTCCAAAAATTAGTTCCATTCCATTCATAACTTCATACACTTTTCGATGGTACAAGAATGAAAGTGGTACAAAAATCGCTATTACAGTGCCCCCTGCAGGCGGAATATTTCCAATTTAAAGGAGAACCTGCTGAACATAGCCAAAAACATACAGAAAATTTTTTGTTCAGTTATATGGATAACTTTATGCATTTTCGATGGTACAATAATGAAAATGGTACAAAAATCACAATTACAGCACCCCCTTCTGGCAGAATACTTCCATGTTGAAGAAGGACCTGCTGGGCCACAGCCAAAAACACACACAAAATATTTGGTTCAATTTTATGCATAACTTCATATACTTTTTGGTGGTACAATGGCAACACACAGACAGATAGACATTTTGTATAAACATGTTTTGGGATATCTGACCCCTAAAACGTCTAAATCCGTCGAAAACCAGAAATCAAAAAAATTTAAATTACAATACTTTCTTCTATTGAAGATAGAAGAAAGTAAAATTAGGCCTGTTTAATTGTTAAACTTAAAAGAAAGAAAGAAAATTAATAAAGTCATACTTTAAGAAAGAAGCCCAGTGGTGTAGTGGTCAGCACACCTGTCTGCCGCACCGCAGGTCGAGAGTTCGACTCCCGACTGGGCAAGGTTCACTCAGCCTTTCATCCCTTTGGGGTCGATAAAATGAGTACCAAGCTTGCTTGGGAACTAAACACCAAGGGTCTCGCGTTAGGTTGACCACCTGGCCGGGACGCATGCTGCATAGCCCCTCGGGGCCCAGGGTCAAGAAAACAGAGATGGGCACTGTCAGCCCAGATCCTTCTTGGATTGTATAGCCACAGAGTTTAGTTTATACTCTAATAAAAATCTTCAAATTTTATTTTACATTCTGAAATTAAAGGTACAATTTTCTAAAAGATGTAAATGTAAATTCTTAAATTTATTATAAAGAGTTCAAATATCCATGTTGGGAAAGCTGCAATTCTTTAAACTTTTGGAGAATTACCTTTTACTCATGAATAGTGAACTTACTTTCATATTTTGCATTATAAACAAAAGTTGTTCGGCATTGTTTGGGTCAAATGATTTCTCTTATCCTTTTATATTCGCTCTGCCGGATATCCGACAGAGAAGTCGGATATCCGGTGATTGTGATTCGGATATCCGATGATATTTCGGATATTGAAAAATCAGCCGGATATCGGATATTTGCCGGATATCCGTTGCATCCCTAGTAATAATGATCATCAATTTTTGGTGAGAGTAAATAAAATGTTGTTTTGAAGTTCGAAAAAGATTGCGTACTTACATATGGCATACATATGTACATACTTTTAAACTTATATGATTTCAAGATACCAGTTTCAAATTTCTGTTCGCCAAGAACAACCTGGTGACCAGAGATTTTGCACCAATTTAATATATATAGCATGTAAATGAGCAACAATGCATCAGTTCATTTTTTATTGGCTGTTTATAACATTTGGCAGCAAATCACACTTTCTGTAGCCCTAAGTGTACCAAAGTCACTGTAAAAAAGATGGACCAAATTTAAATTTCTCTTTGAAAGTTGAATCTTAGTTAAAACAATTCTCTTGTAACATTGTAACTGTTTTTATATGAAAGGTTGATAATAAATTTGTTCATTCTAATATTTTCATCCTTTAAACGTGTAAATTTGTAGTGACTAGAAAAAATGCTAAATGGGTTTTTAGTTTTATGATTTTTTTTTTTTTTCTGTCCCTTTGCAGCTAAAACATTCCTAACTGTAAGACATAATAACTACATCTATCACACAGAAGACTGGCGACCCAAAGGCTGTACAAGATATATACCACTGCATGAGGATATTATGATAAATACTCAAAACATTGAACAGATTAGTTTTGAATGTGATCAGTTCTTTTTGGCAGATGAAAAGGGCAATTATGTTGGAGCAAAACCAGGTTAGTTTATTTTTAATAATTTTTCAATTTTTAGCATAAAAATATTCATTTAATTTTTTTAAAACTTTTTTGTCTTATTTTTATAAGATTGAACATTTTTTTCTTATATATACAGTAGACTCTCTCTTAATCGGAACTCCGCTTTAACCGGCTGTGTTTTTTTCTCAACATCAGGCATAATTCAGAGATGATGACCTCGGGAACTCAGCTTATGCTTTCGAGTTGAGGGGCAATCCTGAGGGGAAAGAGACAAAATTCAGAAAGGAGAACGTAGGTTCTAAATGGATACATGTTGACCTTCACCAGTGTTGAATTCAGGGTGTGGCCTGGGGAGGTGAACAGTCCCCCCCAAGGAACAATTAGATGTCTCTCCAGAAGATTTGAGATTTTGTGTTTTTATTGGCCAAAAATACAATCACCCCCCTCCCTTCCACCTCAGAACTCTATAATGTCTGATCTGCCTGCAAGCTGTTTTGTACAAACATTTAAAAAGCTTGGGGGATGTGAACAGATCACCGTAGAAGAAGTATAAGAGTTGTTTGAGTCTGATGAAGATCTCAAGCACAAAACATTATTTGATGAGGATATAATTAAGACTATAACTGATGTTGTTCAATACGAAGACGATCCTGATGATGATCCAGTTGAAGTTGACACTGCCAAAATTCCTTATACGGAAAGGGCAAAATCATTAGAATTGGCGCTATGCTATGATGAGCAGCGGCTAACAGCTACCTCGGTTAAACTTATGATGTTAAAGAGATAGAGATTTTATGCTGCAAAATGTCAGACATCTTGCCTTCAATAGAAGAAGGTCATTGATTTCTTTATGGTTGATTAACTTAAATATACTTAATGTAGAATAATTTCAATTTCTTATAAAGGTATGTGACACAATTTTCAACATTTTAATTTGTGTTAAATATTTTTCATTATTTGTTATCATGATAATTTTTCTTTCAATTCAGTTAATTATAATTATTACTCATTTGACAAAATATAAAATATATACTTTTTTTAAAACTACACAAATTGAAATGCTAAATGCATCGTATGGCTTTAATTATTAAATTATGCAGATACATATTTACATTTTTTTTACTTCTGCTTTAACTGGTTTTTCTCTTAACTGGCTAACCCTCGGTCCCATTTAGGCCGGTTAAGTGGGAGGCTACTGTATTTCTTTTCTATAAGTTTTTTCTTTAGATTAATCATATTTTTTTTTCCAAGGTGGTTTGTCATGTCTTAATTGCATTTGACTTTGCCTCTAAATAAAAACTGATGTGGGTATTCCATTCTGCTAAATTTTATGCGTCATCTGACTCATTAATCATAAAACTGTGAGTAGGATATTTTAAAAAATCATAATTTTAAAAAAAAAGTAAAAAATAGGATTTTTATTAAAGATATATTTTTTTTAATTTAATTTTTTTGTTTGTTTTTTCTGCATTAAAATATTGAATACTTTTATAAGATTGAACATTTTTTGCTTTAATGTATTTCTTTTCTATAAGTTTTTTCTTTGGATTAATCGTAATTTTTTTTTCCAAGATGGTTTGTGGTGTCTTAATTAAATTTGTCCTTGCTTATAAATGAAAACTGTTTTGGATTATTCCATTTTGCTAAATTTTATATGTCATCTGACTCGTTAACCACAAAACTGTGAGATAAAAAAATCATAAATTTAAAAAAAAGAAAAAATTATTTTTATTAAAGATAACTTTTTTTATGATTTTTTTTTCTGTGTTAAAATATTGAATAACTACCAAGAAAGAACTACAGATATCCAAAACAATTAAACCTCTAATTATATGATATTAAAGAACATAATCTATATTTTTATGCTTTAATCAATAAAATTAAAATTAATGAAATAGAAATAATAAAAACTGCAGATAAGCAATTTCATTAGTTAAAAGCATGAATAACAATCCATATCATGCAAATGCTTCTTGCATTTTGTAAGATGACTCTAATTGCATAAATTTAGACTTACACACATATATGTGCATATTAATAAAAAAATATGAAAATTAGTTGCATCTGTTCATGTATATCAGGGTTGTAAAAAACCCGGGTTAAAAAAAAACAAAACAGCCCAGGTGGGTTTTATTAAAAAACACAGGTTAATTGGGTTGGATTAAATATAATTGGACTTAATATAAGCAAATTACTAAATAATGTATTTATATATTCTGAAGCAATAAACTTGCAACAGCAATTACGTCTTGTATCAAATGCACTAGATGGAACACAGAGAGAAGATTGTGACCTTTAATGGCACTGAGTATTGAAGATACTAATATTTATCCAAATCATATGTTGTCTTTCCATGTTTGCAAAAATTGTTGCTAAGAAACATAATGGAACACTTAGTCAGAATTGTGTTCCTTTATGAAAAAAATAAGTTCTTTGCCTGCAAGTACTGCATCTGTTGAACGAATGTTTTCAAGTTTTGGTTTCATTCATAATAAGCTATGTAATAGATTAGGGCATGAAAAAGCAGAAAAGTTAGTGAAATGCTACCTAAAAAGTGACGCTCTAGTAGATTGGTAATGTGAAAACATATTCTAAAAAGTTTTTTTTTAATGGTAATTCTGTAACTAAATTTTATTATTATAACTATGATTAAAATATTTTCTGTAACTAAATTTTATTTGTTTAACTATGAATAAAATATTTTCTTTGCATATACTATTCTTATTAATTTAATAAGTTTAGTAAATATAATACTCTTGAAGCTAACTGAAAAGCTTAAATTTACATTTTAAATTAAAATCTAAAATGTTTTAAAATTATGGGGTTCCCAATCTAAAAGTGCAAGTAAATTAGTACAAATATATTTTCTAAGATTCAAAGAAGTGAATAAATAAAACAAAATAACCATAAACTGTTAACAAATACATCATTTGTTCCTTTCCAGAAACATATTTTTAAAAAACCCAGCCCAGGCGGGTACCTGGGCAGCTACCCACTATAACCCTGATTTATATATGCACACAGATTAAACATAATCATAAGAATTACCTGTCATATCTACATTAACTTCTCAACTTATTAATTATCAGTATTATTAGCTATTTGGTGGGAATTATTGGTATTTAGTGTTTCAAAATGTAAAAAGTTTTGCTGCCTTTTCTATGCCTAACTGATTTCTTTATTTGTTGTGTATGAGTCTAACAGTAGAAAACATTCTCTCAACTTTTACTGAAGTAGCTCTTGTTATGCTTAGTATTTTTATACTATTTTTTTTTAAACTCTTATACATTATTTTACAATAGCTGTTGAGCATATCTTATTCTTTCATTCTCCTTTAGTTCCAATTTGTTGTTTTCTATTCACTTGTGAAAGTGAAATGAAAAAAATGACAGAAATATTGTTTTTTTTAAATGTTAATTTTTTTTTTTTTTTTTTTTTAAAGGTTTAAAAAAATAAGTTTAGACTTTTAACAAGTCATATTTTCTTATTTGTATTTGCTTTATTGTAAATAGCACTTTATGTTATTCAGTATGATTTGGAACAGAAGCATTTATATAGGGCATTGATTTTTAGGCAATTTTTTTTTCAGGGGATTTCATAATCCTACCCTCTTTCAAAATCTGATTAACATTTTATCTTAATTTGATAAATCTAATGATTGTTGGATCTGATTCTTAATTTGATTAATCAAATAATTGATCTTAAATCAGAAACAAAAGCACAGCTACAAATATTCTACAAGTCTGATCAAGTGAGTTTTGCTTCAATTCCCAACCACTTATCCAGAAAAACTAGTTATCCAGAATATATCTGCTCTCAACCATCTACTTATCTATACTCATATTATAAAGAGGAAAAAATTGTTTATTTGTAGGAGGTAAGCTCAGGAACTACCGAACCGATTCCAAAAGTAATGGTATCAAAATGATGGTGTTCGCCCAACTTAGAACATAGGCTATATCTTATGTCGGTGCCAGTACCCCAAAGGGGCTGCAGGAGCAAAAAACGTTCTAAAAATGCGATTTTTGCGTTACTGAAGGGCCTAGAAATATGAAATTTGGAATATTAGTTACTTACAAGATATAAATGATGTCTAAGAACAGTTCTTAAACAATTCGAAATTAAAAAGGGGTGAGACTGCACAAAAAGTGTTCTAAAAACGTTCTAAATGGTAGTTTCTACATAATCTCAGGAAATACCGAACCGATTCCAAAAGTAATGGTATCAAAATGATGGTGTTAGTCCAACTTAGAACATAGGCTATATCTTATGTCGGTGCCACTACCCCAAAGGGGGTGCAGGAGCAAAAAACGTTCTAAAAATGCGATTTTTGCGTTACTGAAGGACCTAGAAATATGAAATTTGGAATATTAGTTACTTATAAGATATAAATGATGTCTAAGAACAGTTCTTAAACAATTCGAAATTTAAAAGGGGTGAAAATGCACAAAAAGCGTTCTAAAAAACGTTCTAAATGGTAGTTTCTACATAACCTCAGGAAATACCAAACCGATTTAAAAAATATTGGTGTCAAAATGATAGTGACAACGTTTGCTCCAAGATAGGCTATGTTTTATGTCGGTGCCACCACCCCAAAGGGGGTGTAGGAGCAAAAAACGTTCTAAAAATGGGATTTATGTGTTACTGAAGGGCCTAGAAATATGAAATTTGAAGTATCAGCTACTTATTAGATATAAAGGATTTCTAAGAACAGTTCTTAAACAATTCGAAATTTAAAAGGGGTGAAAATGCGCAAAAAGCGTTGTAAAAAACGTTCTAAATTGCAATTTCTATGCAATCTCAGGAAATACTGAACCGATTTCAAATATAATGGTGTTAAAATGATGGTGACAGAATAGATAGGTAGCTCTAAGATAGGCTATATTTTATATCTGTTTCCACTACCCCAGAGGAGATGCAGGAGCAAAATGAGCCAAAAGCATTCTAAAAACGTTCTAAATGCCGATTTGTCACCAATATCTCAGGAAAAATCAAACTGATTTCAAAAGTAATGGTAAGAAATTGATGCTGACAGCCTTTGCTCTAACATAGATGCTATTTCAAGGCGGTATCACTATCACCTAGACGTTGCAGGAGCAAAAAAGCATTCCAAATTTCGATTTTTCTGATAGGTAGGTGCTAGCAACTTAAAATTAGGCAAGGTACATATTTATTACATATAAATGATCTTTAAGAACAGTTTCGAAAAAATTGGAAATTTAAAAAGGGGTGAAAATGCGCGAAAAGCTTTCTAAAAACGTTCTAAATTGCGATTTCTACTCAATCTCAAGAAATTCCAAAGCTATTTCAAAAGTAATGGTTGCAAATCAATGGTGACAGTCCCTGCTATAACATAGGTTATATTTTATGTTGCTGTCACTACCATCTGAGGGTTGAAAAAGCAAAACATGTTCTAATTTGCGTTTTTTGCATAACTGAAGGGTCTAACACTTTGAAGTATGGCATGTTATTTATTTACAAGATGCAACTGCTTTCTATGAACTGTCGAAAGAAAATTTCAAATTTAAAAAGATGAAGTGAGCAAAAAGCGTTATAAATTACAATTTTTATGTAATCTTATCAAATACCAAACCGATTAAAAAAATAATGATAACAAATTGTTGGTGATAGAACCTGCTCAAACATAAGCTATATTTTATGTGTGTGCCACTACCACCAGAGGGTTGCAGTAGCTAAAAGCTTTCTAAATTGCGATTTCTGTGATACTGAAAAGGCTAGAAACTTTAAATATGGCATGATAGATTTATAAAATATAAATGCCCTCGAAGGACTGCCGAAAATAAATTCGAATTAAAAAGGGGTGAAGTGAAGGGGGGAGGGGTGCAAAAAGCATTCTAAAAAAGTCCTAAATTACGATTTCTACGCAATTTCAGGAAATATAAACCAAATATAAAAGTAATAGTTGCGAATCAATGGTAACAGTCTCTGATCCTACACAGGCTATATTTTATGCCGATGATTCTACCACCTGGGATTTACAGAAACAACAAACGCTCTAAAAAAAGGCCTTTAAAAGCTTTCTAAATTACGTTTCTGTGGAATATTAGGAAATAACAAACCAATTTCAAAATTAATGTTGGCAAATTAATGGTGACAGTTCCTATTTCAACATAGCCCTTTATGTTGAGAGAGGTGGTAGGACTTGGAATTTGACATGATGGTTAATTTTAAGATGTAAGAAGATGGTTTCTAAAAAATTCAAAACTTCAAATGAATACTGAATTGAGCATAAAAGTTTCAAAATATTTTCTAAATTATTACTTATTTAGTTTTATTTCGTTTTATTAATTTAAGTCTCATTTCTGCCTTATGCAGTGTAACAATGATGTTTAATCAAACTGTGTTTTAAATAGTAATTTTTTTAATTATTCCTAAAAGTAATAAGTACCTTTTAATAAAATAAAATATTACCTTTTAATAAAATGAAAATTTAGTTAGTACCTTTTAATAAAAATTAGACATATAAATATCACTTGGCATATTTCAAATATTACGCGAGCAAAGCCACGGGGTTTGCTAGTATATATATATAATCCAAATGGAAATTTTGTTCCCAATGTCTATATTTCGAGTTCTACTGCATTGATTTTGACGAAACTTATACCGTTAGATAGGTATCATTTCAGGGTAGGTTTTTAGTTTTACACATCGTTCTACATAGATTAGTTATAGAATTATGACGGAAAGTTCTGTTATTTTGGACAATAAGGTTACCATTTTATTTCTTGGCGAATTTTATCGCTAATGAAAAAAATGAAACGGCTCTAAAAATAAAAGAAAAAATTGTTACTAATTTTATTTAAAATTTAAAAAAAAAAGGAGTAAAAGAAAAAAAGAAATCAGTTTTAATGAGTGATGATATTACAAAATGAAAATATTTAATTTAAACATGAAAGGAAATGTTCGTAATGCTTAAAAAATTACTCAGTTGAAATATTGCAATTGAAATAAGATTTGGCGATTTATCTTTTGTGTCAGGTTAAGAAAAATGCAACTGAAAAACTGGTAAGATGACATTAAGGAAGTTCTCTATAAGCGCAAGCTGAGAAATATATGAAAAAATTATAGAATAATCTTCTCATGAGGATATATATGTTTATTAAAAAAAATCGTCAGAACCTCGATTTAGTGTTCGTAAAATAATAATGAAAATTTCATTTTTTGTGATTTTACACTGGTTGGCGACACAACAAAATTTTGAATAATACTATGATAAATTTTCTTTAAGAAAAACTTTTTCAACTCTCCATACACAGTTAGTTTAAGTAAGTTTTAACTTTAATAAATACATTTTTATAACTGCAGTTTTGTCATATACATTTATATGTGTATATAATGAAATTTAACTATCGTAATTATGCTGTTTAGAACAAAATTGAAATGGATTAAAATTGTTTCAAACTCAAAATTAAGGTCCGATTCTGAGCATTGGCAATTTGGCTTTGATATTATTAGCATTAGAGACAACAAGAAAAAACTATTGTTGCCATGGAAACAAAGATTTAATATCGAAATGCTTAATGATAGCATTCTTAATCAAGGTACAATTAAAACTTATCTCGCCGGTGACACCATATAAAATTAAATAATAACAGCAACATGCAATTTGTATGTATTATATAAGCTTACAGAAAAAAATAATAAACTAATCCACCGTTTAAGTTTAAATTGTTAGAGTATTAGGCATTTAAATACTTATTTAACAAGAAACTTATAAATGCATTTCAATCTCTTGCATTTGGCCAGGAAATGTATTGGTTCACCAAATAGCGTGAAGCATTCATCTTTTCGTGCTAAATACTCGAAAAAATATTTTTTTTTTTTACAGATTTTCTACCACTGCATTTGAGAGATCTTTTTTACATACATAAATAATTTTATTAGCATTTCCTCTTTCAAAAAATATTTTGAGTATGCGCTTTAAGGAGACCTTCCTTGTGAGTAACAATTTTGTTTTTTATTATTTTTTTTTAATTAAATTTTTTTTATTAGCTAACCCTTACAGAAAAAACTAGAAGATGTAATTATAAAAATGACGATACTTATGAGTTACATGTTTCTTTATATTTTGATTTTACTTTTGTCACCAAATAATTTGATTTTAATCCAAAAAGGAGTAAACGTGACATCAGCCCCATCGATGTTCACATTATATAGGTGATTTTTCAAATGTAAGATAGCATTTTTGGAACAATTTTAATATTGAAGTGTAAATTATATAAATAGAAGTTAATATTATAAAAGTGGATTTAAATTTTAGTGAATATGTCTGCCCCCCCCCCCCCATACACACATATTGTAAATAATTTAATTTCAGACATTTGAAATATTTTTCTCATACTTTACTACGGAAAAATGCTGGTTTGTTTTTCCCAAACTTGTGACTTTTATAACCTCGAAACTCAGATCAGCGAATATTGTCCACTCTTTTTTTTTATTTTTTTTAAACACACATCGCCAATTTCCCTCTTAGAAATGTCTACTGCTTCAAATGTTATGTACTAAAGATTATTCTTAAGAAAATTCATGCAATTATGCATTATTAATACCACACAAGAAAACATTTTACAAAAAAAATTGCTTACTGAAATAAATTTTCGATGATTTGACATCCCTTTTTCAGTTTTTTTTTTTTTTTTATGTACCTTTTCTTCATTTTTGAAGGTTTTTGAATGATATTGGATTTATCTTCTGCAATCAGGTTACCCACTAATTAGCGTATTTACTGAACTGTTGGATATTTCTTTTACATTTGAAAGAGACTCTGTGAACAGTGACCCCGATTGCAGAAGATTACATGA
The DNA here is from genome assembly GCA_963932465.1 of Maratus speciosus. NCBI lineage: Eukaryota > Metazoa > Arthropoda > Arachnida > Araneae > Salticidae > Maratus > Maratus speciosus. The sequence goes on along the minus strand of OZ010792.1, from coordinate 413,248,645 downwards.
AATTCGTACTTACCGATTAGAAAACTTATGGTTTTTTATTATGATACAAACGGACAAAAGAAGATTTAGTATTATATATTTTTCATCTGCAGTTATTTTATTATCTCTAAATAAGCAATACTTTGAATGACAATACTCTGAAAAAATCTGATGCACAGCCATAGCTACTAAACTTAGTGAAAAATTAACGATTTTAGGTTTATTTAGGCAACAGACTGAAGAATAATGTAATTTTGAAAATAAAAAGCCTAGTTATTTCTCCTTGCTATTATGCTCATTAGAGAAATGAAAAAAAAAAAAAAATCCCTGCCGCCCCGGCCTACAGGAGGAGGTATAGATTTCGAAGTTAAGTAATATTAATTGCACCAACAACAACTAAATCATGAGTAGATATAAATCCACTTTAACAGTTTTATCTGACCGCTTTTGATGAGTTTTCATTTCATTTTTATATAATAGCTGGTTTTATCAGAATCATGTTAAGGCAGTATTAAAAAAAAAATACTTTTCCATGCTCAACAACTCGAAATTTTCTGGCATATTTTCAGATTAATTTTTAATAGAAAAAATACGAAAATTGCTGACGTGATTTTTGAAAAGATTTATAAGCGACATGTGTTTTTATTTTTCTTTCAATTAAATGAAACTTGATGAATAAACAATTATTTTCTCAGTAGGGCAATATTTTTCATTTCTAACACAATCGCTTCGGGAAATTCTGTTCAAAATGCCCACTTTGACATCATTTTTTGAAATATATTCTGCCTCTATCAAAAAATCGATCATTACGGTACATTATATAGTTTCTGAAGAAGAGAATCTATCAATTGGACGTATTTGAGAGCAAAAATTAATTTAAAAATGAGTAAGAAAATAAGCAGTTTGGATTTGAATACATTCTTAATAAGATGATTTTTTTCTTCAACCGCTATGTATTTTTAATTTGTTTTTGCTATAAGAATTGGTCCTATCAAAAGACAATATTAAGAAGATATATGATAAATTCATGGGGATTTTATGTCTTGTGAATTGACGGAGTTATGGAAATTTTTTTTCTTCACTCCCCTTTTTTTGTTTTTGTTTTTAATTTTTTTTGCAGTACGAATGGGTTCTATCAAAAACTTGTAAATATAAAAGTTGTAGATAATATTAAGGAGGATGTATAATAAAATTAAATGGATTTGATATCTTGAGAATTGACGAAGTTATGATTTTTTTTCTCCCAAAAACCCTATTTTTTGCACCCCTTGAGCCCATTTTTAATTTTATCAAAAATCTGTGATACATACATTTTTGGTCCTATTTTTAGAAGTAATAAAAACTTTAAACTTATTTGATATGTACAAAAATTAAGAAGTTATGGGGTTTTTTCGGTTTTCACAAAACCCCTCCCTAATTCCATCCCCTTGGTCCGATTTTGCCCATTAACGAACTTGACTGAGATTTTATGCCCCTTGATTTTATGTATCAGTTTGGAAGAGATTGGTGAAGAATTGTGGAAGTTATCGTGTCCAGAAGAAAGTGATATATATATATATATATATATATATATATAAAGTTTTTTACTGAGGGTGGTTTTGGGTTCTAGGGGTCATGATCGGTGTAGATCTGCAAAAATATTTCAGAAATTCCAATATAGGAACGATGCCAATAGGTAGTATTTCATACGAAATCTACCTAAAAATGTCCTTCCGGCCAGTGCCGGGAGGAAGAGGTAGCTTTCATATTCCTTACTTTAAAAAAGCCAACTTATATTATTCAAACACACGAAGCTCAATTTAGTGGAAACCGAATATAGGAGATTCAATACTAATTTTTATCAATACTAAATCATTATGAATGAGAATTTCGCAAAATTAGTCAGCTTTATCCAAGCTGCTTTTATTTAAAGTAACTTATATTTGGCTGCCAAATTTGGTGATTTCTTAAAGTGCCTGCCATTTTAAGACAACATGGTGGATGAGGCTAACCAGTGAAATTGGTCGAGACCTTAGTAATTGCTGTGCACCTGCTCACTCACATCAGAATCGGTTGATATATACAGCAGGCAAAAAATCAGATTTTTCAAAATGTCACCCACAATAGAAATTGAAACGGCTATAGCTGGGCCATTTTTTAAGATAAAGACAAACAAAAAATGCTCCTGAATCCTTATATCAAGGTCAAATACTTAAGAAAGAAACCTTTTTCAATTTCTAATTTTTTTGCACCTCCCTTTTTTATATATAATTTTTTTTTGTTAATGGCCGCCATTTTGAAACAAGATGGCTTATGAAGCTAGCAAGCGAACTTGGTTGAGATATTGATGTATACTATCCACATGCCTTCTTCCATCGAAATAGGCGAATACGTGTGGTATCGCGAGACAAATACAAGATCGTTTCAAAGTTTTAGCCATGCTAGAAATTCAAAGTGCTATAATTCAAACATTTTTTTAAGATATAAACTAAAGAACAAATTTTCAGAAACGAAAACTGCTCCAGAATCTTTGTATCAAGGCCAAACACATAAAAAAAAATCTTTTTCATTTTCCAATTTTTTAATACCTCATTTAAAATTTTAAATTACATTTTTTTTAAAAAATCGCAACCCTTTTGAAACAAGATGGCAAATGAAGCTGGCCAATGAACTCGGTCGAGACATTGGTGTGTACTATGTACAGACCAAGTTACATCCAAATCGGTTCATAAATACGCCTGTTATCCGTGACAAAAATCAGGTCGTTTTAAAATGTCAGTCACAATAGAAATTCAAAATGCTATAACTCAGCCATTTTTTTAGATATAGACAAAACAAAACCTGTTCCGGAATCTTTGTATTAAGGTCAAACACATACGAAAAAAATCTTTTTCATTTTCCAATTTTTTTGGTACCTCATTTTAAATTTTAAATTTTTAAAAATTTTTTAAATGGCCACCATTTTGAAACAAGATGGCGGCTGAAGCTGTCCAACAAACTCGGTTGAGATATTTGTAAGTACTATGTACACACCAAGGTACATCCAAATCGGTTCATAAATACGTCTGTTATCACGTGACAAAAATCAGGACGTTTCAAAATGTCAGCCACGCTAGAAATTCAAAATGCTATAACTCAGCCATTTTTTAAGATATAGACGAAACAAAAACTGCTCCCGAATCTTTTTATTAAGGTCAAACACATAAGAAAAAAATATTTTTTCAATTTTAAATTTTTTGGTACCACATTTCAACTTTAAATTTTTCTTAAAAATTTAAATGGCCGCCATTTTTAAACAAGATGGCGGATGAAGCTGGCCAACGAACTCGGTCGAGCTATTGGTATGTACTATGTATAAACGAAGTTACATCCAAATCGGTTCATAAATACGCCTTTTATCGCGTGACAAAATTCAGGATGTTTCAAAATGTCAGTCATGCTAGAAATTCAAAATGCTATAACTCAGCCATATTTTAAGATATAGACGAAACAAAAACTGCTCCGGAGTCTTTGTATAAAGGTTAAATACATAAGAAAAAAATATTTTTCCATTTTCATTTTTTTGGTACCACATTTCAAATTTTAAATTTTTTTTAAAATTTTAAATGGCCGCCATTTTGAAACAAAATGGCGGATGAATCTGGCCAACGAACTCGGTCGAGACATTGGTATGTACTATGTACACACTGAATTACATCCAAATCGGTTCATAAATACGACAGTTACAGTGTGACATAGGTCAGATATATATATATATATATATATATATATATATATATATGGATATATATATATATCAATTTTGAACGGAGGGTGGTTTCGGGGTCTGGGAGTCATGATCGATGAAAATACACCAAAATTTTTTGAAATCGCTTTCCTCCGAACGGCTGCAATAGGTAGCTTTTTGTAATGAAAGCTACCTAAAAACCTTCGGTGCATCAAAAAAATTAATACATACTAGGTTATTAAGTTTTGTGTAACTGACTTTATTTATCATACTCATAGAGTATTTTTGTGAAAGATCTAATATAACAACAGCAAATAATCTATCTAATATATCATTTCTAATATATCAACAGCAAATTTACTTTATTTAATGGAATGTAGTTTGGTTCATAATTACCTTTTTTTTTTATATCTAACTCTGGTACATTTGTAACCATGTAGTTGCAAACACTTCTAATGTTTGACGTCAAACTTACCTATGCACCCAATTATGGAAGATTGGGAAGATTTTGATTGGATGAAAACAAGAGACGAACTTTCTATCATAATCAGTTATCGAGGGCTTTTTTCCGGGTTAACAGTTGCATGATTGCAATTGGTATATAAAAATAAGAAATGGCAGTGAAAATGATATTATTTTAATTTTATTCAAACACTTCAGTTTTGAAAATCCATTTTTATATGATTCACATTTCTTTTAAATATGAAAGTTAATCAGTTCTTTGTGGGCAAATAATTTATTACATTTTTTGACTGTATTTACTCTGCTTTAATCCGAAGACAGAAAACTGCAGTAGACCTGCCAGAAGAAGGCGTATATTATGAAATATAATGTAGTGTAGAGAGAGAGATCGTATTTAAGCTACCAGAAGTATATATAGCACCAAGCTGAGAAGCCCGGAGTTCAGAAACTAACAAATGAAAGTGAATAATCCGAACATGATTAATGTTCAGGGGTCACTCAATGCAATCATTGTAATTATCTCTCATTTTAGTAGTGTGGTGACTAGAGAACATTTTAATTTCTGATGATCATAACGGCTGCAGTTCCTTCCCAACCTCTACTTTAAAGATCTACTATAAAAGAATTTCTTCTGAATAGTCTGAATTTTGCCTAAAGCATAAGATAATATAATAGCCAAATGGCGTCCAATGCGTATTCAGAAAATGCGGAAGGACTTTCCAGGTGAAGGTCCTTATTAATTTTAAATACAGGGTGGAATTCTCCATTTTATTTGATTGAAGGTTTATTTGAAAAATGGACCAGCGCAGCGGGCTCAGCCTGCTAGTTTTGGATAAATGGTTCTATACTGTATATTAAGAAAAAATATTTGATTAATAATAGGAATTAATACATGGAAATTATTCCAGAGGGAAACATTCGCCTTGCATACAATATTGGCCTTTGCGTCTTTTAATCAATTACTTAGAAATTTAATAATAATAGGAAGTTATAGCAATGTGAATCATAATAGATTTCATTAAACATCTATTTTAAATGAAGTGTTTTTTATGTGTGATAAAATTGTGTGAACATATCTGGGGCTCTAAAGAGAACACTTGTGAATTTAAGAACTTATTGTCTTTTATTTTTTTTGTTTAAGGAATTAAACTTGCAAACAACTATTTAAAGCTTTATTTTTTATTTATTATTTTATTTTATTTTTTCATGCTGATCTGTAGCCTGAATTGGTATTAATCACATATTAATTGTAACCTTGTATCATGTATTTTCTAAAATCTCACAATTTGCAATTATTTTTTTTCCCATATTAGTTGTATTATATCCAAAAGTTTAAGTAATTTGGAGTAAAGTTTTGTTACTAAGTTTGCAGCCAGATGGCATATTTTGTGACAGTGGTGTGGCATAAATTTAATTTTCATTGTTGTAATTTTTTTATAAGTGTGTGTGGGGGCATTTACACTTGAATTTAAACAGTTCCCTCCATGTTTATATAACTGCTGTTTTTATAATTAATTATATACAGACCATATTTATATAATTTAAACTTGAATATAAGCATTTATCTCCATATTTGTATAATTGCTCTTATATTCAGAGAATCAAAACTGTATTAAACACAACTTTGTACAATGCTACTTTGGACTACTACTATATACCTATATATTTTTTTTCTTTTTGAGGCTGGGGGTGGGGGGGGGGGCGGGTAATCCCAGTGCAACAAATTTTAACAAACTTTCTGTTTCTCGATATACATTATGTATTTTCTATATATTTTAGGATGGTAAAGTAGAAGTTTTTTATTTATTTATTTAGTGTTGACTCTAGAAAAAAAGGGTCGGCAGGCGGGAATTTTTCAAAAAGGGCACACTATTCTAAAAAAAGCACACATTTTTTCAAAAAGGCCACACTTGTAACTTGTTTGCAAAAAATATTTTGAACTGGTTTCTTTAGAGTCCCCTAATAAAATTTGCGATATTTTCCCGCGATCAACTGAATTTTGTGTGCAAATGCTGATAGAACAAAATAAAATGGCAGATTTTGATTATAAAGAAGAACAATTGGGCACTGTGAAACTCTCTTAAAGGCCACAGGGCGCATACGGATAAAAAGGGCCGCCGGGCACATAAAAGAAATAAAAGGGGCCGCCAAAACGGTCTAGAGTCAACACTATTATTTATCACCTTCAAATTTTAAGAACTCTTATTTTAAATTTTTTATTTAGGTTGGTATATGTATAGCAATTATAAAATTGCATTTAATCTGCAGCAGATATTTTAACCTGTTACCTCTATAGAATATCTTACATGAGAGTAAAAAGAAATTTTGTTTTTGAGACTTTTTATAATTTTTATACTAAATTGCATTCCAATTTATAAAAAGTTTTTTTTTTTTTTTTTTTTAGCACATGCTACTATTTTAAAAATTAAGATAATCATAAAAAATTGACTATGATATTGCAAAGAAAGTTATAGGTTTCCAGTTAAAAAGAAACATTGAAGATTACCTGTGAGAAGAGAAAAATTGTATCATTAGTAAAACAGCTGATATATGGAAAAAAAAAAAGACTGAGGTACATCCTGTTAGCAAACTTAACTTAGCACCATAATAAAGCTGTAGGAGATAGATATGGAATTGACATGACTGTAACATAATTCTTGACTATAATTATTGATCCATGCTTTAAAGAGGAATCTCTTATAATTTATGAAACAATGAAAGGTAGCAGCTTCGCTGTTGACTTATGTCCTGGATTAGTTATTCTTATGTAGGGGAATGCTTGCTGCTATTTTGGTTTAAGAAATTAAAGGTTAAGGTCTGGTTAAAAAGGTCTCAGATAAATTTAATCGACTGTGATTATAATCGTTTACTCCCGTTATATTGTTTACTCCCTGATGATGACCTTTTCTAGGCTGTCACATACTGAAAATAGCTTAAAATCATAATTTTGAAAACATTTTGTGAAAGATTCTTTTCCTTTATAGAAGAATTAAAATACGCTTTTTTTTTTTTTTTAACTGAATAGTGAACAAAAACTGTAATTTTTTTTTAAAATTTACAAATGAAAGTTAGTACATTAATGAGTTAGACATTAAGCAGTTTGGATTTGAGAACAGTCTTAAATAAAGGTAAATTTAGAGATCAAGTCAAATGCATCAAAAGCATGGACAACATAAAGTACAATACTTCCCATTAACTTTTTATTTAAAAAAAATTGGGTAGGAATATTTTTTATTGGATTGATAAATGTTTATATGTTGATAAGATATACATATGTTTCAAAGCATAAAATGAACAGCTTTATACCACTTTAACTTTCTGCAAAAATTATTTCAGTAAAACTTGAAAATAATATTGGGTTAATTATTAAAATTTTGTTTATTAATATAATAGTTTTTAGGAGAGAGAGATAATATAACAGACGTAATACAGTGAAACACATCTAGCATTCATTCACTACATCATCCATCACTGGGCACTCCTGTTAATCATTCTCATGGGTCAGGAGGAGAAAACCAATTCCTAGACTTTGTCCGGTATGCCTTTACTCTAAGGTTCTTTCCCCCCACAGTATGGAGATATGTATAAAACTTACAATGGTTGAATATGAGATGAGGAACAGAGTTTGAAGTTGGTATTTGTGCATCAATCAAGTATAGTCAACAGAAAAACATATGAAAGTCATAAAGTGTGCTGCTGAGGTGTTCCTGATAAAACAAGCCTCAAATTTTATGTTGCAATTTATAATCTGATAAATTACTCCCTTTCAAATAATAACAGTTATAAACAAACTTTATTTTTTAATCTTGATTTTGTTTACCGCCTACTGATACATTCACTTGTCTTTTACCAACAACCAAAATTTTAAGCAAATTGGTGACTGCAATATCTGACCTTCTTGTAAGTGTAAGCAAAACTTATAGTCTGTTATTATTCTAGTTCTTTTATACTGTAACATAAAATTATATTTTAACATTGTTAAATTTCTAACAAACATTATAAATTCTAGTGTTCCTGTATTAATTATGATTATCTATTTAGGTAATGCAGTTCACTTATGGAGGTTTGATCCAACTACTAGGAAATTATATATATCCAGATCGATTTTGTTTTTAAAAGAGCAAGTATGTCTTTCTTTATATTGTCAAACTGGTGCATTATAGTTTTGGGTAATCTCTATAGAAATGCTGTGTAGTGTCCCCTTAGTAATCTTTTTTTTTATATACAGAAGTTTTAATCTGTTATTTTTAATCTGTTGTGTTCCATAAAAGATTCAATAGATTTTGCAATGTTCTTTCTAAATATCAGAATTTTCTTTACTTTTTTTCCATAATGTGCTTTCTTTCAAATAAATTTACATTTAAATATAAACTTTTAGTATGTTTTTTTTCTATTCCATTTATACATCCTTTCCACTTGCAATTCTTTCGACAAGGGAAGTTAAGCAGAATTTTCTTAGGAAAAATCTTAAAATATGGTTCAATGTATCTGAAGAAAGTTTTAGGAAAGGTTTTATGATTGTTGCTGCCTTTGCATATAACGGCAAATTAAAAGTAAAGAGAGTGGAGGAAAATGCTAAGATCAACTCCACATACTATCAGCAGACTTAGATAAAATGTAAAACTGTCTGCAAACTCAAATAATTTCTTAAAAATTTTCTGCAGAAAAACGCCATGCCCCTCCTAAGTCCTATATCGCCGCTAACAGCAAAAGTGAAAAAGTCCTCTTTCCAATCCCTCACATTACATTACATGCTCTCAATACCCCCCCCCCCCCCTCCAGTTTTCTGAATTAGACTTTATTAAAAAGAGGATAATGTTTACTAAGATATTAAAACCGAATTCCCCTTTCGAATGTAAAAAAGTCACTGCAAATCGCAGAGAAATGCTAAACAAGCGCATAAACATTCGCTAAAATTTCCAACCAAATAAACTTTATTTAAAAGAGATCAACATTTAACATTTACTTTTCAACACAAAATTTATTTTTAATCTGTTAAATTAATCTGCAAAGCCTAAAATAAACTGCAGCACCTGCTTCGGTGCTGCACTGTTTCTTCTACCTCCCCTGGCAAAAAAGAAAAAAAAAAAAGCATTGTACCTGCCGTTCCGACATAAGCCCCGCACTTCCAATATTTTTAAGTTTTAAAAATATATATGGCACGGCGCTTCTTCCATGGTACATGGCAAATAATTTCTAGATAGCTTTTTTTTTTCTCCAATTGAAAAATAGTCTGCAGACCTTCTCACAAGTCTGCGACTGGCCTCGCATCGATTCTCCGCCTGGGGTCTTAATAATTTTTTTTAATAAAAAATTTGTAAAAAAAAAAAAAAAAAAAAAAAAAAAAAAAACATCAGAACTGTCTGCTAACTTTGAAAATTTTCTGCGAACAGCGTTCGCGTGTTCGTCTATATTATCTGACTCTGACTATCAGAAACATCTTTTACTCCCAATCTTCAAACATGAAATACTATCTCTTTACTACTAGTTCCACCAATCTGTTGAACTGTGTCAAGATGAAGCAAGCAGCCACACATCATAATCCACTATTAATTTCCATAAAAAAAAATGAAATGAGAAATGCATATCAGGGATATACCCTTCACTGGTATACCTTCTAAATTCCTGATGTATCACCCATAGATTTTTGGACTTTTAAAAAGCATGTTATTGAAACATCAAACTACAACCCTTAATGGACTTTGGCAAGTTGTTCAAGAGGAATTGGACAAAATACCTCTTATAAAACTACAAAAGGCATTATTGTCATGAAAATTACAGTATAGGAAGGTAGTTCAAAATAAGGGTTACCAAATTGAACATTTAAAACACAAATATTTTATGAAAAATAGTTCTGTAAGTACTATGAAATTCGTCTAAAAAATGTGCGAACACCTCTATAATTGTGGTACACACTTGCAAATGCAGTTTTTTTTTTCATTTTTATGTTTAATCATAATTACATGCTTTTATGCAGTTTCTTTACAACTGCAATGTGTATTGCAGTTATAAATTATTGAATCTGGGCTCAAAAATCACCTATTTCTTCATCATATCTGAACAAAAAATACAGTACAGTCATGCTTTGCATAGAAAATTAACAAGGGGGAAAATAAAGAAAGATCCAAATAGAGCAGTTTGATAGGGAGTACTTTTCTTCTATAAGCAAATGTCATCTTTATATCTCTCATTACTCTAAGCATATTTCTAACAACTAATCAATTAGTCCATTTCTGCATTTAAACTAGATTTTTACCCTTTTTGCCATTGATGGTAGGACAATAGAAGGTTAGTTTTATAAGCTTGATATGTATGGTTGCTGTCAGAGGTAGGTTTAGAATTCAGTGATTGGGATTCTTTTCAACTCCCTTTTGAATGATTGCTTCTAAAGAATTTATTAAGTGAGTATTTTGTCTGTTTTCCACACCTTAGTGTTTAGCACACCAGTCAATCACCAGTTCTCACACTTATATCTCTACTGCTGCCATTGGTTGTTGCTACCACATTGTGTTGTCACTTAGCAGAGATGTTAATTAAAATCAATCTGTAGTAGCAAATGTTATAGGTTTATTCTAGAAATTAGATATATTTTGTACAGTTGATGTTCATATGTATGTATGTTTGTTTATGAGAATATAAAAAAAATCTATATAAAATCTTTTAAATTTTAATATATTTTTTAAATCTAATTTTCATTCAAATTTAACAAGCATTTCATCAAAAAATACTTTTTCCTGATAAAAATGAATTTAAAAAAAAAAAAATATTTTGTATATTAGGAATGCTTTTAAATGTATTTAAATTTTAGTTTGTCTTTTGTAAAAGTGGAAAAAGGACAACAATATTAAAAGGCTGTTCTGAAAATACACACACACACACATATATATATATATATGTATACAATAATATGTTTCAATATTTAAAATTATCCCATGCAAATATTCTTCAGCTTCAGTGAGCATTTTTTACATGTAAATATTCCGTAAGTTCTGATACCTCAGCATTCTCAAGAAAATTAGATGTTTTGACTCATAAGCTAAAATCCTTAAAATTTTTTAATTAAAAAAATGTTTTGATAAAAAGGATTGTGCAAAACTACATGAAATTGTTCTTTTCATTTATTCCCTTTCGCACACTTTTCATACATGGGCAATTCCATGGAGAGTGTCACACACATAACGCAGGCTTTAATTTGTATTTATTCAATTATTTATTAAATTTTAATGCTAATTCTGATTTTAAGTGGTATGGTAAATAAGTTATTACCATATTTTTAAATTTAAATATGTGGCAATAAAACTCACAGAAGTATATCATTTAATTTCATTACTCAAAATGTGCTTTTTTCCTACTTCAGAGAAAAGCACATTTTGAATACTGAAATTAAATGACATACTTCTGTGAGTTATATTGCCACATATTTAAATTTAAAAATATGGTAATAACTTATTTACCATACTACTTAAAATCAGAATTAACATAAAAATTTAATAAATAATTGAATAAATGCAAATTAAAGCCTGCGTTACGTGTGTGACACTCTGCACGGAATCGCCCACATATCTAAATATTGATTTGTTTTGTTTCAAAGATGATGATAATTTGTAAAAAATGTCTTTTTAAAAACACTTAGTTATCATTAAATTTAAAACTAGCTATTTTTAATAAAATACAACATATTTTAGAGACAACCATGGATGCCAGCAAAACAAAATCCAGGGAGGAGCAAGATTTTCAAACAGATGTACGTTTGGTCGGTAATCCAGGTTGTGTTTTTTAAAACTCACAATTTTTAAACATATCAATATAAAAAGCAATACAGAAATTTTAACTATTAAAAAATATTAAATATTCAAAAATTTACCAGCAGTTTTCAAAAATGATAATATAAGCAGGAAATAGCTGAAATTGGTCATATTTTTGTCTGGGAGTAACCTTCTCTTCCCTGCTTGGTTTAAGACAACTGTTAAATAGGTAAATGTAAAAAAGCAAGACAAAAATGCAACAAATATTAGATATCCAAGCATTAAGCTTTTACAAGGTTTTTTTTTTTTTTTTTTTTTTTTTTAAATGAACAACTGAATAAACACATGAACATGAAGGAAAAAAAAAAAATAATAATAAAAATTGTCTTATATGTGGTGATTCGGAAGAGATGAAAAGTCCTTACTTCTTTTTGTTCTAGTGTTTAATTATTTTAAGTCACTTGAAATAAATAAACAGCCTTAAAATTAATAAAAAGAAAAAAAAAAGAAGTCACTGGTCCCAAGGACTAGTAAGCATGAGAATCTAGTGGTCTGCAGACGTCATCACTGGTCTGCTACATAAAATTCTATTAAGTCCCTTTAACCTTTGAGTGAGCTATTTACAGTTATTATTGAAATTACTATTGAATTGATTGAAAAATTACTATTGAATCCCCCCCCCCTCCCTAGAATATAAACCAAATTTACTTTGCAGTTATTGCAAATTTTCAGCATAATAAAATATTAAATTATAATTTAATAAAAATCTAATAAACTACAGTACATAAACAAAAACTATAAAATTATTAATTAGATATTTTATTTCCTTATTTTAATGCAATTAAAAAAAAACAATTATTAAAATTGTGTGATTTGTGTTCGGTTGCGGTTTTATCAGGGTCATGAAAATTTACGTAAGCCTGTCAGGGAGGGGAGGAAAGTTACTGGTCCTGAAGACCACTAAATTTTTCAAATTAGCGGTCTGATTGAATTTTCGGTGGTCTCAGACCAGCAGACCACCAAGGATTTTGAACTCTGATAAATGTAATTTTTTTTTCTTTTTTCAAATTCATCAGAGATAAAGAAAATTTAGTTAATTCAATTTCAAAATCTAGGGAGGCGCAATGGCCCTCCCCTATCAATCTCTCCATGGAGACAACACAAAATAATATGTACCTTAAAATTATATATCTTCTCTATATTCTAATTTGAGTATGGGAAGTTCCTGCCATATCTACAAATCAATAAGACAAATGAATACCTCTTGCCACCATATGTAATCTTGATGCTAGGTATGGGTGAAGAAAAGTACCCCTTGATGACAGGTGTAATCTTCACAAATCTAGTGCTGTAAAAGTAACGATTAAATGAATACCTGTATGATGTCGTTACTTTTGAACTCGCTACCCATTAAAAAGTATTCGTTACTCGTTACTTTTGTTACTGTTCAAAAATCGGGTATTAACATTCATCGTATGTACTACAAACCTGCAGCAAATCTAATTATATACCGCACATGAGTTTTTTGAAGAATTCGTTACTGTTTTAACGTAAAATATGTGCTGCCATCTGTATGTAAAACTTATATTTAATTTTCTACGTTTTAATGAAAAAAGGCAAACAAAATTAAAGTACAATGCATAATTGAATATAACATGTCTAAATTGTAGAATTTATTACTTATGAAATAAGGAATAATCGGAGAAAGCAATTTAGGAATGGTAAAAGTTTACCAAATTTATACTAAAACTATGAAACATAATTACACAAAGAAAATATTTTTACAAACAAATTTACTTATTAATTTTACACTAAAAGTAATTATGCATTATGAAAAATAATTTCTGGAATAATTTGAAAATATTTAACTATATTTATTTTTAATTTCTTACGTGGTCATCCTATCAAATGACATTGTAATTCAGTCACATTATTATTTCTGAAATTATTGCTTTATATTTTAAAATACCTTTTTTTTTTCAAATATGAAATTTAAAAACATACCAACAAAAATATTTGGCACAGATGTCATATACGCACCACATTGGCGTGATTTTTTTCTGACGACAATTTGGCGAAAACCTCGTTTTCAAATACCAGTTACATATATTTTTTAAAAAAGGGAATAACAATAAATAAAAAAGGTTTCATTAATAACTATAGAACAAAACAATTTATGTAATTTTAAAAAAGAAAATAAAAGTAACTAAACAATTTATTAACAAATAAACAACACGCGGGTTACCATATCAAGCAAAATAACGGCACTTTGGCACCAGTTAAGTATCCCGGTGCTTATATGAAATTGGCGTCAGGAAAAAAATTGCACCAATGTGGTGCGTATATGACATCTGTGCCAAATATTTTTACACCCCCCCCCCCCCCCCCCAAAAAAAAAAAAAAAAAAAAAAAAAGAAAAAGAAAGAAAGAAAACAGGAATTCTGCTTTTTCAGAATTTAGTGTCTCCCCCGATGAAAAAAAAAAAAAAAAAAAAAAAAAAATGTATATAAATATAGATAGTTCAGTTATAAGACTTAAAACACACGCTTTTATTTTATATAAAATAACATGATCCACATCCGCTGGAGAATTCCTTTCGTTATTTAAGAAATTCGATTAAAAAAAAATTGGATATCTCATGATTCATATGCTTTCATTTGTTTGCAATATTAATATAGATACTTAAAATTAAGTTCAGTTTATAAAAGCTCCATGTTTTACCAGAAGTCATTCACTTATATTTTTTCGAAACAACACGTATTTTAATTACATTTTTTCCCAGTTTTTATGAGAAAATGGCAACAAAAAGATATAATGGGTACTTTTCAACTATTTTTCCTTTACTTATTACTTTCTACAGAAATGGAGTACTTGAGTTACAAAAATTAAACAAATGGCATTAAAAACTACAAAAAATTAATATCTCAAAAATAAGCCGAGATGCAGTTTTCAAACAAATTGCATTTAAAAGTACTTTTTTTCCCCAATACGACGGTATAAAAATTGAAAATGTACGATGCTTAGAAGTTAAAAAAATTGCGGTAGAGATTATTCCCTACAATGATATCTCTGGTTTGTTTTACGGCTGACTTATACAGCGGAGCGTGTTTTTTGAGACGACACTTTATTAGCTTAGCTGGGAGAAAGAAATAGCATACCGGGGGCTAAAAAGATTAAACGTTATTATAAAAGCATATTTACAAGCAATCTGCAAACTCATCTTTATCATAAAAATATTTTTTCAAATTTAAAACACAAATACATGTACAAAGATATTTTTATAGGATAAAGAATGCACTGAAAGCAAACCTGTAAATTTTAGAACAGAATTTCTTGAAAATTTTCAGAACATTTAAAAGAAATGAGTTTCATTTTAGACTTTATCATCTTATGAACCAACAGTTTACGTCACTCGCATTACTATTTTAGAAATCTTTGATTTATGTTTAAAACTAATATTTTTTCCATTCTTTTTGGTTTTAATGAAGCACGCCTTTCAGATAATATGTAACCTCATTTTGAAAAAAATTCTTTCAGGTGGTACTAATGTAGACATCGCGGATAAATACTTTTTTGCTAAATCCACAAGCTCAGGGTATAAAATATCTATACTTATTTTTCTTCCCATAATAAAGAAATCAACAAGCCCCTATGAAATCAAAATGATTTGAGATTTGAGAATAACTGATACTAACAGAATGATACGCATACACTGATACGGAAACAACTGAGATACGGAACAACTGAAATATCCAAGTCCGAATACAAATTCGCATCTTTTACCGCATCCGGCTATCTGCTCCATTCATGAATTACACAAACGTAAGCAGCGTTTGAAGTTAGTTTCATTTTGTTCGGCTGCGTATTGACACAGTAACGACTAACGAGTCATATTTCGAGGTACCGATTCGGTATTTCGTATCTTAGAGAATACCCGTTACTTAGTAACGAATATGTGCGGTTTGCTACAGCTCTACACAAATCTTAAAAAGGATAAAAATTATGCTTATATAATGATAATTATATAGAGACTATAACTCACTTAAACTAAGCTAAAAACTGCTAATAGTGATAAAAAATATACTTAAAAAGACATAATAATTTTATTTAGATCAACATATGTTTCATCTCACAAACGGCGCCATTTTCAAGATCCTTGTTGATAGAAACATTTTCGCAAAAATCTTTAAAAACAAGAAATTGATGTCATGAGACTTCATATATAATGAAAAAACAGTGCAAACATAAAATAAAATTTTATGTGAGCATGAATTAACTTCTACTATATTGTAATATATTATAAATATCCATTTTTTTTTTTTTTTTTTTTATGTTTGCATTGGTTTTTCGTGTGATATTATTTATCAATTTCTTGTTTTTAAAAAATTTTGTGAAAATATTTCTATCAACAAGGGTCTTGAAAATGTTGCTGTTTGTGCGATGAAACATATGTTGATCTAAATGAAGGTATTATGCCTTGTTAAATATAAGTTTTATCACTATTAGCAATTTTAAGCTTAGTTTGGTTGATTATAAGTGATTATCATACATACTTTTATAACTCATTTAGTTATTTTTAATGGTATTCTGATCATTATTGTTAAAATCACGAAAGTTAGAAGAATATAACACAGCCTGATACTTCTTTTTTAAAATACTTAGTTATCGTTAAAATTATCGATCTAAATAATACAGTATAAAAAAAATAATAACATATGTCTTTAAAAAATTAAAATAGTCTCTCTTAAATTATTTTTTCCCTTCGTTAAAATGATTTTTTTAATAATGTATTTATTATATATTCTGCAGGACTATCAAGATGTGCAGCTACAATTAGATAATTTGTGATGACAAAAGAAAAAGGCACATGCTGACATATGTATTATTGTGCATTTCTTTTCATAAACTGTATGTATATATATAATAACCAAGAGAATTATGCTCTTAAAACTAGTGTTTAAATGGCTATGCCATGAAATACTTTTGTTGTAAAAAGTGCTTGATGGAAAAAAAGAAAGAGTATTTTATGCTATGATTGTAACATATAGAACAGTATATTTTACTGTAATTGCAAGATCTCTACTGCATTGTTGTTGTTATGCATTCTGTTGTAAAGTTAAAATATACTTGTGGCAAACATTATCTTATGTAAATATTAATATAATTAATTTGTATACAATTCTTATTTTGTAAATTATCTCTGTAGTATTTATTTTATAATTTAAGTAGAATGGTAACATCTTAATACATATTGAAGGCTTATAGAATTATATAAGGGAAAAAAATCACCTTTTATATGTATGAAACTAGTAAGCCTGTTTATTAAAGGGTCTTTTAAGCCTTTATGTTTACTGTAATCACATGTAGCATATATATTTTTTATTTTAGCAATGATCTTGTTTGTATACTGTTTATCTGTTTTGTAAATTCAGATTATTATTTTTTTAAGTGTAAAAAGATATTTGTAATTAGAGTTATTAATCATGTTTCTTTCTTGAAATTATTGTTGGATTTCTATATATGTTGTATTGAGATTAGTACAATTTTATATGTACATATATATATACTAGGGGGCTCTGCCCCCTGCAAGCTATGCTTGCCAACCCCCATTCAGACGCCGCAGAATCTAAAAACACGCTAATCTGATGGGTTTTTAAAATATTAGATAAGATTGAATTATACTAAAAAAAGCTGTGCAGATCTCCCTGTAAACGGGTTTCCATTCAATTCCCTTTGATTGCAAAAATTTAAGGGCAAATCAGTTGCTGTTAAGACATCCAATGGTTGTTTTCGTTTTTGATTAATGAGTATCAGTTAAACATTTGAAAAGAAGCTAAAATAAAATAAATTAAGTATACAGAGTCTTTGTCTCCCGGTATTTTAAAACAATCTCTATAACAATAGCCTAAGTTATGTGACTATCATCAACAGTTCCAGGCAGACCACTTCGCTTTTTATACTCTAGGTGCCATTTTGGTACTTTAATGTTAGCCAGGCACAGGTGATAAGTCACCAAATATTATTCTATCGCCATCATTTCATCTATATTATAATAGTTCAAGTCATCAACTGCCATAAACAAATATGGTCTGATCCCTTCGCCGTTCATATGAAAGTTTGGCACAGATGTCATATACATCCCATATTGGCGCGATTTTTTAACGACGCCAATGTGGGGAACGCATCAACAGCATAAACAACAACATCCGGCTTACCATATCAAGCAAAATAACGATACTTTGGCGCTAGTTAAGTGCCCGTTCCGTATATGACATTGGCGTCAGAAAAAAATCGCGCCAATATGGGACCATAAGTTTTCCATTTTGATTACAAAAATAAAAATTTCGAATAAAACTACATAAGGGTCTCTGTGGCTGAATGGTCAAAGCACCACTTTGCTAATCGCTTGTGAGCGTAAGAGATTGTGGGTTCGATTCCTGCTGGTTCCATTGCACACACTCTGTGTGTGGAACTCCCAGGGTGTATTTCTCTTGTGTTGTAATATTTCCTTGTGCTATCTTGTCTCCGACTTATAAGCAGGCTCGCATGTCAAGCACACAAGTCCTATGTTTGTTGTTCAATAAATGAATAAAAACTACATAAAATTTGCCTTGGTTGCAAAGAATTCTTGGTACTGTTACGCTAGCCGGATGCAAATCTCGCCAATAGCTTCTTTTCAACTCGCCAGTTAGCATTTTTTTTTCTTTTTCGAGTGGTAATATTTGGCCAGATGAAATATATGCACAGCAGGTTTGACGTGATTTTTTTTTTTACGAAAATTTGGCGAAAACCTCATTTTCAAATACCAGTTACATATGCATTTTTGGTATTACTTAGTTATACCGTCGACCAAAAATCTATCGCCAAACTATAAGATTAAATGCCAATAATGGTTGATCGTAAATGTCACATTCACTTGACTTTAAGCAAGTTGTACGTGTTTATGTCATCAAGTTATTTTTATTTCTACTTTTTATTTGTATATTTATTAATGTTATACTAATTTATTTGTTCTTTTGTTATTTAAAATAAAAATTACGTCAATTTGTATAATTTGGCGAGTGTTTTGACGATTTATGTGATTTGCCGAAATTGGTCGACGGAATAACTAAGTAGTACCGTATTTTTTAATTATTTTCTAAAGGAAATAAAAAAAATAATAATTATAGAACAAAATAATTTATATAATTTATAAAAAGAAATAAAAGTAAATAAACATTTATTATCAAATAAATAACAATAGCCGGGTTGCCATGTCAATCTTTTCTGAAATATGAAAAAAAAATATCTGTTTGATTAAAATTTGAGTTGTCATCATTAGAAAAATATATATAAAATTAGAAAAAAATTAATATTTCGAAAACTAATTTGAATTTAAAAATTCTAATACCAGTTTTGAGATCTGCGGATCAATGCTGATTTTTGGTGTTAATTTCATCGCAAAAGTATTCCATATTTTAGGAGAAATCGCTTGAAACATAATCAGTTGTTTAATCAGTCGATTCATATATCTGTTTCATAAATTCGCTTCATATATCCGTTTTATTAGGATTATATATATATAGGGTAGATATAACAAAACTTACCTTGCTAATTTTCTCATTCATATTAGCATAATTTTATCATTATTTCCATGTTATATATAAGCTAGTGCAAGGTGGTACTAGAGGGTATTTTATTTTATATATTTTTTAAGTAGATATCATCCGTTTAAATAAATATTTGTGGTGGATCAGTTAATTGTAAGGTGGCCAGATTTCAGGTATAAAAATCTAGGACGCATTGAAAATGTTTGACCCCTCTCCTCCTCTCATTTACATGCATGGCCAAAAACATAGAATTTAATAAAACTCTAAAAACGAAAAAATATACAAAGATATTTTACCTTACCTTGTAAAGACATTCTTTTTGACAATTTTTGAATGCTGAAAAACACTGAAACTTATACTAATTATTTCCAAAAACAAATTTCTCTAAATATAAGCATGAAACACTCAAAAAATACAAAAATCTGACCTGTCTCTCGTGCAGTAACAGTAGCTCCAGCAACAGGTTGCTTGGATAAATGAGTGCTTTAAAACTAAGAAAAAAATTAATATATTTCAATAAGCTGCAAAAGCATATGAATAAGATCCGAGTAATAAACTATTCAGCTCTCCAACCTATATTCCATGTGTGTATGTCTGAACAGGGATGTAGTGGAAGGTATACGTTGGTATATGCTGTATATCTTCAGGATTTCTTTTAAGAAACACTGTATATTCTCTGTTTCTCAAATAAAGCTATAGTGTGTGTGTATATATATATATATATATATATATATATATATATATAAATATGTTTTAACTGCATCCTATGGTATCAATTACTGTGATTTCTTAACTGTTTTATTCACCTTAATCTTTATGATATTATGGGTGCCATGTGCGCGTGGATTTATTCTAAAATATTAATCGGTATGGTGTTTATTATTTCATTTTATATCCTATAAATATTTAAATAGGTTTTATTGATTTTTCCATTTCATATTATTTGTTTCTATTCTGTTTTCATTTTTAATCAATTCACTTGATTTTAATGGTTGTTTGGGCACAGGGGAAAATAACTTTTAGCTTTAGCTTATTTTTCCCAAAGAAAACAACCATTTTGCTTATATCATTGAATTCTGTGCCCTTGAAAACATAATTCAATATATAAGCATTTCCATTATTTGTCGGTGTCCACTTTCTTATTTTTCTTCCATAATAATTCTTATAATTAATTTAATCTTTATATACTTACAGCTTTAATTCATAATATTACGGTTTTTGATGGTGGTAGGTTATGTTTAATTATTGGTTATATATATATATATATATATATATTTTTTTTTTTTTTTTTTTTTTTTACTACTATGCAACTGTGTATGAATTAGAAGGGAAGAAAAATAGGTGGATACATCTACTATGATTGGTGGAGGCAAAATCTGGAGGAACATGAAAATATGGGGAGTTGACACATCAAGCACATCCCTGCAAACAACTTTGAACAAAGAACTTCTGCTGAGCTGTCAGATAATTACCTTGCCCATCTTCTTGTCTGCCAAGATGATGCACAATTTTCAATGATAGGTGTCAATAAGGGGTGAAGGGAGAGTGTTCTTATACATAAAAGACAATCTTTAATCATCTAATTGCTCAAATTCAATACTAATCCAATACCTAGTAATATTTTAAAGCAATGACCATTGTGCCCTCATATGAAATTTACTCAAAAGGAGGTTTTATAATTCCATTATCATGGTTTGAATTCCTGAGTGATGAAGATGTGGCAAAAGAACTAAGAAAATTTGGACTCTGGACTTTCTTCTAACAATAGTCCCAAGGTCAAGAGTTTTTAAATGATGGGTGGGAAAGGAAGGTTTGTTTGTCATTAGAAAATAGCCCCCCCCCCCCCCTACCATTAAAAAAAATCAAACTCTGTCCATTTTTTTGTTGCTGTTGCTGTTGTTTTTTTAATTAAATTTGAGAAAACTGGGTTTATTTAGAGATTAAAAACTGGGGCATTTAAGAAAAATGTTAGGATGTCAGGACTGTCCCAGAAAAACTGAGATGTCTGGTCATCTTAGTTAATTGATGTCACTAAGATGACAAACATGTACTTTGTTGTTTAGTAGTTTATTTAAAATTGCAATAGTTAGATTGATGATTTTTTAGGGTAAGAGATAGTCTGTTCTTTAAATTTGAATTTTAAAATAATTAATTCATTGATATCTTTACAAAATATAGAAGGATTTAATTTAGATCTTTACAGATCTAATAGACCTGATCTCATTTTTATAATTTTTTTTTTTTTTTTTTTTTTTGTAATATACGATACTTCAAAAATAAAGATATCTTTTGTCAAAATCAAATTATAACTATGCAAAATTGTCAGTAATGCATTTAGTTTTAGAGAATGTGTGTCTTACAGTCGTGATATTTCAATGATGGCTAATCTGAAAGCAGATATTGTATTTTGAGAAGAAAAAAATGTTACTGTTAAAATCAGTTAGAAATTAATTTAACTAGAAAAAGAAGCAATAGGAAATTTCTGAAAGTACATATGACAATTTTCAAATTGCCAGATCTTTATTCTGTCATGTTAATAAAATGTTACTTATTAAAAATAGATATGTTTTTCTTCTTTTTGTTCATACACTTAAAAAAAAACTGCATTTTATAAAGTAGGGAATGCATTATGTTTTGTACAAACTGCATTAAGTGAGTGGAACCACATTATAATCCATTATCAGGCAATTTTATGCAAGTTTAAGGTTTTTTTTTTTTTTCATTTCATTTTAGTTCTAATTGTTTAGTAGCAGTGAGTCATAATTATTTAATTATTGCAAATCTATTATTATTATAAGGTATGCTACCATATTTACTCAAGAAAATGTAGCGGTTTCTACTGATATAGTACTTTTGTCTTTAAGAATATATTGTGTAACTAGAAATCCCCTGTTTTTATATATTAGTATGTTTATGAATTATGTGATGGTACGAAATTATGACAGAAGACTACAAAAATGTAAAGAATAAAACAAAGAAAATTATTTTTTATTTTTTTTTCCGTATGTGAATGTAATGTTAAGTAGATGGAACAACACATAGCTAAATGAGTTACAATTATTATGGTTCTTTATACAAACTTAACTCTATGGCTTATTAAATTTAAGATGTAAATTATGTAACTGATTTTTATATGTTGTTATTTATACTATTTTATAATCACATTTGTTATCAGGACAGCTCATATAAGATCATGCTATTTTATACTAATATGAATTATTAAGGTTGCTATATGCAGGGTGCTAATTGCAAAAGATATTTTTGTCAAATTTTTAAATTACATGTATGCTTAATTATAAATTTTTTGTATCTTTTCTATTGTGATTCTTCAGTTTGAGATAAGTTTGCCTCAAGTATTATTCTCCATTTAAAATTTATATTATTATATTATAATGTTATTTATTGTCAGTTTTATTTTATTAATTCCTGGCTGCTAGATATAAAACCAAATAAAATCTGTGATAATGGAAAATATATAATTGTTACATAAAGATTTTAAATTTATTAGAGTAAATGATTCTCAATAAATGATCAATTTTAGGCTGTCTTTATTTTGTTATTAAAATTGTACAGTCAGCTCTGTAAAATCCTCACACTTAGAGACCGAGAGTTTTGCGGATTATAGATTTTTGCAGATTATAGATCATCCCTTTGTTTACATTTTATTTTTTAAAGTCTCACTATAAATTAGGAAGAATTAGACAAAAATTACAATAGAAAAGAAAAATATAATGCAAAGTTGGTTTAATATATTTAAAAAGTAAATTAATTTTAAGAAAAATTAAAATTATATATAAAAAGGATTTTACAGATTATTCATTTAAAAAAAAAAAAAAAAAACCATTGACACAACACAATGGTAACTTAAGTTTTGGCTTGTTATCAATAATTTTTTTCTGTAGTCAATGAATACCTATTACTTCTTGCTCTAAGATAAAATTTTGTTGCTCAAGAAAATTTAAATATTTATATCCCATGTATATTTAAATATTTATTCCTCCATTTGAATCGCTTTCAGCATGATATTGCAATATTTTATTTTTATGTCATAAATTCTTCTCAGACTTACGGCAAGTTCTTTCACAAGAATATTCACTTATGATCTAGCATCCAATTTTTGGATCACTTGCACTTTTTGAAGAATCAAAAGTGCTACATGAATCATG
Source organism: Maratus speciosus (assembly GCA_963932465.1). NCBI lineage: Eukaryota > Metazoa > Arthropoda > Arachnida > Araneae > Salticidae > Maratus > Maratus speciosus. The sequence goes on along the minus strand of OZ010792.1, from coordinate 413,224,998 downwards.
ATTACTTCTTATTCTCAACATAATTCCTTATAAAAATCACATGTGGCATGCAAAAACAGGTATAAATACACTAGCAGAACTTTTACTGAAGATGCATTGTAAAATAAACAAAAATGATGTTGAGATAAAGTCAGTTAACATTACAATTTCACCGGCGCTTAAGCAAAGCATACATTTGCAATTGCATTATGCGTAATCAAACAAACAAACATCAATGCCTATTTAAAAGTTTAAAAAATATTTTGATTTGGTTGTCACTTTTACTTAGTTCAAATTATTATTTTCGAATGCAGGGTACAAAATATATGAATTTTCTTAAATTACACTTTATTTCATTGGAAAATTGATGATGCATGAAAAAGACACATCATTTAACTTAACTTTATCTATGAGCTTAAATGTTTGCTGCGATTTTTATTGTTTGTATTCCAACCAAGGGTGTAGGTATATGCTATATACCTTCTGGATTTTTTAAAGAAGCTCTGTATACCCTCTGTTTCTCAAATAAGGCTATAGCATATACTTGAAGCAACACGTTAATGACTTTAGCGTATATTCTCTGCCTCTAGCATGTACCCTCTGGGTTTTTTTACGACTGCAACACTGATTCCAACATGTAGTGTGGATAATAGATGTTTGCGGATTTCACAGAGTTGACTGTTATAACTTCTCTATGTTTTTTCATATTACTATGAAATTACTTAGGAAAAGGAAAAATAGTTTTTGTGTCATATTTCAGTTATCTGAAATCATCTATCTAAATTCAGATAGTTTTCACTTATTATATTGTCAAAAACTTTTTTTGTTTACTTCATATTTATGTTAGATAATGAAAAGTAATTACTATAGTAATAATTGTAAGTATGTCAATGACGTAATTATAAGTATGTCATATGAGTATTTTTTCCTTATTTTAAACCTTTCTATTGTGATAGTTGGTATAGCAAATTAAAACTTACACGACAATTGGGACTGTTGAAAAACAATGCCTTTTTTGAAAATGCATCCTTTAAAATCAGTGTTATACAAAAAAAAAAAAAAAAAAAAAAAGGAACAGATGTTGCAGACAAACCAGAGTTGGCAAGATTTTAAAAAAAAACCATTTTAGCAAGAAACTCCAGTTTTTTAATACCTGTTAGACCTAATGTGCAGAAATAGCATATTAGTTTTATTTTATTATGATACTGTTTTATTATAAAACGTACACAATTTTATTATTAAATACACGCATTTATTTTATTATAAAATATATACAATTCTTATTACAAACACACTCAAATTATCTTATTGTAAAACACACAATGTTTAATTTAATATTAAAACGCACTCAATGTCAAGAATACAACTGGATATATTAATACCAGAGGCCTTTGATTAATACTTATGATCTGACATACCGGGTTGCCACATAAAAATTTGTCATTTTGGAACCAAAAAGAAACCCTGGTGCATCTGTGACATCTGTATTAAAAAAATCCTGTTTATATCCAAATTTAATTTGTTTTTAAGCATACTGTTGTGGATACTTAGAACTGGTCATCCGCTCACAAAAATTGCTTACGTTTTTTTTTTATTAGAGATGGATAAAGAAAAAAAATTCCAAATTATACCTTGCTTTAAACTAATTATTTTTCCAAAAACTATGAGATGATAATACTATTTTTAGGTTGTTTCATGGTTATAAGACATTCAGAAAGCAGCCATTAGTTTAATATGTTTTCTGATATATTTATAGTACTAAGTTAATTATATAAAAGTATATATGTATATAAAATTAGCCTATGTGTGCCATAAATTTTAAAATATATTTTTGAAAATTACTTTGTTATTTATTAATACTCTGCAGAATATTAATCTAAAAAATGACTGTTTACATAGAGGTTTATAGCCCTTATCTGTGAACCTTGATAGGATTATATGATTATCCTTGATTTCATAAAATGTGCATGAAGTTTTAGGGATAATGTTTTAATTCTAAATCTTCGTTAGAATAAGTTATATAAAACCACATTTCTTTACTCTGTATTAAAGGGGAAAAGTTGTATATGCTGTATACATTAAAAAAAAACAATTTTTTTTTTCTTTAATGATATTGAACATAAAATGCAAAATTTTGTTAAAATAAGCTTCAAAATTAACTTGTTTATAAGAAAACTGACACATAACATCTTTCCAACTGTAGAATTTTAAATCTCTAAACGGTTAGATAATTTCTTCCATGAAATATCGAGTTGCTAGTCTTCTCAATTTCTTGTCTTTTGTCCATGATTACAAGTCTCTCTCCCTCTCTAGAAAGTACGCCATTACATAAATTTACACCAATGAATCCTTATAATATAACAATCTTACTAATAATCTGTAGTATTTTCTGTAGCACACTCAACAGTGTCTTTGTTGGTATGCCAGAGTATTCGGAATTTGAGTTGCATTGAATATTTGGTTATTATCTGGTATTTGCCTTATTCAGCAGGTGACACTGATTACTTCATTCTGCTGACTGTTTTGATATTTGGCAACATAAGACTGAAATTAAAAATAAATTTCAAATTAAATTAAAACATTAAAATTTTCTACAATGAAATGTTTCTTAATTAGTTGTGTAAAATTAGTACTAAACTAAAGAAAAATTCTGGTTTATCAATGTTATAGCATCCAAAAACATTAAGTATAAATACCAAACTAATAAAGTTTCCATGGCATTAATTTCGAACATAAATTAGCATGGAGTATATTCAAATAATATATTTCAAAATAATAATTTCTTTTAAATAAATTATTCATTAAAAATTTTCTAAGACTAAGTTTTCATTGTGTCTAATTTTCAATACTGCTTACCAAAATTAGAATCAATGACACTTACATTGTCTAAAAAATATATAGTTTAGTTAAAGGGATAAAAGAAAAGAGAATCTTTAATAGCATATCAACTACATTAACTAAAAACAAAAATCAGTATAGAATATAAATAAAATAAAAATTAATGCATATTATACTTCATTAATTGCTAAAAGGTGTTAAATAAAAACTATAAAAATAGTAAAAAGATTTTAATAAGCTGTCTACATGTTTCAGCTTTAATGATCTGAAATGCCATTACTCCTGTTTTTCCACATTCTCTCTCAGATTACTCACGTTAATTTACTTTGATATTTGTTTCCATAGACTAACTAAATCCATAATTTTGGTAAGTTAAATTATGCTGCATCATTATATATAGAATTTTTGTGTGTGACACTCATTGTGGTGTCTCTTATAACAGATAATAAAGATTAGAAGAAAAAATTATTTTCCTTTTATTGAAATTTTGGCTTCTTCTACATATAATCAATCTTGCAAGGGCTGTGATTTTTTATTACACTTTATATCAGCTATGTGGTTTTTGCTGCAACAAAATTTTCTGCTACTGATGCTAATATAATTCTTTGATCCGTTGGTTTTGATAAATATGATTTCCTGTACTCCGAAATAATTTTCAAAATGAATTGGATCAATTTTATTGTAAATTATATCCTTTAACTTTGGAGGGTGTTTGGCTATTAAGCAGATATTGAAACATTTAAGGCTATATTTTAATTTCTCAAATGAACTATCAGAGATTTTTATTGTGAGGGTGGAGGCTGAATTAAATTTGTTTTCAGACTTCCTATTATTGATAGTATCCAGGATCAATTTATTAATATGTTGTACCTTAAAAGCAGTTCTATGAATGTTATGTCGAAAAAACTCCCATTTTATGAAATATCAATTTTCAAAATGGATTGGATCAATTTTAGTGTAAATGATATGCTTTAACTTTGGGGAGGGGGGAGGGGGTTGGCTATTAAGCAGATGTTGAAATATTTAATGTTATATTTTAATTTTTTAAATAAACTTGGAAAGTATCGAAGATTTTTTTTTTGTGTGTGTGTGGGGGGGGGGGGGGGGTAAATTTATTTTCAGACTACTTATTATTGATAATATCCACGATTAATTGGTTAATATGTTGTACCTAAAAACCATTATTAAAAGCAATTCTATGAATGTTATCTAGTTCATTATTTTCAGTACATACGAAAAAACTCTCATTTTATAAATATCACAAAGCTGAAATTTTACATGCAAATGGAGAATATGCATTTTTGGTATAGTAGATTGGTTTGCCATTTGTTTTGTGAAAACAGATCTGTCAATAGATTGGTTTGTTCTGTTTAACATTACATCAACGAATGGTAGTTTTTTATTATATTCAATTTCAACAGTAAATTTAATGTTATTATCCACTCAATTCAGATTATTTATAAAAATGCTAAGTTTTTCAATACTGTACTGCCAAATTATAAAGATATTATCAACATATCTGAACCACGTTTTGGGATCAAGTTAAATGTACTAATTAGTTTTTAATGGGTGAAGGGTATATTCAATTAATAAATCTGAAATAGGGGATCTCATATAAATATATGACATATGGCTACATAAATAATTCTTTTTTTCTTTTTTGTGATTGTTTATAACATTTGTCAAAAAAAAAAAAAAAAAAAAAAAAAAAAATCACACTTTCTTAAGAGTAAGTAATACCAAGACACCTGTGAAAAGGAATCAACAAATGTTTTCAAGTGCAACAATTGATTGAATGTAAATTTTTGTATTTCTATCTAGAGTGCAAAATTTATCTTTAAATGCTTATATTTTATCTGCTTTATACTTACATTTTTATAATGAAGTTAGAATTTTTTTAATATGCAATAAATGACAAAAATAATTAAGTACTTCTGCAAATGAAAAAAAAAATATTTGCACTGAAATTCAGGTATTCAGTTGAATACCAAACATTCAGTCAAAAGTTTCGACTGAACATGCAACTCTATTTGGAGTCATAAAATTAACACACTATTCTATCTGCAATACATTTTTAAATGAAAGTAAATTGTCAAGCTTTTGTAGTTCAAACCAGATATGCTCATAAGGATTGATTCAAGTGAATTTTAAAGACAAGAATTTTAACTAAAATCATATTCATATTTTTAAAACTATTCCTATGTAATTGTCTTAGAAATACAGAACTAAAAAAAATGTACTCTTTGTATAAACTAGGAAGAGTATGCTATTCAGTGACAGGATGTTTGTAGTGTTTATTGCACAATCTAATTTACTTCAAAAGGTATATGATACTATCTGCTGAGACTTCTCATTATTGCAATCAATAGAGACAACTAATATTTAATTGGAAAAAGTATGTATTATGAACCCAAATGTCTAACCATGTATGTAAATCCCTTACTTTGCATGAAACTTATAGAATTAACTCTGTATTTTAGAATATATTGTAAAAGACATCCTTTATGAATGTTGGAGATTTTAATAATGACTCTATGCAATTTTGAAAATTTTAATGTTATAAATGTTCTTTTTATTTATTTATAAATTAAGTTTAGAACATAATTTATTATTTACAACTGCATAAAAATGTTTTTCTAGATAAAATAAACAAGTGCATGCATGAAATTCTATTTCTTCAATTGGTGCTATTGAACTTGAAAATATAAAAAAAAAAGTTTTAGCTCATTAGACATGCATAAGAAGTTAGGTATGTTTCAAATATTCAGAAGCTTATTTTTAAAATAAGAAAAAAAACTTTTTAAATAGTTGATTCTTTAACAGTGCTTTCAGTAGATACAAATTGATTTAGATACAAAAGTGCATTTTCCTTGTGTAGTATTTGTTCTTTTGCTCAATGTATTGTTTGTAATGCTGTATGTTTGCATCATACTTTACTCTATTTCATTAAGTGAGTTATTTCTAGAATTCTATATTATATAGTTTTATCACATTAGAAAAACTTGTGCTGAATCTTTAAACATAATGTTTTGTTGTCTTGAAAATAACTGGAAAACTTTTAAATTGTGTTGTCTTGAAAATAACTGTGAAACTTTTAAATTGTGTTGTCTTGAAAATAACTGTAAAACTTTTAAATTGTGTTGTTTAGAAGAACATATTGGCCCAATAGCAGAATTTTCTGTGTCAATCTGAAGCAAATCAAAATTTATCTGCAATCCAAAAATGTTGCACAAAGCCCTGAAGAAATAATACTAACCCATATAATAAACAATTTACAAAGAAAAGATAATAAAAAAATACAATAAATTTAGAGACTTAAAGCAAATTTTAGTAATTTTTTAATTATTAATCAAAATCTGAAATAATTTGTAGCGACTGCTGTCGTGTTGCACTGTTTCTGCTACTGGGCATATTGGTATGACTTTAATGAGTATGTTTAAAAAACAATTATTGCATAAGTTGGCTTGCTCTGAATTTTTATAAAGAAAATAAGTATTTACAAACTAAAGTTTAAATATAAACAAACATTGTGAAAATAAATTAATTTTTATGAAATACTAGTCTTCCAGTTTTCAGGTGCAAAATTCATTTCTCCTTATTTATCAACTCTTAAAAATTGTGTGTAGAGTAAGCAAGATAAAAAGAAACATTTTACTCTTGTGTTTAATCTTCTTTATCCTCTAACTTTTAAAATGGTGAAACATAATATAATTTTGAACATGATTGTCTTTTAAAACTTATATATTTTTTTCCTAAAATAATTTAAAAGTTTTTTTCATTAAACAAACATGCTTAAGAAATGAAAAATATATCATGGATTCATATATTTATGTAAATCTCCTAGATTATTCTGAAGTGATAATTTCTAAGTAACAATATCAAAAGTTGTAATTAAATGATTTTTTTAAATTTTCAGCAGCTAACTTTGTTTTTGATTTTCTTGAACCCATCTGTTTGTGTATTACATAAAATAGTCCTTGCTTAATATTTTATTACTTAAATTTTTCTTGAATTAAATCATGGTTTATATTTTACTATTTTATAATTCCTCATTATAGTTTCCATTCTACTGATTTTTCTTTTTAACAACTCACTAAATCAGAAAATATCCTGTATTAATTGATATAATTAATCTTGATTTTTGACTTCCTTGAAGAGTTTATTATAACTCGAAGAGCATCTGGGGAGAGGTAAGAATTTAGAAAATATAAACATAAAATAAACTAACAAAAAAATTTTTGTCTGAAAACCCTGTACAAGATAATTTTAAGTATAACATGAAAGCAATATGAAAATATAACATTACAAATTGAAAAGTATGTTTTTAGCACCTGTTTTTAAAATGAAACAGTTAATAAGATAATTTTTAAATACTTTGATATAAAAAAAAAAAAAGAACTAAAAGTTATTTTCCTACAGTTAGTTCAGGGGCAGCAATTCCTGACGAAAAAAAAAAAAAAAAATCCTTAGCTTTTTTTTTCTTATTAATAGTGTTTAATTATGTTATGCATTCCCGTCCTAGGTCCTTTCCCTTTAATTACAACACTGACCGCTTTCTGACACTTGACACCAAAAAAATAAATAAATAAAGAGACATCACCGGACAAATTTAAATTAAAGACATCGAAAAGCAAGAAGGGATGGGCTCAGGGCCCTGAAGCCACTGGACAATCATTTGCGGCTTCGAGCTTAACCCTCACGTCACCAAATTATGATAAAAGTAAAGAAAATAATCTTTCTAACATTTAATACTTCTAAAATACCACTATAAATCATGTGCAAAAAGAATTTTTTTTGTAAAGTTGCTCTGCTTAATTTTTTTGTACGAGCCTCATATGAGGCTTAATGTAACTAAGAGTTGCACGTGTAGACAATAACATTTTCATTACATCATTAAAATAAAAGTTGATAGCAATATTTTTCTTTTTTTTTTATACTTGTTTCATTGTGTTAGACAATTATTAATTTAAAAAAAATTACAATCAACGAAAAAGAAATAAAAAAAATTACAATCAACGAAAAAGAAATAAAAAAAATTACAAAATTAACGATAATTGTACAGAATTATGTTTATCGGGAATGGAAAGCTTCGAAACATTCAGGGCATAATGGTTCTTTGTATCTTGCACAAATGTACCTCGTTTTTCTAGGACATCCACATAGATGGCATTTAGCTGCATATTTTCCTTGAGTTTTAGCAGGATAATGGTTACCCCCATTTCTTTGAAGTTCAGTTACAGTTCGTATTTTTATCTTATTTATTGCTGCTGCTTCTCCAAAAGATTTTGATGGTCTAACTATTTTTTTGTTTGAATCTGACGAGACTTGACAAATATGTGACAGTGAAATAGAGGAATTAAACTCAAGCAAATCCAAGTTCTCATTACCTGGATCCATTTTCCACAAAAGTCAGGAATTGACTACTTCTGCATTTAATATGTGATTGAAAATGTGTACATTTTACCTTTTGTGTCGCAATGTAAGTCGGTAAAGACCAAGTAAAGAATCCATTAGATCCACACCTTCCATATTTCTATTTTACATTCCTATTGCGGCTGGTCTAGAAAATTTGAATAATGCATTTTTCTTTTCGACACAAATGGCTAGCAGTTTCAATAGGACTTGCTTCTAAAAATGAGGAAGCAACATTGATCACAGAATTATCATACCATCTAGTAATTATGTTCTCATTGCTTGTTACTAGAGAAGACGAACACCTAGGCTGTTTTTTCAGCACATTTATAGGCTTTGATTTGCTAGAAGCTGCTTTTAATTTTTTTCCACGTATTCTATCGGTAGCAAAAAACTTCCACTCAAATAGTTTATTTAGAAGAGGGGTCGTTAAAAAGATTATCAAAAACAGTTTATGATTTTTGGTCCTGATATGTTCACAATGCCTTAGTACAACATTTCTAACAGATCCAAATTCAGTAGAAAACGCACTTGCTAGTTGATTCGGCCCTGCATACATTTCAAACTTATGTACATATCCTGAAATTCAAGCAAGTGCCTAGGTTTTTGTACCTCAAGGATGTGGCTTATGTATAATATATTACTTTAGTTTTGCCCTTCCCTTGAAAGGAATAATCATCTCATCGATCAATAAATATTTTTCTGGATCATATGCTTCTTGAATACACTGGAAAAGTGGTTTAGTACTGGTCTGATTTTAAAGAATTTGTCATTTTCTTTTTTAGGCACATCATCTAAAACAAAAGGAATTACAGGTTTCATCCACTATCTATCTACATGATAACAACATATTTATAATACTATCTACATGGAAACAATATATTTACAATAATCTTAAGTTTTTATATTTTAAATCAAATAATTTTCAATTTTAAGATGTATTATAGATTTATATTAGATTACAATTTCCTTATTCTTCTAAATCCTAAATTTAGAGCATTAAGTATAAAAGAAACTACTAGTAACTGTAAGCCTCATATGAGGCCCAAAGCACTTCCACATTTTTTAAGGAATCGGCTATGTTTAAAATTGATTTAAAAACATGCACATATTAAGTGAAAGTTAAAGAACTAGAAAACATGTTTTAACTCTCAAAAAAATTAATAAAGCAGCTCAAATAATTAGTCCATTTCTCTTCTAAAACAATAAAGCAACAATTGTAAATAATGAAAAAAATCGTCTAGTACTGGCATCTAAGTACGATTGACGAAACCATTTAGAAGCCTCGTACATGTTCTAAATGAATTAATAGTGTTACTAAAAGAAAAAGTAAAAATATCTGCCTTTTTTTCTTTGAAATATTGCTATTTGAAGTAGGAGCCTCACATGAGGTTCAGGGTGTCGAGAGGGTTAATGTTCGACAATGAGCTTAAAACTTAATACGGAAGAAAAAAAAATCTAAATCATCAGAGAAAAAAGTAAAGAGACATCACTGGGCAAATTTAAAAGTGAAATTCAGTAAATTAAAGACATCAAAAAGCGGGAAGGGATGGGCTTAAGGACCCTGAAGGCCAATGGACGACTGTTGCAGAGCACAGCATTCTGTGTGCCAATCTGAGGTCCTTTGACATTCTTTTCAACACTGACCACTTTCTGACACTTGATGGGGAAAAAAAAAACAACGCAAGAAAGCTGAAAAGATGCAAAGGCTTTAAAAATATTTTTGTTTTGTGTAACCAATAATTCTTTTGGAACAAGATAAAGTAATGTATCTATAACTCATTCTAAATTGTATTACAACTAATCGATGTATTAAATGAATTTTATAACAAGTTATTTTAATGGTACTTATAAGTACCAAAAGTAGAAATTTATCTAAAGCTGTAAAAAAAAAAAATCATTTTAAAGATAAAAAGGCAAACTTGTTCACATTTTGTAAATAATTCTTTTTTTTTTTATATTGTTAAATATGATAGTCCTGCTCCAGAGTAATGATTAACTATTTATTCTAGACGTATTTTAGTGACAAGAAAAAAAGTCCTTTTTTTTTATGATTCCTTCTGAGATTTGAAGAATAATTTATGCTACAATATTTTGTATAGTTTAGGAAATACATTTCATTGAAAACTAGTGAATGCATAAAAACACCACGGATGAATTGATTTTGCAAAAATATACTCGGTTACATGCTTGATGTCAGAGACTAGTAAATGGTTAAATAGAATATTTTTTTATGCTTTAATTAGATTTCAAATTTGAAAATGTTATAAACTAAATCTCATAAACGAAAATACATATTAAAAGATTCTGAATATAATAAAATGCAATAAATTCCTTATAAATTGAAGCGTCAAAAATTGCTTTTTTAAATACTTATAAATTTAAAAAATATATTTTCAGAGATAGATATTTCAATAGATTATTAGTAAAAATTATACAATGGCACTATTTTTGACCAAAAATAAAAAATGCATGATTATATTGTGTTCTCATATTATTAAGTATATGTTTTAATACTTGAGACTGTATTGGGAATTTTATTCAAGTTTTAATAAATAATTTCATATGTTCAAACACATCATTTATTGCTAGTATTTCTGTTTAAACGATATTGTAAGGAGGATTAAAAAAACTAAAGAACATTGTTTTTAATGCGATCTTGATGTTATTCATTTCATACAATATTGATTTTGGCTATAATTATACATATGTTTAAATACTTTTACACTGTAAATATACTCGAGTACAATAAGATAAATTGCTAATTTTTATAACACTAATTTTATACAAGAAAGCTTTGGTTTTCGTTATTAGAATATAAAGAAATAATTTTATCAGTTTTTGCTCACATGTGACTAATTTTAAAGCTGATTTTTTGTATCTGCATTGTTAATGCTTTTAAGTTTTTTGTTGCCTATGGAAATAAAGAATATGAAAATACTCCATTAGCTTTGTTTTGGGAGACATGATGGAGAAGTTCCTGAGGTTTGCAACGTTTTGATTTTTTTCTAATGATTTTTACTAAAATTTGTATTAAGAATATAATAAATGATTTTATAATAAATCTTTGATATACATGATATTTATACTGACAACAATATTGTTTAATTTTTAGATAATCTAAAAGTATCAAATATATTAGGTAAAGTAAAAAATTTCTTGTATACTGGTTATATACAATAAATAAAACTGAAAAGTGTGCTTAGTTGGATATTTATTTTTCTTATTCATTAATAATTCCTTTTAGATTCTTTCAAAGGTAATTTTTGTTGATTTTTTTTTTTTTTTAATTTACAAAATGTGTTATTTTATCAATAAGTAATTAATAATTTATTTAAATTTATATATTCAACCATAAAGTATGAATCAGTTTCAGAATATATATTTCTGTACATGTATTTTAGTTAAAACAAATTACTTTTATACATATTTATTACAATGTATATTAATGGCATATAATTTATATGAAATTTTTTTCTAATGATGAATTTCTATGTTGATGGATGTTGTATCATGATAATATGCATGTTAGTATAACTGCATGTCTAAACGCACACATTGTTTTTTATTGTCTGTCTGTGAATGTATTTGTCAGCTTTTATATATTTAGTCTGTATTTTTACAGTATTTAGGCATCATTGTACATATCATATAATCAAATGCCTTTGTCTAGTCAAAATGATTATTAAATAGTGGCCTTGTTTCACAAGTGTCTTTGTTTCTGTTTCTGAATAATAATTAAAATGATTTTTTCTTTCTTTCTTTACTATAAAATACAAGGGTTGATGGGACCTAATATTTACCCTATATTGCTTGTCTCATTCTCACAAACTGTGACACTTTTTGTTTCGGACAAACACTGTTGCAGTTAAAACCATAAAACCTTATGTTTTACAGATATACTGAATATATAAATTTTTCAAAACTGGTTTTTCAATTCTAAACAATTTTGCTACCCAAACAGAAATTGAAACAAAGGGAGACAATTTTGCAATTTTACTTGTAGAAATTCATAAATTAGAGATTTACCCATTCCAAGCATACATTCTCTATGATAATGAAAGATGCAGCAACAATAATACTCAAGAATAATCCACTCACCAAAGCTTGCTAAACCAATGGGTGCTTTCTGAAGCTGATACCAAAGCTTGCTAAACAAATTAGGTGCTTTCTAAAACTGATTTACTTGTGGAAATAATGGGAAACAAACATTTAACATTCAGATACTGTACAAAATCCATTGTCAATTTTCATCACTTTATATATATTTTATTATTTCTTTTTATGTACTTTTTTAGGGTTTCGTTCATCTCACGAAACCCTTATAGTCTCACCTCTCTGTCTATCCGTCATACGCCCGTACTTGAAACTATTTAAGTTACAGACGTGAAATTTTTTTTTACATAGAGCTGAATACCCCCTGTCATACCGAAACTCATAAAATTGTGAAAAAGTCATATTTTAATTAAACGAATTCGTTATTTTTCAACTTCAAGACATAATCTAAAATTCAGTAAATATCACAGAGGACCGATGGCGCCATGGTAAAGCGCTCGTCTCCCACACAATAAATTGTAGGTTAACCTTTAACTTTTTGATTTTTATTATTACACTTCATTTTCAGATGAAGTTAATTAAAAGATTCCTTTTGTTTGGCAATTTTAAAGGCTTATTATATATTCTTTATTGCACAGGGGGGTAATTTTTAAAATCCCTTTTTTTTATTTCAGACAGAGAAAATATGAAATTTAAATTTTAAAAAAAATCCATAGAATTATTCACTTATATATTTTTTAAAAATGCACATTTAGTAACAATTAATGGGTAGCATGTCAGATGATATAATCAAATCCATATTTAATATAAAAAAATCTTTATTTTTAATAATTAATTCGTTACAGAGGAATAAATATTTTATTCCTCTGGAATATTTTTTTATTTGCTGCTGCTATCTACAGGCAATTTTTTGAAACAACAGACTTCTTATAGGAAATTTTATTCAAGTTATCTGTAAGCATTATTGAGGAATTAGTTTTTTTTTTTTTTTTTTTAATATATGTTAACATTTTTTATTGGTGCCATCTAGTGAGTTTTTGAAAAGTGAAAGAAATAATATGGATTTTTTCTGAATTATTTCAACATTTTAAATATGTTTTAAACAATTTTTTGCTTTAAAAAAATTATTTTTTATCTATACCTTCGCTAAATTTTTGAAATTGGTGAATTTAAAAAGTATTCAGATTTTTAAATTTTATTTAAATAACTTTAATATTTTTAATTTGATTAAAATATTTTTTAAAAATTATTTTAAAATTAAATGTAATGGTGTTTCCATTTGTGTAAGAATTTGATAATTATAAATTAACAATTTTCATTTATTAATTTAAGGATAAAGTGTTTTAAAAGACACATTAAATAAAACGCTCTGTGCGATCACACTTACCACTTGTTCTATAGTCCATGTTAACAACGTATAAAAGATTTTAGCTTTTTATATAAAAGATGCTTGTACTGTAGGTATTATTTTTATATTGATACTAAAGTTTAATTTTATACTTATAAGTTGAAGTCTCTTTTGCCGTTTATACATATTTTAAACCTTTTTCTTTCACATTTTCTTCCATTTTTTTTAAAAGAATAATTTTACTATATTGGTTTAAGGCTCCCGTTCAGTCACGTGAAGACACTCGCAAGCTGCTGTTAAACTTATGGGAAGGTTCTTTTCAAATATCTCTTTTGCATTTCGATAATTTTTTTTTTGCATTGGATAGCTGAGGTCGATCTCTATATTCACCTTTTAGATTTTGGTTGCAGATTTTTTTTATAAAGTTTCTTTCACTTTTGGAACCAGTTCCAAAAGTGAGTGTCCTCATAAAAAAAAAAAAAAAAAGCTTGCAGGTGTCTTCTTGTGAGCCTTGAGCCTGTTTCAGTCACGGGACGAAAGGAAAACACTGTTGTTCTGTCTATGGGGACGTTTTTTCAAATTTCTCGCTTTGATTTTAATATTTTTGATTAGGATAGCTGAGGATGATCTACAACCGGGCTAGTTTTTATTATTTCGATTGTGGTTTTTAGATTTTTTTTTTTTTTTTAAATTATTTTCATGTTCAGAACCAATTCTGAAATTGAAACTATCCTAAATATAAGAAAACTATAACCAAAATCGAAAAAGTAAAAACTAGCCTTGTTGTAGATTGTCCTCAGCTATCCTGTGCAAAAAGAAAAAAAAAATCCTTTAAAAATATTAAAATTGAATCGGGATATTTGAAAATAATGCACCCATAGACCCATTTGAGTTTTTCTGTGTGACTAGTGTGGCCTCTTAAGTAAATTCTAGGCAACACAAAGGAGGTGATTCATTGCATTTGCTGTCACTGTGCATATAGATTTCTGTTTATTTGGAGATATAAGGTAAAAAAAGAGATCAAATAAATCATGTTTAGTGATGATCTTTTTTTATTGAAGCACCTTGTAATGCCAATAAAAATCTAACTTAAGGAATTAATCTTAACTAAAATAAAAAGAACTTTGAGTTCATTTTCTACAGTTTTTTTATTGACGACACACACAGCAAGCACACATACATTTCTTGACACAGAAAAATTAATCTTTTTAGGAGCAGATCGCTCCTCCAGCAGACTGATAATGACTGCCTTCGGTCGCGTCAAAGCAGCATCTCCTCATCCACGGGATCTTCGAGACTTCCGTCTATTTTTTGGCAACCCACATGGTATCTTGATTCATCTTATTAAAAAAAGTTTCAATTCTTACAAGTGCTACTCAGCACTTTTCAAGTGTTTATATCATTAAATTCAGTTTACAAGTTACATCTGGATTTTATGAAGCACTGACATGTTAAGTTATAGTTTAGGCATCTGGAGATCCCAATTAAAAATGTTTATTACTTTACGTGGTCATCTGGTTTCTGCCTGAGCCTAGATAACACGTCACACCCTGCTTTTGGGATACCAGATATCCCATGATATTTGTTTATAAGTGCATATTTCAAACTTATGCAGAAATTATTTATTTACCATTACAGACCCTGAGAATGTTGTATTTTGTGTGTACGAAACTAGTCGCTTTGTTTATTAAAAGGTTTTTAAACCTTTATGTTTACTGTAATCACTTTAGCATATGTAATTTATTTTAATGATAACAAGTGATTTTGTTTTATATAATTCTATAAAATAGAATATTTAAGAATCGATGATTTAAAGTTCTAAAATAGATCAAACATCTCTCTGTCATTTTAAATAATTCAGAAAACAAAATCTCATAATTATAACCAAGGAATAATCATGTTTTAAAAATATAAAGTTAGTTTGTAAGAGATTTTTAAAAATAATTGTCTTTATTCACCATTTCTTTTAAAAGTTAATTTTTTTTATTTTCATGCAATTGATATTTTAAGATAATCATTATCAATGTTACAAGAGTGGATTGAATATAAAGGAGACTTTTTTAAATATCATTTACCAAAAATTATTCCAATATTACTTTACTGGATAGCTTTCTTTAATAGCTACGTACTTTCTCCAACATATTGGGTTTTTTATTATTCTTGTATAAGAATTACGATGTGTATTAAGGAAACTCCACAAAAATTCTTTGACTGCTTCATTTGATGAAAATGTTTCTTCTCTTAATGCTTCTTTAAGGGATCAAAACAAATGTTACTCCGAAGATGATAAGTTGGGACTATAAGGAAGATGGTCGTGTCATCCAGTGAAATTTTTTGTTTTGTTACACATGTTGTGTGAGGTCTTGTATATTGTCTCAGAGAAGAACATTCCGATCAAAATGGAGCATTTTTAGAAGTAATGTGTTGCTTTATTTCCCCCAAAAATTAGTATTACTGTACTGCATTATATGCATGAAGAAAATTATGTGCTCTGTATATCCGAAAAAGCATTCGTGAGAACTTTGTGAGATATTTGCTTTAATGCAGTAGATTCACTTTCCATATGCCATTCCATGCTAGATCACCTTGTCTCACCTTCAGTGCCGAAACTAGCCTTTTTTTTCACCCGGGGCAGACATGGATTTTGCCCCCTCCCCCCCCTCTCTCTTCTGCAAGGTATATTTACAAAGAGAATTTTACTAATTTTCTAATAGCCGACTTATTTTTTAATTTAAACAGGGGCGCACCAGCAGTATCCAGCTCCTGTGTGCAGAATTTCAGTAGGCGCCCTATAAGTATTGTGGAAATCATGAATAAGGAAGCATAGCAGGACCTCCTGCTGAGAGATCTACACCAATAAGTAATCAGCACCAATTTATATCAGGGACTAACTTAATCTAAAGTTTTATTAAATTTCGTTCATTAGTTCTTGAGATAAGAGCATCCACAAAATCTGTGTCACACACAGACGGACAAACATTTTATAAAAACATGTTTTTCGGGATTTCTGACCCCTAAAACGTGTAAATCCGGGTAAGTTTTTGGACATTTATGGAAAATTTAGCCTATTTTCACCATACCCTCCCCTTAACAAAAATTCTATATCCACCATGATAATAGGTCCAGAGTACAGTATTTGTTCTACTCGGAGGTCTATGGTCTGAAAAAACACACACTGAAAAAGTATATTGTTTCGGCCGCTAAACATTTTCTACTAAAAAAAAAACCCTGATTACAACAATGTGCAAAATGATGCGTGTTAAAATAAGTCAATTGGCTCCATAAGTGGATCTGGCAATTTCAGATTAGTGCTCCCCAGTGATGTAGTCCTGGAAAATAAAGTGGGGGGACGCTTATAGTCCTGTCCATGTCACAATGGTCAAACTTGTTTTTAAATCTTGTCTTCCATCTTTAATTGTCGAGAAAAGTAATTAAAAAATTAAACATAGTTTAAATTAAATTTAAACTTCCAAAAATCACATTTTATCAGATTTTTTCTAGAAATATTTAGGCTACAAACCCTAGTAAGTAGATTACGTCTAACATGCAGCTGCAATGTGAGAATGTTTTTTAAAGATTCGAATTCTAAAGAGGTGAAATAAAAAAGAAATGTTCTAAAGTCACGGTTTCATCATGATTTTAGTTGAACTATTCTAGAAACGAATCTCAATATCACACGTCATTTTTGGTATATTTAACACGTTATAATTTATTAAAGGTTTCAATTTTGTTGGAAGATATAAAAATTCAATGCTTTTATTTTTAAAATTGTCAGTTTATTAGAGAGCTTATTCTTTAAAAATAATAGGTTTGGGAAATCTGCGTCCTCCAGGTTCCCAGCATCTCCCTTGAAAATAAAAAGTAAGGGGACGTTTGATAGAATAAAAAAGTGAGGGGACGCTGTCCACCCACGTCCCCCTTCGACTACACCACTGGTGCTCCCGATGCACAAACGCTTTCGATATATATTTAACATTATGACTTTCTTAATTCCAATTTTGGGATTAAGGTTCATGCTGGCGATGTGCCAAATCATTAGAAAATGGCAAGAAACAAAAGATTAAAAATGACAAGTTGCTAGAGTCACAACAAACTTTGCTTTCTTTTAGCGATGCTCACGTTCATGTTATCGAATAATTGAGGGTTTTTTTTTTTCTTTTAATGTAACTTCTTATAGTTGTATTTTATTTTTTTAGAACTCTTTATTTTAATTTTTCGTTTTCAATAGCATATTATTCTGAATATTCACGTAGCATTCTATTCTGAGTTAACTGTGATTTTGGTTTCATAACGTTATTTTGAAGAGATAAATTGGGCTAGAATTTTTCTTGACTTTGCAAAGAATGTTAGAATACGCTTGTATTTATTAGTTTCAATTTTAGCCAGAATTGTAAAAAAACAGACCGGGTGGGTACCAGTTTCTCGCTGGCTTTTGACCAACATTAGCGATTTGGCGAATAAGAAATAAAAAACAGTAGCAAAATAAACAGAAATGTTAGCAAAATAGATTCAGCTTGAAACGCTGAAGAACCTATTTTTAACCCTTTATTGTGTCACTTTTTTTCAACATGTTCTAAAATAACCTAAGTTTTTGTAATTGCTTATACAATAGAAATTCGAATATCCGCTATAGAAGCTATTAAAAATAAGTACATTCTAAATTTCTCCTAAATGTGTAAATGTTTCATACATTCTTTTAGCTGTCTAAATAAAAATTAAACACAGCAATCTTTGTTTACCGTTCTGAAAATATGCACTAAACTGTCTATGAGATTTCGACTCTTAACCGATTGAAAAAAATTGATCGGCCAATGATACTTTGCATACATTTAGTAAATAGTATGGTAAATGGCTAATTTCAACACCGTGTTCCAGCAAAAATTTTCCCTATTTGGTGTTGGCTTAAGTTCAAATATATGTTTCTGTAAAGTTAAGTTTATTAAAATAAAAATGTATTTCTATATTTTCCCAATTAGTTTTCCCAGTTTCTCTGCTCAACCAATAACTATTGGGCTGGGTCACATGTTCGAGAAATTTCGATTTGTGGGTCAGTTTTGGATCACTGTGGGTCAAGCTATTTTTATCTAAAAAACGGCTCTAATGATTTTCACTAAACTCTATATTCTAGAGTTTTGGATTACAAGACCATTGGGCTAGGTCACATGTTCGAGAAAATTCGATTAGTGGGTCATTTTGGGGCCACCGTGGGTCAAGCTAAGTTTAGATAACAGCTCTAGCG
The DNA here is from genome assembly GCA_963932465.1 of Maratus speciosus. Lineage (NCBI taxonomy): Eukaryota > Metazoa > Arthropoda > Arachnida > Araneae > Salticidae > Maratus > Maratus speciosus. Next base: position 413,206,126 of record OZ010792.1, on the reverse strand, counting down.
ATTTTGACGAAATTTTGTAATCTATTGTTTTGGGGCACGAAAAGACCATTGGGATGGGTCACATGTTCGAGAAAATTTGATTAGAGGGTCATTATGGGTCAGGGTCAAGCTAATTAAATCTAAAAAACGGCTCAAGACATTTTCACAAAATTTTGTAATATACCGTTTCTGGGCATGAGATGACCATTGGGCTAGGTCGCATGTTCAAGAAAATTCGATTAGTGGGTCATTTCGGGTCACAATGGGTCAGGGTCAAGCTAATTGTATCTAAAAAACGGCTTAAACAATTTTGACTAAATTTTGCATCTTATCGTTGCCGGACTCGAGAAGACCATTGGGCTGGGTTGCATGTTGAAGAAAATTCATAGTGGGTCATTTTGGGTCACAATGGGTCAGGGTCAAGCTAATTGTATTTAAAAAGTGGTACAAAATATTTTGACAAAATTTTGTATAATACCATTTCCGGGCATGATAAGACCATTGGGCAGGCTTGTATGTTCAAGAAAATTCAATCAGTGGGTCATTTTGGGTCCTAATGGATCAAGATCAAGCTAACTGTATCTAAAAAACGGCTCAAACGATATTGACAAAACTTTGTATTACACAGTTTCTCGAAAAGGTAAAACCATTGGGCTGGGTTGATATTGAGATAAGCACAAAGCTTATTTTGACTGAGCTTAGCTCAGTCATTCCTGCTAGTATGTTTAATAATACACTGTGTTAAAATTAAAGGGAAAACTGGTAAAATGGATCCTGTTTGTGACAGATTTATTTCTTAAACGTAAAATGTCGTGTTTCCAACATAAGGAATATTATATAATACTAGTAGCCTTACTGGAACAGATTTTGCCCCTGGCATCTGCAATTCCGTTTATGCAAGCTTTACTGCAATATATCTTAGTTTATTTAACGTCTATTATTAGGTGCAATGTTAGTAATATTCATATGATCATTATTTTTTATTATTATTTTACAAACTCAAAATGTTTATAACATGTTTATTTAAAAAATCCTCCTCGTAAAAGTGGTCTTTCTCGTTCAAATAATGGTAAATAAAATCAACAAATCGATCCCATTATGTTAAATGAGAATGGGCATTTAAACCCCAAAAGCGTCGAATTTTCACAGTTTAATGGGAGAAGTAATACAAGAAGAATATTGTTAAACAAATATTCGTATGTAAGTGCAGGAAGAACAAACATTGTTAAAGCCTGCAGGTCGCCAAGCAGTTTTCACATACTGTACCTCACTCCGAGTCCTTTGGAAACATTATGAGTAGTGATAGATTTTTACACGGCACTCGGAGTATGCACTTCTATATCGCTTCTTTTTATGTGATATGATTTTTTTTTTTATGACTAACGTTTTAGGTTTGTGGCTTGGCGGGGATCATTTACAACGAGTTGTTTTTGATTAAATAAACATTTTTGAACTATGTTGGAAAGTGTTAAAAATTAAGAGTATGAAACAACACAATAGCAATACACACAAAGCTAACCTACCAAAGACATGGCTTTGCTGATTAAACATGGTCTTTTTTTTTAATTAATTTTTTATGTTATGGTAAGAGTTTCAAACCTGTCTTCCATCCTCCCCCCCCCCCCCCCCCTTCTCCATAGACACACTATTTACAGTACAAAAGCTGAGCTAATAAAAAGCATGTACAAAATGAAATATAAAGCAATTCAAAATAAAAAATACACTAAATTCTTTACCATTATTTATATTCTATTTACACAATAAAAATGTACATTTTGGGACAGTATGTATCAAAATTTAGTTCTACATCACAAGTGGAATATTTTACAATATTTTCAATACAAAAATAGTTTCGGCATTATTGAAATAGTATTCACAAATATTGATAAAGACAAACAAGTCTTATAGAGTACTAATCTTATGTACATAGGTGGCTTTTCTTTTAACCCTTTCATGACAAGTGTCCAGTATACTTTCAATTTTCGGACTGCACTTTTTCACCTTATTTAATCACTGAACAATGATGATTAGATATGGCAAAAATTACTGTTTACAAATAGGTTCAAATTAAAGAATTCTGCACATTCTATACAGTGTGTACACATACTGCTCGCATAAAGGGGTTAATATTTGCATCAAAAGCAAAGATTGAACTGTATATCATTTCTATAAATTAGTTTTGAATACGACTTATAGTCAAATGATACTTTCTGTTGTATTTAGTGACTAATTTTTTTGATTTAAAAAGAATTTCTTCCAAAATACATCCTGAACTTAACTAACAGAAAATATCATTTACTAATATAAACATAACCACAGTTACATTGATATTTATACAATGTAATTACAACAAACAGAAAAGAGATCACTAATAACTTGACATCATAGAATTATGTTTTCAGATCTTATCATAATTTTTTCAGTAATGACTGACACAATTCTATTCTAAATCATAACATTGCAGGACAAATTCATTAATTTAACTTTTGCTGTTAATAGCAAAACACATAGTTATGAAACTTGGTTTAATGTTTTAAATTCAGCATTAGTAGAATGGACAGATACATAAAACACATCACTTGCATTGTTTGAAAAATCTATCACAATGTTTATTGCATTATTTCATTACTGTACAACATCCAAAATACTAAAAAATGTATTTCATTAGCACAGTGTACTAAAATTTTTTTATGAAGGATATTTAAATTATGTTAGCAAGAACATTAAATATGAAAGCCTGTGCCAATAGCAATACGATAAATTATAACAAAAAGAAGATTGCTATAAAACCCCATTCGTATATCTTCCAATCAACTAAATGTAAATGGCACATTTAGAAAAGGCAACTGAAATCTAGAAGTTGATATCTAATACAGTACAGGACCCATTATCCGGAAATCCGAAATCCGGAAGGACCCAAAATCCGGAAGAAAAAAATATTGAAAATTTTCTATAAATTTGTAAATTTTTACTAAAATTTTGCAATTTCTGAAATTTGTCAAAAATTTTAGATTCCTAATTTTTTTTTTTGGTCTATTGTGTTGCAATGTGCACTAAAATATGTTACATCAGTGATGAGGAAACACGGTGCCCCCCCCCTCCACTCCCCCCCCCCCCAAAAAAAAAAAAAAAATTTTAGTTTAAAATGAATTTATATTACGATTTGTTTTTAAAAAAGATATTTCATACCCTCCCTCTCACTTTGATAAAATATTATGACTACACAATTATGTTACTTGAATCAAGGGGTGATTCTGAGTTAAAAAAAAAAAAAAAAAAATCTGAAATTCACAGCAAATTTTTTGAAAGTTTACAGAAGAGGGAAGGGGGCCTCTCGGCACTAATTATGCGTTTTTTCCACGATCCTTTAACGAAATTTGCGCTTTTACGCGATCTTTTGACTAAATTAAGAGAGTGTTTTGCGATCCTTTGAAGAATTTTTTTTTTTTGCTATCTTTTGACAAAATTTGTGTTTCTTTTCTGCGAGATTTTGACGAAATTTGCATTTTTCTTCCGCAATCCTTTAACTAAATTTGCGTGTTTTTCGCGATCCTTTTACGAAATTTCGTTTGTTTGCGAAATTTGCGGTTTTTTCGCGATCTTTTGACAAAATTTGTTTTTTTTTCGCGATTTTTGGACGAAATTTGCGGATTTTTTCGCGATCTTTTGACGAAATTGCAGGAGGCTTTTTCGATCCTATGAAGAAATTTGTTTTTTTTTCACTATATTTTGACGCAATTTGTGGGGGGGGGGGGGGGGTTGCGGTGCTTAGAAGAATTTTTTTGGGGGGGGATTCTTTGATGAAATTTGCGTTTTTCCTGGGATTTTTTTGACGGAATTCGGGGGGACCCGAAATCCAGAAAATTCCAAAATCCGGAAAGCCTTCGGTCCCGAGGATTCCGGATAATAGATCCTGTACTGTATATACAAACTGACAAGAGTATATTACAGAAGAAGTTGGCAAGAAGCTGATTCCATAAATTATTTTGGATTAAAGTAGAAAGCACTTTACAACAACCTATATAAAAGATTTTAATGTAATAAAATTAATTTTATTCAGTATTATTAAACATGGATTGTTAAATATAATGATTTAAATTTAATTAAAAATAAAAAAGATTATGATTTATTTGCAAATAAAAAAAATAACACCTCTTTTGGTGAGAATCATAACTTCATATTTAATAAATGAAAAGACAAGTAACTAATAAATAATCTAAAAATTGAATGATTAACTGTGGTTTTAAACTAATAATAAAAAATCTGTATACCCTTGCCCCCTTTTACATAAAACAAACACACTATTTCATGAGATCAAAAACTCCATTCTGTTACCCGTCCATCTCCCTTACCAAATCTTCAAAAGAGAAATTTTAAACATCCAATATTTATTATTTGCTTTTTTTTTTTTATTATTATACACATTCTCTCTAAGGACCACTTTATAGAATCAAAAATAAAAATAATGCTGACTTCAGTTAGATCCAATTTCTCTCTTTCATTTTAATGGAAATGAAATGTTGGTAACTTTTACATGCCAGATACAACAGAGAAAAACTTTACAGTAACATTTTACTATATTACACATACTGGAAGATTTAAGGGGGGGGAAATTATATATCGGAATTTGTACATTAAATAAACTAATAAAATTCATAATCTTCATACTTTATATCTGTCTCCAAAATGCCAGTTCAAGCACATATTGCAATTTTCTTCATAAAATAAAAAAATGCATAATTCCTTATACAGAAGATAAGATTTTTAATAATTAAAATACAAAAATTACTTAACTTAATAGAACTTATTCTTTTCGGAAACATAAGGGGAGTGATATGAGGTGATATGTAATTGGGGGTCTACTGTATAGTTATATAAATTCAAATGACTGTGAACAGCAGAGAGTCAGTATAAAATACAATATACTGAATGGGATCTTAATGCTTTTCCATCCAAAAGGTTTTTTTAAGAATAGCTAAAATTTAATTATATTGTCTACAAAATACTAGAAACATATACATATGTACAACATATTAAGTTATAAATAGAAAAAAAAAGTTTTAAAGTTTTATTAATGTTATATACAAAATTTTTATCTACCCACTTAATATTCCTAATAATTATTTCCTTCAATTCAATTTAGTCAATGATATAAAATTTTGTTGTCGCACTAAACATTATCAGTCTCGCAACTTTTAATTCAGATGTCAGACTACATAAAAATTTACAACATTTAAAACAATAAATCAACAATATGATCTCGAACAGATTGCTTCCAAATTTTTAAAGAACACAAATATATATATTAATGCAGTTATTTGATGTGAACCAAATAACCTATTTTCGGATAATACAGATCATACAAACAGGCATGTTATAAATTAATATAGCATCTTAATTTTTTTTTCTTTTTTGCCATAAACGCTAAACAAGAATTCTTAAAATTTTAGAAACAGTTTTAAAAGTTATTAGTTTTAAGAGAAAAAGTTTATAGCTCTCTATGTCGGCAAAACAATTGCAATACCCAAAAGAAAGAATGCAATAAAAGCTGAATTATTGATCTCAAATTTTAAAAAAAGTTATTTTTGAACATTTTTGTACAAATTTAAGCTTTACTATTTAAAATGTTAACAACTACAGCTATTAGTAAATTGACAAAGAAGAGAGGAACTGGTTTACGTAAAATATAAAAATTATTTAACTAGCAAAAGAATTCTTCATTTAGTCAGCTGTCATAATTATTAAATTTAAGGGAAAAAGGCCAAGTTAAATGTTTTTATTATTCAATAAAGATTTTAATGACTTATTTTAGTTTAGTATGAGTTTCGATATTGAAGATTTTAGGGATAAAAGTATTAAGTACTTTGGTAATCTGCAACATCAGTATTGATTTATACTTGTATATATATATATGTGTGTGTGTGGTGTGTGTGTGTGTGTGTGTGTGTGTTGAATTAAGAAGTAGCTGTTAAAAAATAAATAAATAAATAAAATAAAATAAATCTGTAACTACATAAACTATGTTCTTTTCTATAAGGCAACTTGCATAAGGGAGATCTGCCAACAGTGAAGGATGCCTTTCTAAAGGATGTTTAAAAGATACGTTATTACATTTTAAAATATAAAAAAAATCTGATTAACTTCGATGTTTGGCGTTTTAAAAAGAATTAACAAAAATGCACCGGTATTAACTAGAAAACAACAATTTTTCCATAATGCAATCAAAATACACAGAATTACATTCTTAAAATAGTGAAAAGGCTATAGTTTTGGTCAACAAATCCAGATACTTAAAATTATAGATGAGAATATACTTTTGAAATATCTGTTGATATTTTGCTCATTTTGAGAATAAGTAACAAATATAAGTTACCTTTTAACAATTCAGCACGGTGAAAAATTGAACTAAAACTCTTTAGATCTAACTAAGATTTTAAAAAATATTCTGCAAAAGTTATTTTGACAAAATAATTTCTATTAATACTTCACTATAAAAAGAAGAAAAGGTTTAAATATGCAATAATTGGAAAGTGAGATTGCAATTAAAGAATTATGCAAATGACTTTATAATAAATGAAAATAAATGTAAAAAACCAAAATATGCTAAACAAGTGTCCAGTATATAAATACCTTGCATTATATTATTTATAAATCAAATACAAATCTGTTACAGAAAACAAAGAAAAAATAAATATAAATAATAGTCTTAAATAACATCTTTTGTTTTTTCCCCCATCTAGTGTTTCATGGTTGAGAAATCAAATTTTAAAAAAGCGTCATTCATCTTTCAAACAAGTTAAATACACACAAATAAAATAATTCTAAATATGAAGAAATTAAACACAAAGAACCAAATCGTGCTGGACAGTTTTTCTCAGACATTCTTTTTACAAAGATCAATAATCATACAACATGTATTTGTACCAGTTTATATCACAAATTTCAATCTCAAGTCCTTATGCGATTTCTAATAAATAAAATCAATCCATTTTAAAATTTATATACAATATATTTGCTTCTATAAGTAGATCTTGCTTATACCAAAAATTTTCTTCATATTTTAGTACAAATACAACTTGCAAAGCAATCTAGAAAAGTGCATGATAGAATGTTCTATATACAGAGTATTTAAAAAAGTCAGTTTGATTCTTCAGGCAAAAGGCTTGTTGTTATGATACCATTATTCTGAAAAGAAAAACAAGAATATTACGAATACATATATAAATAGTACACTTTTTAAAATTTGAACTACTACTTTTAAGGGCATTGAATGAGAAAAAAATTAAATTGATTTTAATTTTAAAGCTTTGAAATAAAGAGAAAAAAATTTCGGCATAATAGCATATCCTAATAATGAGTAATGAAATTATGATTTTTAGTACTCTTTCTTTACTTTAATATTTATAGTTTTTTTCCCTTAATGAAAAATTAATGATAACCTAATCTAGTGTTGACTCTAGGCCAATTTAGCAGGGCACAGCACCTGGTGGCCCTTTTTAACTACTTTAGGGACCCAGCAGTCCTTTTTAAATATTTTATGTACCCAGTGGCCCTTACTGCCCTTTTTCAAAATGCCTTTCAATTCATTTCTGTGGAAGAACCTCAATTTTTATTAAGTTTTTTCCATCATTTTTCAAAGTGATTTTTGTGTTAAGTAGGGTAAAATCACCTAACATGGCCCATATACCAGTAATGGCCTATTTAATATTCCTATGACGCTATACATGAAACGCCCAACATTTGAACTTAACGCCAATGAGAAGTGATAAAATGGTCTTTCGACTGTCACATTATGCCTTTGTTTCGGCAAATCAACGCACATCACGTGCACAGTGGCTGCTCCTGCCGAAGTTTCTTTTTTTTTTCCTGTTTCAGCTGTGGTTTCTTAGCATTTTCAAGAAGGATAAATAAAAAAAAGTAAGTTTTAATGACTTATATAAAGTTTAAGGAATGTGTAAATACATTGGTGTTATCAAAATAAACTTATTAAGCCAGCTATTGGGGTGGCCCACTACTGATGCTGTTTTTTCATGATCGCAGTAGTGATGGCCCACAATTGCTTTTTACATTTTATAGCTAATGTGTTGTCGTTAATTAAAGTTTTTAATACATATATTTCTTTCAAGCATTTAAAGCAAAGTGTTTGATAACAAATTTATATTAGCATATTCCTCTTTTTTATGTTTACTTTATTCTACACTTTTTGTACTCGCAACATTCCTTTGTAAATGGCATAATTGACTACTCTTTTAGGCTAGAATCTGCACCCTAACTGCCTAACTTTGGTATCACAATTAGCGTATATAGACAGTGATGAATATTTAAAATTTAGCTTTAAGCTTTCTAGAATGCAAGGTAGTTCAGTGGTATGACGTTTGCTCAAGAGGGATTCATATCTAGACAGGGCTTCGTACCTAATGAGCAAAAATCTTGAAAAAAAAAAAAGGAACTTTTTATTTTTCAGTTTGTTTAATTAAGTTATAAAAACAATTCAAAGCAATTTTAACTTTAAATATTTTTAAATATTATTTTTATTGTAATATTATAATGAAGAAACGTTTGTTTGTAGGGGTTAATCTATCGAACTAATAACCCATTTCAAAAGTAATGTTGGCAAAATGATGGTGACAGTCTGTACTTCACAATAGGCTATATTTTATGTTGGTATATCATAATCTCAACATAATCGGAATTAGGAGCAAATCTTTCTAAAATGCATATTTTTGTGATTTTGAAGGGTATAAAAATTAGAAATTTGACTTGATGATAACTTGCAAGATATAAATACTCTCTAAAAACAATTTCTAAATAACATTCAAAATTCAAAAAGGATTTAAATGCGCAAAAAACATTTTCTATAGAATTACGATTTTCATAGAATTGTTAAGGATATAAAATTTAAACTTGACATGGCTGTTATTTTGAAATCGCAAATATATGCGCAAAATAGTTTTCTTAAAGGGAAATGTGTGCTGAAATAGTTCTAAAATTCCGATTTTCGTGACACTGAAGGGGCTAGAAACTTGACATGTGTTATGGTGGTTAAGATGCAAATGCTCGCCAAGAATGTTTAAAAAATTTTTTTTAATTTAAAAGATCAAATGAGCAGCAAAAGTTCTAAATTACAATTTCTATGGTCTTGTTTGGAATATAAACTTGAAATTTGACGTGGTTGTTACATTTAAGACAAATTCTCGCACTAAACTGTTTTTAAAAAATCAAAATTAAAAAAAAAAAAAGCTTCGATTTATTTGATATTGTTGGGGCTATAAACTAAAAATTCTCATTGTGGCTATTTATAAGATATAAATGCTCATTAATTAAAAATATACCGAAATTTAAAAAGCATAAATTAACTGAAAACTTTCTACATTACGAATTATTTGGAATTCTTCAGAGAAATTGAAATTTTAATTTGCATGTTACTTTTACTATGTACACGCTAGTGTGTAAGTATGTAATAACTAATTCGTGGCATGGGATGATACAGTTCCGTTATTTTTCCTTTTGGCATCAAGCTAAGCAAACAATAAAACTTTAACTCTGTGATTCTGCTGCATTAGTACAGCTTTTTTTATTTTAGAATAGAGATAATGACTCCAAAGAAATTGAATACAGAACATGAGGATCGAGTTGAGAAGGCAGTTGATGCTGTTAAACATGGAATGTTTGCAAGAACTACAGCATCTTGGTTTAAAAAACCAAGGTCTACATTGAAGCAAAGATTGAGTGGAAAAAAACCACAAAGAGGACCTCCTTCAATTTTGAAAACTGAAGAGGAAATTCTCCTAAAGAATTGGATTATTCACTGTGCAAAGAAAGGATTCCCCAGACTCAAGTGAGATGTTATAAGAGAGCGGCAAGGAATTTTTAGAGAAATGACCCGAAGTAAAAAAAAAAAGTTGAAATGTCTTTGCCCTTTTTCTAGCAAAGAATGATGTTAAACTGTCGGTAATTTTATTTGTGGATGCGCACAACACGCATCTTACCCTTGAAACCAGTGAACATTGCAAATCTCTACAAATAATTTTGATAGCTAAATGCAACCCATGTACTTCAAACTTGTGACATAGCTCCTTTTCATCTGCTAAAATCTCAGTGAAACAAGGCCCTTCTTTGCTGGCGCAAAAATCATCCACATGAAGCTATGACTAAAATGCACATCGCTCCAATCTTGAAAATCACGCTAGAAAACGACATGATGATTGCAATAAAAATTGGTTTCAGAATGGTTTTATCCATTCAGTGGAGACACTGTAGACTATTCAAAGTGCAAGTGTCACATCAATGATGTGATCATGGTGGGTGATCACTGAATGGTGGGTTTCAACTGAAACCGCTTGTAATGAGGCTACAAACACTACACTGATAAATATATCGATTGAGGACTTCCATCAAGTCGTCGGTGAGAATGTAATGAAGAAGTCGAAAATACTCAACAACCACCAAGTGAAGAATCGGAAGCTTTACGCTGTTTGTATAATATTCTGGAGAAAAAAACAAACATTCAAACCAGGCTTACATAAATGGCAACGAATCTAGCTGAAGAGGATTACTCAGACAAAGTAGACATCATGGTACCCAAGTCAAGTACGAGCTTCAGTAACAGCAACACCTTCGAAAAAATTCCTATGAATCTCAGAATGGTTCAGCAGGAGGCAAAGAGTTTCAACGAAGACCATTTTTCAGAGCCGGAAAATAAAGACAATACTACTTCCACAGTTGAATACCGCTCTCAATGGTTAAAAGAAATCTTTGAATGGCCGCACAGTTCAGAAAGGAAAGGGAAGAGGAGAATGGAGAGAATGCCTCTCATTCTGACATTGCAAAGATGGAACAAGCTTCAGAAAGACAAGGTATGGAAAAAAGAAGAATTGCAACAAAAAAAATTAAAACAGAGAGAAAGAGCTCTAAACAACAACAAAAAAAGAAGCTGAGATGGCCAACAAAAGAGTTAAGATGACCAACAAAGAAGCCACCAAATTACCAGGGCCAAACCCTGCAAAAATAATCAGAAAAAGATGAATTGGCTTCGATGGGCCATCACTAATGCAGTGATGGGCCATTACGGATGCAAAGCGGATCATTACTGATATGTTTTTGTACTTTACAGTAAAAGAAATCTTGTAAAGGAATAAATTTATATTTTGTTGATTTTCTTGACAAGAAAGTCTTCTTTCATCCTTACTTGTTGTATTTTGATCATCGGCATGAAAAAAATTCGCACGGAATAGTAATTATTAGCTAAAAGGCGAAAAACTCGTCCTTAACCAAGCCATTAATGGTGGTTTTACCCTATTTCATTTATTTAAAAAGATACCTTTTACTGTATTTCGCTGATAAAAACTGCTAATTTATTAACAAAAATAGTCTTAATACTAAACTTCAACAGCATGCGGGCATCCAATCTTGTTTACATTTTGTTTATGGTTTTCAGTTACATTCATAGTTAATTTGATTGAATGGTTGGTTGCTAACTATGTATTAGTTAAACAAGAAGCATTGTTTTGTTAACCTGCTTCAAGTTGCAAAATGTTGCTCAACTTTCTGTTTTTATGCAAAACAGTTCCAGCATGTGCTGGCTAGTAGCAATTGGTTGCAAACCATTATAAAAATGAGAGGATTTCTCATGCATGTCATCTGGCTCTTGCTTTTGATGTAGTTGTTTTATGCTTAAACTTGTCCCTGAAATACTAATAAAAGCTGTTGTTGGATTTTACCTTCCTTAAGAAAGTTTATTTCTACAACTTATCATTTAAACTTCATCTATTTCTTTTGTAAACCTCTTCAAATTTATAAGTAGACATTTTATTTTTCCCCATTTAGAAGATGGAAGTTGTAAAATATTACACTATGTTAACACAAGTTACAACTCAACATTTTAAAATACCGTATATCCCGGCGTATAACACACATCACTAATTTGAGAGTATATATTGTTTTTCATGCATATACTGCTGTATAACACGCATCAAAAATTTCCCACGAAAACAAACCAAAAATGCCAGTTTTCCAAAAATGCCAGTCTTTTCTTTGCGAATGCGATCGTTTCCGGTCTGCTCATTTCCTATCTTTTAGGATATAAATAACCTGTTAATCAAAATTCGATATAATAGAAAATACAAGTGTAGACACAAAAGGAGTAAAAATTATTCCATTTAAAACTATGGGACACAAAAAATCCCACTTCACAGAGGCTCTTTTTTGCTCAGCTAACGGTATTAAATTAAAACCAATGGTAATTTTCAAATGATATTTGGTAATTTTCCAAATGGAGTTTTGGTTCATGTCTATGAGAAGAGCTGGATGGACGAAAATGGGTTAAAATTATGTATAAAAAATGTTTGGGAAAAGCGTTCATTAGCTTTAAAAAAACCAGAAATTATCTTAGTTTGGAATATGTTTAGATCCCATTAGGACAAACGGAGATAATAATAATAAAAAAGAATAAACAAATCTAATACAGATTCAGCAGTAATTCCGGGTTGACTGGCTTCATTAATTCAACTATTAGATGTTTCCATAAACAGAACTTTCAAAGAAAGTTTAAGGCGGCAGAGGAACACATGGATGCAAGGAGAAAAAATAATTATGAAAGTAGGAAATATGCGTCATTAATGCAAATGTGTATGTGGGTTTTAACATCATGGAATGAAATCAAACCGTAAATAATTTTAAAATAATTTTTAAAATGTGGTATATCAAATGAACTTGACGGTACCAAGGATGACTATTTATGGTTAGATGAAAGCAACAGTGGGGAGGAAGATGACATTCACGAAAATAATAAGGACGAGTACAGCAAACTTTTCTTGTTATGTGATAAGGAAGATTAAGTTTGTTAGAAAATATATATTTTAAGTTTCTTTGTTTATATTGATATATAAATGCATTTAAATATACCTCAAAATATTTGGAATGTTTTCTTCTTATGATTTTACATCAACCATTTTATATTTGGTGTATAACATACACACGGAAAATAAAGTGATTTTTTGCATGTTATATGCCGAGATATACGGTAATTATACCCTGCTGTATACCACATAACAGTACAATTTCCTTTTGTGGTCAAGGGAGAAAAAAAAAAAAATAACGAAATACATCCAGAAAAATAAACCATAAATTTCATCATTCAGTCATAGGGAAATATCACGAAATTTGCCCATTGATCACATTTAAAAAAGCCAGCGAGTTTCATCAATAAGTACAATTCTTTTAATTTGGATATAAATTAAGTATTAAACCTTAAACTATGTGCATAGTCAGAAGCAGAAGATAAAGTTGGGCAAGATGTAGTTTAAAAAAAATATGTATAAGCTAAGTAATAATGGTAGTGAGGAATATTAGGAAAACAACATTTCTTATTTATCATACAAGAGTGCATATAAAAAAAAGAACAGATTTAAAAAAAATTGTGAATCTATGAGATTATTTTGCACTATAAAGATCAAAATACAATTCAAACATTTCTTTCTCTATAAGAAAAATTACCTTTAAAAAAAATCTTATCACAGACTATTAATAAAATTATAAAAATTCAAAATTTTATGAAGAACACTGCTACACGAACATATTTAAAGCAACAGCTTGCTTTGTTAAACTGGTCATTCTGAAATGTTCTTAAAAATAAAAATAATAAGGTTTGCTATGTATTGCGATAGTCCTTTCTTAAAAATAATAATAAGGTTTGCTATGTATTGCGATAGTCCTTCAACTAATGCACGGAATTTCATATCTTTAGAATTCTCATGATAGTCATAGATTGCCATTTATTTTTGGCACTGTGATATCGAATTTTGAAGTATTAATAATATGCTTGAAATAGAAGAAAGTTTTGAGATTGGCACATCAGACTAGTTTCTATTAAATTTGGGTGGCAGATTTTATAGAATCTTCTGACTATAGTTGTATACAGTTTGTAGGAATAAATGTTTGTAATGCAAGGCCTAAACATTTTATGAATAAATGATTCTCTACCGGTTTTTTGTTCCATAGATAAACTCCCCCCCCCCCCCCCCCCCCTGGGCAAACATGGATTTTGGCGCCCCCACCCCTCTCCACCTAAAAGTAAATTTACAAAAAGAATTTTACTAAGTATCTAATAGTCTAATAGACAACTTATTTTTAAATTTAAAACATATAAAACTGAACTACGTAATCAGCTTCGTCAAACATTGATTCATTTAAAACCTTGAAAACAGAATCAAAAGGAACCAAATTGCATTTTAATCTTTTTTAGACTTTTTTTTTTTTTTTTTTTATTGGGGGGGGGGGGGGGGGTGTATAGGCTAAATATCTAAAAGAAAAAAAAAAGGTTTCACTAAGAATTTAACTTTGTGCATTCCCCTCTCATTTGTTTTTATTGTCCCGGGCAGTCATCAACCATGGCAAGATGAAAGGAAGGAAGCTCAAGACTGCTCAGCGGAAAAAAAACAAACAGCTTTCATGGAATTTTTTTATCTAATAGAAAAGTCAGACTGAGGGGTCGCTTCTCGTTTGGTAGTTATCTGTAGTGGACGGTGTACCACAATAGAGACTGACATTGAAAAACAGTAGTGATTTTCCTACACAGGAAGTGATTTAAAAGATAGAAGGCAAAGGCATAGACATACTTTTGGAATGGGAGAATGAAAAAAGCCTACGATGACAATTCTTTTTTCTTATTCATTTGCAATTTTGTATTGTAGATGAATCTTTTTATCTATTTGTAAAGTTTAATGCATTTGGTTCAGTTTTCCTTTTAAATTTTCTGGCTGCGAGACATTTTCATACAAATTTTGTATATATATATATATATATACAATGCCCCCTTTGCCCCCCCCCCTACTTTCGTCCCTGATTCGAAGGTCTGGAGAGGTAAATTGAGGGAGGTCAAAATCCTGCATTGATTGTAATACCATTGTGTATGTATGTATGTATGATTTACTTTTATAAGCGAATAAAATTTCATATTTATTGCGGCATCACAAGAACACTGTCTACTGTTTTGTTTTTTTACTTTTATGCATTATAGTTTTCCATTACAATTAAAAAGAAAATATGTTTTTATTGGAATATACTGTGGTTAAGCATAAAAGTACGCATATAAAGTATGTTTGAAAAGTTTGCGCCGGTGTCGTTATGTTTAGTTTGAAATGTATTTTTAGATTAATAAAACTAAGGAGAAAAATTTACATAATTGTGTCCACATGACGTAATTTTCATCGATTTTTCATTTCTTAATTCTAAAGATTAGAATTGGAGCCTTTATTGACTGTTGAACTATTTCAGAAATTTAATATTGAGTATAAAAAAATATCATTATTTGTAGAAATCATTTGTTACTTTTAAAATGTACTTTTCTACAATACAAATCTTTCGATAATAAAATCTTCATGATGTTTGTTTGTATGAAGTCTTATGAAAATGAAATGCACAATAACATTCCGTCATTTTTTACGGGGGTGATATACTAGTAATGTAATAAAATTATATTCCTACATATTTATTAATTAATACTAAACATTATTTTTTTTCAAAAATTATTAAATTAAAAAAGAATTGTTGCTTTTTTATCATAATCTAATAAATCTACAAAGCAAATGCTAATTACATTGTGGTACAATTTTATGGAATACTTTGCTGCGAAGTTGATCCAATTTAACAAAGCAAAACAATTATTCAATGTTAAGTGCATTATTATACTATATATTAATAAAGTAGTTGTATACTCTAAACTTTACAAGATGAAAAAAAAAAAAAAAAAGATTATATATATATATATATATATTTTTTTAAAGATGTCTTTTGCATTACTTTTAGGTTAACATCCAGGTGCTGGTCATAATCCTCCACACAGAAGGATTAATTGAGATTTGAGAGCTGAAAACCGAAATAATTTAAGAAAGTTAAGATATCAAAATATGCTTACTTTGTTGCTATCTTTTACAATTTTTTTGCCATTTTCAGATGTATCCCAAATCTCAACTTTGACCACATCTGAAGCTTTGTAACTCCACTAGAAAAAGAACATTATGCTAAAGTATCTGGCGATTTAACAGATATATAATTTAAGAAATAATTATGTATTGAAAAAAAAATCCAATTACAAATAAGTAAAGTTTTGACAGAAAAATACATATATATGTATTTTAAATTAACTAACTGAAGATGACACATATTTTCTATGGAAATTATATTACAGATTAATCACACAAGTGAGCATTTTGTGTCAGTACATGCTGGAGTGGGCGATTCTTTGGGAATATCAAGAAATTTTTTTTGTAATCTGCTTGAAATGTTTTATTAATCTTTCCTACATTTTATGTGTATCACATGATGTATAAAAAGATGAAGGCCCTTTTTGCCTCCTTCAGTGCAGAACCAGAAACAAAAAATGAATCAAGGTTTTACTGCAAAGTTTACAATGCAACCAGTAATTTCTATCACCAACCTATAAAAAGTGCATTATTACATAACCCACACTGTATGCAGTTTGCAAAAGACATATTTTTGCATATTCTGAAGTAATGTATTAAATACATTCTCCAGTCATTAATTGTGACTGTAGTTATCAAGAAGAAAAATCACACAAATTCGTATTTAATTGTCTTTAAAAAGAATATATAAGCTTTGAACTCTTTATAATTTTATTAGTTGAGTCTGAGATGAGTATTTAAGTTCAAATTATGTGCTTGGCAAAATTTAAATAAGACATTTGGTGAAAAAAGTTGCATAATCACTTTAGCTACTCCATTTTCTTTTTTGTTCTATCAGTCTACCGCCATTCTAACAGTCTATCGCCATTCTAGTAAAGAAATATATTTTAAAACACTATTCATAAAATTAAAAGATTCAAAACAAGAAATTATAGAGAGATATTGATCTCATTTAAAAATTCATTATTTATATAACTAAAATTTGAATACAGTTTTCCTACACAAGGACTAAAGCTATTATTCCCCTTGAACAAATAATTAATGTTTTCCAGTTCAATTAAAAATTCCTTGTGTTTATAGATTATTCTCACAGAAACATAGAAAACAATGCCTTGAAATACTTATTAAAATAATAATCACAATTGAAAATATACAATAATGGAAATGTATTGCAGTATAAATCACATATGTATTAATTAAACACATACAATTAATTAAATAATAAAATATACAATTTTTCTATAAAAATAGTGTGCACACAGTGTGATAAATCATGCTCACAGATTGTCACATCCATGCACTCCAGGCGGACTATAAAGTGTTTTTTTTTTCTTTTTATATAAACTATTTAATTTTAATTCAGTGTTTTTAAAACTAATTACAAAGGAATCTTCCTTATTTATAGTTTTAGTTGATAAGTAACTAATATCACAAACTGGATTCATGCCTATTAACAGAAAGTTAACAGCTTCTAAAAAGTTCAAAAAATGGCAAAAACTGAACACTTTAGTGCAAAAAAGAAGCCTATTAGCTTTTATTAGTTATATTTTTAATATAACAAATAGATGCAACTTTTTTTTTTTAATGTAGCTTTGCTGAGACTGTAAAGAAATTCTTGATGTAAAGATCACACCATAAAATTTATGCTCAAGGCAGGTAAAAAATTAAAATAATAAAATTATATAGCAATAATTAATTGCAGAAAACTTGTTATTAACATCATTTAACTTAAGCCTAATATTTAATGTACTACAAATAATTTATGAAACAAACATCATGTGTGTTATTGCTAGACAATGGACATGATGTAGTAGAGGTTCGTAAAAAATTTTTTAAGAGGAATTTTCAAACACAATGAAATGCATCTCTTTTCCCGATGCAATAACCCTATTTACAGAGCAAGGATTCACTATCAACACATTGGGAGAAAAGGGGTTAATTACCTACGGTACAACATTTCAAAGATCATGTGTGAAATCATGTCTCTTAAATGACCCAATATTTTTTCAACAAGTCAAACAAATATTATCTGTCTCTTTGTGAATTTATCAAATTAATTTAAAGAAGAAATACATGCGACATAAATGTGCCCTCTAAAAATAAATTTTTTTAAAGAAAATAACTTCCATTTAATCATATTTACATAAATAAATAGAAAGCGTGATTCCTTCATTTATTTTAAAAGAATTTTAACCTATTGCTGAATTCATATTGGAAATTTTTTTTAGCCCTCTGAGCGGTTTGCCCATATTTTTCTGTTTCCAAAAAACAATTTAAATCTGTTGTAGACAGGCATGAAAGTGGGAAATGGGAAAAAAGGTGGAATTTTTTTTCCATCTATACAATAAGGCCAAATTCGTATAATTTAGACACATTATAACTGTACATTAGGGTGGAACTAAAAATCAAAGTTTCGAATTTTATATTCTAATAGTGATTATTTTTTTCCTTTTTAACTCAGTAAAAAGAAAATATTTTTCTTTTAATTTTAAAATGATATGTTCCGGTTCCTCAAAGCGCCTGATTTTCCCTAAA
Organism: Maratus speciosus; assembly: GCA_963932465.1. Lineage (NCBI taxonomy): Eukaryota > Metazoa > Arthropoda > Arachnida > Araneae > Salticidae > Maratus > Maratus speciosus. The sequence continues at coordinate 413,187,692 of OZ010792.1, read as the reverse complement.
AAACGAATAAAAGCCAATAATTGCATGAAAAGTGTTTTAAGCTCATTGTTAATTTTATATTTTGGAAAATTAAAATAATGAAGTGTTAATGTCCTGTAATAAAGAGTATAATTTAGTTTTAGTGCCATGGAAAAGATGGCCCCACTTTATTTGACTTTTGTAGAAGCTAGCGTAGTGGGCAGTAGCATTGTCCAAGATTTATTTGGCTACGACTCATAAAATGTTAGTCTGATTTAGCAAGTGTTTACAGTTTCTTTGATTATTTTCCAATACACAGTCGTCGTCAAATGTGACAATGTCTCCTAATGTGCCTAAATCTAGAAATTTGTTGAAGTGTTTGTATTTTGTGAAACAAAACAATTAACATTTGACACTTTGGTGAATTTTGTCACCAAAGTGTCGCCGGTGCGTTATCTTTGCCGAACATATGAAGATGTTATGAAACATTAATTATGGGTTCAATTTAACTTAAAATCTGACAGCTGGAATCTAGAACACACTGTTTCTGACATATCTAAAGCTGTTTCTGATACAATTAAAAGTGTATTGCTGACACCTTCAATCCCAACGGTTTCTGATACACAAATCATAAAAAATTATTAAAGGCTATCGTGAGAAATGTCAAAAATTGAAAATAAATATCAAGATTAGAAAGAATAATCCCACATCTAATATAAAATTGCTAAATGTTAGGTAATCGTGCAAAAAACTATTCTTTGTCTAAATGCACTAAATATTATCGTGCATCAGAACAAGAAAGTCACTTTCTCAAGGACCAAAGAGGGGATAAGATGATGGCAATAAGATCAATAGATATACACTACAAAAAAAAACAAGTTGGAAATTGCTCGTCAAATGTGGCAAATGTGGTGCGTTCATACTATAGCTAGTTTTAATGGCTCGACAAAATTCTGCAACAATCATATATTTAAAATTTCAGATCATTCGGAAGGCTGTAACATCATTAAAATGCACTTGCAATAATTTTTCCTACTGCCCATAATGTAAAGAAAAACTTTTGATTGTCCCTGTAATTAAACTATACATCCGATTTTCATAAAATTTTAAATAGCTCGACAAAATTCTGCAACAATGATATATTTAAAATTTCAGACCATTCGGAAGGCTGTAACATCATTAAAATGAACTTGCAATAATTTTCCCCATTGGCCGTAATGTAAAGAAAAACTTTTGACTGTCCCTGTAATTAAACTATACATCCGATTTTCATAAAATTTGAAATTGCTTGACAAAATTCTGCAACAATCATATATTTAAAATTTCAGATCATTCGGAAGGCTGTAACATCATTAAAATGCACTTGCAATAATTTTTCCTACTGCCCGTAATGTAAAGAAAAACTTTTGATTGTCCCTGTAATTAAACTATACATCCGATTTTCATAAAATTTTAAATAGCTCGACAAAATTCTGCAACAATGATATATTTAAAATTTCAGACCATTCGGAAGGCTGTAACATCATTAAAATGAACTTGCAATAATTTTCCCCATTGGCCGTAATGTAAAGAAAAACTTTTGACTGTCCCTGTAATTAAACTATACATCCGATTTTCATAAAATTTGAAATGGCTCGACAAAATTCTGCAACAATCATATATTTAAAATTTCAGATCATTCGGCTGGGTAGTTTTTGCTCTGTTATATGCGGACGGACGGACAGACGGACTGAACGACGACTATAGGTGCTATGTATTTATATAATTATGAACGCACCTAAAAAAGGGTAGCAAGACTGGAAAAGGAAATATCAAGGAAAGAAAAAGTTATTTTAAAACAAAAAAGTGATGTTTTGATTGAAAGACTCACCAAATGAAGAAAATAGTTAGGAAGGAAATAGTTCAATCAGTAGTTCTTCTAAATCCGAATTTGAGAATCAACAAGGTGAAAGAACCGGAGTATTAGACAGAACTGCAAATATTATTGCAAATGGTACCCTAGAAGATATGGCTATTTCTGACGATAATAAAGAAAAGGTAACTGACAAAAGAGCTTGAAGAAGACAAAGAGAAAAGGAAATGAAGAATTTGAAAGAACAAGAAAGACGAAATGAGTTAATTATAGAAGGTTTGTATTTTGATTGCAGAAAGGATAACACTATGATAACTGAAGCAAAGGAAAAAAATATGACGAAGAATCATTAAAGAAGAATACATGATCTTAGTTCAAAAACCAGGATTAAAATATATTGGTCATATTTCATTGACATCTTCTTCTTATATTAATATAGCTACTGCAATTTTGGTGTATTTTCAAAATAATAATACAGATATTTCAAGTTTGATATTTATTGGGTGAAACAGAAACACTGCCAATGCAGGACGCAAATCTGGAGTTGTCAAAACATCAGAAGCAGGTCTCTAAAAGCTTAACAATGGATAATTTGTTTATTACATGCAAATGAACTTTTTTTAGATACTTATTTCTTGCTGGAAAAACTACGGGTACTAAAGGATTTTCTAGATGAATAGGAAAGCAACTTGAAAAAATGTGAACATATTGAAATTGTAGACTATAAAAACATGGATCCTGTCTTGACGGACTTATCGGATGAAGAACTTTAAAAAAAGTACAAACAGGGGGTACATCTGAATTTTAGATTTTCCTTGTAATGCTCAAACAGTGGAAACATTGTCCCGCGAGCTGCGTCAACCGTCTTTAGATATTAAGTAAGAGATGGCTTTATCTTGGGAAAGTTGAATTCCCACAATGTAATGACAAAGTTTGCCTGAGAAGCCAGTAGGTTGAATATCCAATTGAATTAATCCATAACAAAGAGAGGTATGGAGGGTGGAAGTCGATATTTAACAACCTCCTTGTGGTGACTTCTGGGTAGTATTTGCTTAATATAAGCAGATATGAGCTAACAGCTACGTTGTTTACTTTAAGTTACTTTATACTGAAATTTTAAAACTTTGACGTCCTTGAGGAACCGGAAAACAAATTAATTTCAAAAACCTTTTCAGCCAAAAGTTTAGACATCCAAAAAGGAAAAAAGTTTTCACTATTACACATTAAAACAAAAAAGTTTTTTTTTTACCCTATACTTAAGTTCCACTTTACTGTACATATGATTGTTATTTTCTTTTTGTAACTTAGAAAGTATTAAAGAAAAAAAATGTATAAATTCATTGAATTAAAAATGGAAACAGTTTTCTAAAAGTATAAATCCATCCAAGTGTATCTGATGAACTTATGTGAAGTACAGGGATTAGTTTTTCAAAATAAATGTATTATTTTGAATGATTTGACTGTTTAAGAATTTACTTTAAAAAATCTCTATGCTAAATATATGCATGCCAAATTGATCTTTACTCCATTCATGCATCTCAGTTATGCATTTCCAAAAATGCATCACTGAAATTACTCAAAAGTGTTTTATAAATATAGAATAAAATATTCTATTCCAAAAAGAACCTTCAATAAACTTCCTTTCCCTAGTTAAAGAACTTAATTTACATGACTTTCAGATGCTTATAATGAAAGCTCGCCTTTGATTTGATAGTGCAGCAATTCAGAAACAAACTCCAAGGATTTGAATAGACAAAATGTCTAATTATTAAGTTTTCTAGACACCCCCCACCCCCCCAACATGCTTCTAATGTTTCCTTTGGATTTTTGCATCAATCCAGAGAATGTCCAAATTTCCTTGAGGAACTCTCATGCCTGTGTAGATAAAAATATTTCAAACAGAATTGTATTTTAAATGTATACCAAATAAAGGGGCATGAAGTGTATTTTAGAAACAAACAGGAAAAGAAAATTTAAATTAAGATTATTTTTATAAGCAATTTTTATGAAAATGCAGGAAAGCCCTCAAGACGCTCGGAGGGTTAAATAAAAGTCAAGTTACCATTAGTCTTTTTTTTTTTTTTGTCCTCATTTATAACAGAGTTCAGAGTTATACTGAACTTGCAAAATACAAAATTTTGTGGTTTTAATTTTATCAGTGTTAGAACAAATGAAAACAAAAGTAGTAATTATTGGTAATAAAAGATAATTAATTCTATAAAAAATATCAGGCACTTTTACAGAAACATAGAAAAGACAATTACATGAAATAAAGAAACATTTTAACATCATTATCTATAAGAATGATTTGGGATAAAAAAAAAACTGACTTACAACCGATAATGACAAATAAAGAACTTATATTTTTGATCAAAAATTGCCTTCATTTTGTGTGTCTCTTCATGCTCCTCTAATCAAGTAAGAACATTTAACTTTTCATCTTTTTCATTATAACATATAAAGATTGGCCTTTGAGTTGTCTCATCTACTCATAAAACATTAAATCCCGAACACAAATACTAATTTTAATTTACGATCATGCCTTTTAAAAATTAATCACGCAAAAGATAGTATATTTTCAAAAGAACTTACATCATTTTAATTATCTATTATCATTTATGTGTACATGTACATTCAAAGTTTGGATTTGAGAAGGGGGACAATAAATAATATAATATAAAATACCACTGAATTACGGAATCTAGTTTTTTATTTAGAGGATGCTCATTTTCATCATTTTTGCTTAAACAAAGGATAGTTTTATTTTTTTCTTCTCTAAACACATACACACATCGACATATTCAAAACCTTACCTCTAAATCTGAAAGATCTGAGATTCCATTATTACCTAATCCTTCTGAATCAGTATTTGTTTGAGAATCTGTAGACAATTTTCCATGCATCATCATCTCCTCTTTTGAAGACCCAGAATGGAAACGGCCACCTTCTCCCCTAATACGATTCATTGCATGTCGATGGCGAGACTCGTGTAAGTATTTCTATTAAAATAAAGAAAATTAAAATAAGATTTTTGCATTTGAAAAATTACCTATAATTTGATTTAAGATAAATTTGAACAATGTTCAAGTTATTAAAATACAATTATCTGGTTCATATTCATTTTTCTTTAAAAAAATAAATAAAAGAAATCACCAAGTTATTCTCCAGATCAATAATTTTTTTCATATCAAATCAAGGTGGACCATGATGAACAGCAGTGATTGTTGACTAAAGACATTAAGATTGACTTTAAAAATAGAGCAGATAATTTTTCTAGTGTAAATGAACATATATATATATTTCCAGGTATTAAGGGAAAATTAGAGACTTTTCCCAAAAATTTTAAGACCAAAACATTTTCACTAGGTTTTCCTTGATTTCCAAGTTCTCCCTGAGGCATATGAATCTTGTTATGATAACTAATTGAAGCTTAATTTAAAAAAACATTCCTTAAATTAAAGTATTGAAAAGTATAATACAATATAGTACACTGAAAGAACAATAGATCATAGTGTAAATGAAGAACAACTGAACGAATAAAGTTTTATTGGATGAAGAAAAGACAAATCTGTGTGAAAGGAAAAACACATGCTACACACCTTCTAAAGCATATTAAATTTATTATTTTAAAGTTTTCTTTCTCTTTTTAATATTCATGTGAAAATACTTTTGCAGGGTACGTACTCATTTTCCAAGAAAAAATCCCCTGTTGTATTTTCCGGGATGTACAATTTTTCCAGGTCAGCAATTAACGAAATTTTTTAAACCAGTATCATGACACTTCCACTTCCTCAATATAAAAATAAAAACAAGGTAATCTCAAAAATAAAGTTTATACATCACCTAGAATATGAATAGAACTTTAATGGGAAAACATTTAATTTGTGTAAAACAGAGATGAAATCTGCATGCCTTGTGGGGCTGTCCTTAAAAAGTTGGTAGTTTGCACCATGAATTTACTTCCCTTTAATTTCTACTTTGTGATTTTATTACCCCTTTGAAAAGCATTATGAATAATATGAAGGCTACAAGTGCCAATATCAATTTTAAAATGTCCTTTATCCTCTGGTTTAAGTTCCTTATGAACTGTTGTCAAACTTCATGGTGTTAGAAGTTGTGACTATTGACTGAATGGATGTCACCTGATGTTAGAAGGAACACAGATTAAATAATAATGCATGTTATATTTTATCTGTAAGAAGGAGTGGCTAGTTTCCAATTCTATATTTGACGATGTGAAAAGGCGTGTCTTAGTTTGATTTTACACAGGTTTCCAAAAATTAAGGAAAAACAACAAAAGCAGCGATTACCCAAAATGTTATAAGTAGATTTTAATAAAACTGAGTCACATTGTACAACACATAGTAAGATATAAAATAACATTAAAAGAAATTACCAGACGATTGTGGTGTTTCAGAAATTAACACAAATATAAAATAAACAAAATAAATGTGTCAGTTTGGTATAGGAAAAGTACCTTTAATATGGAGTATGATCACCTCTAGAAGCAATACAGCGATATATGAAACTGTCAATTATGCAATCGATAAGTTCCACTGGGAAGTGCGAGCCATTGCTCTTCTAAAGCAGTTCTAAGCGTGGCAAGAGCCTGAGAAGGGGGGACTGATAGCAGCGACACATCTTCCTAAAGCATCCCAAACATGCTCAATGGGATTCAAGTCCAGTGATCAAAATGGCCATTCCATGCGCTGAATTGTTTGGTGCTGAAGATATTCTTCTACGATGTGAGCCCTGTGCAGCCCAGCGTTATGGTGCTGTAACAGGAAATCATTACCTATTGCACCGGCATAAGGGCATACATAAGCATCCAGAACGTCATCTCTATAGACGTGAGCATTCACAGTTTCACATGGAAAGACGTGAAGGTCTGTATGTCCGTCCAAAGAGATACCATCCCAAACACAGACAATGCCTCCTCCATACGAATCTCTTTTACAAATGTTTGATGGATGATAGCATGTTCCCTGTTCTCTCCAAATCAAAAAATGCCTACTATCGCTTTGTAGGCAAAACTGGAACTCATCCGTGAAGAGAACACGCCTCCATTGATCAGCCGTGCAGTGGACATGTTGAGGTGCCCACCTTAAACGTTCACTCCAGAGACATGAGGTGAGCGGCACACAAATGTCTGGTCGTATCGCGTAAAGTCCACCTTCATGAAGCATTCTACGCACAGTAGACATTGATACCAACCTTCCAGTGGCTGCAACAAGGGAGACTCTAGGATGAGAGGGGGTTGTTGTTCTATTCCTTCGTACACATAACTGCAAATATCAGTCATCGGTACTTATCGTAGCTCTTGCCCGTCCTTGGCTAAACCTTCTGGAGGCTAAACCAGTGGTTTGAAATTGTTTCCAAAGCTGTGAACAACAGAAGGACTCAGATTTAGCCATCTGGCCACCTCTGTCTGACTTTGGCCTAACTTCAATCTTCAAATAGATCTACATCACAGTTAAGCAGACAAATGATATCTTGAGGTCATACTAATGAACTGACTATCTCAGTTTTCTTATCTCATAATCACAGCGAGAGCAGCATCCGTACTTTCTAGCATGCATTTTTATGCTCCTCACAGATGACGCAATCCGATTGCAGCGCCACTAATTTTCCTTTTGTAATTTATACAGCATCTTTTAGTTACCAGCATATGCAAATTTCATACGGATAGGTTAATTTTTGAACGAGTTATCACTCTTTTTGTGATTTTTCCTTAATTTTTGGAAAGCAGTGTATTATGAAATCACAAAGCACACAAACAGCAGGTAGTGCCTTCAATTTCCCTGAGTAGCTAATCATTTTGCTAGATTTTCCCAGGTTTGGGAAATTTTTTGCATTATCCCCTGAGATTCCCTTGATTTTTTACAATCAAGGGATTTTTTTACAACCAAAATTTATCCCTGAATCCCATAATCCCCTGATCAGTATGAACCCTGTTTTGTTGCTAGAAACGAAATATTTTTATTTGTGCTGCCTTAGAATTGGCAACAATAGTTTAAAAGATCATCTAGAAATGTGAAATAAATGTGTTGCATAAATATATTTTTAAATTTACACTGTTTGGCAATATTATTATTTGGCTATTTTAAATATGACGTAATTTCCTCCATTTATGGCTTTTAATGCATATTAATGTATTTATTATTTTAAAATTCACGTGTAAATATAGTTTTTATGACGTAATTTTCAATATTTTCCTACTTTTAATATGTAATCATTTAATTTTAATTTGAAAGTTTTTCTTCTGTTTATAATAGTCACATGTAAATAAATTTTTAATTTGAAGGAAATATTATACTTTGACGCTGTTTTTACAATTGGCAACAATTTAATATATGTAAAACCTTTTCTAAAATATGTAAAACATATCTCTTGAAATGCTGAAAATTTGAATTTAAAATAAAAAAATTAGTCAAATTAAAAAAATAAATGCAGTCTGCACACTGACAAGTAAGAAATTGAGCAGTTATTTACCCTTTTTTTTTACATACTTATTTAATATTGAACTCAGTACAGAAAAAAAAAAATTGCTATGATATTACTTTTTTTGGTTGTTTTGTTTTTGTCAAGTAAGAATTTGGTTTCCTTTTTCACATAAATGCATTTGATCTGGTTTCATGGCTATAATAAATATAAATCAAAAATGTTTTTTTTAAATTTATTTATTATTATTACAGAATATTCAAAAGCCTTTTTTGGATTTTTCACAGAAGAAATAAACTATCCTGCAAGATTAAAATAAGCTATCTTTAACTTTTGAGAGTTAATTCAGGAGATTACTCACAATGGTGCTGAGTATGAAAATCACAAAGAAAAAAAAATCAATAAATCTAATAAAATGACACAATCTTACAATGTTATTTCTCACTTTAAACACAGAGAAATAGCAAAAATAATCTGACTTTTAGCATATGATTTGTCTCTCTTTCTCTCAATTCTATAAAAATTATTCTTTAAAAAAAGTATTCATCTGTAAAACGAATAGTTATTTACAAATACCATCCTGAAAGGTTATTCAGATTAGAGGTCTGCACGTACTGACATTTCCAGGCCCGGGCCCGGCCCAACTCAGAGAAAAAAAAATTCGGCCCAGCCAGTACAAAAAAAAAAAAAAAAAAAAAAAAAAAAATATTGGCCCGGCCCAGCCCGGTAAAAAAGTTTGGTCCAAGCCCGACCCAGTATAACAGTTAAAAGTTCGAGTCGAGTGAATTTTTACAAAACATTGATTTTTAGGTCGATTTGGTTAAAAGTTTGTCTCGTACAAGGAGTTCAAGCCAAAAATATTTATCTTAACTTTTCTTTTCATGTTTATAATCTTCATTTTTATAGAAGTGCCGCAGAGTGCAATATTTATTTTTTTTTTTAATGAATCTCTATTTCTTGTATGTAAAAGTTTCAGTTATCATTAATATTGTTAATCCATATTCCATGTATTGAAGTGTTAAAAATCTGAAAAATGCTATACAGTAAAATCTAAGACAGAATTGCATAGAATAGAAAAAAAAATGTGTTATAGACAATAGTGATGCAACGAATAGTGGTTTGGCCGAATAACCGAATACCGAATATTCGGCCAAGTTACAGCCGAATATTCGGCCTATTCGGCTGCCGAATAATGAATTTATTTTTGCCTAAAAACAAAATGTAGTATGCATTATATGCACAATTCTTGTATATTTCACAATTAAAATGCATTGTTTTCTTTTAAAAAATTATTTATATACAAATTTTTAATTTTTTAAAGCATTATTTTACTCTGAAAAAATATTCGGCCATGTTCGGCCTAAAAATTGCCTCAATAATATAATTCAGCCCCCCCCCCCCCAAAAAAAAAAAAAAAAAATCTTAGCAAAAGTTCCTCATCAGGTACTGTCTAGTTACATTTTAATAGATATTATGTGTGTTGTTTATACATTTAAAAATAATGACAAAATTTTAAAAGCACTAGGAAACAAGTTTCAACTTTCAGATGAAATAAAATAAAAAATAAGAAATCTTAATATCTTAAGAAAAACCACTGATAGAAAGGGGGAAATGAATATCCTCTAAAATGATAGAAAGAAATCATTGTAGACTTTATAAAGCTTACAATTAACATTTTTTTTAAAAAAAATCTTTATTATTATTTTTTTCTTTGCTGTCAGCAGCAAAGCCTCTACAGAAAGTAAAAGGAATTAGTAATTTTCTTTCCCAGCCACTACTAGAAAGACAACAGTGTCCTTTGGAGTGGTGGGCGAAAAATTCGGAAGACTTTCCAAACCTTTCACAATTAGCCAAAAAGTACCTATCTGCACCAGGAAGTACCATATATAGTGAGAGATTATTTTCAGAAGCAGGTAACATTTACGAAAAAAAAAAAAAAAAAATAGACTATCATCTGAGAATGCTGAATTATTATTTCTGCATCACAATCTACATTTATTGAAAACATTTTAACTGTTTTTTAAGGCAAATATAAACATTACAATGCTATTCTTGAAAAAAATATCTAAAACATAAATGCATTACTAATTAAAAGAATTTAGTATTTATATTTCTTTCATTATTTAATAAGAAATAGTAACACATTTAAAAAAATCACTCAAATTATATTTAACTTTTAAGCGTATCTTACTAAAAAAAATCCCTTAAGTATTGCAACACATACGACTTAAATATCTTATACATATAATAGATCTATATCTAATCAATCATCAATCATATATTTATGTTCTTTATAGGTATAATTCAAAATATTATTAAAAGAAATATTTTTTATGTAACAAGGGATAAATGTTAAACTTCTCATTATGATAAAAAAAAATTGAATTATCTTGTACAGCTGTATTAAAACAATTTTGAATAAATTAATTTTAAATTTAACAGATTATGTTAGCTTATTACAGACACTTTTTGTACTTACTGATACAGCATAATTTTTTTTTTTAACATGATTCCTAAATTAGCCTCTTATATAAAAATGGGTAGATAAAACCCATTCGGAGTATTAAAGTTAATGGAAAAAAAAGTGTTAGTTAATTTCAAATAAAATTTTCATTATACATGATGAATATAAATTGTCAAATTAAAAAGTTATACTGTGTAAATGTAAAAACATTTATTACAGTATTATTCGGCCAAGGCCGAATAATGGACTTGATATTCGGCCGAAGCCGAATATTCGGCAGACAGGCCGAATGGGCCGAATATTCGGCTTCGGCCGAATATTCGTTGCATCTCTAATAGACAAGTTCCCTTCTTAGCAAGTGTAAATGTATTATATATTCTTTTCTTACGTAGTAGTATATTAATTTTGCATGGATCAACAAGTTTTTCAGTTTAAAACAAGATTCCGTCATAGACAGGTTCTTTTTCACACGTTTTACTGTATTTTAATTTAACTATATTTTAATAAGTGTAGAAATCTACTATTCTTTAAAAAGAATGAATTTGAATGTTTAATTGTAGAATAACAGCAATTTAAAAATGTATGCATTTTTTGAAAAAAAAAATTGTGCCCAGCCTAATTTTACCGACCTTTGAACGGACCAGGCCACGCCGAGACAATGATTTTCATACGGGCTGAGTCAAGACTAAGAATGAAAATTTTGGGCCATGAAGATTAGGAATGAAACCAGTGCCCGGGTGAGTGCAGAAAAAATAAGTTAGGCCCGGCCCGAACCTTCAGGCACGGCTCATAAAGAGTAGTGATTAGGCTCAGCCCTTCAGAAAAAAGTATGGCCCAGGCCTGGCTCGAGTGCCGTGAATGAAAATAGTCCCAAGCCCGGCCCGTGTAGATCTCTAATTCAGATACCTAAAGAGAAGCAAGTTTCCCAACTCTTTAATCTCTGCCTTGTTGTATCTGTACAACTTAAGTTATAATACTAAAATTAAAACACAGAGACTAGTATTAGTTGTTTTGATATCTAATCCAATTTCCGTAAAATAATGAAACATTAAATTTACTCTTCTCTCTTTAGGTATCCGTCCTTCTGCTTCTAGTTTAGCTCTTGCTTGACGTCTTTTCAAGATTCGATGGTACTGTTTAGCATTAACATATAACGGTTCTTCTTCAAGTAATTCCGCACCAGGTAAAGGTATTCTTTGTACTGCTTGAAGACCAGCTCCTCCAGGAACAACTTGCTGTTAAATATAAAAGCTTTCAGATTAAAATCTACATAGACAAATCATTAAAAATATATATATATATATAGTATAAAATATTTTAATTAATAAGTAATATTAAGTTTTAAAGAAATCTTATTTACCATAACTATGTTGCCTTGAGGAACATTGGATGGTATTGTAATAGTCTGAGGAGTTGGACTAGCAGCAGTTGTAGTTGTCTGTACAACTTGTTGTGGTGCTGCCTGAGCAGCAGTTACAGATACTGAAGGTATCTGAATAATACCTATAAAAATAACAATTTTATTAAAAATGAAAAGAAATGTTTCTGTTATAGAAAATATCTAATAATTTGAAAAATATGTAAATTGTGGACAAAGAACTTTCTTACCTATAATCAAAGGTGAAAAACAAAACACTTGGGGTGAAAAAACACGAAAATACATAAAAGAAAAGTAGCAGGGAAAAAAAGGGAAACAGCCTAATATTTTCAACAACTTTCATCTTACAAAACTGTGAATAAATTACTAAAATTAAATTTTAAATGGTTGATACAAAACTGCTTTAAAATGCTAGAAAATTAAAAATTCTTTTAAAAGCACAAAAGAGTAAAAAATCATAGATGTACAAAAAATGCTCATCTTGTATAAATACAGTAAAACTCTAGTTATATGAAAAGCATGGGATCAAAGCATTTTCGGTTAACCGGGGTTCCATAGGAATTTCAGATAACCGGGGTCCCATAGGAATTTTCAAATAGATGGCTTATGGTGAAAACTTGTTTGATGAAAAGCTGTGTCGAAATTTAGAACATCGTTGTAATAAAAATGTTATGGTACCATATTCAAAGCACCCTGAATGACAAACCAAAATTAGAAGTCACTCCAACAGCTTAACAATCACCACATATTTTGTAAAAAAAAATGAAGTGTCGTACATGTCTATCGAATAAAGTTCCCGAAATTATGCAATGGATCAAATAAGTATGTTGACTCTGTTTATTTATTTCATAAAGAACATGCTTTTTTAACACTATTTCTACCAGTGTCCAATAACACCTTTCAAAGTTTTGATTTTTACTTATTTTGCTTCTAATTTTTAAAGTTAATAAATATTAAAACAACTCTTCAATGTATTAAAAATGATTTGGAATTGTTTTGATATTAAACTTACAAATAAAATAGTAATCATAAATCAAAACAGTTGGAAGGTGTCATTTGACATTGGTAAAAGTAGTATTGACAATAAAATTTTTCCCATTTAAAAAGGACTTTAAGGAATTTTAAGGTCTTTCGGTTAAGCCGACTTTTGGATAACCGAGGTTCTACTGTACCAGGGATATAACAAATAGTGATTTGGCCATAGATGAAAACTGAATATTCAGCCAAATTTTAGGCCAAATACTACCTTTCTTTTTTAAGTACATATTGATTAAAATTTCTTCTTCAAACTTTCAAATAGAGATAAAAATAAGCTCAAATTAAAATTTGTTATTTTATTATTTATATGTTTAAAATTTTTAACAGCTCAGTGTATCTTTTGAAATATTTCAAGCACCTTCATGCTGATAATAAAACAACTAAATCTATTCTTTTCCTAAATCTCAATTACTAATAGCATAATTTTAATAAGTTTAATAGTAGTATAAATAAAATATAAAAATAATTGCAAGTATCACTCATGTTATGGGATTGCTTGGAATAGGTGTTGAAGTCTTATAATATCCAACAATTAACACATTTTTGTGGTTTAAAAACTATTTAAATTATTTTATTAGACTGTATTATTTATCATAAAATTATATAAACAATATAAAAAGACAATCAAGAACTTGGAACTTAATTCATAAAGATGAACATTTTTAATGTATTTTCACATTTGGGAAATTTTTCAGGGTATTTACCAGCTTTTTCAATGGGATGGGAAATATTAGTTTCAGATGGGACATGGGAGAACCCAATTCTGCTGCACAGCCAATGAAATATCATAACGAATTACTTTGTTAACATTTCTTAAGTAACAAAAAGACACTTTTTGTAGTCTCAGATACTAATAATACAATTAGATACAAATAAATAGAAGACTCCATAAAACATGTTTAATGTTAAAAAATATTAAATATGATTTTCTGCACATTTAAATACCTTCCTAACAAAAAGCAGTTTTTCAAAATATTTATTTTTTTCTCCCATAAAAGATTAAATTTTCTAGATACATACCACCTTGAGCATGAATAAAATTTGTACCATCAATAGGTACAGGCTGATACACTAACGTTTGTCCATCAGATGTCTGCAGTATTTGACTCTGTCCTGGTTGCTGAATAATAATCTACAAAAAAGAAATTCAATACAGTTAAAACAACAAAGACAATTTTGCATGCTATTATAATACAGCAGATTACCTCAAATCCGCAACCCTAAAATCCACACATCATTGCAGATATAAACAAAGAAACTTTCAGTTAAAATGTAGGGGGAAAATTCAAGACTTTTTTATTTTTATATCCTTTTGTACACATTTTAATACGTAATTCTGGTTAATGTTAATATGACTGCATTTATGCTTTATCATGAATTAAGTATAAATTTATTTCTGGAAAAATTCAAGATTGTGCTGATCATGATCTTTTTACCAAATATATTTATGTATAATCTTTTTTAGTTATTACGTCTGGCTAAACATGAAATAAAACTTCATTATTTTAAGATTTCTACATAAATTATTAGTGTACTTTCATGAAGCGATTTTCACTGAAAAATTGGAGAAAAATGTGTATCATCATTATTATGTATATTTAAATATGCATTAATAATTATTTACGTGATCTCTACTTTTAATAATTTAATCATAAATGTTGTTAATTTTTATTATTTTACTTAATTATTTTAATATTTTATTATTATTCTAAGCATTCATCATAATTTTGAAAGCATTATTACATTCAAATTACTGTTTAAAAAATGTAAACAAAGCAGTGACCAGAAATCCACAAAATTCTAAAATCCACACAACTTTTGGTCCCAAGCTATGTGGTTTTGAGGGAGTCTACTGTATACAAATTTCTATTAAAATAATAAAAAAAACTTTTTACTGTAAATATTTCATTGCAGACTTTCAAATTTTAAAACTTATATTTTAATCTAATAATTCAACTGCTTAATACTTTCAACGATTCCTCTTTCCACAAAACATACAGAAGAGCTTATGTGTACATTCTATAACATTTTAACTGCCAATTCAAAATATTAGATTAAACAAAAACCTAATTTGGAGAACAAATTAAAAAACAAAAGGTACTTTTCGGTTAGCCGGGCGCCAGTGTTATATATACATGTGTAAATGTATATCTAAATATACATATATGTATATTTATACATATATAGAAGCTATATATATGCATATATATGTGTGTGTG
Organism: Maratus speciosus; assembly: GCA_963932465.1. Taxonomy (NCBI): domain Eukaryota; kingdom Metazoa; phylum Arthropoda; class Arachnida; order Araneae; family Salticidae; genus Maratus; species Maratus speciosus. The sequence continues at coordinate 413,172,342 of OZ010792.1, read as the reverse complement.
TGTGTGTGTACATATACAATATATATAAATGTATATACATATATATATATATAACACTGGCACCCGGCTAACCGAAAAGTACCAAACAAAATTTATTTCCTACATTGTTTTAAGCCTGAGAAGGGACAGATATTAAGATATTTCATTCAGTTCATTCTACATTTAATGTTAAATTTTTGTAACAAATAAGTTAAACCAATTGAACATTAAAAAATAAAATTTATACAACATGATACTTTAAACTAAACACCCTAAAAACTTAGATTCCGTTCAAATGAAATCGGAATAAATCTTAGACATTTTCCATTTTTCAGTTGTAAATATTTGTATTGCAAATTTTATATTATTTTTATGATGATTGTACATAAAATGATAAGATATATGCAAAATACAAAACTTTATAAAAGGTCTAAGATTTATTTCGATTTCATTTGAACGGAATCTAAGTTTTTAGGGTATTTAAAGTATCATGTTGTGTGATTTTTATTTATATTTTTTAATGTTCAATAGGTTTAACTTATTTGTTACAAAAATTTAACATTAAATGTAGAGCAAATTGAATGAAATATCTTAATATCTGTCCCTTCTCCGTTTTAAACAATGCAGGAAATAAATTTTGTTTTTTTTTAATTTGTTCTTCAAATTATGTTTTTGTTTAATATGTCAAGTTTTTTAATAACTTCTGCATTCAGACAAACACATTTCAAAATTAATGGAGGGTACAATCATCAGGCTTTTATTCATGTGGTATCGTATCCCAATTTGTGATGCAATTTACCTATGTATAATTCAAAATGTTTCACCAGTGCAGTAATGCAAGTTGCTGTACTTTGGGCAAAAACTTCCAATCTGAATGTAAAAAATCTGTTTGAAAATGCCATTTTTATTTCTACTATGATGCAATATTAAATTTCTTTTTAATTCTTAAAAAAAAAAAAAAAAAACTATTTCAGTAATTTTTCATGTGAAAATCATTCAACTAAAATTAGACAAATTATTATTACAACTTTTGAATTATTGGCAACAATGAAAAAAAAAATGTTAAATTTTATTGGAAACATGTCCGTTGATTCTCAATGAAAAAAGCAAAATTTGGAATTAAGAAAAATGTAAATAAAAATTAGCTCATGTTACTCTCTGGGTTAAAATTCACCCATATGCAAAGGCATTTTATCATCCGTTTTGACCCTCACGTTAGGCAAACATTTTCATACTTTAAATTTATAATATTATTAGAATTAGTAAAGAATAAAAAAATGAGTGGCATCAGGGACAAAAAGGTGGGAAGAAAAAAATGAAAAAGTTATCAGCTCCATAGGCTTTTCTATGCTAAATTAATATTGAGAAGTGACACTGGAAATAAATAAGTATTGTGCTGCCGTGCAAACTTAAATAATTTCAGTAATAACCATTAACAAATAACAGAATAATAGTACAGAACATTCACATTGAAAAATGATGTGTTGCACTGTGGTTATGCCCAGTAAAACTATGATCCCAACCCTTTGTTTTGGCATGTCTTGCAATGTTACTAGAAATTAAGTTGTAGTCAGATATGTTTGTCAAATTACACATTTCATAGTTGAAATACTACTTGAATCTACGACCGAATAGTCTTAAATGTTAATGATTAATGACATAAAATAATCCCAAGTGCTGGCTTATACATACAGAATGGTTTTAAAAATTAAAATAACAAAATATTTTGGTGCTTTTTGTTATTTTTAAAGTAAGTAAAGAAAAAGTAATGGTAAATAATAACAAACTAGTTTACCTGAATTATTTTATTCTGAGTTTCATTTCATTCCTTTATTTCTATTACAATTTTTTTTTTTTTTTTTTTGAAAAATTGCTTTAATAATAATGCATTTACACTCAGCTTACTGAAATAATCCATAATACATTTCGGTTTTTCTTTTATTTGAATATTTGTAAATGAAAAGAATCAAGTTGTAAGTTTTTATGTACTTCGTCCGAGATATTATCTTAACTTTCCATGTAATGCAAAAAAGTTTCTAGTTCTTATGGTATCTGAGTAGCTTGGAACTAATAGATCATCTTCAGTATCACTTCATTCATTTCCATTCTCATCAAGCATCAAATCAAAACGGATAAAATTTAACACTGTATTACATCTTTATCAACATTATCATATTCACAAAACGATGCAGTGAAGTCTAATTCTTTCTAGGTATCTTCCACTCATTTTCTTCAACCTCTAGGTCATACACTTCTTTATCTTTCTATTCGAAAACCCAGCTTTTTTTTTTTTTTAAGAATTGGCAATGACAATTGGATTTATAGATTCCCACGCAGATGTATCGTATGAACAGATTCTTTCAGTTTTTCTCCATTTTCCAGATTTAAAAGCCTATAGTTTGCTTGACTGACCATTTTCTAGGGTGTAAAAAAATCAAGATTTTTTTTATTTAAATTGGATTTTTATGTTTTTTTTTTCCTGTACTAAAATACGGACTGGCTGTCAATACTTTTGGGTTTCTAAAACAATTAAACCTCTAATTGTTATCTATGTTTCTCTATCTATCCCAATCTATGTTTTTAAGCTTTAATTATAATTATAAGTTAGTGTAATTATGAAAAGCACATTCATTTTCATTAGTAGTATACAATAATGTTACATACATTAATATTTTGTAATAAATAATCTAAAACTATATTAATGCTATTGATATTCACAGTTATTAAAATTATTATTCACTGCATTTAATATCAATCCTTGAAATTAATCATTATTTAACAATTAAAAATTAAATCTCTAATTAGGAAAAAAAAATATGCTTTAATTCCTAAAATGGTAATTTAATATTCATTCTAGAAAAAAAAAGGGGTGCTAGTTCCCAAAAAAGACACTAGTTCAGTAAAAAAAGAGCATTACTTCATGAGTTTTAGTAACGATATAAGAAAAAAGTATATAATTTGCATTCTTTTATAATAATTATATCTTTTATAATAGTTGTTGAGCAGGTGTTCATTCATTCTTCTTTAGCTCCAATTTGCTATAAATATATTATTACAAAAGTAGAATGAGAAAATAACACACTGGCTACTTATTCTTTTATTTGCAGAAATTTATTATACTTATTTTATAGAAAATGAAGAATAACTTGATTGGTTAAAGAAAACAGTGACATTCCAAATTACTTATACTAGATTTAAATATCATTTTTAAATGAAAAACTTTTAAAGACAGATAAAAACTTGCTTTTTACAAACTTACTGTAGTTATTTTTTTTTTTTTATATAAGTCTAAGGAATAGTCTAAGGTTAGAAACAATTGTTTAATGCTTTTTTGCTTATTCATAAGGTAAAATACCAATAGAAACTTTCTCAATTATGTTCATGTTAGATTTCAATACTTTATGTAATTTTAAACATTTAGAAAATTTATGATTTTAATCAATGATTTAAAAAAAAATGAGTTGATTAAAATCACAATTTAAATCAATTGATTAAAATCATTGACACCCTATAATTTTTTGAAGTATTTTGTTTAAATGCCCTAATTACCCCTTGATCCATTGGTCATAAAACTACTATAGCATTCAGCGACAGGAAATGAATTTAATTTTATCTAATTTCACATCTTTGGAATGTGCAATACAGTTATCAAGAAATAAAATGGTTTTATCTTTTCCTTTCTTATTTTATTAGTGTCTAATTTTTTTTCATAAATTGGAATCATCATCCATGATGCTTTATTGCTAACATATTTACAAGGAAAAGATTTCACCTTTTTGAAACATTGGGATTCTTTTGTGTTTCCAATTACTAAAACTGGAAGTTTTTAACTACTGTCCAAATTTCTAACAAAACTGTTAACTGTTCTTTGCTCTATTTCCCTGCATAATAATTTTCTCCTTTAAATGTGAATGTTTTATCTGGTAGCAGGTTATTAGAATACATCATATTAGTCCAATTTAAATAGGTCTTTTTCTTTATACCCGGATATTAAACTTGGTATGATATTAAACTTCCATTCATCTGCTTCTTGCATATCAATGCTTTTACTTTCTCATTTATAAACTATCCAGCTCTGTTTTTCATCCTGTCTATCCACCCAAGTCCCAGTAGCAGAAAGTTATTGTTGTGTCTGCGACAGCAATTTAGTGGGATGAAAATTGTCTGCAGGAGTAGCGTGTTACATTTTCTTATGTGCAAACATTATAAATGTTAAAATAAATAGCGTTCTTACTGATTAATACCAGGGGTGATTCTGAGGGGGGGGGGAATTTAAATTCACAGCAAATTTTCCGGAATGTTACAACTGAGGGGGGGGGGGGGGAATCCACTACAGGCACAAACTATGTGTTTTTCTTCGCGTCCTTTTGATGAAATTTGCGTTTTTTCGCGATGTTTTGACGAAATTTGACGTTTTTCTCTATCTTTTGATGAAATTTGCCATTTTTTCGCGATCTTTCGACGAAATTTGCCGTTTTTTCGCGATCTTATGAGAAAATTTCTCGTTTTTTTCGCGATCCTTTACGAAATGTGCGTTTTTTCCTCAATTCTTTGACGAAATTCGCATTATTTTTTCGTGATCCCTGGACGAAATTCGTTTTTTTCGCGATCCTTCGACGAAATTTGCATTTTTTGTGATCCTCTGACAAAATTCGCGCTTTTCCCGCGATCCTTTGACGAAATTGGCGATTTTTCTTCCAACGATTGACGGAATTGATTTTTTTCGGCGGCCATTTATCGAAAATCGCGATATATTTTATGTCTGAAATTTCGGATTTATGACAGATTTTTTTTTTTTTTTTTTTTCGGAAATGACTACCTCAGTTTTTCAGAAAATTCGGAACAGAATCACCCTTGATTAATAATACAAATAAATAAACTATACAAATAAATAAACTGTGCAAATAAATAAACTATACAATAAATAAATGAACTATATTTCAACTATAATATTAACCTAAAGCTAAATAAGTAAATAGTAAAAATTAATATTTTATGAAGAATAAGGTAATAACAGAGTTCAATTTAAGCGGTATCGCATCGCAATTTGCGATTCAAATTTAACTAAAATGCGATCCAAGAAATGCATTAAATCGCAATCATTGCGATGCATATTTCCCACACCCTTTGTTATGTCATGTACACTTAAAAAGTTAAAATTTAAAGGTGTTTTTACACGACATACATTGTGTTTTCACCCTCCCCAAGTGTTTATTTACAATGGAAGTACAGCGAGGAAGTACGCTTTTTAAAAAAAAAAATTTGTTGTAAATTTTCAAGATTTAAAAGTTACGTTCGCTATTTTTTACTTGCTATACAAAAGTGTCTAACTGCTATTCAAAACTGACTTTGTATAGCAGTTACTGCTATGCAACTTTCTTTTTCTAAATCGACCCCTGGGTAATAATGAATATGTAACATGGTTAATACACTCGGGAACAAATAAAATTCCAGCACTATTCCACACTTTTACATACATCCATAACTAGTATGTTGTGGCCATCACAAAACTTTCTTCTATATAAATCACGTCAATTAAATCATTTAAATAGTACAAGAAATAACAACGATTTAGCACCAATTCATATCAAAGTATATCTGAATTTGAAGTTGGATGAAACTTCGTGCATTAGTTCTTGAGATAGAGCTATAGCGAAAATTCTGAAAAATGTAGCATTCATAGTAGCGCCACCTGTTGAGCGATTTCCACCAAAAATAAACAGCACTAAATGATATCAAGTTATATCTGAATCTGAAGTTTGTTGAAAATCCAATCATTAGTTCTTGAGATAAAGCTATTGCGGAAATCGCAAAAAATACAGCATAGCAGCGCCACCTGTAGGGCGATTTACACCAAAAATTAAACAGCACTAATTTATATCAGGGACTAACTGAATCTGAAGTTTGATGAAAATTCGTGCATTTTTTCTTGAGTTACAGCTATTGCGATAATCATGTTAATGCAGCATAGCAGCGCAACCTTTTGGGCGATTTTCACAAAAAGTAATCAGCACCAAACTATTCCTACTTACTATATCCTGGACTAACTAAATCTGAAGTTTTATGAAAATCCGTGCAGTACTTCTTGAGATATAGCTATTGCAGAAATCGTGAAAAATGCTGCATAGCAGCGCCACCTGTTGGTCGATTTTCACCAAAAACTAATCAGGTCCAGTTTATATCAAGGTCTAACGAAATATAAAGTTTTGTAAAATTCTGTGCATTAGTTCTTGAGATAGAGCGCCCACAAAATTTTTGTCACATACAGACTCACAAAGTGACAGACAGACATTTTCTAAAAACCATGAAATCGTGTTCTGGGCATTCTAAAACGTATAAATCATTCGAAAACCGGAAGTTGAAATTTTTCACGAATCCAATACTTTCTTCTTGTAGAGATAGAAGAAAGTAAAAATGGCATAGAATAACACATAAGGAAAACAGTGACCACATTGATTATCTATTACACAGAAACCTTATCAGATCTTTTCATTTTTTACGAAAGGTATCTTTTAAGACATTATATTATTAGAGAATTTTTGAAGAATAATGTGTTTTAACTTAGTAAGGTACCATGAAAAGAAATTTAATATATAATAAAAAGTTAAGAGAACAGAGCTTGATTTTTTTCTTTAAGTGCAAAAACTGTATCAATACAAAAGTAGAAGTCAGGAGTAAACTAAGTTAAAATTTAGGCATTCTGTACACCTATCAGGAGCCCTTTTGACGAAATTCGAGTTTTTACCGCGATCCTTTGGCAGAAATTTGCATTTTTCGCGATCTTATGACGAAATTCTGCAAATTTTCCACAATCCTTTTAGAGAAATTTGTGTTTTTTCACGATCCTTTGACAGAAATTTGCGTTTTTTTGCGATCATTTGACTAAATTTGCGTTTTTCCGCGATCGTTTGACTAAATTCGTGTCTTTTCCTGGATTCTTTGACGAACTTCGTGTTTTTTCCGCAATTCTGTGACTGAAATTTGCATTTTTTCGGCGGCCCTGGGACGAAATTCACGTTTTCCCGGCATCTTTTGACGAAATTCGCGTTTTTACAGCGATCCTTTGGCTGAAATTTGCGTTTTTCGCGATCTTTTGATGAAATTCCGCAATCTTTTCATATAAATTTTCTTTTTTTCGTGATCCTTTGACAGAAATCTGCATTTTTCAAAATCCTTTGGCAGAAAATTGCATTTTTTCGCGATCGTTGGACAGAAATTTACGTTTTCCGCGATCATTTGACAGAAATTTGAATTTTTTCCGCGATTGTCTGACTAAATTTGTGTTTTTTCTCCACCCTTTGATGAAATTCAAGTCTTTTCCGCAATTTTGTGACAGAAATTTGCGTTTTTCACACGCCCCTGGAACGAAATTCACGTTTTTGTTTTCGGGATGTTTGGATTAAATTCAAATTTGCACAAATTTGACGAAATTCAAGTTTTTACCGCGATCCTTTGGCAGAAATTTGCATTTTTCGCGATCTTATGACGAAATTCCGTGAATTTTCCGTGTTTTTTCACGATCCTTTGGCAGAAATTTGCGTTTTTTCGCGATCGTTTGACTAAATTCGTGTCTTTTCCTGGATTCTTTGACGAACTTCGTGTTTTTTCCGCGATTTTGTGACAGAAATTTGCGTTTTTTCGGCGGCCCTGGGACGAAATTCACGTTTTCTCGGGATCTTTTGACAAAATTCACGTTTTTACAGCGATCCTTTGGCAGAAATTTGCGTTTTTCGCGATCTTTTGACGAAATTCCGCAATCTTTTGATATAAATTTTCTTTTTTTCGTGATCCTTTGACAGAAATCTGCGTTTTTCAAAATCCTTTGACAGAAAATTGCATTTTTTTGCGATCGTTGGACAGAAATTTACGTTTTCCGCGATCATTTGACAGAAATTTGCATTTTTTCCGCGATTGTCTGACAAAATTCGTGTTTTTTCTCGACCCTTTGATGAAATTCAAGTTTTTTCCGGGATTTTGTGACAGAAATTTGCGTTTTTCCCACGCCCCTGGAACGAAATTCACGTTTTTGTTTTCGGGATGTTTGGATTAAATTCAAATTTGCACAGCGATCTTTTGGCAGAAATTTACGGTTTTTGAGATCTTTTGACGAAATTCCGCGCTCTTTCCGTAATCCTTTGACATAAATGTGTTTTTTCACGGTAATTTGACATAAAATCGTGTTTTTTCGCGATCCTTTTACTAAATTTGCATTCTTTTCGCGATCCTTTGATGAAATTAGTGTATTTCACGCGATCCTGTGACAGAAAATTGCATTTTTTCCACAACCTGCTGGGACGAAATTCATGTTTTTTTTCCAGGCTCTTTTGACGAAATTCCCGTTTTTTTATAGCGACCCTTTGGCTATAAATTACCGATTTTTTATGCGAACGATTGTCGAAATTTATATTTTTCGGCGACCATTTGTCAAATTCGCGATATTTTTTGTCAAAATTTTCGTACTTTTTTTTTTTTTTCCAAGTTGGCAGATTTATCTGCAAGGTCCAAAATAAATTTGCGACGCACGTCGCACACTTTCTGCTGCTACCGGGACCCAAGTGATGCCTTAAATTCAATATTCATTTTCTTTGCAATTTCACCAGTCTTTTTTCTTAGAATTATTCCCCTTATGGGGATGTTTGCTAACCTTGCTTGTTTAAACCAAATAATCAGTTTTTTTTTCTATTTCTTCACATTTTCCCCTTTTCATTTTTTTTTTTGCATTTGAAGTGTGCAATGAACATATGGTTTCTCATTTAGTAATAATGCCACTGAGAGTAGTCACTGCCAAGGTCCAACCTTTTTTGCAATTTGAATGTTTGTTAGATGCCCTTTTTCATCTACTTCTCTGAAAACTTTCAGTTTTTGTTCAACAGTTAAAGTCTTTTGCTTTATTCTTCTAGTAGACATGTTGAAAATTTAGTCAAAGGAAGAGTATGCAGATAAGTACTACTGAGCTATAACTTAGAAATACTACATAGAGAAAAATGTGTCAAGACAGTCATATGAATGAAGCTTCATAGTGCACAGAATATCATTAAAGCTCAGGAGAATGTCTATAAAGTGGATATAAAGTGTCTATATGTATTGGACAATTGCACCATAAATCATACTTAAAAATTTTATAGTCAAATTAAATACAACTTGCTAAATGGTACATATAACATAAAAGTGATATGACAAACTCATTAAAAATCTATGTTTCGAATTGCTTCCACGATCGTCCTCCGGATAAAATTATATCACACAAGTCTAAAAGTTCAAAACTGACATAAACGTCTAAGAGCACAGAAGAATTCCTCTCCCTATTCAGGAATTCAGAAAGTGATTCAAAAGAAGATTCGAAATATTGATTTTTAATGCGTTTGTAATATCACTTTTATGTTATATGTACCATTTAGCAAGTTGTATTTAATTTGAATACAAAGTTTTCAAATCTATAAAGTGGTCACAGATGTACTGCCATGAAAATATCAAGAACAGTTGTTTATGATTCTTTCTACAAGACAAAGCTTGTCACTCACTCAAAAAATACCTTAACTTGAAAGCCTCTTTTAGGAAACAAAAAGGTAATCAATTTTATTTAAAATTGGATTTCTACACAATATACTACTTCCTTTTGCATATTTAACTTACATCAATCACAAGCCATAATCCCCCACCCTTGCCCGGCATAGAAAGAAAAGAAAGATCCTTGCTTTACAAGAATGCAATTTCCAAATCAGTTGAATGGAAGTTCCTCATAATTCTGAACATGGTTACTGTGTAATAGGGTGGGTCGAAAAAAAGAAATCTTTGATTTTCGTGACGCTTTAGTGCGGAAAAGTTGCCTATTGTAATAAGAAGAAAAACGGCATAGAAATTTTTAGAATCGGTAAACATCTTCCATTCGCGCATCGTACTTAAAGTTGATGAAAAATTGCAAAAATCGCAACTTTTTTAAGTTAATTAAAACTTTAAAAATAAACACGCTTTAGCCTTTTTATGCTTGTTTCAGGGTTTACATAACTTAAATAAATTAAATTCCGATCAATAATACAATTTTTTTTGTTCGCGCAAGAACTTAGAAAAAACATATATTTACCAAATTTTCGCAATTTTCACCGTGCAACCCTTAGTTCGTTTTGCTAAAACAAAACTACACAGAACCCACCACGTGGTGGTGGTTGCACGTTGAGTTACACCCACATCCTACCCAACCAACCGTCCAATTGTTGGGTGTGGTATTTACATTATATTAAAAATACCACATGCATGCCAATGTGTAATTCTAATTAAATGCTTATGTAAAAAAAAACCTAAAGAAAATTCGTGTCTTTGAGTTGAGGTTCATGATTTTTCAAAGGAATTACAATTTGGAGGAAATTCGCATGTATTTACAAAACAGTTACAAAAAAGTTAAATGTGAAGGCCGAGCGGAAAGCTCGCGATCTTCTGCAAGCACTGAGTGGTTCCTCAAATAGTTTTAAAGTTCCTAAAGTGGCAGTGTAGTATGAAATTCGAAGACTCGGAGTATGAGCAAGATAAATACAAACTGAGTACATCGATTAAAAGTCCAAATGGCAGATGAGAATTAAAATTAATGCAACAGTGCTAAACAGCGATCGTTTCGCAGTTTCTGATCGGCCAAAAGCTGTCATAGCGTCAAGTGTTCTGGATAACTGGCACTGATACTTCTGATGTGGTTGATAAGTGTAAAATGAAAAGAGACAACAGTTGTTTAAGGACGGATTTGAAAAGCCTATTCACACCCCCTGAGGAAAGTTCGAGGGTTTTTTTTTTTTTTGACGGACAAAGATGAGATACTTTGTTTGGCGAAAAATTTAATGCTAAGCAATTTCACAGGTCTGAAATAAGACTATTTTATTATCCAGGAATCTGGATCAACTGATATTGGACATGTATCTCATCAAATGATATAAGTCAAAGCATTATTTCTTGTTTGTCAGAACTATCAATATCACTAGAAAAACTAGAAGTAGTAGGGTATGATGGTACTGTAACAAACACTGGATGGAATAACGGTGCTTTCCACCGACTAGAAAATAATAAAATGTGTAGCATATATGCATTCGGCACTTTAATGAGCTTTCTTATCGCCAAATTTTCCAACATATTCACAGTCAAACTAAAGGGCCTAGATCTTTTAGTGCGTCAATCGGGTAGAAGCTCACTTGCTGTGAAAAATCTCCTGTGGTCGATTGTGAATCCGCAGATTGCTCGATTCCTGATACAGAGAGGACTTTTTTGAACGAAGAACAACAGTATTTTTTCTCCTTTTGAATGCAATCACCTTGGGACATTGTTCAGAATACTTGGCGAATTGGGACCCTGGTACTTTGTCCGATTCCAGAGTGTGGGAAACCGAGTCCTTAGATTGTATCACATTCATCCGATAACTTATAAGAAATAGTTGGCTTCATCATAAAATCATACATGCCTGTGTAATTTGTGATAAAATAAGCAAATATTTTACTGACTGACCAAAACATGCATTTCAAGCAATACAAACATCACGCTATTTATCCGACGAATTACTACAAGTTATCGATCCAGTAATAGAACGAAATGCGTTCTTTGCGCACCCAGCCAGAGAATGTTCTGTTGGCAATGATTGTCGATTAAAGAAAACGTAATCGGGATATTGGTTACGGAAGGATTGTAAAAGCAAGACAAACCGTCCAAAGAAGAAGACTGTTAGAAATGTAATGTCACCGAATGGAAACTTTCAAGCTTCCGATTATATAGAAATTATTTATTGGAATTCTTGTGCGGTGTATCCTTCCCCAATGGCGTGGGACCTGAGTGATGATGATGTTAAATCGTTCATCACTTCTACTCTCATCAGAGAAATACAAAAGTTTCCCTGTCACAACGAGACCGTTAAGATGTGTGTCAAACTTGTGGCACAGACCTCGAATAAAGTACATGCACATGAAGCTGGAGTTTGCTATATCCGAAAAACACTGAAGTCTAATTCGGTTATGCCTCATTTCTCCAAAAAAATCAGACTTTAAATGTGTAGTAGATATAAAAAAGAAAACATAAAAAACACAGTAAGCCAAAGAATGCTACTCTATAGAAAACCTTTGTAAATAGTTGCAAATATAATGTAAATGCCACACCCAACAATTGGATGATTGGTTGGGAAGGACGGAGGTGGAACTCTACGTTCAACCACCTCCATGTGGTGAGTTTTGGGTCGGTTTGTTCTAGCGAAACGAGCGAAGAGTTGCACGGTGAAAATTGTGAAAAATTGCTAAATTTATGTTTTTTCTAAGATGTTGCGCGAACGGAAAAATTAGATTATTGATTAGAATTTAATTTATTTAGGTTATGTAAACTATGAAACAAGCATAAAAAGCTAAAGCGTGTTTATTTTTAAAGTTTTAATTAACTTAACAAATTAGAGAAAAGGCACGATTTTTGAAATTTTTCATCAACTTTAAGTACGATGTGCGAATGGGAGATGTTAACCAATTTAAAAAATTTTTATGCCGTTTTTCTTCTTATTACAATAGGCAAGTTTTCCGCTCTAAAGCGTCAAGAAAATAAAAAATTACTTTTTTTCGACCCACCCTACTGTGTAACTCTATGGGGACAAGTGTCACATTCTTGTAATTTTCCTCTTATAAGTTTCTTTTCCCCATAGTAGATTTCACATCTTTTTTCTTCTCTTGAAAAAAAAGAATGATGCAAAATGCAAGAGAAAAAAAAAATTCCATATAGTGAAATTCGAAAAGAGTATTTTCAGGGAAGGGAAAACTTAAGTGAGAAGGTTTAGAAAATTAAAACTTCTTAAAGAGTGAATTTTAGCATTAAAGAAATACAAATCCAAATGGGACCACAGATATAAAATGTCTTAAGTGGGAAAACTTCTTAAACAGGTTCCACTGTAATTAAAATTTTTGCTCATTTCACTCGTCACAGAATTCCTATTCACAGTGAATCAAAATATCCAAATAAATAATAAACAATGCATGCAAATATACTGCTAGATAATTTATAAATAAACAATAAGTCAATCAAATTATTTCACAACATAGAAAAAAGAAACGAAAATTTCAACAATTTTTTTCATTTATTCTGTTATGCAAGTGAACACTTATGCAAAATATGTTAATACTAAAACACCCAAAAATTTTACTCAAACCTTATAAAAAACATTTTACGCCAAAATTTTTATTTAAAATTATTTAATATATTTCTATGCGGTTTATATTTAACTTATTTTATAAAGAAATTTCTGGTTCGAATAGACTAAGATATCATTTGCTTGGAGTTTAATCAACTCCTGCTGGATGTTCTAGTGTTAAAGATTATGTTAAATGTTAAAATATTATCTATTCAACACACACTATGCGATTATAGTTCACAGTACATTGTATGTCACACAATAATCATTATTACAACATACTGCATGATTATAGTTCAACACAACTTTCATTGATAAATACAATAATAATTAAACAGTTTAAGTAGAAAAAGAGTTCTTGAATAATCTAGTGAGGAAACTATACACTAGGAACTTTGCCCAGCCTCGCTAAGATGTATCTAGATAACTGATTGGGCATCAAAGCAATATCCATTTGATCAGATTTGTAGAATACAGTATGGAACCATTTATCCGGAAAACAGTTAACTGGAAAACCAGTGATCCAAAATGATATTTAAAATTGACTTACTTCAGAAAAATGAGAAATACAGTCCCAATTTGATATGTATATTGCTTTAAACATTACAACAAGCATGATATAACTTATTCCAACAACTAAGATTTGAAATGGAAGCATATTTAGTTATAGACTGGGCATTTTGATTTTTATGCATAAGGAAAATGGGAGTTGTTTCCAAGGTATTTCTATATATTGCCTTCTTTTAAACTTTGATTAAGGTCTGATCTTATTTGGACCCGATTCTTTCAGAATAGTCTAATAATTTGAGATCAAAACAATGTCATAGTCACACATATTCTACAAATCTGATCAAATAGATGTTGATTTAATGTCCAACAAGTTATCCAGAATACATCTCTGGATAAATGATTCTGTACTGTATAGTGTATATGTAGCTGTGCCATTGTTTCTGTTTTCAAATTAATTATCAGATTAAGAATAAAATTTGGTACTTTTCGGCTAGCCGGGTGCCAGTGTTATATATACATATGTATATACATAATAATAAATTTGAAATCACAAATATATGAAGAAATTGATAAAGTTCTAAAGATGATTTAGAAATGAACATATGAAACCAGTATGTAATATAAGAAACTATGAATGACTCACAGAATCATCAGAGGAGCTTGTGAGTTCATTCATAGAAGATGCGTTATTTCATCCAATTTTGTCGGCATTAAGCCTAAAATGACAAAATTTTAGCTCCTTATAACGCAAACATTACAGAAAATAATAATAAAAAGCTAAGAGATCCAAAGAAAGATATACCTCATACAGGATATTAAAAATTATTAGAGCACAATACCTGAATGACATACTAAGAGTCAAAACTACTGCATATCAGCATGGAAAACAAAGTTAAGACTATTTTAACATGTGATCTACAGTTGAGCATCTGAGTGAAACTCATAACTGTGATACACATATATGTACATGTATATATATGTACACACACATATACATACATATGTATATATGCATATATGTGTATATATATAGATGTATATATAACGCTGGCACCTGGCTAACCGAATAGCACCTAAAATTAATCAAGATCAAATAATTACCAGAATTTTAAACGGGGCAGTTTATGAAAATCTCTTTGTCTCAATAATTTTGCATAAAAATCAAAACACTCTGTATTTAAAAGTTTTTATTTAAAATCCTAGATTTTGGCATCAAATTATGCCATTCCTGTGCCAATGTATCAAGCAATGAACATGCCAAGTTGGCACAATATGATATTTTTTTCTGGACAGATTCTGAAGTCAGCAGATTGGATAAATGATTCTGGATAGCTGGTTCCATACTGTATATATTAATGCAAAAGAGGGATAACTGACTAACGTCAAATAAGTCAGTCATACATGTATGGGAGATTCTCAAAAGGTGGGATCATTAAATGTTAACTATATGTAATTTTTAAAATTTTCAAATTTAAGGCCAATTTTTTTTAATAGTATAGTATTTTGTCTATAAATATAATATATAAATATTTTTAATAGTATGTCTACAAAATTATACACAAACATTAAAAGACAGCAACTATTCTGGAAAATTAATGATTAAAGCATTTAATTAGCAGTTGTGTATGTTACAAATTTTGGACATTTTTTTCGCACGTACGTTACAGATTTTGGGCGTTGCTCTTAGTATTTAAAAAATTCTTAAGACTAAGAATGTAGTAAATGTGTCTGTATACATATATATATGCATAATTAACTTTTTGTTATCCAGTAATAATAATAATAAAATCGAATGCTTTGTTACGTACGTTACTTTCGGACATAACAAAATACAGAAAAATTCTTTATAGAAAAGTCCTTTTATCTTCAAAAAAGGAATAAATCAGCCTGCCATCTCTTAACGAAATTATCAAAAAATCATCAGTTTCCTCTATGCATTCGTTGTTTACCTTTAGAACCACCTGGAAAAAAGTTAAAACTCTTTTTCTTAGTGGTACATTGGAGCAGTTAACGTTATGAATGTCCGAAATTGGCCTCTTTAGCATATAATAATAAAATTTTAATATACTTATACAAAGCTTTTACAATAAATTATGTCATTTTCTGTCTCTGAATAGAATTAACAACTCAGTGTAAAAAAAAAAATAAATAAAATCAATGATAATTAAAGTTATGTTTGAAAGGCTTAAAGTTATGACGTGTGTCCAGTGCCCACCTTTTGAGAATCGCCCGTATATTCTTTAAAAAACATTCCTATAGCTTCTGAAATAGAAACAAACTTGAAGAATACAATTAATAATTCAATGCAATTACTAAAGAGTAAAGAGCAAAATTAGTGCAGGACGACGAACCACTAAATGAAAAAAAGTTACTATTAAAAATTGTCTGTCAATGGCTATCTTATGGCACACTTCTCCTACAAGGAGAGAATAATTTTTTTTTTTTTTTTTTTTTTTTTTTTTTTTTTTTTTTTTTTTTTCATTCCATCAATGATTCTATTTTTGCTGGTTGCAATATGTTAATATAAACACTTATGTGGGCTATTTAATTTTAGACTAATACTAATAGATTTTTTTTTTTTTTTTTTTTAAGTTTACTGCTTAGCACTTAACAAAAAAGTAGCCGCTAGTTTAAAATAAAAAGTGGCTACTTATAAAAGTGTTACTACTGGCCACAAATGAAATTTCTCAAATGACAACAATCCATAATCATTAAATGCTAAATAATAATATAACAATGATAAACAAATTAACAGCAGCAAAAAATATCATGGGTTTGTTCTAGATCCACAGTCGGCAACAGGTGGACCACAGTCCACATCCGGACCTCGTAAGGTCGAAGCCTGGACCACCAAACATTTTCAATTTGAATCAATAATTTATTAATTTTGCACAATAGCCTTATCAATGTTTCTTATTTGAAGCAAGATTCCAAGACACTGCAGAGATAGATAAGTTGTCTCAATTCTTTAAATAGCCTTATAACGTTGCTTCAGCTGCAGAATAAACTGATGTGGCTGCGAAATTGTTCAGTCTTAAACCTTTACTTCAAATGTGGATAATTGAGCTGCAAGATGATATTTCCTTGCAAATATATAAAACTGCATCCCCTGGAGAATTTTGGGGTAAACATGTCTCAGAAAAGTGTGAAAATTGCAAAAAACTAGCCAGTAACCTGGGTATGTTTGGCTCCACATATATGAAACAACTTTCTACAAAATGAAATTTTTGAAGTACAAATATCGTTCGAGATTAATGGACGCCCACCTTGAAGATACTCTTCGTATTAGCTGTTCACCATGTGAACCAAACTATAAAAAAACTAGCTAAAGACCGCAAGTGTAATTTTTCGCATTATTTTTTCCATGAATACATACCTTTTCTATTTTATGTGTATGTAAAAATTTTCAGAACGTATACCTGTATATGTAGTAATTTCTCAGAACGAATACCCAACTTTTCTATTTTATATGTATGCCTATGTAAAAATAAAATTTTTTAAGTAATAAGTACTTATTACTTATATTTGTTTTTTTTTCTCCCTGGATCTCGAAATTTTTTTTCAAAAGTATTTGGACCCCACTTAAAATTGCTTGCCGACTCCTGTTCTAGATAGGCTACTTCATCAGTTACAACATGTGATAAAATTGATCTGATAATAAAATTTTTATGCATTTATAAGTGCAGCATAAATAGAAATGGTATTTAGCATACAATTTCAAGAAATAATACAGTGCTTAAGGTAATTAAAATACACATTTATTTTAATAAATATACATATCAACAACTATTTCTCCTTAATTTTAATTTGGTCAGATATTAAAAACCTCGGAGCATCAGGTACATTAGATTTATGAAATATATATTATAGTAGACTCCCTCAAATCTGCAACCCTAAAATCCACACATCACCGCAAATGTAAACAACAGAATTTTCAGTTCAGATGTAAGGGCAAAATTGCAGAAATTTTTAGTTTTATATCATTCTGTATGTATTTTAATATGTAATTCTCAATAATATGACTGAACATGTAGTTTTTCATGAAGGAAGTATAAATTTATTTCTGAAAAAAATCAAGATATTGATGATATCACTGATAATTGCAAGCTTTTTATCAAATATATTTATGTATTAGTCAAGCATTTTTAGTTATTAAGACTGGCTAAACCTGAAATAAAACTTCCTTACTTTATGATTTTGATGCGAATTAATGGGGTACCTTTATGGGGAAAGTTTCATTGAATAATTCAAGGAAAATATATCTTTATTATGCATATTTAATTATACATTATTAATATTTACTTTTAATAATTTAATCATTTTTAAAATTATCTTAATTTTTACGATTTTATTTTATTATTTTAATATTTTACTATTATTGCAAGTATTCATCATAATTTTGATTGCATTATTACATTTAAATTACTGTTTAAAAAATGTAAACAAAGCAATGACCAGAAATCTGCAAAATTCTGAAATCAGCACAACCCCTGGTCGCAATCTGTGTGGATTTGAGAGAGTCTACTGTATTGGGAGAAAAAATACAGTATGGAACCATTTATCCGGAAACCAGTTAACCGGAAAACCAGTTATCTGGAATGATATTTCTGATAGGCTGATTTCAGAATCTTTGCAGAAAAAGGCGTCATACATTGCCAGTTAGACATAGGCTTTGCTTGAAACAATTGTATAATTGGATGACAACATCTAGTATTTTTTGTCATCACATTTAGTTGTATTTTAGATGTTTTAATTTTTATGCAGAAGAAACGGGAGAATTTTTGTTCCTAAGTGATTCCCATAAATTACCTTCTTTTAAACTCTGGTTAACTTTTGATCTTTCTTGCAGTGATTTTTAATCCAAGTAATCTAATAATTTAAAATCAGAAATAGAGTCACAACCACACATATTCCACAAAACTTATCAAATGGATGCTGCTTTAATGCACAACCAGTTAACCGGAAAAACCAGTTATCCGGAATACATCTGACCCCAAGCATTCCGGATAAATGGTTCTGTACTGTAATTGAGAAATAAATAAAGAGAAATAAAGAGAAATAAATAAAGAGAGAAATAATAATAATTATTTACAAAACAAAAAAGATAATTAAGATATATATGAGTAATGCACACCTGTTGGGGCTGACCTTGCTGACCAGATAACTGACCTATAGGAATAACTTGAATCTGTAAAATAATGATTAAAAATAATGAGGATAAAGCTATAAATAAATGGATAACAAGTTTTTTTTTTTTTTTTCATTGTACTAACCTGCTGAACCTGTTGACCAGGTTGACCCTGAATTTGAATTGTATGCCCTTGAGGAATACCTTGTACCATTATAGGCTGACCACCTTGAGCTACTTGTAAAACCTATGAATTTAAGTTTTACCCATTAGAATTTCATAAATATATTTACAATTTAAAATATAATGTTGCAATTTTAACTTTGACATACTATTAATGAAACAACAGTGTGTCGTGAAATGAGAAAACAACCTAAATAAACAGAACATGGAAATAGAAGTTTAGTTATTTGTAAAAAATAAAAGGTAAAGTGTGATTATTACTCGCACTCAGAGGGTTCCGTACAATAAATATATGAATTATTAACTGTTTTATTGAAAAAAAATCATTGCTAAAAGAATAATAAGACTTAGTAAAAAACTACTCAACACAGAGTTGGGTATAGCTGTATGTACAAGAAAAGTATGAATGGGTATACCATAAAAGTTCAAAGATATATGAAGACTAAATAATATCAAATATTACAATTCGGTATAACTCTTTTTTTAATCTTTTCCTAATCTGTTTCTGATGAACTTAATTCTATACTGACAATAAAAGTAGTGCGTATTTAAACTTCATTTGGCATTTCATATTCTTTTCTTTTTACAGTGCAGCTAAAACAAAACCCTCTTGCTCAAAGGTTAAACTTGGCTCTGTGCCGCGTTTTTCTAGATAGGTTTTTAATTAACTTTTAAAGACACAGAAGGTGTATTGAGAGATCCACTCAATGCAAACTAGTCACGAATCCCAAAGTATTTATGTAATTAATTATAATTGAGTTAGTCTGTCTTTAACAATTTGATGTTTATTACTTTTATACTGCTATTGGGCATTGCATTACACAAATATATCATTAAAAGTTGTTATCTAGGCTTTAAAAGCCGATGGTACATAGAGTATGCCGTCCCTATCATTACGTTCAAAATGGTCCATGTCTTTAAGGGTTAATATCTCAGCTAATTACCAACGATTTTTTTCAAAAATCATTATCAACAATGCTTTTATACTTCTGTTACAATGGGTACCTCCAGCGCTCCTGAACACCTTTGCTGAATGCCTGCAAAAAGAAATTTGCATGTAATGAAAATATTATGCTGAGAATATTTGTAAATTACCTGTGGTTGTGGAGAAAGCTGAGCAACTTGTGCACCAGATACTTGGACAGCCGATGGTATGCCTTGCATTACTGCAACTTGTTCATTTGTTCCACCACCTGAAACTGCCACCTGTGCTGGAGATTGGGATTGAGCTGCACTTCCACTTGTAACAACTTGAAATTGCTCCATAGTATATAATTATGACCACTCTTAAGAAAAAGAAGAAAAAATGAGATAGATGGAATATATACATGAAAATTTTACTTAAATTTTACTTATATAAATTGGTACCATAGTAGTATAAAATTACAAATTGCCTGAAAACACAACTATTAGACCAAAAATTTTCAGAAAAATTTGTTAAATCATAAGCATGCTTGAAGAAATTAACTTTATAAATGTGAATAAGTCTATTTATTTGAGGATCATTAATAATCGATTTAAATAATTACTTCTTAAAAAACAAATACACTCATAGAAAATTTTTAACTATCGCTTGTTGACTGATTGAAAATTAGCAAAATGCTTTTCTAACAATTAACATACAAAACTATTAATCTTAATACCTATAATAGTTTTAGAGTTCATAACACTAAATAAAAAAAAAGGGGGGGGTAGATTTTTAATTCACTAAACTTTTCTGCAAACTTAGAAATTTTTCTGATCTGTTTTCTTGTCCCTGCCCAGTTGCTTAGATTAAATTTCATTTTTATATGTTACTTGACATTGACTTTTAAAGAACAGAGTGAAATATTAAACATATCGAGTGATGGCAACTGACAATGAATTTTGTACTACATCTGAACATTCAAATGTTTTGACAAATAAATACAGTTTCTGCAATTAGAAAGCTTTAGTGACACAAATTCTTGATTACTGTCCTCGGTCATCTTCCATTATCTGCTTCTCTATGTATAATTGGTTCTTATAGAAAAGGTATGCTTGACATAGGTAAATCTCTATTGCAATTCATGGATTTCTTACCAGCAAACTGCAAATTTAATACTGTACCATGAGTTGAATTTAGCTCGCATTTTTTCCCACCATCCTTTGACAAAATTTGTGTTTTTTTCGGCGTTCTTTGATGAAATTTGTGTTCTTTCATGATACTGTGATGAAATTCATGTTTTTTCAATGGCCCTTTGACTTAATTCATATTTTTTTTCGCGATCCTTTGACGAAATTCGCATTTTCTCTCAATCCTTTGATGAATTTTTTTTTTTTTTTTTTTTTTTGCGATCCATTGTCAAAAGTCATATTTTTTCTGTGTACTCTTCTTAAAAGACGTTTATTTTTTTTCTTAGTTCTCAAAATATTTCTAAACTATATGCTTAATTTAAATATTTTATGTTATAAATATTTTGTGTTAAAAGCTGACGAAATTTGAGTAAGATTTTAACACTTCTCAAAAAATTAAATATAATTTTAGAAATATTTTGACAACTAAAGAAAAAAGAGACATCTTTTAAGAAGAGCACAGTACACAGAAAAAATAAATCAAAAATATCGATTTCCTGAGGAGATATTTTAAATATACGAATGCATCACACATCCATAGACTTAGCATTAGCGAGAGGAATTCAGAAGCTGAGTGACTAGCAGCCTTAAGCCTCCTTCGTAATCTTTAAAAAAATAAATAAAATAAAAAATAAATATATGAATGAAATTTTAAATCACACTATGGAACTGCTTATGGAACAACTTATCATTAGATCACGTTAAAAAACAACCAGAACTGTATAGTATATTTATTTTTTGGAGAAGAGGGCTGGAAATGGTTTAGCTGCCGGTAGCCAATCTGCAATAGTCAGAGGGGCTTTGAAATTTTTTGGGAGGCTAATTCACATCTTTTCTTTTTTTCCCTTTACTTTAATAAAATATAAATATATAGACAGAAGTAGATGTTGAATCCCTCCTATCTTAAAACTTTCGATTACAAAGTTTTAAAATATTTCAATGTAATACAAGATATTAAGGTACTTCTTAGTTATCCCGTCGACCAAATTGTAAGATTAAATGCCAATAATGGTTGCCATTAATTAATTAATTGTAAGATTAAATGCCAATAATGGCCAATAAAACCATTAATTCAACATTTTATTTGTATTTTTATTAATGTTTTACTAATTTATTTGTTCTTTCATTATTTAAAATAAAAATTATGTCAATGTGTATAATTTGGCGAGTGGTTTGGCGGTTTATATAATTTGGCGAAATTGGTCGACGGGATAACTAAAAAGTACCGATATTAATATTGATTTAAAATAAGATTGTGAAGTCTAAAGGAGGCTCAACCAGGGGCGGCACCAGAACTTGCCCAACAAGGGGCACAGTATCCCCGACAGGGGGGCCTAATTCATAGTATATATTCGGGGTCTCCACGAGCCCGACCCTGTCCCGAAGCCCGAGCTAGCTTAAAAGTTTCTTTCATTAAACTCGGACCGGGCTTATCTTTATCTGAAAACTCGGTACGAGCTCGGGCTAAATTTTAGCTTTTGAAAAGTTGATCCGGGCCTGAACTTCATCTCCCCGGAACACGTCCGAGTCTTGTGTTTTTTCTATAGATTCGGGACTTTATACTTCAGAATTTTTTTTTTTTTCCCACGGAAATGTTGTGGTAACTTTTCTATTTTATTAGTGGAGTAAATGAACAATAAAACAATGCTTTCTTTCTTTCTTTTTTTTCCGTTTTTTTAAATAACAGGTGAAATATGTTGATTAATGACGTGAAAAACATAAAATTTTCACTTCCGGATTTGACATATCTCAAAATGCGCAGATTTCTAACACTCCCACTGCTATTTAAATTAGAGATGAATTGCAGAGGACCAAACAATTTTTATTCGAAACATAAATTTTGAAGCTTGTCAAAGAATATTGTAGATAAATAAAGTGAAAAAGCTTGTAAGGTTATTTTTGAAACACCTCATTAGCCACCTAATCTTTATAGTTGGACGAATCCACAACAGTAAAAGTTTCCACACTTTTGAGCATTAAATCTGAAAGGAAAAACTCTGTTTCGTACTCTTCTTCCACCCAGCAACCTCCCAATAAGATGTCATTCAATATTACAGATTTTACGTGCACATATATGGCACATACACAGCAGTGTGTGAGCGACAAAGTATGGAACAGTTCCCCGGTTTATGAATCGAACCACTGCAGACCGCCCTGCCCTTAAGAAAATGCAAAGGTCTAGAAACAAGGTTCCCGGATCAAGTAAGGTGGGTAACCATTTTTTTCGAAGCTTGGTTCGTGTTCAGACAGGGTTGACCATGTATTTTAATGTCGGAGGTAAATGAAAAAAATCAGTTGACAGTTCAGTTGAGAGTTGCTGTAAATTTCAGATTTTTTTTTTTTTTTTTTGAAAAGTACCTAAGCATAGTGGGACTTATGTAGTTAGCTATATAAGCATGTTGCATAAAACTTTGCTGGTAACTTTAAAATAGATTGGAAATTAGTAACCCAAGTTTATTCAAAACAATATGGATTAAAATATTTTTATTTATTACATAAATTACTTATTTACTCTATACTCATATTTTTTAATTAAATATTCAGTGACGAACATAGTACATAAATGTACTTACTGGCTACTAAAGAAATTATTCTCACTAGCCAGTAACTGGCTACTAAAAAAAATCAATCTACCGGACAGTGGCCACTAAGCAAAATTCCTTATTTTCATCTTTAATTCAATGAAAAGAAAGATATTTTAAAGAAAACTGTTGAATATACATCATCAAAAACATCCAATTTACACTGGGTTTCATAATGATATGAACTAGTGATGCAATGAATAGTGGTTTGGCCAAATAACCGAATGCCGAATATTCGGCCAAGTTACAGCCGAATAATGAACTTATTTTTGCCTAAAAACAAAATATAGTATGCACTATATGTACAATTCTTGTATATTTCACAATTAAAATGTATTGTTTTCTTTTAAAAAGTTATTTATATACAATTTTTTAAAGCATTATTTTACTCTGAAAAAATATTCGGCTATGTTCGGCCTAAAAATTGCCTCAGTAATATAATTCAGATCCCCCCCCCCCCCCCCCACAAAAAAAAAAAATTCTTAGCAAAAGTTCCTCATCAGGTACTGTCTAGTTACATTTTAATAGATATTATGTGTGTTGTGGTTACATTTTAAAATAATGACAAAATTTTAAAAGTACTAGGAAACGTAAGTTTCAGCTTTCAGATGAAATAAAATAAAAAATAAGAAATCTTAATATCTTAAGAAAAACCACTGATAGAAAGGGTGAAAGGAATATCCTCTAAAATGGTGGAAAGAAATCATTGTAGACTTTATAAAGCACACAATTAACAAAATTTTTGTTTATCTTAATTATTTTGTTTTCTTTGCTGTCAGCAGTGAACCCTCTATAGAAAGTGCCCATCAATGTGAAGAAGTAAAAGAAATAAGTAATTTTCTTTCCCAGCCACTACTAGAAAGACAACAGTGTCCTTTGGAGTGGTGGGCGAAAAATTCGGAAGACTTTCCAAACCTTTCACAATTATCCAAAAAGTACCTTTCTGCACCAGGAAGTACCATATATAGTGAGAGATTATTTTCAGAAGCAGGTAACATTTACGGGGAAAAAAAAAAAAAAAAGCAATAGACTATCACCTGAGAATGCTGAATTATTATTATTTCTGCATCACAATCTACGTTTATTGAAAACATTTTAACTGTTTTTTAAGGCATTACAATGCTATTCTGGAAAAAAATATCTAAAACGTAAATGCATACTAATTAAAAGAATTTAGTATTTACATTTCGTTCATTATTTAATAAGAATTAGTAACAGACTTAAAAAAATCACTTAAATTATATTTAACTTTTAAGCGTATTTTACTTTTAAAAAAAACCCCCTTAAGTATTGCAAGATATACGACTTATATATCTTATACATATAATACATCTATATCTAATCAATCATATATTTATGTTCTTTATAGGTATAATTCAAAATATTATTGAAAGAAATATTTTTTAATGTAACAAGGGTTAAATGTTAAACTTCCCATTATGGTAAAAAAAAATTTGAATTAGCTTGTACAGCTGTATTAAAACAATTCTGAATAGATTAATTTTAAATTTAACAGATTATGTTAGCTTATTACAGATGCTTTTTGTACTTACTGATACAGCATAAATTTTTTTAACATGATTCCTAAATTAGCCTCTTTATATAAAAATGGGTAGATAAAACCCATTCGGAGTAGGAAAGTTAATGGAAAAAAAGTGTTAGTTAATTTCAAATGAAATTTTCATTATATATGATGAATATAAATTCTCAAATTAAAAAGTTATACTGTGTAAATATAAAAACATTTATTACAGTATTATTCGGCCAAGGTCGAATAATGGACTTGATATTCGGCAGACAGGCCGAATATTCATTGCATCTCTAATATGAACACCTAGTAATTTTGTGATATCCTGACAAAAAGTCATAAATAATTATCAAAAATCTCCATTCTTGAGACAAATACATTAATTTTACATAATACATAGCTGTAAAAGAAATTTAATTTTACATAATACATAGCTGTAAAAGAAATAACAAACTTTAAATTCACTGAGAATATGTATTATCTAAAAAAATGGTGTTGCAAAATGATATGAACATTGATCGAAATTATCACTAAACGAGCATGGAAACCTTACAGGAATATTGAATGCCACTCCGAGAAGAAGAAACCGAAATATGCAAATTAGTTTAGCAAATAAAGATACTTTGCAGACTAGGAAATTTCCAAACATGATCGCAAAGTGAGTTCTAGAAGTATGGGTCGTAAAATCGCTTTAAGTCGTTTTGAGAAAAAGAAAATTATGGCTTTTAAGGATCAAGGACTTTCAGCCAGAGTTATCACAAAAAAATTGAAAAGATCTCCAAATGCAATATTAAATTTTCTTCGATTAAAAGAGGATTATGGAGGAAAGAAATCTCCGGGACGTCTGCCAAAGCTGTCCAAAATTGAAAAAAGAGCCATTATAAAAAGAATGAGCATTGGGAAAACAACTTTAGGCAAACTTTCAAGAGATTCACTGATAGCAGTGTCAAAAAGTATCTTGTCCAGAGTAACCAAGAGCTTTAAGATGATGAGGTACAAGAATAGAAAGCCTCAACCACATATGACTAAAATCAGGGTTGTTTGGTTTAAACCACGCTGGTTTAAACCAAATGTTTTTTTTTAAAAACCATGTTGGTTTTTTTCATCTGGTTTTTTTCTCTTTTTCCCTAATGTTTTCCTTTATTTTACACATTATTGAAAAATGCAAAATCCAAGTTATGCAGAAGCTACAAGCAAAGCTTTAAAAAAATGATGAATTAATAAATTTGTAAAGTGACAAACATTTTTAATCAATAAAACTTTTCTTATAAGCTACATAGTAGACTAATTTTTCTATAATTAGCTGGGAAGAAAAAAACAAGTAGTTAGTTACAGTCGAACCTCTATTTAACGAAGTCTCTAAATCCCAGGAAAATGTTCGTTATATGAAAAATTCGTTAAATAGAGATTCACCTTTTAAAATACTTCAAACTACATAAAACAGATTTTAAATTCATAAACACTAAATATCTTCACTAAAAGTAATTAATCACATTTTTTTTAATAAATTATATAGATTTGTTTTATTTATTTTACCCACCAATATCTATCATCCATTCCTTTTTTCCATGTGTTTAAATCTTTGAAATCTGCAAGGAAAACAAAACATTGTCCGGGAATACACTGTATTTTCTGTTTAAAGTAAATAGTTTTACATATTAATATTAACGAATTTTAATTACATTATCGTATTTATTATTATTATAACAAATAATTTTAACCATAGATTAACATATGCATCCTTAAATTTAATTTCTGAAAAACTCTGTTAATTCTGCTTGAGTTTTTTCTTTTAAAAAGTGCTTTCTCTCATAATACGTCTCGCATTTTTGCAAGGCACCAAAAACCCCTTCATGTATACAGTAAACTCTCTGTAAGGCAGAAATCTGTCTAACTCGGAAATATTTTCAAGTCCCCACGAATCCATAGACATAGAGTGAAATTTGTCTAAGGCGGAATATTGTCTACTACGGAAAATTTTCTCGGTCCCGATTGATTCCGCCTTAGACAGGGTTTACTGTATTTTCTTCTAACTATAATCCACGTTGGATTGTTTCAAACGATTTTAGCATTTCATCATACAAAGTTTTGTTAATTCATGCATCACGATCATTTCCATCATCATCATATTCGTCTTCATCGCAGTCCATCGCTATATTGTTTTTATTTTTCACACTGTCGAAAATATCCAATTCGGATAGTGTTTCCGAGGTCTCAATTTCAGAATTAAGTTAAATACAATCATCAATCAGCACATCATGGTTAATTTTTTTCATTTTTTCTCATCTGTATCCACATTTTTAAAAGCTAAGGGATTATTCGTCTTCGCCCTCCGTAGTCCGTACTTACCGAATTCTCACTGCTGACAAAGAAGGCGCCTGGTAAAACGAGTTCAAGGCCATTGAACATCATAAAATGTGTTTAAAGAAAGAATAAATTTGAAATGTCCAGAAATATTTTGAGAAATGGGGAGAAAAAAAAAAATTTAGATCACAAGAAAAAGTTCGTTAAATACAGAATGAACTTTGCTATTTGGAGGTTATTTTACGAAGAAATTCGCAAAATGTTCTTGGTTCCAAATAAAAGTTCGCAAAATAGAGAAATTCGTAAAATAGAGGTTCGTTAAATAGAGGTCCAACTGTATTTTTCTTCTTTTTTTTAAGCCTTTTATTTAATAGCCAAAATGGCAGATTTGAGCTAAATATATACTTTTACTACTTAGATTGCTTGATTAGTTAAGATTTACCATGAATTACATATGCCTCAATGATGACATAATCATAAGTAATTCTCTTCATTGGTTACTTTTTGTTCTGTATGCTAATGAAATATTTGCTGTGAGTTTTCTTTGCTGTATCATAGCCACTGGGTTTAGTAAACCTTTGTTTTTCTTGCATTCCTACATTGGGATTGGGGTTTTGCATTATGATTTTATTCTGTTACCAGCAGGGTTGGCACAGTTCAAATCAATTGGTTAAGCAACTGTTTTTTTAGAAAAGATCTAATAAGAAGATTCGCAGGAGTTCTTTATATATAAAAAAAAGCATTACTTTCAATAAAAGATAATAATTGTTCAGAATATTCTGATTCTAACAGAAAAATCAGATATCTCAGATTACAAATATTTCAAAGAAATTATTTTGAATAGCCATGGGAAAGTATATTATATTTATCAAATTACACCATATATTTATTTATAGTACTAGTAATCAAAAGATTGTTTATTAAGATTTTCAAGGTATCAATGTTTCACTATGTAGAGCATTTTATTCATGGAACAGAAGACTTAGCTTTTACTAAAAATGTTTAAATTTTAAATGATTTCAATTTTCTACATAATTGATTGTAATTATCTAATTTAAATTATTTTTTAATTAAGTTATATTACTTATGTATCCAACAATGTTTATTTTTATCAATAAATATACATGTATATGTAATAGGAAAACATATTTTAAAAACCCGATTTAAACCAAAAAAAACGGGTTTTTGGGGGGTTTTTTTGGGAAAAAAACCCGGTTTTTTACCAACCCTGCCTAAAATTCATTAGCAGAATCGTCTGAATTGGGCAAAAGAACACATATCCTGGAAGTTAGAATATGAAAGAGTAATATTCTCCAATGAAAAATAATTAAATTTGGATGGTCCGGATGGTTTTTCTTATTATTGGCGTGCTCTACGCAAGAAAGCAGAAACGTTTTCAAAACGACAGCAGGGTGGAAGTTCACTCATGGTTTGGGCAGCGTTTGGATTTCATGGTAAGATCAACATTTTGTTTCCCTCTGGCAGAATGAGTGCATTAACCTACCAAGACCTACTTGAAGAAAACTTGCTCCAATGGAAAATGTATGGAGCCTAGTAGTTAAAGCTGTTTACGCAAATGGAAAACAATATGCCACAATTTCAGAATTAAAAGCTGCTATTATCTTCCACTGGAATGAAATCGATCAAAATATATTACAAAGCTTGGTCCTCTGCATGCCTGATCACATTTTTATGTTAATTAAAAGATCTGGTGCATACACTGGCTATTAATCTATATTTTTGGCCCACGTTCATATCATTATGAAACACCTCAAAATGGAAAAATGCAGTTTATTTTATGTATAAATCACCGTTTCAATTATATTTTGTTATAAAATAAAACAATTTGTTCTATTTCTAACATTGATTAGACTTTAGTTTGTTTTGTAACATTTTCTTCTTTTTTATGCTTGAAAAACTGGGTGTTCATATCATTATGAAACCCAGTGTAAATATCGACAATAACTTCTTTTTCCAAATTACGAATCTTTATATGTGCAAAATATTTAAATGCTAAGTCAGAAGAGATGAAATCATTAAAAAGAAAATCAAAATTTTGCAATAGGGATTGTGTAAAAAGTCAAAAAACCCAACTGCGTAAAAAGCAAACTAATTAATTATTTCTCATCAATGTGAAACTATTTTTACAATTCCTACTATTAGCTCACACTTTCGCTATATATATATCTTGTTCAAATTTTCAATCGTTAATAAAATACTTATTATTCATTTAATCAAGCTCAAATAATTTTTTTTTAACTTGTAGTGGATGACACTTGTGTTGATCCAGTTTTTTCAAACATTAATTAATTAAATTAAATTAATTAATATTCAATAATTGAGAGAGCCCTCTTCTTGGTCAAGGTATTTTAAGACCCAAAGAGTCCTCTTCTTGATCATCGCATTATAGTCAACGCCTCACGTGCATACCAGCCCCGCCCATTTATCAGAATGAACATAGAAAAAAATAAAATAAATTGGATAATTCCGCATGAAAATCCATTTATCTAAATTAAGAAGAGGGGACTTGCCCCCCCTTTCCCCCTTTTATATTCAACCAACGAATTTCCAAACCTAATGAAGGAAGCGCCATATCGGAATAAACCGATATATCAAACTTGAAGCAAATCGAAAAATTCTGCATGAAAAACCCATTTATTTAAATTAAGGCGGGACTAGCCCCCGCCCCCCCTCTTCATACTTAACCAATAAACCTCCAAATTTAATCAAGGCAGCTCCTTAGCATAATAAACCGCTATAGTAAATGTGCTGCAAATCGAATAACTCTGCATGAAAAACCCATTTATCTAAATTAAGGGGGATCTAGCCCCCTTTACCCCGTGTATACTTAATTAATGAACCTCCAAAACTAATCATGGAAGCTCCTTAACATAATAAATCGGTATACTAATTTTGGAGCAAATCGAATAATTCTGCAGAAAAACCCATAGTAGCCCCCCTTTACTCTTAACCAACAACCTCCAAAACTAATCAGGGAAGCGCCTTATCAGAATGAACCTGGAAAAAAAAATTAAAGCAAATCGGATGTTTCTGTCAAGAGTTATCGCGTTACGTACATACAGACGTAAGTGCATACATACATACAGAACCTGCGTGCACATTAACCCTTGGGCTTTGATAGCCTGCGAGCAAAAAGCAGGATAATGAAAAAAATCCTCTAAAGAAAATGCCTCCTCTCTTCGTCTTTATTTTATTCCCTTTACAAGCTGTGTACGTAATTTTTTCCCCTCCCTCCCCGCCTTATAAAACATCTTTGCTCATACATAAACTATCAATAGCGAATTGAAAGAATCAATAAATTGTATTTCTTTATACCCCCCCCCCCCCCCTCCGTAGAAAGCACTAACTTGTCCCTTGTAGAAGTCATACTAAACTTCTCTTAATGAAATGTTAAAATTGTATTTTCTTGGACCAAATCTTAGAATTGTCTAACTCACCCATTAACTCCCCCCCCCCCCCCCCACGCTGTAAGAAACTGACAGTGGAAAAATTTTACTTTAGTTTTTAGCATTTATTTATCGACAAGTTCAATATTTAACACTTCCTTGTCAGGTTTTTTCCGGTCACATTTTTTCCTTGTCACGTTTTTTCCGGTCCCGTTTTTTCCGCTCTTGTTTTTTCTGTCACGTTTTTTCCGGTCACCTTTTTTCCGGTCACCTTTTTTCCTAGATTCGAATTCTGAATAAACTTTATTAAAAAGAGGCCATTTATAATACTTAATTAAAAGATTAAAACCGGATTCCTCTTACTAATGTGGAAAAATCGCCGCAAAACGTGAAGAAAGAAAAAAAAAAAACTTTAAGCGCCTAAGTTTGCAGAGAACATAATTTATTATAGTAGACAATACCATTGTAACTGGAGTTCCTTCACGAATGCCAAAATAATTGCCTCGAAACGCAAAAAGTCGCATTGCAAATTGCCCAAACTTAAAAAATTGCTTAGGATAAAATGTACTATATTGGAATAAGAGATTGAAAATGTATTCCTTTTACGAATGTCAAAAAATTGCCGCTGAAAATCAAATTTCACATAAAAAATTCGCGAAACTTTCAAGAAACGCTATATGAATTCCGAATAAACATTATTAAAAAGAAGACATTTACCATATTAAGCTAAAAGACTAAAATCGGATTATTTTTAATGATTTGGGAAAAGTGCCACACACGCGAAGAAAGAAAGGAAAAAAAAAAAAACTAAAAATTTAAAAATCGCAAATAACAATATTTGGTACTACTTCGCTATTCCGTCGACCAAAAATCTATCGCCAAATTATAAGATTAAATGCCAATAATGGTTGATCGTAAATATCACATTCACTTGACTTAAGCAAGTTACGTGTGTTTACATCAGGGTTGTCTCGGTTTTAACCAGTGGTTTAAACCAGTTTTAACCGTCCTGGTCAAAATCAATTTTGACCATTTTGACCACTGAAATTGACTATTCAATTTATTTACTACTAATTAAATATGTTTTACTAGCATATGTTAAAAACTAAGTTGACATTTGTTAAAAATGTCATAATATAAGTAACATAACACCAGCAAATACCAAATTAAAAAAGTTATAACATAAATAACACCAAGATACTCATTTTACTTATTTTTTATTGAATTTAAAAAATGATTTAAGTAACAAGTTTTGCAGTTGTCTCTAAACTTAGATGTTTTCGTAATTTATTTTGGATTATTCCAAATTTAGAAAACAATCTTTCAATTGATGACGATCTGGCACAACAATTCATTAGATGTAATGTGGATTCAACAAATTTTACATCAATTCCTTTAAACTTCTTCATTGCTACACACCAGATATCAGGCCCAATTGTATCTTTTACACTTTCAGAAAAACAGAATTTTGGATATGGTAAGGGTTCTGCTTGAAATGCAATAACAAGAGGCAAAAAGGTAGGATCAATATTATCGTGTAACCAATGCCTTGCTATTTCTTGCTTCTCTTCATAAATACTTTTACCCATGCTGACAGGATTCAGCATATAAGCCAGAAAATGAACTGGGGTAACATTTTCATTAAATCGAGACTATCATTTTAAAATAAGTTTCAAGATCTTTCTCTTTTAGCAATCTTAACCATTCGTCGCATGCATCAGATATAGTAGCATCTTCTTTCTGAAGTTTATCTAAAGCAAGGAAAATAAATTGATTTTGTAAATATTTTACTTCTTTGTATATGCCTACATTGTTAATGATTTTAACAATGTTATCATCAATATCATCCTTCATGCTCATCTGCAATTTTTTATTTCCATAACATCTTCATTATTGAACTAACTTTGTTTGTAATATCTTGTCCTACAAGATTCAAGTAATGTGCAGCACATCCATAAGAAATAAACAGTTCATCTCTATATGCATTTTTAAAATCTTCTCTCATGCGTTTCATCTTGTTTTCATTGTCACTTACAAAACTTCTTACTTTACAAAGAGTGTGTTCAAGCTGTACGCGCGCGAGCTCAGGAGACAGGAACATGGAGTGGGTAAATATCATGGATGGAATAACACGTAGTGTGTTCAGGAACAGATCATGGATTTGATTAATTATGGTGCTAATTATAAAGGTATTTTGTTGCAAAAGGAACGTGTGCTAGATTGCTGAATGGATAAGGCAGTGAACTCGAGACTAGGGGTTCTACGTTCGAATCCTTCCAGTCCCACATTGTAATCATAATTTTTTTTTGTTTTGTTTATTGGTTGTTTTATATTTTTCATAATGAATAAGATATTTTTGATGAAGATATATTTTTTATTTTTATTATACAGAGGCACGTGTATTTTTATTATAATAATAAAATATTTATTTAAATGTGAGAAAATGAGGTATTTCGAGATGAAAGTTTTACATCTGAACGCCTTTTAAATATTTAAAGTTTCGTTTCTAAGTGATTATATATGTATATGTATAATGATATAAACATTAAGCAAATCCAAATGAAAAAATAATATATATTGTGCAAAAATATCCTTTTGCATGTAGGATAATTCCTTGATTTTCTTTCTTTTTTTTTTTTTGAATACTTTACGAGTGAATTTTTATCGAGACTAGGCTGGAAATCATATTTTACTTTGAACATTATAAAAATAAAATGTAATAGTTGTAGATTATTTTAACTAAAAATATCTGTAGATATATTTTTAAAAGAGATAAAATATATAGGTCTGCTGTCTAGCTTTGTAGTGAATAAAGTATGATTAGAATGTTTATAAATTTTCTACTGAAAGTATAAGTAAGTATATTTTGCTTATACTAACAGAATTTTGAATGCCATTTATTTCTCATGTTTTATGATGTATTTTGGTCTGTTATCCACACAGTATTAAAATATGCAATCATAAAATAAGAAATATATATATTAAAACCTTCTCTGAAAACTGTCTAACTAACAGTGCAAATTCCATTGAAATCCATCCAGTATAGTAGATTACAAACAAATCTCATATGTTGATATCACAATCTTGGTTTACTAACAGCATTCTATTTATCACAGAAGTTATAAATCAACTGATAAATCATTTTTAAATAAATAAAAAGAAAATTGTTAAAAAGTTAAAATTTTTAGATCACCAGTTGAATTCTTAAATTGTATCAATCAACCTACCAAACAATGCACAACCAATAACACATAAGCAGAAAACGCATAATCACGTGATCAAATCGCCCACACAATTTTTTTGAGCAGCTTGCGCGGAGTTTGTGTGCGGTTGGTTAACTAATTTTAAATGCTAAATGGGCTAAAGTAGATAAAGAAGGTCATGTGATGTTTTTCCCGACTATTTTAGATTTTATCTGAGTGAACATAGGCATGTAGTCCTGTTACGAAAACCATGTTTTGGAAGGATAAAGAAATATAGTCGTTGGTTTTACCTTTTTTGAACCATTAAAGATAATGAAATAATTGAATTATGTTAAAATTCCTTTCTTCGATAAGACCTACTCCATGACATAAACTTCTGAGCGCGCGCGCGGCGCGAAATGCACTTCTGAACACACTAAAAAAAAACTTGTTTTCTACCTCTTCTTTAGCATCAGCTGCTAGTTTTAAACAATACTGGGCAGTTTTTTTAGATACCCCTGTATCAGCAGCTGAAAGGAAGAATGACTTTTTCCCTATTGATATGCAATTAACAATGAAAGGGCAATTATGGATCTAGCTTTCTTATTGTATTGCATAAGCATATTTTATTAATGAGCCTCCTTAACATATCAGCTGGTAGACGGGAGGTGCTGGGTTCGATCCCAATCGCGCCCGTCGACCTAATCGTTCGGAGTTTTCGTGGTTTTCTTCAAGCCTTGGATTTCCAAGCGTTAATACGGGTTAGGTTTCCTTAGAAAGACCCCCCACGAAGGGCACTCCCCCCCCCCCAGGGCCTATATCCCTCGAGCAGATAATTGGCCGTCAAAAATCAACCAACCAACCTTAGCTTATCAGTGTATTATTTTTTTAACTGCCTGTTACTTTTATTACTTATTAAGTTACTTTTAATTGAAAATAAAAATTTTTTAAAATTAAGACCATTTTTAACAGTTTTGACCATTTCTGACCACTTTTGACCAATTTTGGACGGTTAAAACCACTTTTATCCAGTGTCCTGGTCAAAAACCATTTTGAACGGTTAAAATTACAACCCTGGTTTACATCATCAAGTGATTTTTATTTAGACATTTTATTTGTATTAATGTTATACTAATTTATTTGTTTGTTCATTATTTAAAATAAAAATTATATCAATTTGTATAATTTGGCAAAATTGGTTGACGAGTAGTACGGGTAGTACACAAATTTGTCTAAAACATTGGGACCAGAATGCTTTCCTGAATTGCAAAATATCACATTGAAAATCCCTAAAAATTCACTGTGGCTAAAACTTTGAAATCAAATTACTTTTACGAATGTCAAAAAATCCCCGTGTAACGTAAAAAAAAAAACTCTTAAAATCGCTTAAAAAATGCGAAGCATTGAAAAGTCAATGTAGGATTTCCAAATAAACTTCACTGAAAAGAGGTCTATATTTATTATACTAAATTAGAATATTATAATCAGATTCCTGTTAGTAATGTAAAATATTTTTCGCAAAATTCATAAAAATGTTAAAAACCATGTAAAAAATTAAAAAAAAATTGTTGTAATTGTGATAAAGTTTTTTTTTTTTTTTTTACCTTTTTAAAAACACATATTCTCAAATTAAAATATCTGCTTTAGAATTATTTTATTTTCTTTTAATTATTAATTAATTGTTTTCTTTTTAGTATTAAAATGCTTTCCAATACGTAAATAAATTCGTCGCTAAGGCTGTTCTTAACTGCTCTGCTCAACAAGCGAAAAACGTTTTTACACATTTAAAAATTCATTTTTTAACGGAAACATATACAATTGGAAAGCCTGGCCATGGATGCGATTTGGAATGGAACTGTTTTTTCCATTTTTTGATCAATCCATTACCTATTGAGTTAGAAGCATTTTGGATTATGTGACAAACCCGTTTTTCGCCCGCTATTGAGTGCTTTTTCTTCCTTCGCGGGGAAATTCAGTTCAAAACGCCTACTTTGACACTCTTTTCTGAAAAATCTATTGCGTTTGCAAAAAAATGGAAAAAACAGCTCGATGACATAGTTTCTGAACAACAACACCAGCCAGTTTCATGCATTTTCGAACAAAAATAAATTAAAACTTATGTCAGAAAGTTGCCCTTTCGGATTTGAGAACACCCTTAAAGGTGGATAAAGTTTTCATTTTTTTTTAATTATGCAAATGATCCAAAATTCGGAAAAGTCCAATCGACAAGTTCCAGAGGATTCCGAATTTTTGACTTTGTACTTTACTGATATGCTATTAAAGAATCATAATTGCATATGTTGTAAGTATTTTTCAGTGCTTTTTACAACTTACAAATATTTTAAAACTTATTCATTTTTGTTTTTATAAACGTAATTCTGAGAACTCATTTTGTTTTTCTAATTAGTGGAAATTCCATATTAAAACGTACATTTAAATTAAACGAATTCCAATTGCAACCCACTATTTTATTTAATAAATATATTTAAAAAAATAAGAAATTGTCAACTAGTAAGTAAAAAATATATATCATAATATAACAAAATAAGAGAGACAGAGAGAGAAATAAGAATTATAGTGCAGCTGTAACTGTTTTTCAAAAATGTTTTATTTTTTCCTCTGTGTCACTGTAAGGATTTTAAAACTATTAATGGTACTTGTTAGTTATCCCGTCGACCAATTTCACCAAATTATATAAACCGCCAAACCACTCGCCAAATTATAAAAATTGACATAATTTTTATTTTAAATAACGAAAAAACAAATTAATTAGTATAACATTAATAATAAAAATACAAATAAAACGTCAAAATAAAAATCATTTGATGACGTAAACACGTGTTGTCAAGTTAATGTGACATTTACGATCAACCATTATTGGCATTTAATCTTAGAATTTGGCGACAGTAATATGGTCGACGGGATAACTAACAAGTACCCTATTAATTTTCTTCTTAGTTTTAAAACTAAGATCTCTTATTTCTTTACATGTGTAAAAAAAAATATTAAAATTTTTTTCCAATTAAAATTGCATAACAATTCAACTGTATATAGCGCTATTGGCACAGGATGGATTCCACCGACTGTGGATTCTTGTGACAGACTTGTAGCAGTGAGAGAGACCCTTCCGATTGGGTGAAAAGTTACAAGCTAACCTGTTAGTCTAATAACCTTGGGCTCAACCCACCCTGCCCATGTCTGTTTATGGCCCTGCGTCGGTATCACTACATAAAAAACAAAAGTTAATGAATTTGGTGAGGGAAGGGAAAGAGGAGAACCATGAAGTTGTAAATCAGGACTGCTGCTTAGCTTCCGGTAGATAGAAGAAATAGTAGGGAATCACACCATTGACACAATAAAGGCCATCCCATGAGAAACGGACAAAATGTCCTGCACGTGACGCTTACAAATATACCTATATCTATTAACTTACAAGTTGTTAAAACATAAACTATACATTAAAACAGAGACCCAGAGCTGGAGCTGTGTTTTCCCTGGCACTGGAGCTCTAAATTTTCTCCAGCTCCAGGGCTCCTTTAGTTTTTAATATTCTTTTACATCTTTTTTTTTAGTTTTTTAAATTTCCAGGCTTAAAATATTTTAATTACATCATTATTTAGTACTTTAATTATATCATTTTTTAGGTTTTTTTTTATATTATTATTAGAAATGGAAAACTTCTCAAAACATGGTAACACTACTTTACTTCTACTTTCTACTTGAGCTAAGCACTGAGCTCTACAATAATACGGAGAGCCAACTCACCGAACCACTTTCTGCCCTGACCGCATCACACTTTCAATGCGCGTAATGAGTCCTGCAGTTTTATTAATATTACAAGCCTTTTTTCAAACTTTTTCGCATACTTTTTACCAATTTTAGTGTTTTCTACATCTTTTTGATATTTTTATGAGCAATACTTA
This sequence comes from Maratus speciosus, assembly GCA_963932465.1. Classification (NCBI taxonomy): domain Eukaryota; kingdom Metazoa; phylum Arthropoda; class Arachnida; order Araneae; family Salticidae; genus Maratus; species Maratus speciosus. The sequence continues at coordinate 413,134,390 of OZ010792.1, read as the reverse complement.
ATTTGTTTTTCAATTTTTTTCGTTGAGCTTACCTAAAATTTCATTTTTAACTAATATCAAACTGAAAAATTGCGATTAATTTAAATAAAATCTATAGTTTTTTCAATAAAAAATATATATCAATGAAAATTGTAGCAACTTCGTCAAATTTTTAAAAGAAAATCCATTTTGAAAATATCTACCCCATACTACTCTATGGGAGGAAATCTATGTCTTGCCAAAAATTTTCAGCATAAAATCTTTGGCATTGTATTCATGAGCGGACTGCTGGAATCAATGAATCAGAATAGGGAGTTGGCCCTCCGTTCTATTGTCGAGCACAGTGGAGCTAAGTGACAACAGTATTTGAAAACAAATATGGCCGCCTGTTGTTTACATGTTTAGTTGTACAATTTTGGTTCTTGAATTGCCCAGTGGCGTGGTCGGTAGCGACAGCTGCTGCCACGGCGGGGGCCCGGGTTCGAATCCTTGGGTAAGATATGGATGTATTTGTGAGCGTCGCTTTGTAGTTATATAAATATGTAATGGAACAAGAAATAAAAATTGTTGTGACTTGTGGTTGTTTCTGTATAGGGTAGGTGTGCCAGTAATGGACACCCTTAAGGAATTTCCTTTAAAATTATTTTTTTATTAATAGTTATAATTATTATATTCCAGTTTTTTCAACATTATATTGACCTATCAACAATTTTTAACCATTCTTATAGTCTCATTTCCCAATATGAATCAAAATTTAATTTTAAATAACAGAAATATATCTAAACACCCAAAAGCCCAGTAATGGACACCCCATAAAAAGTAATAAATATAATTTTTTTTATGACTGTATTTAGAATCAGAATTTAATGAATACATACTAATGAAATAAAATAGTTATTTTCAAATAAATTTAACAATTAGGATACCAGTAATTAATAAAATATTTGTGATATTCATTTACTGTTTGCATCAATTCTTGTAATTATCAGAAGATCGATGTTTTAATTATTTTAGATGGATAGTTTAAAATACTAAATATCAGGCAATTACAGCTATCAAATTATTGAAACAGTAGGGGATTTAAAAGGTAATTAAAAAAAAAAGTTTTGGAATATTAGTGTTTAGTTTTGTCTCACTATTTTTAAAAGTTAATCAGTGTTGATTTCAGGGGGTGGCCCAGGGGGGAATGTCCCCCCCGGAAGATTTGAGATTTTGTGTTTTCAATGGTCAAAAAGTGCAATTTCGACCCAGGAACTCTATAATGTCCCCCCCGGGGCCACAGAAATCTCTCCCGGAGAAAAGTATCTGAATTCAACACTGAAATTAATCTTCCAGAGAGTATTTGATATATCATTTATAATAACTAATATTACAAATATGAAAGAAATGATATATTGTGAGTTAAATATCTTAAAATACTAAATAAAATAATTTCAAAATAAAACTGGAGAACTGATGTTTGAGACCACTGATCTGCAGATTTACTAGTTTCATGAATATTACCTATAACTTTCATTAATATTACATTTTTTATTTTTATTTTTTTGTCAGAGGTGAATAAGGAAACATTTAAGACAGAAAATACAATTTTAATAGATTCTGTAACTTAATTGTTTTTATTTAAACGGAGAGGGATTAAGCCCTATGAGCCCCTCTTTGACTGTGCTCTTTAGGCCTGGGCCTTAAATCGATTTAAAGCTTACATCGGAAATCTGATTTAACCATTGGTCTTAAATCGATTTAAGCTAAAATCAGAAATCGTGATTTAGCTAATGTCAAATCGCGATTTAGCCAATGTCTTAAATCGCGATTTAGCCAATGTCTTAAATCGCGATTTAGCCATTGTCTTAAATCGCGATTTAGCCATTGTCTTAAATCGCGATTTAGCCATTGTCTTAAATCGCGATTTAGCCATTGGCTTTAAATCGATTTAAAACAAAATACTGATTCAGAGCTAACATCGGAAAAGTGATTTATCTACTTTGATGTATCTACCACTTACATGGCAAGCTGGTGTTAAATCGATTTAGGAGGACCCGATTTAAGCAAACATCGCAAGCCTCAATGCTTTCCGATTTAAGAAAAACAAGGCAAGCTGGTGTTAAATCGATTTAGCAAGATACGATTTAAAAAAACACCGAGCCTCAATCCTCTCCGATTTAAGAAAACGATGATTTAAGTAAAAATTGATATTTATTTTGTAAACAAGATTCAGAGTTTATGAGATTGGAATGTGTATTTTTCAGAAATTAAGAACTTATATAGTGGAAAGTTGAAAGGAAAAGGTAATGTTTAATTCTTAAAATCCAAATTCATCGAATTTCAATTTATGTGAGAATGCAATCTTTTGATGAAAAATTAAGTTTTCACATATTTGAGTAATATTGCAATATGTATTTTTTATTTTCCAATATTCTGTAATTAATTAAAATGTTTTAAAGTAGAATCCTGCATTGTTTCAAAAGATTGTTTTCCTGAAATTCATTCAGCATTTATATGATTAAAAATAATAATAATTAAGTTTTATATTTAAAATCCAAAGTCATCGACTTGCAGTTTATACTTTTATGCATTCTTATGATGAAAAATTCATTTTTTACATGTTTTAGTAATATTTTAACATTTATTTTTTATTTTCTAGTATTTTGTTATTAATGAAATTATTTTAAAGTATAGTCATGCATTGTTTCGTGTATTACTATTTGGTCGTGATCCACATGAAATAATTTTCTTTTGCTAATAATATTTTTTTCCTGAAATTGATTGAGTATTTATGCTTGGAAAAAAAAGAATAAAGTTTCATATTTAAAATCCAAATTCATCGAATTTCAGTTTTTATTTTTATGCATTCTTTTAATGAAGCATTCATTTTTCACATGTTTGAGTAATATTTTAATACATATTCTTTATTTTCTATTATTCTGTAATTAAAATATTTTTAAATAGTCATGCATCAGGTTTGACATCCGATTTCAATGCCAGCCACGTGGATTGAGTATCTTGCTGAAATTGATTCACTATTTATATCCAAATTCATCCATTTTTAGTTTATATTTTTATGCATTATTTTCATGAAAAATTAATTTTCATATGTTTGGGTATTATGTGAATATTTTAGTTTTAATTTATTATTATTTTGTAATTAATTAAAAATACTTTAATAAAGCTCTGTAATGAGACAAGTAACTTTATTTTTATAGCAGAATGAGTTAAGGGTGGTGAAGGCATTCATTAGATTTTTCTACAGATCTGCGATTTTCTGCTTTTTTGACATTTTGTTATCATTAAGAAGAGATATATTTTAAGATTATATTTTATTACTAATCTTAAAGGATGGCAATGGCCGCAAAAAAAAATCAGCAATTTCAGTAATGTGCTCCAAGACACACTTTCAATCCTTCTCCATCCGCTATATAAATGTCAGCATTTATGTTAAACAAATCTTATTATAATCTAAAAGTTAAAAAGATGTAAAATTGCACCTTATTTCTCATATCTTCCCCAACCCACCCCCCTTTTTTTACTACTTTTCTCATCATGGTAAATGAATAGTTAAATTCATCATTGAATTCTTTTAATATGCTTCTGTTTTACCTCAATAGCTTTTTAAATCTGTGTCTGTAAAAAAAAGTGTGTGTAGGTTGTTAACAATGAAGTGCTATTTCGGTGGACTAGGGGAAGTCCCCCCATCCTTTAAGGAATTTAATTTGTAGCAGGCATAACAAGTCAGACAAAAAACATTTTCTTTTATATTATTTTTTAACGAATGAGTTTATAAAATGTATTAAAATAGGTTACTAATTTTTAAAATGGAAAAAAAACTAGTGTTTTGGGACATTCAAAGTTTTTTTATGTGTAAAATATACCTCTTTTCAAAATTATTTGAAAAATTAAAAGCTAAGTATACTAAATAATACAGGAAGGGGGGGGGGGAGGGGGGGGGGTCACATAAAGACTGTATTTTGTTGCTAAAAATTAAAAAATAGGCTTCCAGATTCTAAAATGTAAAATCGGTGTTAAATCGCGATGTTAGATGGATGATAAATCGATTTAAGAAATTTCTACATCTCCCAGTCCTACAAAGTGTATTATTATTTCAAATCAGAATAAGTAAAAGAATTGTTAGCATTAAAACAAAAGCTACAAAACAGGGTTGGCAAGTTTCTTCCACAGTGGAAAAAACCGGCCGGAAGAAATAGGTTTCTTCCAAGTGGAAGAAACTTATTCTTTAAGAATTTACCATATAACTTTCAACTTTGTAAGATATAATAAATGTCTTCTTCCTACAACCTTAAGTAAATTAATACCATCAGACCTATATAAATTTAATTAATTATATATGCTAAATTAATAATTACATCAGTTTTTTAGCCACGATACCTGTCAAATCTTCAACCATTGGCTGAAGAAAATTTTTTTTATCCAAAATGCACAAAATCAAATTGTTATCCGCTTCAATTTAACAAGCATATTTTTTAACGATCAAACAGTACAATGCGGAAATCAATGTAAACTGTCACCACTAGTTTTTTTTTTCATTTTTTTCAATTTTTAAATTATATTCCAATGACGTAAAAGTAAGAACAGTAAGCGTTTTTTTTTTTTCATAGAAAATGTTTCTAATGAAAAAAAGAACTTTTTTATATATTTTTTATTGCTCAAAATAGTATAAATCATGCAACATATTTACTATTTTAACTCATATCCTCGTTTTAAATTACGAAAATTATCTTGTAAAATATGAAGTAACTTTTGTTTTATTTTTCATAATAAATATATTGAGTCATAGTTGAGTCATACAGATTATTATAACAAGTGATATAAGGAAATGAAAATAGGGTAAACATTGGAAAAATGTAAATATTTGTGGAACCAAGGCAGAATCCCCAATCACAAATTATCTTGAGTTCAACAAATAACATGTACGGTTTTATCCTTGCATAAGCCATGACAAGTTAAAAAGAAATGCAGAATTTGGTTTACCGTACACTATAAATGCAGAAAAAGAAGTCAGAAACAATATTTTCTGCTTCCTGGCTGGTTTGATTGCCAGATTATAAAATATGCAAGGTACATATACATTTAAAAAATAATAAATAAATAAAATACTGAAATTTTATTAATCACATAAAATAAGTTAAAAGCAGCTATTTATAAAAGTTTTGGTGTTATTACATTTTGGTAGGTTTAATTTAAAAATTTGATTATTTAGGTTTGCAGGAAAATCAAAATATTTTATGCACTATAAACATTACTGAATTTGCATTTTTAGCAATGTCTACATGGGGTGTCCATTACTGGAAAATGACTAATTAACCATCCCATTAATGGACACCCCCTCTTAAAACCTTAAAAATAAATGAAATTTTGTAAATGGCCGTTAGTATATAAAATTCTATAATTACTACTCAAACAAAAACATTCAAATTTTGCAAGAAAATAAATAATATAGCCTATAAATTAATTAAACGAAGCCAGCTTAGCCTCTTCATTAAGATTTTCACAGAAAAACAGCAAAACTTTGAAACATTATTTTCTGCTTCCTGATTGGTTCGATTAAAAGTGTCAACAATAACCCAGTTTTATAAAACATGCAAGGGGGAATTATAAAAAAAATAATTAAAGCTAAATATTTATTAGTTATTTTTTTATGAACCAAAAACATCAAGGGGTGTCTATTACTGGCACATCTACCCTATAATAAGGATCATTCGAGGCGAAAAGCCATAGTTGCTATAGGCCCCAAAGTAATCTCCACTACGGTGGTGCACTAAGTATTTAAAGTAAGTATTGGTTGTTTGAAAAGTGTAGAAGAAATTTAAGATTTTTGTGTTTAAAATTCCACCAAACTTTCTATTTTAAAAGCAAAAGCTAAAAGATGTCACATTTTCTGAACAAGCATTTCAAGTTTGATGAGAAGAAAAATGCATTTTGTGAGATCTTTAACGAAGGTAAAGGAAGATAGAATTTGTGAGCAAAGAATTAAATACAGTAGACTCCCTCAAATCCGCACACTTTTGGACCAGAGGTTGTGCAGATTTTAGAGTTTTGTGGATTTCTGGTCATTGATTTGTTTACGTTTTTGAAACATGAATTTGATTGGTAGTTAAGCAGGGGAAATTATAATGAATGCTTACAACAATAAAGTGAAACATTAAAATAAGTAAAATATTAAAATAATTTTTTAGTTTAAACGTAAGTAATTATTAAAATAATTATGTAAAATAAAAATTTAGAAAAATATTAAATTATTACCGACAAAATCGATTCCAAAAGTTCTATGCTGCCACCTAGTGCTAAAGCAATCGTAAGATCGATACATAATTATGCTATTACCGGTATACATAACTTATTGTGCTTTTTGTAACTTTTTTCACTGTTATTTAGATTCTTGAATGCTTTTCTTATACTGTTTTGTGTGTTTAGAAATAAATTTGTCTATAATTTTTAAAAAAATTCCGTGAACAATAATTTAAAAATAGCGTTCCGGTTCGTGGATTTTTCCATTTCGAATCCTGGAATTTTTGATATAGATATGCTAATTTATATCAAAATCAAAAATAATGTAAATTTATTTAGTAATAAATCAGCTTTAATAGCATTTAATCAGATTTGATTAACAAAAAATTTAGTAAAAAAATCATTGCGGTAGTTGCTGATTTCGGCACCATCTTGAATTTTGTTCCTGTAAATTTCATTGTTTACATCTGAAAAAAATACGCGGATTTTAGGCATTCGCGGATTTTGGGGTCGTCGATTTAAGGGAGTCTACTGTATCTAAATTAAAATCTGCAACTCAAAAGTGCGAAGTTGGAGCCGAGGCCACAGTATTTTATCTAGGAGCGGAGCTGGAGCATCAAAAATTGTTCAGCTCCGGGTCACTGCATTAAAATTAACAAAAAAACTTCTATTTTCATATTAGCATAGTTGTTTTAATTTGAGGATACAATAGCATTATGAAAATAGCAGTAATATGTAGAAAAGCCCTTTAATAGGTTTAAAAACCTAAACCCTAGACCTTAGTAAGCTGTCCGTTTTTAACAGGGTTGGAAAAAAACCGGGTTTTTTTGTTTAAAAAAAAAAAAAAAAAAAAAGGTTTATTTGGTTTAAACCGGGTTTTTTTAAATATAATTTCCTATTGCATACAGATGCATATCTGTTGATAAAATAAACATTTTTGGATATTATATAAGTAATATAACTTTTGAAAATATTTAAATTAAATAATTACAGTCAATTATATAGAAAATTGAAATCATTTCTAATTTAAACATTATTAGGTACAGCTATGTCTTATGTTCAAAGTAAACTGCTCTACACAGTGAAACATTGATAACTTGAAAATCATATGAAGAATCCTTGGATTAATAATATAATAATCAATCAATAAACATTTGATGCCGTTTCATGAATATATTATTCTGTGGTTGTTATTATTATTTTTTTAATATCCAAATACTTTTGGTTATTTTGTTTTCTGAGTGATAACTGCAAGTGTCCAAGTCAACATTTTTGGCCATTAGATTCAGCAAATAGCAGAAAAGATTGATTGGTATTACTATTGAAATGCTATAACTAGAACTCAATTTTTGAAAGCTGTGTTATTAAACTTCATATCTTAAGTTACTCTTTTAAATTCTTTACGGATAATATTCCCCAATCCCAATCCAGAAAATTTTCTTTTACAACTTAATCAAAATCTTAAAGATCATTGTATTTTGTTATTAACTGCTATAAATAATCTGCATTTTTTAAATGAAAATATTTTATGCTAAATATTGAATATTATTTATCTTTTCTAATTTCACATATTTTAAGAAAAACCTTTAGGGTACCAGATATGTTCATCAGCACATGCTAATTTTCATTCTACATGCATAGAAACATGACCTAGGCTCATTATGTCTCATGTTGACTGCTGAGATGAAGTGTTAAAAGTAGAAATTACTTCTATCAATAATTTAAAATCAGGGTTGGCACGGTTTAAACCAAGTGGTTTTAACCATGGTTTAAACCACGGTTTAAACCAATTGGTTTTTTTGTTAAAAAAACCATTTGGTTTTTTTAGAAAAAGTCTAACATAATATTTTCTCTTTTTTGTAATTTAATTGTTTTAAATTATTGACAGAAGTAATTTCTACTTTTAACACTTCATCTCAGCAGTCAACATGAGACATAACGAGCCTAGGTCATGTTTCTATGCATGTAGAATGAAAATTAGCATGTGCTGATGAACATATCTGATGAACATCCACTAAAGATTTTTCTTAAAACATGTGAAATTAGAAAAGATAAAATAGATAAATAATATTCAATATTTAGCATAAAATATTTTCACTTAAAACATGCAGATTATTTACAGCAGTTAATAACAAAATACAATGATCTTTAAGATTTTGGTTAAGTTGTTAAAGAAAATTTTCTGGATTGGGAAAGATTATCCTTAAAGAATTTAAAAGATATCAGATTGAATAATACAGCTTGCAAAAATTGAGTGCTAGTTAAGCCGGTAGCAGAAAGTTCGAGACGGGGGACGGGCGTCGCAGATTTTCTTTTCTCTTTTGCAGATTCTTTTTCATCGAACTTTTATTTTGCTTCGTATTATGTTTAGCTCTTTATTACTTAATACAAAAAGTTAAGACTATTATTAATAAAAATTTATAAAATGCCTAAAAATGCTACAGGTAAGTGATTGCTTGATTAATTAACGCTTCACTTATAAAAATATTTTACCTGCAGATTACTTTTTGCCCCTGAATTATCTGTCACAAACACTTGGAGAAATTTCTGCTACTGAGCTAGTTAAGTTTTTTCTGTTTGTATCTGAATCTAATGGCCAAAAATGTTGACTTGGACACTTGGAGTTATCACTCAGAAAACAAAATAACCAGAAGTATTTGGATATTAAAATAATAATAATAATAACAACCATAGAATAATATATATTCATGAAACTGCATCAAATGTTTATTGATTGATTATTATATTATTAATCAAAGGATTCTTCATAAGATTTTAAAAGGTATAAATGTTTCACTGTGTAGAGCAGTTTACTTTGAACATAAGACATAGCTGTTACTGATAATGTTTAAATTAGAAATGATTTAAATTTTCTATATAATTGATTGTAATTATTTAATTTAAATATTTTCAGAAGTTATATTACTTATATAATATCCAAAAATGTTTATTTTATCAACAGATATGCATCTGTATGCAATAGGAAATTATATTTAAAAAAACCCGGTTTAAACCAAAAAAAACCTGGTTTAAACCAAATAAACCGGTTTTTTTGGTTTTTTACAAAAAAAACCTGGTTTTTTTCCAACCCTGTTTAAAATAATTAAATTACAAAAAAGAGAAAATTAGATTTTTTCTAAAAAACAAAAAAAAACAAATGGTTTTTATGACAAAAAAAAAAAAAAAAACCAATTGGTTTAAACCATGGTTAAAACCACTTGGTTTAAACCGTGCCAACCCTGGTTTTTAATAATAAATAATTTTATAAAAATAATAGATAATAAAACCTCCACATTTTAAATCCTAGACCTAAGTAATTTGCCAGTTTCAGGGCCATTCCATGAAAAACTGAAAAAAAAAATGTCCTGTGCATGACACATAAATACCTATATCTATTGACTTATAAGTTGTTAAAACATAAACTGTACATTAAAAATAACAAAAAACTCTAGATTTTCATATTAGTATGGTTGTTTTAATTTGAGGATATAATAACATTTTTAAAACAGCAGAAATATGTAGAAAAGCTGTCCCACGTGTGACATGGAATGACCCTAAGCACAACTGCTTAGATTTAATTTTAAAAGTATCAGAACTGGCCTTTTCTTTGAAGAAGTACAGGTGCAAGAAAATTTTGGGGATGCTAGATTAAACCATTTAGTGTCTTTGGAAACTTATATGAGTATTATGACCTTAGTGTTGACTCTAGAAAAAAAGGGCTGCCAGGCGGGAATTTTTCAAAAAGGGGAATACTATTCTAAAAAAGGGTACATTTTTTCAAAAAGGGAACACTATTCTAAAAAAAAAAGCATATTTTTTTTCAAAAAGGGCACATTTGTACCTTGTTCACTAAAAATATTTTGAACTGGTTTGTTTAGAGTCCCTAGAATTTACGATAGTTTCCCGGGATCAATTGAATTGTCACGGGGCGCATAGGAAGTGTTAAAAAGGGCAACTGGGTGCAAAAAAGTAATAAAAAGGGCCGGCAGGCACTGCACCCTGCTAAAGCGGCTTACAGTCAACACTAGACCTTATGCAAAACATTTTTGGGGGCCTTAGCTTTTTATAAAACAAAAGTATTGCATGCACCACACTCCGCTCTGAGAATCATTTTTAATCTAGGTTATTTAGAAAGACTGAAATTGTAATTGGTGGCTTTATTTCTTTAAATGTTACTACTAAAACATGTTTTATAAATAAATAATATATACTATATATATATAAACATGTAACATCTTATTTCGAAGAAATGTGTTTTCAAACTACAATTGAGAATTTTTACAAATAAATTAGTGTTTAATACTTTAGTAGGAGGGCGAGGGGTCTGTTTTGCTGTCTATCTCACAAGGAAGGTCTCCATACGGGCATATTCAGAAAAATCCGAAAAAATTACAGTGTTCTTCTCATGTGGATATAGGGTAGATGTGCCAGTAAGGGACACCCTTCCAGTAATGGACACCCCTTGATGTTTTTGGTTCATAAAAAAATAACTAATAGATATTTAGCTTTAATTATTTTTTTTATAATTCCCTCTTGTATGTTTTATAAAACTATGTTAATGTTGACACTTTTAATCAAACCAATCAGGAAGCAGAAAATAATGTTTCAAAGTTTTGCTGTTTTTCTGTGAAAATCTTAATGAAGAGGTTAAGAGCTGGCTTCGTTTAATTAGTTTATATATTATTTATTTTCTTGCAAAATTCGAATGTTTTTGTTTGAGTAGCAATAGAAAACTTTGAATTTTATATACTAATGGCTATTTACAAAATTTCATTTCTTTTTAAGGTTTTAAGAGGGGGTGTCCATTACTGGGATGGTTAATTAGTCATTTTCCAGTAATGGACACCCCATGTAGACATTGCTAAAAATGCAATTTTAGTAATGTTTATAGTGCATAAAATACTTTGGCTTAACTGCAAACCTAAATAATCAAATTTAATTTTTAAATTATACTTACCAAAATGTAATAACACCAAAACTTTTATAAATAGCTGCTTTTAAGTTATTTTATGTGATTAATAAAATTTCGACATTTTATTTTATTATTTTTTTTATGTAGTATAATGTAGTATTATGTATGTAGTAAACGAACCTCAGATATTTTACAATCTAACAATCAAACCAGCCAGGAAGCAGAAAATACTGTTTAGAGCACAGTCAAAGAGGGGTTCATAGGGCTTAATCCCTCTTCGTTTAAATAAAATCAATTAAGTTACAGAAGCTATTAAAAATCCATTTTCTGTCTTAAATGTTTCCTTATTAAAAAAAAAAAAAATGTAATAATGAAAGTTATAGGTTAATATTCATGAAACTAGTAAATCTGCAGATCAGTGGCCTCAAACATCAGTTCTACAGTTTTATTTTGAAATTATTTTATTTAGTATTTAAAATATTCAACTCACAATATCATTTCTTTCATATTTGTAATATTAATTATTATAAATGATGTATCAAGTAATCTCTGGAAGATTGTTAAAAATAGTGACACAAAACTAAACATTAATATTACAAAACTTTTTATATATATATATGCCTTTTAAAATCCACCACAGTTTCAATAATTTGATAGCTGTAATTGTCTGATATTTAGTATTTTAAACTATCAATCTAAAATAATTAAAACATCGATCTTCTGATAATTACAATAATTGATGTAAACAGTAAATGATTATCACAAATATTTTATTAATTACTGGTATCCTAATTGTTAAATTTATTTTAAAATAACTATTTTCTTTTATTAGTATGTATTCATTACATTCTGGTTTTAAATACAGCCATATAAACAATTATATTTATTACTTTTTATGGGGTGTCCATTACTGGAACAGAGGGTGTCCACTACTGGGCCAGAGGGTGTCCATTACTGGGCTTTTGGGTGTTTTGATATATTTCTGTTATTTAAAATTAAATTTCTATTCATATGGGGAAATGAGGCTATAAGAATGGTTAAATATTGTTGATAGATTAATATAATATTGAAAAAACTGGAATATAATAATTATAATTATTAATAAAAAAATAATTTTTAAAGAAATTCCTTAAGGGTGTCCATTACTGGCACATCTACCCTATATGTTTATAAAAAATTTTTTGGCGGAACCTCGATAGAACGCTCATAAAAAAATAATGAAAATTTCGTTTATTTGGCGATGAAATGAAATTTCAAAAAATGCTTTTTTATGTCAAATACTCTTTAAGATAAAAATGTTTCATATTGAACTTGTTTAAATAAATTTAATGTAAATAGCTTTAGTTCTGCCAGTTTTAGTTTGATTTAACTATAGTTTTGCCATGTATACTATATTTATATTTATAATGAAAGTTAAATATCAAATTTTATGAATTAAAACAAAATTAAAATAAATTAAAATTTTTTCAATATCTCAAAATTAAGTCCAATTGAGCACTGTCGAGTCAATTTAATTTTGTTGCTATGGAAACGATGAATTCTTTGATATTGAAATGAATAACTGGTAAATGAATCTTGACTTTATTTTGGAATACGCTTAAATATATGAAAGTATTTTTTATGTGTGAAATTGTTTTTAAAGGAATAAAATTAAATAAACATGTATAACATAAATATGTAATACGAAAAAATGTATTTAGTAAACTCTCTCATTGTTTATGTTTAAATTCATTAAATACTTTTTACACGCATTCTAAAAATCAATTAACAAACAATTTTCAGGTGCATTAAAATAGTTTGCTTTTGGCGAGGAAAAGTGCTGCTCGCCAAATCGCATGATGCTTTCGTCTTTTCGAGACTAATACTCGAAAGTATTTCATTTTTTTACAGACTTTCTACTGAAATTCCACTTCTAAATTTGAGTGATCCTTTATTACATACATAAGTAGTTTAATTGGTATTTTTTTCAAAATTTTCTGAGTATGCCCAGTAAGGAGACCTTCCTTGTCAGCCTCATCTCTTATTTGGCTCACCACAGCTAAATATACCACTGTTATAATGAGCTTGTTCAGAAGTGATATTAGGATGCAGTATATGCCATATTTTTTTTTTTTTTTCTTATAAAATTCAGAATAAAAAAGATATGCTTCTAGTAAAGTTTTGTCAACACACATCCCAAAGTAAATGATAATTTATGACTTGTGCACCCAACTCATCCATATTAAAAAGTTTAACCTTATAAACAGTTTAACCTATTTTTTTAAATATAAAATAATTGTTCTGAAGCTGTGCAGTAGGTACTTTGTAAGTAATACACATTTTTCTCCTTCCTTTATAACGTACAGCTATGATCGTTCTCGCGTGCAATAGTTTTTTCCCCCAAGAAAGTTAGCTATTTTAAAACGTGGTGGTGGAAAAAAAAAAAAAAAAAAATCCATTTCTTCGGTAGTTAGTAAAGCTAAGTATAAAAAATACACAATAAAACATGCACAAAATATTAAGAATTTTATTTTATTTACTACTGTACTTTATTATTTTGATATTGTACCAGGAAAAGATTTCTAAAGGATCGAAAGGTACATTACAACATTAGCATGCGAGTTGCATATTAATCTCAAAGGTATTACGAAAATTCAGGAAATGTAGATTCATTAGGCTTAGTTAAATTATTCTTTTTTGCGCAATATTCTAATAAGTAAAGTGAAATTAATTCAATTTTCATGACAGATCTGTATGGGTAACAAAATGTTTATAAATGGGGAAAGTCGGGAAATTTTTCAATAAAGCATGCTGGTTTTGCCACTATAAGAGCACGCCATTTTCTCAGTCATTCTGAGGTTTGGCTGACGCGTCAGAATTGATTTCGTGATGCAAAAATATTTTTAATTTAAATTAAGTCATTTATAAGATCTCAAACAAGGCGGTAGTTGGATAACTTTTCAGCGAACGAAATCAAAGATAGTTACGTACTTACATTGGGCAGGAGTGTGGTGGTCCTTTCTTGATTGGCTATGGAAATTTAGCTCCAATGGACAACGAATCACCGGTCATAAAAAGCAGTAGCTTGGCCTTTATTGGTGCCGTAGGAATCCTTCAACGAATAGATTTATTTCTGGCTGATTACTGATAATTACAATTTTTATAGCACTGATATGCGGTGCTAAGTCATACAGTAACTTCGAAAACTACATATTTTAAATTTCTAATAGTTAGAAACAATTTTTTTACTATAAGCTACGAACAACAAGCAAGTCAATGATCAATCTGAAATAGCGCTTCTTAAGCTGTTGTACGCATGCGCCCGAACTCAATCCTCTACTAACAAGACAGTAATTCACATTTGGCGAGTAATCGTTTGGCGATGAAAAATCACATCGACTTTTAGCTTTTACTGATTCAATGATTGTACGTGTGGTGTTGATGTTGGCGAATAATCAATTGTTTACATCAACATTTTAATTAAATTAAAAAGATTATGAGGATCTGTCCTAGTAATAAATAATTATTTTTAAAATCTGAAAAGTCAATCAATTTTCTGTTTATTTGAAAATTATATTTATAATATATATATATAATTTATATAATTAAAAAAGTATATATTTATATATTATAAATAATTTTTATACTTGACTAGAGATGAGACAAGCTCAGTCTAATCCCGGGCCAAAAAAGGCTCGGGATCAAAGCGAATTTTTTATTTATTAACAAATTGATAAAAGGAAAAGAGAATGAATTCTAAAAAGAGTTTTACAATCCTTTAAAACAGAGATTGCCAGTGCCAACCTGTACCTGTGGTTCGCAGACAAATTGGAATGCTATTTGCATAACAATATTAAAATATCTGTTATTAATGAAATTTTAAATGCTTACTTTTAAAAATTTAAATTATAACCGGTATTCGTAATTATGTTAATATAGATATTACTATTGCAAAACATGTAATTTTTAGTTTTTAACCGCCTTTCAACGAAGGAGGTATTATTATTTACATGTAAGCCCACGCATAACTTTTGAACGGATGATCCGATTTTAATACGATTTTTTTCTTGAGAAGGTCTCTTCCTTTCTGCTGTGGCCCTGTTTCAATATCATTAGATCTAAAAAATAATTTGTTTTTCTGTTAACTTCCTTTTTTTTTTTTTTTTTTTCGTAAAAATTGACCAATCTTTACGGTATTTCAATAAGGTGCATAACACAGTATGGGTCTGAAAGGTTCAGATTTTCAGAGATATGAAAATAACGAAACATTCGTCATGAGGGAGTATTTAGGATTAATACTTAAAGCCTGATTACCACAGGGGCGCGTACTCCAGGCCCATCAGGGCCGAAACTAGCCTTTTTTGCACACTGGGCAAACATGGATTTTGGCGCCCCCCCCCCCCCTCCCCCTCTTCCGCAAAGAGTATTTACAAAGAGAATTTTACTAATTTTCTAATAGCCGACTTATTTTAAAATTTAAAATGTGTAATACTGAACTACATAATCTACAATGGCGGATCCAAGTGGGAGGTCACGGGGGTCATGACACCCCCTCCTTTCTGAACACCAACAAAAATATTCTTAAGACCATTTTTAAAATGAAATATACAGTACAGTCCCGATTATCCGAGTTTCCGCTTTAACCGAGTTATTTTCTTCTGATGGACCAATGACTTCCATTATTATGAAACAGCCATTATAAATGAAGTGTTAGGTGAAGATGAAAGAGCAGTCGAAAAAGTTAGAATTCTGATTTTCTGGTCAGAATGGGGGGGGGGGGGAATGGCCATAATTTAAAAAAAAAATGGCAATTTTTTCCCCCCATTCGGGCCAGAAAATCGGAGTTGTAACTTTTTTACGGCTGTTCTTTCATCTTCACCTAACACTTCATTTATAATAGCTGTTTCATAATAATGGAAGACATCAGTCCATCAGAAGAAAATGATCCATTCCAAAGGTATTATTCTTCATTTGGCGCCCGGGGCACATGCCCCTTCTTCCCCCCTTAGTTTCGGCCCTGTTTTCAGGGGGCCGCAAAATGCATTTTGTGCCTCTCTGAAAGACAAATTACCATAGTTCAAACTAAACCATTTCAGTATTTTTTACTAACGGCAAAGAATTGTAATGTAAACTTCGAAATTCCGATCATGTTTCCTTCAATCTTATAGGTTTAGAGCTTTACTCACTCTAAGACCATGTAGCACAGAAGATTTTACATTCATATTTTTTAAATTCCTTTTTTACCTGTGTTTATAATATATTCTTTTTTTTTTTCTTTTTACTTTCTTCTATCTTTCCAAGAAGAAAGTATTGGATTCATAAAAATTTTCGAATTCCGGTTTTCGAAGGATTTACACGTTTTAGGGGTCAGAGATTCCAAAAAACATGTTTTTACAAAATGTCTGTCTGTATGTGACACAAATTTTGTGGGCGCTCTATCTCAAGAACTAACGCACGGAATTTAATAAAAAATTATATTCAGTTAATCCTTAATACAAATTGATGCTGATTAGTTTTTTGTGTGAATCGCTCAACAGGTGGCGCTGCTATGCTGTATTTTTCACGATTTCCGTAATAGCTGTAGCTCAAGAACTAATGCACACATTTTCATCGAACTTCAGTTAGTCCTTGATATGAAATGATGCTGACTACGTGTTGGTGTAAATCGCCCAATAGGTGGCGCTGCTGTGCTGCCTTTTTCACGATTCCCGCAATAGCTCTATATAAAGGACTGATGCACGAATTTTCATCTAATTTCAGATTTAGTTAGACGTTGACACAAGTTGTTGCTAATTAGGTTTGATTCAGTCAGACGTTAACATAAGTTGTTGCTGATTAGGATTTAGTATAAATCACCCAATAGGTGGCGCTGCTAGGCTGCATTTTGCTGGATTTAGACGATTTCAGCGATAGTCATATCTCAAGAACGATTGCACGGAATTTCATATCTATAGAATCCTCATGAGGGGCATAGATTGCCATTTAATTTGGGCAGTGTGATAGTGAATGTTGAAGTATTAACATGTATGAGATAGAAGAAAATTTTAGGATTGGTGCATCCAACTAGTTTTTTTTTTTTTTTTTTTTTGTAAAGCTAATGGTTTAATTCGTAAACTGCATGTAAAGTTGTTTCTCAAAATTATAATGCATGGAATTTTTTTTTTTTTTTTTTTTTTTTTTTTTTTAAGAAAAGGTGCCCCAACATGGCGTGTGATCTAACACGAGATTTTGAAATCAAAAAATTAATGTTGAAACAATTTTAAAATGTTATTAACAATTTTTTGATCACAGATTTTTGATAAAATTATAAATGGGCTCAAGGGGCGCAAAAAATAGGGTTTTAGGGAGAAAAAAAATTCATAACTTCGCCAATTCTCAAGATATCACATCCAATTAAATTTATTATAAATCTTCTTAATATTATCTACAACTTTTACACTGACAAGTTTTTGATAGGACCAATTCGTACCGCAAAAATAAATAAATAAATAAAAACGAAAACAAAAAGGGGGAGTTGAAGAAGAAAAAATCCATAACTTCATCAATTCGCAAGATATAAAATCCGCATGAATTTATTATATATCTTCTTAATATTGTCTACAACATTTATATAGACAAGTTTTTGATAGGACCAATTCTTACAACAAAAATAAATTAAAAATACATAGCGGTTCAAGAAAAAAATCATCGTATTAAGGGTGTATTCAAATCCAAACTGATTATTTTCTTACTCATTTTTAAATTCATTTTTGCTTTCAAACACATCAAATTGGTAGATTCTCTCATTCAGAAACTATATAATGTACCGTAATGATCGATTTTTTGATAGAGGCAGAAAATATTTTTAAAAAATGATGTCAAAGTGGGCATTTTGAACAGAATTTCCCGAAGCAATTGTGTTAGAAACGAAAAATATTGTCCTACTGAGAAAATAATTGTTTATAAATCAAGTTTTAATTAATTGAACGAAAAATAAAAACACAGGTCGCTTTTAAATCTCTTCAAAAATCACGTCAGCAAGTTTCATATTTTTTCTATTAAAAATAAATCTGAAAATGTGTCAGAAAATTTCGAGTTGTTGAGCATGGGAAAGTATTATTTTTTTAATACCGCCTTAACATGATTCTGCTAAAAACCAGCTCTTATATAAAAATGAAATAAAAACTCGTCAAAAGCGGCCAGATAAAATTGTTAAAGTGGGTTTATCTCTAATCATGATTTAATTTTTGCTGGTGAAATTAGTATACATAACTTCGAAATCTACCTCCGCCTGTAGGCCGGGCAGGCAGGGATTTTTTTTTTTAATTTAATTGAGGTTTAATTTAAACTTGTGAGTTTAATTTTCCTTACCATTTTACCACTATAACTTTTTATTTTCTTCTAAATTTTTACTTATAATGAATTTGCATAGTACCCACAGGACATTCAAATAAGAAATAATAACAATGTTACTATTTTTAGTACAAAATTTTGGTATTACATTGTCTTAAAGGGGTGAAGGTAAACAAGTTGGAAATCGCTCGTCAAACGTGGTAAATGAGGTGCGTTCGTACTATAACTAGTTTTATAAATATTTTTTGCACCGCATATTGTACTGAATGTATATTTTAGTGCACTTCATAAGTGCATAGCAATTTCATTCTGTTCGAAAGGCTGTTAGATCATTAAAATGTACTTGCAATAATTTTTTCCCATTGGCCGTAATGTAACGGAAAACTTTTGACTGTCCCTGTAATTAAACTATACATCCGATTTTCATAAAATTTGAAATGACTCGACAAAATTTTGCAACAGTTACATATTTTAAATTTCAGACCATTCGGAAGGCTGTTAGATCATTAAAATACACTTGCAATAATTTTTTCCCATTGGCCGTAAATGTAACGGAAAACTTTTGACTGGACTGACCCTGTAATTAAACTATGCATCCGATTTTCATAAAATTTGAAATGACTCGACAAAATTTTGCAACAATTATATATTTAAAAATTTCATACCATTCGGTTGGGTAGTTTTTGCTCTGTTATATGCGGACAGACGGACCGAACGACGACTTAGGTGCTTATATAATTACGAACGTACCTAAAAATGGGGAAGGCGTAGAAAAAAAGGGATAAGGATGGGACGGTAATGAAAATTACCACTTATTTTTAGGCAAATCATGTTAAGACTAACTGATAGCCACAATGTTCATTGATTTTTAGAAACAGTTATTTACATTGGATTAAATTAAAAATAATAATAATAATTTACCTCGAAAAGGGCAGGAATAAACCTTGGGGACGGTAAGACTACCAATAAAGCCACGATGCTTGAAATTGATATTTAAATGCTGATTTAAATTCTGCAGTAAATTACCTGTCAAAGAATTTTAAACATTCTTTCTCTACCGTTCTTCTGCATGAGAAAAAACTTGAAAAAAAAATTATGTGGCTGCATCTGAAGTGATTTTCTGTATAATTTTAGAAGAGGGTCGGTACGGAATCTAAAACCCAGGAGCAGTGTTAAAAAAATAAAAAAACAGTAAAAATGTGTGCAGGTTAATTTTTTGCTACACATTTGTATAAAACAATAGTCCCAGTTTCGGGAAAAAATGACATCGAATTCTTTTATTGAAACAATTTTATACAGACAGCTCCAAACTTAAAAATCAGCATCTGGGGACACGGGACGGTTTAGCAGTTTCCTGGTAATTTGGACTCCCAACGTCGTCCAAAACTTATTTATCTCGTTAATATTGTTATGCAGTCATACAATGGGATGTTCCCCAGTATATGAAATAAAAAAACCCACAGGAATATGTACTAATATAAAAATTATTATTTAGGGACTTCGAAAAAGTGTCATCCCCTCCAAGTTTTATTTTCTGACGCTTCCAAGTTCCAATCCTTCTGTTTTTCGGAAAAAGTTTTTTGTTTCCATATCTCCTGAATGAATTTATCTTAAGAAATTTATTTTTATCTAATCCCTCTACATACCATTGTATCAGAATGGCTATGCGCGCTACGAGATCTTTGAAAGGAATGATTTTTTCGAAGGATACTATCGATTACTATAACGTTTTCTATGATTTTTTATGCAGTAAGATTTAATAATTATTTATGTTCCATTTAAGTTTAATGATTTTTGTTCATAATTTCATTTGTAAACTAATTTAATTATTTTATGTAAATTTGTTTCATTAATTTATTATTTTTATTAATGAACACTACTTAGCTTCTATGGAAGGGAATTTTAAAATCAAAAAATGTTAATACGATCTGATTTTATTTTTCAAATTGTAAGAATCCTGTGAAATTTCATAATTTCCGAGTATACTCCCCAACCCTCCCAATTTTCTTATCCTTTTCACAAACGTTTCAATTATGACCCCACCCCCACCAACCCCTAAAATCATTAGAATTTCCTGTCTGCTAAACAAGGGCTTACTTTCGGTACTTTACGGTAATCAAAATTGGGATTTGAAAAAGGGAGTCCAAGGTCTTAAAGAAGATCTCTCTATTTCATACTAACAAATATTTGAAATTATTTCTTATCATGCCATAATTTATTTAAAAATAGTCATTTAGTTTGCAATGACAGTCCCTTTTAAAAGCAAGAAGAATTTTTACTTTCTTCTATCTTTACAGGAAAGTATTGGATTCGTGAAAATTTTTGACTTCCGGTTTTCGATGGATTTATACGTTTTAGAATCTTCTGAACACGATTTGATGGTTTTTAGAAAATGTCTGTCTATGAGTCTGTCTCTCCATCTGTCACTCTGTGAGTCTGTATGTGACAAAAATTTTTTGGGCACTCTATCTCAAGAACTAATGCACGGAATTTCACAAAACTTTACATTCAGTTAGACCTTGATATAAACTGGTGCTGATTACTTTTTTGTGTAAATCGCCCAACAGGTGGCGCTGCTATAGTGCATTTTTCACGATTTCCGCAATAACTCTATCTCAATAACTACTGATAGGATGGCCCTCTATCTCAAGAACTAATGCACGGATTTCCATAAAACTCCAGATTCAGTTAGTCAATGATATAAATTGATGCTGTTTACTTTTTGGCGAAAATCGCCCAACAAGTGGCGCTGCTATGTTGTATTATTCATTATTATCTCAATATCTCTCTATCTCAAAAACAAATGTACGAATTTTTATCAAACTTCAGATTCAGTTAGTCCCTGATCTAAATTAGTGCTTTTTAATTTTTGGTGTAAATCACCCAACAGGTGGCGCTGTTATGCTGCATTTTTCAAGATTTCCGCAATTGTTCTATGTCAAAAACTAATGCACGGATTTTCATCAAACTTCAGATTCAGTTAGAAGTTGACATAAATTGTTGATGATTAGCTTTTGGTGTAAATCATCTAACCGGTGGCACTGATATATGCCGCATTTTTCAGGAAGTACTAACATGTATGAGATAGAAGAAAGTTTTGGTATTGCCACTTCCGACTAGTTTTTTTATGATGTTAATTAAAAATATATTTGTTTTTCAATAAAAAAGCAATGTCTTGCCGCTCTTTAAAAATTACTTATAGTTCTTAGGATCGAAATAACAATGAAACTATGCTTTGATAAATTATGATAATCTTTCGATCTTTATGCGTGGTCTAATCAGAGGCGGATCCAAGGGGGAGGTCACGGAGGTCATGATCACCCTATGAACACCAACAAAAATAAGTCTAAAGATCATTTAAAAAATGAAATACAGTGTAACCTACCTGTGTGACCACCTCTATTAAGCGACCACCTCCCTGAACGACCATTTTTTCATGGAACGAAATTTATTCCCATAGGCTCAATATTAATTTTACCTCCATTCAAAGACCATCCCAGTTGAAGTGCCTCCATGAGCGACCAATTTCTTTGAAGAAAATTCCGTTTTTTCCTGGTCGCTTGAAGAAGGTTTTATCAGAAAATAATATAAATAATATAAAATAATAGTATAAATAATAAATATAAATTAATAATAAATAATAAGTATAAATAATAAATAATAAGTATAAATAATAAATAGTATAAATAATAGTATAAAAAATAATATAAAGTAATAGTGCATTATTCATCAATCTTCTAAGCTAAGTTTAGATTTTTTTTTCTTTTTTTTTTTTTAATCCCGGTAACTTTTAAGTGTTTAAACCCCTTTGCGCCTTTTTAGGTAATGAATTTAACTCTGATGACAAATTAAGAATGGCGGTCAATAAACTCCTCTGCCCTATTCTGTCGGAAAACTCTCACAGAAATAGATAAAGTAATGAAATCGTCATTATTTGTTTCCGCCCCCTCCCCCCTCCCCCCCAAAAAATGCATTTATTTACTGAGCTTTGAATGGACAAAGGTTATAAAAGATAAAACTGTAAAATCAAAGCAAGGGTCAATGTATTCATTTTTTAAACTCTGCGGTAATTAATTTATGTAATTAACTTTTGTTTTGATACTTAAATTTTCATATTTTTTCCTTATGTGAAAAATAAATTTTAATAACATTAATTGTTATCTTTTTTCAACAATTAAAATCTAGATTTAAACATGACCTCCATTAAGAGACCACCTCTCGGAGCGATCACTTTTTATTGGAACGGAATATGGTCGCTTTAGGAAGGTTTTACTATATTCATCAAGTCATTTTTAATCTCGAAAGACATTTGCAAGTGCACTTATTAAGAAACTATAGGATGCATCGCTTTCCAGTGGGCCAGTAGGACACTGTATGTGATTAAATAGTGTTTTTCATTTTTTCGAATAAAAGCAAAGAATCTTACAAAAAAAAAATTCCGTAAAGTTTGACTTTTTAAACTGAATTTATGGGAAGTGACAGACAATCGTTCTCTTGTGACGACATTTCTGTGACTGTCAAGTCCTAACTAAGGATTGACCGAAACCGAATTTCGGTAATCTTCCTATTTTCGGCCGAAAACGAAAATGTCCAAAAAAATTTTGTTTGAGTAATTAATGCATACTTAAATATACGGGGCATTCTCACAATCTTTTGACTTTTATGTCCCTGAACAATAATTTTTATTTTAGTATATATTCTTGTGCTTTTTTTATTTCATGTACTAGGGAACATCCCATTGCATGATTGCATAACAATATTAACGGGATAAATAAGTTTTGGTCGACGTTGGAGGTCCAAATACCAGGAAAACTCCTATACTGCCCCGTGTCCTTGATGCTGATTTTTTAAGTTTGGAACTGTCTGTATAAATTGTTTCAATAAAAGTAATTCGATGTAATTTTTTTCCAAAACTGGGACAATTGTTTTATATAAATATGTAGCAAAAAATTAACCTGCACACAATTTTACGGTTGATATTATTTTTTTAACTCTGTCCCTGGGTTTTAAATTCCTTACCATCCCTCTTGCTAAACTTGTACAGAAAATCACTTCAGATGCAGCCTCAGCTTTTAAATATCAATTTCAAGCGTCATGGCTTTATTAGTATAGTCTTACCGTCCCCAAGGTTTATTCCTGCACTTTTCCAGGTAAATATATATATATTTTTTTTTTATTTAATCCAATGTAAATAACTTTTTCTAAAAATCAATGAACACTGTGGCTATCACTGAGTCTTAACATGATTTGCCTAAAAATAGTGGTAATTTTCCTTACCGTCCCATCCTTACCATCTTTTTTTTTTCTCCATACCGTCCCTTTTTTCCTATACCATCCCTTTTTTTTCCTTCCGTCCCTTCTTTAACACCCCTTTAAGACAATGTTATACCAAAATTTTGTACTAAAAATACTACATTGTTATTATTTCTTATTTGAATGTCCTGTGGGTATTATGCAGATTCATTATAAGTAAAAATTTAGAAGAAAATAGAAAGTTATAGTGGTAAAATGGTAAGGAAAATTAAACTCGCAAGTTTAACTTAAACCTCAGTTAAATAAAAAAAAATTTCGCTGCTGACCATTTTTTCTTTATTTTGAATCATTAAGGCATTCGTTTATCAGATTAAAATGTTATTTTAGCAAGTTTAATTTCAACAGATTTTTATTCCCAAAAGTCAAATGATTGTGAGAATGCCCCATACACAATTATTTATTTATTATAACGGTGGTCCAAATTGAATCTGTGCCTCTGAACAAAACTTTTCATTTTCATATAATATAAAATGTAATTAATTCATCAACGACGAAAAATTATTTTCTAATTATACGAATTCCATCTAATTATAAAAAGGTTTAGGTATACATACCTCGATTTATCTTTTACAATGATTTTTGTAAATGACCATCTGTTATACTAGAAGTTTCCCGAAGAGTAATCGAAACTCTTCTGCGGTTTCAAACTAAAAATTTTCTATTGCGCTTAAGTCTACAGCTTTTAATGAGCACGTAGAAAACGTTTTCAAAGTTTAGTCATATATGCATTTCTTGTTTTATAATTTGCATTCATTTCTTGAATCAGTCATGACTGATAATTATAGTTCATAACAATAAATAAAGCGTCTCTCATTGGATACAGCTCGAATCAATGAGTAATGTTGAAAATTTCCGAAGGAAGAAACGGCACTTTTGGAATACAGATAGTTTCGGTCCGGCCGAACTTTCGGCGAAACTCAGATTTTGGGCCAAAAACGAAAACAAACCGAATTTTCGGTCGATCTCTAATGAAAACCATTTGAT
Organism: Maratus speciosus; assembly: GCA_963932465.1. Lineage (NCBI taxonomy): Eukaryota > Metazoa > Arthropoda > Arachnida > Araneae > Salticidae > Maratus > Maratus speciosus. Next base: position 413,109,651 of record OZ010792.1, on the reverse strand, counting down.
TATCGGTTTAAAAACAATGTTCTCGCCTGAACCATTGATGTAGCGTTTTCCTTCTAACTTTACCTTATTTTTATTCTAGGACCCAACAGCAGGGCCCAACTTAGGCTATGGGGGGGGGGGGGGGGGGGGCAAGAATCATTCTGGGGCCCCCTTCTATCTACTTATAGATTTTTTTGTGATGAGTAATGTGGAAGTGGCTAGTACTAAACTTCATATATATTGTATTATATGCATAAATTTCGTACCCGGTACTGCTCACATCTGTATACAGAGTGCCACAAAAAGATGGTCACAACTTTAAGAAAAAATACTTGTAGGATAATAGTAGAAAAAAATGATAGATTGGTTGATACGAGTATTTCTTTGCAAACTTTTACTTTGCTTACCCACGTAGTTATAATATATTTAAAAGAAAATGCTCCAAATTGGTCATAATTAATGTTTTTAACTTGCTACGTTTAATAAAGAATTTCTTTTGAAAACAATAGAATAATAAGTTCTCATAATAAAATACAGTAAACTCTGTTCAAGGCGGAATCAATCGGGACCGAGAAAAATTTCCGTAGTAAATAATATTCCGTCTTAGGCAAATTTTACTCTATGTCTATGGATTCGCATGGACTTGAAAATCTTTCCGAGTTAGACAGATTTCCGTCTTACGCAGAGTCTGCCTTACAAAGAGTTTACTGTATTAATCATTAGTTTTCTAATGATATAGTTTGTTTTTGTTTTTTGAGAGGGTACTGGAAGAAAAGAGGGAGAGGGGGACCACATTCCTTTCCAAAATGTTTGAAAATATATGAATTTTGGTCACTTTTGGCTAATTTTAATCATTTGGCACCTTTTAATGAAACTCCTGACTACTCTCATGGGGGGGGGGTCCTAAAAAGGGGGCCAGGGGCAGCTGCCCCGCATGGCCCTGCATAAGTCGGGCCCTACCCATTAGATCGCGAATTACTGCGAAATTTTGATGAAGGGATATATTAAAAGTATTTTCCTTTAAGACTTGGCCCTTTTTTTAATCCATAAGAATGTTCGACATGATATTTGAAAATAATTCTGATTATAAAAAATAGGGGCATACTGGAGCTATTTAAGTACAATGTGTTTTTTCTAAAACTTGATAATTCTAAATTTATTTAAAATTATATAACTAGCACGGATATAACTATGCACAGATAATTCCTTTTTAAACTGCATAAAGTTCCTAAAAGTGTTAAAAAATGCATGAAACAATATAGAAAAAATTATACTGGAGAAAACAGCGTTTATCAAAGTTTCTTTTTAAAGGATAATAATAATAATAATAATGAGAAAAATAATTAAAAACAACAAAAAAAAAAACTGCTTTATAAGCATATTTTATTTACACGTTACAGTGACTAAATTAATTTCAGGGTTGCTACTAGCAAATATTTTATTATTATTATTGTTATTCTATTAGTATTCGTACCACTTTTTAAAATAATAACCTTTATCATACACTTTCTAGAACAATTTCAGGAGAAATCTACTGCAAAGAAAAACTTTACTAAATAGGGGTACAAATGGAATATAAATACAGTCGCCATTGGTACCCCTATAATTTTTAATTTCTATTATAAAAGATATACTTTGTCACTCTGGTGGGTGAATAAGATTTGAAGATGAAGAAGAATTTTAAATTTTGTAATTGGATGTTTAAAAACGAACTATTTAGACCGGGAACCGGCTGCACAGACCATCACCTCATCGAGTTGACGGCTGAAATTCCATGATTAGACAGAACTGGATTAGCACATTAAAATGCAACTGGTCTGCCAAGTCATATTTCGGTGGAAAACACCTGCAAACTTGATTTTAATGGTTGACTGGTAGGTTTACCATTGTGTTTGCCTGCTCCCATTCTTCCATGTTTTCGTACTTTTGGGTGCGGGAAAACACAATGGTAGACCTCCCAGACAACCACTAAGATCGGGTTTGCAGATGTTTTTCACCAAGGTATGACTTGGCAGACCAGTTGCATTTTAATATTCAAATCAAGTTTTAACTTATTGTGGAACTTCAGCCGTCAACTCGATGAGGTGTTGGTTTGTGCAGCCGCTTTTCGGTCTAATTCCAATTCGAAACTTTTTTTAGCGATCGCGAACTTAAATGATGATGTAAAAATGTGTAGTCTGTAGCAATAGCTCTCACTAAACAAGTGGTGTGCAGTGCATGGACGGACTGCATAAAAATTACCATATGTCAGTTCAACTTTATTAAGTTTGATTATTGCACAATTAGCAACCAATATTTTTGTGAAGTTTTGCAATCATTTTTTTCTTTATAATTAATGTCAATTTTCTGGGATTTTGAAATTTTATTAGCAATTTTTTTTTCTTCTTTGAGACGATTTTGAAAAATATATAAAAAATTTATTCTCCCTAAGTGACTTAAAATAATTGAAAACTAAGGTTATAAGCACGGGTGAGTAGGTTCGGGTCTCGGTGCAAACTTTTTAAGGGCCTAATTAATTATAAAGCTTAAATTAGCTTTTCAAAGATGATTATTTTATATTTACTTATTTATTTTAAACTGGCATCTTTATCTCTAAATCCGACGTGGGCGAATTCATGCGCAACAACTGTTAACTATATTAATGTTATAATGTAGAAATGTTTCTTTGTAGGAAGCTATCGAACCGATATCAAATTTAATGATGACAAAATAATAACGACAATCTCTGGTCAAACATAGACTAATTTTCATCTCGATATCCCTGTCCCCAAAAGAGTTCAAAAGCTAAACATTTTCTGAAACAAAGATTTCTTTGAAACTGTTTGAAATAACAACATGAAAATTGACCTGATGGTTAGTTATTATGGATACGAGTAAATACTTGTTAAATCGGGATGTAAAAAATCGAAATGTAAAAGGGGGAAATGAGAAAAAATCGCTTTAATATGCCGATTACTCCGAAACTACCGGATTGATTTCCAAAATGGAGAGATTAAGAGGATAGAGAGGATAAGAATTATAATGGTAACTATCGCAGCTTAAACATAGCCCCCCCCCCCCTTCGGCACCCCTCCGTCCCAAGGTATGCAGCAGAAAACAAAGTTTTAAAATTGCAGTGTTTTTTTTTTAAATTATTGCGGCTAGAAGTTTGAAAGTTAACATGGTAGTTACATTTAAGACGGAAATGCTCTTTAAAATTGTTCTCAAATCCAAAGGAGCTACTTTACTATAGAAAACTTTTTTTTTTTTGGGGGGGGGGGAATGAATAAATTAATAATTTTGCTGAAAAATAATTAATAAATAAATAATTATAAAATAACATTCATAAATAAATAATTTTTTTAATTAACAAATTTTGAGAGTAACTAGAGAAAATCAAAAACATTCGTCTCAGTTATTTTATGGTGCTGCCATCTTGTACTCAAATTTGTATCTAGAAGTCCGCAAGTAATTCTTTAACATAATCATCAAACTTTTTTTTAGAATTAACAAATTTTAAGAATGTTTCGTCAGTTGTTATAGGTTTCTTTTGTCGAAAGCAAGAGAGGCGCCGGGATTTGTCCGACGGGGGGTTAATGGGAGGACGATCTTTCCGATAGGGGGGCAAATTGGTAATATGTATATACTCTATATTGCCATTAATGACCGTCAACTTTCAATTTTAGACATTTTGTCAAATATTTAGAAATATACTTGACAGATTCTTCTGGAATTTCAGGATTAAGAAGAAGTAGTATGACCTCATATTTAGCAATGTCGATTTGATAAGGGGGGCAATTAGGGGGCCAACAAAAAATCAAAGAAAAAAATAATACTTGGGATCACCCTGTAAAATAAAATGCACGAAATGATCTATCGCTACCGAATATAAATAAACAGACATTGTGCAATATGTGTATTCTTTTGTGTAAGAATAGCACGTATATTAATAGAGATATAGCGATTTATTTTAAAAAATTAAAAAATTCTTGCATGTTTTTTGCTTATAACATAATTTAACACCGGTTTCAGAAAAATTGACAAAATGTAGTAGAAACAATATAGTGCAATTGGAATATAAATATATTAAATATTTTAGGAAATATGAGCCGTTGTATGAAATAATTTTTATCTGCGCATGCGCGAACGATAACAAGGATTATTTTACATAATTTATGGAGCAACTTACTAAAAAAAATTTAGTCAAATATCGTAAAAATTCAGAAAGATATCGGCGTTAGAGTGAGCAAATTTTTAGTCGTTCTCTAAAAGCAGCTGAATGATAAGGGATTTTCCACAAATTGTCATTTTTAATTTTTTTTTTATTTTAATTTTGTATTGATGCTTTAGTTCTTCTTGGACAACCACCAGAACGAGCCTATACCATGATCAAAAGAAGTATCAAAATCGAAACATTTTTTTCCAAATGTACTCGTTGATAGTCACTAAATTCTAACTTTTTTCTGCAAGTCAGTTAATAAAAAATGACAATTTGTGTAAAATCCCTTATCATTCAGCTGCTTTTAGAGAATAACTAAAAATTTGCTCACTCTAACGCCGATACCTTTCTGAATTTTTACGATATTTGACTAGATTTTTTTAAAATAAGTTGCTCCATAGAGTTCACTATTAAATTATGTAAAATGATCCTTGTTATCGTTCGCGAATGCGCATATAAAAATTATTTCATACAACTGCTCATATTTCCTAAAATATTTGCACTATATTGTTTCTACTATATTTTGTCAATTTTTCTGAAGCCAGCGTTAAATTTGGTTGAAAACCCTGCACTGCATGTTATAAGCAAAAAACATGCAAGAATTTTTTTTATTTTTTTAAATAAATCGCTATATCTCTATTAATATACGTGCTATTCTTACACAAAAGAATACACATATTGCACAATGTCTGCTTATTTATATTCGGTAGCGATAGATCATTTCGTGCATTTTACTTTACAGGGTGATCCCAAGTATTATTTTTTTTCTTTGATTTTTTGTTGGCCCCCTAATTGCCCACCTTAACAAATCGACATTCCTAAATATGAGGTCATACCTGTTCTTTTTAATCCTGAAATTCCAGAAGAATCTGTCAAGTATATTTCTAAATATTCGACAAAATGTCTAAAATTGAAAGTTGGCGGTCATTAATGGCCATATAGTGTATATATGTGGATTAGAGTCCTGTACGAGTCGGATTATACCCGATAATAAACTCATTAATATTCAAATCTAAAAAAAGTATTCTGAACTTTCTTTTGAAAATCGGATCAAAACCCAACTCAAAACGTTTAACGTCTACCCGATCCGCACAGAATAAAATTAGTGTCAGCCGGACACGAACAAAACCGCAGGTCGGTTTGGATGAAATCGGGTTACCTGACCCGACGCAGGAACCTATATATTTCCATGCAATCGTTTGTCTGTAGTACAGTCGTGGAAAAAAAAAAAGTAAAGACCCCCTACTAACTCCTCAACAAATTATCGTAGAAGAAAGTTACTGGTATCGAACGACTGGAAATAAAGTCTACTTTTAAATAATGTATATAAAATTTGTTTAGGGGGCCATCTACATATTAAAACGAACCATAACTTTGATTTTTCCAATAGCAGTACGCAATTCTGACAGCATAAATGAACTCTACACCCTTCAATTAGTCTAAAAACAAATTTTTGTGCAATTCGTACCATAAGTTTCCGAGAAATTAATTATTTTAAAACGAGCGTGTTTTAAGGGCTGTATCCAAATTGAAGTGCCGTACTCGATTGTTAACCGAGAGAGCCCCCTTCTTGATCAAGGCACCTTAAGCACCACTCAAGCAGTCAATGAAGCCTGCTAGATTACACGACAGCAGAAAAAATTTCGTAATATCTAGTCACTTCTATCACAGACGGCCCCTTGAAACATTTTTTTGCGGTTTTTTAAGCATAATTTGAAAACTACTAGGAAGAAAAATGTGAAATTTTGGATTTACATAAAACAGGACTTAATAAATCTAAATCCATCAAAAAAACTACAGGTTGCAATTCATAATTTTTTCGAATATTAATTTCGTAATTCATATCATAAAGTTATAAAAATTGCAAATTCAGCGTATTTATGTTTGGGCACATTAGTATTATTGCTACACAAAACATTAGCACATTAGGAGCATAATTTCAGGAGATATAAATAAAAATAAGAAAATGTAATTTAACATTAGAAGCACTAAATTTCGAATGTTTATAATTAAAAAAAAAAGTAAACACCCCCTACTAACTCCTCAACAAACTTTCGTAGAAGAAAGTTACTGGTATCGAACGATTGGAAATAAAGTCTACTTTTACATGATGTATATAAAATTTGCTTAGGGGGCTATCTACATATTAAAACGAACCATAACTTTGTTTTTTCAATAGTAGTATGCAATTCTGACAGCATAAATGAACTCTACACTCTTCAATTAGTCTAAAAACAAATTTTTATGCAATTCGTACCATAAGTTTCAGAAAGATTAATTTAAACGAGCGTATTGGGCTGTATCCAAATTGAAGTTCGGTACTCGATTGTTAATCGAGAGAGCTCCCTTCTTGATCAAGGCACCTTAAGGAGTCAATTAAACCTGTTAGATTACAGGATAGCATAAAGAAATTTTAAAATATTTAGTCACTTCTATCATAGACAGCCCCTTAAACCATCATTTTGCCGTTTTTAAGCATAATTTGAAAACTACTTGGAAGAAAAATGTGAAATTTTGGATTTCCATAAAGCAGGACTTAATAAATCTGAATCCACCAAAAAAATTGTAGGTTGAAATTCATAATTTTTTTTAATATTAATTTCATAATTCATATCAGAAAATTATAAAAATTACAAATTCAGCGTATTTATGTTTGGGTACATTAGTATTATTGCTACACAAAAAATTAGAACATTAGGATCACAATTTCAGAAGTTATAAATAAAAATATGAAAATGTAATTTTACATTAGAAGCACTAAATTTTGAATTTTTATAATTCAAAAACTTATCATTCAAATAACTTGAAATTTGGTGTCTAGGCATAGTTTGAACCATAGATTTGAAATATCTCGTTAAAATTGGGTATTGCCATTGAAAAAAATGAAGTTTGGATTCGTTTTAATATGTAGATGGCCCCCTAATCAAATTTTATATACGTCATTTAAAAGTAGATTTTATTTCCAATCGTTCGGTACCAGTAACTTTTCTCTACAATAATTTGTTGAGGAGTTAGTAGGGGTGTTTACTTTTTTTTCCATTGACTGTACATTTCAGTGAACAAACAGACGTACTGATATACTGACTAGAATCTTGGAAAAAATTAGTTGATCGGATTTCTCAAAAGAATCTGCAAAATATTTTTCCCCGAAAAAAAACATTCCCTCGACCCACAACCCAACTCGAAGCCAACAAAATAATTTTCGGCGATCCGAGCCCGAAATACTTCAATCCGAAACCCGACCCGAACCCGTAATAAAAGGAAAGTAAATAATGTGTTAATGCAATTATGAAAAGCAATCTACCATTATATGTCGAATACCAATTTTATCTTTTATATAGAAAAATGGAGAAATCAATATTCTTTAATATTCAAATGTAGTAAAACCTCTAAATAGTGGACACTTTGGGATTCTTGAATATAGAGTCATGCATCGGGTCGGCTTGTCCCTATTTTCTTCACTCTAGGATAGAGTTGGGGAACCTTTTTGTTGCCACGTGCCAAATTCGATCAAAAAATATTTTACGTGACCAACGTGACGTGCCAACTAAAAAACAAATTAAGTAGGTGGCAAAATAATGGTTTAAAATTACTTAAAATTTTCTATTGAGATTTAAAAAATATGAGAAACATACATGTAGGTATTACACTATAATAATCATGGAAACAAATATATTTTAGAAATTAATTAAAAAATTAATGCGATGTAATTTGATATCTGTTGTTGCATATTAATAAGGTTAATTTTAGTGCAAACTGAACCAGGTTTATCTGACAAGTGTTTTCAGTTTGAATTTCGGTATTATTCATTTGTGAATACAGTGACCCGAAAGAATAGATAAGCAGAAAAACTGTTAAAATTGCAAACGCCAGTTTCTTTGAATAGCCCTGAAATAAATTTTAAGTTGCCATAACTTTACCATCGGATTTTAGTAATGTCTAATAACCAATTCTTATTGATAATTTTCAAATATCGTATTTATTTGAATAATTTTTGAGACTATAATTAATTAGATTGGAATATAATATGTCGCAATTAAAAATTTTCAGTTTCCCTTTAATCGAATTTAGAAGAGATCAGTCACGATTTTGTGTAATCTCACTTTATTTTGATTTAGAGCCATACCAACAGCGTGCCAAAAGTGGCACGCGTGCCATAGGTTCGCATTCCCTGCTCTAGGATAATTCTTGCGGCTCAGATTTAGAATTTTTCTTGCAAGGCGGGTTGTTGGGATTTTCACAAAAAGTTTGAGCAGAAGTATGTTTCAGAGGAAAATAAATATGTACAGAAGAACTTCTTTTATCCGGAACTCTCAGTTAACCGAAATCCTTTTTTTTTTTTTTTTACTATCACATTTCTTGTGTGCAAAATCCATTTTGAAAGCTTTTTCTTTTTTTAACTATCATGTTCCTGATGTGCAAGTGGTCCTTTCCGAACCACGAGTACATATAAATATTTTGGATCTCCTTTCTTAGAATTCCTTTGAATTTAACTATTTAACTTGAGCTGCCGTAAGCTGCGGAGTGGAAGGAAAGAAGAAAACGAACAAATTAGCGATTCTGAAGCTTTTGAATGTTTTGTAAAAGGTTTGCCTTTGCTGGATCAGCAGAAAGACTGTGATACTGGCGAACTAATAATATTTAAAAACTTCGTGATAGAGCTTCAAAGCAAAGGTAAACGAAACTGCGACATACAAAACTCTGTTTCAAATCCTTGTGAAATATGTAAAAAGGACTTAATTTCAAAATTAGAGCTCAGGTTATTTATTCTTGCTTCTATTTTGCTATTGCTTTATTTTTATTAAGCACTTGTTACCATAATAAGAAATAGCGCATATATTTCTCCTTAATCTTAAAATTGAAGCATTCTCGATTATCCGAAAATTTCGATTTTCCGAAAGAGAGTCGGTCTCAATTACTTCGGACAATCGAGGTTCTACTGTATTTCAATACGAATGAATATAAATTCAATTTACTGCATGGGAAATAAAATCTATATAAGAAACGTGATCATACAATATTCTTTCTTTGCGGTACAGTTAAGAACGATTTTTTCTTCTCTCGGAATGTGAAATATATTACGAACATTTTATTTTTGATACACACAAAAACATATTTATTGCATTTGTGATAAAGTATGCCCACATACAAATGTTACGTGTCAATAGATTGGGCGATGTCCATTATTCACAGTAAAAGCGTACAAATATGTAAGTGAGCAATTGAAAAATGATTCGCTAAATATATAGGTGTCTACTTTTCAGACGTGCCGTTATAGAGGTTTTATTGTGTATAGATTTTTAAACTGAAAAATATTTTGGGCATTCTTTTGAAAAACCTGCAAGAGTCAAACATAAAACGACCGAACTCGGACCCGACCCGCAGCAAAAAAAGTAGAAGTCAACCCATCCTGAAAAAAAAAAAAAAAAAAAATATATATATATATATATATAACCAATAATTAAACATAACCTACCACCATCAAAAACCGTAATATTATGAATTAAAGCTGTAAGTATATAATATATATATATATATATATATATATATATAGTGCCTGAACCGCGGCTTGAGTCGGGTGAGGGTAACCCGACCTGATGGACTCTACTCTACTATCAATTTTATCTTTTAAGTAGAAAAATCAATACATACTTATTAATATTCAGATATATAGAGTTTCCATCTGGAAAAATATTTTAGAGATTCTTTTGAGAAATTCGATCAACTAATTTTTCCAGGATTCTAGTCGGTCTGTATCAGTACCTTTGTGTGTTTACTGGAATGTACACAGACAAGCAATTGCATGTAGGAGTCCTGCATGGGTCAGGTAACCCGATTTTATTCCACCCAAACTGCGGTTTGGTTTGGGTCCGGTCGACGCTAATTTTATTCTGTGCTGATCGAATCGACTTTAAAGGTTTCGGGTTCAGGTAGGTTTTGAGTTGGGTTTTGAATCTTTCTGTTCGGTTGACCAGATTTCTAAAACAAAGTTCTGAATATTTTTTCAGATGAAAAACTATATATTTGAATATTAGTTATATATATATATATATATATATATATATAGAGAGAGAGAGAGAGAGAGAGAGAATTTTCAGCTTTGGGCTTTTTTCTCACAGAAAACAACCGATTTGCTTATATCATTGAATTCGGTACTCTTGAAAACGTAATTCAATATATAAGTTTTTCATTTTTTTCGGAATCCATATTATTTTTTTATTCTTCCTTATTAGTTCATGTGATTAAGTATAAGGTACTTTATTTTATACATACAGTTCTATATTATAGGTTTGTGGCATAAATTTTTATTGTCAATCATTCACAATAATGCGGTTTTTGATGATGGGCAGCAAATTATAACAGTAACATTATACAAAATACAGATGGAACCCTATACAAGTAATACTAATTAAGCAAAATCCACCAATTGACTAGCACATTGCATACGATTAATCCATATTAACATATGAAAAACCACCAAATTTTGAAAAAAAAAAAATCTATTAAAGACATATGAAACAAAAAACCAGCTAAATAATGTTGAACACTTAAAAGACATATTCTAAACAAATAGTAGATCAAATGGAAGGATGGAGCCGGAAGCTTATATAGCATTTCACTTTATCAAGGGTACATGAAACACCAGTATAAGCAAAAGCATAGTCGATTTCTGTAAAAGAATCCAGCATAAGCTAAAAACTAGATTCTTTATGTACCCGATCGACCACACACCAAAAAAAGCATAAATTTACCATGACAGGTAAATTGAATTAAATAAAAATATTAATCAATACAAGATCCGTAATAATGGACAATATTAATTTAAAGAAACAATTAAATTTGAAGACATACCAAGCAAGAGAATTGCAATGACCCTATTACATCTTGATCAAGTAGCAATATTAACACAGCAAAAGTCCCGCCGATTTATTGGTACAGTTAAAATCGAATTCTTACGGTTGCAAAACAACACAGTGTGCAGAAAAAATACACAACTTTTAATAAAAATAATTAGCATATATCGTCTTTATTATAAAAATTATTATATGCATTAAAAGGTTCCTGTAATAAATTATTACTAAAAGTGTGTAGAATTAAATTATTTAAATTTAAATGTGTTCGTAATAACATAGGGAAATATTAATATATATATATATATATATATGCTCATTTTCTACTTAAAAACTAAAATTGAAACTAGAGATGTCGAATATTTTTCCTTATTTATTTTAAAATATGGATTACTTTCCTTTCATTTTTGGGTTCGGGTTGGGCTGAAATGGAATTATCGCGTACAATCCGACTCGCACAGCTCTAATCCAGAGTTATAGTTGGGAAAAAAATATATTTGTGGGAACTCACCTTTTCATAGAGTAGATGCTGATGCTACCGGATTTTTGCTAAGCCGAAATCCAATTTAAAACAGTTAGCCAAAAGCCAACTTTTTTTAATTAACAGTTATAATTATTAGAGTAGAGTACCGATTATCCGAGTTAATATGGACCAAGCTCATCTCGGATAAGCAAAAAACTCGGATAAACAGGATATACATAAATCGGCGCCAACTAAGGAAATGAAATATAAATTTTCACTTTATTCATTCATTTTTATGGTACTAGCAACTTTTCTTTGATATACATCTCCGTTGCTTTTAAGAAAAACGGAGAATGTAATTGTTTATTTGAAAAACCCCTTGATAATTCTTTGTTTGTTGAATGTCAATTTTGCTGTAGTATTACACTACTGCATAGCTACCAATTTCTAAGATTTTTTTCTTACCACTAAAACTTACAAGTAAATTTTGCCTAATTCCAAATATTTCTAACCATACACAATATACAACCATATACAATAACCAAATATTTCTGGAAACGACGTTCCCATAAGTTCCCACCCAACTACAGCACTGCTAATCCATATACATATACATCTTACCAATTTCGTACCCTCCCTCCCGATACCCCGATCTCGATAGTACCCCCCCCCCCCCACACACACACACACACACACATCACAACCATCACCATCCCCGTCGGGAAAATCCTGGCGCCTCTCTTGCTTCCGACAAAAACAGGTATAATCATTCTCAAAATTTATTAATTTGGAAAAGTTTAATGATGGTGCTAATGAATCACTTCCGATAAAGATAGGTACAAATTTGAACACAAGATGGCAGCACCATAAAATAACAGAGAAGAATGACAGAGACCACACAATTTTGAGCTATACTGGAAAGGAAAATCTCCGTTTCGGATTTTTCTCCCACACAGGAACCTCCCAACCAATAAGACCAAGGCCGAAACTAGCCTTTTTTGCACCCGGGGCAAACATGGATTTTGGCGACCCCCCCTTCCGCAGAGTATATTTAGAAAGGGAATTTTACTAATTTTCTAATAGCCAACTTATTTTAAAATTTAAAATATGTAATCATAAAATATGTAATACTGAACTACGTAATCTGCTCTGTCAAATATTGATTCATTAAAATCTTGAAAACGGAATCCAAAAGAATCGGGAAAAATTCCGCTTTATATAGGATCCTTATGCCATATCATCTTTAGATTCTTCTATGCTTTGTCATACCCCAGAAAGGATGATGTTAACAATACCGTGCTAAACATAGATGTGAGAAAAATCGACAAACAAATTCTTCATTTGGCGCCCCTTCGTTCTGGCACCCGGGGACATGCCCTCTCTGCCTCCCTCTTAGTTTCGGCCCTGTGTCATACAATATTACAGGTTTTAAGTATGCATGTATGGCATTCACAGTAGTGTATCAACAACTATGTATAGCACAGACCTCAGGTTATGTGCGAACCCACACCCACCGCCCCTAACAAAATATTAATGAATGATACTACGGTACCAGAGTCTTGCATCAGGTAAGGTGGGTCACAGATTAAATATCTCATATATATCTGTAAAATATTTAATCTGCGAGGTGCGTAATATCGCGACCCTCGATATCGATGTCGATGGTGGCAGTAATACTATTTTACGTAATACTATTTTTCACGACACGTGATTCGTGTTCGGGCCGGGAGTTAATTCTGGATTTTTATGTCGGAGGTAACTGGGAAGAATCAGTTGACTACTAAAAATGCATGCAGTGACCAAAAGTTATTCGAATTTGTTAGAGAAAGTGTCATAGTAAAAATTAGCAGTTAAATGTTACACCTAACTAACTTGAGAGTCCTTCCAAGGCAATAAATAAAATTTACGACCCTAAAAATTTTATTTAAGATCAACCCGCAACCCAACCCGAGTCTAACAAAAAATATTTCGTGGATCCGAAATCCGACCCGAACCCGAAATACTTCAATCTGAATACTTTTTAAGTCTTCAACTCGAAATACTTTAATTCAATCCGACCCGAAACCGGCAATCAGAGAAAGTTGATCCAAAATATAGTGTAATTATATAAAAATAGTCTTTAAATCATATCTCCAATATCGATGTTATCCTTTTTGTAGAAAAAAAAAACATCTAAGGAGCCATTTATATTCAAATAGTATATAGTTTTCCATCTGAAATAGTTTCCTGTGCGGGTTGGGTTGTACCAGAACCAGAACCGAACCCTAAAAATCCACTTGAAGCCAATTCCAATTGGAAAACGTCGAAAAAATTCCCATCACCCAAAACTCGATCCAAAACATACATAAAAAAAAAAAAAAAAAAAAAAAAAAAAAATCCGTCGACCTGAAACTAACTCGAAACAAAAAAGTACATAATTGAATACAATTATTTAAGTCTACAATCATATCTCTAATTCTATCTTTTACGTAGAAAAGGTAGCATGTAAAGAGACTGATTCATATTTAAATTATATAGATTTTTAATCTGAAACAAATGTCTAGACTTTCTTTTGTAAATTTGAGTTTACCCGAACCCGGCTTATAAGTATCAAAACTCAACCTGAAACCGATCAAAGCCCGAAACAATTTAAAGTCAACTCGACCTGAACTAACCGCAGCGAAATATTTAGCTCCAACACAAATCGCTGATCGGATCTAGTTCAGGTAAAATCAGGCTATCTGACCCAATACAGGACTCTAATCTCAAACAATAGCCTGAACTAGGGCCGAAACTGAGGGGGGGGGGGGGGTGCAGAGGGGGCATGTGCCCCGGGCGCCAAATGAAGGATTATACCTTTGGAATGGATCATTTTCTTCTGATGGACTGATGGCTTCTATTATTATGAAACAGCCATTATAAATGAAGTGTTAGGTGAAGATGAAAGAGCAGTAGTAAAAAGTTAGAACTCTGATTTTCTGGTCAGAATGTGAAGAAAAAAATGAAATTTTATGAAAAAATTTTATGAAAAAAAATGGCCATAATTTGTTTTGACAAAAAAAATTATGGCCATTTTTTTTCTTCCCATTCTGACCAGAAAATCAGAGTTCTAACTTTTTACGACCTGCTCTTTCATCTTCACCTAACACTTACAGAAGCCATCAGTCCATTAGAAGGAAATAACACGGTGAAAGCGGAAACTCGGTTAAGCGGGACTTGGTTAAGTGGGACTTGGTTAAGCAGGACTCGGATAATCGGGACTCTAACTGTATATTTCATTTTAAAAATGATCTTTAGACTATTTTTGTTGGTGTTCAGAGGGGAGTCATGACCCCCCCCCCCCCCTGACCTCCCCCTTGGATCCGCCATTGTAGATTACATAGTTCAGTATTACATATTTTAAGATTACATATTTTAAATTTTAAAATAATTAAGCTATTACACTGTAAAAAAAAACCTTTAAAGTTACTAAAGTTTTTCTAGGAAACTGGGATTCCTAGAACTTTTTATGTAACGGCAACAACAAAAATTCCTGTAACAGCGTCTGTTACAGGAATTTTTCTTGTTGCCGTTACATAAAAAGTTCAAGGAATCCCAGTTTCCGAGAAAAATTTTAGTAACTTTACAGATTTTTTTTTACAGTGTAGAAAATTAGTAAAATTCTCTTTGTAAATATACTTTGCGGAAGAAGGGGGGGGGGGGGGGGGGGCGCCAAAATCCATGCTTGGCCCGGGTGCAAAAAAAGGCTAGTTTCGGCCCTGGCCTGAACACTTTTTTAAACTAGTCGGATCGGATGTGCCGATCCCAAAACTTTCTTCTATCTCATACAGGGCTGTAGCTAGAAGTGAATAATAGGGGGGTGGGGGGGGGGGGCTCAAGAAAAGGTAGGGGAGGCTCATATTTTTTTATTTCTATCTGACGCATGCACGCACAAACAAACACACACAAATACAAATATATATAATCAAACAAAGTATTATATAGAAAGATAAATTAGTGCATATTCATATTGTAGGCACTATGTTTCTTATTAAACTGTTTATAATAACTTCATTTTAAATATGTTAAGAAATTTAGTGGCCATTAGATAATATTTCTTCATAAATTTCATTTGACCTTAAATAAGTAAACATCTTCTAGTATATGCAACAAATAATTTATAGTTCTTATAGACAATTTCTGTAACATGTAAATGTCCACTCCATCGCTGTTCTAACAAACGAGCAAGGGATTGAGCTTCATATTTCTTAGCTACGCTGCCTTTTCCCAAAAATTGTACAATATGAAACATTGATCATAAAACTGTTTGGTTTCACTTACCTCATTTATTGCCTTTTTCATTACTGAATGAAGCCTTTAGTTACAGCAATTTACGTATGGGATGTTCCTGTTAAGATGTTTCTGCAATATTGCTTAGACACCACCTTTTCCACTGCTCATGCAGCTCATTCCAGTGCCATCATAATATTGACTCAAAAATTTAGAATTATCTAAATTGTAATCATGAAAGACCTTTAAAGTTAAATCAGAAAATGTTTTTGCATTCAAGTCAGAACAACCACACTGTAAAAAAAATCTGTAAAGTTACTAAAGTTTTACTAGGAAACTGGGATTCCTAGAACTTTTTATGTAACGGCAACAAGAAAAATTCCTGTAACAGCGTCTGTTACAGGAATTTGTCTTGTTGCCGTTACATAAAAAGTTCTAGGAATCCCAGTTTCCTAGTAAAACTTTAGTAACTTTACAGATTTTTTTTTACAGTGCAGTGGTGTAGTCGTAAAAAAAACAGAGGGTATACGTTCTAAGCAGAGGGTAACGCTCAAGACAGAGGGTATACCCTAGTATATATATACTATAGCTTTCTTGAGAAACAGGGGGTATACGGTGTTCCTTTAAAAAATCCAGAGGGTATACGGCGTATACCCTCCACTACATCCCTGAGAACAACATTTTAATGCGATGATTGATTCTTTTACTTTCCCGTTCTTCACAAATCTTGCTCTTAATGCAACATTTTTCCTGTTTTTTTATCATATGTCCAGTCTTACAAAATCGAAAACCAGGGAACATCAGCATTATTAATATAATTTTATATATCCTCTGACTCTATTTCAGCAAGGATTTGTATTACATTATTTTGTATTTCAGGTGATGTGTACGTTTCGTTAATTATTGGCACAGCTTTGATGCATTCTACAAGCAACATGTCCTTTTGACTGAGTATTTAAAGAGGTTTTTAAATAAACTAATTTCCTCAGGCTCATCTATACCATAAATCTATCCCATAATGCAAGTTCATTTAGAATCAAAAATTGTAAGATTTCAGCCATCTATTGAATATATTACGGTTTTTTCAAGAGTATCATTAAACCAAATATGATACACTTAAATTCATCTCTTCACGTTCTTCTCTTTCCGTCCATTTGCTGACCTTGGACTATTTCTCAGGGGGGGGGGGGGGCTGAGCCTACCCTAGCACCCCCCTAGCTACGGCCCTGATCTCATACATGTTAATACTTGAAAATTCGCCATCACAGTACCAAAATTAAATGACAATTTATGCCCATCATGAGGATTTAAGGCTGCACACAGACGCTTCTTTTGTTCATCCTTTTCCAGTTTTCATGGAAATCTTTTGTTCAGAACTCTTCTGCGGTTTATTCACAAAAGAATGAGGGGAATTAACAATGAGTCAGGAGATAAGGAGCTCAACCCTACTTGAAGGAAAGGTTCCTCTTTTGCAGGACATCAGTCCCTTTCCTGTTAAAGTCATTAAAAATCAAAAACGACGCGTGGCCACAAGAAACGACGCGTGGCCACAAGAAACGACGCGTGGCCACAAGAAACGACGCCGACACTGATAACAGTTAGAAGGATGGTGCGTTCGCAGATTAAAAGGAATAGGTTCCTTGTGTGCAATTAAAAAGAAGATACAAGCATCGCATCTTTCAAACAAACCATTGAATTTCGGCACCATATTCAATGCCGAATCACACCTATTGCACCATTGCTACACAATGCCTATTCACCACAAACCATTCTTAGATGTCTGCAACCAAAATTCCCAACACAAAGAGCATAAAAGCGACGCCTGTCGCGTTGTATTTGTATATAACCAAGCCTAATAAGGATCTATTTATGTGAAAGTGTAACAGAATATAGAGTTAGATTAAATTCCGTACATTAGTTTTTGAGATTCAGCTATCGCAAAAATCGTAAAAAAATGCAGCGCCACCTGTTCCGCGATTATCAACAAAACCTAATAAGCAACAACTTATGCCAATTCGTCTAAGAGAATCTGAAGTTGGACGAAAATTCGTGCATTAGTTTTTGAGATAGAGCTATTGCGATAATCATGGAAAACGCAGCATAGCAGCGCCATATGTTGGGCGATTTACACCGAAACATAATTAGTACCTACCCATATCAAGCTATACCTGAATCTGAAGTTTGATGAGAATCCGTGGAGTAGTTCTTGAAATATAGCTCTTGCGAAAATCGCGAAAAATGCAGCATAGCAGTGCCACCTGCTGGGCGACTTGTACCAAAAACTGATCAGCACCAGTTCATATCAAGGTCTAACTGAATCTAAAGTTTTGTAAAATTCCGTGCTTTAGTTCTTGAGATAGAGCGCCCACAAAATTTTTGTCACATATAGGCAGACTCACACACAGAGTGACAGACAAAAATTTTCTAAAAATATCTAATCGTGTTTAGGACCTTCTAAAACGTATAAATCCATCGAAAGCCGGATGTCGAAATTTTTCACGAATCCCACACTTTCTTCTTGTAAAGATAGGAGAAAGCAAAAATCGGGTCAACTTAAACCGACATGTAAGAATCATAATTCAATCCGAAACCGAAAAAGTTATTGCCAAACCTGGATGCAAAGAAAACTAGTATGTTGTGACCATCACAAAACTTTCTTCTGTTTAAATCACATTAACAGTACTAATTGATATCGAGGTATATCTGAATCTGAAGTTTGATGAAAATTCGTGCATTAGTTCTTGAGATAGAACTATAGTGGAAATTCTGAAAAATGCAGCATAGTAACGCAACCTGTTGAGCGATTTACACCAAAACATAAACAGCACTACTTCACATCAAGGTATACCTAAATCTGAAATTTGTTTAAAATCCAAGCCTTAGTTCTTGAGATAGAACTATTGTAAAAATTGCAAAAAAGGCAACATAGCAGCACCACCTCTTGACAGATTTACATCAATATGCATAAACGTCAATTTATGTAAAGGACTAATTGAATCTGGAGGTTGATGAAAATCTGTGCATTAGTTCTGGAGATTGAGCTATTGCGGAAATCTCGAAAATTGCTGCATAGCAAATTGATTAGCGAATTACACCAAAATGTATAAAATGTCAATCCATGTCAAGAACTAACTGAATCTGAAGTTTGATGAAAATCCGTGCACTAGTTCTGGAGTTGGAGTTATTGCGGAAATCACGAAAAACGCTGCATAGTAGCGCCATCTGTTGAGCAATTTACACCAAAATGTATAAAACGTCAATTCATGTCAAGGACAAACTCAATCTAAAGTTTGATGAAAATCCGTGCATTAGTTCTAGAGATTGAGCTATTGCGGAAATCGCGAAAAATGTTGCATAGCAGCGCCACCTGTTGAGCGATTTACACCAAAAATTAATCAGCACCAATCTAAGTCAGGGAATAACAGAATATAAATTTTTATTAAATTTCGTACATTAGTTCTTGAGATAGAGCGCCCACAAAATTTGTGTCACATACAGACAGACAGACTATCCGACAGACATTTTGTAAAAACATGTTTTTCGGTTATAAGAATCGGTATAGTCAAGACAGTTTCATACTCTTATATATATATAATACACCCAATTCAGAAACCCATTAACAATTCAGAAAACTGTAAGATAGAGAAAACGAGGAGACTAACCTCATATACACAGTAACATACAGGGTAAAATATCAAATGTGTATACAGTAACATACAAAAGTATCAAGGGAGGGCATATAAAAGTAAAAAAAATGTAAAAGGACAAAAAAAAACTAGTATGTTGTGGCCATCACAAAACTTTCTTCTATATAAATCACATCAATTAAATCATTTAAATAGTACAAGAAATTACATGAATTTAGCACCAATTCATATCAAAGTATATCTGAATTTGAAGTTTGATGAAAATTCGTGCATTAGTTCTTGAGATAGAGCTACAGCGGGAATTCTGAAAAATGTAGGATAGCAGCGCCACCTGTTGAGCGATTTACACTAAAAATAAACAGCACTAAATGATATCAAGGTATACCTGAATCTGAAGTTTGTTGAAAATCTAAGCGTTAGTTCTTGAGATAAAGCTATTGCGGAAATCGCAAAAAATACAGCATAGCAGCGCCACCTGTTGGGCGATTTACACCAAAAAATTAAACAGCACTAATTTACACGTCAATTCATCTCAAGGACTAACTAAATCTGAAGTTTGATGAAAATCCGTGCAATAGTTCTTGAGATACAGCTCTTGCGAAAATCGTGAAAATGCAGCACAGCAGCGCCACCTGTTGGGCGATTTACACCAAAAGTTAAATAGCACTAATTTATATCAAGGACTAACGAAATCTGAAGTTTGATGAAAATTCGTGCATTTTTTCTTGAGTTAGAGCTATTGCGATAATCATGAATAATGCAGCATAGCAGCGCCACCTGTTGGGCGATTTTTACAAAAAAGTAATCAGCACCAAACTATATCCTGGACTAACTGAATCTGAAGTTTTATGAAAATCCGTGCAGTAGTTCTTGAGATATAGCTATTGCAGAAATCGTTAAAAATACCGCATAGCAGCGCCACCTGTTGGGCGATTTTCACCAAAAACTAATCAGGTCTAGTTTATATCAAGGTATAACTAAATAATAAGTTTTGTGAAATTCTGTGCATTAGTTCTTGAGATAGAGCGCCCACAAATTTTTTGTCACATACAGACTCACAGACAGAGTGACAGAGTGACAGACTGACAGAGTGACAGACAGACTCACAGACAGACACTTTCTAAAAACCATCAAATCGTGTTCTGGGCATTCTAAAACGTGTAAATCCGTCGAAAACCGGAAGTCGAAAATTTTCACGAATCCAATACGAATTCTTGTAAAGATAGAAGAAAGTAAAAAGAAGGGTGATAGAATTGCACGTTACCTGACTTATTGTTTTGATTCCACGAAACACTCAGGTACAGCCATGTCAGCCCCAATTTCTTAATCCGCCCAATTCAGAAACCCTTTTAAAAATTCATAAAACAGTAAGAGAGAGAAAACGAGGAGACCACCCTCATATACACCGTAACATACAAGGTAAAATATCAAATATGTATCAAGGGAGGGCATATAAAAGTGAAAAAAAAAATGATAAAAGGACGAAAAAAAAGAAGAGTAATAGAATTGCATGTTACCTAACTTCTTGTTTTAATTCCACTAAACACTCCGTTATAGCCAGGTCAGCCCCACACTCTTAATCCGCCTAATTCAGAAACCCTTTTAACAATTAAGAAAACTGTAAGAGAAAGAAAACGAGGAGAGCACCCTCATATACACAGTAACATATAAAGTAAAATATCAAATGTGTATACAGTAACATACAAAAGTATCAAGGGAGGGCATATAAGAATGAAAAAAATGATAGAAGGACGAAAAAAAAAGAAGGGCGATAGAATTACATATTACTGGACTTATTGTTTTGATTCCACTAAACACTCTGGTATAGGCAAGTCAGCCCACACTCTTTATCACCCAATTCAGAAACCCACTGAACGATTAAGAAAACTGCAAGAGAGAGAAAACGAGGAGACCACCCTCATACACGCAGTAACATACAAGGTAAACACTGGCGTGGCGTGAAAATTTTCCGTGGTCATCGCAATTATTTAAGTTTGGGGTGAAAAATTATTAACTCTAAAATTCAATGGTTGAATGTTCAAAAAAGAAACTTTACATCTTACCTTCACTTATACATGAACTCCAAATGTTCTGCTAAAACTTGATCGTAGAGTTTTAAAAGCTTATTAAGAGTTTTAAAATATTGCTTGGTCATCGCCGCATCCAGCGATGACCGGACGCCACACCACTGAAGGTAAAATATAAATGTGTATACAGTAACATACAAAAGTATCAAGTGAGGGCATATAAAAGTGAAAAAAGGGATAAAACGACAAAAAAAAAAAAAAAAAAAAAAAAAAAAAAAAAAAAAGAAGGGTGATAGAGTTTCATGTTACCTGACTTATTATTTTGATTCCACTAAACACTCTGGTATAGCCAAGTCAGTCCCACACTCTTAATCCGTCCAATTCAGAAACCCACTGAACAATTCAGAGAACTGTAAGAGAAAGAAAACGAGGAGACCACCCTCATATGCACAGTAACATACAAGTTAAAATATCAAAAGTGTATACAGTAACATACAAAAGTATCAAGAAGGGCGTAAAAATGTGAAAAAAATGATAAAAGGACTAAAAAAAAAGAAGGGTGATAGAAATGCATGTTACCTGACTTATTGTTTTGATTCCACTAAATATTTCGGTATAGCCAAGTCAGCCCCACACACTTAATCCGACCAATCCAGAAACCCACTCAAGGATTCAGAAAACTGCAAGAGAGAGAAAACAAGGAGACCACCCTTATATACACAGTAACATACAAGGTAAAATATCAAATGTGTATACAGCAACATACAAAAGTATCAAGGGAGGGCATATACAATTGAAAAAAGTAATGATAAAAGGACGAAAAAAAAGAAGGGTGATAGAATTGCATGTTACCTGACTTATTGTTTTGATAACACTAAATACTCCGGTATACCCAAGTCTGCCCCGTACTGTTTATCCGCCAATTCAGAAACACACTGAACGATTCAGAAAACTGCAAGAAAGAGAAAACGAAGAGACCACCCTCATATACACAGTAACATACAAGGTAAAATATCAAATGTGTATAAAGTAACATACAAAAGTATCAAGGGAGGGCATATACAATTGAAAAAAGAAAATTATAAAAGGACGAAAAAAAAGAAGGGTGATAGAATTGCATGTTACCTGACTTATTGTTTTGATTCCACTAAACTCTCCGGTACAGCCAAGTCAGCCCCGCGCTTTTTACCCGCCCAATTCAGAAACCCACTGAAAGATTAAGAAAACTGCAAGAGAGAGAAAACGAGGAGAAGACCACCCTCATATACACAGTAACATACAAGGTAAAATATCAAATGTGTGTATACCGTAACATGCAAAAGTATCAAGGAAGGGCATATACAATTGAAAAAAAAATTGATAAAAGGACGAAAAAAAAAGAAGGGTGATAGAATTGCATGTTACCTGACTTATTGTTTTGATTCCACTAAACTCTCCGGTACAGCCAAGTCAGCCCCGCGCTCTTTATCCGCACAATTCAGAAACCCACTGAAAGATTAAGAAAACTGCAAGAGAGAGAAAACGAGAAGACCACACTCATATACACAGTAACATACAAGGTAAAATATCAAATGTGTGTATACAGTGACATGCAAAAGTATCAAGGGAGGGCATATACAATTGAAAAAAAAATGATAAAAGGACGAAAAAAAAAGAAGGGTGATAGAATTGCATGTTACCTGACTTATTGCTTTAGATTCAACTGAACACTTCGGTAAAGCCAAGTCAGTTCCATACTCTTATAATCCGTCCAATTCAGAAACCCATTTAACAATTCAGAAAACTGTGAAGAGAGAGAAAACGAGGAGACCACCCTCATATACACAGTAACATACAAGGTAAAATATCAAATGTGTATACAGTAACATACAAAAGTATCAAGGGAGGGAATAAAAATGTGAAAAAATGATAAAAGGACAAAAAAAAAAAAAAAAAAAAGAAGGATGATAGAGTTGCATGTTACCTGACTTATTGTTTTGATTCCACTAAATACTCCGGTATAGCCAAGTCAGCCCCGCACTCTTTATCCGCCCAATTCAGAAACCCACTGAAAGTTTAAGAAAACTGCAAGAGAGAGAAAACGAGGAGACCACCCTCATATACACAGTAACATACAAGGTAAAATATCAAATGTGTATACAGTAACATACAAAAGTATCAAGGGAGGGCATAAAAATGTGAAAAAATGATAAAAGGACAAAAAAAAAAAAAAAAAAAAAAGAAGGATGATAGAATTGCATGTTACCTGACATTGTTTTGATTCCACTCCACTAAATACTCCGGTATAGCCAAGTCAGCCCCGCACTCTTTATCCGCCCAATTCAGAAACCCACTGAAAGTTTAAGAAAACTGCAAGAGAGAGAAAACGAGGAGACCACCCTCATATACACAGTAACATACAAGGTAAAATATCAAATGTGTATACAGTAACATACAAAAGTATCAAGGGAGGGCATAAAAATGTGAAAAAATGATAAAAGGACAAAAAAAAAAAAAAAAAAAAGAAGGATGATAGAATTGCATGTTACCTGACATTGTTTTGATTCCACTCCACTAAATACTCCGGTATAGCCAAGTCAGCCCCGCACTCTTTATCCGCCCAATTCAGAAACCCACTGAACGATTTAGAAAACTGTAAGAGAGAGAAAACGAGGAGACCACCCTCATATACACAGTAACATACAAGGTAAAATATCAAATGTGTATATAGTAACATACAAAGTATCAAGAGAGGGCATATAAGATAGAAAAAAAAAATGATAAAAGGACAAAAAAAAAAAAAAAAAAAAAAAAAAAGAAGTATGATAGAATTGCATGTTACCTGACTTATTGTTTTGATTCCACTAAATACTCCGATATAGCCAAGTCTGCCCCGCACTGTTTATCCGCCAATTCAGAAACACACTGAACGATTCAGAAAACTGCAAGAAAGAGAAAACGAAGAGACCACTCTCAGATACACAGTAACATACAAGGTAAAATATCAAATGTGTATAAAGTAACATACAAAAGTATCAAGGGAGGGCATATACAATTGAAAAAAAATATGATAAAAGGACGAAAAAAAAGAGGGGTGATAGAATTGCATGTTACCTGACTTATTGTTTTGATTCCACTAAACTCTCCGGTACAGCCAAGTCAGCCCCGCACTCTTTATCCGCCCAATTCAGAAACCCACTGAACGATTAAGAAAACTGCAAGAGAGAGAAAACGAGGAGACCACCCTCATATACACAGTAACATACAAGGTAAAATATCAAATGTGTATACAGTAACATACAAAAGTATCAAGGGAGGGCATAAAAATGTGAAAAAGTGATAAAAGGACAAAAAAAAAAAAAAAAAAAAAAAAAAAAAAAAAAAAAAAAGAAGGGCGATAGAATTGCATGCTACCTGACATTGTTTTGATTCCACTAAATACTACGGTATAGCCAAGTCAGCCCCGCACTCTTTATCCGCCCAATTCAGAAACCCACTGAAAGTTTAAGAAAACTGCAAGAGAGAGAAAACGAGGAGACCACCCTCATATACACAGTAACATACAAGGTAAAATATCAAATGTGTATACAGTAACATACAAAAGTATCAAGGGAGGGCATAAAAATGTGAAAAAATGATAAAAGGACAAAAAAAAAAAAAAAAAAAAAAAAGAGAAGGATGATAGAATTGCATGTTACCTGACATTGTTTTGATTCCACTCCACTAAATACTCCGGTATAGCCAAGTCAGCCCCGCACTCTTTATCCGCCCAATTCAGAAACCCACTGAACGATTTAGAAAACTGTAAGAGAGAGAAAACGAGGAGACCACCCTCATATACACAGTAACATACAAGGTAAAATATCAAATGTGTATATAGTAACATACAAAGTATCAAGGGAGGGCATATAAGATAGAAAAAAAAAATGATAAAAGGACAAAAAAAAAAAAAAAAAAAAAAAAAAAAAGAAGTATGATAGAATTGCATGTTACCTGACTTATTGTTTTGATTCCACTAAATACTCCGATATAGCCAAGTCTGCCCCGCACTGTTTATCCGCCAATTCAGAAACACACTGAACGATTCAGAAAACTGCAAGAAAGAGAAAACGAAGAGACCACTCTCAGATACACAGTAACATACAAGGTAAAATATCAAATGTGTATAAAGTAACATACAAAAGTATCAAGGGAGGGCATATACAATTGAAAAAAAAAATGATAAAAGGACGAAAAAAAAGAAGGGTGATAGAATTGCATGTTACCTGACTTATTGTTTTGATTCCACTAAACTCTCCGGTACAGCCAAGTCAGCCCCGCACTCTTTATCCGCCCAATTCAGAAACCCACTGAACGATTAAGAAAACTGCAAGAGAGAGAAAACGAGGAGACCACCCTCATATACACAGTAACATACAAGGTAAAATATCAAATGTGTATACAGTAACATACAAAAGTATCAAGGGAGGGCATAAAAATGTGAAAAAGTGATAAAAGGACAAAAAAAAAAAAAAAAGAAGGGCGATAGAATTGCATGTTACCTGACATTGTTTTGATTCCACTAAATACTACGGTATAGCCAAGTCAGCCCCGCACTCTTTATCCGCCCAATTCAGAAACCCACTGAACGATTCAGAAAACTGTAAGAGAGAGAAAACGAGGAGACCACCCTCATATACACAGTAACATACAAGGTAAAATATCAAATGTGTATATAGTAACATACAAAGTATCAAGGGAGGGCATATAAGATAGAAAAAAAAATGATAAAAGGACAAAAAAAAAAAAAAAAAAAAAAAAAAGAAGTATGATAGAATTGCATGTTACCTGACTTATTGTTTTGATTCCACTAAATACTCCGATATAGCCAAGTCTGCCCCGCACTGTTTATCCGCCAATTCAGAAACACACTGAACGATTCAGAAAACTGCCAGAAAGAGAAAACGAAGAGACCACTCTCAGATACACAGTAACATACAAGGTAAAATATCAAATGTGTATAAAGTAACATACAAAAGTATCAAGGGAGGGCATATACAATTGAAAAAAAAAATGATAAAAGGACGAAAAAAAAGAGGGGTGATAGAATTGCATGTTACCTGACTTATTGTTTTGATTCCACTAAACTCTCCGGTACAGCCAAGTCAGCCCCGCACTCTTTATCCGCCCAATTCAGAAACCCACTGAACGATTAAGAAAACTGCAAGAGAGAGAAAACGAGGAGACCACCCTCATATACACAGTAACATACAAGGTAAAATATCAAATGTGTATACAGTAACATACAAAAGTATCAAGGGAGGGCATAAAAATGTGAAAAAGTGATAAAAGGACAAAAAAAAAAAAAAAAAAAAAAAAAAAAAAAAAAAGAAGGGCGATAGAATTGCATGTTACCTGACATTGTTTTGATTCCACTAAATACTACGGTATAGCCAAGTCAGCCCCGCACTCTTTATCCGCCCAATTCAGAAACCCACTGAACGATTCAGAAAACTGTAAGAGAGAGAAAACGAGGAGACCACCCTCATATACTCAGTAACATACAAGGTAAAATATCAAATGTGTATAAAGTAACATATAAAAGTATCAAGGGAGGGCATATACAATTGAAAAAAAAATGATAAAAGGACGAAAAAAAAGAAGGGTGATAGAATTGCATGTTACCTGACTTATTGTTTTGATTCCACTAAACTCTCCGGTACAGCCAAGTCAGCCCCGCACTCTTTATCCGCCCAATTCAGAAACCCAGTGAACGTTTAAGAAAACTGCAAGAGAGAGAAAACGAGGAGACCACCCTCATATACACAGTAACATACAAGGTAAAATATCAAATGTGTATACAGTAACATACAAAAGTATCAAGGGAGGGCATAAAAATGTGAAAAAAGTGATAAAAGGACAAAAAAAAAAAAAAAAAAAAAAAAAAAAAAAAAAAAAAAAAAAGAAGGGCGATAGAATTGCATGTTACCTGACATTGTTTTGATTCCACTAAATACTCCGGTATAGCCAAGTCAGACCCGCACTCTTTATCCGCCCAATTCAGACACCCACTGAACGATTCAGAAAACTGTAAGAGAGAGAAAACGAGGAGACCACCCTCATATGCACAGTAACATACAAGGTAAAATATCAAATGTGTATAAAGCAACATATAAAAGTATCAAGGGAGGGCATATACAATTGAAAAGAAAATGATAAAAGGACGAAAAAAAAAGGGGTGATAGAATTGCATGTTACCTGACTTATTGTTTTGATTCCACTAAACTCTCCGGTACAGCCAATTCAGCCCCGCACTCTTTATCCGCCCAACTCAGAAACCCACTGAACGTTTAGGAAAACTGCAAGAGAGAGAAAACGAGGAGACCACCCTCATATACACAGTAACATACAAGGTAAAATATCAAATGTGTATACAGTAACATACAAAAGTATCAAGGGAGGGCATAAAAATGTGAAAAAATGATAAAAGGATAAAAAAAAAAAGAAGGATGATAGAATTGCATGTTACCTGACATTGTTTTGATTCCACTAAATACTCCGATATAGCCAAGTCAGCCCCGCACTCTTTATCCGCCCAATTCAGAAACCCACTGAACGATTCAGAAAACTGTAAGAGAGAGAAAACGAGGAGACCACCCTCATATACACAGTAACATACAATGTAAAATATCAAATGTGTATAAAGTAACATACAAAAGTATCAAGGGAGGGCATATACAATTGAAAAAAAAAATGATAAAAGGACGAAAAAAAAGAGGGGTGATAGAATTGCATGTTACCTGACTTATTGTTTTGACTCCACTAAACTCTCCGGTACAGCCAAGTCAGCCCCGCACTCTTTATCCGCCCAATTCAGAAACCCACTGAACGTTTAAGAAAACTGCAAGAGAGAGAAAACGAGGAGACCACCCTCATATACACAGTAACATGCAAGGTAAAATATCAAATGTGTATACAGTAACATACAAAAGTATCAAAGGAGGGCATAAAAATGTGAAAAAAGTGATAAAAGGACAAAAAAAAAAAAAAAAAAAAAAAAAAAGAAGGGCGATAGAATTGCATGTTACCTGACATTGTTTTGATTCCACTAAATACTCCGGTATAGCCAAGTCAGACCCGCACTCTTTATCCGCCCAATTCAGAAACGGACTGAACGATTCAGAAAACTGTAAGAGAGAGAAAACGAGGAGACCACCCTCATATACACAGTAACATACAAGGTAAAATATCAAATGTGTATAAAGCAACATATAAAAGTATCAAGGGAGGGCATATACAATTGAAAAAAAAAATGATAAAAGTACGAAAAAAAAGAAGGGTGATAGAATTGCATGTTACCTGACTTATTGTTTTGATTCCACTAAACTCTCCGGTACAGCCAAGTCAGCCCCGCACTCTTTATCCGCCCAATTCAGAAACCCACTGAACGTTTAAGAAAACTGCAAGAGAGAGAAAACGAGGAGACCACCCTCATATACACAGTAACATACAAGGTAAAATATCAAATGTGTATACAGTAACATACAAAAGTATCAAGGGAGGGCATAAAAATGTGAAAAAATGATAAAAGGACAAAAAAAAAAAAAAAAAAAAAAAAAAAAAAAAAAAAAAAAGGGCGATAGAATTGCATGTTACCTGACATTGTTTTGATTCCACTAAATACTCCGGTATAGCCAAGTCCGACCCGCACTCTTTATCCGCCCAATTCAGACACCCACTGAACGATTCAGAAAACTGTAAGAGAGAGAAAACGAGGAGACCACCCTCATATACACAGTAACATACAAGGTAAAATATCAAATGTGTATAAAGCAACATATAAAAGTATCAAGGGAGGGCATATACAATTGAAAAGAAAATGATAAAAGGACGAAAAAAAAAAAGGGTGATAGAATTGCATGTTACCTGACTTATTGTTTTGATTCCACTAAACTCTCCGGTACAGCCAATTCAGCCCCGCACTCTTTATCCGCCCAACTCAGAAACCCACTGAACGTTTAGGAAAACTGCAAGAGAGAGAAAACGAGGAGACCACCCTCATATACACAGTAACATACAAGGTAAAATATCAAATGTGTATACAGTAACATACAAAAGTATCAAGGGAGGGCATAAAAATGTGAAAAAATGATAAAAGGATAAAAAAAAAAAAGAAGTATGATAGAATTGCATGTTACCTGACTTATTGTTTTGATTCCACTAAATACTCCGATATAGCCAAGTCTGCCCCGCACTGTTTATCCGCCAATTCAGAAACACACTGAACGATTCAGAAAACTGCAAGAAAGAGAAAACGAAGAGACCACTCTCAGATACACAGTAACATACAAGGTAAAATATCAAATGTGTATAAAGTAACATACAAAAGTATCAAGGGAGGGCATATACAATTGAAAAAAAATATGATAAAAGGACGAAAAAAAAGAGGGGTGATAGAATTGCATGTTACCTGACTTATTGTTTTGATTCCACTAAACTCTCCGGTACAGCCAAGTCAGCCCCGCACTCTTTATCCGCCCAATTCAGAAACCCACTGAACGATTAAGAAAACTGCAAGAGAGAGAAAACGAGGAGACCACCCTCATATACACAGTAACATACAAGGTAAAATATCAAATGTGTATACAGTAACATACAAAACTATCAAGGGAGGGCATAAAAATGTGAAAAAGTGATAAAAGGACAAAAAAAAAAAAAAAAAAAAAAAAAAAAAAAAAAAAAAAAAAGAAGGGCGATAGAATTGCATGCTACCTGACATTGTTTTGATTCCACTAAATACTACGGTATAGCCAAGTCAGCCCCGCACTCTTTATCCGCCCAATTCAGAAACCCACTGAAAGTTTAAGAAAACTGCAAGAGAGAGAAAACGAGGAGACCACCCTCATATACACAGTAACATACAAGGTAAAATATCAAATGTGTATACAGTAACATACAAAAGTATCAAGGGAGGGCATAAAAATGTGAAAAAATGATAAAAGGACAAAAAAAAAAAAAAAAAAAAAAAAAGAGAAGGATGATAGAATTGCATGTTACCTGACATTGTTTTGATTCCACTCCACTAAATACTCCGGTATAGCCAAGTCAGCCCCGCACTCTTTATCCGCCCAATTCAGAAACCCACTGAACGATTTAGAAAACTGTAAGAGAGAGAAAACGAGGAGACCACCCTCATATACACAGTAACATACAAGGTAAAATATCAAATGTGTATATAGTAACATACAAAGTATCAAGGGAGGGCATATAAGATAGAAAAAAAAAATGATAAAAGGACAAAAAAAAAAAAAAAAAAAAAAAAAAAAGAAGTATGATAGAATTGCATGTTACCTGACTTATTGTTTTGATTCCACTAAATACTCCGATATAGCCAAGTCTGCCCCGCACTGTTTATCCGCCAATTCAGAAACACACTGAACGATTCAGAAAACTGCAAGAAAGAGAAAACGAAGAGACCACTCTCAGATACACAGTAACATACAAGGTAAAATATCAAATGTGTATAAAGTAACATACAAAAGTATCAAGGGAGGGCATATACAATTGAAAAAAAAAATGATAAAAGGACGAAAAAAAAGAAGGGTGATAGAATTGCATGTTACCTGACTTATTGTTTTGATTCCACTAAACTCTCCGGTACAGCCAAGTCAGCCCCGCACTCTTTATCCGCCCAATTCAGAAACCCACTGAACGATTAAGAAAACTGCAAGAGAGAGAAAACGAGGAGACCACCCTCATATACACAGTAACATACAAGGTAAAATATCAAATGTGTATACAGTAACATACAAAAGTATCAAGGGAGGGCATAAAAATGTGAAAAAGTGATAAAAGGACAAAAAAAAAAAAAAAAGAAGGGCGATAGAATTGCATGTTACCTGACATTGTTTTGATTCCACTAAATACTACGGTATAGCCAAGTCAGCCCCGCACTCTTTATCCGCCCAATTCAGAAACCCACTGAACGATTCAGAAAACTGTAAGAGAGAGAAAACGAGGAGACCACCCTCATATACTCAGTAACATACAAGGTAAAATATCAAATGTGTATAAAGTAACATATAAAAGTATCAAGGGAGGGCATATACAATTGAAAAAAAAATGATAAAAGGACGAAAAAAAAGAAGGGTGATAGAATTGCATGTTACCTGACTTATTGTTTTGATTCCACTAAACTCTCCGGTACAGCCAAGTCAGCCCCGCACTCTTTATCCGCCCAATTCAGAAACCCAGTGAACGTTTAAGAAAACTGCAAGAGAGAGAAAACGAGGAGACCACCCTCATATACACAGTAACATACAAGGTAAAATATCAAATGTGTATACAGTAACATACAAAAGTATCAAGGGAGGGCATAAAAATGTGAAAAAAGTGATAAAAGGACAAAAAAAAAAAAAAAAAAAAAAAAAAAAAAAAAAAAAAAAAAAAAGAAGGGCGATAGAATTGCATGTTACCTGACATTGTTTTGATTCCACTAAATACTCCGGTATAGCCAAGTCAGACCCGCACTCTTTATCCGCCCAATTCAGACACCCACTGAACGATTCAGAAAACTGTAAGAGAGAGAAAACGAGGAGACCACCCTCATATGCACAGTAACATACAAGGTAAAATATCAAATGTGTATAAAGCAACATATAAAAGTATCAAGGGAGGGCATATACAATTGAAAAGAAAATGATAAAAGGACGAAAAAAAAAGGGGTGATAGAATTGCATGTTACCTGACTTATTGTTTTGATTCCACTAAACTCTCCGGTACAGCCAATTCAGCCCCGCACTCTTTATCCGCCCAACTCAGAAACCCACTGAACGTTTAGGAAAACTGCAAGAGAGAGAAAACGAGGAGACCACCCTCATATACACAGTAACATACAAGGTAAAATATCAAATGTGTATACAGTAACATACAAAAGTATCAAGGGAGGGCATAAAAATGTGAAAAAATGATAAAAGGATAAAAAAAAAAAGAAGGATGATAGAATTGCATGTTACCTGACATTGTTTTGATTCCACTAAATACTCCGATATAGCCAAGTCAGCCCCGCACTCTTTATCCGCCCAATTCAGAAACCCACTGAACGATTCAGAAAACTGTAAGAGAGAGAAAACGAGGAGACCACCCTCATATACACAGTAACATACAATGTAAAATATCAAATGTGTATAAAGTAACATACAAAAGTATCAAGGGAGGGCATATACAATTGAAAAAAAAAAATGATAAAAGGACGAAAAAAAAGAGGGGTGATAGAATTGCATGTTACCTGACTTATTGTTTTGACTCCACTAAACTCTCCGGTACAGCCAAGTCAGCCCCGCACTCTTTATCCGCCCAATTCAGAAACCCACTGAACGTTTAAGAAAACTGCAAGAGAGAGAAAACGAGGAGACCACCCTCATATACACAGTAACATGCAAGGTAAAATATCAAATGTGTATACAGTAACATACAAAAGTATCAAAGGAGGGCATAAAAATGTGAAAAAAGTGATAAAAGGACAAAAAAAAAAAAAAAAAAAAAAAAAAAAGAAGGGCGATAGAATTGCATGTTACCTGACATTGTTTTGATTCCACTAAATACTCCGGTATAGCCAAGTCAGACCCGCACTCTTTATCCGCCCAATTCAGAAACGGACTGAACGATTCAGAAAACTGTAAGAGAGAGAAAACGAGGAGACCACCCTCATATACACAGTAACATACAAGGTAAAATATCAAATGTGTATAAAGCAACATATAAAAGTATCAAGGGAGGGCATATACAATTGAAAAAAAAAATGATAAAAGTACGAAAAAAAAGAAGGGTGATAGAATTGCATGTTACCTGACTTATTGTTTTGATTCCACTAAACTCTCCGGTACAGCCAAGTCAGCCCCGCACTCTTTATCCGCCCAATTCAGAAACCCACTGAACGTTTAAGAAAACTGCAAGAGAGAGAAAACGAGGAGACCACCCTCATATACACAGTAACATACAAGGTAAAATATCAAATGTGTATACAGTAACATACAAAAGTATCAAGGGAGGGCATAAAAATGTGAAAAAATGATAAAAGGACAAAAAAAAAAAAAAAAAAAAAAAAAAAAAAAAAAAAAAAAGGGCGATAGAATTGCATGTTACCTGACATTGTTTTGATTCCACTAAATACTCCGGTATAGCCAAGTCCGACCCGCACTCTTTATCCGCCCAATTCAGACACCCACTGAACGATTCAGAAAACTGTAAGAGAGAGAAAACGAGGAGACCACCCTCATATACACAGTAACATACAAGGTAAAATATCAAATGTGTATAAAGCAACATATAAAAGTATCAAGGGAGGGCATATACAATTGAAAAGAAAATGATAAAAGGACGAAAAAAAAAAAGGGTGATAGAATTGCATGTTACCTGACTTATTGTTTTGATTCCACTAAACTCTCCGGTACAGCCAATTCAGCCCCGCACTCTTTATCCGCCCAACTCAGAAACCCACTGAACGTTTAGGAAAACTGCAAGAGAGAGAAAACGAGGAGACCACCCTCATATACACAGTAACATACAAGGTAAAATATCAAATGTGTATACAGTAACATACAAAAGTATCAAGGGAGGGCATAAAAATGTGAAAAAATGATAAAAGGATAAAAAAAAAAAAGAAGTATGATAGAATTGCATGTTACCTGACTTATTGTTTTGATTCCACTAAATACTCCGATATAGCCAAGTCTGCCCCGCACTGTTTATCCGCCAATTCAGAAACACACTGAACGATTCAGAAAACTGCAAGAAAGAGAAAACGAAGAGACCACTCTCAGATACACAGTAACATACAAGGTAAAATATCAAATGTGTATAAAGTAACATACAAAAGTATCAAGGGAGGGCATATACAATTGAAAAAAAAAATGATAAAAGGACGAAAAAAAAGAGGGGTGATAGAATTGCATGTTACCTGACTTATTGTTTTGATTCCACTAAACTCTCCGGTACAGCCAAGTCAGCCCCGCACTCTTTATCCGCCCAATTCAGAAACCCACTGAACGATTAAGAAAACTGCAAGAGAGAGAAAACGAGGAGACCACCCTCATATACACAGTAACATACAAGGTAAAATATCAAATGTGTATACAGTAACATACAAAACTATCAAGGGAGGGCATAAAAATGTGAAAAAGTGATAAAAGGACAAAAAAAAAAAAAAAAAAAAAAAAAAAAAAAAGAAGGGCGATAGAATTGCATGTTACCTGACATTGTTTTGATTCCACTAAATACTACGGTATAGCCAAGTCAGCCCCGCACTCTTTATCCGCCCAATTCAGAAACCCACTGAACGATTCAGAAAACTGTAAGAGAGAGAAAACGAGGAGACCACCCTCATATACACAGTAACATACAAGGTAAAATATCAAATGTGTATAAAGCAACATACAAAAGTATCAAGGGAGGGCATAAAAATGTGAAAAAATGATAAAAGGATAAAAAAAAAAAGAAGGATGATAGAATTGCATGTTACCTGACATTGTTTTGATTCCACTAAATACTCCGATATAGCCAAGTCAGCCCCGCACTCTTTATCCGCCCAATTCAGAAACCCACTGAACGATTCAGAAAACTGTAAGAGAGAGAAAACGAGGAGACCACCCTCATATACACAGTAACATACAATGTAAAATATCAAATGTGTATAAAGTAACATATAAAAGTATCAAGGGAGGGCATATACAATTGAAAAAAAAAATGATAAAAGGACGAAAAAAAAGAGGGGTGATAGAATTGCATGTTACCTGACTTACTGTTTTGACTCCCCTAAACTCTCCGGTACAGCCAAGTCAGCCCCGCACTCTTTATCCGCCCAATTCAGAAACCCACTGAACGTTTAAGAAAACTGCAAAAGAGAGAAAACGAGGAGACCACCCTCATATACACAGTAACATACAAGGTAAAATATCAAATGTGTATACAGTAACATACAAAAGTATCAAAGGAGGGCATAAAAATGTGAAAAAAGTGATAAAAGGACAAAAAAAAAAAAAAAAAAAAAAAAAAAGAAGGGCGATAGAATTGCATGTTACCTGACATTGTTTTGATTCCACTAAATACTCCGGTATAGCCAAGTCAGACCCGCACTCTTTATCCGCCCAATTCAGAAACGGACTGAACGATTCAGAAAACTGTAAGAGAGAGAAAACGAGGAGACCACCCTCATATACACAGTAACATACAAGGTAAAATATCAAATGTGTATAAAGCAACATATAAAAGTATCAAGGGAGGGCATATACAATTGAAAAAAAAAATGATAAAAGTACGAAAAAAAAGAAGGGTGATAGAATTGCATGTTACCTGACTTATTGTTTTGATTCCACTAAACTCTCCGGTACAGCCAAGTCAGCCCCGCACTCTTTATCCGCCCAATTCAGAAACCCACTGAACGTTTAAGAAAACTGCAAGAGAGAGAAAACGAGGAGACCACCCTCATATACACAGTAACATACAAGGTAAAATATCAAATGTGTATACAGTAACATACAAAAGTATCAAGGGAGGGCATAAAAATGTGAAAAAATGATAAAAGGACAAAAAAAAAAAAAAAAAAAAAAAAAAAAAAAAAAAAAAAGAAGGGCGATAGAATTGCATGTTACCTGACATTGTTTTGATTCCACTAAATACTCCGGTATAGCCAAGTCAGACCCGCACTCTTTATCCGCCCAATTCAGACACCCACTGAACGATTCAGAAAACTGTAAGAGAGAGAAAACGAGGAGACCACCCTCATATACACAGTAACATACAAGGTAAAATATCAAATGTGTATAAAGCAACACATAAAAGTATCAAGGGAGGGCATATACAATTGAAAAGAAAATGATAAAAGGACGAAAAAAAAAAAAGGGTGATAGAATTGCATGTTACCTGACTTATTGTTTTGATTCCACTAAACTCTCCGGTACAGCCAATTCAGCCCCGCACTCTTTATCCGCCCAACTCAGAAACCCACTGAACGTTTAGGAAAACTGGAAGAGAGAGAAAACGAGGAGACCACCCTCATATACACAGTAACATACAATGTAAAATATCAAATGTGTATAAAGTAACATACAAAAGTATCAAGGGAGGGCATATACAATTGAAAAAAAAAATGATAAAAGGACGAAAAAAAAGAGGGGTGATAGAATTGCATGTTACCTGACTTATTGTTTTGACTCCACTAAACTCTCCGGTACAGCCAAGTCAGCCCCGCACTCTTTATCCGCCCAATTCAGAAACCCACTGAACGTTTAAGAAAACTGCAAGAGAGAGAAAACGAGGAGACCACCCTCATATACACAGTAACATGCAAGGTAAAATATCAAATGTGTATACAGTAACATACAAAAGTATCAAAGGAGGGCATAAAAATGTGAAAAAAGTGATAAAAGGACAAAAAAAAAAAAAAAAAAAAAAAAAAAAAAGAAGGGTGATAGAATTGCATGTTACCTGACATTGTTTTGATTCCACTAAATACTCCGGTATAGCCAAGTCAGACCCGCACTCTTTATCCGCCCAATTCAGACACCCACTGAACGATTCAGAAAACTGTAAGAGAGAGAAAACGAGGAGACCACCCTCATATGCACAGTAACATACAAGGTAAAATATCAAATGTGTATAAAGCAACATATAAAAGTATCAAGGGAGGGCATATACAATTGAAAAGAAAATGATAAAAGGACGAAAAAAAAAGGGGTGATAGAATTGCATGTTACCTGACTTATTGTTTTGATTCCACTAAACTCTCCGGTACAGCCAATTCAGCCCCGCACTCTTTATCCGCCCAACTCAGAAACCCACTGAACGTTTAGGAAAACTGCAAGAGAGAGAAAACGAGGAGACCACCCTCATATACACAGTAACATACAAGGTAAAATATCAAATGTGTATACAGTAACATACAAAAGTATCAAGGGAGGGCATAAAAATGTGAAAAAATGATAAAAGGATAAAAAAAAAAAGAAGGATGATAGAATTGCATGTTACCTGACATTGTTTTGATTCCACTAAATACTCCGATATAGCCAAGTCAGCCCCGCACTCTTTATCCGCCCAATTCAGAAACCCACTGAACGATTCAGAAAACTGTAAGAGAGAGAAAACGAGGAGACCACCCTCATATACACAGTAACATACAATGTAAAATATCAAATGTGTATAAAGTAACATACAAAAGTATCAAGGGAGGGCATATACAATTGAAAAAAAAAATGATAAAAGGACG
Organism: Maratus speciosus; assembly: GCA_963932465.1. Taxonomy (NCBI): domain Eukaryota; kingdom Metazoa; phylum Arthropoda; class Arachnida; order Araneae; family Salticidae; genus Maratus; species Maratus speciosus. Next base: position 413,072,019 of record OZ010792.1, on the reverse strand, counting down.
AAAAAAAAGAGGGGTGATAGAATTGCATGTTACCTGACTTATTGTTTTGACTCCACTAAACTCTCCGGTACAGCCAAGTCAGCCCCGCACTCTTTATCCGCCCAATTCAGAAACCCACTGAACGTTTAAGAAAACTGCAAGAGAGAGAAAACGAGGAGACCACCCTCATATACACAGTAACATGCAAGGTAAAATATCAAATGTGTATACAGTAACATACAAAAGTATCAAAGGAGGGCATAAAAATGTGAAAAAAGTGATAAAAGGACAAAAAAAAAAAAAAAAAAAAAAAAAAAAGAAGGGCGATAGAATTGCATGTTACCTGACATTGTTTTGATTCCACTAAATACTCCGGTATAGCCAAGTCAGACCCGCACTCTTTATCCGCCCAATTCAGAAACGGACTGAACGATTCAGAAAACTGTAAGAGAGAGAAAACGAGGAGACCACCCTCATATACACAGTAACATACAAGGTAAAATATCAAATGTGTATAAAGCAACATATAAAAGTATCAAGGGAGGGCATATACAATTGAAAAAAAAAATGATAAAAGTACGAAAAAAAAGAAGGGTGATAGAATTGCATGTTACCTGACTTATTGTTTTGATTCCACTAAACTCTCCGGTACAGCCAAGTCAGCCCCGCACTCTTTATCCGCCCAATTCAGAAACCCACTGAACGTTTAAGAAAACTGCAAGAGAGAGAAAACGAGGAGACCACCCTCATATACACAGTAACATACAAGGTAAAATATCAAATGTGTATACAGTAACATACAAAAGTATCAAGGGAGGGCATAAAAATGTGAAAAAATGATAAAAGGACAAAAAAAAAAAAAAAAAAAAAAAAAAAAAAAAAAAAAAAAAAAGGGCGATAGAATTGCATGTTACCTGACATTGTTTTGATTCCACTAAATACTCCGGTATAGCCAAGTCCGACCCGCACTCTTTATCCGCCCAATTCAGACACCCACTGAACGATTCAGAAAACTGTAAGAGAGAGAAAACGAGGAGACCACCCTCATATACACAGTAACATACAAGGTAAAATATCAAATGTGTATAAAGCAACATATAAAAGTATCAAGGGAGGGCATATACAATTGAAAAGAAAATGATAAAAGGACGAAAAAAAAAAAGGGTGATAGAATTGCATGTTACCTGACTTATTGTTTTGATTCCACTAAACTCTCCGGTACAGCCAATTCAGCCCCGCACTCTTTATCCGCCCAACTCAGAAACCCACTGAACGTTTAGGAAAACTGCAAGAGAGAGAAAACGAGGAGACCACCCTCATATACACAGTAACATACAAGGTAAAATATCAAATGTGTATACAGTAACATACAAAAGTATCAAGGGAGGGCATAAAAATGTGAAAAAATGATAAAAGGATAAAAAAAAAAAAGAAGTATGATAGAATTGCATGTTACCTGACTTATTGTTTTGATTCCACTAAATACTCCGATATAGCCAAGTCTGCCCCGCACTGTTTATCCGCCAATTCAGAAACACACTGAACGATTCAGAAAACTGCAAGAAAGAGAAAACGAAGAGACCACTCTCAGATACACAGTAACATACAAGGTAAAATATCAAATGTGTATAAAGTAACATACAAAAGTATCAAGGGAGGGCATATACAATTGAAAAAAAAAATGATAAAAGGACGAAAAAAAAGAGGGGTGATAGAATTGCATGTTACCTGACTTATTGTTTTGATTCCACTAAACTCTCCGGTACAGCCAAGTCAGCCCCGCACTCTTTATCCGCCCAATTCAGAAACCCACTGAACGATTAAGAAAACTGCAAGAGAGAGAAAACGAGGAGACCACCCTCATATACACAGTAACATACAAGGTAAAATATCAAATGTGTATACAGTAACATACAAAACTATCAAGGGAGGGCATAAAAATGTGAAAAAGTGATAAAAGGACAAAAAAAAAAAAAAAAAAAAAAAAAAAAAAGAAGGGCGATAGAATTGCATGTTACCTGACATTGTTTTGATTCCACTAAATACTACGGTATAGCCAAGTCAGCCCCGCACTCTTTATCCGCCCAATTCAGAAACCCACTGAACGATTCAGAAAACTGTAAGAGAGAGAAAACGAGGAGACCACCCTCATATACACAGTAACATACAAGGTAAAATATCAAATGTGTATAAAGCAACATACAAAAGTATCAAGGGAGGGCATAAAAATGTGAAAAAATGATAAAAGGATAAAAAAAAAAAGAAGGATGATAGAATTGCATGTTACCTGACATTGTTTTGATTCCACTAAATACTCCGATATAGCCAAGTCAGCCCCGCACTCTTTATCCGCCCAATTCAGAAACCCACTGAACGATTCAGAAAACTGTAAGAGAGAGAAAACGAGGAGACCACCCTCATATACACAGTAACATACAATGTAAAATATCAAATGTGTATAAAGTAACATATAAAAGTATCAAGGGAGGGCATATACAATTGAAAAAAAAAATGATAAAAGGACGAAAAAAAAGAGGGGTGATAGAATTGCATGTTACCTGACTTACTGTTTTGACTCCCCTAAACTCTCCGGTACAGCCAAGTCAGCCCCGCACTCTTTATCCGCCCAATTCAGAAACCCACTGAACGTTTAAGAAAACTGCAAAAGAGAGAAAACGAGGAGACCACCCTCATATACACAGTAACATACAAGGTAAAATATCAAATGTGTATACAGTAACATACAAAAGTATCAAAGGAGGGCATAAAAATGTGAAAAAAGTGATAAAAGGACAAAAAAAAAAAAAAAAAAAAAAAAAAAAGAAGGGCGATAGAATTGCATGTTACCTGACATTGTTTTGATTCCACTAAATACTCCGGTATAGCCAAGTCAGACCCGCACTCTTTATCCGCCCAATTCAGAAACGGACTGAACGATTCAGAAAACTGTAAGAGAGAGAAAACGAGGAGACCACCCTCATATACACAGTAACATACAAGGTAAAATATCAAATGTGTATAAAGCAACATATAAAAGTATCAAGGGAGGGCATATACAATTGAAAAAAAAAATGATAAAAGTACGAAAAAAAAGAAGGGTGATAGAATTGCATGTTACCTGACTTATTGTTTTGATTCCACTAAACTCTCCGGTACAGCCAAGTCAGCCCCGCACTCTTTATCCGCCCAATTCAGAAACCCACTGAACGTTTAAGAAAACTGCAAGAGAGAGAAAACGAGGAGACCACCCTCATATACACAGTAACATACAAGGTAAAATATCAAATGTGTATACAGTAACATACAAAAGTATCAAGGGAGGGCATAAAAATGTGAAAAAATGATAAAAGGACAAAAAAAAAAAAAAAAAAAAAAAAAAAAAAAAAAAAAAAAAGAAGGGCGATAGAATTGCATGTTACCTGACATTGTTTTGATTCCACTAAATACTCCGGTATAGCCAAGTCAGACCCGCACTCTTTATCCGCCCAATTCAGACACCCACTGAACGATTCAGAAAACTGTAAGAGAGAGAAAACGAGGAGACCACCCTCATATACACAGTAACATACAAGGTAAAATATCAAATGTGTATAAAGCAACACATAAAAGTATCAAGGGAGGGCATATACAATTGAAAAGAAAATGATAAAAGGACGAAAAAAAAAAAAGGGTGATAGAATTGCATGTTACCTGACTTATTGTTTTGATTCCACTAAACTCTCCGGTACAGCCAATTCAGCCCCGCACTCTTTATCCGCCCAACTCAGAAACCCACTGAACGTTTAGGAAAACTGGAAGAGAGAGAAAACGAGGAGACCACCCTCATATACACAGTAACATACAATGTAAAATATCAAATGTGTATAAAGTAACATACAAAAGTATCAAGGGAGGGCATATACAATTGAAAAAAAAAATGATAAAAGGACGAAAAAAAAGAGGGGTGATAGAATTGCATGTTACCTGACTTATTGTTTTGACTCCACTAAACTCTCCGGTACAGCCAAGTCAGCCCCGCACTCTTTATCCGCCCAATTCAGAAACCCACTGAACGTTTAAGAAAACTGCAAGAGAGAGAAAACGAGGAGACCACCCTCATATACACAGTAACATGCAAGGTAAAATATCAAATGTGTATACAGTAACATACAAAAGTATCAAAGGAGGGCATAAAAATGTGAAAAAAGTGATAAAAGGACAAAAAAAAAAAAAAAAAAAAAAAAAAAAAGAAGGGTGATAGAATTGCATGTTACCTGACTTATTGTTTTGATTCCACTAAACTCTCCGGTACAGCCAATTCAGCCCCGCACTCTTTATCCGCCCAACTCAAAAACCCACTGAACGTTTAGGAAAACTGGAAGAGAGAGAAAACGAGGAGACCACCCTCATATACACAGTAACATACAATGTAAAATATCAAATGTGTATAAAGTAACATACAAAAGTATCAAGGGAGGGCATATACAATTGAAAAAAAAAATGATAAAAGGACGAAAAAAAAGAGGGGTGATAGAATTGCATGTTACCTGACTTATTGTTTTGACTCCACTAAACTCTCCGGTACTACTCCGATATAGCCAAGTCTGCCCCGCACTGTTTATCCGCCAATTCAGAAACACACTGAACGATTCAGAAAACTGCAAGAAAGAGAAAACGAAGAGACCACTCTCAGATACACAGTAACATACAAGGTAAAATATCAAATGTGTATAAAGTAACATACAAAAGTATCAAGGGAGGGCATATACAATTGAAAAAAAAAATGATAAAAGGACGAAAAAAAAGAGGGGTGATAGAATTGCATGTTACCTGACTTATTGTTTTGATTCCACTAAACTCTCCGGTACAGCCAAGTCAGCCCCGCACTCTTTATCCGCCCAATTCAGAAACCCACTGAACGATTAAGAAAACTGCAAGAGAGAGAAAACGAGGAGACCACCCTCATATACACAGTAACATACAAGGTAAAATATCAAATGTGTATACAGTAACATACAAAAGTATCAAGGGAGGGCATAAAAATGTGAAAAAGTGATAAAAGGACAAAAAAAAAAAAAAAAAAAAAAAAAAAAAAAGAAGGGCGATAGAATTGCATGTTACCTGACATTGTTTTGATTCCACTAAATACTACGGTATAGCCAAGTCAGCCCCGCACTCTTTATCCGCCCAATTCAGAAACCCACTGAACGATTCAGAAAACTGTAAGAGAGAGAAAACGAGGAGACCACCCTCATATACACAGTAACATACAAGGTAAAATATCAAATGTGTATAAAGCAACATACAAAAGTATCAAGGGAGGGCATAAAAATGTGAAAAAATGATAAAAGGATAAAAAAAAAAAGAAGGATGATAGAATTGCATGTTACCTGACATTGTTTTGATTCCACTAAATACTCCGATATAGCCAAGTCAGCCCCGCACTCTTTATCCGCCCAATTCAGAAACCCACTGAACGATTCAGAAAACTGTAAGAGAGAGAAAACGAGGAGACCACCCTCATATACACAGTAACATACAATGTAAAATATCAAATGTGTATAAAGTAACATATAAAAGTATCAAGGGAGGGCATATACAATTGAAAAAAAAAATGATAAAAGGACGAAAAAAAAGAGGGGTGATAGAATTGCATGTTACCTGACTTACTGTTTTGACTCCCCTAAACTCTCCGGTACAGCCAAGTCAGCCCCGCACTCTTTATCCGCCCAATTCAGAAACCCACTGAACGTTTAAGAAAACTGCAAAAGAGAGAAAACGAGGAGACCACCCTCATATACACAGTAACATACAAGGTAAAATATCAAATGTGTATACAGTAACATACAAAAGTATCAAAGGAGGGCATAAAAATGTGAAAAAAGTGATAAAAGGACAAAAAAAAAAAAAAAAAAAAAAAAAAGAAGGGCGATAGAATTGCATGTTACCTGACATTGTTTTGATTCCACTAAATACTCCGGTATAGCCAAGTCAGACCCGCACTCTTTATCCGCCCAATTCAGAAACGGACTGAACGATTCAGAAAACTGTAAGAGAGAGAAAACGAGGAGACCACCCTCATATACACAGTAACATACAAGGTAAAATATCAAATGTGTATAAAGCAACATATAAAAGTATCAAGGGAGGGCATATACAATTGAAAAAAAAAATGATAAAAGTACGAAAAAAAAGAAGGGTGATAGAATTGCATGTTACCTGACTTATTGTTTTGATTCCACTAAACTCTCCGGTACAGCCAAGTCAGCCCCGCACTCTTTATCCGCCCAATTCAGAAACCCACTGAACGTTTAAGAAAACTGCAAGAGAGAGAAAACGAGGAGACCACCCTCATATACACAGTAACATACAAGGTAAAATATCAAATGTGTATACAGTAACATACAAAAGTATCAAGGGAGGGCATAAAAATGTGAAAAAATGATAAAAGGACAAAAAAAAAAAAAAAAAAAAAAAAAAAAAAAAAAAAAAAAAAAAAAGAAGGGCGATAGAATTGCATGTTACCTGACATTGTTTTGATTCCACTAAATACTCCGGTATAGCCAAGTCAGACCCGCACTCTTTATCCGCCCAATTCAGACACCCACTGAACGATTCAGAAAACTGTAAGAGAGAGAAAACGAGGAGACCACCCTCATATACACAGTAACATACAAGGTAAAATATCAAATGTGTATAAAGCAACACATAAAAGTATCAAGGGAGGGCATATACAATTGAAAAGAAAATGATAAAAGGACGAAAAAAAAAAAAGGGTGATAGAATTGCATGTTACCTGACTTATTGTTTTGATTCCACTAAACTCTCCGGTACAGCCAATTCAGCCCCGCACTCTTTATCCGCCCAACTCAGAAACCCACTGAACGTTTAGGAAAACTGGAAGAGAGAGAAAACGAGGAGACCACCCTCATATACACAGTAACATACAAGGTAAAATATCAAATGTGTATACAGTAACATACAAAAGTATCAAGGGAGGGCATAAAAATGTGAAAAAATGATAAAAGGATAAAAAAAAAAAGAAGGATGATAGAATTGCATGTTACCTGACATTGTTTTGATTCCACTAAATACTCCGATATAGCCAAGTCAGCCCCGCACTCTTTATCCGCCCAATTCAGAAACCCACTGAACGATTCAGAAAACTGTAAGAGAGAGAAAACGAGGAGACCACCCTCATATACACAGTAACATACAATGTAAAATATCAAATGTGTATAAAGTAACATACAAAAGTATCAAGGGAGGGCATATACAATTGAAAAAAAAATGATAAAAGGACGAAAAAAAAGAGGGGTGATAGAATTGCATGTTACCTGACTTATTGTTTTGACTCCACTAAACTCTCCGGTACAGCCAAGTCAGCCCCGCACTCTTTATCCGCCCAATTCAGAAACCCACTGAACGTTTAAGAAAACTGCAAGAGAGAGAAAACGAGGAGACCACCCTCATATACACAGTAACATACAAGGTAAAATATCAAATGTGTATACAGTAACATACAAAAGTATCAAAGGAGGGCATAAAAATGTGAAAAAAGTGATAAAAGAACAAAAGAAAAAAAAAAAAAAAAAAAAAAAAAAAAAAAAAAAAAAAAAAGAAGAAGGGCGATAGAATTACATGTTCCCTGACATTGTTTTGATTCCACTAAATACTCCGATATAGCCAAGTCAGCCCTGCACTCTTTATCCGCCCAATTCAGAAACCCACTGAACGATTCAGAAAACTGTAAGAGAGAGAAAACGAGGAGACCACCCTCATATACACAGTAACATACAATGTAAAATATCAAATGTGTATAAAGTAACATACAAAAGTATCAAGGGAGGGCATATACAATTGAAAAAAAAAAAATGATAAAAGGACGAAAAAAAAGAGGGGTGATAGAATTGCATGTTACCTGACTTATTGTTTTGATTCCACTAAACTCTCCGGTACAGCCAAGTCAGCCCCGCACTCTTTATCCGCCCAATTCAGAAACCCACTGAACGATTAAGAAAACTGCAAGAGAGAGAAAACGAGGAGACCACCCTCATATACACAGTAACATACAAGGTAAAATATCAAATGTGTATACAGTGACATACAAAAGTATCAAGGGAGGGCATAAAAATGTGAAAAAAGTGATAAAAGGACAAAAAAAAAAGAAGGGCGATAGAATTGCATGTTACCTGACATTGTTTTGATTCCACTAAATACTCCGGTATAGCCAAGTCAGCCCCGCACTCTTTATCCGCCCAATTCAGAAACCCACTGAAAGATTAAGAAAATTGCAAGAGAGAGAAAACGAGGAGGCACACAAGGTATTTATACACAAGGTAAAATATCAAATGTGTATACAGTAACATACAAAATTATTAAGGGAGGGCATATAAAAGTGAAAAAAAAATGATAAAAGGACAAAAAACAAGTGGGTAAGTGTGATCATAGATCGCACAAACGGTTTCGTTTAATATTCCTTTCGAAACGTCCAGTACATTTATCGCCATGGAACATCTTCTAAATTTCGGCAAACCCTTGATAAACTATCGTAAAGCTTCAAACAGATTCTCCTTGTTATATTTCCTAATTTTGTTCGTGCCACCCGCCCCCTTCAAAATGCTACGATATATCACATGAAGGGTATCTGCCAAATTTAGAAAAGTGCCCCCTTTGGGGGGTGAAGTGGGGTAATGGTCACCATGATTTTTGACGCGGCCTGATGTTTAAAATTTTTGTTATGTTTTATAAGCTATACTAAAGTTTCAAACAGATCGTCCAGCTATATTTCCTAATTTTGTTTGCGCCCCTCCCTCCCCCTCCCCCCTCGTAATGCGACACGCCATTCTTCTTTATACTTCATTATAATTTGTTATAAAGTATCTTAAAGTTTAAAACAGATCGCATTGTTAGATTTCCTAATTTAAATGAAATCGCGGTCTGTTAGTTCCACATTCTACCACCAGGGAGCGCACTCTATTCTTAACAAAAGCGTATCTGAACGAAACTCCTTTACACAACCTATCAGTAGATATGTTACTCGAGGGGGTGGCGGTCTTCAGCAAGAATTTAAGATAATTGTTGAAATTACTATTCGGAAATAGTGGTAATATAACTTTTGACATATTTATATTTAATAAGTACCATGTATCTGAGGACTCCGTAAATAAAAAAAACGCCCCTGAAACGGTATGAAACAAAAAATAAATATTTTGCACCTCCCCCTCTCCCCACCTGCCCGAAATTTCACGCGCCATTTTTTATAAACTTTTTCTTGTGTGTTATAAACTATGTTAAAGTTTCAAACAGATCGCCTTGTTAGATTTCCTACTTTAAATGAAATCGCGGTCTGTTAGTTCCACATTCCACCACGAGGGAGCGCACTCTATTCTTAACAAAACTGTATCTGAACGTAACTCCGTTAAACAACCTATCAGGAGATATGCTAGTCGAGGGGGTCGCGGTCTTAACCAAGAATTTATTATATTTGCTGAAATTACTATTCGAAAATAGTGGTACCAATACTTCTGACATTTTTATCTGGCATAAGTAACATTTATGCTGTATTTTTAAAAATCGGACACCGTTCAGAAGTATACTGCAATGAAACATCACGTGACTGCCTTGTAAAATAAGTATATAATAGAAATAAATCAATTAGTGAAATTAGCGCCTCTCCCCCCTACCCGAAATTTCACGCGCCATTTTTATAAACTTTTTCTTATGTGTTATAAACTATCTTTAAGTTTCAAACAGATCGCCTTGTTATATTTCCTAATTTTAACAAAATTGCGTTATGTCAGTTCCACATTCCACCACCAGGGAGCGCACTCTATTCTTAACAAAACTGTATCGGAAGGAAACTCCGTTAAACAACCTATAAGTAGATATGTTACTCGAGGTGGTGGCGGTCTTGATAAGAAATTAAGATATTTGCTGAAATTACTATTCGGAAATAGTGGTAACTAAACTTTAGACAATTTTATATTAAATAAGTTGCGTATATCTCAGGACTCCCTCAAAAATAGCACCTAAAACGGTTAGAAACGCTAACTTTTTAAATAGAAATCTAGCGCCTCCCCCCCCCCCCCGAAATTTCACGTGCCTTTCTTTTTTACACTTTATCTTATAAAATATCTTAGTTAGATTTCCTAATTTTAACAAAATCACGTTATGTTAGTTCCACATTCCACCACCAGGGAATGCACTCTATTCTTAACAAAAGCATATCTGAACGAAACTCCTTTACGCAATCTTTCCGTAGATACATGGGTCCGGATGGTGGCGGTCTGCGGTAACAAACGCTAAGATTTTAAAAATAATGCTAGCTCCCCTCCCCCTCTTCGAAATATCACACTCCATTCTTTTTTACACTTTTTCTTATCTGTTATAAACTATCTTAAATTTTCAAACAAATCGAGTGGCGGTCTTAAACAATAATTTAAGATATTTCCTGAAATTACTATTCGAAAATAGTGGTATGAATACTTGTAAACTTTCTGATGATGAATGAGTTATACTTATCTCATAGCGCTGTTCAGTTATCCCACGAAAATTATTAGATTTTCGAAGCACGTTCGTCTTTATCATCAAAAGTAGTCCCCCCCCCCCCTTTTCTATTCACACGAACCTAACAAATACAAGTTATGTGGTAGCGGGCGAAGCACGTTAGTCTTTGTCATAATAATATCTGTAATGCGCACTAACTGGTATATTTAATCAAAAGTAGTTCCCTCCCTCCCCCTTTTCCAGACACAAACCTAACAAAATAAAATTATGCGACAACGGGCGAAGCACGCTTTTCAATTTCGCTGGAAGAATGCATCTCATTTTACATCAGCCTCGCACGGACTGAAATAATCCGATAGCGGGCGAAGCACGCTAGTCTATGTCATAATAATATCTGTAATGAGAACTTTCCTAATTTTAACAAAATCGCTTTATGTTAGTTCCACATTCCACCACCAGGGAGCGCACACTATTCATAACAAAAGTGCATCAGAACGAAACTCTGTTGGGATATTTAATCAAAAGTATTTCCCTCCCCCCTCCTTTCCATTTACCCAAACCTTACAAATACAAATTATATGATAGCGGGCGAAGCACGCTAGTCTCCCCTCGAAATATCACACTCCATTTTTTTTTTTTACAATTTTTCTTATGCGTTATAAACTATTTTAAAGTTTCAACCAGATCGAGTGGCGATCTCAACCAATAATTTAAGATATTTGCAGAAATTACTGTTCTAAAATAGTGGTATGAATACTTACAAACTTTCTTATAATAAATAAGTTATACTTGTCTCATAGAGCGGCGTCGAAAAACCTTACGCAAATTCTTAGATTTCCTAATTTAAATAATTTCATGGTTATAAAAGCACGTGCCTTCATTTTATTCTATTCATTAGATAGAAATGAAACAGATTAATTAAATAACAATTAATATCTCAGCTTCTAATTGAGTTATCGCTTTGAACAGGGTATGTATGAAATCTGCGAGAGATTTCCCGTCCGGATCGCAAAAAATTTTATCAAAAAATTTAATATTTAAAAAGTTAAAATTTCGTATTAAAATATTCCACTACCGAAAACCGCAAGGTCGCCGTCATGTCTGAAGTTGAGCACACCTGCTTTCGCGCCGAAATGAAATCTCTTTTCATTGTCTTTTCAAATACAGAAATTAAATTTTTATCGATCGATTTTTAGTGGATTTTTTGCGTTATACCCAACGCAGAAATGTGAACTTTATACCAAATGAAAGTAGATTTTTTTCCGCGTCTGTCTATACCGTTTACAAATTTCTCGTACCAATATTTTCTGATATGCGATTTCTCTTTAAAATGCCCACTTCATTTTTTGGCTTAATTTCCTCCGTGGTAACCGTGCACCGGCTGATTTTACTGGCAACCCTTAGGAGAAACTCCGAAGTTTTGGAGAATGTCCGTTTGAACCTGTGTTAAAAAGATGGATTGGTTAATTTCAGAAGTTAATTAGCCCGTAATTCGGTTAATTACCGACTTTTTCAAAATTTTAGGATTTGTTGTTTGATGCGAGGTGTTCAGCTACAAGTACCCAAAATTTCAAGTCTCTATAACATGTATAGTTTCTGAGAACGGGCTCTGTGACGGACAGACAGACAGAGGAGTGAGACGAATAGGGTTTCGTCAGATGAACGAAACCCTAAAAAGGAAGGGTGATAGAATTGCATGTTACCTGACTTATTGTTTTGATTCCACTAAATACTCCGGTATAGCCAAGTCAGCCCCGCACTCTTTATCCGCCCAATTCAGAAATCCACTGAACGACTAAGAAAACTGCAAGAGAGAGAGAACGAGGAGACCACTCTCATATACACAGTAACATACAAGGTAAAATATCAAATGTGCATACAGTAACATACAAAAGTATCAAGGAAGGGCATAAAAATGTGAAAAAAATGATAAAAAGACAAAAAAAAAAAAAAAAAAAAAAAAGAAGGGTGATAGAATTGCATGTTACCTGACTTATTGTTTTGATTCCACTAAACACTCTGGAATAGCCAAGTCAGGTCAATGTTACATGGATCTACTCGATTCTGCCACGAGAAAACATATAAATATATGAAGGGTTGACGTATAGATGTATAAAAAATGATAAACGGGCGAAAAATGTAGAATTGTGATAGAATATCATGTTACCTGACTTAGTGCGTTAAATTCCCCTAATAATATCTTGTAAAACCTAAATTTATTTACCCGAAAGTTCTTATTCGCATTGTTGCTAGATTGTTTAAAAGACGATTAATATTTTCTATTGTTATATTTCTTAGGAATAATATGTATCACAAAAACATATTAATCGTTATAAATAACATTTTCCGCAAACAATTATTCATTCTTACATCATCATTCTTTAAATTTGCATATATTTTCCAGGCCTATGTTAGAAAATTCAAGAGATATTTTAAAATATAAATAGAGATTTCGCGACAACATATTCGAGAAATAATTTGATCAAACTCTTACTTCTTGCGTAAGGTATAGATACTTAATATATAGCTTACAATTCTATATGTTTACACAGCAGAAAACTAAGAACTTATCCTAAAATACTGACGTTTTTGGGAAGTATGTACCTATACCACAAGGTATCCTTAAAGTATACTGTTAGTGCCCCTTGACTTTTTTACCAATTTATACCGATATTGTATTTATCTGGGCTTCTACTGACGAACACGAAAAAATCCTATTGCAGAAAAGATCTTGCCGCATTGTTATCTTTGCCTATTTATGTCGGAAATAAAAATACATTGTTAGAATGTAATTGTCCCCTAAATACTTAAAGATGATACAATTGCATACTGCCTACATCCATCCGTAATTACACATATATTCTAAAGTGAAACCTGGATTCCGCGCCATTCATCCCTGGCATCCCGGTATGTTACCTCTTTTCTAACCTTAGATTCCAAAAAATGCTTTGGTAAGGCGGTCAGGTCCATATACTAAATCCGTGTTATTCAGAAACTCATTTCACAATTCAGAGTGCTAGAAATGTACCAAGGGAGGATTTATAAATGTGAAAAAATATGATAAAAGGACGAAAAATATATAAGGGTCACAGAATTGCATGTTACCTGTCTCAGGTCTCAGTTGCTTTAGATTACAGTAAACACTCCGGTATAGCAGAGTCATCCCCATACACTTTATCCGTCCAATTCATAAACCCATTTACGAAATCAGAAAAAATTTTAAAAGAGAGAAAACGAGGAGACCACCCTCACATACACAGTAACACACAAGGTAAAATATCAAGTGTGTATACAGTAACATACAAAAGTATCAAGGCAGGGCATATAAAAGTGAAAAAAATGATAAATAAAAGGATGAAAAAAAGAAGGGTGATAGAATTGCATGTTACCTGAATTATTGTTTTGATTCCACTAAACACTTCGATATAGCCAAGTCAGCCCATACTCTTAATCCATCCAATTCAGAAAACTGTAAGTGAGAGAAAACGAGGAGACCACCCTCATATACACAGTAACAGACAAGGTAAAATTTTATATGTATCAAAATTTTGGTACTTTAATGTTTGCCAGCGACAGGTGATAAGTCGCCAAATATTATTCTATCGCCATCATTTCACTTATATTATAATAGTCCAAGTCATGTAACTGCCATGAACAATTACGGTCTGATTGATCCCTTCGCTTTTCATAAGAAAAGTTTCCATTTTGATTAAAGATCAAAATTATTTTTTCGAATAAAACTACATAAAAGTTGCCAAGATCGCAAAGAATTCTTGGTACTTTTATGTTAGCTGTGTGCAAATCTCGCCAATAGCTTTTTTTTTTAACTCGCCAGTTAGCATTTTTTTATTTTTCGAGTGGTAAATTAAAACGGTACTACTTGGTTATCCCATCGACGAAAAACCTATCGCTAAACTATAAGATTAAATGCCAATAATGGTTGATCGTAAATATGACATTCACTTGACTTTAAGGAAGTTACACGTGTTTACGCCATCAAGTGATTTTTATTTCGATGTTTTATTTATATTTTTATTAATGTTACACTAATTTATTTGTTCTTTCGTTATTTAAAATAAAAATTATGTCAATTTGTATTATTTGACGAGTGGTTTGACGATTTATATAATTTGGCGCAATTGGTCGACGGGATAACTAAGTAGTACCATTAAAACATTGCTTTGAAGTTAAAATTAAATGTCATGATTTGATGCATTACTTTATATTTAGTACAGATGTCATATATGCACCGGGTTTGGCGTGATTTTTTTTTAACGACAATTTGGCGGAAACATCGTTTTCGAATACCAGTTACATATGTAATTTTAAATTATTTTCTATTATTTTTAAATGAAATAACAATAGATAAAAAAAGTTTAATTAATAACTATAGAACAAAACAATTTATAACATGTTTGTAAATAAAAAGAAAATAAATGTAAATAAACATTTATTAATAAATAAGCAACAATAGCCGGGTTACCATGTCAAGCAAAATAGTGTCATTTTGGCGCGAATTAGGTACGCCGGTCCGGTGCGTATATGACATTTGTGCCTGATATTTTTCTTTTCGTTTCGTTTTTAGAAAAAAGAAAGAAGTGAAAGCCATTAATTTTAAATGTTTTAGTTTTAAATGAAATTTTTGGATTAAATAAAATAATAATGAAATTTGAAAAAAAAAAATGCGATGGGAGAAATGTTTGGCGATTTACCATTCGCGCTAACATAAAAATACTGAGTTCTTGATTTCTCAATCAGAATTTTCCGATTTGGCGAAAGATTGTTCAAGTAAATAATTGAATTATGAATAAAAGTAACATGATACATTTTTTAGCATGCATTTAAGAGAAGCCAAACTGGTCGCCAAATTAGTTTAAAATAATAACCCTTTCTAAAATAGGAAAAAAAAATCTGTTATGATTAAAATTTGAGTTGCCATCATTAGAGAAAAGTATTTAAAATTAGAAAGAAAAATAATAGCTAGAAAACTAATTCGAATTTAAAAATTCCGATACCAGTTTTGAGTTATACGGATCAATACGGATTTTCAATGTTAATTTGATCGCATAGTATTCCATATTTTAGGATAAATCACCGTGAAACATAATCAGTTATTTCATCAGTCGTTTCATAAAATCGTATTATATAGTCGTTTCATAAAGTCGTTTCATTAGGATTTTATATATATAGGGTAGATATTTGTCGCAAACAACTATTCATTCTTACATCACAACTCTTTAAATTTGCATGGATTTTCCAGGCCTATGTTAAGAAAAGTCAAGAGATAAATTTAAAATATAAATAGAGATTTCGCGACAACATATTCGAGAAATAATTTGATC
Organism: Maratus speciosus; assembly: GCA_963932465.1. Lineage (NCBI taxonomy): Eukaryota > Metazoa > Arthropoda > Arachnida > Araneae > Salticidae > Maratus > Maratus speciosus. Next base: position 413,056,210 of record OZ010792.1, on the reverse strand, counting down.
AAACTCTTACTTCTTGCGTAATGTAGATACTTAATGTATAGTTTTCAATTCTGCATGTTTACACAGTAGAAAACTAAGAAATTATCACCAAATACTGATGTTTTTGAGAAGTATGTACCTATACCGCATGGTATCCTTAAAGTATACTGTTAGTGCCCCTTGAGTTTTTTACCAACTTTTACAGATATTTTTATCTAGGCTTCTTCTATAACGAACGCGAAAAAACCATATTGTACAAAAGATCTTGTCGCATTTACTTCATACATTTTAAGGTACATTAAGTATATTAAATATCATGAAATAACCGCAAAATAATTACCACTGAACAGCAGAAGTTCTGTCGAAGATGTTAAAAATTTGTTGTAGAAACTACGTGTCCTCTTTTTTTAAATATAAATTAGTATTAGCGGAGAGGTGTAACGTATTCCAACGTATTCGTTTGTTGTTCACTCTGCTACTGATGAATACGAGTAAATTTCATTATCTCATTGTTGGCCGGTTGTTGAACCGAATACAATTGACTCTTTACATTGTTATACTTATTACAAATATTTAATCTTACAAACAATTAATCATTCTTATAAGCATCAAAGAAGCGTCAATGGATCATTTAAAATATAAAAAGATGTTTTGGCGCCAATATTTTCAAGAATTAAATGTACTAACTCTTGACATCGTATGCAACCTAAATGCTTAGTATATAATTATTTTGTCTATTTCTACAGTAGCAAACTTAGAAATAACTCGCAACTATTTAAAACAGAAATAAAGAATTAAGTACATGTTTCACAACGCGTATCTTGAAAACACAAAAAGTATTTCCTCTGTAGCTTTTTCACATATTTTTACAGATATATTTATCTCGGCGTTCAATCTGCTACTGACGAACATGAAAAAAATACATTGTTAGAATGCAGTTGTCCCATAAATACTTAAGGGTGATAGAATCGCATAATGCCTGCGTCCCCCCGGAATTCCACTTATATTCTAAAGCGAAACCTGGATTCCCGGGGTATTCACTCCTGACATCACGCCATGTTACCTATCTTCTAGCTTTAGATTTCAAAAAATACTCTGGTAAGAACATCAGGTCCACACACTAAATCGGTGCTATTCAGAAACTCATTTCACAATTCAGAGTGCTAGAAAAGTGTCAAGGGAGGACATATAAATGTGGAAAAAAAATGATAAAAGGACGAAAAAAATGGAAAGGTAATAGAATTGCATGTTACCTGACTTACTGCTTTAGATTCCACTGAACACTCCGGTATAGCCAAGTGAATTCCATTCTCTTAATCCGTCCCATTCAGAAACCCATTTAATAATTCAGAAAACTTATAAGAGAGAGAAAACGAGGAGACCACCCTCATACACACAGTAACATACAAGGTAAAATATCAAATGTGTATACAGTAACATACAAAAGTATCAAGGGAGGGCATTAAAAGCGAAAAAAATGATAAAAGGACGAAAAAAGTAGAAGGGTGATAGAACTGCATGTTACCTGACTTATTGCTTTAGATTCAACTGAACACTTCGGTAAAGCCAAGTCAGTTCCATACTCTGATAATCCGTCCAATTCAGAAACCCATTTAACAATTCAGAAAACTGTGAAGAGAGAGAAAACGAGGAGACCACCCTCATATACACAGTAACATGCAAGGTAAAATATCAAATGTGTATACAGTAACATACAAAAGTATCAAGGGAGGGCATATAAAAGTGAAAAAAAAGATAAAAGGACGAAAAAAATGGAAGGGTGATAGAATTGCATGTTACCTGACTTATTGCTTTAGATTCCACTGAACACTCCGGTATAGCCAAGTCAGTTCAATACTCTTATAATCCGTCCAATTCAGAAACCCATTTAACAATTCAGAAACTGTGAAGAGAGAGAAAACGAGGAGACCACCCTCATATGCACAGTAACGTATACAAGGTAAAATATCACTCAGGTATAGCGAAGTCAGGTCCCTTTTATATGGATCTACTTTCCCTGCCAAAAAATATATATATTCTCCCGAATGAAGCTTTTTTTTTCACAAAAAAGGAGACATAGTCGCCGCGATTCTGCCACGGGGAAACATACAAATGTATCAAGGGTGGGCGTATAAATGTATAAAATATGATAAGCGGACGAAAAAAAGTAAAATTGTGATATCATGTTACCTGTCTTAGTGCTTTAGATTCCCCTAATGATATCTTGTAAAACCCAAATTTAGTTACCTGGAAGTTCTTACTCGCATGTTGCTAGATTGTTCAACAAAACATGATTGATATTTTACATTGTTATATTTGTTGCGAATAATATTTGTCACCAATCTGTATTAATTGTTATAAATAATATTTGCCGCAAACAATTATTTATTCTTACATCATCAGTCTTTAACTTTGTATGTATTTTCGAGACCTATGTAGCAAGTGTTAATCAAAGTCAAGAGATAATTTAAAATATAAATAGAGATTTCGCGACAATATATTCGAGAAATGATTTGTTCAAACTCTTACTTCTTGCGTAATTATGATATTTAATATATAGTTTACAATTCTGTATGTTTACACAGTAGAAAACTAAGAAATTATCTCCAAAATACTTACTATACAGAAAACGTTTTTGAGAAATATTGTACCTATACCACACACCTATGTAGCAAGTGTTAATCAAAGTCAAGAGATAATTTAAAATATAAATAGAGATTTCGCGACAGTATATTCGAGAAATGATTTGTTCAAATTCTTACTTCTTACGTAATTATGATACTTAATATATAGTTTACAATTCTGTATGTTTACACAGTAGAAAACTAAGAAATTATCCCCAAAATACTTACTATACAGAAAACGTTTTTGAGAAATATTGTACCTATACCACGAGGTATCCTTAAAATCTACTGTTAGTGCCTGTAGTGTTTTTTACCAACTTTTGCCGATATATTTATCTGGGCTTCTACTGACGAACGCGAAAAATCCCTATTGTACAAAAGATGTTGTCGCATTATTATCTTCGTCTATTTACTTCAAAATCTTTACGGTACATTTAAACATTATTAAATTATATTAAAACATTATTAAATAATCGCAAAATACTTACCACTGAATAGCGGAAGTTGTGTCGAAGACGTTCAGAATTTGTCGCAATAACTACGTGTCCTCTTTTTAAAATGTAAATTAGTATTAACAGAGAGGTGTAACGTATTCGTTTGCCGTTCACTCTGGTTACTGATGAATACGAGAAAATTTCATTCTTAGAATTTATTTGTCTCATTGTTGGCCGGTTGTTGAACCGAATACGATTGGCTCTTTACATTGTTATACTTATTACAAATATTTAATCTTACAAACAATTAATCTTTCTTACAAGTATTAAAGAAGCGTCAAGGAATCATTTAAAATATAAGAAGACGTTTTAGCTCCAATATTTTCAAGAAATAATTTGTACTAACTCTTGACATCGTATGCAACGTAAAGGCTTAGTATATAATTAATTATTTTGTCTATTTCCACAGTAGCAAACTTAGAAGTAATCCGCAAATATTTAAAACAGAAAAGAAAACATTTTTAAAGAATTAAGTACATGTATCATAACGTATCTTGAAAAAACAAAAAGTATTTCCTCTATAGCTTTTTCGCAAACTTTTACAGATATATTTATCTCGGCGTTCAATTTGCTACTGACGAACATGAAAAAAAAATATATTGTTAGAATGTAATTGTCCTATAAAAATTTAAGGGTGATACAGTTGCATAATGCCTCCAGAATTGTACTTATATTCTTGAGTGAAATCTGAGTTCACGGGGAATTCATCTGAGACATCCCGGCATATTACCTGCCTTCTTGCTTTAGATTTCAAAAGTACTCTGGTATAAGAAAGTCAGGTCAATAAACTAAATCTGTGCTATTCAGAAACTCATTTCACGATTACAAGCGAAATGCATTTAATGGTGGAAATTACGTCATATATTAAAACGATTTTCTTATTGAAAATATTCATGTGACGCCACAATCGAAATCATATTATAGCGTAAAACTAGCTCCGTTAGCAAATTTGTTTATATATTTTATCATTTGATGCAGCATAAATACAGATAAATGCATGCGTAAAGTACTTTAGATTTATTTTGCATGAATTACTATTCGATAAATTCATGTTATAAAATTCGTATATACTTATTAATTAAAATAAACAATTTACATTTTAAAAATATTACATGAAAATATGCATGAAGGTGCATTAAAATAGAGAAAAAAATCCATACATAAGTACCCGTTTCTGAAAATATCTAAAACTCCAATAAACCTAAAATATAAACGTAAACTTTTAAAATACGGTGATTTCCAATGTCGCAGTTATGAATGTTATTCCCAAAACCTAGAACAAAAAGGAAGAATATTGTCCTTGGCATAATTATAAAAGTCCGAGTGATAACGACATTTTTTACTTAACCATTTTACATACGCTGATTTCCAAATGTGTAACTGATCTTACTTATCAATCCAAAAAAAAAAAAAAAAAAAAAAAAAAAAAAAAAAACAGCCATCAGATGTCGCGATAGCGACATGGGAATTGAAATGTGTCCCAGTCAAACGGAATAGCATTTCAAACCAAGTACAGAAAATCACCGATGTTTGTAACAATCTCACTGAATCTTCCGTAACTGGGTAATCCTTTTAAAACAGGGCATATTAGCATACTTTTAGAGGACGCGGAGTCTGAACGTGGGTTAGAGGTCAGCGCGAGCCGGAATTTCCAGGCCGGGTCCGGCCCGAACGAAAGCTATCTTGGCCCGGACAGGTCCGTTTACATTTTCACAGTTCTTGGTCCGGCCTGTACAAAAATTAGTGAAAACAGGCCCGGCTCGGCCCGACCCGGTCCAACTCAATTACTACAATTAATATTCTTTTAATGACAACATACATATTTATGGGAACATTTTACTGTATGTTTTAGATTACTATGTGATATTACAGTAAACACACAATAGTAACATTTTTCATCACTTACAGTTTTAGATGTTTCAAAATTCAAACAAGGATTCATTGAAACACTAATGTAGTTTAGAATAAAGGGTTAAAAACATCATAACTTTTGAAGTTGTATAAGGAAAAGTAGATTTGTGAAAATTTTTCTATGTCATTTTTTAAGGCTTTTCTGAAATCCAAAGGAGCTACATTCTGACACATTTCTGAATTCATTTCTTTTCAGAAAAGTGTAAGATTGGCATGCTTTCTTATCCAGAAATTATGTAAATGGCGGATTTTTTTTTTTACTGTTATTTTATTTATTTTTTTATAAAAGCAATATATCTTTGAGAAAATATTGCCAATGTTAGCGTTTTGAATCTAATTTTCGGAAGCGGAAGCATGGGAAAGTATAAAAACATACAGTCACGTGATAAGTATATCTTATATCTCTGTAAGTACCTAATTTATCAAAAATGGAAAACGCTATTCAATTCCAAATCCCTTCAGTAATCAGGCCTTTCAATTTTATGCATTTAGAGTTAAAAATGTGCCAGAAAATGTGTCGGAAAGTTTTGCATTGTTGAGCAGTGAATTTGAGAACCACCATAAGGTATATTTCCAAACTTACTGTTAATAGAAGTTCATTATTGCTCTTAATACTTTTACAAATCAATTCCGTCCCGTCACGAGTATGTAGAGGAAAAAAATACAAGCCTGATCTCGGCCTGGCACGAGTCTGCTGAAAAAATTAAACCCGGGATCAGACACCATGTAACTGTCCGATGCCGATCTCTAGGATGCACATATTACATTTCTGTATTGATTTTGTCAAACTCGCATCGGCTCGTGACGCACATTTATACTTCTTATAAATATTGTATATATATATATATATTGTAAATATTTAGGACACACTATTTATTGCATTGTTTACAACACTAATAAAGTTTCAAATTTAAACAATCGACTTTTCCTCATATTTTAGCCCATACATTTTCGATAGGATTTAAATAGGAATTGTTACAAGGCCCTATTAGTTTTAGATGCAATTAGCTTGGCCCTGAGACATAGTGACCCAAAATGACCCACTAATCGAATTTTTTCGAACATGCGACCTAACAAAATGCTATTCTCCAGCCTGAAAACGGTGGAATACAAAATTTAGTGAAAATCGTTAGTCGTTTTCTAGATAAAATAAGCTTGACCCACGTTGATTCAAAAACCCACTAACAGAAATTTATCGAACATGTGAGCTATTTCAATGGTCTTTTTGTACTGTGAAACGGTATAACAAAAAAAAAAAAAAAAAAAAAAAAATTGTCAAAATTGTTTGAACCTTTTTGAGATGCCGTTAGCTTGACCCCGACCCATTATCACCAAAATGACCCACTAATAGAATTTTCTTGAGCATGCGACCCAGCCCAATAATTTTATCTTGTTCAGAAACGTTATAGTACAAAGTTTTGTTAAAATATTTTGAGCCGTTTTGTAGATACAGTTAGCTTGATCCTGATCCATTAGGACCTAAAATGAACCATTGATTAAATTTTCTTGAATATGCGACCCTGCCCAATGGTCTTATCATGCCCGGAAACGGTATTGCACAAAATTTTGTCAAAAGGTTTTGAAGCGCTTTTTAAATACAATTAGCTTGACCCTGACCCATTGTGACCAAAAATGACACATTAATCGAATTTTCTTGAATATGCGACCTAGCCCAATGGTCTTCTCGAGCCCCAAAACGATAGAATACAAAATTCAGTCAAATTCGTTAAAGCCGTTTTTTAGATACAATTAGCTGGATCCTGACCCACTGTGACCCAAAATGACCCACTAATCGAATTTTCTCGAACATGTGACTTAGACTAATTCTTTTCTCATGCCCAGAAACGGTATAATATAAAATTTGGTCAAAATGTTTTGAGCATGTTTTTAGATTCAATTAGCTTGACACTGGCCAATTGTGACCCAAAATGACCCACTAATAGAATTTTCTCGAACATGTGACTTAGCCCAATGGTCATCTCATAACCAGAAACGGCCGTATATTAAAAAATTTTGTGAAAATGCCTTGAGCTGTTTTTCAGATATAATTATCTTGACCCTGACCCATAATGACCCACTAATCGAATTTTCTCGAACACGTGATCCATCCCAATGGTCTTTTCGTGCCCGAAAACGATAGATTACAGAATTTCGTCAAAATCGTAGAGCCGTTATCTAGATAAACTTAGCTGGACCCACGGTGACCCCAAAATGACCCACAAATCGAATTTTCTTAAACACGTTACTCATCGCAATGGTCTTTTCGTGCCCGAAAATGGTTAGATACAAAATTTAGTCAAAATCAATTGAGCCGTTATCTAGATATAATTAGCTTGACCCTGACCCATTATGACCGAAAATGACCCACTAATCGAATTTTCTGGAACCCGAGACCCATCGCAATGGTCTTTTCGTGCCCGAAAACGGTAGGGTGCAAAATTTCGTCAAAATCGTTACAGCCGTTATCTAGATGAACTTAGCTCGACCCACGGTGACACAAAAATGACCCACTAATCGAATTGTCTCGAACATGTGACTTAGCCCAATGATCTTCTCGTGATCCAAAACTGTAGAATATAGAGTTCAGTGAAAATCGTTAGAGCCGTGTTTTAGATTAAAATAGCTTGACCCACAGTGACCCAAAATGACCCACTAATCGAATTTTCTCGAACACGTGACCCATCCCAATGGTCTTTTCGTGCCCGAAAATGGTTAGATACAAAATTTAGTCAAAATCGATTCAGTCGTTCTTTAGATATAATTAGCTTGACCCTGACCCATTATGACTCAAAATGACCCATCAATCGAATTTTCTGGAACACGAGGCACATCCCAATGGTCTTTTCGTGCCCGAAAATGGTTAGATGAAAAATTTTGTCAAAATCGATTGAGCCGTTCGCTAGATATAATTAGCTTGACCCTGACCCATTATGGCCCAAAATGACCTACTAATCAAATTTTCTCGAACACGAGACACATCCCAATGGTTTTTTCGTGCCCGAAAATGGTTAGAAACAAAACTTAGTCAAAATCGATGAAGCCGTTCTCTAGATATAATTAGCTTGACCCTGACCAATTATGACCCAAAATGACCCACTAATCGAATTTTCTCGAACACGAGACCCATCCCAATGGTCTTTTTGTGCCCGAAAACAGTAGGGAGCAAAATTATCAAAATCGTTAGAGCCGTTATCTAGATAAACATAGCTTGACCCACGGTGAGCCAAAAATGACCCACTAATTGAATTTTCTCGAACATGTGACTTAGCCCAATGGTCTTCTCGTAATCCAAAGCTGTAGAATAGAAAGCTTGGTGAAAATCGTTAGAGCCGTTTTTTAGATAAAAATAGCTTGACCCACAGTGACCCAAAAATGACACACTAATCGAATTTTCTCGAACACGTGACGCATCCCAATGGTCTTTTTGTGCCAGAAAATGGTTAGATACAAAATTTAGTCAAAATCGATTGAGTCGTTCTTTAGATATAATTAGCTTGACCCTGACCCATTATGACCCAAAATGACCCATCAATCGAATTTTCTGGAACACGAGACACATCCCAATGGTCTTTTCGTGCCCGAAAATGGTTAGATACAAAATTTTGTCAAAATCGATTGAGCCGTTCTTTAGATATAATTAGCTTGACTCTGACCTATTATGACCCAAAATGACACACTAATCGAAGTTTCTCGAACACGAGACCCATCCCAATGGTCTTTTCGTGCCCGAAAACTGTAGGGTGCAAAATTTAATTAAAATCGTTAGAGCCGTTTTCAAGATAAAATTTACATACACACACACAATTTTTGCTCGCATTATAGTATAAGATTTACAATAGACGCTCTTCTAAAGGAAAAGCATTATCCGTGTTTCTAAAATAAGGTTTTCTAAGTCTGCGAAAACTTCCGATATGTTGGGATTTGTCCGCTCTTTTATAATACTTAAATATTTTTGAGCGTTTAATTATCCTACAGGTCTGTCCCGACTCATAGAAAAAAAATTCGGCCCGGCTCGATACAAAAACTGAAAGTTCGGCCCGAACCGGGCCCGGCCCATACAAAAAATAGTATGTTGCGGCCATCACAAAACTTTCTTCTATTAAATCACGTCAATGTATACACATTTGACATATTGCATTGTAAGTTACTGTGTATATGAGGGTGGTCTCCACGTTTTCTCTCTCTTCACAGTTTTCTGAATTGTTAAATGGGTTTCTAAATTGGACGGATTAAGAATATGGAACTGACTTTGCTATACCTGAGTGTTCCGTGGAATCTAAAGCAAGAAGTCAGGTAACATGCAATTTTATCACCCTTCTTTTTTTTCGTCTTTTATCATTTTTTTTCACTTTTGTATGTCCTCCCTTGATACTTTTGTATGTTACAGTATACACATTTGATATTTTACTTTGTATGTTACTGTGTATATGAGGGTGGTCTCCTCGTTTTCTCTCTCTTACAGTTTTCTGAATTGTTAAAAGGGTTTCTGAATTGGACGGATTAAGAGTATGGAACTAACTTGGCTATACCGGAGTGTTCAGTCGAATCTAAAGCAATAAGTCAGGTAACGTGCAATTCTATCACCCTTCTATTTTTTTCGCCCTTTTATCATTTTTTTCACTTTTATATGCTCTCCCTTGATACTTTTGTATGTCATTGTATACACATTTGATATTTTACCTTGTATGTTACTGTGTATATGAGGTAGTCTCCTCGTTTTCTTTCTCTTCACAGTTTTCTGAATTGTTAAATGGGTTTCTAAATTGGACGGATTAAGAATATGGAACTGACTTGGCTATACCGGAGTGTTCAGTGGAATTTAAAGCAATAAGTCAGGTAACATGCAATTCTATCTCTCTTCTATATTTTTCGTCCTTTTATCATTTTTTTCACTTTTATATGCCCTCCCTTGATACTTTTGTATGTTACTGTATACACATTTGATATTTTACGCTGTATGTTACTGTGTATATGAGGGTGGTCTCCTCATTTTCTTTCTCTTCACAGTTTTCTGAATTGTTAAATGGGTTTCTAAATTGGACGGATTAAGAATATGGAACTGACTTGGCTATACCGGAGTGTTCAGTGGAATTTAAAGCAATAAGTCAGGTAACATGCAATTCTATCTCTCTTCTATATTTTTCGTCCTTTTATCACTTTTTTCACTTTTATATGCCCTCCCTTGATACTTTTGTATGTTACTGTATACACATTTGATATTTTACGTTGTATGTTACTGTGTATATGAGGGTGGTCTCCTCATTTTCTTTCTCTTCACAGTTTTCTGAATTGTTAAATGGGTTTCTAAATTGGACGGATTAAGAATATGGAACTGACTTGGCTATACCGGAGTGTTCAGTGGAATTTAAAGCAATAAGTCAGTTAACATGCAATTCTATCTCTCTTCTATATTTTTCGTCCTTTTATCATTTTTTTCACTTTTATATGCCCTCCCTTGATACTTTTGTATGTTACTGTATACACATTTGATATTTTACGCTGTATGTTACTGTGTATATGAGGGTGGTCTCCTCATTTTCTTTCTCTTCACAGTTTTCTGAATTGTTAAATGGGTTTCTAAATTGGACGGATTAAGAATATGGAACTGACTTGGCTATACCGGAGTGTTCAGTGGAATTTAAAGCAATAAGTCAGGTAACATGCAATTCTATCTCTCTTCTATATTTTTCGTCCTTTTATCACTTTTTTCACTTTTATATGCCCTCCCTTGATACTTTTGTATGTTACTGTATACACATTTGATATTTTACGTTGTATGTTACTGTGTATATGAGGGTGGTCTCCTCATTTTCTTTCTCTTCACAGTTTTCTGAATTGTTAAATGGGTTTCTAAATTGGACGGATTAAGAATATGGAACTGACTTGGCTATACCGGAGTGTTCAGTGGAATTTAAAGCAATAAGTCAGGTAACATGCAATTCTATCTCTCTTCTATATTTTTCGTCCTTTTATCATTTTTTTCACTTTTATATGCCCTCCCTTGATACTTTTGTATGTTACTGTATACACATTTGATATTTTACGTTGTATGTTACTGTGTATATGAGGGTGGTCTCCTCATTTTCTTTCTCTTCACAGTTTTCTGAATTGTTAAATGGGTTTCTAAATTGGACGGATTAAGAATATGGAACTGACTTGGCTATACCGGAGTGTTCAGTGGAATTTAAAGCAATAAGTCAGGTAACATGCAATTCTATCTCTCTTCTATATTTTTCGTCCTTTTATCATTTTTTTCACTTTTATATGCCCTCCCTTGATACTTTCGTATGTTACTGTATACACATTTGATATTTTACGTTGTATGTTACTGTGTATATGAGGGTGGTCTCCTCATTTTCTTTCTCTTCACAGTTTTCTGAATTGTTAAATGGGTTTCTAAATTGGACGGATTAAGAATATGGAACTGACTTGGCTATACCGGAGTGTTCAGTGGAATTTAAAGCAATAAGTCAGGTAACATGCAATTCTATCTCTCTTCTATATTTTTCGTCCTTTTATCATTTTTTTCACTTTTATATGCCCTCCCTTGATACTTTTGTATGTTACTGTATACACATTTGATATTTTACGTTGTATGTTACTGTGTATATGAGGGTGGTCTCCTCATTTTCTTTCTCTTCACAGTTTTCTGAATTGTTAAATGGGTTTCTAAATTGGACGGATTAAGAATATGGAACTGACTTGGCTATACCGGAGTGTTCAGTGGAATTTAAAGCAATAAGTCAGGTAACATGCAATTCTATCTCTCTTCTATATTTTTCGTCCTTTTATCATTTTTTTCACTTTTATATGCCCTCCCTTGATACTTTTGTATGTTACTGTATACACATTTGATATTTTACGTTGTATGTTACTGTGTATATGAGGGTGGTCTCCTCATTTTCTTTCTCTTCACAGTTTTCTGAATTGTTAAATGGGTTTCTAAATTGGACGGATTAAGAATATGGAACTGACTTGGCTATACCGGAGTGTTCAGTGGAATTTAAAGCAATAAGTCAGGTAACATGCAATTCTATCTCTCTTCTATATTTTTCGTCCTTTTATCATTTTTTTCACTTTTATATGCCCTCCCTTGATACTTTTGTATGTTACTGTATACACATTTGATATTTTACGTTGTATGTTACTGTGTATATGAGGGTGGTCTCCTCATTTTCTTTCTCTTCACAGTTTTCTGAATTGTTAAATGGGTTTCTAAATTGGACGGATTAAGAATATGGAACTGACTTGGCTATACCGGAGTGTTCAGTGGAATTTAAAGCAATAAGTCAGGTAACATGCAATTCTATCTCTCTTCTATATTTTTCGTCCTTTTATCATTTTTTTCACTTTTATATGCCCTCCCTTGATACTTTTGTATGTTACTGTATACACATTTGATATTTTACGTTGTATGTTACTGTGTATATGAGGGTGGTCTCCTCATTTTCTTTCTCTTCACAGTTTTCTGAATTGTTAAATGGGTTTCTAAATTGGACGGATTAAGAATATGGAACTGACTTGGCTATACCGGAGTGTTCAGTGGAATTTAAAGCAATAAGTCAGGTAACATGCAATTCTATCTCTCTTCTATATTTTTCGTCCTTTTATCATTTTTTTCACTTTTATATGCCCTCCCTTGATACTTTTGTATGTTACTGTATACACATTTGATATTTTACGTTGTATGTTACTGTGTATATGAGGGTGGTCTCCTCATTTTCTTTCTCTTCACAGTTTTCTGAATTGTTAAATGGGTTTCTAAATTGGACGGATTAAGAATATGGAACTGACTTGGCTATACCGGAGTATTCAGTGGAATTTAAAGCAATAAATCAGGTAACATGCAATTCTATCTCTCTTCTATATTTTTCGTCCTTTTATCACTTTTTTCACTTTTATATGCCCTCCCTTGATACTTTTGTATGTTACTGTATACACATTTGATATTTTACGTTGTATGTTACTGTGTATATGAGGGTGGTCTCCTCATTTTCTTTCTCTTCACAGTTTTCTGAATTGTTAAATGGGTTTCTAAATTGGACGGATTAAGAATATGGAACTGACTTGGCTATACCGGAGTGTTCAGTGGAATTTAAAGCAATAAGTCAGGTAACATGCAATTCTATCTCTCTTCTATATTTTTCGTCCTTTTATCATTTTTTTCACTTTTATATGCCCTCCCTTGATACTTTTGTATGTTACTGTATACACATTTGATATTTTACGTTGTATGTTACTGTGTATATGAGGGTGGTCTCCTCATTTTCTTTCTCTTCACAGTTTTCTGAATTGTTAAATGGGTTTCTAAATTGGACGGATTAAGAATATGGAACTGACTTGGCTATACCGGAGTGTTCAGTGGAATTTAAAGCAATAAGTCAGGTAACATGCAATTCTATCTCTCTTCTATATTTTTCGTCCTTTTATCATTTTTTTCACTTTTATATGCCCTCCCTTGATACTTTCGTATGTTACTGTATACACATTTGATATTTTACGTTGTATGTTACTGTGTATATGAGGGTGGTCTCCTCATTTTCTTTCTCTTCACAGTTTTCTGAATTGTTAAATGGGTTTCTAAATTGGACGGATTAAGAATATGGAACTGACTTGGCTATACCGGAGTGTTCAGTGGAATTTAAAGCAATAAGTCAGGTAACATGCAATTCTATCTCTCTTCTATATTTTTCGTCCTTTTATCATTTTTTTCACTTTTATATGCCCTCCCTTGATACTTTTGTATGTTACTGTATACACATTTGATATTTTACGTTGTATGTTACTGTGTATATGAGGGTGGTCTCCTCATTTTCTTTCTCTTCACAGTTTTCTGAATTGTTAAATGGGTTTCTAAATTGGACGGATTAAGAATATGGAACTGACTTGGCTATACCGGAGTGTTCAGTGGAATTTAAAGCAATAAGTCAGGTAACATGCAATTCTATCTCTCTTCTATATTTTTCGTCCTTTTATCATTTTTTTCACTTTTATATGCCCTCCCTTGATACTTTTGTATGTTACTGTATACACATTTGATATTTTACGTTGTATGTTACTGTGTATATGAGGGTGGTCTCCTCATTTTCTTTCTCTTCACAGTTTTCTGAATTGTTAAATGGGTTTCTAAATTGGACGGATTAAGAATATGGAACTGACTTGGCTATACCGGAGTGTTCAGTGGAATTTAAAGCAATAAGTCAGGTAACATGCAATTCTATCTCTCTTCTATATTTTTCGTCCTTTTATCATTTTTTTCACTTTTATATGCCCTCCCTTGATACTTTTGTATGTTACTGTATACACATTTGATATTTTACGTTGTATGTTACTGTGTATATGAGGGTGGTCTCCTCATTTTCTTTCTCTTCACAGTTTTCTGAATTGTTAAATGGGTTTCTAAATTGGACGGATTAAGAATATGGAACTGACTTGGCTATACCGGAGTGTTCAGTGGAATTTAAAGCAATAAGTCAGGTAACATGCAATTCTATCTCTCTTCTATATTTTTCGTCCTTTTATCATTTTTTTCACTTTTATATGCCCTCCCTTGATACTTTTGTATGTTACTGTATACACATTTGATATTTTACGTTGTATGTTACTGTGTATATGAGGGTGGTCTCCTCATTTTCTTTCTCTTCACAGTTTTCTGAATTGTTAAATGGGTTTCTAAATTGGACGGATTAAGAATATGGAACTGACTTGGCTATACCGGAGTGTTCAGTGGAATTTAAAGCAATAAGTCAGGTAACATGCAATTCTATCTCTCTTCTATATTTTTCGTCCTTTTATCATTTTTTTCACTTTTATATGCCCTCCCTTGATACTTTTGTATGTTACTGTATACACATTTGATATTTTACGTTGTATGTTACTGTGTATATGAGGGTGGTCTCCTCATTTTCTTTCTCTTCACAGTTTTCTGAATTGTTAAATGGGTTTCTAAATTGGACGGATTAAGAATATGGAACTGACTTGGCTATACCGGAGTATTCAGTGGAATTTAAAGCAATAAATCAGGTAACATGCAATTCTATCTCTCTTCTATATTTTTCGTCCTTTTATCATTTTTTTCACTTTTATATGCCCTCCCTTGATACTTTTGTATGTTACTGTATACACATTTGATATTTTACGTTGTATGTTACTGTGTATATGAGGGTGGTCTCCTCATTTTCTTTCTCTTCACAGTTTTCTGAATTGTAAAATGGGTTTCTGAATTGGACGGATTAAGAATATGGAACTGACTTGGCTATGCCGGAGTGTTCAGTGGAATCTAAAGCAAGAAGTCAGGTAACATGCAATTCTATCACCCTTCTTTTTTTTCGTCCTTTTATCATTTTTTTCACTTTTATATGCCCTCCCTTGATACTTTTGTACGTTACTGTGTACACATTTGATATTTTACTTTGTATGTTACTGTGTATATGAGGTAGTTTCCTCGTTTTCTCTCTCTTCACAGTTTTCTGAATTGTTAAATGGGTTTCTGAATTGGACGGCTTAAGAATATGGAACTGACTTTGCTATACCTGAGTGTTCCGTGGAATCTAAAGCAAGAAGTCAGGTAACATGCAATTTTATCATCCTTCTTTTTTTTCGTCTTTTATCATTTTTTTTCACTTTTGTATGTCCTCCCTTGATACTTTTGTATGTTACAGTATACACATTTGATATTTTACTTTGTATGTTACTGTGTATATGAGGGTGGTCTCCTCGTTTTCTCTCTCTTACAGTTTTCTGAATTGTTAAAAGGGTTTCTGAATTGGACGGATTAAGAGTATGGAACTAACTTGGCTATACCGGAGTGTTCAGTCGAATCTAAAGCAATAAGTCAGGTAACGTGCAATTCTATCACCCTTCTATTTTTTTCGTCCTTTTATCATTTTTTTCACTTTTATATGCTCTCTCTTGATACTTTTGTATGTTATTGTATACACATTTGATATTTTACCTTGTATGTTACTGTGTATATGAGGTAGTCTCCTCGTTTTCTCTCTCTTCACAATTTTCTGAATTGTTAAAAGGGTTTCTCAATTGGACGGATTAAGAGTATGAAATTGACTTGGCTATACCTGAGTGTTCCGTGGAATATAAAGCAAGAAGTCAGGTAACATGCAATTCTGCCACACTTCTTTTTTTTTCGTCTTTTATCATTTTTTTTTTCACTTTTATTTGCCTTCCCTTGATATTTTTGTATGTTACTGTATACGCATTTGATTTTTTACCTTGTATGTTACTGTGTATATGAGGGTGGTCTCCTCGTTTTCTCTCTCTTACAGTTTTCTGAATTGTTAAAAGGGTTTCTGAATTTGACGGATTAAGAGTATGGAACTAACTTGGCTATACCGGAGTGTTCAGTCGAATCTAAAGCAATAAGTCAGGTAACATGCAATTCTATCACCCTTCTATTTTTTTCGACCTTATATCATTTTTTTCACTTTCATATGCCCTTCCTTGATACTTTTGTATGTTACCGTGTACACATTTGATATTTTACCTTGTATGTTTCTGTGTATATGAGGGTGGTCTCCTCGTTTTCTCTCTCTTACAGTTTTCTGAATTGTTAAAAGGGTTTCTGAATTGGGCGCTTTAAGAGTGTGGAGCTGACTTGGCTATACCGGAGTGTTCAGTGGAATCTAAAGCAATAAGTCAGGTAACATGCAATTCTATCACCCGTCTATTTTTTTCGTCCTTTTATCATTTTTTTTCACTTTCATTTGCCCTCCCTTGATACTTTTGTATGTTACTGTGTACACATTTGATATTTTACCTTGTATGTTACTGTGTATATGAGGTAGTCTCCTCGTTTTCTCTCTCTTTACAGTTTTCTGAATTGTTAATTTGGTTTCTGAATTGGGCGGATTAAGAATATGGAACTGACTTGGCTATACCGGAGTGTTCAGTGGAAGCTAAAGCAATAAATCAGGTAACATGCAATTCTATCACCCTTCTATTTTTTTCATCCTTTTATCATTTTTTTCATTTTTATATGCCTTCCCTTGATACTTTTGTATGTTACTGTATACACATTTGATATTTTACCTTGTATGTTACTGTGTATATGAGGGTGGTCTCCTCGTTTTCTCTCTCTTACAGTTTTCAGAATTTTTAAAAGGGTTTCTGAATTGGGCGCTTTAAGAGTGTGGAGCTGACTTGGCTATACCGGAGTGTTTAGTGGAATTAAAACAATAAGTCAGGTAACATACAATTCTACCACCCTTCTACTTTTTTCGTCCTTTTATCATTTTTTCACATTTATATATCCTCCCTTGACACTTTTTTAGCACTCTGAATTGTGAAATGAGTTTCTGAATAGCACCGATTTAGTGTATGGACCTGATGCACAATTTTTGTGTTAGCATAATTTTTCGCATTCCTTAAGGGGAAAAAAAAGGGGGGTGTGACTTTCCTAAACTCTTTATGAAGGGCATTCTATATTTTATAAAAAGAAAATTATTTTCAAATGGATTAACATAATCTAGAAGTATTTAACCGATATATACCTAAAAACTGTGTAACAAATCGTGTACCATAACCGAGATCCTTATAAATATCTTACCAATTTCAAAACATATATTTCTATTTATGCATAGAACCGAGAAAAAATTCCGGCATATCTAACACAGATTTAATAAAAAGAAATTCTAAAGTTTACTATGGAAATTGTACAAAATCCCTAGTACTATTTTAAAATTCGCAGAAATAAATTCTAACGCTATATCACAAAAATTCCCAAGTATCCTCATTAATATTTTTAATTAATACATAAATCTCGAGCGTATACGTCACTAAATTAAATTTAATCGCGAAAAGCCCTCTCATTAAATTTTTAATTAATGTTAAAAATTCCATTGTCATCTAAAAATTCGCGTTAAAGAAAAAAAAAATTTAAGCCGTCAAATTAGAAATTATCACCAAAAAATTTTACCTCTAGCACAAAAATTTTCAAAAATTGCGTCCCCTAAAAATTAAAGACCCCCAATTAAAATTTTAGTTAACGTTAAAAATTACATTGCCACTAAAAATCGTGTTAAAAAAATAAAGTTCCCTAATTAATATTAAATATCTAAAATCTTCACCAGTAAAAACTCTAACACAAAATTTTTCAAAAATTGCCTCCTAAAAATTTAAAGCCTCCCAATAAAAATTTTTAATTAATGTTAAAAATTACATTAACATCTAAAAATAAATGTCCTCGAAAAAATTCAATCTCAAAAATTATCCCTTAAAAATTAAAGTCCCCTTATTAAAATTTCTTAATTAATTATTGTAGTCTTAATTAATTATTATTTTTCACAAGTAAACGTAGCTCTCAAACAACGCTGAAAAAATCAATGTCTCCCCCAAAAAATTTAATCTCCTAAAATTAACCCCCTAAAAATTAAAGTCCACCAATTAAAATTTCTTAATTATTTTTTCTCAATTTATTTTTCACAAGTAAAAATAACACTTCAAACCGTAGCACGATTAAAAAATTTTTACTACTAACACACAAAATTTTCTATCTTCCAAAATTACTTCCCCAAAAAGATTAAAATTTATTAATTAATTACCATTAATTTATTTTTCACAAGTAAAAATAACACTTCAAACCGCAGTACGATTAAAACATTTTTACTACTAACACACAAAATTTTCTATCTTCCAAAATTACTTCCCCAAAAAGATTAAAATTTATTAATTAATTACCATTAATTTATTTTTCACAAGTAAAAATAGCACTACAAACTGTAGTACGCTTAAAAAATTTAATTTCCGCGAAAAGAAGAAAACCTATCTCCTAAAATTACTCCCTAAAAAAATTTAAATCTCCTCATTAAAATTTATAAATTAATTTTTCACAAGTAAACATAACACTACAAACTGTAGTATGCTGAAAAAAAAATCCATGCCCCCTAAAAATTCAATCTTCAAAAATTACCCCATAAAAATTAAAGTCTCCTCATTAAAATATCTAAATAAATTTTTCGCAAGTAAACATAACACTACAAACCGTAGTGTACTTGGAAAAAAAAAAAAAATCAATGTTTCCTAAAAATTCAATCTTCAAAAATTACCCCTAAAAACTTGAAGTCCCCTCACTAAAATTTCTTAATTAACTTTTCTCAAAAAAAAAAAAAAAATAAATAAAATAAAAAATCCTACTCAAAAATATACCTTCAAACTGTAGTACGGTTTAAAAAAAATCAATATCCGCGAAAAAAATCTATCTCAAAAATTAAAGTCCGCCCATTAAAATTTCTTAATTTATTTTTCACAAGTAAAGATCGTCTTGTAAGACGCCTCCGCATAACCGTCACCCTTCTCTTAGAGGATAACCTCCACCGCCCTGCTGCATGACCTTGACCCCATGACCTACTCCGCCGCATGACCTTCATTTGACCTTCACCCTTCACCTCAACCACCGCTGATGCAGAACCCCCAAAATATATCTACTATCGTGGGAAAAAAAGTAAACACCCTCTACTAACTTTGCAACAAATTATTGTAACTGAAAGTTACTGGTACCAAACGACTGGGAAAAAAGCCTACGTTTAAATGATGGATATAAAATTTGTTTAGGGCGGTATTAAAACGAACCCCCCCCCTTTTTTTTTCAATAGCAATACCCAAGTCTGACACCCTAAATAAATTCTACACCCTTCAATTAGCGTAAAAAAAAAATTTGCATGAAATTTGTGCGATTAGTTTAAGAGAAATTAATTATTTTAAGATGAACCTATTTTATGGGCCGTATCCAAATTGAAGTTCAGTACTCAATTGTTGAAATGCTACAGGATGACTATGCGACTTCTATTAATGTATTATTTCTTGCCAATAGGACCATTTCACTCGCTTAATATGTTTCGACTATTGCCAGCCCAAATGCTTCACTAAAATGAGTAATATGCATATTTTTTAATTATGCTTTTCTGCACATCATAGACGGCCCCTTAAACCATCATTTTGATGTTTTTTATTCATAATTCGAAAAGTATTCGGAAGAAATATTTGAAATTGAGTATTCGCATAAAGCAGGACATAATAAATATAAATCTATCAAAAAAAAAAAAAAAAATATATATATATATACATATATACATAGGTTGCAATTAATATTTTTTTCGAATATTAATTTCATAATTCGTAATTCCTATTATAAAATTTTTAAAATTACAAATTCAATGTATTTATGTTTGGGTGTTTAGTATTATAACCCCCCCCCCCCCCAAAAAAAAAAAAAAAAAAGAAAAATCACATTAGGATTATAATATTAGGAGATATTAATAAAAATGTGAAAATGTAATTTAACATTAGAAGCTTTAAATTTTGATTGTTTATAATTCAAAATTTTATCATCTAAATGACTTGAAAACTTCGTTTTTAGGCATATTTTGAACCGAAGAATTAAACAATAGTGTCAAAATTGGGTGTTGCCATTGAAAAAACAAAGTTTGGTCTGGTTTTGATTTGTAAATGGCCTCCTAAGCACATTTTATATACATAATTTAAAAGCAGACTTTATTTCCAATTGTCTGGTACCAGTAACCTTCTTCTATTATAATTAGTTGCAGAGATACTAGGGGTGTTTATCTTTTTTTTTTTTTTCCACGACTGTACATTTTTATATGTGCGTAATAATAGGATGAGATTGTGTCTGCGCCCATTATGTTTTCAGTGCCTGCGAAAATACTGTAATATTTGTGAAACAAACACTGATTTCTACCCCTATCATTCGATTGTTTAAAGACAATGATTAAAAAATATTTTTTCTTTCACACGAACGCGAAACTTTCTGACATGGGCTAATTTTTAAGCGTAAAATCGTGAAAATAGCAAGCATGACTATTGAAGTGATTTGGAATGGAATAGCGTTTTTTATTTTTCCATAAATGGTTTATGCCTTGAGTTATAAGCATTTGTTGTCTCATGGCCATCTTTATGGGCTGCCGCGTTCGGTAACTCGCCTCAAAACATAAACTTTTACAACATTTTCCGAAAGACCCCAGCCTAGCCTTTGTCTAAAGATGGAAAACGCTATTCTATATTACAGACTCTGGATAAGAGCACCTGGCAATACATTAACGAAAAAAAAAAAAAAAAAAAAAAAAATGAAATCAGGAATGTGACAAAAAGTTGTCAGTTTGAATTTGAGAACAAACTCAAAATGAAACAAATTTGCTGTAAAAGATTTTTTATTCTGAACTTCTTTAGTTGTACTATGAAA
Organism: Maratus speciosus; assembly: GCA_963932465.1. Classification (NCBI taxonomy): domain Eukaryota; kingdom Metazoa; phylum Arthropoda; class Arachnida; order Araneae; family Salticidae; genus Maratus; species Maratus speciosus. Next base: position 413,034,992 of record OZ010792.1, on the reverse strand, counting down.
CTGTACGAATTGAATACCGTAAAGCGAAGTGTAGTGCAAGGGTTCAGGTATGGCAATTGGCAATCCCATTTTCTTCCCCAAGGAAAGAAATAATCTTTTACCAGCTAACCTGTGATGTAAAGTCGATGTGTAATTCCCACCCCCTCTTTTTTTTTCTTTTGGGAACAGGACCAGATCACATTACTGACCAGAGGTCATGTACGGCCAACTCCGGGAAGATATTGGAAAAGGCCGTGGGTCATCATGCTGCTACATCTATAACAAAGAATACAAAACATGCATTCTTTTGCATATGGAAGGAAAAAATTCTTTCGGTCCTTGGGCTAAGCATTTTATACTGCTGCATAAGCATACATGGATCTATTGTGCTGGATATTTCTTTCCTTGGGGAAGAAAATGGGTTTCGTAGGGCGGCATAATGTAATTTTAGCTAGAAGCTAAAGGAAGGGGGACAAGCAGTCAGAGCAAAGATAGTCTATGTGAGAAGTCTGTGGGACAACACAGACAGGGGAGCAGAACTATGCTAGAAATATTGAGAGCAGGGGTTTCCAACTTGCACGTGTTAGGGGGTCGCAAATGATTATACCAGGCGTGCCGAAACATACGTGCCATGGCATAGTATTATCTATTACTTTTTTTATGGTTGTAATGCACATTTTGCACATACAAATTGAAAAGTACGTTATTTCAGTGGGGCAGCCAGAATTCGGTTCTAGAGGGGGTTTTGAGCTGTTGATAATGGTGGTCGCCGGTTAATTGAATCACTGATTAATCGAATCAGTCTATTTAATGAATAAATTCATAATGCTTTTTTTTTTTAATCGAATATTAGAATCTGTAGTTACGCCGGTTATGATTCATTAAAACAGCGTTTACAATATTACAGTTACAAAACTTAACATGCATCAATAAAATAACACAAAACCACATTAAATTTGTAAAAAGTGTTTAAAAAAAATTACAGGAACATTTTAAAAGGTGGAAGAGCACAGTACAACAAACATTTTTTGTATCGATAATCAGGGATGCAATTCAATTTTCAGTGAAATTACACAGGGTTTCACTTCATAGCGTTCAAGAATTATTTTTCCTAACTTCAGTAATGAAGAAAGTATAGAAAAAATGTCAATAGACTTACCTTGCTTGGTGTCAATGTAACCATAGGCGTAGCGTCGGGGGGGGGGGGGGGCATGTGCCCCCCCAATCTTCTACAACCCGGGCGCCAGAACAGAAAGCGTAGGGGGCGCCAAAAGAAGATTTTTCTTTTGTCTTTACATGCAAAAATATGTATTATTTATATTGAATTTGCACAAAAATGTCTCACAGCCGGAAAATCCAAAAGGAAAACTGAACCAAATGCCTTAACATTTACAAATATATAAAAAGATTCATCCATAATAGAAGTCTGCAAATGAATTAGAAAAAAGAGCTGTTCTCTTAGGCTATTTTCTTTCTCCAATTCAAAATGTACCAAAATGTGAAGAGGGCGCCAAATGAAGATTTTCTTTGACTCCAACTTTTCTGATAAAAAGATTCTATGAAGGCTGTTCAGTTTTTTTTCTCTCTCTCCCTGAGAAGCGTTGAGCTTTTATTTTTCCGGTCTTAATATGGGCGAAGTCGGGTGGCTGCCCGGGGCAATAAAAACAAACGTGAGGAGGAGTCAGGGCCGAAACTAAAGGGGGCAGAGGGGGCATGTGCCCTGGGCGCCACGCGAAGGGGCCGCCAGATGATAATTTGGTTTGCCGTTTTATACAATATATATATGTGCGTGTGCAATTTGAGTAAAAAAAATTTTTTTAGCCGAAAAATCAAAAAGAAAAGCTGAGTAAAGAGCATTAAAATTGCCAAATAGATAAAAAGATTCGCCTACAATATACAATACAGCAAATGAATAACCCCATTCTTTTTCTTATAATTACTTTTTTTTACATGCATATCACCATATTTGGCCTTAGAGGGGGCGAGATCAGGTAACTGACTGGTACAATAAAAACGAAGTGGTTGAAAATTCACAAAATTTGCTTTGAGTCACACATAAATTTGAAAATTAGCATTAGGTTGAGAAAAGTATCTAGACATAACAATCTATACATAAGAAGAGTGGTATAAGTCACAATTCCCCAAAACTGGTGTAGATAGTACAGGGAGATATTTTACAATTCTGGAATTCATTTTTATGCCTACAGTAAATCCTGGTTTTTTAGTTCCTAAAACAATATGACTCATATCAGTATGACATTAAAGTACCTCATTTGTAATAATTTGTAATGCTACAACAACAGTAAAATCTGGAAAAATGAAATCTGTCTATAATGGAATCTTGTCTTCAATGAAAAAAAACTGCATGGTTCCAACAGAATGAATACCAACAGTTATATCTGCCAAGATGGAAACCTGTATAAAGCGGAAATATTTCCGCTTCCTTTTGATTTTTTTTCACAGGTTTTAATGAATAAATATTTGACAAAGATGGTTACATAATTCAATATTACGTATTTTACTGTTACAGATTTAAAATTTTAAAATAAGCCCTCTAATAGAAACTTTCGCAAATTTCTCTTTGTAAATTTATTTTGCGGGGGAAGGAGGGGGGGGGGCGCCAAAAACCATGTTTGCCCCGGGTGAAAATATAGCTAATTTCGGCCCTGGAAGGAGTGCACAAAGTAAAATCTTTAGTAAAATCCTTTAAAAGAAAAAAATGAGTATAGCATTTGCAGTGGTACAGTAAAAAATCTCCCACAGGGCGCCATGGCTCATAAAGTCCCCCCTGCCTTTATCCCCCAAATGATTTTTTCTTTTCTTTTTGCCTCCTTGCTCTTGAACTTCCTCAGTCAGTCGACAAAAGAAAAGACGAATTTTGACAAAAGATCGTGGGAAAATATCGCGAATTTCATCAAAAAATCTCTGACAAATACCGAATATCATTTTCGTCAATCGGTCGTAGAAAAATTCATGAAATTTGGCAAAGGATAGTGTAAAGAAAATCGTAAATTTCATGAAACGATCGGCAGAAAAAAAAAATGCGAATTTTTGTAATTCATCATCGAAGAAATCGTGAATCTCCTCAAAGGACCATGGAAAAATATCTTGAATTTTATCAAAGGTTCCGGAAACAAATGGCGATTTTCGTCATTCGGTCACGGAAAAATCATCGCAAATTTCGTCAAAAGAATGTACAAAATATAACGAATTTCGTTTAACGACCAAGAGAAAAAAAAATTGCAAATTTCGTCAAATGGTCGCGGACAAAAAGACAGCAGGTGTGATTCTGAGTAAGTAAAAAAAAAATAAAAAATTCTGAAATCCACAGCAAATTTTCTGAAAGGTTACAGCAGAGGAGGGAAAGGGGGGGGGGATCTCCCGGCGCCAATTATGAGATTTTTCGTTAGTCCTTTGGCGAAATTCGCATTTTTCCGCGATCCTTCGGCGAAATTTGTGTTTCTTTATCGCGGTCCTTTGACGAAATTTGCGCGGTGAAATATGTGGTTTTTTTCGCGATCCCTAGACGAAGTTTGCTTTTTTTCGTGATCCCTTGTAGAAATTCGCATTTTTTCCCGCGATTCTTTAGAGAAATTCGTTTTTTCTGCGATCCTTTGAAGAAACTGGCGACTTTTTTCTGTGAACGATTGTCGAAATTGATTTTTTCGGCGACCGTTTGCCGAAATTCGCGATATTTTTTATGCCCGAATTTTCGGACTGATGACCGATTTTTAAAAATTTTCGGAACCAAATGCCTTAAATTTTCAGAAAATTCAGAACAGAATCACACCTGAAAAGACGCCAATTTGGTCAAATAATCGCGTAAAAAATCGAAAATCGCGCAATCACTTGTTTAATGATTGCGCGAATAATCAAGAATTTCGTAAGAACAGTTTTGAAAAGAAAATCACGAATTTCAACAAACTATCGTGGAAAAGAATCGTGAATTTCGTCAAAAGATATCTGAAACAAACAGCGAATATAATCAATCGCTCGCGGAAAAAATATATATCGCGAATTTCGACAAGTGGTGGTGGAGCAAAAAATTCGCCAGTTTGTTGCATAAAAATTCGCGAATTTTGGCAAAGGATCGCGGAAAGAAATCGTAAGTTCCGTGAAACGATAACAAAAATGCAAAATTTGGCAAAGGATCACGAAAATAATGTGAGTTCCACGAAACGGGCGCCCTCAAAAAAGCGGGAAATTTGGAATAGGTCATAGGAAAAATTGCGAAATCTCCTTCAACGATCGTAGCAAAAGATAGCGAAAAGAAATAACTATTTTCCTCAATCGATTGGGAAAAAAATCGCGAATTTTGCAATTCCATGCGGAAAAAATCGCGATTCTCCTCAAACAACCGTAAAATATATCTTGAATTTTACCAAAGGTCGCGGAAACAAATGGCGATTTTTGTCATTCGGTCGCAGAAAACTCATCGCATAATTCGTCAAAAGAATGGGCCAAAAATTGCAAATTTCGACAACGATCGCAAGAAAAAAAGTCGCAAATTTCGTGAAATGGTGGCGGCCAAAAAACGCAAATTTGGTCCAGAAAAAGAAAAAGAAAAAATGAGAATTTAATCAAATGATCGCGCAAAAAATTACGAATTTTGTAAGTCGGTCGTGAAAAAAAAATTCACGAATTTTGACAACCGATTTGGAAAATAATCCGGAATTTCGTCAAAAGATCTCTGCAACAAATAGCAACTACCATCAATCGGTTGCGAAAATTTTTTATCGCGAATTTGGACAAGTGGTGGCGGAAAAAAATCAATTTCGTCGATCTGTCGTAGAAAAAATTGCGAAATTTGGCAAAGGATCGCGGAAAAAATCGTAAAATCTCCTTCAACGATAGTATAAAAAGATCTCGGAAAGAAATATGTATTTTCGTCAATCGATTGGGGGGGGTGGGGGTGGGGGGGGCGAAATCGCAAATTTTGGAATTCGTCGCGGAAAAAATCACGAATCTCCTCAAATAACCGTTGAAAAAGTGTGTTTTGGAAGATGACTGTACAGGCGCTTTGAAGAAAAAGATCGAATATTTTCAGTAAAACTAGTCGCTGAAATCCGAAAAAAGTCGCCTGTTTTTGCTTTTTAATGGTTTCCGGCCTAAAATAGTCGCCATAGCCGCCGGATGTTTAAAATAGTCGCTTTTAGTAGCATTTTAGTAGCAAGTGGCAGCCTGCAATTGTATGTTAAGAAAAATCGTAATTTTTTGAGAAATTGTGTCGAGACGAACTGGGCCTGATTTAATTGATTTTTTCACGGGTCGGGCTTGTTTTCATTGATTTTTGTACGAGTCGGGCCTGATCGTAAACTGTGAAAATATAAATGGGCCGGGCCCGGGAACTGCGGTCCGTGCAGACCTCTAGTGTGCTCTCCAGGGGCATACAAAGAGGGGGCGGGGTAAAGGAGCGGTCGCCCCGAAATTTATACTGGGAACCACGGTTTTATTTGTTTATTTATTCATTTTTTGGTCGCCGATTATTTTTCGAGGAATTTCTTTTTCTCTCTTGATCATTTTTTTCCCCTGTCGCAAAACATCATGAACTCTCTAACAAATAAGTGTAATTTTTTTTTATTAACCATTTGGAAAAATGGTTATTGTCCTCGTCAGGGTAGGAAATCAAAAGCATATCTGAAGGTTTTTATTGGATTAATCATCATTTTATTCGTTTTCTGATTGGTCTATACAGTAATCTGTATTTCCCTTTACTTTCAACAGAGATGGACAACAGAGTGTTGCCACTATGACAAAAAAATAACAAAAACTACAAAAAAGTAACAAAATCTATACAAAAAAAAATTAATAACTCAGAAACAAATTGAGATATAGCTTTCAAACAAATTGCATTTAAAAGTACATTTTTTTTCTCTATACGACGATTTAAAAAGTAATATTGTGGGATGTTTAGAAGTTTAAGAATGAAATTTCATTTAAAATGGGTCGTTAGATTTCTACGATGAAAAAGCCTTTTTCCGAACAGCCAATGAAATGCTTGGATTATACGTAAGTTTCAGGTGGATAATACGTACGAGTCGCAGGCGATTTCTATCGCTTGCAATTTTTACGTGTAATAACACTATTAATGTTTAATTCATGGCGTACGTAATGTATGATCAACTCCGTGCTATTTTTTGTTATTTAGTTGTTCTGAATTCCTAAATTAAAATTAAACCTTTTAAAGTTCCAAAATAAAAAAGAAATACTTATTCGATAAAATTTATTTATGTTTCTGCACTTTATCAGTTTTATTACACCCATCACGAAGAAAGAGATTTTTGTTTGGGGGGGGGGGGGGGGAGTGGGGCGCAAAATTGAAAATTCGCTCCGGGCGCCGTTTTTACTTCCTTCGGCCTTCGTGCCCCCCCCCCCCAAAAAAAAAAAAAAAAAAAAAAAAAAAATTCTGGTTACGCTACGCCTATGAATGTAACAATATCTCGAGAATTGGTTGAATTTATAATTATCTACGTCCAAACAATGCTGAATTAGGTATTCTACATTTTGGAATGTAGTTAACATTAAACACGGTAGAGTTGATGGAATTACTGTGCACTACCATCACTATATGAGACATCGACTTCGTATATAAAGGGAAAGCAATCTAAACTCAATGGAAATTTTCTTAAAATATCTTCAGTATCGTTACAGTTCTCAAAAAATATCTCGGTTCGACTTAGTCTTATCTATACTAATATTATAGCGAAGCAACGTTTGTTTGTTAGTTTGTGCGTTTGTAGGGGATAATTTGTAGAGCTACTAAACCGATTTCAAAAGTAATGGTGGCAAATTGATGGTGACAGTCCCTGTTTCAACATAGGTTATATTTTATGTCGGTGTTACTATCCCCAAGGGAGTGCAGGAGCAAAAGATATTCTAAAAAGACGATTTTTATGTTACTGAAGGGCCTAGAAACTTGCAATTTGGCATGGTAGTCAGGGCCCGCTTAACACTTAGGAATAGGGGAAGCCCGACGTCACACAGGGGCCCCCCTATTACTCTACAAATTGCTTTTTTATTTACTAAATCTCTTTTTGGTATGGTTCAATAATTTGAAATTTTACCATCAAAGTTTAGAGTAAATAACATTTTTAATATTAAACTAAAACTACCTATATAAAAGTATTTTATTATATGTTTAATTGTAAATAACCAATTTATTTTGTAAATGACAAATATGGAACTGTAGTTGAGAATATGTGAACTTCAAAATATTTTTTGTGATTTACAAATTGCCATATAGTGAGGAAAAAAAAGTTTCATAAGAAAAAAAACGTATTTTTTACACTAATTGAGTTTCTTTTTTATAAAAATTAGTTTTGAAAAGTAAAATTGGGGGCCCTTTTGTATTTCAGTGAGTAAGCACAGTCTTCACGGGCCTATTCCGTAAACAGGCCCTGATGGTAGTTACTTTAAGATATACAGTGCGATCAAAAGTTTCCGGACAGTTAGTTTCTTTGATTTGTTTGCCAGAATGTTTCACCGAAGAAGAAGCGCAATTGCACGAAAAGTTAGGAATATGTAAATGACCTCTGATCATGTGATCATTTTGATTGGATGCTGAAGACACTAGATGCAAAGGGAAGAAATTCGAGTGTGCAAAAGTTTCCGGCCATTCGTCATTCGTTTGTTTTTGCTATAGGTAAAGTGTTTTTTTTGGCCGTGCTTGTTAATTAATCAACGTGAATAACGTAGTAGAAATTAAAAAAAGAAAAGTTCAACAATTATTGTTCGTAAACGAGTGATTTGTTTGTCGCTAAAGGGCCAATCCTCTTGTGAGATTGCGGCAAAGTTATCGATCGGAAAATCTACTGTGAACGATATTTAAAAAAATATATAAAGATGGCCATGGCTTCCAACTACTTGCCACGGTCCGAGAAACCCCGGGAAAATGACTATTCATGTGGACAGAATTATCAGGAGAAAAGCAGTTGATGACCAGCATAAAAATGCCGCTGCAATATCCCGCGATTTACGGAGTTAAAATATTACTGAAATAAGTCGGTCTAGGTCTACCGTGTCAAGACGCTTACGTGGCGTAGGACTTTATGGAAAAGTCAGTGTTAAAAAACATTTCATAATTAAGGAAAAATTAACGGGCCGACTGGCGTTTGCCAAGAAACACAAAGACTGGTCAAGTGAAAACTGGAAAAAAGTACTATTTTCTGATGAATCAAAGTTCACTCTTTTTGGTAGTGATGGCAGACACTACGTCCGATGACTTAAAAACAAAAGATATGATTCGAGATATGTTATCCCTAGAATGAAGCATGGCGGAGGACACGTTATGGTGTGGGGAGCATTTTCTGGAAAGTGTGTCGGTCCGTTAGTTGAAATCTGCGGCAAGATGAATGATGCAATGTATAAGGATATCTTGCAAGATCATTTGCTGTCTTATTGGAGGAAAACTTTTGGTCGCAACTATTTGTTTCCGCATGATAACGACCCTAGCATATATGCAAGCTCGTCAAGCAGTGGCTTTAGCACAAACAAATTCCGCCTTTGAAATGGCCAGCCCAATCAC